>CM060184.1:37713908-40197658 GCA_030549335.1 Pontederia crassipes | reverse complement strand
GAGCAGGGTGCTGCACACATGGGGTCTATAATGGTCTTGATGACTGCTGCCACAACACTTCCGACGAAGGACGTGAAGAAGGCCGTGAAGGGCCTGATGTTCATGGAGGTCGCATTGAATGGCCACACTTCGACCGCTCTAGTAGATACTAGAGCTACGCACAACTTCATGGATTCAAGGGAAGCAGCACGACTTGACATAATGTATGTCAACAAGCTAAGCCTGATCAAGACCGTGAATGCGACCTCCCAACCGATCCTTGGTACGGACAAGGATGTCCACGCGAAGTGGGAGATTGGGAAGGAGCGCTCACCATGACAATCGTCAACATGGACGACCATCGGTTCGTCCCGAGCATGGAGTTCTTGGATGCGTTTCGTGAGGTGACACTTTTTCAGGAGGGGTTACGTTTTCTATCTCAGGAAGCATCGCACGAAGTTGTCGTGACGAGAGCTAGTGTGAAGTCCAAGATGCTTTTGGCGATGCAACTTGATAAGGGCATGCGCCGGAAGGAGGTCACCTACTCGACTGCCTTGAAGCTGAACGAGGTCAGCATCAAGGTTCAGAGCATTCTAGAGGAAGTGGAAAGGCAGGGTTCTTGTGAAGTTACGAACTCGTCAGTTCAAAGCATTTAGGAACCTGCTCCAAGAGTTGCTGCGAAGATACGAGGTTCCCTTCGTCATCACCAAGCGAGTAGGCAAGATGGCATGTAAGGTGGATCTTCCCAAAGAAGTGCGACAAATCCATCTGGTGTTGTGAGTATGCTGAAGAGATTGACGATGCATAAGATTCTTCACTAAGGTGGAGACATGAGGATTAGTGAACGATATGAGCATACTGACAAATTCAAGAGACGCGCCGGAGTTGCCGAGGACGACAACAACTTCGGTGGGGGAGGATTGTCAACGCTAACCGTTGGGGATGCGCCCCGAGCAGGCGTGGCCACGTGTATGAGTAGGCGGGCGCGGCCGGGATGAATCCTACTCCCAGTAGGAATAGGAGTTGTCCGACACTCCGAAAATTTGACGAGCTGGGAGGAGCTTCTGGAGGTTGAGGGCACTCCTATCGTGAGTAGGAGGACGAGTGCATGGAGAAGTGCGGGGTCGAAAGGATTCCTATCCTAGTAGGAATAGGAGTTCGGATCTCTCCTAATACGAGTAGGACTAAGACATGACCGAACCATCCTTCTGAACCGAGAACCACTTGGGGATGGAGTCTGGATGTGGAGGAAGACTTGACGATAGCAGGGGCGCATGGAGGAAGTCCCAGTCCGAGAACAATAAAAAAGAGCACAATAAAAACAATAAAAATTTTATTATTATAAGTTTTTGGCACTCCGATTGATCGTCTAGAACAATAAAAAGAGCCACATCCGAGAACTGATTCTGTCAGGTGACGAGGTTAAATTTAACAGCGTTACAACTAATCTTACTCGTCAAGGGATATTTATTTTTTAAAAACCATATATT
The DNA here is from genome assembly GCA_030549335.1 of Pontederia crassipes. Taxonomy (NCBI): domain Eukaryota; kingdom Viridiplantae; phylum Streptophyta; class Magnoliopsida; order Commelinales; family Pontederiaceae; genus Pontederia; species Pontederia crassipes. The sequence goes on along the minus strand of CM060184.1, from coordinate 40,196,189 downwards.
ATTTTGCCATTAAAAGGAAGACGAGATTTAAAAAAAAAAACACACAAACGAAAACAACAAAAATCTCCGAGCGTTCCTAAAAATGATCTACCAGCTTAACAGATTATATGTTTACACTAGTAATAGTAATTACAAATGATTGGTGTTGGGGGGTGGTGCAAAGATGCAATTCCAATGCAAGCAAGAGGCAAACATCACACGAATCTCCGCATGCATCCATTCTTCTTCATTTTTTTTTTTTTTGGGCTCCTTTCTTTTAAACGCTCGAAGGGGCGAATCGAATCGACGTGCCGCGCGCATTTTGTGGGCCATCGACTTGTGCATGTTTTCCACCGCTGCCGCAATTTTGTCGCAAAATCAAATTGCGATGGGACACAACTTTAATGGGCACGCATTAATTGGACAAATTGACACGAAACCACCAATTTTCATTTCACTTATCATCTTATGAATTTAATAAACCGATGATTCAATTAGCGAATAACGAATTAATTAGTAGATAGCGACTAAATAATTAAATGTTAGAAATTATAATAAATAATTTTTTAATAAATTTAACGATAGAATTAGCTGATGAATATAAAATAATATAATCAGTCATATAATAAATTATTTAATTTAAATAATATATAAATTCTATTATAATATAATAAATTAAATATTTATATCTTAATTAAATAAAAAAAATTTCATAACTAATTTTTTTGTTAAAATATATAAAAAATTATATTGATAATAAATTTTATATAATGCACCGATGATATAAAAATATTGATTGCGAATTATTTTCTATTCATTATTAACATATAAATATTTTTGTAATTAATTAAGCATGAATAAAAAAGAAATATAATTAAATAATTATAAAATAAAAATGAGAAAATAATAAAATAAGTTAAAAAAATAATATATTTGAATAAAAATAAAATTAAAAATTTATAAAACACTAACATCTTACTAGAGTAGTTTTTCAATATTTTCGCAATTGAAATGACCAGAAAAAGGTTTACTTCTAACAGGTGCCCTTAGATCTATTAAACAATCTCGATTTAATTTTTGAAGCCACACTAATTGCATAGATCAATATTAATTATGTGCTAATTGCTAATAAAAAAATGAACATGAAGAAAGGTCCGTTTTTCGATAAGTTAATTCAGTTTCCATTCAAAACGTTTGAACCTGACTCATACATGTCCTACTTCTTAAATATGCATTTTCTTGTTTAAAATCTACAAATACATGAGTTGATTGGGCAATTATTAATTCATTAATTACTTAATCAACGCATATTAATAATGTAAATCCGCAATAGAAATATTGACGACGACCCGTATCCTTATTTTAGCCTTTACAAAATAATTTGGTTACTACTATTTTTTTTTTGTACAATTAAAATGAGAATTTTGCATTATTGTAATATAATTCTACCTCCGAGCCCTACGCGTTTTCCAATTCCATCAGCTTTGATATACGAACAAAATAAACAATTTCATGTGAACGGAGTGGCTACGAATTATTTTCCCCTATTACTGTCATTATTTTTTGTGCTCCTTTTTGAGCAATAATGTTGTTAGAAATCCGAACTTATATTTCTCACATGCAATTAATTCGTTGTGTGTACGTACAAACAAATTATGACTCAAAATGTAAGGGGTCAAATCATATATTTGTACCGGAAGAAATCCAAAAATTTTTTGGTAATCCTACGAGATCAATTCGTTCTTTTTTCTCATCAGAACTTCATCTGGATTCGAATCCCTCAAGGATTGGGACCCCTTTTTACGGGTATGGTACCCCAAAAATAGGCTGGCCCAACCAAAGATCCCCGTAAGCGGAACCGTCACCCAATAGCATGTTGCCACTCGACTCTACCCCAAGAGCTCGCTCCGAAGAGGAAGGTTTGGATCTTTCAATCTTATTAGGCTGCTCCCATTTCGCTTGCCGCTACTACAGGAATCGCTTTTGCTTAACCATATTTGGATTGTGCTTCAACTATATCAATTGTACTTGAACTGTTAGATAGAAACTCAGAAATCTTAGGTGTATTCAATTCAATTTTTTTTATTTCTTTAGGTAATTCTTTTCACAACTTCAATCCCAATAAATTTCACTAAACATCTTTCATCCTTGGCATCTTCTGGTCGTTACTCTTCTTCATTTTTTTAACTTATTTCACTAATTATCATTTTGACTTATGATCCAAACTTACTTTATCGGTCCACACGAAATAATTTTCTCTCTTTACAATGCAAGCAACCGACCGACCGATGTGGTCGCCCTCCACTTTCCTTGTGCACCGACGAGGGTCACAACCCCCTCCCCCCCACCCAAACACTTTCCTTGCACATCGGTGTAGCGAAAGGGTTGGGTCGCTCCCTCTAACGAGCTGACTGTCAAAAAGGGTGGCGCTCCATTTTTTACTTTTTTATATTACTTTATTTTTGTTAATAATGTCACATCAAATGATTGTTTGCATCGAGTAAAAGGAAAATCATCGAATGGATGCCACATCGATAGCTTGATCGAAAATCATCGATTAGAGGTCAAAATGGCAATTGGTGAAACAAATTAAAAAAAATGAAGAGTTGTTATGAAGTGAATTATGAAAGTAGCGCTAGAAACATGATCAAAGTTGAAAAATATTAAATGAAATTTATCTGAACTTATTTCGTTATTTTTGTTCATTGTTTATGTATCAAAGTTATCATTTAAGGATCAATTATATTATAAACAACAAGATCTATAATCGTGTAATACTAAGATAGTAAATTTTTGTTTTAAAAAAATAAAGAGGTGGAAAAAGTAATGGACTAATAAGTGTTGGGTAGTATCATGTTCTCCTGTTTTTTTTTCCAATGCTTCAAAAGAAAAGAAAGTTTCAAACGATAAAATTTTCAAGCAAATCTCTTGAACTTTAAATTTTAACCATCTATAGACGCAATTAAGTCCCCTGGCACCACCTCAAAAATTGGAGTTGGTTGACAACAAATCGCCCAAGAGGAAGGAGAGGAACTTTATTTGAATTCAATTTGTTTCCATTCATGAAACCGAAGTGATAAGGTCATAAAAAGTACATAAAATAGATACCTCACTGAATCTCGAAAACATCATCAAATGAATTAACTTATTTGAAAAAAATATCTTACAAAAACTCTGTGGGGGGGGGGGGCGGACAGGGAGGGAGAGAGAAAATTCAGATCCAACCCTCACTAATACCGGAATTGCTTCTAATGGCAGCTTTTAAAATTCCACATTGATCTCTACAGTTTTGTCTTGCTAAGACTACAGACAGGGCACATCAATTAATGTGCACCAGAACTCTTTTGAATTTTACATTAGGTTATCCCCAGCTTGAGACAATCATCCACTCATCCAAATCCACAGAAGAATCAGCATCCAGAGTTTCTGCATCGGCATAATAAATATCAGACAGTGGATGAGTGGAGTATTTCTCACAACAAAACAAACCAATGCAGCATCACCTTAAATTCTCCCCCCAGAGTCAAAGATTCGAGTCTCTCTCTTCCTCATCGTCCCCTTCAGTTTTTATACACAAAGAAAACATATTTGTGCACGAAAAAAAGGATCCGTAGTTCCCTGCCCATAGGAGCTGGCCGAGGATTCCAAAGTCAAAAGGTGCTGCTTGTGTCTCTATCAACGAGGACTTTGTGAATTCCGTCTTTATGCAACTATATCCGCGGATCCCTCTACAGTTTGTGTGGGAGGACTTGGAGGAAGATATCTGCACAAGTCAGTGCCCCTTCTTCTCCTTCGCCTCTCAACTTGTCACTTGTTTCTTCTTTTCTGATCAACCTTGGACTTTGTAATCCTATCAACTGGCACCACAACCTGTTATAAGTGCATATACATTTACAGCAGATTGCAGGATCAACTTCTGAGTCAGTATATACATTTCTCTTTCTTTGAGAGAGAGGACTTGCAAGGTCTGTTCAGGTCTCATGACCTTGCCTACTTGGCAGTTGTATCTGTTATCTAGTGTTAGTTCTCTGATTCCATTCATGTTTACAGGTGATAAATTTTGAAGAGGAGATCGTAGGATGGCAGGAGATCAGGAAATGAGTAGCTCAGGGAAGTTTTCTCTCCAAGTTGAATCAGAGGCGGTCACCCGCTTCAAGATTCCGGTGGACTCCGAACAGAAAGCTACAGAGTTCTGGCTATTCTCTTTTGCAGCCCCACACATGAGGTCCTTCCACCTTGCGTGGTTCTCCTTCTTCACTTGCTTCGTGTCGACCTTCGCTGCTCCGCCCCTCCTCCCAGTGATACGCGACAACCTCAACCTGACCACGACCGACATTGGAAATGCAGGGATAGCTTCGGTTTCTGGTGCTGTCTTTGCTCGTTTGGCCATGGGCACGGCTTGTGACCTCGTCGGCCCGCGCCTTGCTTCTGCCTCCCTGATCCTCCTCACCACCCCTGTGGTCTATTTCACATCCATCGTTGATTCAGCTTCCTCCTATCTCCTTGTTCGCTTCTTCACAGGGTTCTCCCTAGCAGCTTTTGTCTCCTGCCAGTACTGGATGAGCTCCATGTTCTCCCCGCCAAAGGTGGGGATTGCAAATGGTCTTGCCGGAGGCTGGGGGAACCTTGGCGGAGGTGCAACACAACTGATCATGCCCCTTGTGTACGAGCTCATCCATAGCATAGGGGCCACTAAGTACACTGCTTGGCGCATTGCCTTCTTCATTCCAGGACTTATGCAGACCCTCTCAGCAATTGCCGTCTTGACATTAGGCCAAGACCTTCCAAATGGCAATTTCAGGAAACTGGAGAAGGCCGGGGACAAGCACAAGGACAGCTTTAACAAAGTGTTCTACCACGCAGTCACCAATTACAGGGCCTGGATCTTGGCACTGACTTATGGTTACTGTTTTGGGGTGGAACTAACCATTGATAACATTATCGCGGAGTATTTCTACGACAAGTTCAATGTCAATCTCCACACCGCAGGCATAATTGCTGCAAGCTTCGGTCTGGCAAACTTAATCTCACGGCCTGGTGGTGGGTACCTGTCAGACTTAATGTCAAAAATGTTTGGAATGAGGGGAAGGTTATGGAGCTTGTGGCTGGTACAAAGCATTGGCGGAATTCTGTGCATCATACTGGGGAAGATGAATAACCTCACTGGAGCCATTCTTGTCATGATTTTGTTTTCCTTCTTTGTACAAGCTGCATGTGGGTTCACCTTCGGTGTTGTTCCCTTTGTCTCCAGAAGGTATGTTCCCTTAATTATCTAAAATATGCTGCTTCATTGCCATTTACTGATACCTGAGTTTGCCAGATACTGCGACAATTTGAACTACTTAGACATCCAAGAACACACTATTATTTTTTGAACAAAAAAGAACACAGTATTATTGTAGTTTCTATATTGCTGACAACAAGTCATGCAAGTGGAGGGTTACAAGTTGATCTTAACTTTCAGTTTCTTAAACCCAGTGATGTTTTGGCAGGTCTCTGGGGATGATCTCTGGGATGGCCGGAGGTGGCGGGAACGTTGGTGCAGTCCTGACTCAGCTTATATTCTTCAAGGGTTCACAATACTCAAAGGAAACAGGAATAACTCTCATGGGTGTCATGATTCTTGCTTGCACACTTCCTGTCACGTTGATCTATTTCCCACAGTGGGGGGGAATGCTCTGCGGCCCGCAGCCAGGAGCCACTGCAGAAGATTACTACAGACGTGAATGGAATGAGGAAGAAATGAGAAAGGGATACCATTTACCAGGTCAAAAGTTTGCAGAGAACAGTGTGAGGGAAAGTGGAAAGAGGAGAGGGGACTCTTCACCAACTGTTCCAGTGGATACATCTATACATGCATGACTGACTGCTTTCCTGATCTGTGGCAAATGATCGTGTTATGGCCCGCCTGTACATGAGAATCTTGCAGTTTTCGTTTCCACGCAGATGTTAAGATACGGTTGACGCATATTCGGAAGTTGTGATGAGCTTGTAAAAGTTATTTTAACAGAACATATTTCCTTTGACATACAAAATGTTAAACTGTTATGTGTGATTGGATAAGATAGAAGTAGTATAAGGCAGTCACATAATTATGCTTTTGTTGATGCTCGTTAAGATGGTTTCTAGCCCGACAAGATGTCAACCATGATGAATGTGTATGATATAAAGTTTACAAAGAAATTATATATTAGAAAAGATTTTGCTATATGTTTTCTTCTATTTTGATGTAATTTTGTAGCAGGCACATCAAGAAATATCAAATGGCAACTGCAACTACTATTCCTGTAAATTAAGAGCACTGGAAATAGCAAAAAAGTATTCCTTGAGTATGATGACAGATAAAAACTTGTTACTTGTGTATTATAAAAAAGAATTTTGATCACCCTATTTACAAAGAGGCTGATGCTAAAAATTTCTTTTTATAGCATATTCTTAGTCAGCTGACATTTCTAAAGCTAAAAACATCATGTTAGATACTTTACTCTAGGATTGAACACTCAATAATACATTGCATTAAGAAAGCTAAACAGGGACTGGTCATCATCCTCATGGAGGAGCTGAGGGGTGAAAGCTAAATAGGGATGGGTCAATACCTAGTGCCTGGTGGCCTTTCAGTCATGTTGTGCAAGCTCTTTTTTTTTTTTTTTGTGGTTTTCCTAAATGGGGCAGAAAATTGCTTTCATCCATACAAAGGTCATACAATAGGAGTTAAATGGTATTTTAGCTTTCAAAAACTGTTATAACTCTAAATCATAAGCATGTACTGTTTGGAGGTAATTATAATTTTCCCTCAAAGAGAAAACAAAAGTAAATACAAAAATAGTATCACATATTATCCAAAAAAGAGATGAGGGGGAAGGGAAACCTAAAATATGGAAATTAAACCACACAGAAAATAGCAGCACTCTATAAAGGCAAACTGTGCACTTCAGAGTAGAAGCTAAAAACAGAAAGGAACAGTGGGGACTTAGTTTATTAAAATCTCCTAAAACTGTAACGATGAACTCATCCCACAATCAACTCAAGATAGCATCATGAAGAAGCATTTTCCAGACATATATACCAAAAACCAGAAACTATGATAATAAGAATAACATGTGCAAAGTTCCTAAACAAAATATAGTGCAACATTAATACAAGTCCAATTTATGTACTTCAACTACGAAAAAACAATTGTGCGAGCCCATCAATAGTCCTGTCAGATAAATAAACAATGTAAATCACTACGTAACCAATCGAATGCGACTTTTGGATCTTATCCTACAGGGGAAAAACAATAATGATGAACATGAACAGTACGATAAGTTTTCAGCTGCCTAACATTGTTCCTCTCTCTGAAGTTGGTACTAGAATCTAGATGACTCCAATATACAACAACTGAGGTACTAACTGATCCGCAATCCATCAACAACAACACGGAATAATACATCCTTTCGTTCGGTTTCAAATCAATCAAAAGCGAGAAAAATCAGGCATTCTTTGACGTAGTTATGTGGGCGATGCATTTTGCATCAACAAACCTGCTGCGGATCGAGTGTCGTGGGAGGGGGGCGGAGACTTTGCAGGGCCACGCACGACCAGCGGACCACCACGGCACCACCACCACCGCAAATGCCCATGAGGATATAACGACGTTGAAAGAGGCAGTAGCGCCCCCTGCACTAGAGACTTTGGCGTCGGGAAAGTGGTGATAGATGAAGAGGTTGCGGGTGCGCGACACGGCGGAGGGAATGAAAGCGTGGCCCCTTGCAGAGGTCAAGAGTCGGACGCTCCTCTTCTGCTTTCCCAAAAAGTGAATATATTGAAACTTAAATTATTGTCGGAAACTTTTGTAGTCGTTCCTAAATATTTTTAATGTCAATCTTTGTAAAACAATTTTACTTTCTAATTTTGATTCATAACATATTTATACATCATGTAATATATAAAATTGTGAAAAATATAATGCTTTTTTTTTAGAATGACGATAAGATAATCCATAATTGTCTATTTGTAACCAAAAGTAATAATGAAAATAATCGACTACAGACTATAGTAATTCTTTGTGCAACTTTTTTTTAATCATACCCTTGGAGAACAATATTTTTTAATGCGGATTATTCTTTTGTACACCAAAAGGATCTCTGATTTTATTGTAATACCCATATTTTTATTTAAGGACAATTTGATCTTTGGACCAAAATCATCATGATGTTCCTTATTTAAAGTTCAAATTTAGAAATTATTTTCTTGTACGTGCACCTGACGGCTAGGATAGAAAGAAAATTCATGAGCACAAGGAGGAAAAAGAGGAAGAAAGAAGAAAAAGTAGAATTGAAAGGTATGCAAAGAGAATTTGGTCTTCTTATATTGGACTGAGAGTTTAAGAACTCTAGATCGTGATAGAGAGTTGCATGATTATAATGACTAGATCTATATATTTTATTATTAGATCTATTATTAATTCATGTATTATGCCAAAGTTTTGATATTAATGATTCTAAGGGAAAACTCTAGAATTGGGATGTTTATGATTTGATGTTATTTAAATCACTCTAAGAACATGTTCTGTTGCATATGAATCATGCTCTAATAATGTTCTTAATGATGTCCAAGTTTTCTTCTTCTATTTGATGTAAAAATACAAATTTTCGTGTTAGATGTCGGGATTTAGAATGTCGGCATGACCATGACTAAAGCGGCCGGAAGTTGGCCAGTCGTAAGTCATGAGAAAGGTCGTTACATATCTTGTCACAGCCTCGACAATGCAGAGCATCACCGTGACACTCCAATCACAATCGAGAGCGAGAGGCTGTAGGAACCAAGAAATAGAACTTGCTCACAATCGTTTCCCATGGAAGCACGACCGTGAAGATGGCCCGACACGACAATGACATCTCAATCACAACCATGACAACACTTAGAGAAAAAAGGGTTGTTTATGGGCCACGGTCACGGGTGTGCCACCCTGTCACAACCATAATCGGCTGGACCCTATGTTATTTAAAATCTATTTTCAAAGTATATATATTATGTAATGATGATTGATGATTGTATATGATACCTATATATATGAGACGCATGTACAACCGTAATTAGGTAAAAATATGAAGATTGAGCGACGTAATAATTGATTGTTGATTGAAAACATAATACACCTAGTTAATGAGGATCATTACATGTTGCCCCTCAATGACCCTTATCGAATTGTCAAGAAATAATTGTTCTTACGCCTCAATATATATATATATTTCCTCAAGGAATAATTGTTCTCACATTGGCAATGATGTGTGTATTAATAATTGCCTTCGGACGAAGGGAACATTGTCTTCAAGGCCTAAGTAGCCTATTATAAGGGAATGACATAACTCACAACTATTGTAAGATCAAATCTTGTAAGATCTAGATTGATGCCCACAAAAGTGGAGTCCGAAAGAGTTATAAAACAATCTTGAGAAAGTTATTGAGGCTATTGTTAATAAGTGCAAGTCACTTATAAGCTTATTGTTGATTGATGATTGCTTATGATTGTTTCCATACTTTTCATAGGATTATGGTTATTTACATATCTTACCATGCTATTTTTGAAATGCATTATGATGATTGTTATAATTGATTGAACATGTAGATCATATGCTAAGTACACGACATGTATATATTTCTTTTTTATATTATATGAAATTGAATATGCATATGATGTAGTATCCTATATAGGATCATTCATTTCATGATCTTTACATACTCTAATTGAGAAACTCTGCATTATAGACCAGTGCAAGTAATTAAAGTATGGATGGATGATGGCTAACTCATGATGGCGAACATGCACATGGTCTAAGCTAAAATAGTGTCATGATGTTATATTGAGTCAAGTAGACTACTAATTTAGTGACGTTTAGAATAAAAAATATTAGTTTATGTTTCTACTATATAACATTAGTTTTACATGCTTTTACGAAGGCTTTCGCAAAAGTTTATTTTCATCTTATTGATTTGAATTTTCCACTGTAATAATGTAGAATCATTTTATTATGATTATATAATGACAAACACAACCGAATTCCCCTAATTGCCATTAGCTTTTAGGGTAAATTTTTTGGGTGTTATATTAAACAAGTTGATCATAAAGAATATGGAATGGCTATTTAAGAATATAAAAAAAATACGAAGATTCGCGCGTTCATAAAAGAGACAATCTAGATGGCCTAGACAAGGTGACTTCACTATTGATTTTTCTCGCTTAGAAAAAATGACCGATAATTTTTCAAACTACAAATAACTTAATTTTTTCTAAGGAAAAATAAACGGTCATAATTGCTTCATCTTCCTCCTCCATTCCCATCTCATAGGTCAAGAGTAATCTCATGGGATCAGTCCAACTTGCTTAAGTCCTTCTCTTCGATTATGGTCCTCTTTGTGTATCACTTGGAAGAAAGAGAACTAATGCCCCATTTGGCTTAGCTAATATAAAATAGTTAATAAGTTGAAGTGCCGATAAGCAGTTTCATGATGGAAGCTATTTTTAAAAAAATAAATAGTTACGTGTTTGGTAATAAAAAAGACTTATAAGTTATTATTTTAGTCAAACGACCAAAAAGTCCTTAATGTTATAATAGAAAAAATATGTGAAGAAAATTTATGCATATTCTAAGGGCAAAATAGTACATTCATTATTCAAATTGATGAACTTTTTCTTCTCATACAAAATAAGTTGGGTCCCCTAATTTATTTTTTCTAACTTATAGGCAAGTAAAATAAATGCTTATCAACATGGAGAAATTTTCAAAATTATTTATAAGTCATTTTGACTGACTTATAAGCTTAGACAAACCCTAAGTTTTTTCATTTATTATGAGTTAGTCCTTAACTCTTCCAAAAATACTAAGTCATTCACAATATCATTAAGCCGTACAATATTTAAGGACTCATTTTTATACATCTTAAAAGAAACATATTAATAGTTCAAGATACATCTTAAATTTTCTCCATATTTCATGAGCACTTTAATAATTAGGAAGACAATTAAACACAGTTGCATCCAAATCACAAAAGAGATGATCTTAACTTTCCAATCTAACTTAATAAGTAATCTCCATCCTTCGGTGTATTTTGAAGATGATTTACCATGCAAATCAAATTTATTTTCAATTATATCTCAAATATCAATATCAATAAAACACACATAGACTTGCGTTCTAGTTTTTCAATAGGCGAAGTTAGAAGCATTAAAAAGAGGGGGATGATTTGACGATTGGCCTTCACCAAGGTAAACATATTTGATGTCATAGTTTTAAAGATGTTTAAATCTTAAAATGAGAGTGACCAAGCTCTTATAGAAATTGTAGGATTGAAAGCACCAAGAGATGAGGACATGAATTGGTGTGTTAAAAAAGTATCAATCGGAAACTCTTAAAATCATTTTAGAATAGTGATCACAAACAAGTATATAATAGTAAAAAGCAAGTAAGAAAGAGCAAATTCAGGAAGGCGAGATGTGTTGACGAGGTTCGACCCAACTCCTTGGCCTACATTCCCGTTTTGACTCCTTGACCTTGAGACCTCCGGATATTTACTAATTTTGTTTTTTCTTGTAGGAAGAGAACAACCCCTTCTACATCACATCATTTTCTTCTTTGCTTAAGAGACAAGGCACATTCTCACAAGAAACTCTCAAGTTCACTAAACAAGTACACAAAGATTCCCTCCAATTTTCTTCTTACAAAGAATGCTCACACTTAAGAATTTAAGAGGAAGGATGATTTGCAAAGTATGGATGTAGAAAGTGTTTTGGACTTGAATGAATCTTTAGAATGAAAACTCTTATTTGAATAATCTTCCTCTAGAATTTGACATTCCTTTTATAGGTTTCTTTTAAAAATATAATCGTTGCAACCTTTTTGAAAAAATTGATCTTGTACTGCCAACTCTAAAGCAAATGCCTGTTTGAAATTCAGATATCCCTCATGTATAGAAATTAGTCATTATACTTGTCTTTTTTGAACTAGGCATCTATTTCACACATCAAGTTATGAAAATATAGCCATTACTATAAACCCATTTGGTCATTGTCCTTCAGTCTTTGATCGTCTGTTGCACATGATTTTCACTTTTGATGCCCACAATGGGTGTTGTTAATGTTTCTGTCATCTATTTTAAAAATCTGGAAATCTCGAACATTAAAAAATTTTGTGAGTTCTTTTGGTTGTTCATTCCATATGATTTTCACTTTTGTTGCCCTGAACGAGTAGTTGTTAATGTTTTGATCGTCCATTCTAAAAATTCTAAAGTCTCGAACATTATCGATTGTTGTGACAGTTTTTTCGACTGTCTGTTTCACATGGTTTTTGCTTTTGTTGTCCAAAATGGGCGTCTATTAATGCTTTGGTCATCCGTTCTAAAAATCTCAAAGTCTCAAACATTAGCAATCATTGTGGCAATTCTTTTGGTAGTCCGTTATATCTCCAGCGGACGTTCTAAAGATGATCGATCGTCCTTTTTTAAAAGATTCAAACTCTCAAACATTGGCGACCGTTGTGTCAGTTGTTTCGACAATCCATTTTATCTATAGTGGATGCCTAAAAGATGATTGATCATTCATTTTTAAAAGATCCAAACTCTTGGACATTGTCGATCATTATGCCAGTTGTTTCTACAACCTATTTTATCTCCAACAAATGCCCAAAAGTTTATCTGTCATCCAATTTTTCTACAGACTTTAAAGTGATCTTTTCTTTATGTTTGGCTCAATACTTCAATCGATGTATGTACATCATCTTCTTTGTTTGCTATCATCAAAACACTTGAGATATGATCTTCGGACTAACAATTTCCCCCTTTTTTATGATAGCAAACAAAGCGACAAAGAGGAGATAAGTAAATAACAAAATGTAAATTACTACTACTTAATCAATGCTCATTTGAATCGAAGATAACCGAATGACAAGTTGTAATTTTCTCTCGCTTAATCTATGCTCATTTCACATAATACATATGATATCAATATTCCAAAAATTCATCATATATGCATTGATAGTATCAAATGTTGTAGCTAGGCCAAATTGTGATGTGAAAATAACGAATGGAAAGAAGAGCAAGAGGAAGGGAAAAGACTAAGGATTTGTGGCAAAATTGTATGTTCTGCCTATAGAGTTTTCTCATGTATTTATAGGAAAACATACATATAACAAAGATAAAACTAGAAAGATAAAAAAATTATCTGAGTATGGATCAAAGCAAAACCATATCCTGCGCGGGATTAAACTTTATCCTGCATGGGATTAAACTTGCTAACAACCAACTAACAATTTATCCATTTGTTAACAAATCACCCCCTAATCCTGTTGCAACTCCATTACTCCTCGCCGTTGTCAAAACCCAAGAAACTTCACTCGTCCCAATGCCTTGGTCAGCATATCCACCAACTAATCATTGATGCCAATATGATTAACATGCACCTTCTTTTTTTCAACATAATCTCGTATAAAATGGAAACGGGTGTCAATATGTTTGCTTCTATCATGATGTACTGAATTCTTATTGAGCTCAATAGCGGATTTGTTGTCAATCAATAGCCTCACCTATGGTGCTTCCTTCCTTGTCAGTTCCCTAAGAACATGACTAAGCCACATTTCTTGGTAGGCTGTCTGTGCTACTGCTATATACTCTACTTCACATGATGAAAGTGCTACTACTTTCTATTTCTGTGACATCTAGCTGATCAAACTTGTGCCCATAAAGAAAATGAACCCGCTGGTGCTCTTCCTGTCATGCATGTCTCCGGCATGATCACTATCATTGAACCCACCAACTTAAACTCAACAGATTTCAACTTACTTTACCAACAACTATAGTTGATTGTTCTTGCCAAGTATCGAAAGATTTGTTTTACAGCTGCCCAGTGCTTGGTCTAGGAGTCTCCATGTACCTTCTCACAATCCCGGCTGAATAGGCTAGATCAGGTCGTGTATTGATGAGATAACACAAACTTCCAACTAAGTTGTGATATCTTGTTGCATCCACAGGCTCACCTTCTCCCCTCTTACTTAGCTTAAGTTGATTCTCCATTGGAGTGTGACACAAATTACATCAAGCCATCCCAGCTTTTTCTAATTGTAGGATCTCAAAAGGCACAAAGAGGGGTTGATTGGTGTTAAATCGAAATTATTGATTTTATATGTCGTGGAAGCTTAAAATCTATTCAACAATCTTTAAATCAAGACAAATTAAATCAGATCACAAGCACAACATTAGAAGGAGAGGGAAAGAAAATCAAACGCAAAGACACAGTGATTGTTGACGAGGTACGGTCACACCTTGACCTACGTCCCCGCTCCGACTTCTCGACCTCGAGACCGTCGGAGATTCCACTAGAACTCTTCTTTTGTTCCAAATGGGGCAAGGAAGAAAAGCTCTTTACACCACCATCTTTTCTCCGCTTCGAAATGTAAGGCGCGCCTCTCCTCCTAAGAAGCTAATCTTTTCTCTCACTCAAGAGGTAAGATATAGAGCATCTTTTACACAAGAGTTCTCTCAATTTTTGTGAACAATTGTTTCTCTCTTTACAATGACAAACTCACAAGAAGAGAAAGAAGAGAAACTCAAAATAATAGCTTCAAGAAAAAGGATTTTCTTTTGATAACTTGAAGTTTTTCTTCAATGCTTGGATGGGTGTGTCTAGCTTTGGCACTCCTTTTGTAGGCTTCAGTATGTAAAAAATTTGTCTAGAATTTATTTCATAATTTTCTCCTTCAAAATTAGTCATTATTGTTCATTACAGCTGGAATCGGTCGACCGCATTTATGAACCGGTCGACCGGTCTATATGACTGTCGCGCGATTTCTTCAACTTTTGCGCTTGATCGGTCGACCGGACCGTCAACCAGTACATCCACCAGTATCATCTCGACATCAACCGGGGCAGGCTCAGTATTGATTGATCGATCGGCATCTCCATTCAGTGGATCGGTATTGTCTCGATCGGCCTTCTTTGCTTCGACCGACAGGTTGACCAACCTATACTATTTTGAGCACAACTTTTTATACAGTTATCCAAATTAGATAATCTTGAATTCTATGAATAGTTAATTGGATTCTCTACAACTTTATTATATTCATCATCATACATAATCTAATAAGATCATAATCAATTATTTAATCAAAGTGTAATGCATAAAGTTGTCCCTTTTTTAAAACTTTTTTTAGCATTTAACTTTAATCTTTCGAGGTTTGTATCATTAAAATATTAAAACTTTTCTCCAACACTAATATCTTAACAGCAAATGCACTCTAACAAATGGTTATCTCACCTTTCTTTTGGCAGACTTCAACTCCCAAGTAGTAGCTCAGATCACTCATGTTGAATTTTTCTTTCATTTCATCCTTGAATACCTCAATGTCTTCCTTGCATACACTCCAACTAACAAGTAATTTTGGTCTAAGCCACGTTTGTACATGGCGTGCTCTAGTGGATTCTTCATGAATCCCAACCCAAGTAGCTCCTTATCCAGCTTAGCATTCCAAGCTCGTGGTGCCTGTCGCAGCCCATATAGAGCCTTATTCAACTTCAACACCTTATCATGATCTGTCTCATCAACAAAACTAGGAGGTTGCTGCACATACACATCTTTTGCCAATTCTCCGTTCAAGAATGCAGACTTCATGTCCGTATGATGTACCTGCCAACCACCATGAGTAGCTAGAGAGAGCAGCAATCGCATAGTCTCCATTCGTGCCACTGGCGCAAATACTCCACCGAAGTCTACTCCTTGACATTGTGCATACCCCTTGGTGACGAGATGGGCTTTGTGTTTGACAATGTTTCCCGCCGGGTCCTTCTTCACTTTGAAGATCCACTTTAGGCTAATCTCCTTGTGGCCTGGTGGGAGCATAGCAGGCTCCCATGTCTTGTTCCATTTCAGCCTCCATTGCTTTTCGCCATGCGTGTTCATCTAGAGCCTCTTCTACACTTGATGGTTCCTCAGCTGCAAGTAGACACAAGGTCGTTGTAGTCATACTCTGTGATCTTGCAATGTTCGATATCGATGCACCCTCTAAGTCATAGGTGCCATCAATCGGCAGCGTCACGAAGCTAACTATTGGCATTCCAACTGTTGGTATAGATGGAGACGACCCTGGAATTGACGAAGATTGTGGCTGCAATGGGGCTTTCAGCATCATGTGTTGGTGCACCTCCGACAATGGTGAAGTACTCGACCTCGAATGAGGTTGGTAGTTTAGCATCATCGTTCTTCTCACTCTAGTTCCACGCGGGAGGTTCCTCGAACACCACATCATGTGTGACAGTAGCTTCTTGGACACTAGATCATAAACCCTATAGCTTTTTGTTCCTCATTTATACTCGAGAAACACCATAGGTTCGGACCTATCTGCGAGCTTGTTGATGTCGGAGCCGATGCACTTGACATGGATGATGCATCTGAATGTTTGAAAGTGTTACACATTAGGCCTCCGATTGTACTTGGCCTTGTATGGCATCTTACCCTCTAAACTTTTGGTTGGTGCACGATTGAGAATGTAGACGGCTGTCATCACTACTTCTCCCCAGAAACAGGCTGGCATGTTGTTGTTTTTCACGTTGTCGTCGACCTTGTCCAGAGGTGATGACCCTCCGAATATTAGCGAGTTCAGCACCCGCCTTCGGTGCTTCTGCTTTGTGGTGGAGTACGACAATGAGGACCGCTGCTTTCACCTATCCTCCTCGCAGCCCTTGTAGTAATCGTCTCCCCAGCCAAACAAGGAAGTGCTGATGACGGCGTCGACAAACAACTACCAAAAGATGGCGTAGGTCCAGCTGTCCCTCGAGCAATCAATCAAGGTTTGCAAGAGTTGTTGAAGACTGTTCTGGCTGAGGTACGCCAGTGGTGAAGGATCCACGACAGAGGAAGCAGAAGGAGGCGGAGGCGGGGGCGGCGGGCTAGTGGTAGGATTGGAGGTCGAGGTGCCGGTCATGAAGGGGTGTTATTGTCTGTCCACAGGTTCATGTCGTCGACTCCGCTGGAGACTAGAGCGCAGTCCGACAATGAGAGAATGGAAAAGAAGATTAATTTATATTTATTATTATGTATTATTTTATAAAGGGGTAACTTTGACTTTTCATAAATATAAGAAAATAAAATTAACGAAAAGCATGACAGAAGTTGACGGAAGGACTAAATTGGAAAAGTCGTGATAGTTTAGGGATAAAAAATAAGTTCATAATTTGGGGTTAGATATAAAAAATTGTGATAGATTAGGGGTGATTTATAGAAATAACTCTATATGTTTCTCTAAAAAATATGATCGTTGCAATTTTTTTAAAAAAGTTGCCCTTGTACACTAACTCTAAAGCAGGCACCTATTTGAGAATCAAACATCCTTTATATACAAAAAATAGTCATTATACTTTTGTCTTTTTTGAAGCGGACATCTTTTTGACACATTGGGCATCCCTTATGAAAATTTAGTCATTACTCTAACCAAGCTGGTCATTGTCCTTCAGTGTTTGGTTGCCCTGTTGCACATGGTTTTCACTTTTGATGCCCTGAATGGGCATCCATTAATGTTTCGATCATCTTTTATGAAAATCTCGAAGTCTTAGATATTAGCGGTTGTTGTGAAAGTTCTTTCAGTCGTTCATTCCTTAGAAACAGGCTGACATGTTTGTAGAGCATGTCACCGAAAGGGTTATAAAGCAACCCTGAGGAGAGTTATGCATGCAATGATTATGGTAAGTGTATCTCACTTATATGCCTATGGATTGAATGAATGAATGTTATAAATGTCCATACTATAAGTAGGATGATGATTACATGTCATGCTATTTTTTATAAATGCATGATTATAGATTTTTATTGATGACTAACATGTAGATCTCATGTATAAAGCATGGCATGCATATTGTTACTTCTTTTATATAAAGATGATGCATATCATGTAGTATCCTATATAGAATCATATCATCGCATGCATGGCCTTTACATATTCTAACCAGGGAAACCTCTGCATCTTGAATTCGTGCATGTGCATAAAGTTATGGATGGTGACGGCTCAGCTCATAACAAATAAGTTTGCACAATGGTATAAGATATGAAGAGTCAAGTGTTGTTGAGTTTGTTAGACGATGATTTTAAAAATATTTCCTCTGATGGCATTTGACTATGGTTTAATATGTTTTAATTGTGATTAGTGATGTTTTCAATTCTATAACACTACTTTTGATATTTTAACGAAGTTTTCGCATTAATTGAAAGAACTATTTTATTTTATTTAAATGGTTTTATACTTCTGCTGTATTAATTAAAAATTATATTTTATTATGATTATGTGTAGATGAACAGACTAACACAGCCAAATAACCCAATTGTCCTTGGCAATTTGAGGGTAAAATTTGGGGTGTTACAGTTTGGTATCAGAGCATGCTTAGGACCTATGTTAAGTATGTTATAGAATTGTTAAGATTCTAAGTCCATGTTCAATTGTCATGTGCAGCCATCCAAAGTTAAAAGTGAGTAAGTATTGTGCCATCGATTGTATTGTCAAATTGACTAACGTATGTTGGTTAATTATTGTGATGTGAAGGATGGAACACGGTGGTCCCTCCAATGCTTCGGAAGACCAGAGAGAGCTCATTGAGAGCATGACCCGAATGGCGCGGGCAACGAAGAGGAATGCAAAATCGGGCCACTCTAGCAGGTTGAGTTCAAGGATAGAGAAATTCCTGAAGCTGCATCCCCCTACCTTCAATGGGGACAGCGATCTAGACAAGGCAGAGGTTTGACTGGACGTGATCATAGAAGTTTAGAGCAATGGATTGCTCTGAAAGGCACATGGTCACTTTGGCTACTCACCAATTGACCGACCAAGCTCGCCACTGATGGAAATCAGTGATCAAAACTCAATTCAATGATGAAGAAAAGATTACATCGGGAGATTCAAAAAAGCTTTCAAGGACCACTACCTTCCCCCACATGTATAAGGGAAGAAGGCTGTCGAGTTCATGAACCTCCAGCAAGGCAGCATGACTATAAAGGAGTATCTCAATAAGTTCTTGGAGCTTGAGAGGTACACTCCTCTGAAAGAAGATGAGAAGATCAAGGTGGACCACTTCTTGAAGGAGTTGAATCCTCGTCTGAGGATCAATGTGAAGTGTGGGGATCGTGAAACCATGGCAAAGGCTATCTCCTTAACAACCAACTTGGCTAGGGAGATTGATGAATAGAAAAAGCATGAACAGGCAAGGAGTTTAGGAAGGATCAGAGAAAAGACAAAGGCAAGAGGTACAAAGACTCCAAGCCTTATTCTAGAGGTGATAGTGTACAAGGACGCAAGCCTTGTTCATTATGCCATAAGTTCCATCCTGGTGAATGCAGGATGAAGTCAGGAGCATGTCTCAACTGTGGCAAGATGAGTCACTTTGCCAGAGACTGCACTAAAAAGAAGGCTGACTATCATGATAAAGGCAAAGGCAAATGATCACTAGCTGATCATAGTATGTTTTTAACCCATTTTCTATTCAAATCATATATATCGAGCCCCTATTTTACATAACTTTTGGCAAATTATGTTTGGAATGCAAGGATTATGATAACTAGTTGATATTTCTCATTTTATACTTGATTTTATATGCATAGAGGCTCTGAATTGTCAAAATCCATAAATATGTCAATTCTATGCAAAGTTATCATTTCAATGTGCTAGTTATCATTTTTCTACTTAAGCTGATTTCTAATGATTATTTTGCCATAAATCCACTGCCATCATGAATGAATCATATTTGGATGATCATATTTCAACTTGTGCAAAATTATCAATCCATTTCACAAGTTATCATTTTTCAATGCCAAGTTATCATTTAAGGGCAAAACTGTCATTTCGATATGCAAAGCAATCAATTCTGCACAGAGGCATTAAGCAATCATTAACTTACTATCTTAACTCATTGTTGTTCAAATTTGATCTCATTTCGATAACTATAACTAAAGTTATGACAAGTTATCATTTTAGTAGCTAAAAGTTATCATTTTCGGGTCATAAAGTTATCAATGTTATGAAATTGTATCTACATTTGATTTCTGACATCATTCACTTGTGATGCCTCTAATGCCTTGAACCACTTTTATTTGGATAATTTTCATGATTAGTGCAAAGTTATCATTTCCGGGTTCCAAAACTATTAATTTTTCATATCGCTTTCCATTCTTGCACAACACCAAACTCCTTTTGATTATTGAGCTGATTTTACTTGCTGTCCTAATCCTTATTTGTTTATTTCTTATTAGAGGACTTTGATATTTGCTGTTGTGGATTTTCTAACAGGGAAAAGAAGTGTGAATTGAGCCAAAAAGGAGGGGGGACCACCTACTTTTTGTTGTCAAAAAAAAAAAGCTGTCATTGGGATATTTTTCTGGTCCAGAAGACAGGTGGCTCACATCAGAGATTATGGGACATTTGGATGTTGATATAAGGGTGATTAAAGGCCATATATAAGCTAAAGAAACCTTGGAATCAAGGGGGGCCGGCCATTGTGCAAAGGGTAGAGCTGATTGAGCTGATTGGAGCTGAAGTGTGGAGGAAGGCTTGCTGATTTCTGCAGAACAGCCCTCATTTCAAGATGGATTGCTATTATTCTTCATTTCATTGTGTATCTAGCTTTATAATTATGAGGAGCTAAATCTTATGTCTCCTAGGATAGAGTAGTAGTCTAGGTTAATTATGGATGGATGTAAACAAGTCTGAATTCCTGCATTGATTTCAATCCTGATTTCTGATTTCCTACTTTCTGATGAACCAGATTCTTGTCTTTGTAAGGTCCTACTTTTATTTACAACTGAGAAGTTGTCATTTGATCTAATCTTGTTCAGAAATGATCCAAGAATTAATGCCAAGTTTCTAGGTTCTAATCTAATTAAGAATATGATTTCCTGAATTCTGAAATCTGTTTTCTCCCAAATCTGATTTCTGCTTTCTGAATTCTGATTTAAAATATTTTCTATCATTGTTGAGCCCTGATTTAATTGATAACTGAGAGGTTATTTATGATTTCATTCTTGTTCAGAAATGAATCAAGAGGCAATGGTATTTCAAAGTTTTAATCCCTGAATTATTGAAAATCCCTCAATGCTGATTTCTGATTTTCAATCCTGAATTCAAATTTGATTTCAAGGATCTTTGGGATTCTATTTTGTCATTGTAAACCTCTGATTGTATTTCATCACTGAGAGGTGATTATAAGGTTGTCTTGATGTTCAGAGATGGCCCAAGAATGCAATGACATTTGTTGAATTCCCATGTGTGATTAAGTGCTGATTTCTATCTAATTCATTAGTGAAAATGTGGATTTCATTTGAATTTGCAGCTGAGAGGTTAATTTAAAATCCTCTTGTAGTTTAGAGATAAACCAAGAAGCATTTGCACTAATATTGGATTGATTTCATCCCTGTTTAATTGATTGAAGCATTTCCATCATTTTCAAAGTGCAATTGCAAGTTATCATTTCAGATTTCAACAAATTATTGAAATTCAGCAAAGAGACTAAAGTTTGAGCTTCATGTTGACTTGATTTCAGTCAGGACCTCTTTTAATTCAACTTAGCTAATTAATCATATGAGAATATGATAATTAGTTCTGGATTAATTAAGCTGTGAAAATAGATTATTTTAAGTTGAGTTAAAATTGACATTTAATGATAACTTGTCCATTCCATCCATAATTAAGTTAGATGAACCCCAACTCATAAGAGAACCTTCCTCATTGATAGTTAACCCCTTTGAGCCTCTAGTTTAGCATTTACAATTCAGTTTTGATAACATTTCAAAAATCTAAAAACAATTATCATTTTAGTCACTTTTTAGAAATCGGTTTGCATTTTCTTTCAATTTCTTTCAATTTTGACTTTAGTTAAGGCTAGTTTAGATTGTTTATGGAATCTTAGGCTTCAAATTACTATGGATACGACATTTAGGGTCACTACAATTGACCTGTGTACTGCAGTAGAGAGTGAATTAAGGAGTTAGACTAAAATTGAAAAATCTCACTTTTGACTCAAAATTCAACAAGTTATCACTACACTCCTCAATATCACTACTAGCAAACAAGTTGAAGGCCAACAGAGAGCACCTGGAAGGATCTACACCATGCAAGTGGATGAGTCTCAGAAGTCTAATGATGTGATCCAAGGTAACCTTCTTATCGCAGATCACTATGCAAATGTGTTGTTTGATTTTGGTGCTACTCACTCTTTCATATCATCTGCATTTGCAGATTTGTTGAATGTTGAGAGTGTGAATATGAGATGGCAGCTAGACATAGCAACACCACTTGGAAGAGTCTCCACCATTCAGTATCTCTCAGAGACGTCAATCATGATCGAAGGAGTAAACTATTCTGCTGACCTAGTAGCATTACCCATGGTACACCATGATGTTATTCTAAGCATGGATTGGTTATCTTACAATGATGTCTACTTGAAGTGTCGAGAGTCTAGATAAACAAGAAAGATGACAATTCTGTGATTTTTTGCAAAATTCCATCAAAGAAGAAGAAGAAGATGATCTCCTCAAGGAAGGCAACCAAGATGTTGCACAAAGCTGCCGAGAATTTCTAGCAAGCATCGTCAAGAGTGATTTCTAACTCAAACCACTACAAAAACTTGAAGTGGTTAGGGACTTTCCTCATGTATTTCTCGATGAGCTTTCGGGATTACCTCCGGAAAGGGGGATCGACTTCCATATTGAGCTGATGACAAAGACAACTCCTATCTCAAAACCGCCCTACAGAATGGCACCAACAGAAATGAAGGAGTTGAAATCTCAACTACAAGAATTGTTGGACAAAGGCTTCATCAGGCCAAGTGTATCCTCATGGAGTGCACCTGTCTTATTTGTATAGACTACAGGATGCTAAACAAAGTGACCATCAAGAATAAGTAGTCCAGAATTGATGATCATTTTGATCAATTGTCCACAGCATTGGTCTTCTCGAAAATTGACTTAAGAAGTGTACCATCAGCTCATAGTAGCTGATGAAGATATTGCCAAGACGGCCTTTAGGTCCAAGTTGGTCATTATGAATTTTTTGTTATGCCTTTTGGGCTAACAAATGTTTCTACAACATTTATGGATTTGATAAACGGGATTTTCAAGCCACATCTCGATATATTTGTAATTGTGTTCGTCGATGATGTATTGATTTATTCATCAAGTTCTAAAGAACACCAAAAGCATTTGCAAATAGTTCTGGAGACTTTGAGACAACATCAGTTGTATGCGAAGTTCTCCAAGTGTGAATTCTGATTTGACCAAGTAATGTTTTTGGGACACACAGTCTCAAAAGAAGGGATTTCAGTGGACTCAGGCAAAGTAGAGGTTGTCATCAATTGGGAAAGGCCAAAGACAGTGGCAAATATAAGAAGTTTTTTTTGAATTGGCCAGCTACTACAAAAGGTTTATCCAAAACTTCTCAAAGATTGCTGCTCCAATGACAAAGTTGACCAAGAAGAAAGAAAAGTTCAATTGGACACAGCAATGTGAAGAGAGCTTTTGAAGAAGAGATTGAGCAATGCACCAGTGCTAACAACTCCCACAAGAGTTGGAGGCTACACAGTGATGCCAATGGAACTGAATTAAATTGTGTGTTGATGCAACATGGAAGAGTTATTGCCTATGCTTCAAGACAACTCAAGCCACATGAGAGGAACTATTATACTCATGACTTAGAGTTGGCAGCAGTAGTGTTTGCTCTGAAGATATGGAGACTCTACCTATATGGAGAGAAATTTGAAGTCTTTACTGACAACAAAAGTCTTAAATATATGTTCTCTCAGAAGAAACTGAACAAAATAAGGTGGCTAGAATTCCTAAAAGATTATGAGTTTGATATTCTCTGCCATCCAAGAAAATCCAACTCTGTGGCAGATGCCTTCAGTAGGAAATGGGAAGAATCAATGGTGTGTTTAAGAGCCTACAAGTGGACTCTCATTGAAGAAAGTACTCAGGGGGGAAGCTGATGATACATTATGTCATTCAGCTTGACTTGATAGCAAGGGTAGTACATGCACAGAAAGAAGACCCATAGTACAAAGACATAAAGACTTTGTGTGAGAAAGGGCACCCAAACTATAGGATGTCAGAAGATGGTGTACTAAGACAGGCTATGGGTACTTGAAGATAGAGAGCTCAAGGAAGAATTTCTGACTGAGTGCTACAAGTCGAAATTTTCCATCCATCCTGGAACCACCAAAATGTTCAAGGACCTGCAAAGGACATTTTGGTGAAGCGACATGAGAGAGAAATAGCAGAGTTTGTTTCCAAGTATTTGGTCTACCAACAAGTCAAGATTGAGCACCAGAAGCTACTAGGATTATTAAACCCAATGCCCATACCATAGTGGAAGTGGTAGGAGATCACAATGGACTTCATTGTGGGACTCCCAAAGACACAGAAGGGTCACGATGCCATCTGGGTTATCGTTGACAAATTGACTAAGTCAGCTCAATTCTTACCTTACAATGTGGGACAATCAGCTGCAAGCATGGTAAAGTTATATGTTGATGAGATTATCCGATTATGTGGGATTCATGTTTCCATTATATCGGATAGAGAACCCAGCATGGTTCTGGAGAGGATTGCAGCATGCATTTAGCACAAGGCTGCATTACAACACTACATTCCACCCTCACAGTGATGGGCAAAGTGAAAGAACAATCCAGATCTTGAAAGAGATACTCAAAGCATGTGCTATTGATTGGTAAGGCAACTGGGATGACTATCTCACTCTAGCTGAGTTTGTCTACAACAACAGTTACCACTCCACCATAAAAATGACTTCATTTGAAGCACTATATGGAAGACCTTGCAGGTCTCCCACATTTTGGAGTGTTGTTGGAGAAGGAAGGCTACTAGGACCAGAACTAGTAAAGAAGTATGAAGAGAATGTAGATTTGATAAAGGAAATAATGATGATAGCTCAAAGTCATCAGAAAAGTTATGCCGATAAGAAAAGAAGAGAGCAAATCTATCAAGTTAGAGATCATGCATTGCTGAAGGTATCTCCTACTAAAGGAATCATGAGGTTCAGCAGAAAGATTCTGAAAAAAGTGAGAGAAGGAGCATATAAGTTGGCATTGTCTCCTTCATATGCTAGAATCCACAATGTTTTTCATGTGTCAATACTTCGTAAGTACACATATGACAATTCACATGTGGTGGTGATTGAAGAACCAACCATCAAGGAAGACTTCACCTATGAAGAGTATCCTACTAAGATATTAAAGTATGGTGAACGTTGACTGAGGAACAAAATAGTGAAGATGGTGAAAGTTGCATGGAAGCACCACAATGGAACCGAAGTGGCATAAGAATTATAAGAAGAAATGGAAGAATAATTTTCAAGACTATTTGGTAAGTGTTCTTTATTATGTTTAAAATTCGAGGACAAATTTTCTTTTGGGGGGGAGAACGTAATACTTCATATTTTTATAAAAGGATAGATTGGATTTTTTGTCCAAACCCTTATAAACTCCCCTATAAAAAAGCTCCAAATCTTCCTATTGACCTCTTTTGACAAATCTTTCATTTGGCGATTAGGGCTTGAAAAAGAAGAAGAGGAGGAACAAAGAGGAGGAAGAAAAAGAAGAAGAAGAGGAAGAAAGAGAAGGAAGATTTAAGAGAATATAAAGGAGATTCAAAACACTCTCTCCTCTCCCAATGTTCTTTCTGTATTGGATTGAGAGCAAGAGGATACCTGATTCTCTTATTGGATTGTGATTGAGGATTATTATTCATGCAATCCATTACATCTATGCAGGTATAGGTTTCTACCATGCTCAAATTTTATGATTAGATTCATGGTTAGGGTTCATGTGTTCTTCTTATTCATGATTTAGGGATGAACCCTAGATCTAAGAATTTGATGTTTTTGGTATGGTTTTTCATGTGCTTCTAATGTCTATTGATCTATAGATCATGCTTAGAAACTTTAGGATACTTTGTATTGTGTTTCCCTAAAATTTTATTAAAAAACGTACAGAACGTGAGCTCAATACGGGCAAGAGGGAGTTAATACGGACAAGAGGGCTTTAATATGGACTGCCAGTATTTTCTAGTGCGCGCTCGATACGACCTGAAGGTCAAAAATATGACCTGGAAAGAAAAAAATACAACTAGGCTTTATTGAATTCGTAGGTGGGTATAAAGGCTATGTCACGGCCATGATGGGCCATTCCAATGTTACGGTCACGACCGTGACCAACCAAAAGATAAGTAAAGTTATTTTTAAAGTATTTATACTATGTATTGATGCTTGATGATTGTATATGAACCTAGTTACACGTATATGCATGATCCCCACGTAACTAGGTTAAAATATGAAGATTGAGCGATATAAATGATTGTTATTTGAAAAGAATAATGAACCCAGTTGTGGATGATGTTACATGTTAACCCTATATGGCCCTTTATCGAAAAATTGTTCGAAATGATCCTTACACACATCGGCAATGGTGTGTGCATTCCGATGTCATCTCGGGCGAGAGTCCAGAATGATCACTGCATACATCAGCAACGGTGTGTGCATTTTGATGTCACCTTCGGGTTAGAGAGGAGCGTTGTCTCCATGGCTTAGCTATCCTATTGAGAGGGCAACGACATAAGTCCCAACTATCGAAAGATATAACCTAATGGAAAGGACCAATGATCGATGAAATGGAATGATGTCCCACAAAAGTGAAAGTCTAAAAGGGTTATAAAGCAACCCTGAAAAGAGTTATGCAAGCAATGGTTATGGTAAGGGCATCTCACTTATATGCCTATGGATTGAATGAATGAATGTTATGAATGTCCATATAAGTATGATGATGATTACATGACCTCCATGCTATTGTTTATAAATGCATGATGATAGATTTTTATTGATGACTGACATGTAGATCTCATGTATAGAGCATGACATGTATATTATTACTTCTTTTATATAAAGATGATGCATATTATGTAGTATCTGTACAATCATATCATTGCATGCATGGCCTTTACATACTCTAATCGGGGAAATCATTGCATCTTGGATCCGTGCAGGTGCATAAAGTTATGGATGATGGCGGCTCAGCTCATGACGAATAAAATTGTACAATGGCCTAGGATGTCAAGAGTCAAGTGTTGTTGAGTCTGTTAGACGATGATTTTATAAATGTTTCCTTTGATGGCATTTGACTATGTTTTTCAATTCTATAACACTACTTTTGATGTTTTAACGAAATTTTTTGCATTAATTGAAAGAACTATTTTATTTTATTTAAATGGTTTTAAGCTTTCGCTGTATTAATTGAAAATCATATTTTATTATGATTATGTGATGGCGAATGGGCTAACACAATCGAATAATCCAATTGTCCTTGACAATTTTGGGGTAATATTCGGGGTGTTATAGTGGGAGGAGCAATACACTAATTTGTAGGGTAAATTACACGAATGGTCCACAACTTTGAGCCGATTTCCAATTGGTCCCCCAACTTCAATTTATAACCAGAACGTCCTCCATCTTTTTTTTTCTTGCACGCTTAGTCCTCCTGACCGGTGATAGTGGATTTCCCGATTGTCTTGCTGACGTGGCAGGTTTTCTCTCTCCTCCACATCATTTTATGTTCGTCATGTCATTATAAAAATTAAAAAAATAATAAAAAAATCAGAGCCGGAGAGAGATCGAGCTCCGGCGAGCTCGAGCTCGCCGGAGCTCGAGAAGAGGGGGGCGACCGCCCCCCTCCTTCTCTCTCCCGCACTCTCTCTGTCTCTCCTGCAGCACGGGAGAGAGAAGGAGGGGGGCGGTCGCTCCCCTCTGCTCGAGCTCTCTCTCTCTCTCTATCCCTAGAGAGGCCTCTCTCTCTTGGGGGGGGGGGGGGGGGGGCGATCGCCCGAGCTACAGTGGGAGAGAGGAGGGGGGCGATCGCCTCCCTCTCTCTCCCGCGCGGTCGCCCCCCCTCTGCTCAAGCTCCGGCGAGCTCATCGGAGCTCGAGCTCTCTCTCTCGAGCTCCGCCCCCTCCTCTCTCTCCGGCTCTGATTTTTTTTATTTTTAAATTTTTTTAATGACGTGCAAATTTCATTCTTTTTTATTATTATTTTTTTAATTTTTATAATGATGTGGCGGACATAAAATGACGTGGAGGAGAAACAAAATCCATCACATCAGCAAGGCAACCGGGAAATCCACTATCACCGGTCAGGAGGACTAAGCGTGCAAGAAAAAAAAGATGGAGGAAGTTATGATTATAAATTGAAGTTGGGGGACCAATTGGAAATCGGCTCAAAGTTGGGGGACCATTCGTGTAATTTACCCCTAATTTGTAGGATTTGCTCAGAATTGCCACCTTTGGCACGTAGGTCGCTTGTGTTTAGTTCGTTGTCATTTGGGGAGCTCGATCGTCATTTTTTATCCATAGAATTGAGAAAAATAGTCATTTACAGGTAGATATATGTCGAGTTCTATTTTTAGGATTCGGCAAGATCGTCTTAACTTTTAAGAATTAAATCCTCAAAGGTGGTGAGCATGCACATGATGGTGATGTCTTCTATGGAGATGGCAGCGGAGATGAAGAATATAGAGGTGATTTCGACAGAGTGCGAGTGTCATGGGATGGTGGAGGAGTGCACACCAACATACATGCACGGTGTGCAGTGGGTGTGTGGCCTCTGTGGCGAGGATGTCAAGGATTTGATGTGCTATGCCGAGCAACATATCACCACTAAGGAATCACTCAATCATCACATGAGCTTCTCAAAGTGCTTCCAATCTTCCCCATCGATGGTGTTGGCTAACACAAGGAGCTAATCGCTACCATGCAGAAGCTCCTCCGTCGGGGCCTAGACTCGCCTCGGGCTACACGGACAACCTCCAATAGTCCCAATTGGTGCTTGTGAGGTAATAGAGTTGCCTCCCTGCTCTAACTCTGTGAAGGCCCAAAATGAGTGGCAATAATGAACTATGCTGAACTGTGTGTTTTCCATTATATTCCTTAAAAATCCTCAAACTAAACAAGTGAAATATGAAGAGGGGGAAGGGAGAGGGGACGGCCGGAAAGTGGGGTTCTAATTTGAATGGACGAGCCTTTGCTTCAATTATAGAATCACTCAAGTTCGAACTATCAAGCTTATAATGTTATATATTTATCGATAGACCTTCACTTGGTGGTTAATGACATTGTAAGCCTTCTGTGAAACTTTGAATAAATTTCACTAAATGCCCTCTGACTTTAGCCACTTCTCAACTCTATCCTCAAACTCTACTTTGTAAGTAGACTGCCTTTCAACTATGAACATATTTCACCACCTTTTTTACTTGTGATTGACCATTTTTTAGTTGTATGATCTATGTGACATGTTCGTCCATGTAATAGATATGGTATGTTAAGATAATATTAAAATAGTAATAATAAATAAAAAAATCTAAAACTAAAAATTAAAATGAGGGGGGAGTGCCCCCTCCCACCCTCTTCTCCGACATCGGAGAAGAGAGTGGGAGGGTGCGGCATCCCCTCCCTCCTCCGCTCCTCCATGCCACTCGCCATCTCCCCCATTCGCCAGTCGGAGCTCCATGCCGCCGGCCTCTACTGCTGGAGAAGAGAGGGGGAGGGTGTGTGCCCCCTCCTCCTCCGCCACTCATCTGCTTCCTGATCCCATTTCTCACAGGCTTCCACGGGAGGGTGCTCTTCGTTGATTGCGACTTCCTCTACCTCATTGACGTCACCATGTTGCTCCGCATCATCGATGATCATCATCCTATCATGTTTGTCCACCACAATGATGCCCCCTAGGAGATGACCAAGATGGACAAACAAAGACTGATCACTTGCTGATCACTATATGTTTCTAACCCATTTTAGATGCAATTCATGCATATCGAGTCACACTTTTGCCTATTTTTGGGCCAATTATACTTGGAATGCAAACATTATGATAACTAGTAGATATTCCTCATTTCATACTTAATTCCATGTGCATAGAGGTTCTGAAATGCCAAAATCCATTAATATTTAAATTCTATGCCAAGTTATCATTTTGAGGACAAGTTATCATTCCTATATATCAAGTTATCATTATTTTGAGTGAACTGATTTTCAATGGTTTTCTTGCCCTAAATCCATCATTATCATGTATAAATCATATTTGTATAGTCACATCTCAACTTGTGCAAAGTTTAAAATCCATTTGAACAAGTTATCATTTTTCCTTTGCCAAGTAATCATTAAAGGGCAATTCTATCATTTCAACATCCAAAACCATTAATTCTGCACAGGGACCTTAGGCATTCATTATATTATTGTCCTAACTCATTGCTGTTCAAATTTGATCACATTTGGATAATCACAACAAAAGTTATGACAAGTTATCGTTTTTAAGGCAATTTAGTTATCATTTTGGCACCCAAGTTATCATTCCTATGAAATCTTATCCATATTTGATTTCTGACTTCACTCACTTGTCATCCTAATCCATTTGATGTCTTCAATGCTTTGAACTACTCATATTTGAACATTTTCCATGAAATATGAAAAGTTATCATTCCGGGTCCCTAAAACTATTATTTTCTATATGGGTTTTCATTCCTGCACGACACCTAATCCCATTTGATGTTTGAGCTGACAACTATCATTATCCTAATCTTTATTTGTTAAAATCACATTTAAGGATCTTGATGCTTGCTGTTTTGGGTTTTGTAGCAGGAAAAACAAGTGCAAAAAGGTGAAAAAAGTAGGAGGGGACCACTTGCTTTTGCTGTCCAAAAGCTACTGCAGCAGCTGGAATTCCTGGACCATTGGACAGGTGGCTCACATCAGGGGATATGAAACAATTTGATGCTGATCTAAGGGTGGAAGGAAGACATATATAAGCTGAAGAAACCCTGGAATCAAGGGGGAGCCTCCATTTGGAGGGCTGCTGGACCAGGAGCAAGGTGGAGGAAGGCTTTCTGATTTCTGCATAACAGCCTTGATTCCAGGATGGATAGCTTCTTCTCTTCATTCCATTTTGTATCTAAGTTTATAACTATGAGGAGCTAAACTCCATGCCTCCTAGGATAGGATAGTAGTCTAATATATATTATGGATGGATTAGGGATAAGTTTAAGTTTCCTGCACTGATTTCTAAATTCTGAATTTCTGGTTTTACATTTCTGAAATCTGAAGTGTTATAAATCTGATCTTATCATTTGAAGACCCTATTTGTATTTATAACTGAGAAGTTATCATTTGGTCTAACCCTTGTTCAGAAATGAATCAAGAATCAATGCCAAGTTCTAGATACAAACCCAATTAGAATTCTGATTTCTACTTTCTGAAATCTGATTTTTCTGAAATCTGAATTCTGAATGCCTTCCTTATTTCTGAATTCTTAGAATCTGTTTTGTCATTGTGGAGCCACAATTTTTTTGACAACTGAGAGGTTATCTTATGGTTCCATTCTAATTCAGAAATGATCAAGATGCAATGACATTCTTAAGGTTCTAATTTGTAATTGTTGCTAATTTTTCTGTTTCCTGATTTTTGAACAATCTGATTTCTGATTTTCCTGGGCTGTTTGAATCTGATTGTCATTGGGGATTGAATTAATTGAACAAATGAGAGGTTAACATCTATCCCAATCTTGTTCAGAAATGAATTGAGAAGCCTTGACATTCCTATGATTCAAATCTGATTTGGTTTTTCCTGATTTGAATGAGTTGAATGAGTTGCTGATTTCTGGTTTCCTGAAATTCCTGAAATCTGATTTCCTGGGTTTTTGGATCTGATTGTCATCAAGGATTGAATAATTGAATAGTTGAGAGGCTAATATATGCCATGATCTTATTCAGAAATGAATCAAGATCTTTGACAATTCAGGATCCAAATCTGATTTTTCCAAAATCTGATTTCTAAGTTTGATTCTAAATTCTATTTTCTGATTGTTTGGAATCTGGTTTGCCAATTGTTAATCCCTATTTTATTCAAATCACTGAGAGGTGTACTCTAGGAATCCCTTGCAGTCCAGAGATGGGTCAAGGGGCATTTGGCAAACTTGAATTCCATCAATCCACATTGCTGATTTTCCTGAAATGTTGATTTTTGTTTTCTCATTTAATTAACTTCTGATTTCCATTGTCAACCCTCATTTTAATCCACTACTGAGAGGTAGTCTTAGGGGCTTCTTTGAGATCCAGAGATGGGCCAAGGAGCAATGGGAATTATGAACTCATGTGGCCATATGGTTTGCATTTCCAATTGAGTGTGTTTGTGTGGATTCCAATTTATTTTGCAACCGAGAGGTTGACTTTGAATCCCCCTTGAATTCAGAGATGAATCATGGAACACAAGCACCATTATTGAGTATATTTTATCCTGGTTTGGTTGATTGGAATGATTCCATTTTTTATGATTGCAAATGCAAGTTATCATTCCAAACTTCCTTGGATTGCAAAAAATCAGCATTGAATCTTTCTTTTGAGCCCAATGATAACTTGATTTTCAGTGAGGACCCTCTTTTGATTCAACCTAGCTAACAATTATATAATTATATATTGCTTAGTTAGAGGCCAATTGAGCTGTGGGAACAGTCATTTTCAAGTTGAATCAAAAGTTGGACATTTAGTGATAACTTGTTCCATTCCATCCTTAATTAATTTATATGAACCCCAAATCCTAGAAGAACCTTCCTCATAGATAGTTAAACCTTTTTAGACTTCATTCTAGCATTTATAATTCAGTTTTGATAAATTTCCAAAACCCAAAAATCTGTTATCATTTCACTTTTTATAAAAAAAATCTGTTTTCACTATTCATTAAAAATCTATTTTTAGCCACTTAAGTAGAACTAATCTAGATTGTTTTAGGGTGTTTTATACTTCAAATTCTTGTGGATACGACAACCTGAGTCTACTACAACTTACCTGTGCACTTGCAGCTAGTGAGTTGGGAGACAAAAAAAATGAAAAATTGACATTTTCTTAAATTTCAGCAAGTTATCACTAGAAAACCCAAATATCACTACCAAGTTTTTTGGCGCCGTTGCCGGGGATTTGAGGTCAATTAGGCTAACTTAGATAGTTTAGATTAGTTTTAAATTTATTTGTTAGGTTAATTTTTAGTTTTTGCAAGTTATCATTCTTAATTTTTCACTTTTGTCTAGTTTTCATTTGTTTCTTGAATTTGATACTGCTGAATCTCTTTATGCAGGACTTGGATCATATATTTGTCAGAACCTGAACCATAGAGAAGTTTTAACAGAAGGAAAAGAATCCAAAGAGAAGAGGCTAGAAGGAGGATTTTTTAAGAGGAGGCACACAATCCTGTTTTTGAAGAAGCTGTGAATCAAAACATGGCAGCTCCTAGGACTCTTTGGGAGTGCTACTCACCAAGTAATGTCAGAAATTAGCAAGGGAATGGAGTACTAGCACCTGCTGCCAACTTTGAAGTCAATCCAGCCTTGGTTTCTATGATAAGTCAATATCAGTTTGCTGGATTGGAGAATGAGGATCCAATTTCACACCTTGACAACTTCAAGGAGAATTGCAGCATTGTCAACTTCAATAATACACCTATGGATGTTGTCTACATGAGGCTATTCCCCTTCTCACTCAAGGACAAAGCAAAGATATGGTACAAGACCCTCAAACCTGAAGAGATGACTACTTGATAATCCATAATTCAATTGTTCCTAGCTGAATTTTTCCCACCTAGCAAAACTGACAATTTCAGAGATCAGCTTGTGAGATTCTACCAATTGGATCAAGAGAATATACGTGATGCATGGCAAAGACTCCAAGGCTTGCTGAGGGCATGCCCACATCATGGGTTTGAAAAATGGCAACTTGTCAACTATTTCCACAAAGGATTGAACTACCCCAGCAAGGTTGCATTGGATACTGCTGCAGGAGGCATCTTTGCATCTAAAAACATTGATGAAGCTTATCAACTCATTGAAAACATAGCCAAGAATCACCACTTCCTTACCCATGACAGAACCAGGAGGCCACCCATGGACAATTCAGTGAATCAATTGTCAAGTCAACTTGAAGAGGTGTTGTACAAGACTTTGGAGAGGTTGAACTTGACTCACAATGGAAATAAGGCTTCCAATCCTGAAACAAGGTGTTGTGTATGTGGCAATCAAGGCCATGTGTCAGAGGATTGCAATTTAATTATGCAGCAAGTGGAGCAAAATGTTGATCAAATCAATGTTGTGGGCAACTATGGGATCAAACCTCTTGCTGAATTTTACACTCCAGAAAACAGGAACCATCCCTACTTCTCTTACAAGACCAATCAATATCAAGGGGCCCCTATGCAGAATTCAAATTGGCAACCTAAAATCCTACCAAGGAATCAGCCACCACTCTATGGAAATCAGGGCCAAAATGCCCCAATTCAGAGGAATCTATATGAGCCACCATCTCAAGTCCAAGCACCTCAATTCCAAACTGAAATGAAGGAGATGCTCCAACGGATTCTGAAGAAGCAGGACAGCCAAGGAGAGGAGATATTGAAAATCAATTCCAGATTGGATGCCATGAATGCAAATCAGAAATTGTTGGAAAGCCAAATTGCTCAACAGGCTAGTACATCATCTAGACCTCCTATGTTCTTCCCTGGACAGCCAGAAGTGAATCCAAAGGAGCAAGCAAAGGCCATCCAGCTCAGGAGTGGAAGGCCCACTTCCTGAGATGAGGCATTGGAAGGCCCACTTCCTGAGATGGGGGCCCAGCCGGGTCGCGGACGTGGCCATGGCCGAGGTTGTGCGCCAGGCCACGGAAGAGGTAGAGGCCGCGCAGCTAGAGCGCCATTAGAGGAGCATGTGGATGAGTTTGCTCCACCTGAAGGTAGCCAGACAGGAGACAGTCCACCGGCGTCGAGACATCGTAATCAAAGGGCACGCCATGAAGTAGTGGAAGACACAATTCAGGCTTTCCTGAAGGTGCACCCGCCTCATTATGATGGGAAGGCAGACTTTTTCAAGGCTGAAGAATGGATTGAGACCATGGATCGGATTTTTAAGCTGATGAGATGCACTAATGAACGCAAGGTCCTGTATGCCACACATATGCTTACTAGTACTGCGATGGGCTGGTGGAAGACTACAAGAGCCACCAGGTTCAGAGAGATGGAAGAAGAGGACATAGCATGGGATGAATTTAAGAAGGCCTTCATGGCGCGCTACACTCCTGAACATGACCGCATCAACAAACAAGAGGAGTTCCTGCAACTGCAGCAAGGAACTATGTCTGTGGCGGATTACCACACCCAATTCATCCAACTGGAGCAATACTGCCCGATGCCATTTGAAGGGCGTATTAGAGCTAACAGATTCATCAATGGGCTACAACAAGCACTAAAGACTGAAGTTCTATCTGGGGACTGTGAGGATCTGAAGAAGGCTATGAGGTTGGCGACGCGCATGGAGAAGGATCAAGCTGAACGTAAGGCCAAAGCTCCAGCAAAAGCAATAGAGCAGCCAAGGCCTCGAACGGATGATCAACGACCATTTAGGAGGAACGACCGCCGTGAACGCCGTTTCAAGCCATACCAGCAAAGAGAAGCTCCAAGACAGGCTCAAGCTCAACCACGCCCTGCACCAATGCAAGCACAGTCACTGAGACAACTGCCACCGCCACCACGCTAGCTACAAGTGCCACAGAAGCCTTTATGTCCTCACTGTGGCCGTCATCATGATGGAGAGTGCCGTAAATTGAGCGGCGCATGCATTTAATGTGGACAGTTCGGACATTTCATCCGAAATTGTCCACAGGCTGCCAGAGGAGGCCGAGACAATCGGGCAGCAGAAGGTGCAAATCCTGTTGTGCAAGGTCGTGTGCACAACCTGGAAGCTGATGCAGCCCAAAATGACAATGATGTCATTAGAGGTACCCTCCCGATCGCCAACTCGTCTGCTACTATTTTATTTGATTCTGGGGCTACACACTCGTTTATTTCGGAGTTGTGTGCCCAAACCCTTGGTTTACCTCTTAAGCAGATGCCCCATGCTATGCGTGTGAGTACACCTATGGGTACTCTCCATGCTGTCAGGTACATCTCGAATGTACCTGTCAATGTAGACAAGAAATTTTTTTCTACAGATCTCATAGTCATCCCCATGGTGGATTACGACGTCATTTTGGGGATGAACTGACTTTCGTATCACGATGCAGCCTTGCAATGCAAACAGAAGAAGATCGTTATAGGGATGCAAGGCAAGCCTAAGGTAGTGATTAGAGGCACTCCATCAACAAAGAACAAGGTCATTGTCTCAACGATCAAAGCACAGAAGTTGTTGTAGAAAGGATATTGTGGGTACTTGGCTAGTGTGGTCAAGACGGATGCACCTGTCACTGAGCTCCAATAGATAGATGTGGTACGGGAGTTCCCAGATGTGTTTCCTGAGAACATCCGGATTATCACCGAAATGGGAAATCAACTTTAAAATAGAGCTCCTCCCTAGGATTGCACCCATCTCTAAAGCACCCTACCACATGGCACCTGCTGAAATGCAGGAACTGAAGATGCAGATACAGGAGCTACTGGACAAGGGATTTATCAGACCGAGCGTCTCACCCTGGGGCGCACCGATCTTGTTTGTCAAGAAAAAGGACGGCTCCATGCGGCTCTGCATCGACTATAGGATGCTCAATAAAGTGACAGTGAAGAATAAGTACCCCCTGCCTCGGATAGATGACATTTTTTATCAGCTATCAAAAGCATCAGTGTTCTAGTGACTACCACTAGCTGAGAGTGGCCGAAGAGGACATACCGAAAACTGCTTTTCGGTCAAGATATGGCCACTACGAGTTCTTGGTCATGCCATTTGGACTGACGAACGCTCCTGCCGCGTTCATGGACTTAATGAACAGGGTCTTCCGACCATATTTAGACCAGTTTGTCATCGTATTTGTGGATGACATTCTGATCTATTCTTCCAGCCCAGAGCAACACCGAGAGCATCTCAGGATAGTATTGGAGACCCTGAGACAGCATAAGCTTTACGAAAAGTTTTCAAAGTGTGAATTCTGGCTGAAAGAGATCATGTTCTTGGGACACATCGTCTCCAAGAAGGGCATTGCAGTAGACCCAGCGAAAGTGGAGGCGGTGACGAATTAGACAAGACCGAAGAATGCTTCTGAGATTCGCAACTTCTTTGGTTTAGCGAGTATTACAGAAGGTTTATCGGAGACTTTTTCAAGATTGTTGCACCCCTCACAAATCTCACGAAGAATGCATAAAAGTTTATATGGACAGACAAGTGTGAGAAGAGTTTTCAGACTCTGAAGGACCGTCTGACTTCAACACCAATTCTCACCATACCGACAGGCAGTGGAGGCTTCGTGGTCTACAGTGATGCGTGTGGGATAGGATTGGGCTGTGTGCTGATGCAACACGGCAAAGTGGTAGCCTATACTTCTCGGCAGCTGAAGAAGCATGAGGTGAATTATCCCACACATGATCTAGAATTGGCGGTTGTGGTCTTTGCTCTGAAGATCTGGAGGCACTACTTGTATGGAGAGACGTTCGAAATCTTCACTGACCACAAGAGTCTCAAGTACATCTTCGATCAGAGGAATCTTAATATGAGATAACGACGATGGCTTGAGCTCCTCAAAGATTATGAATTTGCTATCACATCCTAGTAAAGTAAATCTAGTCGCCGATGCATTAAGCAGGAAATGAGAAGGCTCGCTAGATTATATGAGACTACGCGAGTACGATATGCTAAATGAGATTGAGCACTGGTGTCCCAACCTGGGCAATAATGGAGCACTATGGATGATGCATCAAATGAAGCACAGCCTAATTGACAAGATCATAGCAGCAAAAAAATTGGATCCTGAGTATCAGAAGGTTCTGAAGAGATGCCAGAACAAACCAGCGGATTTTCATATCTCTGTAGATGGAGGGATTAGGTATCGGGACAGATTGTGGATTCCCACTGACGCTGATGTCCGACGTGAGGTACTGGATGAGTGCC
Source organism: Pontederia crassipes (assembly GCA_030549335.1). NCBI lineage: Eukaryota > Viridiplantae > Streptophyta > Magnoliopsida > Commelinales > Pontederiaceae > Pontederia > Pontederia crassipes. The sequence continues at coordinate 40,158,258 of CM060184.1, read as the reverse complement.
ACAAGTCGGAGTTCGCTATCCACCCCGGTAGCACCAAGATGTATAAGGATGTCCAGTGCAGCTACTGGTGGCCGGACATGAAAAGAGAGATAGCAGAATATGTGTCCCGATGCCTAGTGTGCCAGCAAGTCAAGATTGAGCATCAACGACCATATGGCAAGTTGAAGCCGTTGAAAATTCTACAATGGAAGCGACTATGGATTTTGCGTCCAACTTGCCTAGGACTAAGAAGGGGTATGATGCCATATGGGTGGTCGTTGATCGTTTCACAAAAGCGGCACACTTTATTCCAATTCGATGGAAACAGTTAGTGGAGAGTCTGCTAGACTTGTATGTGAGAGAAGTAGTCAGACTCTATGGTATCCCAGAGTCCATAGTGTCTGATCGAGACCCTAGATTCACTGCTAGATTCTGGAGGAGCATGCAGGAGGCCTTTGATCATCCAGACACTAGAGGACATGTTACGGGCCTGCGCACTAGATTGGCAGGGTAGCTGAGATGAGCACATTCATTTGATTGAGTTTTCTTATAACAACAGCTATCATTCTAGCATTAGTATGGCACCATTTGAGGCCCTGTATGGACGACCTTGCCGTTCACCTGTCCACTGGAGTGAAGTAGGTGAGGAAAAGATCATGAGTAAGGAAGAAGTAAAAGAAGCAGTGGAATATGCTGAAAAGATAGAATTGATTAAGCAAAGGATGAAGATAGCTCAAGGAAGGCAAAAGAGTTACGTTGACAAAGGCAGAAGAGAGCAGATCTTTCAAGCTCGGGACCAAGTTCTTCTGAAGGTATCAAAAATAACCAACAAAAAGATAAAAAAGGAGAAATTAAATCTCGACCGAACCCAAAGCCCAATTAGGAGTGGATTCAAGAAAGGATTTAATTATGTTGGGGGAGATAAAAATTTTATCTCATTAATTAGTTTGGAGTTAGATTAGAAGAGGTGATTTATTAAAACAAAGGAATTAAAACTCCCCTCAACCTACACGGCCTTTCTCTTGATTTGTTTTTTTTTTCTTTCCTCGTTCCCTTCGTACGTGAGCAGGAGCAGAGAGAGAGAGAGTTCAGGGTTCTAGGTGCAAGGGTAGCGAAAGAGAAGAACAGGGTTAAAAATACGTAGGAATCAGGGGCACAACAGGGGCGCTGATTAATCAATTTTCGACGAACGAAAAGAGAGGTTAATCGCGAGTGCAGGTGGGTGAATCGAAATCACCTTGCATGACCTCTGAATTATCCCAATTCATGCCCTAATCGTTATGAAAAGAAAAGAATATGAATAGGGTTCAAGTTCTCATTTTTAATTGTTTGATTCCTTGAATTCCTTGATTGGTTGATTGTTTGCAATGCATAGTATTTATGTTTGTTCTATTTCTATATCATTTATTGCTAGGATGTAGGATTTAGAGTGGGGCGAAAGTACGTAGGGGAATTCTGTTTCCTATTTGCCGTAATATTTTACGACGCATTCTAGAATGAAACTAGAATTATTACGGCCGTAATTTCTGATACTGTGATGTGATATTTTACGGTGCAATTTAATGTGAAATCGAGTCGTAGATTTATTACGGCTGCAAGAGGAAAAAAGAGATATAATAGAGAGAATTTTACGGCCACCAATCTTTTTGCTGTGTAACATATGCATTGCAAGAAAAAAAATAATAGAGAGAGTTTTTACTGCCGCTAAGTAGATAGAAAGAAAAAAAAGGAATTTTACGGCCGAGAAAAAGGGTAGAGAGAGGATAGGAATGGAGTGAAAAAAAAGAGAAACATATGCATATTACGGCCGAGAGTAGGTGGAGAGAGAGAAAGGAGAAAATTGTAAAGAAAAAAAAAGAAGAGTTTAGGATTTTTACGGGCGTAATGGAATAGAGGGATGTAGGGACAGAAAGGTTATACATTAATAATAATAATGATAAGTATGGGATTATGGATAGGAGAAAAATAGGAGAGAGAATACCTTTTACTATATTTATTAATTACTTTCTTTTTATCCAGATATTACTAATATATATAATTAATCCTATTGTCTGACCCCACAGAGATTCCTCATTGATCTACATGATTTACTCTCTTATTGATTTTATTTCGTATTGATCTTATCGTATCCATGAAATCAAGAACAAAGAGCCACAAGTTGTTAAAAGCGATTAATAAGTTCAGATGAAAAATTAATCATGGGTTGCCAGTTCAAGCCAAGTGCATCAAGATAAGGGTCGCTCCCTTGATCATGGTTTGATCACCCATTGATCCGCACAAGGCCGTATCGTTTGCTGGGCATACCCCAAGAATTAAAGGCACCTAAAGTCACCCTGATTGTTAATTAATAACCAAGATCAAGAAGCATGTTCAAGTCAAGTTAACGTCATGATTTCCAAGTATGCTATAAGTTCAAGTTTATTAATCATCATGTTACTCTCCTGATTCATGATATCCTATGATCTTATCCTTATTATTATCCATGATATTGACATATTATCTTTCACGTTCAAGTTAAGCATGATTATTTATCGTTGATTATTATATTCATGTCATGCATTGTATATCATGTGGTTCCTCACTAGGCTGTAAAACTTACGGGAGGACCTCCTCCCTTGTGTCTGATTTCCACAGGACCAGGTTAGTGACGTGGTGGAGTAGGCGTGTGGTGATGAAGCTCTGGCGATAGGATAGCACATGAACCTTAGGCTTTTTAGAATGTCTTTTAGTTTTCATTTACATTCCGCATTTTAGATTCATGATGTAAAACTTATTTTATTTTCTTAACAATGATATAGTCACTTTTAGACTTCCGCAATTAGAGTTATCTTTTATATTTATTTCTTTCTTCCGCTGACATGTCTAAGTTCTTGACTGAGATATGGTCAAAGTGATAGCATGCCGTAGCGTCTCCAGGTTGGTCTTCGCCACGTGGCGGGGGTCAATTTGGGGGCGTTACAAATGTAATATAATAATGAGACATGAATAATTCTACTATGCAAGGAAAGTAACACTATGTAATGGACATATGAAATAACAAAAGAAGAATTCATGAATACTGAATTTGACATGCCAACATCAAAAGTTTCATAAATAACAAAACAAACAATAAAAGGAAATACATATAAAAAAGTAAATACCGAATTTGACATGCCAATTTAAAAAACTAACAATTAGATACTTTGAATAAGAAAATTTCATATTTCTCTTTAACTTGTGGAAGGAGTTCCTTTCCTCATTTATAGTGAACCGTATGGTTAGTGAATTCACTAAACAATTTTTGTGTAACTGTTCATTATTTATTATATTACCTTCATTAAATAACTAAGCGACTAACTGCCTGGAATAACCATCTATTATTTTGCATGACACCAAAATTTTAATGGATTGAAGATTAATAGCATCTTAACTACTTAACCAAGATAAATAAAAAGAGGAGACCGTTCCTCATGAACCGTATTAGTAATAATCATCCAATAAATATTATGACAAATGGATTAATAAGTTAATTATTATATAATATATACAGATGTAGATTTTTTGTGATGTTATTACTATGATATGATAATGTATTGAATAGCTATATATATTGGGGTTTAACTGGTTTGAAAAAGATAATTGTAATATATATAATAATAATTAAAAAATAATTGTATAGATATATTAAATATGAAGTGAGCATGTGTGACATTCTATTATTATATCACCATTATTTCACCATATGAATAATTAGTTAATAACTAAGGAATAACCTTTGTGTAATTATTTGGTCATATCATTTTACTAAAATTATATGCTTATTATGTAGTTAGAATATTTATAATCATAACTGATATACTTTAATTAGTAATTAATATTTTTAGCCAATTAGAATCATTTCAACATTTCATGAATAAAAACAAAATGTCAATGACAGAAAATAAAGTTATCATTACATAGATAATTGTACTACGCAAAGAAAGTAACACTAAATAATGTAGATGAAGTAACAAAAGACAAAAAGAAATCATAAATATTTAATTTCATACGACAATATCAAGAATTTTGATGAATAACAAATAGGTATTATAAAAAGAGAAACAATGCAAGTTATATGACATAATTTATTAATATAAAATAATTATTTGTGATACTATCATATAGACAAAAAAAATAATGACTAATCATATGACACACATATCATTTTATTTTAATAGGTCTAATATAAAAACCAATATCACTAAATATTTGTATAATATTGAAAAAGGCATAAAAAAGCAACAGTAAGTTAATTTTGGAGTCCTCTCCTGTTTGTGGAAGAAGTTCATAAATATTTAATTTCATACGACAATATCAAGAATTTTGATGAATAACAAATAGGTATTAAAAAAAGAGAAACAATGCAAGTTGTGTGACATAATTTATTAATATAAAATAAATATTGGTGATACTATCATATAGACAAAAAAATAATGACTAGTCCTATGACACATATATCATTTTATTTTAATAGGTCTAATATAAAAACCAGTATCACTAAATATTTGTATAATATTGAAAAAGGCATAAAAAAGCAACAGTAAGTTATTCGGACTAAAAAAATTTTGGAGTCCTCTCCTGTTTGTGGAAGAAGTTCCTTTCCTCATTTTATAGTGAACTGTGTGGTTAGTTTTAGTAAACCATTTTTGTGTAACTATATAATGGTGGTGCTACCCCTAATACGAGTTGGATGAAATATTGACGGCAGATGTGAAAACAGCGTTTTAAACCCGGCTCACATCTTTTCATCCCTATTTTGTGGATGGTTCATTTTTTGGTGCATCTCTTTGTTTCCCCCATTCCTAAGCGACATCTCTGTGCTCTTTTTCGACCTTGACCTTGACAGCATTCTCTCACTACATACGCTGCTCGTGTTTCTTCTTATCCTATTTGATACTGGAGTGATTTTTTCTTGAGGCAAGTACATTTATTCAAGTGCATTTGTGCATTTTTTCTATGCCATAATTTTTCTATTAAAATGTTTTGCGGATGATTTTTTTTTTTCACAGTGCTAACGAAGGCATGAAAAAAAATCTGATGGCCTGCTGAAACAATCTGAAGGAAGCTTTGGGACGTCTCGTCCTTTTCCCACTAGGTCCATTTTCCCCCACTGGCTTCACACGCTGTGCATTTTTTCCATTTCTCTTTCTTCTTTCTTAGGTTTCTTCTATGGATCTCTTGAGCTCTGGTTTTTGCCTGTACATTGCGTTGTGCATTTTTCTAACATCTGATTGGCAAGTGCAAGCCTTATAACACGACATTTACTTCAACATGTCTTATAACATTTTAAAACATTTTGCTCTAGTACATTTTGCTTGTTGGATTCCATAATAGTTAATGTTAATTTGGGACATTTGATGCCATAATTAGTACTGCTATCTTAAGTACATATATATGCTATGTATTAATACATGTCAAGGCACTTCTGCTATCATATGTTTATAATTTTTTTTCACTGATGTCTTGAGTACACATATTTATGCTATTATTAATTCATGCCAAAGAAGTTCTGCTATTTTATGTTCATATTTGTTTCTTTTTCACTGCTAGCTCAAGTATTTTTTTCCAACTTTTTTATATCTTAGGATTGTTTTTAGTTGATATGGAAGGGTCTCAAAGTGATAACATTCAAGGGTCTCGGATTAATATGGAAGAAGATAGTGACGACGAGTTAAATGTTGAAGATATTGGAGAAGAAAATTATGATGAATTTGATGTTGATAGTCTTCAAAATTTGAACTCCGCCCAATTTTTGGACCTAGTTGGCATGACATTTGACACTGATGATGAAGCATACAAACATTATAAGATGTATGCTAGGTTAATAGGGTTTTCTATTAGAAAACATGCTTTTCATAAAAACAAGCACATTGGAAGTATTGTAAGTAGGCATTTTGTTTGTTTCAAAGAAGGGCATAGGAATATGAAGCAAACATTTGGAAAGACCTTTAAACAAAGAAGAGTCTAGCTCATTTATATATTGGACAAAGAAAGGATGGAAAGTGGGAAGTAGGAAAATTCAAAGAAGAGCACAGTCATGCGTTAACCAGTCCCTCAAAAGTCAAATTTTTGCGTTCATAGAAAAGAATTTCAGAAACTTCAAAACATGCGATAGTCAACCTTCATGACTATGGTATGGGTCCATCAAAAATAGCACGAGCACTTAATATGTCCGGTGAGCCACTTCTAATAGCTCAAAATTATATCGATTATTTGAGAACTAAAAGAAAAAGTAACATTGGCACAGAATGCTTAAATGTCATATCTTGTTTTCAAAACAAGATGAGTGTGGACTCTGTTTTCTTTCATAGATGGGAGTTGGATGGAGATGGCACTGTCATGAACTTCATTTGAGCCGACGGGCGATGAAGAGATAGTTATTTAACTTTTGGTGATGTTGTTTTATTTGATACAACATATCAGACTAATAACTTACGAATGCCATTTGCTTCGTTCCTTGGGATAAATCATCATAGGAGGTCATGTCTATTTGGATGTGCGTTACTTACAAATGAAACTGAAGAGACATTCACATGGTTGTTCCAAAAATGGTCCGAGTGTATGAACGGAAAACATCCTACTTGCATTATTACCGATCAGGATAATGCAATGGGAAATGCTATCCGTAAGGTTTTTCCACAAATTGAGCATATATTTTTTATTTGGCATATTAGAAAAAATACAATGATTCATCTTCAAGATTTGTATGCACGAGGCAACTTTAAAGAACTTTATAATAAGTGGCTCCATGAATCAGGCAGTGTGGAGGAATTTGAAGATGGTTGGCTTTCTCTGAAGCAAGATTTTGATATCCCAAATGGCCATTGGTTAGAGATCATGTATAACAAGCGCAGACAATGGATTTCATTATATTTTAAAGATCTTTTTACTGCAGGTATGTGCACTACCCAGAGGGCAGAAAGTATTAATGCAATTTTTGATGGATTTGTTAATGCGAACACATCACTCTCAAATTTCGTACAACAATATGATATAGCAATTAAAAGTCATCGTGCACTTGAAGAAAGAGAAGATTTTCAAACTTTGAATTCAACGCTTGCTTATGTGCTTAGAAATGCACTAGAGGTTCATGCTGGCAAGGTATATACTTATAATATGTTTTGCAAATTTAACAAGAATATGCACAATCCTTCGACCTACAGGGGCACAAGATTTTGAAAGATATTGAGAAATCCATCTATTCAATATATCCAATTACTTGTGTGGACGAAGGAAAAAATATTGTGGAGTTTAGTCATCATGAAAATATTTTTGTAAAGTGTTCTTGTAAGAAATTTGAACAAGAAGGAATCTTTTGCTGTCATATTTTTGTATTCTTCATAAGAAAGCAGTGGGATATTTGCCTGAGGAATATATTATCCATCGATGGACAATAAATGCGAGATTTGCAAAGGCACGTGCAGTTTATGATAAATCATGCCCTTCTACTACAGATTTTATCACACCCTTTCAAAAGTTATCTTGGCAAAGTAATTTATGAAAAATAGAAGAAATATTTTGCTTTCACCTAAATATTTACAATTTGGAGTTCCCCTTATAGATGAGGTTTTGAAGAGATTCAGTATATTCCAAATTGAGAATGCAAATGTGGAACTTGGTCAATCAAGTACTAATGAAGTGCTCTCAACTCAATCAACAATTGTCAACTTACAAGAATCACATTTTGTTATACGTGACCCAAATTGTATAAAGGCTAAGGGTAGACCTAAGAATGTTGGAAGGATTAAGTCAAGCGTAAAAATTTCAATGTCACAAAATGATTTGAAGAAACGGACTTGCGGAAAGTGCGGAAAGAAAGGACATAATAAGAGGAGTTGCCCGGTGATAAAGGTATAGCACATATCAAATTACTTGAACTTATTTTCCTAATTTTTTAGCATCTCTAACTTTTTTTAATTTTATGAGCAGGAGATTCAAGCGCAAAGCAGCCAACAGGATAATCAAGTCACTTATATACAACAACCGCAACAACAACATAAGTAGGTGGGATCTATCATATGAGCTATATCATTTTTTTATTATAGTGATGTCCTATTACATGAGAGTTCTTCCTGACAATAGCACATATCAAATTTTGTCCTCACAACAACTCAACTTTTTAGGCTAAATGTGAAGTTGCTATCCTGGAGTAGGTTTTGGGATCCTTGCCAATAAGGTATTCTTTTTCTTTGTAAGGCATTTGCTTCTTCTATCTAGTATAAGTGATTCTCATCTGGTATAGTGCACTAAGATTCAATGCATTAATATTTTCTCACTTTTTTTATAGGTGCCAACAAGATAGAAGTTTTTGCATCAATGTCATGGCTGGGCATATTCAAATGTGCAGAGATGAGTGTCAGGTGTCTTTGGCTTTGAATGAAGTTGTTGGAATATTTTGTACTCTCACCATGAGACATTTATACTTTTTTTGTCTAAACATTGTTGGAGAACTATTTTTTTTCTTACATTATTGATGTAGCTTTGTTTTAGACTAAAACATTGTTGATGTATCACTTTAATATTTTTGTGCTGCGGTAATGTAGTTTATTTGAAGTAGAGGAATTGTTTAATATTTTCTTATGTTGTTGATGTAGTTTATTTGAATAGAGGAATTGTTTGATGCTGTCGTGAATATCATAAAGGTGCTTTGTGCTTATGTTGATAATGGGATATGTTCTTGCTGAAAGATTTGATGCATACAGAAATTTACAGATTTGGGATATCAAATTTATAGACGTGGTTGGTCGTCCTCCCTAGGAATTAACTATAAGCCAACATGAAAGAGATCACTGACAAAGCATAGCACATTTGAGAAGCATAGCACAAGATTACAAACGCGGTTGGGCACGTGACTTTCCAATAGCTTTTACTTTTTGCCTTCTCTTCTCGTCTTCACTGTCTGACTCATCACCCCTCTCTCTGTCAGCATTACTAGCTTCACGTTGCAGCTCCTCCCATGTTTTCCCCTTCAGAAAGCATTCATTTGATATAACGAACGTCATACAATCAAATGATACATACTACAATCACATCAGGCCGCAAGGGCATATGACATCAAACCTCTTGACATATGGCAGCAGGCTGCAATGCATAATGTTACATAGATGGTTCATAATAGAGAGCCATAACAGATAGATCATAATTTGAAAAAAGAAGATAGTGCCATAGATGGTTCAATAGCCACAAAAACATGAAGGGACCGTTTGGTTGGAGAATAACTTTGAAGGAATACCAAATTTTATTCTAGAGAACAGAATATTCTTATTTTACCTCTTGTTTGGTTGAAAAAAATAAATTTTATATTTTATAATAAAAATATTTTATTATAAAATAGTTGACATTTATTATTATTATCATTATAAAATTTATAATAAAACAATATATATTAAAATAATGAAAAATAATAAATGATGATAAAAATGACAAAACAAGAGAATATATTTATTCTCTTATTTTAGAAAAATAGAAATATGGTGTTGAATGGATTAAAAATGGTGGTTTCACGTTCTTCAAGATGGTTTTGAGAAAAATGAAGTTTGACCAAGTTATTCCTATTCTGCTTGTGTTTGGTTGTATTATGAGAATTATTGAGATATTCCAACTTATATTCCACAACCAAACAGCCCCGAAAGGTTACACATTGCCTAATGTTACCTAAGGACAATTGTACTAAAAGTTTCACACCATCTGAAAACATAATGGGTGATTGTCATATGAACATGACAATCACTACTACAACAACAATGAGAATAACAAAAAATTTACATAAAAACTTAATCCCATTAAAATCATTTCTAATGTCATCTTCAATTCTAACTTCATCTTCAAGTTCATTTCGAGCTTCCAACCTATCGATCTTTCGCAATAATCCATTAATCACATTAGTAGGTCTATCTTGAAAATTAGGATCCATCCATTTGAAATATTGGCATGCTCCTTGTTGCTACAAAATAGGAATAATCAATGTAACGTTAGAATTAAAAAAATTAATGTCAATAGAAATTTAAAGTTGCAGCTCAAAATTCACCCCATAAGATCGGCAATCATAAAATATTCGACCAGGATTACGCTCGGTCCAGGATGTTCTTACAACTACTTCTTGTTGACAATAGCATTTAGGCAGTTTCATTTCATAAAAAGTCTGTATACATGTGAAAAAAAAGAAAAGAATTACCTATACATTATTCACAACTAACTTAACAAACATAAATAAAAGAACACATCATATAGTAGGTACAAAGCATACCATGTTTTAATAATTAAATATATTATATCTAGTGAGTGACTTACATTAACTTTAATTAATTATTTCATACCACCAATATCTCATTTTTTTACATCTTCAAAGCTGAATATTTAATTCACTGATAATTAAATATTATTATTTTATGAAATTTGTAACTAATTCTAGGTTAATCATTGAAAATATAATTAAAAATTTATAACGTAAAGAGTTATTATAACTGTATAGGTAATTAAATTATATAATTGTCATATTTATAACCATACATGATATTTCTTAATTTAAAAATAATATTTTTTTATGGACACTTGTCAATTTGTGTTTATGCCAATTTATGTTTATTTATGTAAAAAAATAAATCCAATGAAAGGAATTCTTCAGGGCTCTATGACATGAATGAAAATAAATTACATATGTTAGGAATATCATACAGTCAATATTTAGCTATATAATATCATTCGTCAATGAATAAAAATTTTAACAATCACACGACTAACTAAACCAAATTACCTCACACTTCTATTAGGACTTGAGCATTATAGGAAACTCCAACAAAACACACCGGATCTTAACATGTCACCATCTCTTTATATGCTTATAAGAGCAGTTGTAGGAACTGCCCTCATGCAATATGCAAACAAACTGCTTCTTTGTAGTTTACATGATTTGTAGTTTGTAGATTATTTTATGATAAAAGGGATAGATTTATACGTAATGGAGATGTTCATTAATATTTTAAAAATTCTCATTTGCAATATTTACTTATATTTCAAAGAGGAATATTTAAATGTTTATATATATTATTTCAAAATATTTATAAAAGAAAACACCAATTGAGGACTAAATAGGAAATGATTCCAAAATATTTGTCATGAAGAAATCCATAAATCAAATTTATAAATTTTCTAACTAAATAATTTAATAAATTGAAATTGGTTTTACATGAATTAAAAAAACAACACCTAGAACAAAGAAGCTAAAAAAACATGAGAACAAAGATAGAATACGAATTACCAATGGGATGGATTTGTTTCTTGTTGCAGTTTATGGGGTGATATACATAATAAAGGGAATAGTTACTAATTATTAATTAATCATTTAAATAACTAATTAAGTGAGGTCGGCTCAGTTGGTTAGCAGGACTGAGCCCCAAGCGTTCGCTGGGAGCTAGTAGCCTCAAGTTCGAACTTTGGAGTTGCCCCTTGGCCAAGAAATTAAGCGAAAGGTTAAGAAATTAACCTTCGCCGCTCTGTCTTTTCGACTCCGAATTAATCAAGTGCTAGTAGTCTTGGACACCGGAGACCTTCCGTAGATCCAAGCCAGCACCCAAAAAAAAGTAACTAACCATTAATTAAAAAATTATAATAGACTATATAAAATTTTAATTAGTTATAAATTTTATAATGCATAAAAGATGGTGCGATTGCTAATTAACTAACTATGAACTCAATAAATTACAACAAATTATGTAACAATTTAATTCACTATAAATTCTAGATGACACGTGTCATTATAACAATACGCTTGATGCCATATTCTCCTTTAATACTGTTTTGTTTTTAATATAGTATAAATAGATAAATAGATTTTTCTTTGCAAAATTGTGAGCATGTCATATGGCATGGGAATATCCTCCTTTTAATATTAGTATAGTTTTTGTAATGCAATATTTTTCTAGACATTATAGATCTCGTACTTGACATCTTTAAAATGTTGGTATTGTAGTTTATAATTAATTATAAAATTAAATATATGTATATTTATTTTATTATTAACTATTTTACTAAAGTAGGTATTTTTGGAAAAAAATAATTTTTTTAAAAAATACTCTTAAGACTTATTTAGTAAATAACTAATGAAGAGGTGATTGCGGGCGCGGTGGTGAAATATAATATGTTTGGATAGTAAAATATAAAAGGTGTTGGGTAGGATAACAAAAGTTTTATTTGTATAAAAGTTATTTTTAGTTTTTATTATATATTAAATTATTTATAATATTAAATGACTAATAAGTCATTTTTATATAAAACTTGTTAGAGTGCGATTTTTATATAAAAAATGATTTTAGAATAATTTTTAAAACTGTGATGTTTTTTTGGATCAAAAGACTAATTCCATAGGAACCACTTTCACAGTTTTTTTTTAAAGAAAGAAGGAAAGAAAATAATGGCCAAGCCATCTGACATGATCCAAAGTTGATGGGATCAAGAACACCTAAAATTGGACCGATTTTGAAAACTTGGTCTCATTTTCATTTTTTTCCGATTTTGAAAACATCATCTTGAAAGTTATTGGCACGATGGAATGAATGATCATTCAAATTAACCACTCCATTACAAAGCCTAACTAAACTTCGTAGGGCAAGTGGAAGGGGAGAAAAGGGGGAAATTGGAGTCCCCAAGTCCCAATTTCGGCGAAATCTGTCGCCTCGATTCGATTCCTCGTGACTCGCCCCTCCCTTGCGACGTCCGTCCGTCCGGCCATTTCGTCCACGCTCACCTCCCCCGGCCATCGCCGGGCAGCAGACAGGCCAGTGGGTGGCGCTATGCATCAGTCTCCCTCGTCTCTTCTCTCTTGCGATGGAACGATGTGAAATCTCGAATTGGTAACCACTCCTCGTGCCTTCTTTGTGAAATCTAGCTAAGAAATTCGTGGCTTCTTTTTTTTTTTCTTCTTCTTGAATTCGGAAATGAACTATGGGCTTTGCACCATTCGAAATTAAATCCTCTTTGTCTTTGATATGATTACTTTGCCCTTATGTTGATAAAATCTTGTATTATGTACCTAAAGAGAACATTGTTGTAAAGGATTAGCCCTTTATTGTCCAAGAACCATTTTTAGGGGAGAAAAGGATGAGACCCACACTCATCCAGCTTCATTCATACATATCTAAGAACTATTGTTCCTAGTTTTTCAAGGTAATACCAGTTATAATCTAGATTTATAGTTATGTTTCTTACTGGAATATGTTTTGTTGAGACTGTGTTATCAAATTTCATATGGAGCACAAACCTGGAAAGTTCACCGTATAAAGCTCCACAAATCCATTAACCTCATTTTGTAATACAAGGCTATGAACTATCAAAGGAGTTTGCTTAAACTTTCAAAATAATAACCTCGTTTAGTTAGTAGTCATCAAATTTTGATTCATATATTGAAATATACCTTTGGTATAATGCACATGAGCACCCTATTTTCTCCAAAAAAAGAAAAAGAACACACCACCTAATAGTGTGCTTGCATCTCAACATGACAAGGGTAGGTTGGAGGGTGGGAGGATCAGTTGTTTTGACGATGGCAATGAGATTGGGCTGCAGTGACTATCATTTTAAGTGTGGACAGTGCTTGAGTGCTCTCAAGTTTTCAGCTTGGTGAGAGAACTCTGTATCCAAGGTCCAACTGCCTGATCATTCTTCAAAAAGTTTGCAATGAACGACCGTTGAACCTAATCCATTAGCTGTATGTAATCAGGCTGTACGAGTAGTGAAAGCATTTTTCCCTGTTCTTTACTAACACATGCTTTTTGTTTCTCAGGTGAAGACTGGAGTTCTTAACTGGATATGATTTATCCATCTTATAACATAGATCAGCGTCTTTGTATGATTTAAGAAAATTCTTCCAGTCATCAGTACACATAGTATAAGAATGGGTGAAACATTGATTGAGAGCTCGCATTCTAATTGTATGAGCATTCAACTATCTCCTTTGTCTGATGGTCAAAAGCAACAGAACAAAGAATTGATATATGATTGGCCACACACTTGTAAAAATATTTCTCCTGCTTGTAATAAATGCCATTTGGATAGCTACGAGATAGCTACCACTGTCGTAGATGACAAATGCAAATTGTCTCCCTCCAATTCTGATTTGTCAGCCGTCAATAATAGATGGGTCAATTTTTCAACTAAAACAGGTGGTTATGTGTACAGTCGAAGGAAATTGCAGAGGAATAGTAGTGATCTTCTTTCAGAAGGAAATGCAACAGAAAGCTCTAAGCCAAGTTTTTCCTTGCAATCTAGTATCAGTTCTGAAGACCATAATTTGAGACTTCACAAAGATGAATGTGATATTACAGCGGTATTTCGTGCAGATATGAGAGACAGTTTTGAAGATGATTTATTTGATGTTCAAGAACATCATTTGCAGCCTCAGGAAATTGACCACAAATCACAGATCATTCAAAATGTTGCATCCGACCCAAACTATGTGCCACATAATATTTCTGGAGAAGGATACAAAACATGTGCGAGATCACCTGCTACTTTCTGCCAAGAACCTGAACTGGAACACAAATCTAGTGGTAACAATAAGTGTTCATCATCTAAATCAAACAATGGATGTGATTCAGATTTCAGAAATAACAATACAGATGACAATGGAGGGTGCTCTTCATCAGGTAAAATTGTTGAAGGACAATTTGGCAATTTCAATTCAGTTGAGGAGACGTGTATTCTTTTCATTAAAAACCATGCATTAGTTGGAGGATTATGTGAGAATAGCACATGTGCTGATGAAACTTTAGGTCAGGAGAGTGCAAAATCTTCTCAACTATGCAAGATTTGTGGACACATAGGAAGCACACTGAAGATGCTGATTTGTGATCTTTGTGAAGAAACGTTTCACATTTCTTGTTGCATCCCAAGAGTTAAACTTCCATTTGATGATTGGTATTGCCAGCCATGTTCCAAAAAAGTGCCAAAAACCCTTTCTGGTTCTGAAGAAGAATCTTCTAGGAATGGTAAAAGATTATCATATTGTGATAGAAGTCTCATACAACTTATGCTAACAGATCATAGGCCTTATACAACTGGTGTTCGCATTGGCAAAGACTTTCAAGCTGATGTTCCAGAGTGGATGGGTCCTGTGCATAGGTATGTATGATTTAGAAGTATTAAATGTTCTTTTTAAAAAATTAAGTTCCTTTTTTAGTTGTTGATATTGAAGTAAGTTTTAAAACATCATGACCTGGAATGCGCTTTTGTATGTTCCACATCCATATGACATTCAACATCCATGCGCCATGTGCACACACAGAAGAATTTACAAAGGAATGAAAGCTTATATAAAAAAAGGCAGATCTGGCAGCTTTGCGTTATTCGGGTGGTGTTTTTTTGTCCTGGAAATTAAGTCTGTTAACCATGAAAACAAAGGTAAGAAAAGGTTTGAGGAAAAATAATGACAAACTTTTTCCAAAGATCTACTGTTTCCAAACAGAGACCAATCCCTTAGTTCTGCAGGTTCCATCACAAAATTAAACGTCTCTAGGACACGTGAATGAATCAACGAAAATGAAACAATCCAAAAGAAGAAAAAGGCTCCAAACTGATAAAATCTGCTATCAACTGTTATCTTCATTTTGTTGTTTTTGAAGGAATCCACTGTCTTCAATGTTATGCATAGTTGCGTATAATTTTTCGTGCTTTTCATGTATGCAGTGATTTTGATGCATCAAAAGAAGTGCCTAAACTAGATCCTGTGGAATATACTAGTTTCAGTGTAAGAAATTAAATTATATGGCTTATATTTTATGTCTTTGACAAGAATATTTTCTGACATTCTTCATATTTTTATACTGATATTATGACTAGAATATTTTCTTGACATTCTTCCTCCTTTCTAGGACTGGAGCTTTGGGAAGCCAAGAAAATCATCTTCTATTGGAAACTGGGTGCAATGTCGTGAGGTGATATATGGAAATGATGATGATGAAGGGACTTTGTGTGGAAAGTGGCGCAGGTAAACTTCTAGCAAACATAATACTTGAACAAATGTGTTAACTATGTTTGTTAAACTATGTGTTTTAAAAAAATCTATGCCAAACTAGAATGATTGAACATGAATTAGGCTGTTTGGGAATATTCTTCTGAGGGGAACAGTAATCGGACGCGCCCACGAACCCCTTGGCCAGTTGGTGGTAGGATAATAAATAAGAAGTTGCTATGCATTGGTTATCCACAACAGCTTCCCCAGACGTCTGAACACATGCGACCTTTCTTGTCTGCTCTCCCTTTTTATTTTGTCAAAGGAAAGATGATTACTGAGCTTGGATAGTCATCATATTTGTATGAAAGCTTTAAACCATAACATGTACATATGTCTATGCTTGTCTGCATTTTTGAAATGTAAATGACGGTTACAACAACAACAACAACAACAACAACAAAGCCTTATCCCACTAGGTGGGGTCGGCTACATGGATCATACGACGCCATTCCGCTCTATTAGTAATCAAACCTTTCGGTATATTATTCACCAATAGATCTTTCTCTATTAGTTCGCCAAGTGTCCGCCTTGGCCTCCCTCTCCCTCTTTTAATCGGACTCCAGATTATTTGATCTACTCTTCTTACTGGCGCATCTAATGGTCTTCTCTTCTTAAGTGTAAATGACGGTTACACTTATTAATTTAAATTAAATATACTAATAATGTCGTCCACAACACACAAAACCCTCAATGCCAGGCAATTAAGAAAAAATACAGCGTTAATGATATCATCAACAAGTAAATATTGACTTGAACAAACATTGACTAAAGAAGTTAAACTAGAAATCATGTGGGATAGGGATGGCAATATCCCCCGCCCCCTCAGGGGCCCCACGGGGAATCCTTGATCAGGGCCCTGAACCCGGGGAATTTTTCCCCGCGGAGTCAGGGTTGGGGGGAAAATTATCCCCGAATCCTCTTTGGGGGATCGGGGTAGGGGGAGTGTCCCTGCCCCGCGAGGGCCTGTATCCCCGCACCCTAATTATATATATATATATATATTATAATTTTCAGATCAAATCTCAACCATCCACTCTATCATATATATAACAAAAACCCTAACTCCCTACTTTATTATCTTTCTTCCTCCATGGCAATGTTGTTAGGATCGGACCGGACGACGACTCGGATAAGTGTTCGTTTCAGGTCGAACCGGTCAGACCGGTCAGTTGGACCGGATAATAATAAAATATTATATTTATTATGATATAGTAAATCAAGCTATGATATTTTGAGTATATAAATATATATATGATGCCAAAATGTAATTGCACAAAAAAATAACAATCATAAATGTATAATTAATTTTAAGATTTGATATTAAAATTATTATACAATTAATAAATTAAAATCTTATTGAATTTGATTATTGTATACAAATTTTTTATTGGTTAATTCTTTTTGTATTTCATATCTTTATTTTTTTTATGTTAGAAGCAACAAATACATATTTTTCTCCAAAATATTATGACAAGATTTTATATTTTATAAATAAATATATAGTATAATTAGTAGTTAACTATTTAATTTGAATTATTACATACTAAATTAAAGAAAATTTTTTTTGAGAAGAAATTAAAGACATTTAAAGTTGTGTATATATATTATTATATATAATATTATATTGTACTAAGCATATTATAGTATTGTTGTAGAAGTTTGCACCATCCATTCATAACTAATTTATCTAATATGATAAATATTATATTAATATAATTAATATATAATTAACTTATATTATAATATACATTTATGATATTGAAAAAATTGAATAAGATCATAATCCATAAGTTAAAGCTCAAAGTTTAATAAATTCAAGGCTAAATGAAGGGAAAAAGAACAAGTGAGTATACAACAATAGTCCCACATTGATAGTAGTAGCAAAATGAGAGTAAATAGACAAGTATAAATGAATGTTTATGGAGAAAGTCCATCTTTGGATATTTTCCAAATTTATAATAATAATTTTTATCAAGTTATCTCTTAGTAAAAAAAATTTTGGCTGAACTAAAAAACGTAGTTCAACCTGATTTTTTCCGGTTTTGGCCGATTTTAATTGATTTTTGACTAATTCGATTTGGTTCAATCTGGTCCAAACTGGGGTTCGGCTTTGCAGCGACGCTTGTTTGAGGACGGCAGCGGTGGTTCTTGCTAGAAGTGGGCCGCGGGGGTTCGGGGAATTGGGGTCCTCGTGGGGCCCCGAACCCCTGCAAGGATCGGGGTGGGGGATAAAGTTCCCCCCGATCGGGGATTCGTGGCGGGGGCGGGAACGTGGGCGAATAGGGTCGGGTGCCACTCCTCATGTTGGGAATGTGACTTGTAATGACGTAAAGGTTTGTATATTAAAATGTACAAGATTTAGCCTTTGTTAACTTGGGCAAAAAAAGTCTTTTGCTTTGTTTTTGATTTTTTAAGGAGGAAATGATGACCACAATTTTGTGCCATCTGCATGTATTAAAATGAAAGTGGGAATGCACAAGTGTGTAAGTATTAGTTACCCCAAAAGCAAAAACATGATACTATCCGAAAGCCTATTCTTCTTCTTTTTTTTTTTTTTCAAATATGGGATGATCCCTACTAAGTTGTAGGCATCTAATTTTATTGAGAGGATAGTTTAGAAATTACAGAAGTAGAAATTATATACAACAGGAGAACTACCACTAACACCAAATATGCATCAATCACCGGGCCACAACTTTGTCATGCTCAAAGCATGGGATGTAATATGATCCATATAGCAACGTTCGTCCCTAAAGACAGACATTTCTCTACGACCAAATTGCCCAGATGACAGCCATTAGTAACAGCTTTTTACGTCTTGAACCATATGTCATGATTGCTTGTTGTCTACCTCCTTGTCTGAATGATTGCCAAAAATGTCTGGCAGAGGATATGTCTAGCCATTGACATCTTGTAGCTGCCCACATCTCCTTTGCAAAGACATTAAAAAAATAGGTGGTTGGTGTCTTCCTCATCATCTCCACATAGGGCGCAAGAAGCATCAGATGTAGGCAACCACCTTTTCCGATAGTTTTTGGTTAGAAGGCGCCTCCAACGAAACAGCCATGCAAAATTTTTTATCTTTAATGACATCCAAAGGAGCTTGCAATGTCCTCAACTCACTGTCCACGTGCCCCTTTGCTGCGTGTAGAGCTCAATATGCACTTTTGGCAAAGAAAATGCCCAAGGACCAAATCCATGAGTCCTTATCAGCCATCAGCTGTTTACACTTAATGATGTCGAGTAAATTGAGGAAGTCTGAGGTTTGTTGGTCGGATAAAGAAGTTGGGAAAGGGGGTAGCCATGCCCCATTGGAGTGACCAATAGGTGACCAGCAATCCGCCACACATTACCTTCTTATCCTGAGCAAGGGCATATAATCTTGAAAACATTTCAGCCAGTGGAATTGCTGATGCCCAAGAATCTTTCCAAAAATTGAAAAAGCCTTCGGTTACCCAAACAAGTGGAGACTCTAAGAAAAAAATGTGTTATGAAATATATTTTCTATGTAGTACCTTTCCCTCCCAAAAATTGTGTGGTTCCGTTGTAGCCAAATCACCCACGTGGTGGCCATGGAGGCAGCCTACGATCATTGCCACCCCAATTGGTCATGTGTGGTGAATGTCCACCCCAAAATGTAAGGTAGATGAAACAACATTCATGGCATTGCGTCATGATGATGCTCAAGTTGCATTGATGCTTAGAAGTTGTGTTTGTAAACATTTCTTCATTCTATGTTGTCATATTTGGCACGCTTATTGTGAGGCCAAAATCATACATGTATTATTAATTGCTCATAGCCTCATAGCATTGCAGGCATTGGATCTTTCTAATGCAGCATGCCTTTTCTCTAGTCTAATTCAACATAATTAATGTGATAGATTGGCATCCTAAATTAATCCACATAATGGAAAAAAGCAATTTCTGAACCATTTAGTATCATGGTTGAATGGAAAACAACTCTTTTTTTTTGGTACTGACTCGGGCCATTGGTGTCCAAGACTACTTGCACCTAACTAAGCCGGAGTAAGGGGAAAAAGCATAATGGTATTCCCCTAGTCAAATGGTGATTCTAAGAATCGAACCCGGGACCAATTTTTTTTTTGAGGGAAAAAAGGATGACCGCCAGGTTAGGTGGTTGTCATCCGGTGTATATATAACTATGGGATGAAAATGATATACAAGTGTAAGCTCTCAAAGTGAGAGCAGAGCAAAAACAAAAGTATATCAACTATCCAAAACCCCAAAACCCCACTCTCGAAGAAGGAAGGAGATGTGGTGTACAATACGCTCAATGTGACATCGCTCCTCACAAAAAATGACTCGGTTACGCTGGAGCCATAAGGCCCAAGAACCAGCCAAAAAAGATGCTAGTGGCGCTCTCCATCTCTGTCTCTGCCGTGTCAATGCTCGAAACGACTACCATAGGGCCTGAGAATCTGGGGGGAAAGGACCCCCAATGGCCATCGGCTGCCAAATGCCTCGTGCTGTCGGGCACTAAAAAAATAGATGGTCAACGTCCTCCTCTGCCTCGCCACACAAAACGCAAGACGTGTCCGTGTGGGGTGCCCAGCGTGCCCTGTATGTCCTGGTGAGGAGCCGGCCCTACTGCATAAGCTAAGCGAAGATCTTGACTTTCAGCGGTATCCGTGATCGCCAAATGAGCCTACAATCTGTCCAAAACTCCTTTGGCGCCAAGTTTGGAAGGAATCTGATGTATAAGCTGCGTCCTGACCATGCCTCCGATAGCCATACCCATCCGTCGGGTCTGGAATGGTCGGGACGGTAGGGGGCTATCCTCCGATGGAGCTTCAGAAGCTCGGTGATGCACTGGTCCGTGAGGGCTGATCTAAAAAGAGGGGTCCAGGATCTAAAGCCGACATCACCAGCCTCTGACCATGTCTCTGCCACTGTCGCATCAAGATGTGCTGCCAGAGCATATAGACTGGGGAAAGCCTCTATGAGGGGAATCCCGGGGAACCAACTGTGTCGCCAAAAAGAGAAAAGCTCTCTTGTGCCGAGTGATGGTGTCATGAGCGGGCGCACCCGTGGGAGCAGTGCTGCCACTCCCCTCCAGAAGGATGAAGCCCCGCGGGGCAATATCGGTCTCGTCTCCCAAGATAGATCGCGCCCGTAACATGTGAAGAAAACCAAGCGCCATAAGCTGTCCTCAGGACCCATGATCCGCCTGACCTACCGAGCAAGAAGAGCCCAGTTGGTGCAACGGAGATCTCGGACTCCCAGTCCTCCCTGAGAGGTGGGCGACAGACACTGCTCCATGCAACAAGATGAACCCCTCGTCTATTAGATCCGCATCCCCGCCAAAAAAATCCTCCTCAGAGAGTCCATACGCCCGATAATTTGGGCCGGTGCGTGAAGAACCGTCGTAAAGTATGTCGGGAGCGTCGAGAGAATGGAGCGTAGCAGGATGAGCCGGCCACCATGGGATAGTAGCCGCGAGCTCCAGCCCTCGAGCCTCCACTCCATGCACTCGAGGACTGGGGTCCACCCTCGGGAGCTGATGTGACGATCGGAGAGAGGGAAGGCCCAAGTATGTGATCGGCAAGGTGCCGATCGGAGTACGGAGCTCAGCTGCACATCGGGCTGCCTCCTCTGGGACCATGCCAAATGGGATGGAGGATTTGGCATGGTTTATCTGGAGGCCAGTCGTCGCACCAAAGAGCTCTACGAGGATGGCTACGCGGCGAGCCTCATGCTCGGAGCCCTCTATGAAGAACACCGTGTCATCCCCATACTATAGTAGAGGTACTAGACCCCCGGCGAAATCGCGGAAGAGGCCCGCCGTGCATGATGACTAAGTACATTGGGCGAGTGCATCGGCAGCTAGGGCGAAAAGCATGGGAGCCAGCGGGCAGCCCTGGCGAACCCCGCGCTGCGGCTGAGCTAGTCACCCGACCTCGCCCCATTGACCAGGACCGAGAAGGAAGCGTTAGTGATGCATCGCTTCATCCACGCGATCCAGGTCTCTGGGAAGCCTCTGACCTGCAAGGAATACCAAAGGAAAAGCCATGAGATGGTATCATAAGCTCTGGAGAAGTCGACCTTCCATAGGAAGGCCTGGCAGCTGGTCCTCCTCCACTGTGCAATGATCTTCGATGCAATGATGTAGCTGTCGGTGATGGCCCGGCCCTAGATGAAAGCTGATTGTGCTGGGTCGATCAACTCAGGGAGCAGCTCTCGGAGCCGATTCGCCGGTACCCGAGCCACTAGAAGGTAGATGGCATTGGACAAGGCGATCGGCCGATAGTCCTCCACTCGCTCCGCCGAGGTGCGCTTCGGGAGTAGGAACAGTAAGAACTGGTTAAGGCGATCAAAACCCCGGTTCCCACTTATGAACTCTCGAATGACCGCCAACACGTCTTCACGCACAAGTGACCAAAACTCTCTATAGAAGAAAATCGGAAAGCCGTATGGGCCTGGAGCGGTCTCATTGTTGAGATCCCAAAGGGCCTCAATAACCTTGTCCTCAGTAATAGCCTGCATCAACAAAGAGGACTAATCGTTAGTAAGTTGGGGAATATCCCCTGGGGCCCAACGCCATGGCCTTGGAGTCTGTCGCCGAGTGGATGTATGAAAGTAGGATGTGATGGCTGCACCGATGCTGTGGTGGCCAGAGATCCGCTGTCCCTGAAACTCTATCTGATCGATCATGTTCGCTCTCCTACGAGAGCCCGCATATAGGTGAAAGAATCGAGTGTTAGCATCCCCCTCCCGAAGCCAAGTCTGCCGGGAGCGCTGCCTCCACTGAATCTTCACTATCCTGTCCTCTCGCTGGATGGTCTCCTGGGCTCGCCTGCGGCCGTCCAACTCTGTCTGTGTGATGGCGGGAATCCTTTAGATGATTCATTTGAGCGATCACCTCTATGGCATTCGTCCGACGCCGCGCCCGGTCCTCACGAATTTGCCGCCTGTGCTGACTGAGAAAGGACCGCAGGCTGTCAAGGCGGGAAGCCAACGTCCTGGCTGCAGTGTTTGACGCCGCCACGCTCTGCCAATGCTCTATCACCAGCTGACGAAAACCATCCTCTAGTAACCAAGATCGCTCGAAACGAAAGAGTGAGTGCTGTCTCTGATCATCATTGGACCGCCATATGAGTGGAGTGTGGTCTGAGAACGGTCGGTCCAATGCCTGAACATCTGCCAAATGGTGTGCCTCTACGAACTCCACTGATCCGATAAAGCGATCAATCCTCGACCTCGCTATCGGTGCCGCTGTACTCCGCCATGTGAAACGACAGTTGGAGGCCGGAAAATCGACCAACGATTGCGAATCAATGAAATCTCTTAACTCTCTCCGAGTCCCTCCCTCGGCGTCTGATAGGGCGATCATCCATGTCCAACGTGACATTGAAGTCGCCCCCAATCAGCCATCTCGCATCCGGTAGATGGGTACGCGCGTCACTGAGCTCCTCCCACATGGTACTGCGGAGTGACGCCGAGCATGGTCCGTATACGCATGATATGAGGTAGTCCCCTCCGTCTACCTGTCTCCGCAGATGAGCTGTCACTGTAAATTTGGCTGTCCAGGAGTCCACAAGAGAGAAGAGATCAGCCCGCCAGCCAATAATACAACCTTCTGACTGGCCCATCGCGTGAAGGGAAAGATGCTCCGACATGCGTGAGCCCCCGATCTGATCCCATATCCCAAGACTACACTCAGTCAACTTGGTCTCCTGAAGAAGAACAACATCTTCCCATTCTCAGAGATAGCGACCTAGGACCTGACGTCTTCCGTCATCACCTAGGCCCCGCACATTCCATGTGACAACCTTCATTATATCACCAGTGTGCTCCCTTGAGAGGTTGGGCCTTTCACCACTTCTGACCTGAGGCGTGGCCGCCGTCGCGTATGTCTGAGTTCAGCCGCATCCGCCACTAGTCGGACCTCCGAATTGCTCTTCCCGGCAAGGAGCTCGCTGTCGATGGTGAGGAGCAGCGGACTGTCCCCTGGAGCCCCGACCAGCGTTTCCTGCCTCTCCGCCTGGGAAGCTGGCGGCTCGAAGAGAGGCTGGCCCACTGGCGGCGACACGAAGATTGGCTGACGCACTGGCGGTGGTGGGGCAGTTGTTGAGGCGCGTCGGCGGCGTTGATATCAGCGAGAGGAGGTCGCCGACCGTTCTTCATTATTTGTCGGCGTCTCTTGGGCTTCACCGGGGCGAGCGTGAGCAGTCAACGTGAGACAGAGGTTTGAGGGTTGGCCGGAAGGTGGGGAGGCGGTCAGGGATGGTGTGAGGGTGAGGAAGGGAGTGGACGGCGGCCGCCGGAGGATGGACGGGCCTGCCAGTGGGGGTTGATCAAGAGGCTGAGGGGAGATCGGGGAGAGTGTGGGAGTGGGAGTATGGTTGGACAGCGATCGCCGGAGGATGGTCCGCGTTCTGACAGTTGCCGGAGACAGATCCGCCGGAGGGGGGGAAGACGGGCTTTGGGACGGCAGACCTGCCGGAGGGGGGGAAGTCGGGCGGTTCTGGGCTCGCGAGTCGGAGGTTCGGATTGGGCACGGGTGAAGTCGGATTCAGATGGCTGCTGAGGTGGAACGAGTTCGCGGGTAGGATCCGAAGTGGCTTGGCGGATAGTTTTTTGGTGGTAGGTGTGTCACTCACGTGCTGTCTCACGCGCTGCCCTGTGATGTACCCTGCCTGCAGCGAGCTGGCGTGCAGGCGTCTGTTCTTTCTGCGTCTGCGCCAGGTCTGGAGCTGCAGACGTCCTGCCGACCGACGCCATGGACTGCGATACGGATCTTTGGCTGGCGACCACCTCCGCCGACGAGACCGAGCCCGGCGAAGGCTGAAGCCGGAGCATGAAGCGGCCAGCACCTGAGCAGAGAGTCATGAGTGCCGGAAGGGTGCAGTCTGGGCGGACGTCGACCACCACCGAGGAGCGTGACAGGTCCGGCGAGCCTATTGGAGGGAGGATGACGGAGATGGGGTCGCCTATGTGTCGCGCCACCGCCATAACAACTTCCGTCCGTTGAAGGTGGAGCGGCAGGCCGAGGATGTCGACTGACTGGCGGATCCCAGATGGCGCCATGGTCGCGCCGTCGTCAACCTTCCATGGTCACCAAATGACCTTCGGGTGAACTTCAGAGAGCTGCGGTAGGGTGGTCGGGGCCGCCAAGAGGGCGTCGCGTTGGTGTACAGAGCCCGGGACCAACATCCAGAGCACCGGCGACACACGACTTAGGTGGAACGGCGGGGCTGCCCCAACTCCGGCGATGACTGCCGAGCAGAGCACTGCCAGATCCGGAGGAGTTCCACTGACCTCGCCGACGATACAGTCCTTGAGGAAGTCGACTCATTGGATCTCAGGGGACCACGGGATGGAGATGGAGGTCGACATGGCACGGGAGCTATCCGTCGAGGGCGTTGGGGTGGATGATGATGGCCGGTGACCTTGACCTGTTGCTGTGCGAGGACGCCTTGCTGTGCTAGGACATGACGACCGTCGGTGGCCTTCTCCTCGGCACTGGAGACAACGCAATGGACTAGAGCATTGACGAGCGAAGTGGCCCTCTCCTAAAGTTCTGTAGCAGCGTATTGGAGGCTCCCGACGGTGGTTATGGCCTCTTCGAGTGCGAGCGAGGGTGGTCCAGCCACCCGGAGAGCATTGTTGCCTGCGACGCATGATGTAGAGTGTGTTG
Source organism: Pontederia crassipes (assembly GCA_030549335.1). Taxonomy (NCBI): domain Eukaryota; kingdom Viridiplantae; phylum Streptophyta; class Magnoliopsida; order Commelinales; family Pontederiaceae; genus Pontederia; species Pontederia crassipes. The sequence continues at coordinate 40,132,597 of CM060184.1, read as the reverse complement.
GCGAGATGGTGGCGCCGCCGGCAGGGACTGCCGGAGATGGAGAGTGGCGCCGCTGGCGGGGGCCGCCAGAGACGGAGGTGGCGCCTCCGGCAGGGGCCGCCGGAGGTGAAGGTGTTGGTTGGTGGTGGGTTTAGATGAAGACGGAACAAAAAGGTATGTTCCGGGGTCCAATGTTGTAAGACCTGACCCGACCATCGACCAATATTGTAAGACCTGACCCGACCATCGATCAGGATTACAGACTAGGTCGAAGGGGTCGGATAAAATAAATTAATATACAACAACAACAACAAAGCCTTATCCCACTAGGTGGGGTCGGCTACATGGATCATACGACGCCATTCCGCTCTATTAGTAACCAAACCTTTCGGTATATTATTCACCAATAGATCTTGCTCTATTAGTTCGCCAAGTGTCCGCCTTGGCCTCCCTCTCCCTCTTTTAATCGGACTCCAGATTATTTGATCTACTCTTCTTACTGGCGCATCTAATGGTCTTCTCTGAACATGACCAAACCATCTCAAACGATTCTCTATCATTTTCTCACTAATAGGAGCCACTCCGACTCGTTCACGTATATAGTCATTCCTAATCTTGTATGACCACACATCCATCTTAACATCCTCATTTCGGCTACCCCAACTTTACGTTCATGTTGTCCCTTCATAGCCCAACATTCACTACCATATAACACTGTCGGTCTTATAGCAGTACGATAGAATTTTTCTTTAACTTTATTGGGTACTTTTATATCACAAAGAACTCCAGTGGCTTTCCTCCACTTACACCATCCAGCTTGAATTCTATGATTAACATCGTCATCAATCTCACCATCTTGTCTTACAATTGATCCTAAATATTTAAACTTTGTCACTTGAGGAATTATATCCTCCTCTAGCCTAACTTCCAAATCGTCTCTAAGTTGTTTATTTGTGAAATTGCTATGCATATATTCTGTTTTATTTCTACTTAAACGAAAACCCTTTGACTCTAACGTATTTCTCCATATTTCCAATTTTGTATTAATCTCCTCTTGAATCCGCTAAAAGTACTATATCATCTGCAAATAGCATGCACTTAGGTACCTCCTCTGTTATACTCTCGGTTATAGCATCGATAACTAAGTTAAATAGATACAGGCTTAAAGCTGATCCTTGATGTAGACCAATTCCTATAGGAAATTCATTTGTCTCACCTACGGGTGTCCTAACCCTAGTCAATGCCCCATCGTACATATTTTGTATTATCTTAATGTAGGCAATACTCACCCTCTTCTTTTGCAAGGCTTTCCAAAGTACATCCCTTGGTACCCGATTATACACCTTCTCTAAGTCAATGAAAGCCATATGTAAGTCTCTTCTTTTACTTCGATACTTCTCCATCATCCTCAGTAAATAAATCGCCTCTATAGTGGATCTTCCTGGCATGAACCCAAATTGTCTCTCAGAAATATTAGTCTCCATTCTCAATCTATGCTCAATCACTTTTTCCCATAATTTCATTGTGTGACTCATAAGTTTAATCCCTCTATAATTTGCACAATTCTGAATATTTCCTTTATTTTTGTAAATAGGAACTAATGTACTTAATCTCCAATCATCAGGCATCTTTTTCGACCGTAAAATCTCATTAAATACTTTACATAACCACAACACACCTTTTTCTCCTAAACATTTCCAAACTTCAATCGGTATACCATCCGGTCCAACGGCTTTACCATTCTCCATTTTCTTAAGAGCTTCGCTAACCTCCGAGACTCTAATTCTACGATAAAATGACATATTAAGCTCCCATTCGCTAACTGTCAAGTCCTCCAAATCACAACGAGAACCTTCACATCCATCATTAAATAGCTTATAGAAATACTCTTCCCATCTGTTCTTAATATCTCCTTCAGTAACTAAAGCCTTGCCAACTTCATTTTTTATGCATCTTATTTGATCCAAATGTCTCGACTCCTCTTTATTCTTTGCAATCTTGTAAATCCTTTGTTTACCAGCCTTTGTCCCTAACTCCTTATAAAATCCCTGATATGCTTTAGCACGAGCATCACTAACTGTCTTCTTAGCCTCCCTTTTCGCCAAACGATACTTTTCCCAATTGTCAGAACTATTGTCCAAGTGTATCGTCTTGAAACAATTCTTCTTATTACGCACCTTTTCTTGGACCTCCTCATTCTACCACCAAATCTCCTTATCTCGTGGTCCAAAACCTTTTGATTCTCCTAAAATGGCTTTAGCAACCATTTCAACATTTTTTGCCACATTCTCCCACATGATACTAGCATCTCCTTCTAACTCCTACACACTTTCCTCTAATAACTTACTTCTAAAAGTCTCTCGCTTCTCCCCCTTTAACTGCCACCACTTGATCTTTCGATCAAAAACTGTTTGAAATTTTGGTTTTATACATCTCATTTGCATATCAAGAACTAACAATCTATGTTGTGTAGTCACCCCATGCCCAGGAATTACTTTGCAATTAGTACAGCATCTTCTATCAGTATTTCTTGTCAAGAAAAAATCGATTTGAGACTTATGAGTTCCACTTTTGTATGTGATTAAATGTTCCTCTCTTTTCCTAAAACAAGTGTTGATAATCTTAAGGTCGTATGCTAAAGAAAAATCAATAATAGTTTGTCCTTCCTCATTCAACTCCCCAAAACTAAAACCACCATGAACCCTTGCATGTGGTCCTGCCTCTTTACCAACATGTCTATTAAGGTCTCCCCCAATATAAACTTTCTCGATTGTTGGTATACTTTTAATCAAACCCTCCATATCTGCCCAAAACTTCTCCTTGAGATGTGATTCTACTCCTACTTGGGGTGCATATGCACTAATAATGTTCATAGTCTCCTTTCCAACAATTACTTTCACGGATATGATTCGATCCTCAATCCTTTTAGCTTCCACAACATTCTTCCTCCATTCTGCATCCGCGATAATACCAACACCATTCCTTCCCTTTACCTTACCTGTGTACCAAAGTTTGGAACCATTTAACCTAATCTCTTTACTTCCCTCTCCTACCCATCTAGTTTCTTGCAAGCATAAGATACTAATCTTACGCTGGTCCATTACTTGTGCCACCTCGAGACGTTTCCCATTCCACGTCCCAATATTCTAAGAACCTAATCTGACCTTAGTCTCATGAACTAGCTTCTTTAACCGCCTCCGTCCATTAGAGTGCGGTAGCCCTTGCTCATTTAATACTGCATTCAGGCGAGGATGCAGCGGCTCTTGCTCTCTTATCACTGTACCCGAGCTGTACAGCGTGTTACTTACGGGTAACGACCTAGCATTAACACAATATATTCGTTGATCCATGTTCATAAGATTCGACAGGGTTTTACGCTGGCTGTCGGGGCCTAACACCACCCTCCTCCTTTATCCGGGCTTGGGACCGGCTATAAAACATAGGCGGAGTTTAACTTTATAAATTAATATAAGTTTAACTTTGAATTAGAAATAAATTAATATAAGTTAGTTAAATTAATAAATACTGATATTCTTTATGCTTTCTATATTCATAACAATGTATTGATGATTGAGTTTAACTTTGAATTAGAAAATTAAAATGAATAATCAAAGAGGAAATGGAAAGATAGAATTCAATTACTTCTCTTAAACATATTTTAAATTGAAAGCACACAAATTGGAGAAGAAGAAATTTAAAAAAAAAAATAATGCACTTATTATTGGTGAAACAAATTAGATAGCCGACCCCACCTAGTGGGATAAGGCTTTGTTGTTGTATGTAAGAAATTCGAAAATTGGAACTTTAAAATTTAGTTGAGAAGGGTTAGTTTTTTAATATTTTATTTTTTTTGCTTTCACCAGCCGGGTCACTCAAACCCGCCGGCTTGACTAGTTGAACCCAGGTTTTGATGGGGTTTGACAAAGTCAAAGAGCGTCAAACCTTTCCCTTGATTTCAATTAATCCGCGGGCCATTTTAAGCCCTGATCGGCCCGGACTGGGCCGGGTCTCACAACACTGCCCGGGACTACTAGCTCCCATCAACCTGGGACATAACCCTACTAACTCTGTTGCACGGGTACATCAGTAAGGGAGAGGGAAGCATACGTGGTACTCATCCAGTACGGGTACGTGATTGGTACACATAGGTGGGTATCCAATATTATTTTAATATATTTGTAGAATGGGTATGCAACCTGGGTACGCGAGGGAGGAAGAAACAAAGCGTTTGCCAAAACACAAAATAAATAAACATTTGCCCTAGCTGAACAGGAAGCAATCAGTGGCGCATTTGAAAATAACAGCACAGAGTCAAAACATCAAATACGAAAGAAAAAAAAAACTGAAGCTGGAGAAGAAAAAAAAATCCAAGGATTGTGTTTGTCTCTTCGCCTCTTCGTTTTCTTCTTCAATCGTCCACCTCTCTTCTTGTACGACACCTGGCTTCTTCCTGGAGTGATATCAGTGTTGGAGGCTTGGGGCAGGAGCAGGCAAGATAGGAAAAAAGCCAAAAACGAGTAAAAAGCAGATCAAAATTTAAAGAAGAGTCACAGGAAAAGGTTGCATCTGGTGTCGTACGGTGAATGACATATATAATTTGAAGTTTTTAATTATATCCAGATACATTACAAATTAAAATTTAAAACTTATTTGTTTAAAAAAAATTTAAAACTTATTATTTACTTACTGAATGGGTAGCACCGACCTTTTTGTTTCTAGACAAAGTGTCGTTTATTAATTATTGTTTTTATTTTAAAGCTACAAAGCCTACCAATAAGCCATTCATTTTTATCATTAAAAAGGTTTAAAAAATAAACATCATGAAAGACTTTTCTAAACAAATGACTTGTGAACTTTTAGATTTCTTATTTATATATGTATATATTTAATTTATATTGCCATATCCGTGTCCTATATTTTAAAAATTGGCGTTATCCCATACCTATACCTGAATCGCGGTATCATGCCCATATCCATGCAACATAGCGTGCTAACCAATTGTGCCAACTAAACTCGGTTGGTGTAAAACAACTCTTTATTATTTCTCAGTTGATATTTGTGCCAGCAACTGATACTACTAGTTTGTACAAAATGGTGAACTAATTTTCTCCTGAAACAAAAGTTAAACTAATTCTTTCATGTTCTTCCCAGGGTACCCTTGTTTGTCGTTCAGACTGATGATTGGGATTGTTCCTGTGTTTTGCCTTGGGATCCATTACATGCTGATTGTGCTGTTCCTCAGGTGCATTTGTTTTGCATTTTTGAGTTTGGCTTTTAATATTGCGATGATGCTATATTTCTAACATTGCAATTTATTGTATACATTCTTGGATTTTTCACATATACCTTTCTTTTTCTTCTGCTCAAAAAAAAAAAAAAACATATACCTTTCTTTGGCTTGTGAAATCTCTACCCTAATGAATTGACTTTGATGTTGATTTAATTCCCTTTTTCGTCAATGAATCACGATCCACTTACTAATAATTCCAGTTCATTAAAAATGCCAGTACCTTCAAGAGTAAAATAAAAAAAAAATGCAAGTGATTCCAGATATAGTACAACCTTTAGCTTTAGATATCAACTTAATTTCTGTGATTGCCATGTAAACTTTAATTCATTACAATTTATATTATTAAGCTTCTACAAGGCAGCATACTTATCATGTTTGGTGCTCTTTGTCTTGGTTTTATGTTTGCAAGAAAGTCTGCATTTAGGAATAGGCAAGTCTAACTTGCAATATGCACTTAAGAAAAAACACTTGGAGCATGCAATACTTGGAACCAAACTTCTACCAATGGTATTTAATTTTTAATGAAGCCGACTTTCTTCACGAGGGTAGGTTCAGTTTCTTTTCTACAAAAAAGGCTCATTTTTTGGGTTGATAATGAATATTAATTATGAATATGGCCTTAAGTTTTGTAGATGCTCTAAAACATAATGGAAGTTTTGTTATTAATTTCTTTCCTGGATTTTTTCTTTGTTGAACCTTTCATGAGGAAAATGGGTGAGCTGTGTTGTTTTCTCTTAAGATTGATAATTTTCTTTTCCTGTATAGTCATGAAACTATCTTGTTTTCACACATCTAATTTCGACATGGTTTTGGATGCTACTGTAGGAGCTGGAGACAGAAGAAGTCCTCAGACATCTCAAATATATCGAGTTGGTATGCCAATTTGTCCTTTGAAATTACCCTTGAAATTTGTCTTTTCTGCGTATTTTATTTTATCATGTAGACATAAAAGCTAATTCTTGTTTGCAGTTGACACCACGACTAGCCAATAAGAAGCAAAAGACTGGGTGAGATAGATTTGGCAATTAAAAGGTTTCAGCTTATACAAGAAAAGATTGTAAACATGAGGGGCTTAAATTCAACTATACGCTTCACATGTTAATGGCAGATTTTGAAAGATCGAAAATCAGTGAGTTTCAAGCTATCTTCCGTCTTCTGTGTATCTTTTGATCATGCACTTGGTGTATGAGGAAGATAGGCTTTCGTTGCATTTACATGGTAGGTATGTTTTAATGATGCCATTGTTTTTTCTCAATCTGGATGATGCATTCATCTGAGTAAGTTTGAAGCTTTCTAGTGGCATCTTTCTGTGTATCTTTTGAAGCTTTGTAACATATCGATTGTACTCTAGGAAATGATCAATTTGAATCTGATCTAGACTTGTCAATAAAAATCAGCTGCACGTTGGCATTTCTACTAAAATGTTTCCATCGTTTGCTTTTGGGACGAAGGACTTTCACCTCATATACTAAAATGAATTTCTATTATTTGCTTTTGGGATGGAGTATGAGTATTTCTCATACTTTTTGTTGGTTAACAAAAAATATAATTCAGTTAAGTTTAACCTAAGGATGTGCCCGCAACTGAGCATCTCTTTCATGCTTTTCAATTTTCATCATGAGGAATTCTTAATGCGTTTGGCCAGGACCTCCTACATGTTGATGTCCTTTTTTTATATTCCAAATACGAGCTTGTGGTTTTTGAATTTTCTCCAACTGTCTCGTTGGACAAACAACGCACAAAGTTTTATATGGTTTCAAACACGAGATTGAAGAATTTGCAGCAAATATCCGTTCCGTTTTGTATTCTTTTTTTGGTGTTAGTACCAGCACACCTTGCATTAAACTTGTAGTTTATCTGTTAGTCATTTTACTTACAAAGTGGTGTAGGTTGATGCGATTGATTTTGCAAAAAATACAATGACGATAAATGAAAATAAAGATCGTTGTTGCCCAATTGAGTATCCATGATTAAATTCATCATGCGTTTCATAGAATTATTGTGCTGAGGATGATGCTGTCCAATTCAGCTTTCCATTAAACCTGTTTAAAATTATTATTATTATGAATGCATCCTTACACTTTAATGCATTAGTTGGTACCATCACATCAATTGAATGATTCTTTATCAGTTTTATCTTATGAGTAACTAATGAATTTGGTCACTGACATCTTATGACTCAAGTTTTCTGATTAATCATTACTATTTTTTGCAGTCATTGTACCATTTTGGATGGCCGATGCATTAATCAATCAATCAATCTTGAGATGATTTTGGTTACAATGCCTGGTTAATGAATTAAAATGCAAGTCCTCTGCACCTTTCGTGCTCTACTTTCATGTCACTTGAGGTTTAAATGATACCATGGTCGTTTCTCGTAATAACTAGTTCTTGTATCCAAGTACATGCCTCCTAAGTTGATTTGCTTTACCTTTATTAAAGCTTCAAATTGTGTATCCTAATCGAATTAGGACAAAATCGAACATTCCAAGTCAATTCTTAGGTGATCTATCGGGTCGGGTCATATTTTCGATGTCCGGATGCAGTTCTGAGTCAAGAACACAAAGTTTACGTATCACTAAACTCCATTTATATTAAAATCACATAAGCATATCATCACTATATGTACTCTCAATTAAACAATAAAATTATAGGAGAGTGATTGGAAGTTAACAGTGGTGTCATATTTGACTTTTTAAATAACCATTTAATAAGAGTAATATCATTTTATTTTTTCATTCAAATTTCGGATTAGTCAGGTATTACTTTTTAGACAACGGAACTTCTGCGTGTTAATTTTATAAGAGGCTTTTCGTATATTAATTAATTGATAAATACATACATTTTAAGAAATTTTTTTGTTTCGATTATCAGAAAAAAAATATTCTCGAGTGTGAGAGAAAAAAACTTGTGTTGCTGTCATATAATCAATTAATTTATCTATCATTTCGAACTTTGGTGACCTTATTATGAATTAGTAAACTTTTTTTTAGGTAAAAAAAAAAAGAAGATGTCATTTTCGTCCACGTGTCTGCCTGCCTTGAGGTGGTGGTGTGGTGGGATGTAAAGGTGGGTGGACGAAAGCAGCGGCCGTAGTAGAGCGAACCAACCCCAATAAAAATTTTATTAATATTAACCAATTAATAAATAAAATAATATAATAATAATATCCAAACCAAAACCTCCTCCTCCGCCTCCGCCATTTTCGTCTTCTCCGACGACCACTACAACTACAAGGCGTTGCTGTGGCCTCTTCCTCCTTCTCCTCCTCAATTGATTTCCATCGCCTCTTCGACACGGCGGCTCACGAATGGCCGCCTCTGTCTCGGTTGCCTCCTCCTCCTCCTGCGCCTGCATGACTCACGCAGCCGCCGCCGCTACTGCTGCATCTGTAAATAGGAATCGAAATTTGAAGGTGCCTGCCGTCCTTTCTTCCATCTTCCCGTTTTTGCAGGTTTTTTGGTCAAATCTTTTCGTCTTCGGTCGTTTCTTGATGCCCCCTACCCGAGAAAAATTTTCTGATCGAACAACAAACTTTATCACCCTTCTTGCTGCACTACGCTTCGCAAATCAGTTGACGATAGTGGGGTCTGGACTTGTCAAAAAATGATTTTCATTTTTTTTTCTCTTTTAAAGAAAAAAGAACAAAAAAAAAAACAGACATAGCGACGATTCAACAATTTGCATTCCACTCTCGAGGGAGTCGAGCGAGGAGGAGCAAATGCCAGTGGAACTAATTGCTGCCGTGATGGTCCTTATTCTTAAAATTAACGTGGTGTAACTGTGGGAAAGGGGGTCCGTGATACTCCTGACATTTCAAAATGATGATGAAGCTTTGGTCGGGGACGTGCTGTTGCTTTCCTGTTTTTGTTACTACTTTCTCTGACAGATTTTGTTATTCTTTGTCTGCACTACTTGTGGTCTCGGAGAATGTATTCGATGTTGAAGTTGCAATTCCATGTGCGTGTTTTCTTTCTTATTAGTTGCCTTCGTGGAGACACTTCGGTGGAAAAAAATATGAGCTGCGACAACTGAACATTGACACAGGTAAGTAAAATCTGGTGACTTGCAGTGCAGAAATTTCTTTTCGTAATTCAATTTTAAATGGAATTTGAAGTGACAATTCAGTTCTTCTAATTGACACAGGAAAGTCGTACGAGATTGCGCAAAGATATTTTAAATTGAAGAGACAATGCTCTGTGAGGCAGATAGAATTTACCTCTCCTGATGGTCTGTCATCGGTATCTGAGAGTGATGAGAATACTCCAGAATTAGAAAGTTCACTCTTTGTTGGTGAAAAGGGCTCAGCAGGAAGCAGTTCATGTTGTTATGCTGCTGACAAAGCAGATGGAAAACCGGGTTTCATCTCATTCTACCATACTCCTTATCAGATGAAAGAAGTCACTAGCTATAGACAACGCCAGGAAGCATCCAAAGTTTTTTGGTTTCTAGGTCCTAGTGTTCTGGTAGCTTTCTTTGTTCTCCCATCACTTTACTTGAGGAAAGTAGTCTCATTTGTATTTGAGGACTCTCTATTAACAGGTAGCAATATTTTTTTCCAAAATTTCCTTAATTTTCTTGTTGTACACTCCTCAAAGAAAAAAATTACTGCCATCAACTTATGATTAGTGGTTGTTGAATTTAAAACATCCCTTTCCATATCTTCTAATACAACCCTTATTTTTATGATTTTTTTATATACGATACCACTCTTTTCTTATAAATTATTTACTTACTTACATCTAAACAACAAATGAAGTCCCTTGAAAAACTAGTGAGGATATGCTGTGCAGTATTTTTTTTTCTCTGGGCAGCTATAGTATTCTTTTTTTTATGATTCAGTTAGATTTTTGAAATTTCATTAGTAAATTCAAGTTTGCTATCAGTGTTTTTTACTGCTCTGAGATGCTGCTGCAGTCTTAGGATCTACATGATTAATGAATTGTATTTCAAACCGTACTTTATACTACATTTGTCTAAATGTATTTTATTTATATGTAACAACTCTATTAATATTATCAACTGAAGTTTGTACATTATCGAATCTTATATCAAGTCTTGCAATTAACCGGCTGTAACCTTTTGATTTGTCTTCTTTAAATCCTTGTTTGGTCTTTTCAGATTAAGTTGGATATTTCTGTTTCATTTAAGGCACAATAATCTTAACAATTAACATCTCATGTTTATAGCAGTAACATTTAATTTGTTCAGCATACTGATTTCTGTAATAACCTTGTTGTGCAGATTTTCTTATATTGTTCTTCACAGAAGCTCTTTTTTATACTGGGGTTGCGATCTTTATTCTTCTGGTTGATCGTGTGTGGAGGCCTTTCAGGAAGATGGTTCCAGCTGACAACTATTCTCCAAACTTCCAGTATGGTTTTCGAATTTCTTCTGTTGCAACACTGGTGATTAGCCTGATATTACCTCTTCTAACAATGGGATTGGTTTGGCCATGGACTGGGCCTGCAGCTTCAGCTACATTAGCACCATATTTAGTAGGTCTTGTTGTACAGTTTGCTTTTGAACAGTATGCACGCCACAGGAAATCACCTTCTTGGCCAACCATTCCTGTTATTTTCCAGGTTAGCACAATGTATATTCTGCACAAATCATTATTTATGATTCATCCTTGTATCTTGAATGTTTTTGTTTGAGTAATAATATCATATTTTAGGGGATCAGTTTTAGTTGCTTGCAGTAGCTTAGAAAGAATTTATCCAAAATAAATAAAGCATATATATCTGCTTAAAGTCCAGATTACTACAATGATTTAATTTGGGGGTTCTTGACTTTGAGTTGGTGGTATTCCGTACTTCATGTAGTAGTATTGCTTTCAGACTATGGAATGTTTAAGTAGAAGCTTAATGCAAACAATTGTATTAGCTGCGCTAAAAAAATAAAAGGCTGAACTTCAGCTATTACAAATACTAAGTTATCTTCTGCACCATTTTTTATAGAGATTAATTTTTTTTTGAGGGGGGGAAAGGATGAGCACCAAGTTAGGGTGTCATCCGTATATATATATCACTGTGGAAGCAAAATGTACAAAATGTAGGCTCCTAAGAAGAGAGCAGCAAAAAATGGAGAAAAAACATGTCGTCACTATCCAAAGCCCCACTCCCGGAGAAGAAAAAAGCTATGGAGTACAAAACTATCCACCTGAGTCTTATCCCCACAAAAAATAACCTGGTTGCGCTGAAGCCAGATAGCCCAGGCACTGGCTAAAAAGGTCGTCAGCAATGTCCTCCAATGACGTCGTCCGCAGCTATGAACTCTAAGTGACTGCCAAAATGTGTCTGGTGAGAGGAGCAAGCCGACTGTCATCCCTAGTCGAACCCAAACCTCCCGGGATACACTGCAGCCAAAAAATAGATGTGCGAGGTCCTCCTCTGCCTCGCAACATAGGACACAGGATGTGTCAGCAAGATGTGTCCACCTTGCCCTGTACTGTCGGGTGATAGGGATTAATGAGAAGGTATCACACTTTTCATGTAAAGCATGTGTCAAGCAGTGTTACACATCCTCTCAAAACAAAAAAGCAGTGTTACACATCATTTTTTTTCCTCTTTTACTATTTTTCATTACTTAAAAATAGTAATGGAAATTGGCAAATATAATTATTGTCAATGGGTGTGATCTACTAGTACTAATGCACCAGATGCCATCCGAACTCCGAAGTTAAACATGCTTGAGCTAGAGTAGTACTCTAAGATGGGTGATATCTTGGGAAGTCTTTGTGTTCTACAATTTTGATTTAGTTTTTGTTCTAAAAAAGAAATTATTGCCAATGGTTTTAATTATTTTTGGAGTATCTCAAGAACCACCTAATTTACAACTCACGAAATATGACAAAAGATGCAAAAAAGTACATATGCAAGATCATTTGACGGCGTGCACTACATATGAAAATTATGTGACATATTCATCAATCCCTTTTTTATGTGGGTAATGCTTGTGTGTTATGCGATTTTTGCTTAACATTATGTCGAGCGACTTCTCAGCCGTTCGATGTGTGTTCAAATAAATATACTTATTATTATCATCATCATCAAATTTAAGTAATCTTCTTTACTTTGTATGGCGCATTGGGTGATTGAGAGACTAAATTATACGACACATGACACAAAATTAAACCCATCAATTTGGGCATCTTTTTCTTAATGTTTGGTGGTTATAATAGGTTAACATTGAGTAATAAAAAAGAACTGGAGTACTTAATATTTTGGATTGTTACAGAGAAATTCTTTTCTTTAATTTTAGGTGGTGATAGTAAATTGGCATTGAGAAATCGTAGACAACCAAGAGATCCATGTCATACCAACTTTTTGCTATGGAATAATACGATAGACCTGTTCTTTTGTTTTATGGTTGAGGAGTAGCAAGTTGGCGTTCATCTAGTTCTTGTGTTGATTCAACTTATTAACATTGTTGCCAGCACAGCCTCCTGGTGGTGAGGAGGTCCCCTTGGCAGTGGCATCAAGGACCTGCCTGTTTGAAATTCTTGAACAATAAAGGATGGGCTATAGTTATATTCTTTTGCAATTTGAAAATAATATTTATTTAGTCTACTTGAAAGCCAAAAAAAAAAAAAACTGACAATCTGACTACTCTCTCAATTTGTATGATTACTTGTAGCGAGTTTTGGATAAGTTTAAGGTTGTGCATTACTGCTTTGGTATAGACTGCTTATTTTAATATTATGGTTCTCAATTTATATACTTGAATTACCTCCCCTAGTTTTTTGCCTTTGTAAAAGTTGAATCTGGTTGCATTCCTTCAGGTATATAGACTGCATCAGTTGAACCGCGCTGCATTGTTGGTTCAAGCACTTTCCTTTTCAGTAAGAGGAGCTGAAAGGACACCACAAACATTCTCTATAAATAATTCACTGGGAACTCTACTAATTGTGCTGCAAGTACTCGGAGTAATCTGCATCTGGTCGCTCTCTAGCTTTATCATGAGATTCCTTCCTGCTTCAGAAGTTTCTGAAGCATACTCCTGATGTTTTCAAGGTTGCTGACTGCGAATCTGCAACTCAAATAATAATTTCTTTTGACTTGGAATTTTCAATCGCAATAAGAAATCTGTTTATAGTTCTCATTGTTTTTAGTCACAAAGATGACTATTTGATGATGATTATTGTGATCTTCATTGTTAAGCAAACTTGGCGCTCTACGTTGGGGGCGAAAGGAAATAATAAAAAAACATTCATTATTGTGTTCATGACTGCGTTCAACATTAGTGACTTGGAATGGGAAGTTGATGAAACGGCGAGGAAATTGTGAGAAGGTGCCAAATCAGTTTGCGACATTTCCTGATTCTGCTGATCCTTCTGAAATATTTGTCTCGTGTTGCCTTGACATGCTGAACTGCTGAATGTTCGGAATTAACAATCTCTTGCTGCTGCACAAGTGCATTGAAATTTTGGCGTGCCTTCCATGCATATTGAACTCCCACATTTTCTGGATGTCTCCTGCAGTAGCAGGAGGCCTTCAAAGGGGAAAATAAATTTTAGGACAGAGCTGTCCTTTTATTCTGTGTTTTCACACAGCATCTTTCATGTAGCTTATAGTTGCCCGTCTCTTGACGCGTTCAGAAACTTCCTACTTATATAAATGACATTAACTTTTTCTGTGCATTAGATTAATTCTTCTATTTCTTAGGTTAAATATATTACGATGAAATAAATATAGTATACTCATAATCCACATGATTATAGGATCAAGTATGATTATATGATCATGGAGGAGCAACCATATATACGTACAGAAATGAATCTATTCTCGATAGAAGCTTAATTAGTGAGCATATGATGCTCCATCAAGGACAACAAAAGTAGTCACCAGTTAATTAATTCTTATCGAGTAATTATCGAGACACGAATCGTAATTTGAAGAAAATGGAGCCAACGAACGAATTGGCTAATCAAATATTTTTTTTTTCACCCCGTCAAATGTTGAGCAAGCGATGAGATGTTACGTTTCAGCCAGCCAACTCGATCAGATGCACTCTTCCGTTCCTCCTCCTCGAGCCGTCTCGTCTCCATGAACTCCTTCACCGCCCTGGCGCCGCGGCTCGCTATCTCCGGCGGCGGCGCATGCAGCGGATTTCGGTCCAGATTGAGGTGAGTCAATCTGCCCAAGTTATCAAAGAACGTATCGGGCAGTGCATGGATTTGATTGTTGCTTAGATCGAGGTCCCGGAGATTGATCAATTGGCCGAACGTTTCGGGCAGCTCTTGCACCAAGTTGTTCCTCAGGTTCAGAGTTTCAAGCTTGATCAGGCTCCCGAAAGCCCGCGGCAGCGACTGCAGCTCATTGAGGTGGGCATCCAAAAGGCGCAGCGATCGCATATCGCAGATGGACGGGGGAAGAGATCGCACCCTGTTTCCGTGAATCAAAAGCTTTTCCAGATTCATCATCCTGCGTCCGACGTTCCTGGGCAGATTTGTGAGCTCATTGTAGCCTGCATCCAGCTCAACCAGGGACCTGCATTTTGGATGGTTGTTAATTTTGATTCAAAACCATTTGACGACTTGAAACTGATCATTCGGAGCACGATTTGTGCTGCCTGTTTGAGAGCTTGAAACTTACTTCAATCTTGAAATGCTATCTGGAAGTGATCTGAGCTTGTTGCGTGATACGTCCAGAGTTTTCAGGGTAGAAAGCATGCCGATGGAGTTGGGGAGTGAAACAAGATTGTTTGAAGAGACATGAAGCTCCTCGAGGTCTAGCCAAACAATGGCGTCCGGTAGGACCTGCAATGAACACGACGTCTAAAAGTTCAAACACAACAAGAACATAAAATCAAAGAGAAAACAAGGCATCCTATCTGCAATTCCCTAACCCTTTTTCCTGATCAAGACTGGAACATGCAATGATTTATACATATATGCATGCTAAAATGCATGCATGCACATGCAATGGCAACTAAGAAGAGATCACATACATCTACGTCGTCTTCGTACCTGCAAGAAATTGTTGTTGAGGTTGACAGAGATCAAGTCATCGTGCTCGGCGAAGGACTCCTCGTGCAGATACCAGAGCTGCTGGCCGGAGAGATCCAGGCGCTCGACGCCCCGAGCTTCTTTCTTAAAGCTTCTGACCACTTTCTCGTACGTTCGCTGCCGCGCAGGCGGGGGAGGCGGCGGCGCCTCGGCGAAGTCGACGACGGCGTCGAGGTACATGGACTCCTGATGAACGCGGCCGCGCCGCTCGGCTTCCTCGTGGCCTCCGTGGTTGCTGTCGCAGGGCTCATGGAGCTCTTCGATGTGCACCATGGAGGAGAGACGAGCTCCTCAACTTGGGGGTGGCTTGTGGCTCAAACAGGGAAGGGAATGTTGTTACTGAAAGATCACTCGAGTTTGTGATCGAGGAGGGAGTCGATCGGAGCAAATGAAAGCAAGCACAAGGGATGAGTGCATGTGCAGCGGGATTCACCGCTGCTGAAGCCATAAGCGGTGCGGTGCAGAGAGCAGAAACAGAAATCAGAGAGAAATGGAAAGGGGAGAACAGAAAAGGCAACAAATTTCTTAAACTCTTATTTTTAGGGTTCTTCTAAACAACGTAAAGGATTTGAGATTATTCTTGTCTTTCTTTTTTAATTCAAAATTAATGTGATTATTTATTGTCCATCTCAAATTCAAATCAATGATTAAAATAAATATCTAGCATTTCCATTGTCACATACGGATGATAAATAAATTAAGATCGTGCCATGCCAGACTAAGCATTTTTTTATAAATAACTTATTTATGATTTATAAATACTAATTGATGTATAGTTGCTTTTTAATTTCTATTACAATTATTATGTTTAATACGAAAACTAATGTTGTTAGGATCGGACTGGACATCAACCCGGATGAGTGTTTATTTCAGGTCGAACCGGTCGGACCGGTTGGACCGTCCGGTCGAATCGGATAAGAATAAAATATTATTTTTAATATACTAGATTAAACCAAACTATCATATTTTAATTATATACCTACTTATATGATGTTAAAATTCAATTATAGGAAAGAAAAATAACAATAATAAATTATAAATTTATAAAAAATAAATCTATGTTTGAAATGTTTATACTAAGATAATATATTTTATATTAAATTAGTAATATACATATATAAAATTCACAAGATCAAAATTATATATTTACACTTGATAAATTAAACTATTATTTTTTGTTAAACTTTTATGTATTATATATTAACTTGTACTATTTGTATATTATGCAAGTTCAACCCTTCATCTTTAACCAATTTATGATAAATATTATATATAATATAGTAAATATAATATAAATTTATATTATATAGATATATGACATTGAAAATTTTAAATACAATCATAATCTAATAAATAAGATAATGTTTAAAGTTTAGCCAATTAACTACATAAAAGAAAAGAAACAACTAAGCATATTAGTATGCACACATAGTCCCACATTAATAATAGTAGAAATGTGAAAGTAAGTGGACAAGTATTAATTGAGTATGAGACTATGGATCAACATGTGCTCTTCTATTGGAAAAGTTCAACTTCAAATCTTTTTCAAGTTAAAAATAAAAATTTTGTCAAATAACATATTAAAATGGTCGACCGATTCAAAAAACCGATCCTATCTAGTTTTATTTGGTTTTGACTGGTTTTAGCTGGTTTTGACCGGTTCTTGACCGGATTTGATCGGTCCAATCCGGTTTGATGACATGTCCGATTTTTGATCATGTTATGAACCATTTTTGTATCCGGTCGATGGTTGGACCGGCCGGTCCTGACAACCCTGACGAAAACCACCTTTAGTGATGTACTAATATATGCTTGTCAATTTAAAAGTTAAAGATTGTGATGCTATGATTGTTGTATTAAAATTAAAGAAAATAACAATTGAAGGATAAGTTATTATATATTAACATGTCGTTAATTGATGGAAAATAATTGTCCTCATGATTCGTGTGCTTCAATTAGAATAATTGTCCTCGCACTTGAAATAGTGTGTACTACCTAATGTGTCCATTGGTGGAGCAATTGAAGTACTGTTGGAGTTGCCCATGCGTGGGCCTCGTTGCTTGCCCTTTTTGTGCCAAGCACCTCTATAAATAGAGATCCCTTAGGTGCACTTGAGTGAACACCAAGTGTGGGTGCAAGTGAGAGAAAGTTAAGTGGGGAGGGTCTCTATAAATAGAGATCCCTTAGGTGCACTTGAGTGAACACCAAGTGTGGGTGCAAGTGAGAGAAAGTTAAGTGTGGAGGGTCTCTATAAATAGAGATCCCTTAGGTGCACTTGAGTGAACTCTCAGTGTGAGTGCAAGTGAGAGAAAGTTAAGTGTGGAGGGTCGTGTGAGGTGAGTTGAACTTGTGCGGTTACTCCTTCATTCAATTAGTATTGTGCTCTTTCTTTTTCCCTTTTTCACGTGATTTGATTCATACGAGTGCAACCTACTTTATTCGTGGAGAAGCTCCGTAAATAATTCATTTTTACAATCGAGGTACTTCATATTATATTTATTAAATTTTACAATTGGTATGAGTCATAAGTTTTTTTTATTTATAAAAAAAAAGGAGAGAATAACTCTCGGCTGTAAAAAAAAAAAAATAAAAGAACGGCCCGTGCGCGGCCTGGCTGGAAGCACGGCCTCGCGCTTGGCCCGGCTGGACGCGCATTGGCGCGTCGCCCGCAGCGCGCGTAGGCTTGCGGCCCATCAGCGCACGTAGACGAGCAGCCAGTGGCGAAGCGCGGGCTGCTACCCAGCACCGGGCGCGGGCGGGTGGCCTAGCAGCGCACGCAAGCGTGCGGCCCAGCCGGCAGCCCACACGGCGCACGTGCTCATGGCCTGGACGCGCGAGCAGAAGCGCAGCTCAGCGGTGCAGGTAAGCTAGTGGCCCAGCGGCCAAGCGCGGGCTCGAAACCCAGCACTGAGCGTGGGCTTACGGCACAGCCCGAAGCCACACGGCGGGCTCGAGCTCGGCCGGGACGCGCGAGCAGAAGTGCGGCCCAGCAGTGCACCCAGGCTAGTGTCTCAGCGGCCAAGCGCAGGCTCGAAGCCCATCACCGCGCGTGGCCTCGCGGCCCAGCAGCGTGGGCACGGGCGCGCCGGCTCCAGGCCCACGCGGCGCGCGAGGGCTCGCGGCTAGCTGCGCACGCTCGGGCACGCGACACACGCGGGCGTGCGGCCCGACTAAGTGGGCCAAGACTGTGTGCAGCCCAGAAGGACGCTTCTTTTTTCCTTTTTCCTAATTCTGAAAAGTCAGTCATCATCATAAATTGCTAAAAAATTATAGAGGGTACGAGAAAAAATGTGAAAATTTTTCCTAAAGTTTTCTTTCATTTTATGAATGATTATAGAAATTTTATTGCTCTGAGAAAATTATGCAATTAAATTATCATTTTGGAAATTGATAGAAAATTATAGAAAATGAAAATAAATGTGAAAATCTTTTTTCCAGAAGTTTTCTATCAGAATATAAATGCATATGTAAGTTTAATTGCAATTACAGTTTTGTGCTAATAAATGCAATTAATCTCATGAGAAATTGAACATATGCATGAAAGAAAATTAATTACATAAATTTTGAGTATGTAATTAATTGTATATAAATTTTTCAGAGGCATGCATGTTTGTGTACAATTTATGTAATTATTTTTTCCTTAGTGGAAAATACAAAAGAAAACATGCCATTTGTATTATGTGAAAAAAATTGGTAATTAATTAATTTTCTCTATCATATTTTCTCATAATAGATAATCAAGTTTCATCAAACTTAGAGAAATAAATTTATGCTTCTCTAAATTACTTAGACATAAAAAAATGAAAAATGAAGTGATTAGTATGTCTAATTACTTGAGTAAACATATGAAATAATGTTTTTGGATTATTTGTTGATCCAAAATTTGGAAACGATTTGTCATATTATTAATTAATAAATGATAATTATCCTTGGAATAGTGGGAGCGTAACGACCTCTCGATTTCATTATCCTTGGATTATGTCATTTATTATTTGAATAATTGTAGGGGTGTCAACGGGTCGAATTTCACTCAACCCGACCTTTTATCCGACCCGACCCGCCCCTTTCCATTCGGGTGGGGTCGGGTGGGGTTGGTGGGTTATTCGATTTTTCTTTTTTTGCTTTGAGCAAGGAGAAATATAGTAAAGAATAACACTGTAAGAGTTATGTCTAACACTATAAATTACAATTGACTGATGTCTAACACTAACTCAAAATTGAAAAAAGATACGAAGAGGGCATATCTTTTCAGATCATATTTGACAATTTCACAGCTTTTCACACATCTGGACACAATAACACAACTTACCCAAATCTGAAATATGTCCAGCAACATAGTCTTGATTACCCAGTAGAGGAGATGAGGACAATGTGTTTACCCAGTATTTATTCCATAGCAGATCCAAGAGGTGTGAATTGAGGGAGGATTTGAAATATGTTACATCCAATGAGTGACACAATAGAGTGACACAAAAGCATGCTTAGGAAACTACATGAAAACACAAAAAAATGGAAGATAGGAATGCATTAGTCTTGTGAACCTGTTTGCAGTGAACACCAAAATCCTCAATCTTATTTAATGGAATAGTTTGATATTAGGTTCCTCAGGCGACTTGTAGCCTTCAGGGTATGTCCTAAATGCACCAATCTCCACCTTCCCAAATCCCAACTGAGACAGTCCTTGTGGGATCAATCACAACAACAAGGTTCTTGAAACTTCTGATTGAGCATTTGTTTGTGTTGATACATCAATTCCTGAGAGCCCATTAGCCATAACCAAGATGTGAATGGTACATCCCAATTACATTCTCCAACCTCCCAGCCTGTTTCATTTTGAAACAATATAATTTGAATTAGCAAGCATTCAATATCTTGTCACTATAATAGCATGCACCAAACACTAAAGTCCAATTGCAAAATCCAAAAAGAGACCAACAACATTCCAATACTTGGAAAACCATCTTTAACTACAGGCACTGCCACACCAAACACTAAGTAACAAGAATTCAACCTTCTGTAGCGGGGTAATTTGCACAGAGACAACTTCGTGGATTTGTGTAGAGAACATACATTACATTACCCCTGCACCATACACTTCAGCTATCTCAAAGAAAGTTATGTCACCATCAATGCTTGCATCAAAATTCATAAGCACCCTTAGCTGTCATCTTGAGCTTCCTATTTGAATCAAATTTCAAAAATGCACAATCAGAGGACAAAAATAGAATTAAAGGAGAAAGAATCCAAGGATCACTTACTCACTTACCCTTAGCTGCCAAGGAAATGCCAACCTAATACCTAGATCACAACTCAAAAGTTTGCATAGTAGACAAACCAATTCATGGTAAAGATTGTCAACAATTGAAATGAACAAGATACAACTAAAAGTCGATGATAAAGGATTCCAAATCATTCCAAGATGCAAAATATAATGAAGTAAGAATCCAATTAGGCAACTATTCATTAAAAGTTTCAAAAATCAAAATACAACAAATTTGGCATCAAGAATTCAAGACTCAAGTCTCAAGTAGACATCAAGCAACCATGAACCAACTTCAATATAGCCTGCAAAAAAAAAAAAAAGAAATATTATAAACATTTCCAATCTGATTATATATTTAATGAATTAGAAATAATGAAGTAATGAATGATATAGCTTTTACTTTGAGATTCAAAATCCACTCTTCCAAAATGAAGTTAACTATATTATGCACGATCCTCTCCAAGTCCAAGCAACCCTACATTTAAAATGGCATAACTAAAAGTACAATAAAATGAAAGTACCAAAAACACTAAAAACAAGTCTCAAGATTTTGTTACCTTCTTAAATTTTCTCTAGATCATCCAGTTCTACGCGAAGATCAGTTAACTTTGCAGGATTTCTTAATCAATTCTAAGTGCAAATCAAAGCCTCAATGGTGGTAGGAAGCAAGCTATTGTGAAATGGATCAAGAACTCGATCTCCCGTGCTAAGCGCACTTTCAGATGACACAGAAGACACATGAATAGAATATTTCTAGCTACACGAGAAAGAATCTAATACTTTGAAGATTTTGCTTTCCACCACTTTAGGATATCGAATCCATCGATATTTTCCTCCACTTCATCCTCGATGTACCTATTTAATTCGATCTTCTTTACTTCACCTTGTTTTTTCCTGACTTTCAATCTGAATTCATCCTCCCAATCAACATCCTTCTTAGGAGTATTAGATGTTGAATCTATCATGGAGGTTAAACAACTAGAATCACTCATATCTAGAGGTATTGAAATTTTGTATTGCTCAAACAATAGGTGGATATAAGTTTTTAATTTTTCCAACATTTCTTTACTTCTACCTCCATTATATATTCGAGTAAAACAAAACTCAATGTATTCCAATTTGTAACATGGATCAAGAAAAACGTCAATAAATAATAAATAATTGGGCATCTTATCATCATCCCAATACTCATCGAACTTTGTTTGCATTGCCATTGCTTGTAGCACTATGTCATCAATTTGTCCCCATCTTTTCAATTGCTTTTGAATGTCAATGAAACTATGACAAAAAAAATTTGATGTAACATGCAATGACCCTGAAAATGAGAGAGTGACATCATAAAACATCTTCAAAAAGTGCATGAACCCTCGAACACGAATCCAATCTTCACTTGTGGGAATTATTTTTTTAGCATCCTTAAAATATACTATGTAAGATCCACGTGCTCAAGTCTTTTAGATGCCTTTTCAAACTTTTCAGCAACTTCTAACATTAAATAAGTAGAGTTCCACCTAGTACATACATCCATGAGCACCTTCTTTTTGCAATTTATATTCGCCATTTCAACGCATCTATTAAAAGATGCAAATCTACTAGGAGAGGATTTAACATACTTGCATGCAATTCTAACTCTTTTAATAGATGCATCAATTATATTCATTCCTTCACGAACAATTAAATTTAATATATGGGCAGCACATCTCATAGGTGTCATCTCTCCGTCTAGAAATGTAGACCCCCCCCCCCCAATCGCTCATGCTATCAACAAAATAAACAATAGCTGGCTTATTGGAATTTGCATTATCCACTATAACACAACCTATTTTCAAGATTCCCCGATCCTTCATGCATGTTTCCAAACGTTTCCCGATGGTATCACCTTTGTGATCAATAATCAAATCAAAACTCAGTATTTTCTTATGCAATTCCTACTTGTCATCTATGTAATGGATAGTAATACACATATCGTTCATATTTTGAATTGAATTCCAAGTATCCGTTGTTAAAGAAATCATTTGATGGTTCTCAGAAAATATATTTTTCAATTTCTATTTCTCAAGCATAAACAATTGCATAATATTCCTAACAGCAATGATGCGAGAAGGAACTTGAAATCTTGGTTGACATTCAGCCATGAACTCTCTAAAACCTTAATTTTCAACAAACTTGAATGCAAGCTTATCAACAACAAGCATCTTGGCAAGTGCTAATCTACACCTTTCTTAACTAAAATCAACTAATTTCATACTAATACAAGTGTTAGGATCATCTTTGCTTTGCTTGCCAATAGCAATGGTCTTTTGTTTCTTATCAGGGCCCCTCTCTGGATTTTTTTCACAAAGCTAAATATGCTTTAATAGATTTGACATTCCATGATTAGAAGTATTGCAAGCATAAAAATTATGACAATAATTACATATAGCTCTATCTTTTTCTCTTTTAAAATGCGCCCAAGCATTAGAAGGAGGTCTAGCTAGTTTCCTTTTAAGTACCTCTTGGATCTTTTTCTGAAGTAACCTCCTCTGGTGGTGGTTGAGCTTCAAGTAATTGCTGACCATGTACTTGTAAATCATGAGAAGAAACTCTTGTAAAGTTGTCGGGGTAGGTGCACTTCTAATTTGAGTTTCACTTGTATTTTGGGTCATCATTGTTATGATCCTAGAAAAAAGAAAAGAAATTAGAAAACTATAGACAAGTTATCCTAGTAAGTTAATAAGTAATAACATTCAGTTTTCATATACATAGGCACATAGCATATCTCACTTTGATCTTTGATGGGCGAACCAACGAGGAAAGGAGTTGAGATTCTTGTGAATGCTTCAGATTTCAGAGCAAGGAAAGGAATAAAGCTGGATAAAGTGTACTTGAGATTAGTAAAGATCGGATCTAATAAGAAAACATGGTATAGTAATTAGGTAAATCTAACATGGGGATTCATGAATTCAGTAATTAGTAGGATATGAAATAGAACTAAAAGCTGAAAAGGTTCACAGTTGGGTTGCAAGTAATAATATATACTACTTGAGATGTGTGTTTGTGTCTCCTTGTTCCTAAAGATAAATTATATACATTGTAAGATAACTAAGCTCAAGAGCACCCCCTCTTCAATTACTAGTTTCTTGACAAGTTGATATATAGATATAGGTTATTGGTGAAGGGCAACTCGAGTACATAATTAAGGTTTTTTCATATGTTTTATGTTCAATTGTTCATGTTAGAAAAAAGTAATGCTTGCTGAAAGTCCCTTGTCTCAAAGAGTGGCATAGACATTATGCTCAAACTACACAGCAAGTCAGCAATGTTAAGAGCCATGGGACTATCGACAAAATTTGGTTCACTGTTCACAGCCATGGGACTTTGGCATCAATCGATTCAATCCTAAGAACATGACCCGATGATTGAGATGAGATGGAGATGGAGAACTTTTTTTACCAGTAAGAACGTGGCTAAGACCGAGATAGATTCCAGTGCTATATGACTATCAAACACCGGAATGCCTACTTCACGAGCTCCGAGATTTGGGTGCCAATCGGTGTTGCCGAAGGAGGAGATTGAGATGGCGAGGATGAGAGCGAGAGGACCAGCGGCCGCCGTCGGCTGATGACTCGACGATAAGCAGCGATGGGGAGAGGCTTCCAACTTCCGAGCTTCTGTCATTGTGCACGTCTTTGCAAGGCGCGATGATCGACGACAGATAGGGTCGGTTGGCAGTAGATGTCTTGGCATTTCTACGAGAGGTCCAGTAGGATAAGAGCTGGTCGACGACCGGTGGCCAACGAGCGAGTGGCGACGACATTGACAAGACGAGTTAGGAGTTAGGGCACAT
The DNA here is from genome assembly GCA_030549335.1 of Pontederia crassipes. Classification (NCBI taxonomy): domain Eukaryota; kingdom Viridiplantae; phylum Streptophyta; class Magnoliopsida; order Commelinales; family Pontederiaceae; genus Pontederia; species Pontederia crassipes. Next base: position 40,108,230 of record CM060184.1, on the reverse strand, counting down.
ACAAAAGTCACAAAATGCCAAAATCATGTTTCAACATTTCGTTTCATTCAGTGCAGGCTCAGCGGTTCACCACCTCAAGACTCAAGTCGTTCAACAATTTAGGCATTCAGGTTCAGCAATTCAGTCAGACGACTCTCTCTCTTTCAGCGGTTCGATTCAATTAAGCTAATTTTGGTTCGGGTCTAATGGTTCGGGTCGGGTCCATCCGGGTCCAAACCTGTGAAACCGAACTCGACCCGAAACCGATCAAGTTGACGGGTCGGGTCAGGTTCGACCCGATCGTGGATCCAAATTGACCCAATCAGTAATGGGTCGGTTTGATTTATTGGGTTCACTGGGTTGATCCGACCTAGTGAACACTCCTAAATGTTTGTGACAAATTAAGACATGCATAACATAGATTCTTCCTCTTCTCTTAATGAAGCTAGACTATTAATCATGGCGTCAAAGTCCATAATTGCTGACTTGAACAAAGGGGATAAACTGAACGGTGAAAATTATGATATTTGGCATCAAAAAGTTCAGTATGTCTTAGAGGAACAAGATGTTTTATAGACCATCAAGCATGTCATGCCACAACCAACACCTGGTAATACTGCCTAACATAGAAGAAATGCTGAGGCATTCAAGGCTTGGTCCAAGAAGAGTCGCATTGCAAGCATTCTATTGCTAAGTACAATGGAAGACTCCCTCATGTATGAATTTGAGGTTTACCAAACAGCATTTGAAATGTTGATAGCTATCCAGAACAAGTTCGATATCACATTAACTTCCAAGTTGAGGACGTCGACCATCAAATTTGATTTCTATAGGATGCGGCCTAATCACACGATGAGGTAGCACCTAAGGGAAATGATGAACATGATACGAAACTCAAGAATGTCAGACATGTGCTCACTTCCTAGATCTTGGGAACACATGCGCGTCAACCTGATGCATAATGACAACATCAAGAATTTTGATGATGTGACCCGTTACCTAGAAATGGAGGATGATGTATTAGAATCTCAAAAATCCTCCAGTCAAGCATTAGTTGCTAATAGGTAGACAAAAGCATGGCATATGTTCCACACGCAAGAGGTCACGTAAGTCGCACCATAATCAGAGGAGTGGATATAGTGGACAACAGAAGGTCCAACACCAACAACGCAAAAGGAAGAAGCGCGATGGCAAAGTGGATAAAAGCAACATGAAATGCTACAATTGTGGTGGTTGTGGTCACTTCGCTCGTGAGTGCACTGAGCCAAAGAAGATTTGTCCTGACCACATTTCCTTTGCGTATGTTTCTAGCTGTGTTTTAATTGCTGAAACTCATCCTTCATGAATTGTAGATTCCGGGGCAACAGACCACGTAGCCAAGGAACATGAGACTTTTGTCAAGTTTCATTGACTCAGTGCAGGCTCTAAGTGGATCTACGTATGAGACAATAAAAGAGTGGAAGTCAAAGGGATAGGAAGTTGCAAGTTAGAACTTAGCAATGGAAAAACCTTTTACCTCCACGATATTTTGTATGCCCCTTATTTTCGACGAAACTTGATATCTGTATCCACTCTTGATGCATATGGATATGTAATGACTTTTGGCTCTAAAAATCTGAACGTCTCAATGGATGGTATTCCTAGATGCAACGACTTTCTTGAAAATGATTTTTATGTTCTTAATATTTTATGTGTTGCTAGTAGTTATTCATTTATGTCATCTGTTGATGTGAATGAAAGCGTCAAGACTTGGCATGCCAGGCTAGGACTTATAAGACAAGATCGAATGAATAGACTAGCTAGAGAAGGGCTCATAGGCTCTCTCACTAAAGTCGATTTATCAACTTGTGAAGAATGTCTAACTGGCAAGCAAACAAGAAAACCATTTGGAAAAGGAAAGCGTGTTGAATTTCCATTGCAATTAATCCACTCAGACATATGTGGTTCGATAACTGTCTAAGCAAGACACTATTTCCCATACTTCATTAGATTTATTGATAATTATTCATGCTATGGGGTCATATACTTGATCTCTCATAAGTCCAAGACTATAGATTGCTTTGTGCGATTTATGAACATAGCTGAGAATCAATTAGATCGCAAGATTAAGACCTTGCGAACCAACCGTGGTCGTGAGTATCTTTCAGATTTATTCAAAAAGTTATGTGATAAAAAAGAAATAGTTAGGCAACTAACAATTCCAGGAACTTCACAACAAAATGATGTTGCAGAAAGGAGAAACCGTACTCTACTCGATATGATTCGGTCTATGATGGCACAAGAAAACCTTCCAATTCCATACTGGGGAGATGCATTGCTTATAGCTGTCTACTTACTCAACCACGTACCATCAAAGTCTGTCTCTTCCATTCCCTACGAACTTTGGATAGGTCATAAGTCTGACCTAAGTTACTTGCGTCCATGGGGATATGCAGCCTATGTCCTTGACAACTCCCATAAGTATGAAAAGTTGGGCCCTAGAGGTAAGAAATGTGTCTTCATCAAGTATCATGAAACCTCTAAAGGATATATGTTCATAGGAGAAAGGGATAATGGAACTGTTATAGAAATTGAGTAAATATGTTTGTCCCTCAGTATCGAACTCGTGACCTACGCCATAGAAGAAAGAATGGACATGACTGTCCAGTTGAACGACTATAATTATTCAATGAGTGCACGTACACCCACTGGCACCCATGTAGCTCCGCCACTGATTGCGACCCTATGAAATTCATATTCGACAGTTGTGACTATTATGTGGCGGTAGTGGCATCACTAACGGACAAACGATCTCAACTTGACATGTGGTGCATTTTTTCATGAGCCATGATGTTCCAATGTTTCTTTCACCCATGATATGACTCCTCCCTCGTCATTACTATCACCCACGATTTCCTCTCTCACATTTATCATGACCTAGCATCTTGTTAAGCCCCCTTGATATGAACCAGGAAATGCTTACAATTGCAGTCGGCAATAGAAGAATCTTCTAGCAAAGTTGGATGATCAAGATAATGTTGTGGATCTCAAACATAAGGCAATTGAAGATAATAAAGAATATCTGCGATTTACAATTGATCAAATTACAAGATCAAGTTGCAACAAATTCAAATTCTCAACGAGTTACAAATTGGAGCTGCATGAAGATTCAACAAAATTCAAGCCAAATAAATAATGGTTTAACCTTATTTATTTGAAATTTTTGGAATTAATTATACATGGAAATTCTGTTGAGATTTGCAAGAGGAAATTGATTTGCTTATTTCAAGAAACTATTTACCTTTCTTGTAGGCTAAGTTAGGGTCTTTTCTTCTAGCCCAAATTCTATTTGTAGGTCCTATAAATACTAGTGTTTATTGTTATTTCAGATATCTTTGAATCTATGAAAATTTGGCTTAATTGCTTTTGCTGTGAGGGAACTCTTACAACCCGTTCTTTGGGAATTTTCACCGTTAATTACAAGGTTGGCTATCTTGTGATTAAACCATCTATTTATAATATCGATTGCTTGGTTCATTGTAATCTTGAGGTTGATGTTCCACTGCCTGAAAATTCTTTTGATCTCATTTATTTGATTATCATATATTGTTTCGGTCACTCAAGGTATTGTTCTTGAGCATCGTATCAGTTGGTATCAGAACCGCATTTTCGATTCGATTTTCTAGTTATCTTCCATTATTTTGTTGTCCCCTATTTCAGTTTCTGAAAAAAAATAACACAAAAAATCTAGTTGGTTTATTCTTCAAATTCTAGCCATCTTCCTTATTTGGTTTCATTTGTTCTTCAAGCCCTAGCCATCATCCTTGCATTCTTCAAATTCTGCTATAGTTTAAAAAGATCACAAAAAATTCTGCTTATTTGTTCTTGAAACCCTAGCCTTCATCCCTCTCTATTCTTCAAAGTCTGTTGCATTTCAGAAAAAGATTGAGAAAAAAACCCAAAAATAAAAAAAGGAAAGTGTCAGAAAGGAGAAGGGAAGAACAAAAAAAATATCTGGAAGAAATTTGAAAAAAAATTTGAGAAAAAAAACTGAAAGGAATGATTTAAAAGGAAGAGGAAGGACGAAAAAGAAAAAGGAAAGCTTATTTTTAGAGAGAAAGAGGAAAAAACTGAAAGGTTCAAAATGAATAGGAAGGAAAGAAAAGAAAAGGAAAGCTTATTTCTAGAGAGAAAGGTGCACAAGAAATTTTTGAGATTTTGAATGATTTAATTCAATGAATCAATGAACTTTGATTTCATTACATATATATCCTTATTTGGCAACCTTTTTTTCTGATCTCTATTCTAATTTCAATTTCAAGTATTCTTTTGATCTTACAATCATATCGATAAATCATATTGATTTAATTGCTCATTGCCTTGTGTTGACTTGCATTAGTTCTCTTAGAACTTGTTGGAGGATTCAAGAGAGAAAAAAAGACTGAGCAGTGAGTACAATTAAGGGGAAAAACCAAATAGAGTTAAGGTAAAATACGAGTGTCATCACTAATCATCACCACGTGAGGTTATTTTTACCACTAACTTTTATTACAGAAATTTCTCACAATGTCAATAGGAAATGACAAAGAGCTCAATCCTAGAAAAGAAGCAATTGATCAGACAAGAATGATGGAAGTCATGACGCAACATTTTTAACGTCTTGAAAATATGATTACTAAACTTCATGATCAGGTAGATGTGCAAATTGCACAACTACAACAAATTATACAACCAAATCAAAGAAGAGATTGATAAAGACAACGTGCTCTTGATGAACATGATGAAGAGATGGAAGAGAAAGGTGACGAAAGTTGGAGAAGACATAGGCGTGTTCAGATTGGAGAAAGAAGTCATGATCGAGAAAATGATTTCTATGCATTGTCCTGTTATGGACAGAACTTGTGGACTGACTATTGATAATGAAAGCTACGTTAATCTTACTAGCCATTACATGGTGGAGAAGTTGGGCTACCAACCTTAAAGCACCCAAAACCATACAAACCTCAGTGGATAAACGATGGAGGAGAAGTCAAAGTGACCAAATAGGTGTTGTGAGAATGAAATGAGATAAGGTCTTGAGTGTTTAGAAAGGCCACCTTCAGAAAGATTTGAGAGAGAAAACTTGAGTGATGAGGAAAAAAGAAAGAGAATTCAGTAATTTTTCTCCTAATACTAACCATCTTTTGTCTTTTGATTCTAATTTGTCCATGCAGATATGTAGGGGTGAAGTATATGAAGAAACAAATTATATCATGCAAGGAATTGAAAGAGATTGTATTGGATTTATAATGACTAGTTTGAAAAGTCCATTTCTTACCTTTGAAATTTTATATTTGTTTGACATGACTAACTTGCAGGTTTCAATTGAGAGAAGTATTGATTGTCATGCAAACATTAGACCTGAATTTTCTATTCCACATTGTTCTTCATTGAGTGCTGAAACACTTTATTTGAGCCATATGTTAAAATTTTGGAATGAATATTTTCTAGTCCTGAACACTTTTGATTGGTTGATTATGATTTCAAGATTTTTTTGATGATCCTACAATCTTATTCATTTCCTTAAATCCACCTTTATGCTTTCCTAAGATCATTTCTGCGGATGGTGGTTGCAAACTTTCATATAATTTTCACATAATGATTCAAAAATTCATTGCATTTGCATTAGTTAGACTTTTATTCATTTTTCATCGAAGATTTGAGATTAATTTGTTTGGAGATATTTTGATTTATAACAATTATTTGGGTGATCATTTTGGTGATGTTTTGATTAGTTGCAGGGACTTGCATTATTCATTTCATGAGCCAAGATATTTGCTTGGTTAAGAATCTTACAATATTCCACTTTCAGATGTTAAGGATTCATTTTATTTCATGGAAACTAACATGTTTATATTGGAACCACTTGACAATCTCCATATTCGATTCCTAGTTCTTTGGAATATATTGCGCACCTTATTTGACAAGATTCTTATGCGGCAAGGAAGGTCTCCAAAGTTTCGTGATTTGTTTCTTCAAATACCATTGTCCCATGGGCATAAAATATTTCATCCAAGTGAGTATGAGAGTTACATTACTTTTCATATTACTTATCTTGTTCTTGCTTTATACTTGTAGGATCATAACATGATGGTATAATTGAGGAATCATACTTGCAATCCTGATAGAGATACATCGTACAAGTCATCTGACATAGGAAAGGGAAGTATAAATATCTCCATTATGTGTGTCCTAAATTATTTAATAAATTCATATATGTGATAGGTTATATTCTCCTTATTGTGAATGTAGATTCGAGAACGAATCCTTTTGAAGAGGAGGGAATTGATTGAACCTGAACTCCTTATTGTGAATGCAAATTCGAGGACGAATCTTTTTGAAGAGAAGGAGAATGATATGAACAAGGAAATGCTTACAATTACAGCCGACAATAGAAGAATCTTTTAAGAAAGTTAGATGATCAAGATAATGTTGTGGATTCAGACATAAGGCAATTGAAGATAATCAAGAATATATGCGATTTACAACAACAACAACAAAGCCTTATCCCACTAGGTGGGGATATGCGATTTACAATTAATAAAATTATAAGATCAAGTTGCAACAAATTCAAATTCCCAACAAGTTACAAATTGGAGTTGTATGAAGATGCAACAAAATTCGGGCCAATTGATTTAACCTTATTTATTTGAAATTTTTGGAATTAATTATACATGAAAATTATGTTGAGCTTTGCAAGAGGAAATTGATTTGCTTATTTCAAGAAACTAGTTACCTTCTTGTAGGCTAAGTTAGGGTCTTTTCTTTCGGCCCAAATTCTATTTGTAGGACCTATAAATACTGGTGTTTATTGTTATTTAAGATATCTTTGAATTTATGAAAGTTTGGCTTAATTGCTTTTATTGTGAGGGAACTCCTGCAACCCGTTCTTCGGGAACTTCTTGTGATTAAATTTATCTATTTATAATATCGATTGCTTGGTTCATTGTAATCTTGAGGTTGATATTTCGCTGCCCGAAAATTCGTTTGATATCATTTTTTTTATTATCATATATTATTCTGATCACTCAAGGCATTATTCTTGAGCATCGTATCAGTGTCTTCACCACTCTCCCTAGCTTGAGCTTTATATATACTGACCATGGTCACCACCATAGGACTGACAAGACACAGGTCATACTTGGCACCATAAACCAAAAGGGAAGACAAGCACTTCATTGAGCAACCCTCTCATCCTTGATGTTGAACCTTTAGCATCCACACTGTCGGCCACCCACTCAGCAACACCACTAGCTCATCTATCAAAAATGGAGCCATTGAGAGTGCCGCTCCCTCCACACCTTCGATAGCTCCCACTGCGCCGACAACTTCCCCACATCATTCAAAGAAGAAGGCAAAGTACCTCAACAGCTCCCACTATGCTGACAACTTCCCCACATCATTCAAAGAAGAAGGCAAAGTACCCCGAAATGACATCAGAATCACGACGCACTCTTAGCCTTGTGGCAACTCATCGAACTACATCTACCACAAAGTGGAAAGGACAACACTCGTTGAACTCTTCTACATAAAAGAAGACACTCTTCCCCTTTCTATACATGCTAAAGTGAAAATTGTTTGATGCAGTTTCGTTAACTACACTAATGCAGTTGGATAATTGCATGCATAGTTATATCACATGCCCATTAGGGACACATGTGTCCAACATCCAAAAAGACCAAGGCCGCATCTTGGCCAACCTCACCTCCTCTAGCTTCAGTGAAGAAAGCTACAACATACAAAATTTACACGGACTTGCATAAAGTGTGTATAGAGAATGCCACGTTTAAAAGGGCGTGAGCCTCTAAGACATAGGTCTACCATTTACTTTGGCGTGTTACTCTTGAACATAGAAAAAAGATGTCGAATAAAGTTTTATAATTTGTAATCTCTCTACACTGTCGAAATGTGATCCGCAAGCATAGTGATTCAACAAAGTCTTCTGCTCGTGATCGATAGCCTGAGGGAATAGTGTTTGTGAAACTTTCGAAAGATTCCTCGAAACAAACTCGATAAGTAAAAGAAATGCTGAAAATGAAGGTAAGAAGGATAGCTATGTAAAGTAAAAGAAATTAAATGTTTTTGTTATTTTCGGAATATAGAAAGAAATAACATGGATACGATGATTAAATCTAGAAAAGTGCAAGATGATCAATTAGAAACACGTGCTGAGGACTTACGAGAGGTGCTTCTGCTATAGAACTTAAGGTTCTTTAGTTCAACATGATATGGGTAAAATGATCGGATGTCCATTCACGTATGTATATGGTTAACTTGATGGGGTACACAAAACTCCACCACAACACTCACTACAAGAAAATCGAAGAATAGCGACCCAATGTACTAGACACTAATGCGGTGTTATTGAGTCTCTGAAACATTTAGCATCACTTTGGTGTCAAAATAGCGCCGACAAAATGCGACGTCAGTAAACGGTGGCTAATAGCATCGCAATAGAGCCAAAGGAGACGAAGACGCTACTAGTGCCAATGGTAGACGCTATCTGGACGTTACGAAGATGCGTGGTCTTGTTGGGAGCACTAGACAGATGTCGCTAAGGAGACGCTAAAGTGGCGTGACATAAGAGGCACTATTCCGGCGCTCAAGAGACACTAATGTTATGCATTAGTTGACGCGATTTTGGCGCTACTGTGAGACCAACATCATGTTTGTTGCGTCGCCAAGGAGACACTAAAGTGATGTGAGTCCGTCGATGTTAAGGAGACATTAAAGCGACGCTAAGGACGATATATTTAATATAGAGTTGACTATGTCGGCGACGCTAGGGTGACGCTATGGAAGTGCTAATTGTAGATTTTTTTGACTCATCACAACCATATTTTTTCCCTTCCCACATCATACAATTATATAATGCATATAAATGCATTGATATTCATCATAGGCATAATATGAAAGAGTAATCATCACAAGCATAATATGAAAGAGTAATTGTCACAGGCATAATATTTAAGATAATAATATGAAAAGTAATAAAGTGAATTAACAAACTATACGTATATCTAATAACAAGACTATAAGTAACAAAAGTATAGTTTGGTTTGTTTCTATCCTAGGTTTAGGGGTTATTATTGTCATTCCGGACGTTCGATCCCGACGTGCTCGGTCCATGGCCTCACAGGGATTGATTCTGCGTCAGGATCAATCCTTGAATCGCCTACAATAGTAGAGCCAACTGCTGCGATATCTGCTACAATAACTGCGTCATATCAGGTGCAGCGGATGAGCTCAAAGCAGATGGGCCGCCTGCATATCCTCCGCTCTTCCTAGGTACCCGATCGGTTGTGCCGAGGCCACGCAAGTATCCTCCTACCACGCAAGTATCCTCCTCGTGTCATGTCGGCCACCTCCTCTCAAACAGCAGGGTCCTCTATCAAATAGAAAAAATATACAATCATATAAACATTATATAGATTATATAAATTATATATCAAAAAACACAAATTAATAACATGAATCCCTTCCAAGAAACATTACCTAGTGGATGAGTACTCAGATCATCTTCGTACTTTTTAGCCATCTTCGCATTATACTCATCCTAGAAAATTTAAACATTGCGCATTTAAAAAATATTTCACTAACATCAACATCCAAGTGAACAAATGATCAGACTTACTAGAAGCCTACAAGAAGAAGGCGTGACCAAGTCTTTGGTCTTCCGGCTCTTATGGTGGCCTCGTACACGCGAAAGTCCACAAGACCACCTTGTTTCTCCTCCTACAATAAAGATGCTCGTCAAATTGCATCGACCCACTGTGTGGATGTGGGTCTCGAACTTCGAAAGTCGATTAACTCTTGTCTTTTCCAACTTCCTTTGCCATTGTTCATTCGCCCTTAATGAACATCAAATATTTAGAATTTCAAAAATTATAAATTTAATAAAAATAATTTAAAAATAAACATACTTGTCACTTCCTACATAAGGACTCCCAAACCGAACGTCTAATATGCCTTGGGCATCTTTGTATGCCCTGCTCCAAAGTGAGGCCGGCGGACGTGACGATCTTGCGAAATTTATACAATCGATTTTGGAGGCATTTCACAATCACCTCCTCAAAAGTTCTCTGGATCGTCCCTAAACTAAAATTCGGATGAAACTGATTTGCCTCCTACACAATACTATAAAACTTAGTAATTTGAAAATAATATAAAATAAATTATGTAATCCAAATAGAAGATTGTACCGTAAAGGCTTGAAAGATGTCATCACGCACTTGAATTGGGACATCTTTCCACGATCCAACCCCTTCCGGCAAGTGGGAAAGAACGAGAGCACTGACATCCCGCACGGTACTAGCGGGTATGAAAGTGGTCCTGCAAATTACAAATAAGAATTAATTTTCAATGATAAGCAAAACTATAATAAAATTTCTACAACTTATTAAAATTACGGCCGAGCAAAATTATTCACGGTGACCACCCCATTATCGTGTAATCCCTCTTCAATAATCCCTCTTCATCTGTTGAAGAGGAATCATCATTTGGTACAACTGAGGTAGGCCTGAGAAGCTCCGACGTCATTTATATGCCCTAATACAAGATAAATCATTAGTTTCATACCAAATTAAACTAGTGATAAGTGATATATGTACAATAATGTTCTCACCTCGAGTGATGTCTACCACTGCATGATCTATGGCAGTCCGTTCGTCAGAATGTGATGAGTCGGGTGCTTATGCTATCGCCGGCATAGCAACTGACATTATTAAAAAATAATTAATGTAATTAATTGAGAAATATAATTTCAATAATAATAAATATATCCCCTTGGGCAAGATGTCGCTCGCCAACGCTAGAATATGGTGAGGCGTCCGATAATCTCGACAGTGGTGTAGCAACTGTCATCATAAAAAAAATTCTTAAAATACTTGCATGTATTTAAATTTATGAAATATACAGAAAATAACCTGGCATGACATGTCGATCGCCATCGTGTGTTCGAGATGTCCCAACTATGCACCTCGTCGATGGTGGAGCAACTATTACAAAAACAACTTTCTTCTTAAATTGTATCGCCTACTATGTATCACCTACTATGTGAGACGTACCTGGAACTTGAGTGTGTGGAGATGACCCACTAATGGATCGCCTACTATGTGACGATCCGGCTACGTGCCCCGTCGATGGCGGAGCAATTGACATTATTAAAAAAATGACTGTAACTACTATAAGCAGCTATAAATAAGCAAATGATAATAAAAATAATACCCGATAGTCGTGATGGTCACCCATCTTGAGTGAATGCCTAGAAGAGCGAGATGACCTAGATGCTCGACCTCTAGTAACCATGACTGAAGAAAAAGTAACAACCTTGTGTTATTATCGATAATCATATATAACTGAAAAAAGGTAACAAGCTTGTGCCATTAGAAGAAATAAGAGATTCATTCACTTGTTTCGTATTCTGATTCATTTTCATCATTTTCGTCATCATCGTTATAATCTTGATTCGCACCATCGTCAATGAAATTGTCAAAGCTCACTTCTAAGAGGTCATTTGAATTGAACTCTTCCAATGGCTCAACATCATCGAATAATTGAATATTCTCAACTCTAATGGCTACATCAATCTCATTCACTCGATCTTCTTGATAGTAATCATCCACAAGCACATCGTTGTATAAGGATGATGTTTCATTATCATCTACCATTGTTTCTGCTAAGAATAATCTACTTCTCACTTTGCATGACGCCCACCATTCATCCTTGGTTCTTTACGATGGATACTTAGTGTAGTACACTTGTTGCGCTTGTTCCGCCAATACGAATGGATCGTAGGACTGAAGTCTCGATCGAGGGTTAATATCCACCAATTTAAACTTTTGATCAAACCGAACTCCTTTCTCTAGATCAAACCAATGACATTTTATCACCATGAATTTGTTTGATTTTCCAAAATAAGACAATTCTATGATGTCTTCTATAACATCGTAGTAATCGAAGTCGTTGTTCCTATACATGCTTCCTAGAGCACATATGCCGCTATTAACAGTTAAACTTTGTCGGTTATATTCTTCTGTATGAAATCTATAACCATTAACTATGACACCACAATAGCTAAGAACTTGTTTCTTCGGTCCATGACCCAAATCTCAAATTTTTAAATCTGTGACTGAGCCATTAATAACCTACAATAAAAATAACTAAAATTTTATTAAAAATTACAAACTTAAGTAATAATTATAAACAATCAGATTGATTTCTCACTTCACATCTCAACCAATCGACAAAATGTTTGTCTCGTAGTTTCAATAATACATCGTCTGAAACTAATGGATTGATTTCTCGCTGTAATTTTTCGACTTTCCTGAATTCATAGTTCTCAATTAATGAAATCACATAGCAACGATTAATTTTAAATTATATAACATATTAAAATAAATTATCTTACTTGGGATATGCCGTCACCTCGCTAAGTTTGCAAGGATATAATTCTCAACGGCGGTGAGATATTTGTCACTGAAGACAACTTTGTGTCCTGTACCAAGAAGCCGGCAGCGGTGAGATATCTGTCACTCAAGACAACTTTGCGTCCTGTACCAAGAAGCCGTCATGCATACTTGAAGTATTCATATTAACTTCTCTTACACCACCATCATCGTTTCTTGAAACTTGGGTGTGTCATGATTGTATGTGTGTTCAAAGTACTTTGAAGTGAAGTTTGATACCTCCTCAATAAAATATGATTCACATATGGAGCCTTTAATCTTCGCCTTAATCTTCATCTTCCTTTTCAAATATAACATGCACCTTTCGAAAGGATACATCCACCGATACTGAATCAGCCCCACAACTTTTGTTTCATATGGACGATGTACAATCAAGTGCTCCATCACATCAAAGAAAGAAGGTGGAAATATCTTCTTAGCCTTGCACGCGGTAATCACAATAGAAGCCTCTAACCGAGAGATGTCTTCTTCCCGAACGATGGATGTACAAAGCTATTTAAAGAACATAGATAACTCTATTAAAACTTTCTAGATGGACTTTGGAAAAAGTTCTTTAAAGACAATTGAAAATAACCTTTGCATAAAAATATGACAATCATGACTCTTCATCCCATGTATCTTCCTATTTTTCAGGTTAAATGTAATATCCCAAGTTAAATATTTCTTTAACTAATTCAATTTAATGGTGATTTTTTAAAAGTAAATTATTAATGAGCTCTAGCGGAAAATTCAATAAAATATTATATCATCGAGTTGAATTTAATATTATTGGATTAATATAAAGCTAGCATTAATATGCTTAATTGTTAATTAGACTAATTAATTAATTAGATATGTAACGTATTGGTGCTATTTATATATGTATTATCCTCATCTTCTTGTAATAAAACATATAGAAATGATTTGAAGTTATGACCATTTTAATTAACTTATTACCATCCATATATATAGTAAAGTAAGACCTTAGTCATGCTAAATTTGATTGTTCAATCATTTTGAATTAACTTCTCTATAATAGTTAAGCAAACCTTCTACTAATTATGCTAATTAATTAAGTGACTAGTATCTACCAATTTTGTCATCCTCACATGTTCAATTTCATTAATTAGCGTAATTAAGCATCTAAATTAATTAATTGGATTTGGGATGACAGCAGACACCGTGCCGACTTATCATAAAAAAACAAAAGAAGAACCTTCAGTAGCATGACAACTCATCTAAAAAATAAGTAAGATTAAATTGTGAGCTGCCACATCACTCATGCAAAAGAAAAATATAATAAACATATGGAATTGCCGACTTGATTAAAAAGAAAGAAAGTTTATTTCCTTTTGTGTGGCCGGCCAGAAGAACAAAAGAAAAAGAAGGTTAAAAAGAAAAAGGGCCTTATGTTCTGAATCTGTCCGAACCAAAGAGGAAAAGGAAAGACAACAGGGCACCAAGAATAAAAAGGAAAGAAATGGATAATTTATAAGATATGTATGAGTGGTTTTGGATCATTAATTCCCCCGATTTTATGGAGTTTAAACATCTGAAAATTAAATGTAAATTCATGCATATCATATTGATTGAATTAATAAGAAAATTTGACCAATGACTTAGGGATATGAAAAATCAAAATTAGGAAAAACAAATCTCGTATTCTAAGTTTAGTAATCGAATGTTCAGATTATTGGTAAATTATCTTATCATAATTGTAAAATTATTGAAATAGTAGAGAATGATTATTTAGATGTCCAATTTTCATAGGAAAGAAAGTTATTATGAAATCTTGTGTATTTGAAATACTATATACTAATTAGATAGTACATGCCTTAGTTGTCCGACAGAACTAGCAAACTTGGATTACAAATTGTGCTATAAATCATATGCTCATAAATAAGATATGAATTTTATGGGTATGAATCTTGTGTTAACTAAGTTTCCATTACAGTTTGTACCACCTCAAAAACGTAAGCGCCAAGAAAGTTATGAGGGGTATAAGTGACACCCCTCAATATTTAGAGGTATTAATAAAATAATGAAATGTCTGTGATCACGAAAATTTTTGTAGATAAACTAAAAATCTAGAATTAATATATGTTGTATTTTATATATTCTTGTTTTGTTGAGCTTTGGAATTAGATCTATTGGATATTGGTATGTGTTTATTTGTAAGGTTCTATCATTTTGTCCGTTGAAACTATTATCCGAATTTATAAATTAGATATTAAATCAAAATTATTATATAAATACTTGATACTTTAGAGTCACAAGATACTAATGTTAATCTTTATTTCCATGTAGAATCATTTGAAAATGATGTTTCAATAGGAAGTAATAAAGACCTAACCGAGCAATCTTAGTTTGTCAAAAGAAAATTTAGAGCACATTATCTAAGTGCTTGTGAAATTTATTGTGACCAATATAGATATCTATAAATTTTAAAAAAAATTATGAGTTATATCCTATGATGTCTAGTTTTAAGAAAAATTCAAAGCACCATAAAATAATTTGTTTCCTATTTTATATACATAATGAAATAAAGGTGGCCTAGTATGTCAAAACACACAAATAATATGAAATTTGGGTTGATAGTTGATTTTCATGAGAACCAAACACAATGAACTAAAATTTGAAACTTTTAGAGATTAAGGCTTCTGTAATATGGAGCTAAATAAAACTAGAATCATTTGATTATCTTATTTATATTAAGAGATATGAATTCTATTTCGTAGGGTATTCAATCTACTATGGTACAATATGAACTCTTATGATTAATCAATTAATTAAGCTGTAGGATTAAAGGCATGAGTAATATATAATATTGGTCATTGTTGCATCCTTGTGACAGGATTAATAAGAATACATATTATTGACATAGGACTAGAATAATAACAAGGAAAAGGAAATGAAAAAGTATTTCGATATTGTCATAAGAGGTAAGTTGGTTTCTCCTACTCTATGTATTCACATCTTTTGAATTCGGTGTGACATTGATTGTGATATTATTGAATATGTTTTGGATATGTTATGAATCGATTTCTAGAAATGCAATTATGAAAAGTATATCTATGATTGCACATTTGAAAAGCATATGTGATATGATATGAATGAGTTACGAGAAGTGCAATCTTGTTCGGTTTGAAATGATATTTGATATGATTCATCTTTCGATATTGAGATACAATTATTATATGATTAATCATGAATTTGCATACATGTATGATGGTTGAAACTAAGTACTACATCATTGATCACGATGGGAGTCATCTCTAGAGTCCAATCCATCATTTTGTTCCCTAGTAATGGGATGAGATAGGTTGGAGCTAAGTGCCATACGGAGCTAAGTGCCACATTGTGAGGGATCGCGATGGGGGCACCTCTAGAATCCGTAGGGGCCACTTCTAGATTTCACCTATCGTTATATGATTTGTTCCCCGAAAGGGATGTGGTAGAATGGAGCTAAGTGCTACATTGTTGATCACGATAGGAGCCACCTCTAGAGTCCACCTATCGACTACTGCAATTGGTGATCCGTGCATTCATATGAGAGTGTTGCATTTGCATGCATATGTTTGATATGATTTATATGATATTGATTGTAAGTTGATTGTGATGCTTTTGCTTCTGATTAGTATGTTATATACGTAATTATCAAATATATGAAAATACCTATTTAACTATTATGATTATTGCATACTTTTCCGTATCACTCCAAATTGATTAGTTGGTAACACATAGGCTATAAGTTATCAACTTACTGAGCTATTTTTTCTCATAATGTTGTTTATAATATTTTTCAGATCAGTATTGCTTCTGAGATCGTGCGAGCTCATAATGCTAGCAGGGTTTAATTCCTTGATGTAAAGGTACTGAGGGGAATTGTTACTCTCGTGTCCTTTTATTAGGATATCGAGAGATTTGGTTCAGTTTATTATTTTTGTCAAAATAAGTTGTATCGAAGATAAAGTCATTTGGTGGAACATAAAACTTAAGGAAATCAACTTGCTCTGAAATGATCATTACATAAGTTGTATAATTTGTTTAGTGATATTTTATTCTTATGTTATCTATAAAAAAAATTACATCACATTTTCATATTTCTTTATAATTTTGTTTGATTATCCGTAATGAGTCATCAACTTTGATTTAAACCACGGTTTAAATCGGGGTTGTGACATTAAAATAACGAGATATGTTTGATACATATCCGTCGGGGAATTTCAATTGCTTGACCCATTTGAAAACCACATTTCTTTGATCATTGCTCAAGATATAAGTAGCTTTTGGCTTTTTCATTTACCATTTTGAAGATGAATGATATCTAGCTCTGGTCTTTTGCATATAACTTTCATGTCTTCACGCCTATATACTATCTTTTATTCTTCCTTTAATATCCATAATAGTATTAAAGATGTTGTCAAATACATTCTTCTCCACATGAATGACGTCCAAGTTATGACGTACCAAGTTTGAAGACCAACAAGGCAACTATCAAAAAATACTTCTTTTCTCCCAATTATGTTCACTTCCAAACACAATTTGCTTGTAACTACCGACTTTCAATTCGAAGGAGACTTCATTAAGCTTGTTTACTTGCTCTAGTAATTCTTGTCTCATCAAATGAGAGTTGGAGGCAATGTGTTCTCGGTTGTATTCTTTTTAAATGAGTTTCGATCGTGACACATCGAATTCTCCAATGGCAAAAACATCATATGACAATCAAACTAGCAAACTTTCCTACAATTTTTCAACTAAAATGATTTTGTATTCTTTTCACATATGGGACAAGCAAGTTTAACTTTTGTGCTCCAACCACTCAACATTCCATATGCTGAAAAATCACTTATGATCCACATTAATGCGACTCTCATAATGAAATTTTGCCTTTTAAACTTGTCATAGGTAAGCATGCCATCCTCCCACAACATGTTGGGTTCATTAATCAAAGGTCTTAAGTAAATATCTAAACTTTTACCAGGAGATCGAGGACCCGGATCATATAGGTAAGCAATATGTTCTTTCGTTTCATACACATGCTTGGAGGCAAATTATAAGGTGTCACAAAAATCGGCCAACATGAATAAGCAATACTTGATGAGCCAAATGGGTTGAAGCCATCGGTGCAAAGTCCTAATCTAACATTACGTGATTCTATAGAAAAAGCCAGATGAAGTGCATCAAATCGTTTCCATGCCTCAACAAGGATGTGTAACGGAATTTTGATCATCACGTGCTCCTTCTCTATGTCACCTCATAAATGATGCAGTCTTTTCAAAAAGAAATAGTCATTGTAATTTTGGAACAATAGAAAAGTATTTGAATATTGCATTTGTCATATTTTTTCAAACTTTGGAAATTCTTTCTCAGCTTGTATCTGGGCTCGCCACAAATAGAACAACTCATAAGTGAGTTATTTTCCTTATAATAAAACATGCAATGATTGCGGCATGCATCAATCTTTTAATATTCCAACCCTAAATCTCTTATCAATCTTTTGCACTTGTAAAAATTTCCCCATAATTTCTCTGAAGCTGGAAGCATACTCTTAATAATGGCAAGCATCCAGTTAAAATAACTTTTGCTCATATTAAATTCTGATTTCAAGTCCATTAGTTGTGCCACTACAGAAAGTGTAGTTTGCTTCATGCCTCCATCCCATAAAGGTTCATCTGCTTCTTCGAGAAGATTATAAAATTTAGAAGCCGAAGGATTCGGGTCTTCTTCAATCAATGTTTCACCAATATTTTCTCCTAATATTGCATCTCGTATCATGACCCTGTACGGATTGTTCGACTTGCCCACAATGGTATCTACATTAGTTGTCTTTTTAGTCATATTTCTTCGCCATGAAAGAACCAATTGTGTATGTCAATAAGAAACCGTTGTAATATAAATCATTTTGTACATCATATATTACTTTCCACTCATAACATTTGCACTTCCAGCACGGACATAAAATTTCACCATATGAAGAAGAAGCACCTTCATTTTGATATGCCACATTAATAAATTCATCAACACCATCCTTATATTCTTCTGTTATAACGCCACGTTTATCCTTCCAATGATAAATCCAACTACGATCTAGCTTTGTCATTTCTGTAACGGACAACATTAAGCCATATGTCAATAAAATCTTGTACTTGAAACATGTGATTTTGAAGTTATGAAGTCAAAAATCACATGTTTCAAGTACTTGATCGTTGTTTTCATAATCGACCAAATACTAATATTTTTTTGTCATTTTTTATGTCACTTTTTTTCATAATCTCATTTTATTACCAAGAATATTGATGTACATCCTTAGTAAAATTTATGAGAACATGAACAAAAAGAAGTACTAGAATTATGAAAAATATTATCAGTATTTGATTTCAAATTGAGTCCAATCTTAAGGAAAACTATAATCTAATAACTCGTAATCGCGGAACAAATTTGTTTTGCTCATGCATTTACTATAAGAGAGGTGGGGAACAAAGAAGCATGCAGACAGAAATCAATCATAAATGTCGAAGGTTATGATTAACTCAACCATCTATAAACTAGGAATTAGATTAATTTCAAGTAATTAACTAGGAATGAGATTTATTTCAAGTAATTAACTTAACATGGTATTAGATTAAAAAATAGTAAATTAACTAGGAATTAGATTAATTTCAAGTAATTAACTAAGAATTAGATTACTTTTAAGTAATTAACTAGTAATTAACTTAACATGGAATTAGATTAAAATATAGCAAATTAACTATGGTGGGCTCGTACCTTCTTAAGAGGAGAAGGATGGCAGCGGGTGGTGGAGGGCAGCATAGGGCGGTGGAGGAACGCGGTGGGCAGCGGGCAGCACCGGACTGAGGAGCATTTACGGCAGAGGAGGTGGAGGGCGGGCCGCGGATGGAGCGAAGGAGGCGGAGGGCGGGCCGCGGAAGAGGTGAAAGAGGGTGGAGGAGGCGGAGGGCAGTGGAGGAGGTGGAAGAGGCCGACGGTCGCAGTCGGCAACTGAGGGAGAAGCAAGCCCGACAGTCATAGTCGGGAACCGATCTGAGGGCAGTCGATAACCGGCGGTCGTAGTCGTAGTTGACAATCTCAATGGCGGTCATGGTCGCAGCCGGCGGAGGAGGTGGCGGCGGCGTCAGAGCAAGCCACCGAAGGATAAGGCCGGCGGTCGCAGTTGTCGATCGTCGATCTTCGGTCATCAACAGTGAAGTTGAAGAATAGTAAAAAGTGAAAAGTAAAAAATGAGGAAGAACCTAGGGATTTAAGGTCATTTTTAGCGTCGTCAAGGTTGCGACGCTCCTTAGACGCTAATGTGACTCAATATTGGCGTTGCGTACATGTCGATGCCATTTAGATGCGATATTAATTTTTTTGTACGAATATACATAAATATATAATGTATGTATGCATGTATGTTAGTTCTATATATATAGACTATAAGTGTATATTCATATGTAGTTCATATGCATTTCATAAATACATGTGTTACGTCTATATTATAAGTTTATAAGTTTATATGTGTATAGTGAAATGTTACAAGGGATATTTCTCAAATGGATTCATATTTGATATTCATCAAGGTCAAGGAAGAAAAACAAAGAATAGTGGTGTGTGTATAAAAGGAAGTGTGTATAATGACTACGAACAAGATAATTATGGGGTATTAGTTGAAGTCTTGGAATTAAATTATCCTTATTTGAGAAATTCAATTATTTTATTCAAATGTGATTGGTTTGACACGGCAAAAGGCTTGAAAGTTCATCCTCGACACAGACTAGTTGAAATTCGGCATGCATCTAGATTATCAACAAATGCGTCATTTGTATTTGCAAAGCTCAACAAGTTTATTATATGTCTTACCCATCTACAAATCGAGAAAGGAAAGATTGGTGAGTTGTATGCAAAACAAAGTCAAGAGGAAGAATAGACATTCCTTCATATGATGCAAAATATGAAGACTCAATTCCTACAATTGATGGTTATTATCAGAAAGATGAGATGTCTACTCCTATTTTAGTTGAACCAACAATCGAACTTGATGAGCCAATTCTCCTTGTTGATGAAGACACTTCGATTATGTGAATGAAGTAGAAGAGATAAGTGAAGAGGATAAGAACGAAAATGAAGATGAGGATGATGACGCAGATGATGATGAGGCATCGGTGGAAGAAGAGGAGGAGGATTCTGTTTCCTTTAGTGATGATGATGATGAATAAGTTTGTTTTGTATGTCTTGACTTTTTTTTAAAAAAAAACCTTATTAAATTTTATGTGTGCAGTTTTTTTAAATATTCCTTGTATAATTAACTTATTTTATCTTCTTTCTTGTAGGAAAATGGTGAGGGGTGGAGATTCACGAAGAGGGCGAGGAAGAGGTGTTGGTGGTAGAGGCATTGACTCTGGAAGAACTAATGAAATAAATTCTGGCAGGGATTCGACAAGTTCAACTTCTCAAAATGTGGTTGCTCCAACACCACCTCAATATTTTCCAATTTGTATCGTGGATCAAGAAAAACTGCAATAAATAACAAAAATTCAGCATTTTTTCATCATCCCAATATTCATCGAACTTTGCTTGCATTGCTTTTGTCATTGCTTGTAGCACTATGTCATCAACTTGTCCCCATCTTTTCAACTGCTTTTGAATATCAATGAAATTATGAAAGAAAGAATTTGAAGTAACATGCAATGACCCTGAAAATGAGAGAGTGGCATCATAAAACACCTTTAAAAAGTGCACAAATACTTGAATACGAATCCAATCTTCACTTGTAGGAATTGCTTCTTTGGGATCCTTAAAATATAATATGTAAGATCCATCATGCTCAAGTCTTTTAAATGCCTTTTCAAACTTTTCAGCAACTTCTAACATTAAACAAGTGGAGTTCCACCTGGTAGCTACATCCATGAGGACCTTCTTCTTACAATTTATATTTGCCATCTCAACGCACCTATTGAAAGTTGCAAATATACTAGGAGAAGATCTAACATACTTGCAACCAATCCTAACTCTTTTAATAGATGCATCGATTATATTCATTCCTTCACGAACAATTAAATTCAATATATGGGCAGCACATCTCATGTGTGTCATCTCTCCATCTAGAAATGTAGAACCGCCCCAATCGCTCATGCTATCAACCAAATAAGCAATAGCTGGTTTATTAGAATTTGCATGATCCATTGTAACACAACCTATTTTCAAAATTCCCCAACCCTTCATGCATGTTTCCAAACGTTTCCCAATGGTATCACCTTTGTGATCCGCAATCAAATCAAAACTCAGTATCTTCTTATGCAATTTCCACCTGTCATCTATGTAATGGGCAGTAATACACATATAATTCATATTCTGAATTGAAGTCCAAGTATCCGTTGTTAAAGAAATCATTTGACGATTTTTAGAAAATATATTTTTCAATTTTTGCTTCTCAAGCATAAACAATTGCATAATATCCCTAGCAGCAGTGATACGAGAAGGAAGTTGAAGTCTTGGTTGACATTCAGCCATGAACTCTCTAAAACCTTGATTTTCAACAAACTTAAATGCAAGCTCATCAACAACAAGCATCTTAGCAAGTGCTAGTCTACTCCTTTCTTGATTAAAATCAACTAATTTCATACTAATACAAGTGTTAGGATCATCCTCGCTTTGCTTGCCAATAGCAATGGTTTTTTGTTTTTTTATCAAGGCCCCTCTATGGATGTTTATCACAAAGCTTGATATGCTTTAATAGATTTGATGTTCCATGATTAGAAGTGTTGCAAGCATAAGACTTATGACAATAATTGCATATAGCTCTATCTTTTTCTCTTTTAAAATGCACCCAAGCATTAGAAGGAGGTCAAGATGGTTTCCTTTTAAGTACCTCTTGTTCCTTTTCTGAAGTAACCTCCTCAGGTGGTTGAGCTTCAAGTAACAATTGCTGACCATGTACTTGTTGTAAATCATGAGAAGAAGTTCCATGTAAATTTGTCAGGGTAGGTGCACTTCCAATTTGAGTTACACTTGTATTTTGGGTCGTTATTGTTATAGTCCTAGAAAAAAGGAAAAGAAATTAGAAAACATTCAATTATAATTCTAATAAGTTAATAAGTAAGAACATTCAGTTTGCAATTTTGCATATACATAGGCATATAGCATACCTCAGTTTGATCTTTGATAGACGAGCTAATGAGGAAAGGAATTGAGAATGTTCAGATTTCAGAGCAAGGAAATGAATGAAGCTGGAGAAAGTGTACTTGAGATTAGTAAAGATCAGATCATTTTGGATTAGTAAAGAAAGATACTTAAGAGAAAAAAAAATCAAGCTGTTGACATATAGGAAGACATGTTATATTGTTATTGTTGAAGGCACTGAAAACATGCTTGCTACCTTGTTTCGAAATTTGAAGAGTGGCACAGACATAATATGTTCAAACTTCACAAATCACAAGTAACGTTATCAACTTATCATACCATTTGATTCACTACTCACAACCTCCTCTTGATTATTTATATTTTATAATTTTATATGGTTCAAAATAAACACAAAAGACCTATAAGGCTATAAATAAAGTCTTTTAAATGCATCAAGAAGACAAGAACCAGATCATTGAGTAGTTCCCATTCGGCTTTTGAACCAGAGCAATGAATTAAAGAGTAAAGGCATGCTGAATGAAGAATAATTGAAAAAGAGACCATTCGCATTTCGGCTTCAACGTCAATCCTAAGAACATGGTGAGATAACAATGACATGGAGATGGAGATCTTTTTTTTACCAGCAGGATTCAGGAACGTGATTGAGAGGGATTCAGATGTCAGATGAAGTGGAACGCCTGCTTAACGAGCTCGGGGATCTGTTTGTAGCGTTGGTGTCGCCTCGCCGAAGGAGGATCAAGAGATTGAGATCGACGAACTGACGATGGCGAAAAGGGGCAAGCAACGACGGCGAGGGCATGGGGCGAGAGGACCAGAGGTGGCGGGCCAAGCGGATGTCAGCAGATGACTTGGCGGCAATAACGATAGTGAGACTTGAGAGGCTTCCAAGCTTCTGCTGTTACGCGAGGCGCGACGATGGATGGCAGATAGGTCGACTGGCGGCAGATGCCTTGGCGTTTTTGCGAGAGGGCCAGCCGGCCAGGGGCTGGCTGGCGATCGGCGGCCGGCAAGTGGAGTTAGGGGCGTCGTGGCGACTACAGGAGATGACTGAAGAGGTTGATGGCCGGCGAGAGGAGTTAGGAGTTAGGGCACGCAGCCACGCACTGAACACGGCGAGTCGGCAACACGCTTCGCAGTCATGTGACTCACGCACAAGATGACAAGAGTGAAGACTCAACAAAATCAAAATCAAATGCCGTCAGATCTAATGGTTCGGGTCGGTACATCCGGGTCGAAAAACACAAACCCGAACCCGACCCGATATCAGTCGGGTTCACCTTGGTTCGACCCGACATTGAACCCGAACCAACCCAAACAACAACGGGTCAGTTCGGGTTACCGGGTTCACCGTGTCGATCCACCCCTAACCACAATTAGCTCAAGAACAAGCTATCCAAATCGACAATGAAGATCAAGTAGGAGCTGATTTTGATGATTCCATATCATCAAGAATGAGGGGTGTAAATCATGGCATAGATGCACCTAATAATCAAGCTGATCGAATGTTTATAACACTGAATTGTGACATGTTAATTTTTCACTATTGTGCTATTTTTTAAAATTTTATACATATCTTTCACATTTGTACATCTAATGATTTTTTATTGTATCATGTATTTTCATTTCTAATTCGATGACTCGGACAATTGGTATGATAGTGAAAGATTTTATGCAAACTGTCTGTATATGTTGAATAAAAGTGTCGCAAGAAACTCGTGAAAGGATATGGAATGCATTTAAAGTATTATTTAACAATCAAGGTCAATAATGTGATTTGTATGCAAGAAATTTTTGTAATGTTTTAACATTAATTTGATTATTTTCAGGCAAGATATGTATGAGAGTAATCAGATTCTCATTAAGGAAGCATTTAGTAAGAAGTGTGGTGATCTTCACTCTCCCACACTATATCATGCAAGATGTCATGTGATGAAGAGACATAATAAGATTCATATAAGTGAAACCAAAAGTTTTAAACTATCATGGATGAGAGGATATGTTTGGAATGAAATGGTTGATTTGTGGATGGAAGATGAGTGACAACAAAAATCAGAGGCTACAAAACAAAATAGGCTCATTGAGAAAGAGGGTGGAATTACAAAGCATACCACCGGTTCCATACTTATGACAGAGTATCGAATAAGACTTGTATATTAACTACACTATTTGAATATTTAATTTTTTCAAGTTGTGCACTATTTTCTAGTCATATGTTTTATTTTGTTTTTGTAGGCACAAAAGTTAGGCAGACAACCAACTGATTATGAAGTTTTTTAGCATTGTCATAAGCGTCGAGGCAAAAAAAGGCTAGTGAATATGTTGATGGAAAATGAAAAAAGTTTGTGTAAATTTTTATACAAAAAAATATTTATTCATACACCTTATATATTCTTTTACTTTTTCTAACATATTATGTTTGTGTTGAATTCAGGAAGAT
This sequence comes from Pontederia crassipes, assembly GCA_030549335.1. NCBI lineage: Eukaryota > Viridiplantae > Streptophyta > Magnoliopsida > Commelinales > Pontederiaceae > Pontederia > Pontederia crassipes. The sequence continues at coordinate 40,083,210 of CM060184.1, read as the reverse complement.
TATAATGCATTTCTTAACACCAAATATGGTTCAGATGTTAGCTCTCAACCAGGATTTGATACTGCTATGTGGATTGATGCGGTAGGAGCTCCAACAAAAGGAAGAGTATATCGATTTGGTGCTGGAAAATATGCTCACTCACTAGTAAATAATTTAAGTTATGGTGTATCAAAGCACATGGGTGACTCTTCTTCAAATGCTACTACTGAGAATAATTTGCAACATATAAGAGAAGAAGTGCGTGAAGAAGTGCGACAAAAATTACAATAAGAATTAGATTATCGCATTAAAAAGGTGACTGCTGAAATGGAAGAACGTGTTCGTGCACTTGTATTACAAATTACTCAACAAGCAAGTAGTCAAATTCTGTTCCACAACAGTAAGGTAATTTATCTTATTTATATATCACTATCTTATTATGCTTCATTATTTTAATATTTCTCTATTTAAATCACCAGATTTTAATATTTTATTTATATATTTGATTACAGGTTTCAACTTTTTATATGGAGACATGATCACTATTCATCAAGGAAAAAAGTGGATATGTTGTGTGGCTACATCTGGAAGTGGATGGTTTAAATCCTGAAGTATGCTTTCTTTCTATTTTTGCTATTTTAGAACATTTATAGAATGAGATAGGCTGAAGTCTTCACCATTTGAATTTCAGAATTGACTATAACGGATTGTCACATAGATCGTATGCATAATGTCCTCCCACATAAGCGATGACCAAATTGTGTGAGTATTTGGATCTGAAGAAATGTAATAATTTTTTCTATGTTCTATATAACCTCACTCTAAAATGAATTATATTCCTCATTAGCATAAGTTTTATACAGTGTACATGATATATATGAGGGTCATCAACATTCTCATATTGTCCTTCAAAAACCATTCGTTGGAATGACATTTGATACGGATGATGCAACATATAAATTTTATAATTTGTATGCAAGGACAACTTGTTTTTCTATAAGGAAGTCATTCTATCTGAAGTCAGATGAAAGAAGAAAGTTTGCATTTGTTTGTTCAAAAGAATGTCATAAAGATATGACTCGAAATGTTGGACCCGATGTGAAAAATATGTTCTTCATCGTTGGACAATTGATGCTCGGTATTTGAAGGCACGCTTGGTTCATGTTGGTAGTGCACAACAATCGGTTTCTACTATGAAGAAATGGGCTTGGCGAAGTAATATTTGGAGGGTTAGTAATTTTGGCTTGCGATCAGACGATCATCTTGATTTCTGATTAGCAATTATAAGTGACGTTCTCCAAAAGTTTGAATCTTTTAATGTGGGGGATACACATGAAATTGTTGAGGCATCAACAATAGTTAGTCAAAACCAGTCGGAAATAGAAGTTCTAATTAATGATCCAACACATGTAAAATCAAAAGGAAGACCAAGAAAAATGCAAAGAATTAAATCAGGAATCGAAATTTCAATGTCACAACATGAGGTGAAGAAAAGAATATGTGGTCAATGTGGCAACATTGGCCATTATAGAACCACTTGTCCTATAACCAAGGTAATATGCCATTTTATCAATTTTTTTAAACTCTTCACTTGCTTGTTTCAAATATCCTTTAATTTGTTTCGGTTTTATTGGTTCCAGGCAAAGGAATATGAGCACAAGAAGGGAAAGGCTAAAATTATTGACCCGGATGATGATAACGATTTGATTGAAGTTGGTGAGGATGTGTCCGATTGACGATAAACAATTTTAAGGCTAAAATGATTGTATTTCTGTAGTGACTCTCTTTTGCCATGGTGTATGTCTAAATGTTTGTCCCTGGCATGGCATACTTTTGAAGCGCTAGTGTTTTTTTTTCTTTTCATAAGGCTGTGTTTTTTATCACCAGCTGCAAAGTTGTTTCCTTTGACTAATTTATTGTCTTCAATGATGAAAGTGAAAAGAAAAGGCATAGTGCCCGCCTCATGTTCTTTGGTAACTAGCTAGAAATATAATTAATTAGTTGCTCAGCTATGTGTAAATCTTGTTCACCTTTTAGCTTGGATTCTTTTTGTTGTCTTAACTCTTCATTTTTGAACTATTTCTATGTTTGTAAACTGTACAAACCTTAGACGAATTGTCTATTGCTGTGACAAACTTTGTCATCACAAGATACGATGTGGGAAAAATCATGGCCAGCAGCACTGTGCTATCAGGTGAGCTTGCCAGAAGGAACACGACTTTAGAAGCTAGCTAAGACGTTGACACATCAGAAGCTCATGATCGAGATTCGACATCTTTTTCTAAAAAATCTTCATTTTTTTCTTTCATCCTCCATATTAAGTTGAAAGTTTCTCCTTTGATCTTCAATAATAATCCGAAATCTTCTCCTTTCTTCTTCGCTGTCGCAATCTAATTGGTTAATTTTCCTCAACAAACCGTTAAGAAGAGCCTGATACCGAGGTTCGACTTCTGGATCCACCCATTGAAAGTAACAGCAACCTCCATTTTCCTATGAAAAAAGAATATATTAGAATACTTGATATGATAACAAAATTAAGAAGAAAATTGTTATTCACATTGCATTCACGAAAGCGTGCACATACTTCATAATATTTGCAGCCAAAATATTTAGGGCCAGGATTTGTTTCGGTCCATGAGGTTTTAAGGACAACTTCTTCATAGCAACGACAAATTGGTGTAGTGAATTTTTCCTTCAACATTATAAGTACTGTTTACCAAAAAATTTCCAGCCAAAAAAACATTTTTTAAGTAGACAATTTGGAAGAACAAGCACTTGTAAGAACTAGAACTAGCAATTTGTACTTATATGACAAACTTAATTAAGACAGCTGACATATGGTAAACCAAGATCAATATACTCATTATGTAACAAGGCAGTATACCTAATCATTTGTTGCGTTGCATTGGACAGATTTACGCAAGGAATAAACATATATAGCAGTAAAAAAAAAAGAAATATTATGTAACAAAATACAAGTGACTTTACGAAGAACATATTTGGAGTTTTGTTTTACACCTTTAAATAACAGTGATCCTTTGACTACATCACACCCTCTTATTCATAAACAATTGGAGAAAATGTAAGATTAGGAGAATAAACACACACAAAAAGAGGGGAGATTTAGAAAGGGAATGAAAACTGATATATTGTTGTTGTCTAATATGCCCTTGGAGGGGGCGTTCGACTCTTCCCCTTCCAATGGTGGATCGTGCCTTAGGAGGTCGCCTGAGGAGGAGAAAAAGATTCGAGAGGAGGAGAGAGCGATCGAGAGAGAGGGAGGTTTAGGGCAAGAAAAGAACCTGAGGAGCTTGTTCCTCTCCACGAAAGTGATTGTCTCTTCTAGGCGAAACGAAAGGCGAGCTGGTAGAAGCCCTAGGCGAAATGTTGTAATCAAGAAAAGAAAGTAAGCCCCACCCTAGGAGATCGCCTGAGGGGTAGAAAAAAGATTCGAGAGGAGGGAGGCAAGAAAAGAACCTGAGGCAGAGAATGTCCTGGCAACGAGATCGTGGTAGAATCGGGGTTTCAGTGTGGATTGCTCGTTCTTCTGCTTGGAAGCGATCGTCTCTTCCAATATTTCACGAAAGCGCGAGCTGATGTAATGCCCTCGGCGAAATGTTGGAATGCACGGCGAATGGATAGAGAGTAAGCCCTGAACTAGTTTCCTCTGAACCGACTACTTGCCGGATCGACGCGCTTCGATCTCGGCCATTTATTCAAGATCCGACGGATCTTAAGATCTGTATGCACTTGTACACACCTAACTCTGTATGCACCCTTATATATATATATATATATATATATATATATATATATATATTTAAAATATATACGTGTATCTATATGACAATATATGTGCGAGATTAAATGAAATTAACATGTATATGTATACGTATTTAAAGTATATATGTGTATGTATATGTTTATATATGCGAGATTAAGTGATAATAATATGCGTATGTGTACATGTTATATATAAGCATAAGTATATATGTGTATTTATATGTCAAAATGTGTCCGCTTAAGTGGATGTAATAAAAAGTTGGCCACGGAGGCGCTATAGAGATGCTAAAGTGTCGCTAAAACATATTAGCGACACTCTAGCGTTGACATAGCGTCTACATTATCTTAGCATCTCAAGGGAACGACGTCACGCTACACTATTGACGTCAAGGTGACGCCAATAGTGTAGCGTCGACCAACATTGCGGCCCTATTATGGCACTACGTAGATGCTATTAAGCCTCCACTGTAGTGCTAAAGTGGGATATTTTGTAACAAATCATGTCACTTAATTCAACCATATTAATTCAATGATTAAGAATATAAAAATAATATATGTATGATTAAGATATGCTATATATTGTATCCATAAGTAACATATATAATATAGGTAATAACAAATTATATATTTAGGAACACTCCTATGATATAGGCATATATAAGTAATTATCTAGGAATACATATTATATGTTGAAGGTACACATATAATATTTAACTTATTTATTCGTTAAAGTATAGTATAGATAATATATATCAACATATATGGGGTTGCGTCAAAATAGATAACATATAGTTATATAAATATAGATAGCATATATATAGTTATCTATTTCTTAATTAACATATATTTCTTAATTAATATATATAGTCTTATCGTCTGCGATGCTCAATTTGCGTCGAACGACGCCAACGCTAGAACAGCGCTAGGTTCTCTCACGTAGTTTCACTCCATGGCGCACAATAATAGTGGCTAATTGGCATCTCTATGGTGCCTCCGTTAGCATTTATTTCTCGAAATGCTAAGATAACGCTAATGTGACGCTATTGAGAGGCAAGTAGCATTTCCAATTTGGGACCCAACTGATACGCTATAATGGCGCTCGTGCCGTCGACTTAGCGTCACTAGATATCGTGATGCTATTGGGTAGGTTTCTTGTAGTGACTCTCATATTTGCGGAAAGCATGTGTTGCACATGTGAAGGAGTTCATATAAGACGGACGCAATCGTCGTTCCCGCGTACGATACCCCTGTCTACAGATCGAGCTTTCTTTCTTTTGGATTTGAGTTAAGATCACGCGTCCACTAAGTACTGAGCATTCAAGAGAAATACACTTAAGGCAAGACAACTACGATCGGCTTGTGCTCGCCTTAGTGGAATGCGGACAACCCTCTCAGGTAGAATGCAAGGCACTAGTGTGTCGTCGAGACTATTTAGACGATTTGAAAGGAAAGAAAAGATTGATTTAGGAAACACGATTTAGGATTACCGAGAATTCTTCAGAAATAACTCGTTCATCATCCACCCTACTCGGGTCGCTGATGACGAGCGAGGAATAGAAATGTTCCCTCTCTGGCTGAACTTCTCAAAGTCAAAAAAGAATAAAAATATCAATGACAAGGAAAGATCACACGAACACACTTCGAATATGTCTAGGATAATTCAAGTTTGCAGCTCAATGCGATCATCTATTGCCAGAAGCTCGAAATGCGATTAATCCTCTCAAGTCTCGGATTGGAAGATGTACGATGTCTAAACCAAATAACGAAAAACTGCCATTGCTAACTCTAAACAAATCCAAACTACGAATCACTACCACCAAAGCTCGATTTCCCCATGTACGATCGCGTAGAGCCTAACACATCCCTACGATCGGGGGTGCAAGGCGATAGTGATTCAAAGCCTCCCCATAACTTTCAACTGCAAGGAAGACGAAGAAACCAAGCATAGGATCGCCTTTATCAAAGCCCAATTTCTCTACGTACGATCGCGTAGAGCCTAACACGTCCCTATGATCGGGGATGCAAGATGAAGATGATTCACGATCTCAAATCCAAAGACAAGTATGAAAGGTCCAAAGATATGCGATAAAACTAGGATCGAAACAGATATCATTAGAACGATAAGCAAAGCTTAACATTCAATTTGAACAGTGAAAATAGTACGATGAAAGTGTGAACAAAAGAACACAAGTCCAAACGCATAAGACACTTCCCGACCTCAGCAGGGCCGGTTAGTTACAGTTCAGGTGGGAAGCACAAGTATCCACACGAATGAAAATAGGTATTATTGCTCTCTCCCCTTTTTCTAACTCTCTGTTTCTCCACTGATGGTCCAATTATCCTTTGGAGTCCGCCCCCTCTTTTCAGCCTCCTCCCCTCCTTTATGTATGTCCTCACCCTGCTGTCCTCCGTAGCTCTTGCCGTTTGCATAGCTTTTGCTGCCTGTGCCGTTGTGGACCTTTGTCTAGGAAGCTAGCTGATCCCCATGTGTAGGATGGTGTCCGTTGTTTGTTTGTTGGCCTTTTTCATAGCCTAGAAGCAGGTCACCTTCCAAGAATGCAAAGATTGATGTGTGGTGTCCGGTTGCTCTACCTCATCCGCTTGAGCTTGACGACTTCCTGCAAGGACACTTACCCTAATGAGCTTCCTTGTCAACAAAATAAACAAGAGTGATAGGTGAATAAACTTGATGTGGAGAAGGTTTGAAATGTATTAAATTGACGCCATGCATGTGTTTATGAAGAGGAATAATCGTGTCATAAGTGTTGTATAGATGCAAAATAGTTGTGTAAATATATACCATAATTCTTCACATCATATACCAATTGTCGTGACTACTTTGTCTACTACGCCTGCTCTTCTAGGCATTGCAACCGCCTTTACCAGCATCATGACATATGCACCTTTCAAGTCAACATTCCATCGACGATTGATGTTGCTTCGGAATCTGATGTAGCGTCATCACAAATACCTACTAAATCTCCCACAATCGTTGAGGCCATACCTTCTGAAGTACTACCTGAATGGATGTGATCATCCGCTGACTCTATCGAAGACTTGGCACTAGCTCTCATCCCATGTCCTGATTCCATCATCTTTTTACCCAACGATGTTTGTTAATGAAGTTACCATGTGTACCTGGGGTGATATGAAAATGTAAAGTGCCAAATGAAACCTCATGGGCATAGATAAATTTGTCTTCAATACTTAGAAGAACACTTAAACCCCACTCTCAAGCTCGAGTTCTTGATTTTTTTTCTTGATGTAGCTGAAGCCAATGACATCACTATCTCCTTTTGGATCTTCAACACCAACTTCATCTTGATGTTTGATGACTTTGTCAATGCTTTCAACATGCCCATCTTCTCTGTCAAGAAGGTGTCCACCTCCTACAAGCCTCGTGAAGTATGGACATGGTTCATGAGTGAAGACACTCTTGCCCTAAGCACCACAAGGTCGACCTCAGTTAAAAAACCCTCTCAATCAGTTCTTCTATCGCATGTGTCCTAGACATCTTGCAACGCGCATGGTGACTGCCAAGTTATCTTAATTTTCCTTGTAATTTTCTCTTATTTTAGTGCATTTTTATAAGTTAGGCTTAGCATAGCATAATGATGACAATCTTTAATTCTGCACTTAAAAAGTGCACCCCAAAGTTTATCCTCCACATCACATATCTTCGACTATCACCCAAATCTACGACATATTAAGGGAGAATAGTTAGTCCTCCCCTGAAGCTTTTGTAATCAAGCATTCTATTCTCAACAAAGATTTAAATCTTCTCTAAACTTAGCATCGAGCCTCAAGCGTGATGTGGCAACCCACACAAAAGAGTGTCCCATTCAAGCATTTCACCTAGACGTCTATTTGCTCACAAATGACTCCGTCGAAGCGTTCGCTCAAGACAATGCCCTATAGATTGTGGCGTTTGGTAAGTCACAAAGTAACTTTCGCCAACACCAAAAGAGCTTGTCTAAATGGTTGGCACGTGTAGACGTCGCACAAGTCACTCGCGAGTACAAAAGACCTCGTGACACGTGCTCGCCAACACCATGCTCGATCGACAACACACTGAGTGGAGCATCCAGGAGATCAAGCTCTTCATTCTCTATGGATTTTTTAAGGATAAGAATGCCAACTACATCGGCATATTGATTGAACACATGCCACTCTCTTCACCCAAGAGAAAGGGCCCATTGTTACTAGTGGCCTTATCACTCCAATCGTGAATGAGTGTTGATTTTTGAAAATATGAGAATTTGGAAAAACAAAGTCCTGTCATTTGTTTCTATATGTAAAAGTATTCTAAATGTTAATTTTAATAAATTTTAGGTATAGGTTTCATTAGGTAAAATGAACACGCAAAATCAAAAGTTAGAAAAACTATTGTCTTTGTTCTTTAGACAAAAATTTTAATTTTGATTCATTAGTTATTTATTTTTAGAAATATTTTATTTGAATCCAAATAGTGGTAGTTTCTTATTCACATGTGATGTCTTAAGTAGATGAATATATAAAATCAAATGTAGAGACCAAGGGCATTTTGGGAGCTTTAAGTCTTGACCAGCTTAAGTCAGTTTATGTCCTCATCTTCTATCACATGTTGCTGCATCTTTGTAGCTCCCATCGGAATTTTAAAAGGTAGGACAACAATTAAGTTTGGACTCTCAAATTATGGTAAGTGCTTTAGAAATTCTATGAATTCCAACATTTTCCTTCACTTTAATCTTGGGTTTCTCTCCTCCTCATGGTCCTTCCCTCTGAATTCCCAAATTGATTTTAAGTTAATCCAAACACTAACTAACATAGTGAAGCACAAACCCTAGGTGTATTAAATATGTTCCTAAAAATTTAACTAACTGTTTGTTTACTTTGGATTGTCTAAAAATTATGAATTCAATTATTCTTAATTCTTTCTAAGAGAAAAAAGTTGTCCATATCTTTAAGGTGTTATTGTTTTGTCTGCCGACGTTGTAAATTAGTTATTAAATCAAATGTGTCACGTCAATTTTTTGACAAGTTAGGGTCATAAGGATACCCATGTCAGGATTAATATCCTTACCCGAAAGTTCATCTTTAACTTCTCCTAATGTGCAAATTTTTGAAGGATCTCGATTAGTTGGTTGAAAATGCTATTTTGTATTGATAATAGAATGAATGAATATAAAACTTTTCTGAGAAAATATTATTGGTTAGATTTTGTAGATTCAAATGTTACCCTTTCCTAACCTATTATTATGTAGATTCAAATGTTGGTTAGATGATGTGTGTTATGGAAGATCATAATGTAGGTACAATTAAGTCCAACTATTATAAAAATATGATTGATTACACTAATGCTAAGGACAAAAGTAGGACATATAAGGAAAAAAAGTAAAATAACATGAACGACATCTATGGCCAATGGACTCAACGCATAGCGTCCATTGCGCTTATACATCCCCTATCCAAAGATGCTAATGAAAAGGTTGAATGGATTCCGAAGGTTACAGTAAGAAAATGTTAATAATAAAATGCTATAGGCGACCTGACCAATTTTCTAAATTTCCAACCAACCGGTTATCAATTTAACAAAAATTATTACATTACTAGTTCAACATGGGATGGGCCCTTAAAATTATCACATTTTTAGTTTAAAATATTACTAATACTCATATGACGAAAAGCACCACAACTTCACTTATTTAAAATAGCTGGTTATTGTTTTAACGAATAATGCCAGCGGACACAAAAGCATATGATTCAGGAACTTCCTTTCGGGAAGATATGACTAGCAATACGAAAATAACACTGAGAAAAAATCACTGCAAAACGATTTTGAAGCCGTTCGTTCCAAGAGAAAATACTGGTGCACAAAGTTAGTTGCGAAAAAAGAAAAAGAAGAAGAAACATCTGAAAGGGAAGGTATGATGATGAGCACATGTGTGCATTTTAATCTGCAATCACCACGTATTCTCTGGACAGGGCCTGTTTTCCAGCAACAAAAAGTAAAGTGAAACAGAATTAGACGTCGACAGAAGTCAAACGAGCATAAGATCGAAATTGACAAAGAATCTAGCCGTATGTCAGTATCAATCTTGTTAAGAAAGAATTGGGAGATGATAATAGACTGCTACTTGTCGCTCGGCTGCTTTGAGCTCGGTGCGTCCTGCAAGAATGGATTAATTATGACTCCTGATGTACGTTAGTAGAGAGTAGCTTTATGTCTATATATCATGAATGATCATCTTCCCAGCATATGCTGCAAATTGATACTGAATAGATAGGGTGACATGAAAGTACTAACAAACAAATGTAAACATTAAGTGCAAGGACGATTCAAGGTTCCCATTTGGTGAAATCAACCTCAAGATAGATGTCAACATTAAGTGCTGTGATTGATACACATGCATGTTTCTGCTCTATTTTTTATTTATCACCAAATAGTGTTGTGTACCTTTTGTCCTTCCTTCCTACCCTCTTTTTGGGAGTTTTACTTTTATCATCTATACAAGCAAAATCCACATATCCAAAGAGGCACCTAATTACAAGCTCCAAGAGTTCGATTACATGCAGAAAGAAGTACAAATAAAAATTCAACAAAATAAAAAATGGAAAAAAGAATTTTCCCAATTATATCTCGAATGCATCTTGTATGATTCCATAAAATCCATGAAAATGACTCATTTGATTTTCTTTTCTACCTTTATCAATGTTGAAGTGCAAAATTAATGTAGCCAATGCATCTTAGGATATGCATACACAAAGAAAATGATATGTAACAGAAGTGCTAGAGAAAAAGAAGCAGTTACCTGCAAGTCTGGTTCAATTGACAGGTGATCACTGTTCATGTTGGATTTTTCAACATCAGGATTGTGACCCTCTTCAGTATCAGAATCATAAGACTCACCATTCCATAATTGTCGTTGTTCCCTACTAGCTTCCATATTGTCATCATCCTGCACCATGTTGTCTTACGCTATCATAGCACTCAAAGCATATAAATCAACAACAAAAGGTAAGGTAGTGAAATGAAAACCTCCTCTGGTGGTTCTGTATCTGGAGGTCTTGACTGGAATTGCACACTTGGGGCATGTTCTATCTTTGAAAAGAAATTCAGCACTGTAGTCCTACACAATGATTGTGCAGAGAGAAATGAGAACATACTGTTTCGAATATGTATCCAAATGATAAAATATCAACTTAGACATATTAAATTTTATTGTTACATCCACAGCATGCAAACATAATTAATCCTGTGCAAATAGAAATGAATGAATATGAGAAAATGTTTCTCAAAAAGTTTCCTTTTGGTAAAAGCATGCCGCTGCAACTAAAACATGGATTGTCCTCTTGTAACCATATAATTTGTATGGGATACCAAATGCTTAAATGATTGTATGTTACAAAAGCAAGTGATTCATCAATTACAATTACCATAGGAAATCAGAGATATGAATTTAAGAGCTCTTTTGTGTCTAATAGATTACCTAATGATCTGCAGCTGATTTTCTGTGTTCTTGTTCTGAATGTTTCTGGGTTGAATATGAAGATTATAATCAGGACCAAAGTATTCATAATATTCATTGTAGGGTAACTGACTATCAGGTTCTACTCCAACAGCAACTGCGGTCTGCAACAAGGTAATATACATGTTCTTTTAACAATGCCATCACAATGACAACGTCATTCAATCACAATGTGGGTACATGACAGACCTCATAACACCAGCAGCGAGCAACATTTCGAATTGTATATCCTCCACCTCCAAGAACCATCAATGGTACATTAAATGATCTAATATATCGTAGACATTCTGCATGCCCTCTGACAGACAAGTTGAAGCAACCTAGCTTATCTCCAGCCAAGGAATCTGCACCACACTGGAGTACAACCGCATCAGGCCGGTAGACCTCCATTGCCTTTTGAATGATAGGTTTAAAAATCCCTTGGAAGCTCACATCATCCATCCCATCATCTAGTGGAACATTTATGGCATAGTATTTCCCTTGCCCACACCCAACAAATTTAAGACTGCCAGTTCCAGGAAAGAAATTCCCAAATTTGTGGAACGAAACAGTCATTACTCTGTTAGTGGTGTAAAAGGCTTCTTCAACACCATCTCCATGATGGACATCAATATCTACATAGAGCACACGCTGTAAAAGAAATGAGTTAGCTAAAAAATGATTTTCTCATAACAACCCTGTAAGAAGTTACCAGTATCTATATGACAATCTAGAGGTAATTGAGGAAAGATATTACATACTCAGCAAAAAGAAGGTTTCCAATTCAGTTAGTTAACAGTTACCAGGATACATATTAAAATAAAAGAATTCTAGAAATGAAAATGAATTTGATGAATCCATATAGTGAAAAATGAGAATGAATTCGCCATGTTGTTCAGTTTGGATATTGTAAGGTAGAGTTAACATTCATATTAAAGCGAAATATTTAGAATATGGCATGGAAAAAAACGAAAACAAGGAACTTGAACTATATTTCTTCTTGATCCACCGAACGTAATCTAAATATTACATGTTTATTTTTTACTTTAGACCGATGTTAGGTGGCAAAACACATGTTTTTCAAAAATTGATTGCTCCAGCAAGAAAGGGCACCCAAAATTCTCCCCCTACTGATATTCCCTATATTACGATAAGCCCTAAATACCTTTTGTCAACATTATATTGGAAACCCAAAAGTTAGAGTATTTCAAATATATAAGTTTGTTTTTGGAAAAGAAAAGGTTGTTGTTGAGCAACATTTGAAGAACTATCTGACCAGAAACTTATTTTGGTGCCTTAGACTGACTCCGCCATCTTAAAAATATGGGGTGATTTATCAAACAGTGGAACCTAAATTATCATAGTATCAACTGCTTCCATAAAAAAAGAAAAGAAAAGAAAGAAATGTCTCGCCAATCCGTGTAGCATTTATGAGATCTGAAATCATTTTGTTCAATATAATTCTCCAAATAAAACAAACACAACAATGACTTATTAATTACGCAGATACCATGATCTAAACATACCTAAAACAGTATTCTTTTAAAATTGTCACAGAATAACAGTCTTGAAAATTCTTACCGAGGGGAAAGAGGACTGCTAGTCACAGTCAGTAGAATCATCCAAACTTACTAATTAGGTTTCAAGAGAAGTATAAGGTAGAAAGTGGCACAAAATAGAACTCAGAAGCTTCCCTTGCATTCCCTATACAAGTAGGTCCTACTGGCTATGCATGAGGATACATTAGCAAAGATAGCATTCTCTCTTGAAGAGTTGAAGTGGTTACGCAGCAAGACAAAAATGTTTACGCAGCAAGGCAAGACCCAAATTTCCTACTAAACAGAAACGTTTCTTTAAGGGTTTAAACAGAACTTTATTACATGAAAGGTACTTCTGGATTTGCCTTCATCACATAAAAAATGGCTACGCAGTTTCCTCCATCAAGCGATCTAAAAAATCCATTCAGCTCTACAGAGGCAGTGACCTAAATTATCATATCTAAGCTAAAAAAACAATTATAACCCAATTAGCAAGACCTAAACCAAGAAGAATCAAACAACCAAGATTTATCAAGATTAACGCAATTTTTAGCAATTTCTTGCGGTGATCTTAACAAGGATCAAGAAGACGAAATAATAACAGGAAATTGCTTCAAGAATCCCTATAATAACGAGAGCAGGGAGAAAGGTAAACAACTGCAAATACTATTTGCAACCTGGTGGTACTTAAGGAGCTCGAGGATGCCGAGGACGATGTCGTTGACGTAGCAGAAGCCGGAGGCCTCGCACTTCTTGGCGTGGTGCAAGCCTCCGGCCCAGTTGATGGCAATGTCGGCGTCGCCGCGGTTGAGCTTGACGGCGGAGCCGATGGAACCGCCGGCGGATGCCTGACAGAACTCGAAGAGGCCTTCGAATACGGGGCAATCGTCGATGACGTTGAAATGCTTGAGCTGGCGGACCTCGCGGGAGTTCGCCTTGTAGCTGGCGATGGCAGCGGGGGAGACGGAGGCGAGGAATTCGACGTAGTCATCGGAGTGGAAGCGGCATAGGTCGTCGGGTGCGGCTGGGAAGGGGCGGCAAACCTCCATGAGGCGGTGGAGAGCGTAGTTGACAACGAGGCTGTGCGCCATCCGGATGCGGTGCGGCTTCATCGGGTGGCCTTGCCCGTAGTAGTAATTCCCGATGTCGGGCTCGTAAAAGTAGCTCACCCGGCGCTTCTTCTCCGCGGCGTCGCCAACCGGCGCAATCGGGTACGGCGACGACGACGAAGGCGATCCCTTCACCGGCGACGACTCCATCGAACGAGCTGGTCGTTATGTAAGCTTCCGGTTGTTGTTGTTTCGCTCACTAATTTGCTTTGTTTTCTTGAGCTCAAGCAACTTTAAAACTACACCACCACCCTCTTTATAAAAGCCTATTTTTATTTCACCCCTATTTTATTAAAAAAAGTATCTTAATTTATTTTTTTCGAATTTTTTTAACAACCTTTTCAAACTATGATATATTTTCGAATTTATCTCATTAACTTTTTTTGTTAACGTTAATCTTTTTTTCGTTGTCAACGACATATTTAACACTTGCCCATAAAGATAACTTATGTACTTTTTTATAACTTTAGTCTTTTCTTTCTTCAAATATTTTAGGCTGCGTTTGATAACACAAAACAAATCGAAATATTCGATTGTTCTGCCAAACGTATGAGGGTGACGAGAACTTTAAATGTTTCGTCACGTGACTTCAGCCATTTGAAAGTTCTTACGGAAGGTAAAAATATATATTTTTTCAATTTCATGTCATTTCAACGGTCTTCTTTGATTTTTTTTCAAATTTTATCTATTTTTTAATTATTTTATAATATTTGGGTTATATAATTTAGAATATATTAATACATCATCAGGGATATTATAAAATAATTTATTAACTATTATTAATTAAAAAAAATATAAAATAATTAGTTCTAATAATTAATAAAATTTTTATTAATTAAACTATTCAATTAATTTTTTAAAAAAATTATATTATATTTGTATCTTAAAATGTACGTAAAATATAATATTAATAATATTTAAAAGATTTAATTAAAATAAATAAAAATAATATTAATAATATAATGATTTACGTAAATTATAATATTAATAACATATTCTTATAAATTATAATTTTATACTTCATAAAATAATAAATTATATTCTTAATTTTTTTATCCAAACACCCACTAAAATTTATTCATTACATCAATTTTTTAAATTCTCATCGTTAAACTTTTTCATCCAAACACTGATCCAAACTTTTCTATCAAATCAATTAGTTTTCGAAAACTAATGCTCTCTCGCTATTCCTGTACCAAACGCAATCTTAAGGAAACAAAAGCAGAAGCAAAAAGTTTGAATTGTTACGAAGGAGCAGTTGTGTACTTTGAGTTTATGAAGAAAAAAAAGTTGTCTCATAATTTACGGGAAAAATAAGAAAACTTTTCGTATTAGTAAATTATTATTTTATGAGAAGTTGCTTAAAAAGATAAAAAAAATTGACCGTGATGACGACATATATTTTTTTTTCTCCTTTGAATAGGTACTAAATAAAATAAGGGTAGAAAGTAAATGCATTATTAAAAAGAAATAATTTTAACATAAAAACCAATAAATGAATATGAGAAAGTGTTTATAAAGCCACCTTTAAGTATATTATTATTCTTAATTGTGGTATGATATTATATTGGCAGATTAATAGTATATTATTAACGATTGATTTATTTAATTTTATTTATAGTTATTATAACAATTGTATTCAAATAATTTTTATTATTTCATTAGAAAATATTTATTATTCATAAATATAATTTCCCGATATATTAATGATATTAGTTTACAATTCGTATACAAAATTTTTACAGAGTTATTTTTACGCTTTTAAACAATTTTAATAAAAAATATTTTAATAAAAAGACGTGTGTTACTTGATAATCTTACATAAGTAATACGAGTGTTCAGCGGGTCGGGTCGACCCGCGAACCCGATGACCCGACCCGATCCAAATTAGATTCGTGGTCGGATCAGACCCGACCCGACCCAACCCCGATCATGGGTCGGGTCGGGTGCGGGTCGGAATTTTCCGACCCGAGTCAACCCGACCCAACTCGAAGATCCGGTTTTTTATTTTTTTTAAATTTTTTTTAATTTTAAGCTTATATTATGTATAAAAAAGTATAAAAATATTAAAATAAAATATTTTAAATATGTAAAATAATGTTTAAATGTGGAATAAATTATTTTATGCTTTTTAAATAAATATTATATAATATTTTTATATTGAATAATAGATAAAAGTAAGAAAAAAATTAAAAAATAAAAGAAAAAATGGTGGTCTGGTAATCCGACCACCCGACCCGATCCAACTCGATCCGAACTAGGTCGGGTGGTTGGATCGGATCCGTCCTTAAAAAATGGGGAGACCCGACCCGATCAAAATTGGGCGGGTCGGATCGGATCTTGACCCGACCCGTGAACACCCCTCATAAGTAATATGATGATTTGAATTATTAAATAGATGCATAATAATAGACATAATGATTTGAATTTAGCAAACGACAAGTCTCATTATTAGATAACGTAAATTTTTAGGTAGTAATGATTTCGATGGCCCCTAAACTATAGCATTGAAGAGCTTGTGCTTATGGTTTTGGGGGGGGGGGACGACCCGATCCAAATCAGATCCGTGGTCGGGTCAGACCCGACCCGACCCAACCCCGACCATTGGTCGGGTCGGGTGCGGGCCGGAATTTTCCGACCCGAGTCAACCCGACCCAACTCGAAGATCCGGTTTTTTATTTTTTTAAATTTTTTTTAGTTTCAAGCTTATATTATGTATAAAAAAGTATAAAAATATTAAAATAAAATATTTTAAATATGTAAAATAATGTTTAAATGTGGAATAAATTATTTTATGCTTTTTAAATAAATATTATATAATATTTTTATATTGAATAATAGATAAAAGTAAGAAAAAAATTAAAAAATAAAAGAAAAAATGGTGGTCTGGTAATCCGACCACCCGACCCGATCCAACTCGATCCGAACTAGGTCGGGTTGGATCGGATCCGCCCTTAAAAAATGGAGAGACCTGATCCGAACCGACCCGATCAAAATTGGGCGGGTTGGATCGGATCTTGACCCGACCCGTGAACACCCCTAATAAGTAATATGATGATTTGAATTATTAAATAGATGCATAATAATACACATAATGATTTGAATTTAGCAAACGACAAGTCTCATTATTAGATAACGTAAATTTTTAGGTAGTAATGATTTCGATGGCCCCTAAACTATAGCATTGAAGAGCTTGTGCTTATGGTTTGGGCGTGGGGTGGGGTTCTCCAACACTATTTCGGCATGCAAAGATGAACACATAAAAGAGGCAAAGCGCACAAACGTAATTTTATGGTCCGTAGAACGTCAAATTGTCTAAAGAAGAAAAATTGATACTGGGCTTTGGGGGTTAACTGGAACCATTTGGCAAGTTCAACAGTTATTCAACAATAATTCATAAAGAAATATGTATATGTAGAGCTAAAACGGACGGAAAACATTAATTTTATTTATTAGATTAATAAAATAAGTATATATTAATTTAAAATAAGTGTTAAATAGTAAATGTGATTAAAATTAATATCCTCGAATTATACGACGATTGTGATCAAGTCATTTTAACAAATATATATATGATTAATTTAATAATTATAATTTATTAAGTCTTAGATGGTACTTTTTTATATCAAATTATCCTAATAAATATATATTATTTTATCTAAAAAGTATAACATTAATTTAATCATAAATTATAATTATTAAATTAATTAAATATTAAAATAACAAAATGCTTTGTACTTATAAAGCGGGTGCTTTACAGACACATTAATCTCCAATTTATCAACTCTCTATTAGCAGAGTAATATTTCACCATGGTCTGATCAGAAATCTCGTTTTTGATAATCCACTTTTATATGTTTGAGATTCTAAGCATGCCCGGACTTTTTGTCCCCGACAATGTTATCATCCGATCGGCCGGTTCAATCAGTTAAATCACGAACCGATCGAAAATTTAGTTCGATTTGATAGTAAAATCATTTTTAATATTGAATTAGGAAAACCAATTTAATTCGGTTCAAGTCATATTTTAAAAAATAACATTTAAAAAATTATTAAAATAGGAAAGTTAAGAAAGATAAAAAGAAAAAAAATATAAGAAAGATAAAAAACGAGAGAATATGATAGGTATAACATTAAATAGGAATTGAAATTAAAAATATAAGTATTTAATATTGAATAACATTAAAATAAAAAATTATCAAAGGGTGTAAATAAAGGAAATAAAAAAGAAAATATTAAAAAAAGAAATAGGAATAATTTAAGATAAAAGTTATTAATATAGTATCTATCATCAATAAATAATAGATATTAAATTAATAATAATATATTTATATTTATATATTAATCAGTATTAAAACTTGTAATAAATAAAAAAATATATTATATTAATTTTTAATATTATTAAGAAGTTATTAGTTCAATATTCATCTACTATATCATATATCTTATATTATATATTTATAATTATTATAAATAATATTACTTTAATAAAATTTGATTCAATTTGATCAAATCCGATCGAATCGATCCAATCATGATCCCATAAAAAATCTGGTCCGCCGACCCCGTAGGAGATAATATAAATGAAAGATTTAATGGGCGTAAGACGCCCCTTGGGATGTCGCACTGTTAGACGCCTCATCAGGAGCATCTGATCGTGATCCGACGTTGCCTATTCCTCCTCCCTACACATTGTCGAGATCTTCGACGTCAACGTTGTGGGCGCTGGGATAATGGGGAGCTGCATCGCCTACGCGGTTGCGAAGAGTGACAAGCGCATCCTGCTCCTCGATCCGTTCGACCTCCTGCACCATCTCGGCGTTCCACGGCTTGTAGCGCACCTTCCGCGCCACCTATGCGGAGGGCTACTACTTGTCCAGGGCAATGGCGTCCAACACCCTACGGGAAGACGTCGGAAGGGTTTGCTGACGTGCTCGGTGCTCGAGCTACCGGATGGGTGGATAGGCATCATGACCGACGTGGGGGCATCTGTAACATCCGAAAAAAAAGTAAATAAATAAATGAATAAATAAATAAATGGATAAGATCAAATAGAATGGACAGCTATGATTGGATAAGATAAAAAAGGGGCAAATATGAAAAATTCCCTTCCACCACCGCCCGATAAGAAGGGCCTTCCCCATGGACAACCATTCTCCCTTCCATTTGCCTCCTTACCATCAAGAATGTTGATGTAGAAGCTCTCCTTTGTGCCATCAAGGATCATAGTAATAAGGGTTTCTTCATTTTTGCACTCTCTTTGATTTCGAAACGTCATCCCCTTATCTTCTTCTCCAATCGGATTGCCTTATAGGTGAGGAACGACAAGGGGAGGACGACCGGCGGTGACTGGAAGGATTTCATGCAAGGATCAACCAAGGAAAGAGGTGGGTGAATATGAAATCCCATTGCATAACCTAAATAGAATTAGGCCAGAATGATTTCTGTTCTAAACCCTATGAGTTGTTCATGGCCGAATGGAAAAATTGAAGAAAAGGAATGGATTGATTGTACTCTTGTTGTTTGATCCCTGATTTGTAATTCTCTACTACTAGGGATGTGTTTGTATCATTACTCCATGTTTAGATGATTATTTGTAAGCTATGATTGCATTTAAGATTGAAAATCCCTGAATTTTTTACTTCTGCTCGGTTTCTATTTTTACTACCAGCAGCGGCCGAGGGCGAGGCCGCAACGCGAAGGTGCAGACACAGGATGAGTACATTGATGAGATTGACCCACTGGAGGGCAGTCAAACTGGAGGCAGCCAGCCCACGACCAAACGTCGCACGCGGGGACCCCGACGAGAGGTTTTTGAAGATACTATTTAGGCATTTCTGAGGCTAAATCTATCACAGTTTGAGGGCAAGGCGGATTTCTTTAAGGTAGAGCAATGGATAGAGACCTTAGACCGCATATTTAAGTTGATGAGGTGTGTCGAAGAGCGAAAGGTGTTGTATGCTATCCACATGATTACTGACACTACGATGGGATGGTGGAAGACCACGAGAGCAACCATATTTAGAGGACTGGAGGAAGAGGAGAAGAGAAGATATCATGGGCTGAGTTTAAGGAGGCATTTGCTGACCGTTACACCCCTGAGCTTGAGCAAGGAACCATGACTGTGGGGGAATACCACTGCAGGAACAGCATCATGGATATGTCCTAGAAACATCATTTGTGCATAATCATGCATTTAATTAACATACTAAGTTAGTTTGGATGTCCATTTAGTGATATTTGTATATAGTAATTAATATTTTGATTAGTACATAATGATTACTTAATTATCAATAAATTTTACAAAGTAATTGTATAGGGTTATTAGGAATAAATCATAAAATTTCTAAATATTATAAATATATATGTTTAAATAGAATTAAGTAAGCTTGATTAGGGTTAAAACACTTAGTTATGATAAAAAAATGTGATTGGTCATCACTTAAGTTCCAAGCAGCTGAAGCAGACATGTGAGAGCTGCTCAAAGAGATATTTTTCCAAACCGTCGTAAGACCTCAGAAAATTCTGAAAAAGATATATAATCCACTTAACATTATATTTTCACCGTAGAAAAATTACCAGAGGAAGAACTCGAGCGAACCGACCTGGGGAAAATCGGGAATGTCGGTTGTTCCAGGTGAGTTTTGATCCGGAAATGTTTCTTCTAATTGAGAGAATCAGTACTTGATGATAAACAAATCATAAATTATGATTGTACGGTTCATCCATTCAAAGATAGCTTTCCATGGCCTCTGGAATCACCTAAAAAGGAGTTTTATAGAGGAAGTTATGAACTTACCTTCGCAAGTCACTCATCCTGTTCCGAGTCTGATACAAGTTCCATTTGTAAATTAGGGCACGGTTATAATAGAGTGAATTACGGTTTGAAATTTGGATATGCTTAAATAGACATTCCAAGGGTTCGGTGAGAGGTGGAATTATCCTAGTTGAACTTGTATTTTGGGAGAAATGAATTTTTCATTTCATAGTGATGCTTCTGTCATATTCCAGGACATTGACAGATTGCGACCCGAATTAACTATTTTTGTTATAAGTCTATATAGCGAGTTAAATTTTATACTTTTTATGACAAAATAATAATGAAGTCTAGTTTTCAGGAAAATTATGCCCTAGTTAAATGGACAAGTATGAAGAAACATATAAATCAATATTTCAATGACATACAGTCTGTCAGGGCACAAACCTTAGGTCATATTTCTTGGGATGTCCTGACTTACTCACTTGGTATTTATAATGATATTTGGGGGTGGAAAACCTTAGTATGTCTAATTTCTAATTAATCCAGAATCATAATATTTGCCCATGTGGTTAAGAAGTTATGAATAATTGATTGATAGACACTCAGTCTGAAATCCTGAAACAACACCTAGTTAAGCTTTGGAGAATTAAAAAGTTCTAAGTGCTCATGAATATAAATGTCTTAAGTTAGAAATCGGTATTATAGGAGGTTATATGCATTCTAGGGTGCATAAACATTCATACATCATGAGCATGCATTGCATATTACCTTACTAGTGATTGGAAAGTAAAAAGACATTATTGTTTGTAGGAAAACATCAAGTTGCAAGTGAAAAGGAGGAAATCTAATAAACCTCCTTGAAGTGATAAAGTACAAGGTGAGTGGGTAAATTTACAACATAGCAAAATGTTATATGTTAGTTCTTTTATTTATGATATTATTTCAAGCAAAGATTATTTGTATTATTATTATTGAAACATATCTTGAACTATGAAAAGTATTTATGATATGTTTCAATTATTTTATATGAGATGGAACAACCTTTTACATGAAAATATTTTTAGGGAACAATACTTGTGAAGTTAAAATAAGTTTTATTTGATAATGATATGAGATTATGACATGTGTATTTTGTTATTGTTAAACTCCATGTGTTAATTAGTCATGCTGTTTGAAAAAGGTCTTTGGGACCGTATTCGATATACATGAAGCCTTTGGGGCGTATATCGGGTGTCTTTACCCTTTGGGGGCTGCTCTACGTGCACATATTAATCCATGATCGCTGTGCGTATCTGAGAATCATGATTGGGTGGCACACAATCATGATTGTGATATGTATTGACCCATGATTTGCTCTGCGTATCCGTGACTCTTGATTGTGAAGCTCTGCTTAACTGTATGACACGCAATCATAGAGGGATACGTATTGACCCATGATTTGCTCTGTGTATCCGTGACTCTTGATTATGAAGATCTGCTTAACTGTATGACACATGATCATAGAAGGATACGTATTGTCCCATGATGAGTATGTGCAATGACACATGTGTAGAGTTTAATTATGAAAATGATGATATTTTGAATTACTTTTACTTATATGAAAGTTCACATGATTTGACAAGTTATGTTATATGTGTTATGCTTCAAATGTTTTCTCATATGAAAGAAATGTGGTTATTTAAATGATATATGCACTCATATTGTTCCCCTATGTTGTACTTTTATTCCACTCACTGAGCAAATGATTGTTGCTCATAAAACCCATTTTTTTTCATATACTCGTAAATTCTCGAGTTGAGTCGACTCGGAGCTTGTTTTTGCTGCATATATAAGAGGTCGAGCTGCTGGAGCACTTTAATCTCCCTTCACTTTTGTTTTTGGAAGCATGCATGTGTAATAGATAGTTTTAGATATGTTGTAATTAAGTTTGTGAGAAACTTTTTGTAAGGTTATATAAGACTTGATCTTGTGTGGTTATATGTGAGATGGTTTGTGAAAAAAAAAATATAATGACAATATGTGAATGTCCTATCTTATAGCTTTTTATTAAACTTTGATGTATATATATATGTCTTTTGTATGTGTGTTGGCAAATACCACAAGATAAGTAAGGGAGGAGGTTTTGCCGATTTTATTTTTTTTGGAATTGCTAAGCATAGCTTAGAGTATGATAATTGGGATTAGAATTTAGTCACGGAGTTGGGTGTGATAGTGTTTGGTATCAGAGCTTAGGTTATAAGATTCTGTAGACAGTATAACCTAAATTAAGGCTAAGTGACATTATTTGCATTAGATTGATAGTGCATGCTTTTGACTTTCTTTTTATTTTCATTTTGAAGGGGTCAAAATGCCACCGCGTAGGCATCGTGGCGATGACCAATTTGTTATTATTGGCCCAAGTCATTCTGCTCCACCAGGCAGTCGACCTAATAGGAGTCCATCAGTTTCATCTCATGCATCGATACAAGGTGTGGCACGATATGTGAATGATAACCCTCCCTTACAAGATGATGAGATACCAGCGGGTCCATCAAGACTTTCTCATGTTGTTGAGCAAGTCAATCCTATTGAGAATCAGAGTGCTGCACAAGTTCTTGCACAAGCTTTAAGGGCTATTATGAGTGGAGTAAACTCGACCCTCCCAAGTTATGCAAAGGAATAGATTCTACAACAAAATTAGAAAACAAGGTGCAGTTGATTTTGAAGGTACAGTTGACCCATCAGAGGCAGAGGCATAGTTAAAGCGTATGGATAGAATATTTAATTAGATGAGGTGCTCTAATGAAGAAAATTTTGATTATATTGTTTCCTTGTTACAAAAAGATGCTTTGGATTGGTGGGAGACAATTCTTGGAAGTCAAAAATTTTCGGCTACTCTTGGATGGGAGGACTTTCTTCGAGAATATCGAAAGAAGTATTGTCCAAAGTATATACTAATAGGAAGCAGAAGGAATTCCTAAATTTGACACAAGAAGCATTATCAGTTGCCGAGTATGAATTAAAGTTCACACAATTATCAAAATATACACCGAGCTTGGTGTCAGATGAAAGTGACAAGTGTAGGCGATTCGAAGGAGGACTTCATTTGAACATCAGAGAAAAAGTTAAAGTGTTGGAGTTAACTGACTACTCCAAGTTGGTGGCAACAGCACTAAGAGCTGAAAAGCTTATAGAGGAAAGGAATCAAGTTAGCCAACATTTGAAAAGACCAAACTCCAACTTTACGCAGACTGAGCCAAGTAATAAAATGGCAAGATATGGTGATAGTACATTTCAGTCTCATGGTAACTTTTACAATAACAGAAGGCATGGAAATGGATCACAAGGTGCACAAAAATATCATACCAATTAGAAAAATATGAGTACACAAGGAAGTGCAGTCAGAAGAACATATTCATAAAATCAAAGTAGAGTTGGACCAAGACAAGAGCAATACCGCACAAATGCATATTGCACACAACTTGTAGAAGATATCATTTTGAAAAATGCTCAGTATTCACATGAGCTTGCTTTAAATGTGGTCAAAGGGGATATAAGATGCAAGATTATCGATTCATGGAAAAGGGTAAAAGCATTTCTGAAACAGTAGCCTATCCTCCTGTAAAATTTCAAATCAAAGCTACTCCTAGTGCAAGCATAAAAGCGAGTAATCAAAATGTCCCAAGTACATCGAAACCAACAAATCCACCAGGGAGTCCACAAACTCAAGCATGTGTCTATGCAATGACTGAACCCGATGCTTTGGCTACTCCTGACGTAGTGATGGGTACGTTGTCTATCTTTGATAAAAGTGCACATGTTCTTATTGATCCTGGATCTACTCATTCATTCATATCAAAAGACTTTTCCATGCATGCTGATAGAAAACTTAGTCCTTTAGAATGTTCCATGTTAGTACATACACCCGTGGGAAATTCTATCATTGTCGCACAATCATATAAGAATTGTAGAGTCAAAGTTGTTGAGCAAGATATAATGGTAGATCTCATTCCTTTAAATATTCAAGACTTGGTTGTCATACTTGGAATGGATTGGTTAGCTCGTCATCATGCCACTATAAATTGTTTTAAGAAAGAAGTTTACTTTGAATCACCCGAAAAAGAGAGAGTTATCTTCTGTGGTAAACGTCAAATTCTTCCCTCTTGTATTATTTCTGCAATGGTGGCACAGAAATTAATCAAGAAGGGATGTGAAGTTTACCTTGCTTCTGTGATCGACACTAAGGTAGAAGGACCACGATTGGAAGATATTCCAATCGTATTTGAATTTGTAGATATTTTTCCAGAGGATCTTCCTGGATTACCACCGTAAAGAGAGATTGAGTTCAGTATTGACCTTATTCCAGGAACAACACCCATATCTATTGCTCCTTATCGAATGGCACCAGCAGAACTGAAAGAGTTAAAGTTACAATTACAAGAATTATTAGACAAAGGTCTCATCCGACCAAGTGTTTCTCCTTGGGGTGCACCAGTATTATTCGTGAAAAAGAAAGATGGAACATTACGATTGTGCATCGATTATAGACAATTAAATAGAGTTACTATAAAGAATAAATATCCTTTGCCACGGATCGATGATCTTTTTGATCAATTACAAGGAGCAAAGGTATTTTCAAAAATAGACTTGAGATCAGGATATCATCAGTTGAGAATTAAAGATGTTGATATTGCCAAAATTATCTTCAGAACTCGATATGGACACTATGAATTTCTAGTGATGCCATTTGGTTTAACAAATGCACTCGCAGCTTTTATGGATCTCATTAATCGTGTTTTCAAACCTTATTTGGATAAGTTTGTGATTGTTTTCATTGATGATATACTAGTCTACTCTCGAAGCGAAGAAAAGCATGAAGAACATTTAAGAATTATTTTGCAAATACTTCGAGAGAAACAATTATTTGCAAAGTTTAGTAAATGTGAATTTTGGCTCAACTTAGTAGTATTTCTGGGACATGTAATCTCAACAGAGGGCATTTGTGTAGACCCAGCAAAGGTTGATGCAATATTAAAGTGGGAGCCTCCAAAAAGTGTAACAGAAGTGAGAAGTTTTCTCGGCTTAGCGGGATATTATCGACGTTTTATTGAAGGTTTCTCTATGATTGCAGTTCCATTAACTAGACTTCTTCGGAAAAATGTAAAATTCGAATGGACAAAGCAATGTCGAAATAGGTTCGAAAAGTTAAAAAGATGTTTAACATCTGCTCCAGTGTTGACACTCCCAACATAAAATGGAGGTTATGTGGTGTATAGTGATGCTTCTCGACAAGGGTTGGGTTGTGTTCTAATGCAACATGAAAAAGTTATTGCATACGCTTCTCGACAACTCAAACCACATGAGTTAAACTACCCAACACATGATTTAGAGTTGGCAGCAGTTATTTTTGCTCTTAAGATATGGAGGCATTATCTTTATGGAGATACATGTCACATTTTTACGGATCATAAGAGTTTGAAATATCTCCTTACACAAAAAGAATTAAATTTACGTCAAAGAAGGTGGATGGAGTTACTAAAGGACTATGATTGCATAATTAATTATCATCCGGGTAAAGCTAATGTGGTTGCAGATGCACTTAGCCGAAAATTATCGAGTCTTCTAGCCCATATAAAAGTTTATCAGTTACCATTGCTACTTGAACTGAAATTCTTAGGAGTTGAGTTGAAGATGAGTGAGAAAGGAGCACTCTTAGCACACTTTAGAATTAGACCCATTCTAGCCGAGAGGATATGTGAAGTACAAGATCAAGATAAAGAGTTAGTGAAAATCATCAATCAAGTAAAGAACGGAGAGCAAATACAATTCTCATTAAAGGATGATGGGACTTTAATGTTTGGCAGCAGGTTATGTGTTCCCAATGTTGGAAATCTTAGGTAAGAAATAATGGAGGAAGCTCATTGTTCGCCTTATACTATACATCCAGGAAGTACTAAGATGTATAAAGATTTGAGGAGAAACTTTTGGTGGCACGGTATGAAGAAGGACATAGTAGAGTATATCTCTCGATGTTTAGTATGTCAGCAGGTAAAAGCAGAACACAAAGCTCCAGCTGGAACTCTTCAATCAATTCCGATACCAGAATACAAGTGGGATGAAATCACTATGGATTTTGCAACGGACTTGCCAAGAATGAAATGAAATCATGACACTATTTGGGTAATAGTTGATCGTCTTACAAAGTCTGCACATTTCATACTAGTTCGAAAAGATGACTCTTTAAATACCTTAGCAAAGTTACATATTGATGAAATTGTGAGACTACATGGTATTCCAACATCTATCATTTCGGATAGAGATCCTCGGTTTACCTCACGATTCTGGCATAGTTTACAAAATTCCTTAGGTATAAAATTAAAATTTAGTACTTCATTTCATCCTCAAATAGATGGTCAATCGGAGAGAATCATTCAAACACTTGAAGAAATGCTCAGAGCTTGTATTCTAGAATTTAAGGGATATTGGGATGAACACTTGCCATTAGCAGAGTTTGCCTATAATAATAGCTTTCATTCAAATGTCGAGATGACTCCTTTTGAAGCATTATATGATAGAAAATGTAGGACACCGATATGTTGGGATGAAGAAGGTGCAAGAGTCCTTTTGAGACCACAAAAAGTGCAAGAGATTGTTGACAACCTGAAAATCATTAAACAAAAGTTAAAGGCAACATAAGATCGACAAAAGAGTTATGCAGATCAATGTCGTCGAGAAATGGAGTATGAAGTGGGAAGTAAAGTCTTCTTAAAAGTTTCACCTTGGAAAGGTGTTATACGATTTGAAAAGAAAGGAAAGTTAAGTCGGAGATATGTAGGACCGTATGAAATTTTGGAGCGTATTGGACGAGTTGCATATAGGTTAGCTCTACCGCCAGAGTTATCACGTATTCATGATGTCTTTCATGTCTCTATGTTTCGACGATATCGATCATATCCTTCTCATGTATTGGAGCCCTAATCTATTCAAGTACGAGAAGATTTGTCATATGAAGAGAATCCAGTGCAAATTATCGGAAGAAAAGAAAAAGAACTACGGAATAGAAAGATTCCATTAGTTTTGGTGATTTGGAGAAACCATTCAAGAGAAGAGGCAACTTGGGAGCGAGAGGATCAAATAAGAGAAAAGTATCCATTCTTATTCTCTGAAATAGGTAATCAAATTTCGGGGATGAAATTTTTTTAAGGAAGAAAGAATTGTCACGAACGTGTCCTAGAAACATCATTTGTGCATAATCATGCATTTAATTAACATACTAAGTTAGTTTGGATGTCCATTTAGTGATATTTGGATATATAATATTTCGATTAGTGCATAATGATTACTTAATTATTAATAAACTTTACAAAGTAATTGTATATGGTTATTAGGAATAAATCATATAATTTCTAAATATTATAAATATATATGTTTAAATTGGATTAAGTAAGCTTGATTAGGGTTAAAACACTTAGTTATGACAAAAAAATGTGATTGGTCATCACTTAAGTTCCAAGCAGCTGAAGCATACAGGTGAGATCTGTTCAAAGAGATATTTTTCCAAATGGTCATAATACCTCAGAAAATTCTGAAAAAAATATATAATCCACTTAACATTATATTTTCACCGTAGAAAATTTATCCGAGGAAGAACTCGAAGGAACCGACCTGGCGAAAATCGGGAATATCGGTTGTTCCAGGTGAGTTTTGATCCAGAAAATTTTCTTCTGATTGAGAGAATCAGTAATTGGTGATAAACAAATCATAAATTATGAAATTTTGTATGGTTCATCCATTTGCAAATATCTTTCCATGGCATCTGGAATCACCTAAAAAGGAGTTTTATAGAGGAAGTTATGAACTTACCTTCGCAAGTCACTCATCCTGTCCCGAGTCTGATACAAGTTCCATTTCTAAATTAGGGCACGTTATAATAGAGTGAATTAGGGTTTGAAATTTGGATACTCTTAAATAGACATTCCAAGGGTTCAGTGAGAGGTGGAATCATGCTAGTTGAACTTGTATTTTTAGAAATGAATTTTTCATTTCATAGTGATGCTTCTGTCAGATTTCAGGACATTGACAGATTGCGACCTGAATTAACTATTTTTGTTATAAGTCTATATAAAAAGTTAAATTATATAATTTTTATGCAAAAATACTAATGAAGTCAAGTTTTCAGGAAAATTATGTCCTAGTTAAATGGACAAGTACGAAGAAACATATAAATCAATATTTCAATGACATACAGTCTGCCAGGGCACAAACCTTAGGTCAGATTGCTTGGGATGTCCTGACTTACTCACTTGGTATTTGATAATGATATTTGGGGGTGGAAAACCTTAGTATGTCTAGTTTCTAATTAATCCAGAATAATAAGATTTGCCCATGTAGTTAAGAAGTTATGAATAATTGATTGACAGACACTCAGTCTGAAATCCTGAAACAACACCTAGTTAATCTTTGGAGAATTAAAAAGTTCTAAGTGTAGAATAGCTCATGAATATAAATGTCTTAAGTTAGAAATCGGTATTATAGGAGGTTATATGCATTTTAGGGTGCATAAACATTCATACATCATGAGCATGCATTGCATATTACCTTACTAGTGATTGGGAAGTAAAAAGACATTATTGTTTGTAGGAAACATCAAGTTACAAGTGAAAGGGAGGAAATCTAATAAACCTCCTTGAAGTGATAAAGTACAAGGTGAGTGGGTAAATTTACAACATAGCAAAATGTTATATGTTAGTTCTTTTATTTATGATATTATTTCAAGCAAAGATTATTTGTATTATTATTATTGAAACATATCTTGAATTATGAAAAGTATTTATGATATGTTTCAATGATTTTATATGAGATGGAACAACCTTTTACATGAAAATATTTTTAGGGAACAATACTTGTGAAGTTAAAATAAGTTTTATTTGATAATGATATGAGATTATGACATGTGTATTTTGTTATTGTTAAACTCCGTGTGTTAATTAGCCATACTGTTTGAAAAAAGTTTTTGGGACCGTATTCGATATACATGAAGCCTTTGGGGCGTATATCGGGTGTCTTTGCCCTTTGGGGGCTGCTCTACGTGCACGTATTAACCCATGATCGCTCTGCGTATCTGAGAATCATGATTGGATGGCACACAATCATGATTGTGATACGTATTGACCCATGATTTGCTCTGCGTATCCGTGACTCTTGATTGTGAAGCTCTGCTTAACTGTATGACACGCAATCATAGAGGGATACGTATTGACCCATGATTTGCTCTGTGTATCCGTGACTCTTGATTATGAAGCTCTGCTTAACTGTATGACACATGATCATAGAAGGATACGTATTGACCCATGATGAGTATGTGCAATGACACATGTGTGGAGTTTAATTATGAAAATGATGATATTTTGAGTTACTTTTACTTATATGAAAGTTCACATGATTTGACAAGTTATGTTATATGTGCTATGCTTTAAATATTTTCTCATATGAAAGAAATGTGGTTATTTAAATGATATATGCATTCGTATTGTTCTTCTACGTTGTACTTTTATTTCACTCACTGAGCAAATGATTATTGCTCATAAAACCCATTTTTTTCATATACTCGTAAATTCTCGAGTTGAGTCGACTCGGAGCTTATTTTTACTGCATATATAAGAGGTCGAGCTGCCGGAGCACTTTAATCTCCCCTCACTTTTGTTTTTGGAAGCATGCATGTGTAATAGATAGTTTTAGATATGTTGTAATTAAGTTTGTGAGAAACTTTTTGTAAGGTTATATAAGACTTGATCTTGTGTGGTTATATGTGAGATGGTTTGTGAAAAAAATATAATGACAATATGCGAATGTCCTATCTTATAGCTTTTTATTAAACTTTGATGCATATATATATGTCTTTTGTATGTGTGTTGGCAAATACCACAAGATAAGTAAGGGGGGAGGTTTTGTCGATTTTATTTTTTTTGGAATTGCTAAGCATAACTAAGAGTATGATAATTGAACTTAGAATTTAGTCACGAAGTTGAGTGTGACAAATAGTACTGTCCGATGCCATTTGTGGGGCGCATCAGGGCAAATAAGTTCATCAATGGACTGCAACAGGACTTGAAGACTGTAAGTCCTATCTGAGGACCGTGACACTCTGGAAAAGGCAGTGAGACTGGCTACTCGTATGGAGAAAGACCAGGCTGAACACAAGGCAAAAGTCCCACCCAAGCTAGTAGAGCAACAGCGATCTCGGACCGAAAATCGCCGACCGTTCAGGAGGGACGATCATCGCGATCGCCGCCGTAGGCCTTACTACCAGAGAGAGGCCCCTCGCTATGCTCAACCCCATCAGCGCCCAGCACCCGTACAGCTTCAGGTATAAAGATTCAAAATGTTAATTAAGAATGTGTTAAAGTAAGGCAATTAACTCACGTTCCGTGTAATAGCCTCTGAGACAACTGCCACCTCCTCCTCGTCAGCCTCAGCCACAAGCACCAGTAGTTCAACAGAAGCCTTTTTGCCCTCATTGCGGGCGATATCATGACAGCGAATGCCGCAGGAGGAATGCTTCGTGCATCCAGTGCGGACAGTTTGGACATTTTGCCCGAAACTACCCCCAGTTTGCTAGGGGAGGTCGTTATAACCGGGTTGCCGGAGGTGCAAACCCCGTGGTCCAGGGCAGGGAGCACAACACGGAGGCAAACGCTGCCCAGAATGATAACGATGTTATCAGAGGTACCCTTCCTATTGTCGATGTGTCTTCTATTATCTTGTTTGATTAGGGGCCACACACTCGTTTATTTCGGAGTCGTGCGCCCCAAGCTCTTGGCTTGTCTTTACAGCAGATGCCTCATTCCATGAGGGTGGGCACTCCCATGGGAGATCTTCACACGGCTAGGTACATTCCGAATGTACCTATCACCGTGGAAAAGAAGAATTTTTCTACAGATCTTATTGCCATCCCGATGATAGACTATGACGTCATTCTAGGGATGCATTGGCTTTCTTATCATGATGCAGCTCTACACTACAAGCAGAAGAAGATTACAATAGGTGCACAAGACAAGCCGAAGGCAGTTATCAAGGGTACTCCATCAGAAAAAAAGAAGGTGATTGTCTCAGCAATGAAGGCCCAAAAGCTGCTCCAAAAAGAATGCTGTGCATATCTGACAAGTGTGGTCAAGACCGATGTACCAACCACTACACTGGAACAGATAGATGTGGTGCGTGAATTTTCAGATGTCTTTTCTGAAGATACTTCAAGATTACCATCGAGGCGTGAGATAGACTTCAAGATTGAGCTTCTACTTGGAACCGCACCCATCTCCAAGGCACCGTATCGCATGACACCTGCCGAGATGCAAGAGTTAAAGAAGCATATATAAGAATTATTAGACAAAGACTTCATTCGGCCGAGTGTCTCGTTGTGGAGAGCTTGTATTATTTGTTAAAAAGAAAGATGATTCAATATGGCTTTGCATTAATTACAGGATGCTCAACAAGGTGACGGTGAAAAATAAGTACCCTCTGCCCCGCATTGCTGATCTTTTCGACCAGTTGTCCAAGGCATCCGTATTCTCCAAGATCGATCTGCGGAGTGGCTACCATCAGTTAAGGGTTGCTGGGGAAGACATACCGAAGATAGCCTTCCGATCTCTATATGGTCATTATGAGTTTTTAGTAATGCCGTTTGGATTGACAAATGCTCCTGCAGCGTTTATGGATTTGATGAATAGGATCTTTCAGCCCCATCTGGATCGGTTCGTCATAGTGTTTGTGGATGACATCCTGATCTACTCGTCCAGCCCAGAGCAGTATCGAGAGTATCTCATAATAATGTTGGAGACCTTGCGCTAACACAAGCTTTACGGCAAACTCTCGAAATGCGAATTTTGGTTGGAGGAAATCATGTTCCTTGGACACATCGTATCCAAGAAGGGAATTTCAGTGGACCCAGCTAAAGTTGAAGCTGTGACCAATTGGGCAAGACCGAAGAATCCATGCGAGATTCATAGTTTTTTGGGATTAGCAGGTTATTATAGAAGGTTCATCAGAGACTTCTCCAAAATTGCAGCACCGCTCACGAACCTCACGAAAAAAGTTGAGAAGTTCATCTGGTCTGATAAGTGCGAGCAGAGCTTTCAGACATTAAAGGATCATCTGACATCAGCACCTGTCCTCACATCCAGACGGACAGTGAAGGGTATGTAGTCTACAGCGATGCATGTGGGATAGACTTAGGGTGTGTGCTAATGCAGCATGGTAAAGTAGTGGCCTATGCATCGCGCCAATTGAAGAAGCACGAGGTTAACTACGTACACATGACCTGGAATTAGCTGCAATAGTTTATGCATTGAAGATCTGGAGACACTATCTGTATGGGGAGACTTTTGAGATCTTCATAGATCATAAGTGTCTCAAATATATTTTTGATCAGAAAGACCTCAACATGAGGCAGCGCCGTTGGTTGGAGCTTTTGAAGGATTATGAATTTGCTATTAGTTACCACCCTGGTAAAGCAAATTCAGTGGTAGATGCGCTGAGCATGAAATGGGAAGGTTCACTAGCATACATCAGAGTACGGGAGTATGAGATGTTACAAGAGATAGATCAGTGGTGTTCCAAACTTGGCAATAATGGAGCGATGTGGATGATGCATCAGATGAGGCCCAGTATGATTGACAGAATCATAACCGCTCAGAAGGAGGATCCAGAGTACCAAAAAGTGTTGAAGATATGTCAAAATGAGCCGAAGGACTTCCAGGTATCGACAGATGGAGGAATTCGGTATATGGACATATTATGGGTGCCCACAGATGCAACTATCAGACGGGAAGTAATGGATGAGTGCCATAAGTCTGAGTTTGTCATCCATCCCGGAAGTACTAAGATGTACAAAGATGTACAGCGTAGCTACTGGTGGCATGACATAAAGAGAGAGATAGCTAAGTATGTGTCTAGATGTCTGGTGTGCCAGCAGGTGAAGATTGAGCACCAGAGGCCATATAGGAAATTGAAACCTTTAGATATTCCACAGTGGAAGTGAGATAATATTATTATGGATTTTGTATCCAACTTGCCCAGGTTCAAGAAGGGTCATGATGCTATATGGTTGGTGGTAGATAGATTCACGAAGGCGGCACACTTCATCCCTATCCGATGAAAGCAATCAGTAGAGAGTTTATTAGACTTGTATGTTAGAGAGGTGGTTAGACTACATGGCATTCCAGCATCTATTATTTCTGACCGAGACCCCAGATTCACTGCTAGATTCTAGAAGAGCATGCAGTAGGCATTTGGCACAAGGCTGAATTACAGCACTGCTTTTCACTCTCAGACTGATGGGCAGTCTGAGAAGACTATTCAGACATTAGAGGACATGCTGCGAGCATGTGCACTAGATTGGAAAGGCAACTGGGATAAGCACATTCATCTAATCGAATTTGCTTATAATAATAGCTACCATTTCAGTATCGGTATGACGCCCTTTGAGGCTTTATATGAAAGACCTTATCGATCACCCGCGCACTAGGGTGAAGTAGGAGAAGAGAAAGTTATGAGTAAAGAAGAAGTAAAGGAGGCAGTAGAATATGCCGAGAAAGTGGAGCTGATCAAGCAGAGAATGAAGACAGCTCAAGGTAGACAGAAGAGTTATGCTGATAAAGGAAGACGTGAGCAGATTTTTCAGGCTGATGATCATGTTCTGCTGAAGGTATCTCCCATGAAGTGAATTATGAAATTCAGTAAACGAGGGAAGCTCAGCCCTCAGTATGTAAGGACCCTTTGAGGTACTGGAATTAGTAGGCGAAGCAGCATGCAGGCTAGCCTTGTCACCTTCATATGGGCGAGTGCATCATATGTTCCACGTATCCATGCTTAA
Source organism: Pontederia crassipes (assembly GCA_030549335.1). Lineage (NCBI taxonomy): Eukaryota > Viridiplantae > Streptophyta > Magnoliopsida > Commelinales > Pontederiaceae > Pontederia > Pontederia crassipes. The sequence goes on along the minus strand of CM060184.1, from coordinate 40,048,705 downwards.
GAAGTACAAGCATGATGTTGCCAATGTTTTACAGATCGAAGAACCAAATTTAGCTGCTGATTTGACCTTCGCAGAGTACCCAACACATATAGTGGAACGCAAAATACAACGCCAAAAGAATAAAGATGTGCCTATGGTCAGAGTAGCATGGCGTTTTCATCACGGCGATGAAGCCACATGGGAACTCGAATAAGAGATGCGCAAAAAATTTCCACACCTATTCGGTAAGACATCTATTTAGTGCAAAATTCGAGGACGAATTTTCTTTTAAGAGGGTAATGATGTAACACCCAAAAAAATAAGTAAATAAATAAATGAATAAATAAATAAATGGATAAGATCAAATAGAATTGACAGCTATGAGTGGATAAGATAAAAAAGGGGCAAATCTGGAAAATTCCCTTCCACCACACCCCTATAAGAAGGGCCTTCCCCTTGGACAGCCATTCTCCCTTCCATTTGCCTCCTTACCATAAAGAATGTTGTTGTAGAAGCTCTTCTTTGTGCCATCAAAGATCATAGTAATAATGGTTTCTTTGTTTCTGCACTTTCTTTGATTTCTAAACGTCATCCACTTATCTTTTTCTCAAATCAGATTGTCTCATAGGTGGGAAACGACAAGGGGAGGACGACCGGCGATGACCAGAAGGATTTCGTGCAAGGATCAACCAAGAAATATAGGTGGGTGAATCTGAAATCCTATTGCATAACCTAAATAGAATTAGGCCAGAATAATTTATGTTCTAAACCCTATGAGTTGTTCATGGCCGAATGGAAAAATTGAAGAAAAGGAAGGGATTGATTGTACTATTGTTGTTTGATCCCTGATTTGTGATTCTCTGCTACTAGGGATGTGTTGTATCATTACTCCATATTTAGATGATTGTTTGTAAGCTATGATTGCATTTAGGATTGAAAATCCCTGAATTTTTTACTTCTGCTCGATTTCTATTTTTCGCCGACCGATCGATCGACCTAGAGATATCGGTCGACTGGTGATGTGGAAATCGGTCGACCGACCAATCGGTCGACCAATCATTCCTTCAGGGCTATATAGTTCGGCCGACCGACTGGTCGAGACTATTGCACAGATCCAGACCCATCAGTCGATCGATCCAAAGAAATCGGTCGATCGGTGCCCAGAAGTCAGCCGACCGAGACCCATTGAATGGAATCAGACCCATCGGTCGACCGATCCAGAGATATCGGTCGACTGGTGCCCAAAAGTTGGTCGACTGATCAATGAGAACCGATCGACCGAACCCTAAGCAGATTTCATTTTGTTTGCTGATTGATCTAGATTCTTTCCATGATTATGATATGCTATTCCCTACTGATTGAATTATTGTAAGACTGAATAATTTGCCTTGTTATTGATCTGTCCAATGATCCAATCCTATTATAGAATGAAAGAACGATGAATTGATAAAGTGATTGATTAAGAAAGATGAAAAGATAAAAGGGAGGGTGGCCAGCCCATGCTAAGTGCTATAGTAAAGGGTCGCTCCCTTAGCTATGACCTGATCACCCATTGGTTGCACAAGGCTGTATTATTTTGCTCGTCATAAAACCTCAAAAGTTAAAGACACCTAAAGGCACTTAGGTTAGGAAAGAGGTTCAAGAGTAAAGAGAATGTATGAATGATATGAGTATGATGGTAAATGATGTAAGATGATTATTCCAGAATGATAACGGTATCCTTTTCATGATTAAAAGATTGATACATGACTTATGTCTCTCTTATCTATCGATATCTCAAATCTAATGACCTTATGCTCTCTACTTGATCTTGATACAAGTGATTACTGATTCTGATTGATTCTATTTATTGTTATGCATTAAGTACTATATTGATCTCCACTAGGCTGTATAGCTTACGGGAGGACCTCCTCCCCTATATTGATTTCCACAGGATCAGGTCAGTGATGGTGTTGAGATCGTGTGCCGCGATCAACTCAAGCGATAATAAAGCACATGCACTGAAAAATGGCCTAGTTATCATTTTCTTTATTTTTCACATTATGAACTTGGATGTAATTCAGATGTAATTTCTATTATGGAGACTTTGTAGTACTTTGAGACTTCCACTATTTTGTATCCTATTTTTCTTTTTATTCCTATTGTTGACATGTCACTGTGTTAATGAAGTTTTGGTCAATCTTTAGTCAAAGTTATAATTTTTCGTAGCGCCTTCAGAGAGATTATCGCCACGTGACGTTGATCGATTTGGAAGCGTTACAGCATCATCAAACTGACTAAGCCAATGGCCATGTTCCAAGCACTAGCCGTTAGAATGGAGCCAGGTCAATGAAATCAAGGAGGACAGTGTTATATTGTGACATGTATAGGTCACAGGTGGTTGCGGAGCAACCACCGGCGAAGCGGCGCGACCGCTCAGAAGGTTGCCGAGGTAACCTCAGCAAAATGGTGCGTTCGTTCGTCGAAAAAGAGCATGGTTCAAAGGGTGGACTAGTGGATGGTGCATGCGCTTATAAAAGGCTGTCCAGGAAGCTCCAAACGTTGTTAAAAAGTTTTTATTGGTATCAGAGTTTTTTTTCTTCCGGCATATCACACGAGCGCGAGCGATTTCCCTGCTAGCGAGCGATTTCCTTGACTGAGAAAGTTTTTTTTCTGCAAATCGACGGAAACAAACTATCGCCACCGGGTACGCACAGGCAATAAGGAAGAAGATGAACAGTGCGAAAACACTGTAGTATCATTGAATCATCATCGTCCAACCTTTCTTTATACACTTGACCATACATAGCCATTCATTTTTAAGTATAAAAGATATCAAAACTCTATTTGGGCCGTCATACGCATATGGGCTATTTAATCTTATTTTAGTCATATAAAAACCTTCTGAATATCAGTTAACGTGTTATTTATTTAACTATTCTAGAGAGCAGTAATTCTATCTATTATCCATAACTTTTTTAATTAATATTTCTTTGGACATTCACTGCAAGCAGTTAAAAATTGTGGTTATTATTATTTTGTAAATTTAGGATATTTCTACTCTCAAACATAGTCAAATAATTCTTTTTTACATTTAGTGCAAGCACTGTTATTTTTTTTTTTTGCCGCACATTTGATCCGCATAGTCAATTAAATTGTGAACTTAGTCAATTCATCTGTCACTTTCGTACATTGTTGATTAATATAATGTATGACCCGCATTTTAATTTTTCTTTCATGTAGATTAATTGCTTAACTTAAACTATTGAATTCGTATTTTTCTTTATCCTATTTATTTATTTATTTTTGCTATAACTAGTCCCCATTTGTGATAGTTATAATATTTCTCTTTGTGTTCTTAATTTTATCAAACATTACTTGTGCAACATATTTATTTATCTAATTACTCATTAAAGTGTCTTGTTTATCCATATTTTACGAATATTAACATTATTGTTCAGTAAACATACTTACTTAACTAATTTTTTTTAACGTTCTAGACTTACCTTCTATTTCTTGAATTTGTATTTTTTGGTCATTGTAACATTCTTAAAATTAATTCTATTTATTTGGGACTCATTTTTTATTTTATGCCATAATTCTTGTTTCCAACTTTACTCAGTAAATCAATTGTGTAATTTGAGCATTTATTTATTTAATCTTAGATATATTGCTTCCTATAAAAAATTGCTATCTTTCTTTCAATTTTAGAAAATGACTACGAAGTTGTTTCCTATAGAGTTGGCAAAGTTTGAATGTGCTCCAGTAGTGGAATTGAAGGGGTTGCCCCTAGCACGCTCCGACTTTTAAGCCGGAGCTTGATATGTGGAGCCGTAAAATCAAGTATTGACTTATGTATGAACCTTGATAAGTAATTGAAAATAGTTGCTTCTGCTTCTCGAGAACATCACTCTAGGACAAATCGAGGAGCACGAGAGAGCACATGGTAAGTGGGAGAGAGATGATAAGAAGTCGATATCTTTCGTGTTAATGCACATGGAAGATAATTTTATAAGGATATTTGAATCGCATAAAACAGCCCATGATCTATGGATAGCTATAAAAGCCAAATACGACTCTAAAATTGAAGTGAATATTTAGTTGTTGTTGCACAAGTATAATACTTGGAAAATGAAAGAGTAGGAAAGCATGATAGATTGTGTCAATAGAATGACAGTGTTGGCTAAAGATTTAGCCACAGCTAGTACGACGATTCCTGAACCCTTACAGGTTGCCACCATGCGTAATAGTCTTCCTCCTAGTTTTGACATGGCTGCCACAACTTTGCGACTTAATGGAAGTATTAAGTCGGTGACAAATTTGCCAACACAATTGGCCATTGAACAAAATTTGGCCAATAACAAAAGAAAAAGTAAGGTCTTCGAAGTAGAAGAAGATGAAGATGAGGCGAATGTTGCACACTTCAAAAAGCTTGGTCCGAACAAAAAGTTAAAGTGACAATGCGAAAAGCCACCGTGTGGAGTCTATTGGAAAGTTTGGACATTTCAAATCGAACGACACCAAGGCAACATGGTAGAAAGGGCAAAGCCAAGATAAAAAAAGGCAAGAAGCTTGAATTCGCTTGCGTCATCGAATGCAACGCAGCAAGTACTAACTCAATGAGATAGTTGATCAATTCATAAGCGACCCATCATATCGTCAAGACTAAGAATGGTATGACTGACTTCAAAGAATTGAAAAAGGGGGAACAGAGAATATACATGAGTAACAACTCCTACCTCAATGTGAAAGGTGTGGAGAATTACTGGTTGGATTTGGGAGATTGCATCTTAACTCTTAATGATGTGTTATATGCTCCCGGTATTCGCCAGAATCTCGTGTCTGTTCCGATACTTCTAAAGAAGAATTTTGAAGTTAGGTTTTATAATAATAGTGTAACTATAGGTAAGGACATGGAAGTTTTTACCGTCGAAAGGTTTGTTTTCGTACATGATTTATTTTGCCTACCTATTGTGACTAAAAATATATTAATGAATGTGGACGTCAATTCTAATTATTTTGTGTATGAAAATTTCGATTATGATCTCTAGCATGACCGATTAGGACATTCAGGAAAGACAAAGATGGAACAAATTATAAGAATGAACCTAGTTCCTAAAATTCTAGTGCAAGAATTGTGAACATTGTTTTACCAAAAAAATGACCCGAAAGCCATTTTCGAGAGTAGTAAGGTCAAAGAAATTATTAGAATTGATTCATTCTGATATTTGTGGTCCTCTCTCAGTGTCATGACACACAATAATAAGGAGTACTTTATCACATTCATTGATGATTTTTCAAGGTTCTCCTATGTCTATCTCTTGGACAAGAAGTCGAATGCGTTTGAAGCATTCAAAAGATATAAGATGGAAGTGGAGAAGAAATTAGGAAGATCAATTAACATCTATCAGAAATTTAATGTCATATATGTCACAGCAGAATCGCGTGGTAGAAAGAAAGAATAGAACATTGATGAAGGTGATAAGGTGTATGTTGTCACACTCAAACCTCCCTAGAAATTTTTGGGGAGAGGTAGTGTAAACTACAAATTACATACAAAAAAGAATTCTCACAAAATTCGTAGAAACCATGCCATATGAATTATGGAATGGCAAGAAGCTTGATATAGGCCATCTCCGTAAAATGGGGATGTAAAGCGCATGTTCTAATTCCTAATCAGTTGAAGGACAAACTTGATTTTAGGATGTTGACAACAATCCAAAGGGTATAGATTCTTCCACATAGAAAAAGGGTTAATTGAGAGTCATGATGCAACATTCCTTGAAAATGAAAAGAAAGTAATGCATGAAGAAGAGGACAATGGCCCTCTAATTATCCTATGTGATAATGAAATCGACTCCGAGTTACTAATGGTGGAAGAGGATTCTATACAAGATGTAAATCCTTTGGAAGAAGTGGGTGGACTCATAAAACCCACGAGTATAATCGGCAACAAGAGATGGAGGCCACGACTTGCACATTTTGATGAGTATGTTCTGTACGAATTCGAGACTTCGTGTTATTCCATGGATGCAGATATAAAGGATTGTACAGATCATGTTTCATGCAATGAAGCGATGGCTTCGGTTGAGTTAGAACCATGGATGGCCGCCATGAGAGATGAAATTGACTCTATTAATCAGAACGGAGTATGGAAATTATGTGATTTTCTAGAAGCTCGGCAATGCATAGAGTGCAAATGGGTTTTCAAGAAAAAGTACTGAGCGGATGGTACTATTGAGAAGCACAAATTTATATTAGTTGCCAAGGGTTATACTCAGCAAGTCGGTATAGACTTTCAGTAAACGTATTATCCGATAGCTAAGTTTGCATCTATCAAGATCATCTTAGCGATAGTGACATATATGGATATGGAATTATTCCAAATGGATGTTAAGATTGCCTTCCTCAACGGAGAGTTGAGTGAAGACATATATATATGCGTCAACTTGATAGTTTTCAGGTGGAAGGTCAAGAGAATATGGTTTATAAGCTGAAAAAGTCATTGTATGTCTTGAAACAATCATCGTGTGATGGTACCGAAAGTTCCATATGATAGTCATTCAATTTGATTTCGTTGCAAACAAATTGGATCATTGTGTGTACATCAAGAATAGTGGGAGCAAGTTTGTTATAATGTCATTGTCGATAACATTTTGCTCGCCGAAAATGATGTCACAATGCTTAATGAAGTTAAAGAAAAGTTGAATAAGGAATTTGAAATAAAGGACATGAAAAAGCTTCGTATGTCCTTGAAATTCAAATTACTCGAGACAGAAACTCAAGGACATTGAGCTAGAGTCAAGAACAATATTTGAACAAGATACTGGTGAGATGTAGAATGCACAATAACAATCCAATACCAATACCTCTCTTTATTGGAAAAAGGCTCAGCAAGAGCAAGTGTCCTAATTCAGGACAAAAACTATTAGAGGTTCGATATGCATAAGTAGTGGAAAGCTTGATGTATGCTATGTTGTGTACAAGGTCTGATTTGAGTTATCTAGTAAGTCTGGTTAGTAGATTTCAAAGTAATCCAAAGTGGATTATGTGATATCTGAAATGCAATACACAATTGAAACTAAATACACTTTAGGCTATAGGTTATTCGGATGTGAATTTCGGTGGAGTTAATGATGATCGAAAATTCACATCGGGTCACTTATTTATGTTGGGTGGTGCAACTATTTCTTAGGGTAGCAAAAAATAAGGATGTGTGGCGAGACACATACAAGAAGCTGAATATATAGTCTGTAGTATGGCAATCACTCATGCAGTATGGATCAAACATTTTCTTATGGAATTCGGTCTCAATCTATATAGTGGATCATTGCCGATATAGTGTGATAATTAAGTTGCAATAAGCTTGATACACAATTGAGTAAATAGTTCCAAAAGAAAATATATTGAGATCGAATATCACTATATACAAGATATAGTGAAAAAGAAAGAAGTGACCGTAACTTATATGCCTATTAGTGATATGTTAGTTGATTCTCTTACCAAGAGAATTGTAGCTGGAATATTCATTAAACATGTTGCTTTAATGGAATTTAGGAATAATTGAGTCAGAATGAAGTTTCATGAATAAGGAGCTTCAAGATATTATCTTCATACTCCACGAATAGTGGGAGTATCGAAGTCGTAAATTGCACTACACGAATAGTGGGAGTGTCAAAATTGCGTGACTAATACGGTCAAGTGAAAGATGTTATATTGTGACCTGTATTGGTCATATGCGATTGCCGGAGCGACCGCCGGTGAAGCAGCGCGACCGCTCGGAAGGTTGCTGGAGGTAACCATTGAAGAAATGATATGTTCGTTCGCCGAAAAGGTGCGCGGTTCAAGGGGTGGATTGGACGGTGCATGCGCCTATAAATACAGCACAAGAAAAATGTCATTTTCCGATGGTTGATTTCCAACGGGCAAAATTCCTTTTGAAGCACTGAAGGAATTTTCGACGGATAGAAATTGTAAGTATGGACGAAGAATTTTTTTACAGTTGCAGTCGTCTAAACTTCCGATGATCTGCAAACCGTTGGAAGTTTCGATGGTTACAATCATCAGAACTTTAGAGAAATTCAGGTATCCTCATATGCCAATTTGGGTCATTTCAATTTCTATTCATATTAATTAATCATTTTATGTTTGGTTGAAGGTTGATGTGTGGTGGAATCCCAAGCACACGGAGCAAATGTGGAAGACTTTCAATTCTCGATGCTCAAAGAGATTGTCCTCAATGCTCTCTGAAGCACAAGCTATAGGAGAACGACCCAATTGGGTCATTGAAACTGTTTGGGCTGAATTGTTGGGCAAGTGGTCTACCGAGGAGTACAAATCTAAATACGAAAAAGCAAAGACAAATCGAGAGTCCGACCGGGAAGTCTGCTTGCATGTGGGTGGATGTATATCCACGACCACAATTGCTAGAAGAATGGTAAAAGTTTTTAGTAAATTATTATATTTAGGTAAAAATACTTTAATTGATTATTTTAACTATAGAAGAAAGAGATGGGTAGAACACCTACTCAGGATGAGATATTTCTTAAAACCCATCCGAAAAAAATAAAGAATGAGTTTCATCATTTGCTTGGGAGACATGGGTAAGAAAATAGTTGATAACATATGATATTAAATTCATGATGTGAAAATAGTTGATGTCATTTTTTCTAATTTTCAAGAGAGTTACAAAACAAGAGAAACGCAGGCCACGCAGGAGGAGACGACACTGCTGACCCCTCAACAACTTTGGACAGATCACGTCGGCATCAAGAAGGGCCACATTTACGATCTTGGATCATCTGTTAGTAGTTGTCACGGACGTGATGCACAAATATTATTTTAACATAATTTCACTTTTAATTAGCATTTTAAATAATTTTAAATGCTCATATAGTCATGGTTGCATGTAGCAACTAATCTTTGGATTAAAGCATAATCATAATTAAATTATCGATAAGCGTTATAAAGAAATTATATAAAATTATTAAGAATAAATTATAATATTTGTAAATATTATAATAAACATATTTAACTATGATTAAATACGATTAATTAGGAGTTTAACATTAATTTTTAACAAAATAATATGATTGGACCTTTATTTCAACCAATAAGGTTTCAAGCAGCTCAAGCAGGCAGCTCACCAGCTGCTAAGTAATGAATTTTTCGAACTGCCATACGATGTGTTAAAAATCTGAAAAAATATATAAATCAATTATTTGTATCCTCACGCAAGCAGAAAATTTTGCAAGATGAAATCCCTAGCCGAACATCCTCAAGAAATTCGGCCAGTTTGCTGAGTTAAGGTCAATTTGCGGATCCAAAATCAATCCTCATCTTCATATGATTATATCTTCCTGGTTAGTTCTTCATAAATCCTGAAATTTTATATGCTTCATCCTATCGATGTTAGCTTTCCATGACCAATATAAAAAGGACTTCTGTAGAAAAAACTTATGAACCGAGAACCGTAGGTCGCTCACTCTGTCCCGAGTCAGAGACAGGTCCGTCTTGTAGATTAGGGTATGATTAGGATAAATAGAATTATGATTTGAAATTTATACATGTTACTTCACAAGGGTTCGGTGAGAAGTGGAATCATCCAATTTGGATGTGTAGAGGCGGAGAAATGAATTTTTCATTTCATAGTGAGTCTTCTGTCAGATTCCAGGACATTGACAGATTGCGATCCGAATTAACTATTTTTGTTATAAGTCTATATAGCAAGTTAAATTCTTTAATTTTTATGACAAATTATTAATGAAGTCTAGTTTTCAGAAAAATTATGTCCTAGTAGTATGAAGAAATATATAAATCAATATTTCAGTGACACACAGTCTGTCAGGGCACAAATCGTAGGTCAGATTGCTTGGGATGTTCTAACTTACTCACTTGGAATTTGATAATGATATTTGGGGATTGAAAACCTTAGTATGTCTAGTTTCTAATTAATCCAGAATCATAAGATTTGCCCATGTGGTTAAGAAGTTATGAATTATTTTGACAGACACTCAGTCTGAAATCCTAAGACAACACCTAGTTAAACTTTGAAAAATTAAATAGTTGGGAGTGTGAAGTAGCATATGAACATAAACACCTGAAATTACATATTAGTATTAGAAGAGATTATATGCATTTTAAGATGAATAAGTGTTCATGCATGAGCATGCATTGCATATTGTTATTATTAGTAATTGGAAAATAAAATAGCATCATTGCTTGTAGGAAACCAACAAGCTACAAGTGAAAGGAGGAAAATTTAGTAAACCTCTTTGAAAACATAAAGCACAAGGTGAGTGGATAAACTTACAACATAGAAAAATGTTATATGTTGGTTCTTTTATTTATGGTATTACCTCAAGCAAAGATTATTATTATTATTAATTAAACATATCTTAAGCTATGAAAAGTATTTATGATATGTTTCAAGGGTTTCATATGAGATGAAATAACATCTTATACAAAAATGTTTTCAGGGAACAATGCTTGTGAAGTGAAAATAAGTTTTACTTAATAATGATATGTGATTATGACATGTGTATTTTGATATTGTTAAACTCCATGTGTTCATTAGATATGCTATTTGAAAACATGTCTTTGGAATCGCATTCGATATACATGAAGCCTTTGGGGCGTATATCGAGTGTCTTTGCCCTTTGGGGGCTGCTCTACGTGCACGTATTGACCCATGATTGCTCTGCTATCTGAGAATCATGATTGAGGTGACACACAATCATGATTGTGATACGTATTGACCCATGATTTGCTCTGCGTATTTGAGACTTTTTTATTGTGAAGCTCTGCTTAACTGTATGACACACAATCATAGAGGGATATGTATTGACCCATGATTTGCTCTGATACTCTTGATTATGAAGCTCTGCTAAACTGTATGACACATGATCATAGAGGGATACATATTGACCCATGATGAGTATGTGCAATGACACATGTGTGGAGTTTAACTGTGAATATGATGATATCTTGAATAATTAGTATTTATGTAAAAGTTCATATGATTTGGAAAGTTATGTAAAATGAGTTATGCTTTAAACGTTTTCTCATATGAAAGAGATATGATTATTTAAATGTTATATGCACTCGTATTATTCCCCTATGTTGTACATTTTTTTCACTCACTGAGCAAACGATTGTTGCTTACATTACCCTTGCTGAATTTTTTAGATAATTATAAGTTCTCGAGTTGAGTCGACTTGAATCTTGCCTTTGATGCATATAGAAGAGGTCGAGCCGTTGGAGCACTTATATTTTCTCTCCACTTTCATTTTTAAAAAGTATGCATGTAATAGATAAACTCGAGAGTTGTACTAGAGTTTATTAGAATCATTTTGTAAGGTTGTATGAGACTTGATCCTGTGGGGTTATATGTGAAATGGTTTGTGAAAAAAAATATATAATGACCATATGCGAATGTCATATCTTATAGTTTTTTTATTAGACTTTGATGAATATATATCCATCTTTTGTGTGTGTTGGCTAATAACATAAGAAAGTAAGGGAGGGAGGTTTTGCCGATTTTATTTTTGGAATGGCTAAACGTAACTAAGATTTATGATAATTGGGATTAGCACTTAGTCACGGAGTTGGGTGTGACAGTAGTGCAGATATTGGATATGACCGTAAATCCATATCCGATTCCCCGAGTCAAGATATGCAACGAATACTTGACAATATGTGGTAACAATACTTATTGTCTGACAGGAGATCAAACAGAAGGTTAAACAGGTGCTCAGACAAGATGTCACTCAAGAACTCAAAAAGGAATTCAAAAAAGAGTTCGAAGAACGAGAGCGACACATGGCAAGAGCTCAAAGGAAAGAGATGAAAAGAATGATGTGTGGCGAGCTCGACGAGGAGGAGGAGGGCGACGAGTGAAATAAATTTGTAATTTTGTAACGACGATGTAATGACATTTAAGAATTTATGATTTTCAATTTCATTTTATAAAAAAATTTAATTTCAAATGTAAATTATAAATTTTAATTTATTTGCATAAATTATAAATTCATTTTAATATTTTAAATAAATGAAAATTTATCTTTTTTTAATTTTTTTAACTATTGCGACGACTTTGACCGTTGAAACCGTAGAACTCGACAATTTGAGCTGTCGAAACATTTCGACGACTCCAACCGTCGATATTTATCGATGGCTCGACCGTGATTGCTATCAACGGCTTGACCTTCGATTGCTATCAATGGTCCAAGTTGTCGATAGTTATCGACAGCTCAAACCGTCTTAAGTCTCGACGACTTGAGCCGTCGGAGCTTTTCGATTGTTTTGATGACTCAAACCGCCAGGTTGGCCGTCGAATGTTTCGATGATTATTGGGTAACCGTCGTAAAATATTTGCGACGCCTAATATTCGTGCGAATTTCAACCGTCGATAAACCCATCGGAAATAGCATTTTTCGATGGATTTTGCCTCATTACCGATGGTCGTGGCCGTCAAAAAATGACGTTTTTCTTGTAGTGATAGTGGAAGAGGCCGTCCACGGAACTCCAATCGTTGTTCAAAAGCTTTCAGACGGTAGCATCCACGTGTCGACAACCGGAGGGCATGAGTTTTGGGTGAACAAGTGTGTGGTCACCGTCGACACTTGGACGATGATGCGGGTGACGACAGCTGCCCATCCAATCTCTTGGGGGATCAAGGAAGGCCACGAGAAGGAGCTTTAGTTGGAGGGCAGATTCCCCACCTTCATGAGCTACGACGACTCAGTGTCTCATGGTGCGATGCTCCTAGGGGCGTCTTACACACATTAAATCCATAAATGAAGTATTGATTATTGTATTTTAGTTTTCTAGCACTCATCACATATTATCAAGAACTGATTATTGCTTCAAAATAACATGCCTCATAGATGTTATTTTCTTAAATTAGCGATTAGGTGAAATATATTTTAATCAAAATATCCATTCAATTAAAATTCAAAATTTTCAAAATTTTATTAAAAAAATAATTTTCCAAGATCCAAATACAAAAGAAAAAGTACAAAATAACTCCGAGCTTGTTAAAAGTAATTATCCAAAGGTCAGTCATCATAAACCAAGTATAAATCCAATTTTATCATGAATTGTTTTAAGAATTATTTCTAGAAAAAAAAATCAAAATTTCACTGAAATTATGCTACAATGAAAAATTATTTCTAGAAAAAAAGGAAGATTTTTTCAGCAAAGATTGATTTCTTTTGTTTGGATCTAAGAAAAATGAAGCTCAAAATTCATAATAATTATCTTTATACGTATAAGAGTGTGAGAGAAAGCAATATCTTTTCCCAAGGGAAACATGTTTTTTCCAAAAGGTGTACTGTAATGCCCTTGATTTTCGAAATTATATAAAAGAATATTCTATTATTTAATTTTATTCCGAGAAATATGGTTATTAATATTATTATATTCAATAATTTTGAAATAAAAGCAAATTGGGGAGGAAATAAATTGAGGATAAGATTTATTATGAAATTATTTAATTAAATTTGGAATTGATCTAAAGTAGAATAGATCAGTAGTGATTAATATAGATTAATTAAAAGATTAAATTTTATTTGGATTGAAAGTTATAGATAGATTGAAAAATTAGAGATTTAAAAGCCCTATAAGTATATCTTTAGGGTTGGCCGTCTCTATATCCATACGAAAGTCATTTCTTCCTCTCTTTGTTCTCGCACAGCTTCTCGGCAACAGCAAGGTGCAATCGATGATGAACGTCAAGGCGCATAGTTATCCGAGATCAACCAAGCTACGTATCCGTAGGTTTATTGCTATGTTTCATTTTTTTTGTGGAACTGCTGATTCCGGCTTGTTGATTGAAAAGGGTGCAGAAGGGGGAACACAATTGTTCACATCAAATACTGAATGAAATTCATGTTGAAATGAAAAGGAAATATCACGCCACAGGAAAGATATTTTCTAGGACATTTGCGTCGAAGGAGAAAAGAAGAAAGAGAAAATAAAATCCGATGCAAGACATTAAGATGAAGGTGTGAAATGATGTAGAGAGATAAAAACAAAAAAAAATAGAGAGATAAGTTACTTAACAATGAAGAAGAACTCGGGAAAAGCAACTTTATTCACTCGTGTCCAAAACTAGATGATTACAAGAGTATTTGTATGCCTCGGAGCCTGCCAGTTAACATGCTGCCATCCATTTGAATGACAAATAAACTATAACTGTCTATGCCCGACGCCCATCCGCAGACATCATTTTGCTCTACAAAAACCCTTGTGTGACCTTGTGTCCTTCTCAGCAAGAACTCTTCGATCACACATCCTCCACACTATCCTGAACCCTTGGTAATCGTTCGACCCGTCTTGGCGCGCTAGTGCTTCGCACAAACATGCATTGCCTACATGGTTGTCGGTTTGCGCCACCTACGTGCCAACATGGCCCACCTGCCCTTCGTTCCATAGATTTCGTGTCAAACCTTGGTACCTATTTGAAAAAGCATACTCTCGATCTCTGTCCACTAGATTAGTGAAGTTCCACTACCCTATTGTCGGGAAACACCTGGGGGTACGACATGTCGCTGGCATGGTGGTCACACCACCATAATCCTCGCTTGTAACCGTCATGCCACCATAACCGCCTAAGGCAGGGTGTGACAATTCTCCCCCATCCAAGGTGTTGTCGGCCTCCGTAATGTTTGACTCCCATCAGGGACCGCTAGGGGCCCTCACCTCGGTCGACTTTGATGGGTCATCAGTGTCTGCATGATACCTCTTCAGTAGGCTTACATGGAAGATGGAATGAAGCTTCTTGAATCGATGTGGTAGATCCAACATATATTCTATCTTGCTAAGTCCCTTCAACAAAGTGAATGGGCCTTCTTACCTTCTAAATAAAACCTGATGCAATGTTCAAAGAACCTTGAACTGCCCTGCACCAAATTTTACTAAGACTTCATTGCCCACTTGAAACTCAACATGTCGCCGCCTCTAGTCGGCAAATTTGTGCACAGACTTGTCCAGTATGGTCAGGTTTCTAGGTTGTCAAGCCATCCTTGTGCCACCTAATAATCCGTGAGGACTTCCCTACACATCTTGTCATGAGGGCTGTCGGAGTCACTAGATGTCATCCAGTGGCAATCTCGAAAGCACTTTGTTGCGTGATCTCACTCCTATGCATGTTGTAGGAGAACTAAGCAACATCCAAGAACTTGGCCCAATCCGACTAGTTGGCTATCACAAAGTGTCAGAGATAAATCTCTAATCAATAGTTGATGCTCTCCGTTTGATCATCGGTCTACAGGTGGAAGGTTGTCGAGAGACGAAGCTTCAACCCCCAACAAGTGGAACAACTCCTTCCGAAAGTTGAGGGTCGCAGTAGCTGATGTAAACCTCGAGCACGCCCCATTACTTCATCATGTGCTTGACAAACAAACGCGTCACTTCCTCTAATTTGCTTAGGAGTCGAAATGAAGGTCACATTCTTTGAGAACTTGTCTATACCACAATGATAGACCCGGCTCCTCCTGATCTTGGCAATGTTGAGATCAAATCCATGGTCACTAACCGCCATGGCACTCCGGGATGGGCAGAGGCTCCAACAGCCTTGTCGATTTCTTTTGTTCAACTTTGTCCTGCTGACACTTCACACATGTTTGGACATAAGCCTCCACATTGTTCCTCACCTATGGCCAAAATAATGTTCGTTAATTTATGAGAACTAATCGATTTGATAGAAAAGTTTAAGTTTGGTAAATATAATGATGGAAATTTAAAAAGTTGATTTAATAGATAAGTTTTAGTGTGTGTTTGGATAAAAAGTAAGGACTAAGAATATTTATTATTTTATAAAGTATAAAATTATGTAAATAAAAATTTTATATGCATTTATTTATTTAAAATAATAATTAGTATGATATAAAAATATTATATGTAATTGTTGATTTAAATTTTTATTAAAAAATAAGTTGTATCATAATATATTAATATTAATTTTGATTAAATATTTTATATGTTCTTAATATTATAATTTATGTAAATCTTAAGATCCAAATATAATATTTTTTTCTAAAAATAATTGAACATTTAAATTAATAAAACTATATTATAATAAATATAATATTATGAATAAGATTTTACATTAATTTTAATACAATAAAGAAATTTATAATGTTTACCTCAATTTAATTAATTAATACATTTTTATAAATTTATTATAATATAATACTAAGTGAAATATAATAACTAATTAATAAAAATATTTTTAATTATTAGAACTGAATAAATTTATCTCTAATAGTATATTAATAAATAAGTAGATATATTATTAAACTAAATAATATTATATATATGTAAAAAGTAAAAAAATAAAATATCACTTGGTTCTCGCTGATCAGGCAAGTTATTGCAAAATGCAAGAACTTCAGAACTAAAAATATGGTCACGTGATGTTTGATGGTTCTACATTTTTATTGTGTTTATCAGGATTCGTTGGAACTTGGGCAAGTTTTTGCCCAAGTTTTAGGCCTTGAAGTCTTCAAATGTATTCTGGCACTTGTCTGTCCAGTGCCACTTCGTGTTCTTGTTCAAAAGGATGGTGAGGGTGCGGTCCTGTCACGAGTATTCTTTGATGAACCTCCTATAATAGTTGGCCAGTCTTATGAAAGATTGCAACTTCAAAACATTCGATGGTGGCTGCCACTCCTGAATCGCCTCAACCTTCTCCTTGTCCATGTGAATTTCGCCAGCCATAATGTGGTGTCCCAAGAACATTGCCTTACTGAGTAAAGCAGCACATCTCCAACTTGACGCAAAGTTCGTTCTTTCACAATAGCTTGAAAACCTCGGCCAAGTGCTTTACATGATCTGCAAGAGTATCAGATACATCATAATGTCATCAAGACAGGCGACCATGCACTTGTCCAGTAGAGGGTGGAAGATCTTGTTTATAAGTGGGCAAAACGTTGATGGCACTACAAGAAAATTATCATTTTCCGACGGGCAATTTTCGACGGGTAGAAATCCGTGCAATTTGCGACGGAATTATTTTTGACGGATTTTCTGACAGTTACATCCGTCGGAAATGAAAATAATAGATTATGTAATTTGTTATATTATTATTTTATTTTTTTACATTTAGGAACGTCGATATTTCTGACGGATATCCATCCATCGCAATTTTCGATGATTACGATCGTCGGAAATGAAAATATAAATTATGTAATTTATTATGTTATTATTTTAGTTTTTGACGATTAGGAACGTTGATATTTTCGCCGTATATCCATCCGTCATAATTTCTGACGGATTTTCTGACGGTTATGACGTCGAAAATGAAAATAATAAATTATGTAATTTATTATATTATTATTTTATTTTTCGACGATTAGGAACATCGATATTTCTGACGGATATATCCGTCGCAATTTCCGACGGTCGTAACCATTGTAAGTTTATAATAATATAATATGAGGAGTATTTTATTAATATAATTTGCGATAGTCCAAACCGTCACAATTTTCGACGGTTCCGACTGTTCAAAACATTGGTAAAATAAAAAATAAATATTATATATAACTGAATATAGTATTTTATTTTTACAATTAAATAATTTTCGACGGTGACAACCGTCAGTAATTTTAAAAATAATTAATATTTACTTTTTCGATGGCCAGAGTCGTTGGTAATTAAAATTTCGTTATCTCGCTTTTTTTCGTTTTCCCGCTTTCTCAACTTTCCGCCTATATATATATATATATATATATATATATATATATATATAATACCCTTCTCTCTCTATCCTCTCCTCTCTTTCTCTCCCTCTCTCCCGGCCGGCGAGCCTCTGGCCGGAGGTCAGCGTCGACCGCCGACGACCCTCTCCAGTCGACGTCTCTCTCTCTCTTTCTCTCCGGCCCGGACCGCCAGGCGGCCGGATCTCGTCGCTAGCGGCCGGATCCGGCCCCCAGCGGCAGGATCCGGCCGCGGACGTTCGGATCCAGCCCCCAGTGGCCGGGCGTTCGGATCTAGCCTCTAGCGGCCGAATTCGGCCTCTATCGACGGATCCGGCCGCGGCGGCCGAATCCGATCTCGACCAACTGGCGGCTACATCCGGCCGCTCGACCGCTGGCGGCCGAATCTCGGCAGCTGGCGTTGGTCGTCTGGCGGCCGAATCTCGGCAGCTGGCGTTGGTCGTCTGGCGGCCGAATTTGGCCGCCGATTGGCTAATTTTTTTATATTATAAAAATTCTTTGCGATGGTTTTGACCGCCAAAACTTTGGCGGTCGCCCGACGACCATCAAAATTTTTGGTGATAGCAACCGCTGATATTTGCGGCGGTCGACGAAACCGTCGAAAACTTCGATGGTCACAACCGTCGAAAATTCGTCAAAATTTTCGACGTTTCTTTCCCAATCGTCGGAAATTGATTTGCGACGACTATTTTTTGAATGTCCCGATTTCGTCGAAAAAATCGTCGAAAACAATGTTTTCGATGGTTTTTGGGAAAATTACAGATGGTTTCGACCGTCTGTATCCCCATATTTCTTGTAGTGTGGCGCATTGGTGAGGCCAAAGGGCATGATCAAGAAATCATAAAATCCATACCTTGTCACACAAGTGGTCTTGGCCTCGTCTCCTGCAATCCTCACTTGCCAGTACCCAGGACTCAAATCCAATCTCAAGAACACTCGCGCCCTCCGTAACCGATCAAATAGGTCTGCCACCAGTGAAATTGGATACTTATTGTGCACTGTCAACTTCTTCAAGGCCATGTATTCAATAGACATTCTCAGCAAACCATCATGCTTCTTTGAGAATAACACTAGTGCTCCAAATGGTGTCTTCGATGGTCGGATGAAGCCATCCTTCACCAGTTCACCTAACTACTTTCGGAGTTCTTCTAACTCTAGTGGCGCCATGCGATACAACCCCATTGCTAGTGGCTTGACTCCGGGCACCAACTCAATGGCATAGTTTACATCTCAATGAGGTGGCAGCTTCTTGGGAAATTTTGGCGGCATCACATCTTTGAACTGCTCCAACAACCTTTGAATTGCCTTTGGCACATTCTAGTTCACTTGGCCGCCCTCATTAAACTTCAAGGTCTCCTAGTACATTACCTCCTTCCGGCGCACTCCCTTGCACACTTGGATGGTCAAGAACATTTTGGTCTTGATGCTAGCCCTCATCAAAGGAACTTCATGTTTTACATCCTAAGATAATAAGTGTAACTCACTAGTGGTTAGTCTCACTTCCTTGAATCTATCTATGAACTCCATCCCTAAGACGAACTTCTGATCGCCCTTGTCGACGAAGGTCACACTGATAGTGCCCTCCCATCCGGGCTGCCACCTCCTTGAAGACACCACGAATGGGTTGGAAAACCACATTAACCGTCTTGATCAATCCAGTCGCTTGACATATCGAATGCCAAGGCGAGTCCCCTCTTGTGTCGCGATGAAGTTGCACGTGGTCCTAGTATCTACAAGGGTCATAGTGGCGTGTCTGTTCATCAATACTTTTGCAAACATCAGACCCTTCATAGCCTTCTTCATCTTCTTGGTGGGGAGGTTCGCGAAAGTATTCGTTAGTGCCATGATGGATCCCATGTGGGAAGCATTGTCTTCTAGTCACATTCTCTCACATAGTGCAGCCCTCCATAGACGAAGCACTTAACCAACTTACTCTTGGTGTCCTTCTTGTCGATCTTGTTGTCCTTCTTGACCTTCTTGTCTCTTTTTATCATACTTACGGCTTTATCTTTTAGCGATTTTCCCTTGTCCTTATCCACGGCAAAATCCTTGCTCACTAAGAATTTCGTTAGCGCCTCGTCCATGGCTAAAGCTTCCTTAATGGTCGTTAGGCATCCCATGACTTGAGTCCTCTTAGGAAGAAGAAGACCCATGTGAACTCGTCCATGGTGCCCGTCATCTCCAACATCACTGGTTGGAAGTTCCATGCTCAATATATTCCTTCACCGAGCTTGTCTGAGTGAAGTAAGTTTGTTCATGACAACTTCTTGAGCGGTCTCAAGGTAGAACTACTTCATGAAGGTGTCACAAGTGTCGATCATGATCTTTCCTTTCGGCATCTCATCCTCCATGCGCCGCCACGACGGGAGTGCGCCCTCCGCAAGGTATCGCATGGCTGTGATGATTTGATCCCTATCAGTTGTGATCTTGCTCATCTTGAAGCCCTTCCCAAGACACCACATAAAGTCATCGATGACATTCGCCTCTCGCGCGTGCTTCTTTGGTTCTAGTCCGATGAACTTGGTAATCATCACCTTCTGCCGCAGTCCTCGAAGAGTGGCAACGTATTACAGGAGTTCGACCTTCATATTGTCTTCTCCAGGGAGTCGAGTTTGGCCACCTAAAGATCTATCGTGGACTTGCTCTCATCGATTGCAAGGTCGTGCTCTACTATAACTATCTCTATGTTTCGAACCACCACATCCATGCCTTGCAGGGTATGATCCAGCAAGTCGATGTATTCCTCAAAATGAACCAGCCAATCAGTCAATTGGGATCTTGTCGTTTTCTTCTCTCTAGTGCCCCTTTGGTGCTGCCTGCACAACCAACTCCACTAGTTGTGCTTGTCTCTATTTGTCGTCCTCGAGTGCTTGAGCTCTGACCACTTGTCACACACTGAGTTTCTTCATGTAGGAACTCGTCTTTTCTTCCTCCTCGAAGTTACTAAGTCAGCTTCTTAAAAACACCCACAAGTAACTGTTCACATAACACACATAAACTTAGCAGTGAAGAAGAACTCACAAAAGGTGGGGAAAGACAACTTCATTCACTTGTGTCCAAAACGGGACAATTACGAGAGTATTTATACCTCTCAGGGCTTGGCAGTTAACATGCCGCCACCCCATTTGGTTTACAAATAAACTATAACTGTCCATGCCCGACGCTCGTCCGCGAACGCTGTTTTGCTTCGCAAAAACCTCTGCATGGCCTCGTGTCCTTCTTAGCAAGAACTCTTCGATCACACAACCTCCATGATGTCTTGAACCCTTGGTAACCATATGACCCATCTTGGTACGCCAGTGCCTCGCGCTAACATGCATTGCCCACATGGTCGTTGGTTCATGCCACCTGCGCCCCAACTTGGCTCAGGTGCTCTTTGTGCCATAAGCCTTCGCGCCAAACCTTAATACATGATTGACAAAGCATCCTTTTGATACATGTCTACGGATTGGTGAAGTTCCACTAGCGAAGTGTCCAAAAACACTTGGGGCGGCGACATAGCGTCGACACGATTGAGCCACCATAACCATCACCCGTAACTATCATGTGACCATAACTGCCTAAGATGGGATGTGACAAGGTGCTAGAGTATGAAGAAAAATAGAAAGGAACATAATGATTTTTCCTTGGAAAAAAAAGAGAAAGCAAGAGGCTTTTTGTCAAGATGACCTAGCAAAAGAGATAGAGAGAGGAAAAAAAAGAAGAGAAGGTTGGTTCTTCATTTATAATTTTTTTGACAAGGAAATTCATTTATTGAATTCCTCATGCCACATTTATTGAATTTCTATCTATTAGCAATTTTAATTGTTATTTTATATTGATTATCTTGCTAGTATTATTTTAATATTAGTATATTGATTTGATATATTGATTGTACTACGATTGATTGCCCTGATTATATTATTGGAATCTTCATCTTATTGATAATTGTATTGTTGGTCTATTTAGCTTTCAGTTCGTGCCTTGTTTAATATAATTAAAAATTGATAAAGATAGACATTTTAATTAAACAAGATAAAAGTCAAAAGTTGTTGGACCCATGTACTACCACCAAGCCGAGCCATGAATTGAACAAGACACATAGTGTACCAATAGGTTTGAGAAGTCATCCTCTATGAAAGTTATTGTCTTGTGTTTGATCATAATACTCTGCCATTGACGAACTATTATCATTTATTGTTGTTGTTGGCGTGTTGTGGGCTTGATATCCCTATTAGCATGTATGAAAGAGCGCTCTTTATTGAATTAGATAACATCGAATATTAATTGAATCAAATCAAATTGAATGGAATTAAATAGATCATGTTCATTTGGATAATTGTTACTGAATTGACAATTGCCTCTTCGTATCGAATTATTATTGATCAATGACCACTTATTAATCGAATTAGTTTGTTAATTGATCAGACAATTACTAATTATTAATTAAAAATTATTAGTAATTTAATAGTGGTCTTTTGACCTTAGTTTGATATAATGCTCACATTAATAAATTGTTATATTATTAATTGATTACTGTACTGATTGCTCAATTCATACCTTATTTTCGTTGAGCATATTGATTGTTTGTTAAATCTTACGTACAAAATGCAACTAAAAGCAATTCCAACTATCAAAGAAAAAATAGTCATATGCTCCCGTGTCATGATTTGTTATTCAAACAACATCAAACACTTAAAGCTCATGCTGATAATGCCATTTCAAAAAACACTATGGCTATGTTTGACACAAGAATTCGATATGGGAATTTGGGTCATGTAACCTAATTCTCACCGTCTGTTTCTACAATCGGATTACCATAGCAGATTCTTTTTTTTTTCCAATATTTTTTGTTTACGTGACAACTACTTTTTTTATAATTTCATTTTTTTTCTTTCCTAATTTTCTCTCTCTCCCATTTCTCTTATAAAATAATTTATTTATTAAATATAAAAATTTATTATAATGAATTAATATATTATTATTTACTACTTGTCATTTCATTTAAATATCTTATTAAATATAATTTATCAATTTAAATAACATTTTTTATCAATTTTTTAATAAAAGTTTTTTAATTTATACTTTTATTTTTATTTAATTAATATAATTATATTTTATATATACAATACTTTTTTTATTCAAACACCCCGCAAAATCTAACACTCTATTTTTTTAAGAATCCGATTTCGTTTTCAAACATAACCTCATAAGAGAGTGTTAAAGATGATTTTACAAACTTCAGCTTTGCAGAGACAAACTTAAAAAGATAATGAATCTAAAAGGAATACATTTATATATGGTCAAACAAATAAACTCACACAACTGCGGACAGTACAGCTTTATAGTTGAGCATAGTTTTGATAAATAATTACAGTACAGCTCTAACTAGAGATACAGTTTATTATGCCATTACTGCAAGTGTAGCTTTACTATCTTTTTGCGGGGAAAAAAATGTTTCATTTTGTTAAAATTACACAGTAATTTTTTAAATAGGAGTTCGTATTCATAAGGGTGTGTGTTTATTTTAAATGGTAAACGCACAATTTTATAATTGTACATTAGATGTCAGAATTATAAGGATTCACGATCAATTATCAGGAACAGTTTACGTCAATTTTCTGCGTGTAACAACAATATTTTTAAGCAAAAATAAAAAAAAAATTCATTCCCATTGGGACTACTCTCACTCCTAAATGTCATATTTTAGTAATAATATATAAGTAAGAAAACACTAAACAAATATCTTCTTTCCTTAAAGATGTCATAAAATTCTTATGAGTTTGATGCTCAACTAAAATTGACATTATTAGCACAAACAACATTATATTAATTGCACACTGCAAATAAAAATATTAACTCTACATCATCAAACACTTGTGTCAAAAAATTATTGGTAATTTGTTTTGAGAATTTTTTCTTCAAAGAATGTGTTGTGTTTCTGTGTGAGGAGAAAACATTCTTGAATTCACTAGGAAAACGTGTATAATTTATAAAAGTACCTTTTCGTTCCTTTTGGGGAGAAAAAAATACAATAATATAATTTATACATTACATTACGTTACATATGTGAATGGATGGTAGGGGGTGCTGAGAACGGAACCCACACATTTCTCCCCCTTATGCCCACTCCGACACGTGGCGCTTCTCCAGCAGTCTCCCGCCATTTCTCCTCCTCTCCGGCACCCGCCATCCCATGTTTCAAACCCCTCAAGAAGCGACTCGCCCTCGTCCCCTCCTCTCCCTCTCCCTCTCCCAAGGCCTTCAGATCCTATGTCGAGATCTGCGCCTCCGTCCTCCGCCGATGCGCCGCCGCCGACCGCTGCCTCGGCCCTCTCGGCCGCGCCGTCCAAGCGCACGCCCTCAAGTCCGGCATCTCCTCGGACTTCTCCATCTCCTCCAAGCTCATTGAAATGTACTCCCGCTGGGGATGCCCGGACGACCGCGACCGCGCCTTCCTTGAAGCCGACGGTTTCAGTCTCTTCTCCTGGAACTTCATGATCGCTGAGCTCGCCCGGTCCGGGGATCTCGAGGCCGCGCGCCGGCTGTTCGACGGAATGCCTGAGAGGAACGTCGTTTCCTGGACGGTCATGGCGGATGGTCACATGAAATGCGGCAAGGTCCGGGAGTCCATGGAGTACTTCGAGAGAAATCCCTTTCGGAGTGTGATATCATACACGGCCATGATCAGTGGGTTTGTCCAGAATGGGCTCCCCCTGGAAGCTCTGTCGCTCTTCCGCAGGATGCTTGTGCATGGTATGCTGCCAAATGAGGTGACTTTTACCTCCGTCCTTAAAGCCTGCATCGTTGGAGGTGAATTTGAGTGCGGAAAGAGTGTCCTGGGGCTGGTTGTTAAGACTAGTTTCGAGAGACATCTATCTGTGTGCAACTCTCTTATTACTTTCTGTGTTAGGTTGGGTGATGTGGATGCAGCAATAAGAGTGTTTGATGGAATGGAGCAAAGGGATGTTGTCTCTTGGACTGCTCTCCTTGATGTTCATGCCGAGCTGGGGAACATGAAAGAAGCCCGTCTTATCTTTGAAAAGATGCCCGGAAAGAATGAGGTGTCTTGGAGCATGATGGTTTCAAGATATGGCCAGAATGGTGAACCCTTGGAAGCAATAAAGCTATTCAGTCTTATGCTTCGAGATGGTTGTATGCCAAATAGGTCATGCTTAGCTGGTGTTATTAGTGCTTCAGCTGACCTTGAAAATTTGCTATTTGGAACTAGCATTCACTGTCTCGTTACCAAGGTTGGATTTGAGAAGGACTTCTACGTGAGTAGCTCTCTGATTGACATGTACTGCAAATGTAAAAGGTCTGATGATGCACGCCAAGTTTTTGACACCCTTACGGAGAAGAGCATAGTATGCTGGAACTCCATGATTGCAGGTTATAGTTCTGATGGGAAAATCCAAGAAGCCACGGATCTTTTCTCTAGAATGCCAACAAGAAATTTAATCACTTGGAACGCACTCATATCTGGTTATGCACAGAATGAACGCTTCATAGAAGTCCTGGAGACCTTTGACAACATGCTGCTTTCAGGTGAAACGCCAAATAGTATGACCTTCTCAAGTGTTCTTCAAGCTTGTGCCAATTTGCCTTCATTGGTAAATGGAAAGAAGCTTCATGGTAAAATTTTGAAGCTGGGAATTCAATCTGAGGTTTTCATTGGAACAGCCCTCACTGATATGTATGCTAAATCTGGTGAAATTGACAGCGCCAAGAAAGTGTTTTCTATAATGCCTAAGAAGAATGAGATCTCCTGGACTGCAATGATACAAGGTCTTGCTGATAATGGTCTAGCAGAAGAGTGTATACTCTTATTCGAAGGCATGAAAAATACAGATATAAATCCATCTGAACCTATGTTTCTCTCTGTTCTTTCTGCATGTTCACATTGTGGGTTTCTAGATAAAGGGTTCCATTATTTTATGTCAATGGAAAAAGAATGTGGAATCACGCCAAATGAGAAACATTATACCTGCATGGTTGATTTACTTGCACGAGCTGGACGTTTAAGGGAAGCTGAGGAGTTCATTAGCAAGATGCCAATCAGGCCGGAAGCCAATTCATGGGCAGCTCTCTTGAGTGCTTGTAGCACTTTCATGAACAAGGAGATAGGGGAGAGAGCTGCAGTGAAGTTCCTAGAATTGGAGGAGGACACAGCTGGTTATGTCTTGCTTTCAAATATTTATGCATCATGTGGCAGATGGAAGGATGTAGCGAATGTACGGTTACAACTGAGGAATGTCGGAATTAAGAAGGGTGGAGGGTGCAGTTTGATTCAGATAAGAAACCAATTCCATACATTCTTTTCTTGGGATGTAAATCATCCAGAATCATCAGAGGTATACAGGATCTTGGAACTTTTAACTTTGGAAATGGTTTCAATAAAAAGAACAGACTAGACTCTGAATTATTGCTCTTTATTTGTATTAAGATGAATCAAATGACTTGATGATATACTTCTCTGTGAATGAATCAATGACTTTTCATGAGAATTCAGCTCCATTGTTCACATGACAATCATATGCCCATAATTGCGATAACAACGTGATAATAATTGGTACTCAATACTGTATGAGCTAAAATTGAAAAATCTTGTGTCAGCAGATTGCATTACTAGAGTAGACATATCGTCTGTGATGTTCAGAAATTCATATATCAGCTTATGACAGCTTTTGATACTTCTACATTGAAGGTTTGTTCCCAATAAACGTTTATTTTAGGTTTTTGGGTTCGCATGAAATTCACGACAATGTTCTTTTTTTTTTCTTTTCTTACGTGGATCAGATAGAAGGATAAAATGATGAGCTGATGTCACAATTTAGAGCCCCATACTCCCATCCCCCTCAAAATAAAAAATCTCAATCCCATATTTCTTCCATAGTGAGAAAATAAAACAATGTTATACCAAAACTCATTATGCGGTGCTCGAAGTATGAGTAACTAAATTTGCACTTCATATAAACAATTATTGTAATGCCCGATATGGTTGGGCAAAGAAAAAAAAATAGAAGATAAAAAGTTTGAAATCGTATAAGGAAAAGAAGAGGATGGAAAGAATTAAAACAAATAGGAAGATAAAAATCAAATAGAGGAAAAGATAAATAGGAAACAAGGTTTTAAAATCTGAGTGGATTAAATCAAATTTTGAATTTTCAATTGTTCTCAAATTCCTCTTCTATAAATAAGAGGTCAAATCAAACAAATCAGTCTCTTTTATTTTTCCTATAAGCCGGCCCTAATTTCTCTCCCTCTTGTGCGCCTTTTTCGTTCCTTTCTCGTCCCTGATTCGTTGCCGCCAAGAGGGGACTCGCCAGAGGAAGGGGACGCCGTCGAACGTGTGCCTGAACCGAGAGGTGCGGGCAAAGGAAGAAGAGAAAGAAGAAGACTGCAGGATTAGTTTCTTAGTTTCTGGACAAAAACTAATAAGGTATGGAAGTAGGATAGATTCTTCCTATAATAATGATTTTAGGCTTAAAGCATGCTCTATTTGGTTCCTAGTTATCGTATGATGTCATATGCCTATAATTGGTGCCAACCATCGTCAGAGAAGATGATCGGAATGCGAACTGCGCGTCTGCGCAGTTTCTACGAAAGAAGAATCCGGCCCGAGTTCACAGGAACTCGGCCCAGGTAGGTCCTTCGCCGGACCGAGTTCATAGGAAATTGGCCCAGATCCGTCATTGCTGCGCACTCCGAGTTCTGCAATCGGACGAACCCGGCCCGAGTTGAAGACGACCTGGACCGAGTCCCATGCACGATGAACAGTCGGGCAAGATGGCTGTCTCGACAAGAACACGACCCAATCCGGCCCGGGTGTAACCCGAACTCGGCCCGGGTATTTTCCCTGATTTTTATCGAGGATGACCATGTATGAACCCGACCCGATTTTAACCCAACTCGGCCCAGGTTTCGAAGTGATTAAGTTGACTTTATAATTCTTTGATCCCTGATTATGTACTTAATTCAGATCTTGATGATGATGATGATTATGCTATTAATGCTCCCGATTCATGTACTTAATCCTGATCTAAGTCATGATGATGATTATGTCCATTATGACTTTATTATGATCTAATTTAGATCCAATCATATCTATGACAACACTGATCCATATCCATCAATTTTGATCTATCTTATGACAATGATGATGATTATGATGTTAATATATTTTTTATTTCTCTCCATAATTCTATCTTGTAGTTCCGATTATGTCTTATATAATGATGATGATGATTAGGATCATTGATCAATATGATTCGTTAATCCTTTCCTATGATGACCAAATCTTAATTATGATCCTTATGTTCTAATGAAAGATAAATTAAAAGCTGCAAGATAAAAGATGAAAAATGTTAAATAGAGAGCTATTTTTATGATGAATTGATGACGATCAGTTATGGACTGACTTCGGTCAGTTATAGGCCGACTACGGTCAGTTATGATGATGATGATGGACGGGTTGAGGCAGGCCTCCCCGTAGGTTGAAATATATCCCACTATAAGTCAAAGATGAATAATAAAATAATGAAAAAGATGAAGCATATCAATAATGAATTTTTTTCATGATGATTAATGACTCTTGTCACACTTATGATGATCTTTCCATGATCTATTCATCTATTATTAATATACTTTAACAAAGATGATGTGATTCATGATTATCTATGTTCGTAAAATGATTTCTTATGATTCTAGTTATGATGATAATCTCATAATCATGATCATCAGCTTTTGCCTCCTTTATGATAATTTATTATGATCTATCTTGATCTTTGATTTTATGATCTCAAGAAGACGACGATCTATCGATTTCCTATCCATATGCCAAGTATATGATCTCTTTTACCCATATGATGATGATAATGTCTATTTTCTTTCTATATGATGATGTTCCTTATGACTCTTGTCTAGTATTATGATCTTATGATGATGTTTATCTTACTTTCATACTGAATTGTAAAACTCATAGGGAGTTTCTCCCCTACATATTCTTAAATGCGGGACCAGATCTTAATGATGAAGGTGGCCAACAGTGATAGATCGAGCTCATAGGTGACTGCACATGGGTATCTTGAGTCCTTTAATTTGATGTACTAACTTCCTTTTGGACTCATATGAAGTTCTTTATCATTCTTCCGCATACTAAGATGTCATACTCTTTTTATTATTTAATGATGATTAAGTCTTTCGCGTTTATATGATGTTGAGTTGTCTAGTTCATATTTTTTATCAATAAGATGTGTACGTAAGGATGATCAGTAACATTTTCGAAGCGTATTCTGCCACGTGGCGGGGTGCGATTTTGGGGCGTTACAGTTAGGTATCAGAGCCTAAAGTTAAGGCATTCTCATATCCTAATGTATGATGTCATGGTCCATATGCAAGTGCCACGAGTAGTCATCGCGCCATCTGAAGTCATGTCAAGTAAGTTGTCCCTCTTTCATAAGTTGAACGATTAAGATGACAACTCTTAACTTATGATATTTGATTATGCTAATTTAGGATCTTATTGATTCTTAGGATTCTTTCTTAAATAATCCAAATTCATGATGAAGTACTCTACGAATGTCGTATGATCCTAAGATGTGACAATTGACATGCCTCCTATGGCCTCTTCATATATTTTCATATTACACTTGCATTGTCCATCCTTCTAAGATGATCAAGTACTGATTCAATGATTTGATCAAATATCTGTTCTTGATCTCACATGTGATCCCCTTCTATATCATTGATCTTATTATCAATTAAAGAAGTATTTTTTTATGATGATATTTAGATAAGGATCACATCAAACATAAGTCATAGTATAAGTTATTGATCTAGATTGATCTTATAAAGATGATGATTGACATGGTTCCATTATTAATCTTATCGAATCATATGTTGACATTATCTACAACGATGAACAACACTCTTAGTGAGTCTATTGACCCTTATATGACATAAGCTACTTTTAAGGATGATGACCCTATGAAAATAATTTTATACCATAAAGTACGTCCTACTAGTATAAATGACGATAGAAGATAAGATCTTTTCTTCACATCGGTTAGAAATTCTTAAGAGGATTATGATGGGATTCTTAGTGCCAATTGAGTTTCCTCCTAAGATGTATAAGTATTATGCAAGAAGAAGAAGATAGTTACTAGTACACAAGTGAACTAAAAGCTATACCTCCTTTCAAGTATGACCCTGATTTCAAAGGCATCATAACACATGAATTGAAGAGTCAAATTTAATAACTTTAAGACAAAGGGTTTATGAGATCGAGGGTCTCATTTTTAGAATGTTCCACTTCTTTTGTAAAGAAGAATGACGACTCTATGAATTTAGAGATTTATTTACAAGTTGTTAAATAAAACAACCATCAAGACACAAGCATCTATTTCCATGTATAGATGACCTATTTAAGATCAGGATGTTCTCCAAAGTTGGCTTATGAAATGAGTAACAGTAGCTTCGGATTGCTGAAGAAAATATGATGAAGGTAATTTTTATGTCGATGTAATCACTATGATTTAGTGATGCCACTAGACTAATGAACACCCTCAAACTTATATAGACCTCATGAACGTGGTGTGCAGACTATCCCCGAAGCAATATAAGGAACATATGTGGATTGATACTGAGTACTAAGATAGTATAAATCCACATGAAAAAAAAAATATGATTGAAGAAGTATAAGATGAAACAACTAACTTAGGAACTCAAATGAGTTGTGGTATTATCCTTAATTATTCAAAAGGGATTTTGAGGTTGTAGTATTATCCTGAAATACTACTTATATGAAGTTTTTAAAAGATTCTGAGTTCCTCATAAATTACCACCATGATAATGAATTTTATTCCACATGCACTCAAACACAAGAAGGAAAGCTCATTAGACTTCAATGAGACTGTGTGAATATGAAATGATGAAAGGACTAAGCATGTGGAACTCAAATGATGAAGTCCTAAAAAGCAATACTGGATGAATAACATAAGTCTGGGTTGCGGTCCATTTGAGATTGTGTCTTATAAAGAAAAAAATATATTAAAGGAATATTATAAGTCTGGGTTACGATCCATTTGGAAAGTACAAGAAGTATAAGGATGTAACCATTAATTTGGGAAGCACAAAGATGTATAAGAATGAATAAATGGCAATGACATGAAACATGAAGATACAAATATTCTAAGTACTCAGTATGTCATTGTGTAAGATGTAGCACTAGAAACCTTATGAAAGGATGATGTATGACGTTAATGATTCTATATAAAGATGACCTCATTTAGGATCATAATTTTATTTAATGATGCCTATGCTAACCCAAATGATCTTTATGATCATGTATAAGATTATACGAGTTATGATCAATTTTATTCCATAAAAATGGTGACTACCAATGATGATGGAATACACTCAATGATATCGTTGATTCTTGTATGATGATCATCGATCTTATCGATGTACCTTAGGACACTACAGATCTTAATGACTCTCATGATAAGTTTCTCCCACCATGTTAGGCTATGTCATTGTTGATCTTAATGATCCACGTGAGGATCTACATGATGACCATACTATAATAAAGGAGTGATCCTATGATGATGATAATCTATTTATGATGCCAAATAATCAATCTTCTTGATTTTCTCATGATATCTCATGGTTGTATAATCAACCATATCATATGCTACCTTGATGACCCTTAATATTAGGATTGATGATGATCATGCCATATGTTCATGACTATGATTACCACTTTTATGGAATCAATTATGAGATAACATTTTGTTTTTCCACCCATCAATACTTATCGATTTTTCATCATGATTCATGATGACTTCTACTTGTTAAGAATAATTATGTCAGTTACAAGATTCTCTTTGAGAACTTATATAGGGTACCATGCAACTTACCTACATGTGGGAATGATGTAAGTACATGTAGGAATGAGACAAGTATATGTGAGAATGAGGTAGGTGAAAGAAAATTTCTAATGCCAAGAGCTGAAGTAGACAACATGAACATGCTAAGGAAAATTGAATTGATATAAAGAGGATGAAGGCAGGTCTGGCATCATAGAAATCTTATGCTAGTAAAGGCGGATGTAGATAGATCTTTAACTTGATGATCAAGTTGTATTAAAGGTTTCTCCTACCCAAGAAGGCATTTGATCCAAATTATTTATTCGATCGGAAACCAAGATATGTCCAAATGATGTCATTACATCATCATGTGTTTTCTCTGATCTGGAGCTAACTTTGCTCCTAAATTTTTAATTGGTCCTCCATGACCAAAAGTTAGGATGTTAGGTTAAGGAAAATACAAGATGAAAAAAAGAATTGCCATGACTTATGTAAAGAAGAGTTTACAACCTCATACGAGGCAATTCTCTAATTGACATATGGATGATTTTTATGGCAACACATTATTGTGTTGACTGATGTAGATTTTATTTTCCAATTATAGCAAAGACAAAATGAAAAGATGAACCATATGATGAAGAAGGGATGAAAGAAAATGTTATATGATGAAAGGACTTTTGCCCTAAGGTACATTATGATAAAAGGACCCATTGTCCCAATGCATACGATAACGGAAGGACTATGTCCGCCTAAAATCATGATTCTAGAAAGAATCAATCCTAGTTCCATATGCCTATAATTGGTGCCGGTCATCGTCGAAGATGATCGGAACGCGAACTGCGCGTCTGCGCAGTTTCTGCGCAAGAAGAATCCTGCCTGAGTTCACAGGAACCCGGCCCGGGCAGGTCCTTCGCCAGATCGAGTTCGTAGGAACTCGGCCCGGATCCGCCATTGCTGCACTCTCCAAGTTCTGCAATTGGACGAACCCGACCCGGGTTGAAAATGACCCGGACCGAGTCCCATGAACGACGAACAGTCGGGCAAGATGGCTGTTCCGATAAGAAGACGATCCGACTCGGCTTGAGTGTAACTCGAACTCGGCCCGGGTATTTTTCCTGATTTTTATCGAGGATGACCATGTATGAACCCGACCCGGGTTTCACCCAACTTGGCCCGAGTTTCGAAGTGATTAAGTTAATTTTTATAATCCTTTGATCCTTGATTATGTACTTAATTCAGATCTTAATGATGATGATTATGCTATTAATGCTCTCGATTCATGTACTTAATCGTAATCTAAGTCATGATGATTATCATGTCTATTGTGACCTTATGATGATCTAATTTAGATCCAATCATATGTATGACAACACTGATCCATATCTATCGATCTTGATCTACCTTATGACGATGATGATTATGATGTTAATATATTTCTGATTTCTCTCCATAATCCTATCTTGTAGCTCCGATTATGTCTTATATAATGATGATGATGATTATGATCATTGATCAGTACGATTCGTTGATCATTTCTTATGATGACCAAATCTTAATCATGATCCTTATGTCCTAATGAAAGATAAATTAAAAGCTGCAAGATAAAAGACGAAAAATATTAAATGGAGAGCTCTTTTTATGATGGATTGGTGACGATCAGTTATGGGCTGACTTCGGTCAGTTATGGGCCGACGACGGTCAGTTATGGACTGGCTACGGTTAGTTATGATGATGATGATGGACGGGTTGAGGCAGGCCTCCCCGTGGGTTGAAATATACCCCACTATAGGTCAAAGATGAATAATAAGATGATGAAAAAGATGAAGCATATCAATAATGAAATATTTTCATGATGATTAGTGACTCTTGTCACACTTATGATGATCTTTCCATGATCTCTTGATCTATTATTAATACACTTTAACAAAGATGATGCGATTCATTATTATCTATGTTCATAAAATGATTTCTTATGATTATTGTTATGATGATAATCTCATAATAATGATCATCAGCTTTTGTCTCCTTTATGATGATTTATTATGATCTATCATGATCTTTGATTTTATTATCTCAAGAAGACGACGATCTATCGATTTCCTATCCATATGCCAAGTATAGGATCTCTTTTACCCATATGATGATGATGTATATTTTCTTTATGATATTCCTTATGACTCTTGTTTAGTATCATGATCTTATGATGATGTTTATTTTACTTCCATACTAAGTTGTAAAATTCATAGGGAGTTTCTCCCCTGCATGTTCTTAAATGCAGGACTAGATCTTAATGATGAAGGTGGCCAACGGTGACAGATCAAGCTCATAAATGACTGCACATGAGTATCTTGAGTCCTTTAGTTTGATGTACTAGCTTCCCTTTGAACTCATATGAAGCTCTTTATTATTCTTTCACATACTAAGATGTCATACTCTTTTTATTATTTAGTGATGATTAAGTCTTTCGCATTTATATGATGTTGAGTTGATTAGTCAAAGTCATATTTTTTGGTGAATAAG
This sequence comes from Pontederia crassipes, assembly GCA_030549335.1. Taxonomy (NCBI): domain Eukaryota; kingdom Viridiplantae; phylum Streptophyta; class Magnoliopsida; order Commelinales; family Pontederiaceae; genus Pontederia; species Pontederia crassipes. The sequence goes on along the minus strand of CM060184.1, from coordinate 40,014,660 downwards.
ATGTACATATAAGGATGACCCGTAGCATTCCCGAAGCGTATTCTGTCACGTGGCGGGTGGAATTTGGGGGCGTTACATTTATGCAGGAAATGGAGCAAAATAAAATGATAATGATATCAGTTAAAGAGTTTTTCTAAAATTTGTATAATCATTTAAGAAAATCCTCTAAAAAATAATCATTTAAGAAAATAATTCAGATATGCCCAACTGCAGAAAATACAGTTTCAAATGAAATTGATCACTTATGTTTAAACCATAATGAGAATCAACTTTCATTTATTTTCTTATGAATTTAACTATGGCTCACATAACTTTGTATTCACAACTTCTCAAAAAAAGAAAAAAATTTGTATTCACAAAATGTTGCTAATTTTGCCTCTCCAAGGAATTTTTATTTCAATTTAATTACAGTATCAGTACGACTTGAATAACTACATAGGAGATAACTAAATATTAAGTTTATGACTGTGAAGATCTTCATCACCACTAAGAAAAAAGAATAAGCCAAATTATAATGATTTAATAGCAATGTCAAGAGATTAGAAGCTTGCAATCTTGAGGACAAAAAATCTAATAGCAAGGTACACATGGTTCAGTAGCAAGTGCTGTTGTGTGACTTTGTTAGCCCTTTGAGCATCCTACTGATAGTTTGCAGGCAACTTGTGCCTGTGGGTTTCAAGAGACCTTGTGACTTCTCATAAGACTTCCAACAAAATGTCCTTTGAGATATTTGGTATTCGTTTACAGGCAAGAGTTGAATGTCCTTCAGGTCATGTTTGTGCAGGGAGCACTATCAATGCATGCAAGGTACATAGGTCGAGACAAGTAAGTCCCAGCAATCCCCCTATAAGCAACATTACAAGTCACGACTGTATCAGTTTTTATTTCTGCGAAGCTTTTTATTGCAGTAATAATGATCAATCATGATTGGAGTTTACAACACTGATACTCGTAGATTCAGGAATGTCACATTCCTGACAGATCCTAAACCACCCTGATAGATAATGGGGTTAATAATATTAAAGAAGTGCACTATGTTATACCAGGATTTGGCCCTCCATTTTTCAGAAAATAAAGAACTGCATTATGTTTTATTATCTTAATTCTGAAGTATAGTGGCTTGATATTAAAGCATTCAAATTGTATAATCTAAGAAGTCCTTGCATCTTAACATCTAGTTGACTTAGTTGCCATGCTTTGGTCCTGATAGATAAAGCATTTTGGACCATTATATTCTCCATGAAGACAATGGAAACACAGGACAAGCTATTTCCTTTTCCTAGTCCTCCCACATTGCATTAAGCTTACACAGTAAGTCTAATAGTCATGATGACATAATATAAATCACATTTTTTTTTAGACAAGAACATTGTTCTCTTTATCGACATTGTCATTGTTTCTTTACCTTATACCATTAACATTAGAACATCCAGATTGTATTGGCACACCGTCACCACTTAAAAGAAATCAAGAGTAATCATTGATATTTATGTCTTGAAATCAGAGATCATAATTTAGTCTTAAACAAAAATCTAAGATGTGATACAATATTTTTTATTTTTGCCACACCCAGTTAACGAATGTTTGATTTCAACGTTTCTGGAATTCTGAAGGTGTATACCATCAGTATTTAGGCTATCTTTTGGAGATGAAAATGTGATGTTCTCAATATGAATATCCTCTAGAATCGTCAAATTTCAGGTGGCACTGAGGACTTTTAGTTATTTCCATTGATCATGATGTTGTAACTTTTCGAAAACCTTATGACCTGAAGATAGAGATAATAATTTCATATAGGACTCTTGCTAATTTTTGTAACACATTCGTGATAAGAAAAATAAACATGACAAGGAAAAGCTTGAAAACGATCGGTAACATACTGTCATCCTCATGTCTGTTGATGCTTGATCGATTCGCATCAGCCATGAATATCAAACTTTCCATTTAGTACATGATCAGAAGGAAAAACCTACTTGCCAGTGTGAAAATTTCTTCCTTCTTTCACACCTGATTGTCGTGGCTTTGAGATGTGTTCCACACCATGTGATTCATTTGTCCTCATCCAGAAGCAGAAAGACTCAACAATCAGATCATCAATGGTTCCTTTTCCTTGGATACTGAAGTCCTTGATCCAAATCTTGTTAAAACATTGAAGGACGTTCGTTCTTGGCACACTTGTATGATCTCAAATAATGCCCTCTATCTGATGGTGTTAATAGAAGACGGTTTTAGGATTGAATGGGTTATTCCATTGTAGAAGATCACTTCTTAGAAACAGCTGTTATTATTATTATTATTTTTTTTGAAACGGTGTTATTATTTAATTATTCGTGCATAATGTAAGAAATTTAGCCTAAAATGACTAGTTATTTCATCACATAAAAAACCTAACAGTATACGTTAAGCTAAGATATTATCTGGTAACATATTTCACTTGGATAATTAGGTAAATTTGTATCCTTGATGGGATCACTATGGTTGCGCTGGTGACCATGTAGGCAGCCTTCGATGATGCTTTCGGTGACTGTAGCTTACCTACTTTGTTAGGTAAACTCATGCAAGTGCAGCTACTGTAAGTTATATTGACAGTGGACCTTTATTGAACATTTTATCAATCTTGCGAAAAGAGTTCGAAAAATGGATAACTTAGTAAATCATGAAATGTTTTAGAAGTCCAGAAAATGCTCTTTGACTAGAAAACTGAAAAAGAAAGCATAATTATAACACCACAACAATTTGCTTGTAGCATAAGTAAAGCAAGGCAAAAGGATGAAAATGCAACATGATGACAAAAAGATAGAAGGAAAAGGCAAGCCGGTATGCTGAAGATTTTAGTGATGCTTAGTATATTATTTTTTTGTAATCAGTCCGAGAAGCGGAACTCACAGTCCAATCATGCGGGGCGTTAACGGTTGTGCGCATCAGACCGCAGGTTGAAAGTCCGTCCATCATCGAGCCTAATTAATGTAGTTAGGTCGTCCCGGATAACGTACCTGACAGTGATAGATGAGACTCTGCGGTTGAAAGTCCGTCCATCATCGAGCCTAATTAATGTAGTTAGATCGTTCCGGATAACGTACCTGACAGTGATAAATAAGACTCTCAATAAGAATTTTCTGCGTTCACAAAACTCCAATTCAAAACATTATTAAGCGAGGAGAAGCTACTGTCCACTCCAAACCTTGTTGGTCATGGAAGAATATTGCAGCTGTGATGTGATGGCAAATGGTGACTGAAAAACATGGAAACATGTTTGTAAACGCAACTGAGAAACCTTGTGCTTTAAGAGTTTTTGAAGTTATTGTTAGGTAAACCTTTCAAACAAAAAATATGAAGTTATTGGAAGTATGTAATTTTTGCTTCTAACATAAAAAATAAAAATATGAAATATAAAAAAAATAATCAATAGAAAATTTGTATATAATAATCAAATTCATAATATTTTAATTTATTAAGTGTATAATTTTAAAATCAAATCTTAAAATTAATTATAAACTTATTATTTATTATTTATGATTGTTATTTTTTCTTTCGTATAATACACTTTGATATCATATATATACTTATATAATCGAAATATCATAGCTTAATTTACTATATAATATTAAATATAATATTTATTATTATCCGGTCCGATCGACCGGTCCAACTGGATCGGCCGGTCCAACCGATCCGATCGGTTCGACCTGAAACGAACACTTTTCCGGGTCGTCGTCCAGTCCGGTCCTAACAACATTGGTCACGAGACAAATTTGTTGTCAAAGTTAGGATCGAAAGTTGGGAAATGGGATGGGTTAATATATTTGTTTTATCATTGATAATTTATGGCATGTTTGGCTAAATTTATAAGTCAATCAATAAATAGTTTTAAAATTTTCTCCTTATTTAGTAATTAAGGGTCCGTTTGGTTTAGTTGATATAAAATAGTTAATAAGTTGAAGTGTTGATAAGTAGTTTAATGACTGAAGTTGATTTTAAAAAATAAGCAGTTACGTCTTTGGTAATAAAAACACTTATAGGTTATTATTTTAGTCAAATGACTAAAAAGTCATTAATATTATAATAGAAAAAATATGTGAAAAAAGTTATATATATTCTAAGGGCAAAATAGCATATTCAATGTTCAAAGTTATTTGCTTTTTTTTCTTATACAAAATAAGTTGGGGTTTCTTAGCTTATTTTTTCTGACTTATAAACATGTAAAATAAGCGCTTATCAGTTATTTTTTCTAGTTACCAAATAAGATGATAACTTCAAATTTGTTTATAAGTCATTTGTAAACTTAAAAAAAAATTGATAAACACTTATTTTTGTAGGATTCTAAAGGGCACCAAGAGAAGGGGATTGGTGTTCAATTTGAAAATGTCGATTTGACAAAAATCATCGCGGAAGCTTAAAATTGATTCTTAAATCTTTTATAATTCAGATCATAAATTTAATATTAGAGGGAGAGAGAGAGAGAGAAAATCAAACGCAAAGACTCGGTGGTTGTTGACGAGGTTCGGCCACACCTTGGCCTATGTCCTCGCTCCGACTTCTCGACCTCGAGACCGTCGGAGATTCCACTAGCACTTCCTTTGTTCCAAATGGGGCAAGGAAGAAAGCCCTTTACACCAACCACATTTTCTCTACTTCGAGAGGCAAGGTAACCTCTCCTCCTAGGAAACTAATCTATTTCTCTCACTCAAGAGGTAAGATTTAGAACATCTTTTACACAGGAACTCTCTCTAATTTTTCTGAACAAAAATGTTTCTCTCTTTTACAAAGTTAAGCTCACGAAAGAAGAAGAGAGAAAGAATAAGAAAGCTATAAAATAAAAACTTCAAGAAATGATTTTTATTTGACAACTTGAAGCTTTTCTTCAATGAGTGAATGAGTGCCTTTGCTTCTGGTCTTGGCACTTCTTTTATAGTCTTCAATGTGTAGAAAATTTGTCCAGAAATTATTTCACAAATTTCTCTTTCAAATTTGACCGTTATTGTTCATTTGACTCAGAGGCCGGTCGACCGCACTTCTGGACCGGTTGACCGGTCTATGTGACCGCTACGTCATTTTCATAGTTTCAGCACTTGGTCGGTCGACCGAACTATTGACCGGTATGTCGATCGGTATTATCTCAATGTCGTTCGGAGTAGATTCAGTAGTTATTGATCGATTGGCATCTTCTATTCAGTCGACCGGTACGTCTCGACCGGCCTTCTTTGCGTCGACCAGCAAGTTGACCGACCTGCACTGTTTTGATCACAACTTTCTGCACGGTTATCCAAATTAGATGATCTTAGAGTTTATGAAAAGCTAACAGAATTCTCTACAACTCAATTCCACATTCTTCCAAAACTAATGAGATCAGTGACAATTATTTAATCAAAGTGTAGTGTGCATAAAGTTATCCATTTTTCTTTAAACTTTTTTAGCATTTTAACTTTAATCTTTCGAGGTTTGTTTCATCAAAATATAATTTTATATGTCATTAAAATTTTGACCCAACAATCTTCCCCTTTTTGATGAAGACAAATCGAGAAATATGAAAAAAATATAAGTTGACGAAAAAGTTATAAAATTTTGTTAAAATAATTTTACTCCCCCTAACACTTAACTTTTCTTATAAAATATATTCAGGTCATATTTCTCCCTTTTTTATTTCATCAAAAAGTCATTTATAAATGAAATATATAAGAAATCATATGTAACCCCCCCTTAATCAATTTTTCAAAAAAATTATTCTTCCCTTTTTTGTCATATAATAGATATGTAGAGTTTGCAACATAAGGTTTTGAAAGATAACTCCCCTTAAGTTTATGACTATTTTATAATGAAAATCAATTTATGAAAGTCAAAACAAAAATATATTAAGAATCAAAATATGACATAAAACTTTGATTCAACAATGTTATCCACGATAAAATTTAATCATGTTCCCCTATCACTATTACCAATTTTCATTTATATCTCTTTAAAAAATTGTAGTTTTGAATTTTTGAGTGACATAAAAAAATAGATCATACTTTTATCATAATCCTTGTGCCTTCACATTTTCAATTCCATATGTCATTTGCATGTGAGGCACACCTGAAAAAGTAATCAAATAATTTTTTATATTCAAACTTCTTTGGGTCCAATTTTGTTAGATAATGTTCCTTTTGTAATTCAAATCATGCCATGTGCATGTGGTGATAATTTTCTTATTTTACATTGATAAGAATAATGATCATGAAATCTGCATGTAGTGATTTTTTATCATAGGAATGATTGGATTTCCAATAAAAAATTTTATGTCCAAAATGACTCTTAAGATTATTTTTTGTTAGTTGAAAAATAATCTTATTTTGTGTATTTTTCAAAAAGGCATTTTCTTATTTTATTTTTTCTAATGAACATGCTAGTTTGACAATTTCACATGCATGTGTAATTTCTAAAGTTTCAATTTCATTTTTAAGATTTTCATTTTCCATAAGACATATATCATTTTCCTCTTTTAATTTTTCAATTTCACATATTAATTTTTCATTTTCCTCTTTAATTGAAAAATATCGTTTTATAAGAGAGGAGAGTTTTTTATTTATATCTAAAGAAAAATTTTCTTCGGAAGAGCTTGATGAGTCATTATTTGAAGAATTAAAGGTTACTTCATCGTCGTGTGTCATTAAGCATAAGTATGCTTCATCACCGGAAGAGCTTGATGAGTCATTTCTTTCACTTGACTCTTCGTACTTTTCCTTCTTACCTTTTCGATATGTCTTTTTCTTTGTGATTTTTGTTTGATCTTCGGATAGGTTTTTCATTCTTTTCTTTCTTCTTCACCAAGTTAAAATACTTATCTAGTTTTCTTATGTAGCGGGCAAGTATCTTTTCGTCCAGTTCTTCTTCACTTGAGTCTTCTTCATTTGCATTTGCCTTTAATGCCAATGTTTTCTTCTTGGGGGCTTTTTCTTCTTGATCTTCTTGGATTGAGATCTTATGTATTAGAAATGAACAAGTAGATCATCGAAATCCAATTTATTCAAATATTTTTTTTCGATCACGGTCCTCTTTGTATGCCATCTTGAGGAAAGAGATCTGAGAATTTTTTTCACTTTTTGAGAGTTAGATCTTGATTCGCCTAAGGAGGCTAAGACATTCAAAATATCATTAAATCGAACAACATATCATTTTTAGACTCATTTTCATACATCTTGAAAGAATCATATTGATAATTTAAAATATTCAATTTAAATTATTTAACTTTGTCAGTTCCTTCATAAGTGGTGATGAGTTTTTTCCAAATCTCAATTGCGGTTTCACAACTTGAAATTCAATTAAACTCCGTTGAATCCAAAGCACAATAGAAAATATTCTTTACTTTCCAATCTAATTTTGAAATTTTTTTTGTCTTTCGTCATGTTCGGAAGGTAATTTTTCATGTAAATAATAGCCTTTCTCAACAATATCTCACATGTTTAAATCGATAGAACATATGAAGGCTTGAATCCGAATTTTTCAAGATTGAAAATTTGACGCTTTTAAAAGGAGAGGACGACTAATTGATTGTCCTTCGGCAAAAACAAATGCACTTGATATCATAGCTCTCAAGATTGTTAAATCTTAAAACAAACGATTGAATCTTAAAAATGATTAGATCTAAAATGATTAGATCTAAAAACCGAGATGATTCAAAAGATCAAAACAAGAGCAACCCGCTTTGATACCAATTGTATGATCCCAAAGGGCACCAATAGGGGAGGGGTTGAATTGGTGTTCAATTCGAAAATGTCGATTTCACAAAAACCGTCGCGGAAGCTTAAAATCGATTCTTAAATCCTTTACAATTCATATCATAAATTCAATATTAGAGGGAAAAAGAGAGAGAGAGAAAATCAAACACAAAGACTCGGTGGTTGTTGACGAGGTTCGGCCACACCTTGGCCTACGTCCTCGCTCCGACTTCTCGATCTCGAGACCGTCGGAGATTCCACTAGCACTTTCTTTGTTCCAAATGTGGCAAGAAAGAAAGTCCTTTACACCAACCACCTTTTCTCCGCTTCAAGAGGCAAGGCAACCTCTCCTCACAGGAAGCTAATCTATTTCTCTCGCTCAAGAGGTAAAATTTAGAACCTCTTTTACACAGGAACTTTCTCTAAATTTTCTGAACAAAAATGTTTATCTCTTTTATAAAGCTAAGTTCACAAGAGAATAAGAGAGAAAGAATGAGAAAGTTATAAAATAAAAATTTCAAGAAATGATCTCTCCTTGACAACTTGAAGCTTTTTTTTCAATGAGTGAATGAGTGCTTTTGCTTCTGGCCTTGGCACTCCTTTTATAGCCTTCAATGTGTGAAAAAATCGTCCAAAAATTATTTCACAAATTCCTCCTTCAAATTTGACCGTTACTGTTCATTTGACTCGAAGCCGTTACGTCATTTTTATAGTTTTTGCACTTGATCAGTTGATCGGACTATCGATCGGTATTGTCTCGACGTCGTCCGGAGTAGGCTCAGTAGTTATCGATCGATCGACATCTTCTATTCGGTCGACCGGTACGTCTCGACCGACAGGTTGACCGACCTGTACTATTTTTATCATAACTTTCTGTACGATTATCCAAATTAGATGATCTTAAAGTTTATGAAAAGCTAACAGAATTCTCTACAATTCTGCTGGCGTTCTACATTCTTATAAAACTAATGAGATCAGTGACAATTATTTAATCTAAGTGTAGTATGCATAAAGTTATCCATTTTTCTTTAAACTTTTTTAGCATTTCAACTTTAATCTTTCCAGATTTATTTCATCAAAATATAATTTTATATGTCATTAAAACTTTGACCCAATAATTTTACCTGCGTATAAGGTATAAAAAATAAGTTGGAGGTCTCCAATTTATTTTGTATGAGAAAAAAATTAATCATTTTGAACACTGTATATATTATTTTACTTTTAAAATATACATAACTTTTTTTCACGTATTTTCTCTATTATAATATTAATAACTTTTTAATCATTTAAATAAAATAATAATTTATAAGTTTTTTATTATCAAATATATAATTATTTATTTTTAAAATTAATTTTAATTATTAAATTATTTATCAACACTTTAATTTATCAACTATTTTATATCAACCATTCTTGTCTTATGATCACTTTGAGAAAAAGCTTTTGCCTTTGTCGGATAGATTCGAAAGAGTTTACCTAAAAAAAAGGTAACACAGATTCACTGGTTTTTATATTGATACTTTATATGCATTTAAAGATCTTCAGAGTTTGCAATTACTTTTTGCATCCTTTAGGGTCACCGCCCAAACTGGACTGCTGTAAACTGTCGAAATAATAATTTAGCCATTTCTTCACTCGCAATCAAGTCCATCTGAGCTCTTAGGTCCCCGGCTTCCCGCTCATGCTACTGTATCCCGTTAACATTATTGGCTGTCTATTTTGTAATTTGTAGTTGATTCTTCAACTGCGTGTCTGTTTGCGAATGATCTTCTAAGATTACCCACAAGTCTCCATGCTTGGAGCAAAGAACGACTGTTGTTGAACATGCTTTAATTTGAATCGACAAGAGGTGCATGTCCAAATATTGATATCTGAAATGCCCCTTTCAGTTCTTCCTTCCACTGAAATAAGCTCCTACTCATCTTTCTTTTCATAGGATTTCATGTTATGGCACGAAAGCTCAGCTTGGCAATTTACTTGTTGAAGTATTAGCCTAAACGACATTTACATATGCTTGAGCTCAAACAACCTTGAAAGCAAGTCCAAAGCAGCACTCAGTCCCTGGCAAGGCTTGTCAGAGCACGCCTCAATGTTTGACGAGGACAAAACATGATGATGTTGTCACCATTTACTTTCAAGAGATTCACATCTCTTATTCATTCATGTAGTGGGTTAGCACGTTGGAGTGAGGGCGTCCACCAGAAAACTATCAAGGACACGCACAGAATCATATTCAATTTGATTTTGCACTAGGAAACTTAAAAGTTGTCTCTTTTAACAATTTCGGAGGAACGAAAGAAAGAAAAGATGCTTGATTCATCAAACCTTTTTTTGTTTTAGAATTAAATTCAGGAGATCAAAATTGAACAAGGCTATCATAGAATTCTGTCCTTAGTTTCAACTTTTTACTTTATCATAGATCTTACATTTCTAACATCAAAAATTGTTTTTTTCTTTTTCTTTCTTTTGCTTCCAATGAAGCCAACAAAATCAAACTGACGCAGAAGGAAGATAACAACAAATTGGCATCTTCAGCAGATCAACAGCAGCAGCAGCGCCACAGCAAAGAGATGAGATGTCCAATCAACTTCGGAGCTTCTTCACATCATCCCTGGGTGTTGACTGCCTCCCACAACAAGTTCTTGGGCACAGGGTTCGCGAGGTCGCGCGCCTGCAGCGCAGCCGTCCTCAGCGTCGCGATCGTCCTCCTGTTCGCATCCAGGAAGGAGAAGCTGTAGTACGGCAGGCCGTGCTTCTTGCACAGATCCTTCACCAGCGGCGAGATCCGCCGGAGCTGCGCCCTGGGCAGGCGGGGGAAGAGGTGGTGCTCCACCTGGAACTGCAGGCCGCCGTGGAACCAGTCCATCCACGTCGGGCACGCAATGTCGAGCGTCCCCATCGTCTGCTTCTCGAACCAGTCGTTCCCACGCGGAGGCCCGACGTAGACGCTCGTCGAGAAGTGGTTGAGGCAGAACTGGACGTGCTGGATCCCGGTGACGGCGAAGCTGACGAGCACGAACATGATCCGTTCTCCCCAGGTCGGCAGGCACGAGACGAGCAGCGGGAACCAGAGCCAGAAGAATGCCACGCCCAGGAGCTCGAGCGCACGGCCGGGCACCCTCTTGTTCGATAAGAGCAGGAGTAGCGTCTGCGCGAAGAGGTTGACCCTGGCGACGCACATGACCGGGTAGAATGTCCAATGCTGGTAGCTGACGAAGAACCTGGCGACGCGATCGAACGTCATGCGCCTGTCGTAGTAGAAGGATGTCAGGCTGGCGAAGAGCTTCGAGGAGACGGCGAAGAGGGGGATGTGCTGGAGATCGGGATCGTGATCAAGGCTGTTGCAGGCGACGTGGTGCACGTTGTGATTGCGCCGCCACCATCCGATGCTAAGCCCAGTGACGCAGTTCCCGGCGAGGATCTGCATGACGCGGTTCAGCCTCGGGCTGTCGACCATGCGGTAGTGGCCGGCGTCGTGCCCGACGAACCCCGACTGCATCCAGAGGAATCCCATCAGGACGCCGCAGCCGACGTGCACGAGCACGCTGCTGGAGAAGACGACGCCGTAGACGGTCGCGACGAGCATGACGGACATGGTGCAGAGGGAGACCGCCAGGGTGCGTCCTTTCTTGTCGAAGAGGCCCATCTTGGAGAAGTCGGTCACGAGGCGGCGGTAGTCCTTGGACACCTCGGAGACCTTGTAGTCCGCCAGGTATCCGACGAGCGGGATGCTGTCAAGGAGGGGCCAGACCTCGCCGGCGTGGTAGGCCACAAAAGTGTCGGTCACGTCCTGTCCGCCCAGGCCGAGCAGCACGAGATCCCCGCCCGGGTGACGGTTCGCCCATTCGGTCACGTCGTACACCTTCCCCTGGATGGCGATCCAGAGGTCGCCCGCTGTGTTGTGCCCCCGGAGCTCCTCCGATGCAATGTACCTCTTCTTCTTATCCCCTTCTTCCATGATTTCTATATGTGGATCTCTCTCTCTCTCTCTCTCTCTCTCTCTCTCTCTCTTCAAAGAGGGGAGAAGAAAGCCTTTGCTGGTGTGGAGAGAGAGGGGGGATTGGGAGGAAGAAGGACAGCGAGAGGAGTTGCGGGCTCACTTTCTCCCTCCTCGTCTTCAATCGTTCATTAAGAAGAAAAAGGAGAAAGGGCGGAGAGAGAAATGTGAGAGGAAAGGGAAAGGAATGGAGGAGAAGAGGAGGGAGTGGCCAAGAGGAGGAAGGAAAGATAAGGGCCAGGAAGCGCCACGTTCTGTTGCTATCTTTAGGCGTTACAAAGTCACCAGCGGCGCAAAACAAAAAAGATTGCGAAGGGTGGAGAGAGAATCCACCCTGGATTTTTATCATATGTTAACAACCAAACAGATGCAGAACATGGACACGGGAGACGCACGACGCACGCGGGCATTAGCGGCCATGCACAGGCGGACCCGGTCCTTCGCCACATCCATCTCCCCGCAACACACGGTCTCTCTCAGTGCCACTTGATTTTTAATTTTTTTTTATATTTACGACGAGGTAATAATAATATGTCGTTATCATTAGTCATTAAATGCCATTTGGTTGGTTTGACTAATTTGCCTTACAAATTCTTACTTTCCTTTTTTCTTTTTTTTTTTCAAAAAAAAAAACGCCTTTTGGTTTCCCGAGATTTGGTTCGATTTCCACGCATGCCATCCTGATATTAGAATTTGCTGTTGCAAAATTTCAAATTTCATTTTAGGAAACGATATGGATATACTTTTTCATCTTCCCTCGTCGATGTTTTCAGTGCAGAAAGAGATTGGTGCGCGTTGTAATTACTAATTAGCTGTTCCTCTTAATGAAATTTCGAACTCAATTATTGTTTTTTAGTATCTGTGGAATATTCTTGTTAATTAATTAATTAATTGTTAAAATCTCCTCCGTCCTTATTGATTTGAAATTAATGTTTCTTTTTCCTGTGTGTTTTCTCATATGTGGGAAAAAAAGATATTATATTAAGTGGGCAATTTCGGCTTCTAGATTGAGGCCCACGGGTGTGTTGTACCGGGGGCCCATCCCATGTGCCTTGGTCGAACCAGATGGATCCCTTGCCTGTCCGGCCGATATGGCCAATATGCCAATATGGTATCCTACTATAGCGAAAAAAAGGACCTACGTTTTAATTTGTACTACAACATCTTGTGATAAAAATAACAGAAAGTGAGAACGAAAATATTGTTGGATAAATTTTGAGTGTTGAAAAAGGTTACCATACAAATTTATGTAATCTGCAATAATAGAGGTTATTTTCGTGTCAATCGTGATGAGTAGAAAGGTTTACTAGCCCGTAGTTCAATTGAGAAATTAAAACATTAAAATTTTCTTTCTCTTTTGGGCCTCAATTAATGGTCGCGCGCCTAGTAATAAAATTGTTCCGAAATATTGAGAAAAAAACATTAAAAGTATTTTTAAAAAATTATTATTAAACAAATTTAATAATTATTAATATGTTAAAAAATTGTTCCGAAATATTATTTTGAGAATATTTTCTTTTACGACTTAAAAGTAGAAATGAAATGAAATGAAATAATAATATTATAATAGTAATTAATATAATATAAAAGAAAACTTGTGAGGGTTTCGTTTCGATCATGGAAATGGGGCCGGGCTGAGAAGCTTAACGAATTCCACAGGATGGAGCCCAAATCGGGCAGCCCAATAAACGCCTCCCCGCCGAGCTTCCATCTCCACCTTCCGATTTAATCGGTCGACCGACATCCATCATCCCCTTCTCCGATGGGTGCACCAAATACGAGTGGGATTTGACACGCCTGCTTCCCGCCCTTCCGATCTTAATCAGGCGCATCTGATCGCTCCATCAAAACCGAAACACCTCGAGCACGTCCTGCCCTCATCTCCGCGACCACGTCCCTGCTCCTGGCTTCCTTCTCGAGCATGTCCCTGCCCTGCCACCGTCGAATCCGTACGAACGCCTTTCGCCGCTGCGTCCCGACGGTGGAAGGATTCTTCGTCTCTGCAGCCATCCGCCGTCGCACTCCCCCTTGAATCTCTCCTCGCAGCGATCATTTGGACGCCTTCGTCTTCCAGCGGGCTTGGCTGTGAACATCTGCCGCTTCGAGGCACCTTCTCCTCTAGCGCCGAGGACGGCGGTAAGAAGGTGGGGTTTGTCCTCCAGGCCGTCGCCCTTCTCAAGTCTGCTCCTTCTCAACGGAAAAATTGAACACTTTAGTTATGTGAAAATCGAATATTTCCCGTCAAAATCACATTTTTTCATCGAAAAACCTTTGTTTTGTGTTTACTTGGGAGCAATGTTGTCAAAATCGCGTGCTTGCCCGTAAGATCGGTGGAGACCGTCTCCACCGATCCAACAATCCCTTCTTTTTGCCTTTTATAAGTTGTGACAGGTAGTCATCTATCTTTTTCTCCTTTTGTTTCCTGTCCGCCGATGTTGCTCTGCCATCGCCGCCGCTGTCCTGCTGCCGCCGCCGATGCTCATCTGCTGTTGCTGCCATCACTCATCTTATGCTGTCACTGATGTCTTATCTTCGCCGCCGCCGCTCTCTGCAGCTGTCCTGATGCTGTCGCGGTACGCCCTCTCCCTTTCTCTTCTCTCCCTCTCCTTTTCTCTCTTCGCTCACCCGAGCAGGTCTTCTCTCCCTCTCCATTTCTCCCTTCGCACACCCGAACATTTTTTCCCTTTCTCTCTCCGCTCACGTGAGCGGTTCTTTCCACTGTTCTCCGCAGCGGCATCAGCATATGACTCCCTCTCCCTTTCTCCCTTCGCACACCCGAACATTTTTTCCCTTTCTCTCTCCGCTCACGTGAGCGGCTTCTCGTTTCTTCTTTCCACTGTTCTCTGCAGCGGCATCAGCATATGACCTACTGTCGCCGCCGCGGCGCTCGTGGACAGGGAGCATTTTTAGTTTTTTTTTAATGTTATAAATTTAAAACAATTTTTATAGTGCTTCTATTGTTAATATTTGTTTAATAAAATGAGATCACCAACTACTGTTATTATTCTAAATTTATAGTTGTGTTAATTTTTTATGAATTGGTCACGGTTTTTTTATGAATTGATGTGCTAATTTTTGTTATTATTATAATTTTAATGATGTATTAATTTCTCATGAATTAACTGTTAACATTATTTATTGATTTATCAATTGCCATTAGTCTGTTATTATTATAATTTTTTGAGGTGTTAATTTTTCATGAATTAGTATTTTTAATATTATTGCATTTGGTACTTATAAGTTCAAAAGAATTTGCATCTCCCCACTAATTACTTATATATATATACATATATATTTACATGTGTATATATATATATATATATAATAAAAATCGGGTAGAATATGTTACGTGTTCACGATTTACGAGTTTTGCCAACCCTCCGTGTCGAGCCCATTTTATGTGTTTGACAACATTGCTTGGGAGCTTGTCATTTAGTTTATTAAACAGTATCAGAAACCTATTTAGTGGAAAGAAATATGATTACTGAGCATCTTAGAAAGCCAACGAAACCCAAAAGAAAAAATGAGAACAACATACTATTCATCTTCCATTTTGTGCAAACCTTTTTTTTTCTCTTTGATTACGTAGGTTGATTTGATTTAATGACAAACTGGATAGTCGTTTCTCTAACTGTCATCAAAGAATAGTACCATTTTTTTTCAAAACTATTGGATTGCTTTATTGTTACATAAAAGCTTTTCCAAGATTACTATGATTTGTTGTGTTTGATTAAATTTCTTATGTTGTTTGATGCATTACCACTCAGATGGAATGATTTTTTACTTTGAGTTTTGGATCACACCTCAATCTTCTTTTGTTTTGCAATTTTGCGATTCTTTTCTCATGCTTATTCAATCTCTTTTGTGGACATAATGAACAAGATTACTATGCATCATTTCTATCTGTATCCCACATGTCTCTTAATAAAATTCACTATCATTATATTGGTGTAGAGACCTTGCTTGTTGAATCGATGGATGATTTGTTTGACCTAGAAGAGGACATCACAGGTAATCTAGTAGTTGCTTTTAATGTTGATGCTATGAATGTATAGTTCGTTGAAGCTCTCTGGTTCTCTGAGCTCAAGTGTTGGACGCTTTTTTAGTCAAAAAGTCGATCAAGTTTCAACCTAAAGCTCGTGCAAACCCTGTAAAATTGGCCTCCCGAGCACGCTCCAAGACATCTGATGGTGGACATACTGTTCTTCCCACAAAACCCCATTCCCATTATGCTGATCCAGAGCCCCAAGGTCTGAAGCTGCAACTGTATTCTACTGTTGTAGATTCCACTTTGGCCTCTTACCTACGTGCTTCTTTAGAATTTAACAAGCAGTCAAACACTCTGGTTTCAGAGGACATGCCTTCAAATACTGATGATCTGGAGCCACTCTTTCATGAACAAGGATATTCTGTCGAGGTAAAATAAAATATTTATGAACCTTGGTTTTTGTAAAATAAGTTATTGTTCTTGAAAGTTCAAAATCCCCCTCAGGGTGCAGATATGTCCAAAAATTTGAATTCAACTGGGGATCTTTTGGGTCCTTCCGCAGCCACTGGTATCATTCCAATTCCTCAATTTTTATTCCCTTGTCTTCTTTATTAGATGCTTGTCAACAAAGAAAATAAAACATGACTTCCTTTCTCATGACCATCTTTTAACCAGTCTAGGTTTGTTGAAACAAAAATGTCTATTGTATGCATCTTCTTGTCTTAACCAATTTGATCAACTTGGTTAATAGTTTTATATAATCCATGTTTTGGTTTTTTCATATCACAAAGAAAAAGTTAAAATAAACTTTCGATGCACTATTTTAAGTTATTTGTGGACTCATGTACTAAGTGAAGTGACACATGTTACGGGATGTGGGTTAAAAATCATATTAATGTTTTCTACTGAAAGAACAAAAGTGACTGCATAGTGAAGGAAAAGTTCCATAATGATAACGAATTTGAATGTTAATTCCCTTTTGTCCCTCTGAACTATGCCCAACTTTCACATCTTGCCTGTAGTTTCGAAGTGTCACCTTGTACCCCTGAACTTTTAACAATTTTCTACTAAACTTTTCTCTATTTTATTCTTATTTTTTCTGATGAACTGCCCAAACTATTTACTTATTATTATTAAAAAGATAAAGTAAGGAAAAATATAAGGGCTCCCCCTCTTTGTTTCAGGAGAAGAGGGTGGATCACCCCCTTTGTCACATCCCTTGAGGGGGTACTCCCCAACCTATCTATGAGCAACGGAGAGGGTGGGATGAGGGGGTTCAGAGAGCTGGAGAGGGAGAAGAGAGAGAAAAGAGGAGGGTTATAATATTATGTGACAACAAAATGATTGATGTCTTCTGGTAGAAAATTCAAGTGCAAAAGACACCAAAAGAATGAGGGGAAAGTGAAATTTCGAAAATTGTGGATCAAATGGGGATTAGCCTTTCTATCTGTGAAATTAAGAGCTGAATGATCTCAATCATAACTTCTCTACTAATTGAAACATTCAGAAAGAAACTTCCCTACTAAGTTGGCAGTTAGTAATGTTGATAAAAAGTTGTCATTCGTCTGACTCTGACCTAAATCAGCTTCTTTTTGGTGGCATAGGATGATTGGTAACTTTTTTTTTAAGTGGAAACATTGATAACTACTGTATGACCTAGCTAAATTGCGTGATTTATGCAATGATTTTTTTGATATTTTCATGTGTTTTGGCTAATCTTAATAAAATATCTATCTCGAGCTTAAGTTGAACATACAAGCTTGAGTTATATTACAGCATCTTTATCCCTAAAACTTCCAGCATATTTATCCAGCAACTGACATGATGCTTTACAGAGGCAACAAGTGCCTCTACTTTTCACTGCAGCAATCTTTCAACAACGACGGGATCTGCCTCTGAACTTAATTATCCAGATGAAGTAGAGTATGTTGACCATGATGACCCACTACTTGAGGCTGCTAAACAAGTATCTGTGGACAACAATCAGGTAAACCACAGAAGTTATGCTATAAGATTCTGAATATGTGAAATTTTGTCTATGTTTGTGTTGAGAAGGTTAATGATAATCATTCTCATTTCAGGTTGCCACTGTCTTGTCCAGCATGGATTCACTTGACGATCATACACACCATCCCTCCGCATCAGGTGGCTTCTGTATTCTTTTTTGTGTATCAAATTTATGCTCCCATTGTCCATTCTATTTTTTGTCTGGATGCTGAATTTTATAATAATAATAATCAATGGTTATGGGAAATAATAATCTTGTGTTGTAAGCAACTGGACTTTTAAATTTTTCAATAGAAAAAAGTATCGATACTACTGTTGAGTAATTTAAACAATTTTGTGGGGAGCGATGTCAGGTGGAGGGTGTTGTACATCATATAAGTTTTCTTCTTCGGGAGTGGGGTTTTGGTTAGATGTTACACATCTCCCCACATTTGTACATGATGACTTTTTCCTAGATATATATACTTGGATGATAACCGCAAACCCGTTGTTCATCATTTTTCTCCTAAAAAAAATGTGTTCCAATTTTATCAGATGTCTCCGAACATTTCATTTGTTGTTGTTTGAGTGGGGTTTTGGATAGCTTACACCTTCTCCTTACTTTTGTTGCACTCCCCTGGATAGCCATACTTGTACATTTTGATCATTTCTATTGATATGCGCACACACACAATATTTATATATATACATATATCTGGATGACAACCAGTGGTCATCCTTTGCCTTCTAAAAAAAATTATCTGTCATTAAATTTCATTTTAGGTGTGATTGGTAGATATGAGTTGTCTTGCTTCCACTCTCAACTCAAGATTGCTTGTCTAAACTTCTTTTGTACCCAATTTGCAGAAGTTCCTCTCGAAAAAAAAAAAACATTACTGAAGAAGTTTAAACAAACAGTCTTGAACTTTCTTAAGAAAAAACTTTTGTATCGCCCTAAAAGTAGACTTTAGTTTTGTCATATATCAAATAATAAAAAGGTATGATTTATTTTTATTTTTATTTTCATTTTGTTTGTGCTTCCTCAAGTTGGCAAGTTTCAACCTAAAGCTATATCACGTGAAAGGGAGCAAAGAACAAAATCTGTACGTTTTCTTCTTCATGAGGAGATTGACTTTTCTCTGCTGGGGTATTCTTCTGAGGCAGCAGATAATGGCATCAAACAAATGACGGCTGATGATAGTCCTGAAGAGCTTTCCCATTTATCATCTCCTATCTCAGATCGCAATGTTGATGACAAGGTAGAACTCAAATGTTGATGGAAAAAAGATGAAGCTTAAAAACACTGAGCCGTTGTGATTTTACTAAACTAATTATGCGTTTGATGAATATTCAGGATACATCAGAGTATTCAGGCATTGGTCCTTTTGATAATGACGTTTCTCTTTCAACTTCAACTGATGGTACAAATTCACCTTCATGAAGTAAACTTATATTTTGGAATTTGCTATTCTGTACTTCATATTAGCATTCTTTACTTTCTCTCATTATAAAGAAAAACTAGTGTATTTGACCAAAAATTAGTGTCTGCTTGGAGCTAAATTATGTAATTCTGCTAATGAAATGGAAGTGTGCATGTTCTTTCTTCATCACAATATTCTTGAAATATGGAGGCTGAGCACATGGAAACTTATTTTACTTTCACAATAGGTGACATTCTCATCTTCCCAGTAACAGAAGAACAGGAGGATCTTGATGAGGCACCTAAGACAACATCAAGAACTGATGTAACCTCTCTGAACTTAATTATTAATCGCATTGTTCTACGTTGGCATCAAGTTTTTGCCATTCTATATAGTACTGAAGTTTTTGGTGACCCAACTCTTTAGGTTGTTGATTATGAAGCGCGATATCAAGCTGGCCATGAACTTGAGCAACCGGTTGAAGAGGGGCCTATTCATGAAACTGTTGGAGAAGTCAAAGCTGGCGAATCACAACGAAAATTGAGAAAAAGGCCTGACAAAGCATCTACTGACATTGAACATGCAACTGACGGTGATTTGCATGTTCAACACTCCGAGATCTTGGAAATGGATGATAACCCAAATGACATGGAATATCAGGAGGAAGATATGCCGAAGAAGAAGAAATATAAACCAAAGAATCAAATATCTGAAACAGAGAAACAGAAACGAAGATGTAAAAAAGTCTCTAATGAATCTGATATGACTGAAAAGGAACAACCAAAAAAGAAGTTTCCACATAGCACACAGCGGAAGAGAAGGCAAGGTACTTGCATATGGAGTTCTAGTTTCATAAGCGGTGTGGTGTACAAATATATATTTACAAGGGCATTGTTTAATATTGACCATTTTTTATATTGCAGTGGACAAGGCCCTATTACAAACACCTGAAGATGAAATAAACGTGAGACAGATTGCCATAAAGGACCTGATAATGTTGGCAGAAGCCAAGGAGAAAATGTCGGTGAGTTGATATCCTTGTCCCAAGAATGCTATTGAACTATGATAATTCTTTTTGTGCTCTAATGCCATTTTTATCCTCTGCTGCAGAGTAAAACAGCAGCAGCACTTGGAAAATCCTTTTCGAACAGGAGGTACAAAAGTTTTTTGCAAAAACTTATATTTCACCAACTAACGTGATATTATTTTATGAAGATCATGAAAAGATGTTCTTAATGAAATTGACATGCATTGGAATTCTTCACAAATGCTATCTTTTGATGCTTCGTCCAAAAAGGAAATTTTTAGTAGGATTCTTATTGCTAGAATATGAACAGGTTGAAAAGTATAACTATTTTAGAGGCTACTTTTTTTCATATAAGGATTGTGACCTTTCCTCTAAAAAGAACATTGTGATCTCCGGGAATTAAAACTTTATTTGAACTGGTAAACACAGCAATTAACAACATTTTATTTTTCTGTATTTTGTTTTTCAAAACAGTTGTTATCCTCATAGTGAACTAGTTATGTTGACAATCTTCTTCTTAACATATATGAAATAATACTTAAGGACTAGAATATTCTAAGAGATGAAAGCATCTATCTGCACTGGTGATGATATTCTTCACAAAATCACTTGCAAGATTACCCTAAAAGATCACTTGCAATGTAAACATGCATCTCAACATTTAATATTTTAGTTTTTCATATTTCAGTAAATCTTACTAGATCCAATATTTTTCTTGACACCTGGCAGTTCTTTGTTTTAATGGGCTTGGAGGATTGTTATTACTCTAGACACGTAGGATGCTCAACTTTCTATTGTAATGCATTTTTTATATTATTTTCTTAGACGTAAACTTGTTTGCATTGCTGTTTTAAGATTGGATTGGAAGTAATTGGCTGAGGGGGTAGAAAACAAAATAATATTGTTCGTGGTAATTTCCTGTTGGAAGAAATAATTTTCTTGGACGTGCAGGTGCATAAGTATATAATGCCAATTAAATTATAGGCAAACAAAAAGTAATATAACAGTACATGGTAAAGGGGGAACAAATTATTTGTCACATCTTTGTTTCCGCTTTTCCTTAGTTATGTTGAAAGAAAATATATAATTTACTGCAGATAAATGTTTTTTTTTTTGTGGCATCTTTGTTTGATCAGCCGACCCCACCTAGTGGGATAAGGCTTTGTTGTTGTTGGCATCTTTGTTTGATCATTGAGATGTACACCGTTCTATTTCTCATTTTCTATATATTTTGGCTATGCAGTCAGGAGGCTGGTATGTATTCCAACAATGAAGTTGATCTTTTTGGAGAAGACGAAGAGAGAAACCAATATGATGATGAAGCCAGTGAAAGACTTCAAGCAGCACAAAAGAAGTTGAATTACCATTCCTACATGAACAAGCCATCGACAGTCAGATGGTCGAAGTCTGAAATAGATCTGCTTTACCAGGTACTTTGGCTTGTTACTTAAGTCTTAACTTTAGCCATAAGATTCTTTAAGTGCATGTCATTTGAATATAGTTTTCTAATTATTCACTATTTATGTGATTAAACTTGTAAGGTATTTCAATATTCTATAGGCTATTCGTCAATTTGGGACAGATTTTACCATGATACAACAGTTATTTCCTAATCGTACACGACATCAAGTGAAGCTGAAGTTTAAGAATGAGGAGCGGAAACACCCCTTGCAAGTTCAAGATGCTTTATTTCATCGATGCAAAGGTAAAGAGTCCACTTCATGACAAGATCCAACCATTAGTTCCCATGAAAATTGTGACAATAATGGAGTTGGAGTTTGACCCCTCCATGAGTTTCTAAGTTGCTATATGTGCTAAAGTTTCTATCATGGATTATTCTCCTTTACTGCTGTAGATAAGGTTGTAAAATTGACTTAATGATGAGCAACTTGAACTTAGCACGAGGTTGCACACCTGTGCCATCTGACTATTGCATGAACTTTTTTGTAGACAATTCACACTTTAAGCAAGTCATTGAGCAGCTTAACATTAAGCCAAAGGAGAGCACCCATGATGTGGGGGATGAACTTGAAACTAACTTGCTGGATCCGAAAGATGAAAACCTAAAGGTGCCTTTCTGAAACTCGCTTAGGTATCTCATCAATCCGACACGTACTTTTCTAACTCTTTTTTAATGCATGCAGAAGGATGCAGAAGATCCTCTCAAAGATGAGAGTGGCGAGGGAAGGGAAGATCAGGGTCCCGAGCTAAATGTTGCCAAAGATGAACCCAAAAAGCCAGAGAGCTTGAATGGTCTAGAAGGCCTTTTCGATTGGGATGAGAACATGGAGGACTATACATCGTGGGACTACGAATCTTGATTTGTTCATCGTATCAAGAAAGCGTTCATGTTTCATTTTAATTGTCCTTCCTTCAAACCGCGGAAGAATACCTTGTAAAAGGCAGTGAGTACCATGGGAAGGGAGACCTGTACGATAAAAAGTGTGTTATTTATATCTCTTAGGTGGACTGATTTTTGCTTTTATCTTGGTAATGTTGGCGGTCGGGATCAAAATTTCTTTTATTTTATTTTTGGATATTTCTTTTGTAACCGAGAAAAAGGATTATTCATTGTTGTAAGAGAGTTTTGGCTCTCTTTCTCCATGGAATTAGATGATTCCACCCATCTTGTTTCTCTGAGTTGAATGCAAGGTTATAGATGACCTCAATTTTCACTAGACTTGCTCGGTTTCCAATGATCGAAGATGGTTCTGAGCTTTTTTTCTTAGATGCCCGAGTCTACGGTGTATGGACTTTAGTAGCATTAGATTTAGTTCTGACCTTTCAAGGCTACGTTGTCGTATTCCTGTTACATCACCATGATTGTTTCCAATGGCTTCTTGGAGCTTTGAACAGCAACAAACAAGACGCCGCCAATGGCGCCACTGACAACACGAATAACTTTAATTATTCTTAGATCCTAATTAAGTTATTTACACTTACGAAATAGGTAGTGTAACGATTGCAAAACGATAATGGACGAATGAAAAGGCTATTGTTATGATATGTTGGGAAACATAAAAAATCAGCTGGCTAGTAGAACACCAGCTTCTCATACGAGAAGAAATGTCATACTGCAAACATCAATATCTTATCATAGTCGAGCTTTTTATGCTGTCATTCCTTGTCCCATGCTCGGAGACAGGGAAGTAACAACAACAAGATAGGATCAGCTTTCTTGAAAACGATTGATGGATCCACTCCATCGATGAGATCTAGACTACACTGACTTGACTGGGGAATCAACATCATCCTCTCAATGATGACACATCAACTTCTCTTTCTCTCTTTTTTTTCTTTTGTCAGCCCTTCGCGTTTGAAAAACATTCTTTCTTTTTTTTCTTTTGTCAGCCCTTCGCGTTTGAAAAAATAGTGCGGACGATTCAACTCATGTGACAAACGCATTATTTATAAATTTAAGATTAGTTCACCATCGAGCTCAACTAATTCGATTATGTTCGTCTCGGATCAATATTAAGTGAGACTTCTAATAAAAATATTCTACATTCACAATAACTCAAATTCAAAATTTTATTTAAACAAGAAAGAATTGCTTATCACTCCACCCTAACTACTTATCACTCCACCACAACTCCTGCTGAGCGCACATCAACTTCTCTGCCTAACAAGAGTTGAGCCATCGAACCATGCGAAGGAGAACAAACTGGTGTGGGGTATGCCTTGGATTGTGTGAAGGAGACTCTAAGTTGTTGGGTAAAGTACTTTTGATCAAGAAGCACAACCATAAAAGACAAGGTCAATGACTTTTAGTGTAGAACATCTATAAATTTCTTTGTCCTAAAACAGGGATAGATATTCGACGGAAAAATTGCCGT
Source organism: Pontederia crassipes (assembly GCA_030549335.1). Classification (NCBI taxonomy): domain Eukaryota; kingdom Viridiplantae; phylum Streptophyta; class Magnoliopsida; order Commelinales; family Pontederiaceae; genus Pontederia; species Pontederia crassipes. Next base: position 39,990,714 of record CM060184.1, on the reverse strand, counting down.
AGAGCTTTCGATGGTATTAGGAGGAGCATTGGCAATGACAATCTTGCCTTTTAATTCCTGCACTTGGTTTCGAGCAACCATTTCTTTTTCCTTTTTCTTTATTTCTTTTTTTTATGTGAACTTTTTTGAAAAAAAAACAATACTTATTTATTACTTAACAATACACTAATAGATTATATATTTTTAGTTTAAATAAAGTAGCAATAAAATAAATAGGAATATTGATTTTCTAGAGAGGCAAGTTTATAACATTGTTGTTATATCTGTTTATTGAGTTCACTTGAACAAAATCATCTAGTGGTGATCTGAAGTTGGAACTGAAAATCATGAATGAATCATGTCTTCGGGAGATAAAAAAAAGGTCTTCCACTGATTTCTTTTAAAGCAACAACTTGTCGAAATGTACATTTAGACGATCTGATTTTTTTTTTTTTTCAAAATCCGACAGGCTATTTCTTCTCTTTTGGCGTGGTTTTCCAACTTTGGTAAGATAAATATGGTAAACTATTATTTCGATTCTCGCACAAATTGTCCATCCTCCTTGGTACTCTTGCCAAGATTTCATGTGCCATTGCTAACATTAATCCTAAAAAACGATGCATTTTTTAACTAATATAATTAGTTTGTTCCTCATAATCTGAGAAGTTGGTATTTTTTTTGTCATTCTAAATATTTAGAGGAGGTTTGACTAAGCTTACACCTGGGTATTGAACGGGTTGGTCGGTTTGACTCGGTAAGTCCAAGAACCCGATTCGACACACGTTTATCGAATTCGACCTAAGCACGATCCGACCAAGGGTCGGATTGAAAAATCTCAATCCGATTCAATTTGACCCCATGACTCATTTTTTTAATTCTTAATTTTAAAATTAGTTTTTTATTTAAGTATTTTTGGTAAATTAAAATCCAAAATATATGAAAATAGAATACATGAAATATATATAAAGTATTTCAATATTTATTTATTTAAAATATAAGTTAAATAAATTTTTATATTAAAAAATATAAAGAAAATATAAAATAATGGTCAGATGATTCGACCATCTGATATGATCTAAATTAGGTCAAACTGGGTTGGAGTTCAATGCAAAAAGAGTGTTAATCATATTCAATGTATCTGACCAAATTTGATCAGGTTAAATCAAGATTGAAATTAGGTTAGATGTAATTCGACCCATGAACACTTATACTTATATGCATGTCAAATAACTTATAGATTATTTTTAAAAAATTCCTTGTTTGATAAATAAATTTTTAAAAATATATATGGTTATTTTTCAAATTTACGAGTAAAAAATAAATAAATGCCAATCGCAGGAACAAGACCAGTGGAAATATATTTTATTAATTATTAAAGTAACTAACTTACCATTATAACTCTCGACTTTCTAAGTATTTTCACTATATAAAAGTATGTCTTTTCTAAACACACAACTTTCTAAGTGTATTGTTTTTCTTTAAACAATACAATTATTGTTTTTTAAATTAGCTTCGTCAGTTAAAGCATTTATCAACAATTTTTTTTTTAAATTAGCTTCGTCAGTTAAAGTATTTATCAACAATATAACTTATTTTTTTTCAGCTATGACAAAGAAGCCTATAATGAAACTTTAAGTTTTATTAGCTAGAATGCAAATTTGGTCTCCAGAGGTTTGAGGTTTTTACCTATTGGGTGATACTATGCTTTTTGAACTTTCTTCGACATGTAAATTTTTTGCATATTTATAATTTTCAAACTCAAAACATTGGAATAACAAAATAAAGAAAAGAAATTTGATAGATCACAAAAGTACTTTTTCTTTAGTATTGTTTACTAGAATACCTAATGCCACTCTCAACAACTTTACTGCCACGACCACTAGGGAAACTATTTATATAATGTCCATGCCCTTTCTGCAATCTACATAGATAATGTTTGGCGAGTAAAGTCGTCATGTTTTTAAATTCTTGATGAATAATTTAATTATATATGAATTGTATTTGGATAAAACTAAATGTAATGATATAATTAAAAAAATTAATTTGATAGGTTAGTTTCACCTGATATTTGAATCAATAGTTTTAGAATGAAATCATAAATCGAGCCAATGTATCTATGGATCATGGTCGGTTCAGTTCGACTCAATTCAACTCAAAAAAATATTTTTTCAAAAATAATTTATTTAAAATGTAAATATAAAATAGCTAATATTCTTTTAAAAGTTTAACCAATTAGTGAGAAAAGTTACTAATGTTTATAAAATACTAGCATTGAAAAATACTTCTATTTTCTTTTATCAAATTCAAACTAAATGGTTTAATTAACCTTCTTTAATTTTATTTTAACTTTCCTTTACACAGTTCCATATTTTTTACTTTTTCTATTTTTCTCACGAACTGAATGTCATTACTTTTTTCTATTTTCTTTATTTTTCTATTTTTCTATTTTGAAAATGTCATATAATATACAAAATAAATTTAAACTATAAAATTTTATTTAATAAAAGTTCTCTAATTTGTCTAAATAGATTACTATTTTATTAGCAAATAAAGAGATAATTTGGTTTTGTAATTATTTGATTGAGTTAATCAGTAAATAACAAATAAATAGAAAAAAATAGGAAAAAAATTTGCGTGTGGAAAAAAGAGGAGAAGGCGAACAATAAAATAAAATTTCAAATTTTAAATAAACTATTAAGATAATAAATGTAAGAAAAATAAATTGTGAAAGGGAGAGGAGCAAGGGATAGAGATAAAAAATAATGTTAGAGGGATAGAGATGTGTGAGGAAAAAAATGGTCAACTAAAAACATGTCAAATGAAAAAAAAGGGTAGGGAGTTCACCCTCCCCTGCCATGAACCACTTCTGGTGGAACCAAAAACCCTAGGAATGATCACCTGATGTGAGAACTCGATGAAATTATACCCATCCAAACACTATCACTTTTTGAGCTGAGTCCCACCAGAAGTTTTGATGAACGCTCAAAATTCTTTCAAATATGAAGATTTAATTTTTCTATGGAGATGAAAATTCACCAACATTCAACACATGATCGATTTTTTGCCTCTTAGGATTATTTTGGATCATTTGTCGGAACTTAATGTCCTACAACTTATATTCAAACATCAAATCAAAACTTTAATGTCATGTCATTTAGTCCTTGAGAACTAGATAGAAATTAAATCATAGCATGACATTCAAATGAAGTCCGTTGACCATTAGTAAATACTACAATGGTTGCATATCAATATGGCATCAATCTTCCAAAATTATGCAAACAAAAAGGAACCTTCTATTGCCACTTCACCAACTCCTAAAATAATGATTAGACCACTTTGCCCTTTGTACTTTTATAAAATGTATAGATCACCTATTCCTAATTACCCATAATCGGTGCAAAGAAATGCTAAAAAGTTGTATGTTAATTAATTTTTTTTTCTGGAACCCATAGTATATTTAATCATTTAGTGATCATTTTATTGTCAAAAATAAATGTTTTGGTAAACATATGGACTTCTTTTGTAGAATTATTAATCTTAATGTAAAAATTTTATAAATACTCTATAAAGTTTAAAATATTTTTTCATCTTATTTTAGTTTTTCTTCAATTAATTTATCAAATATATAGTAGATCAAATGGTTTTTAAATTAGTGAGCTTAAGCCATAGAACTGTAGGAGCTTATGGTATAAAATTGAGTGAATTCGAATCAAAATCGAATCATCTTGTAAAGTCAAGTGGACTTGAGACAAGCAAGTGGTCCAATATATATATATATATATATATATATATTTGAAGGTAGAGAAGAACTTCACTAAATCACATCCTTAGGTCCTGTTTGGATACATAATAGTCTTGAGAATAAGGCTTTATTCTCTTTTTGTTTGTCAAACAAATATTTTTGCTGTTCACATGGGCCCCATCAAAATAAATGTAGAATGAACAAAAATATGAAGTTACGAAGTTCTCTTCTTTGGTTGGAACTTGGTGCTCCAACAGGATTAAGAAGATGAAGCAACTGATGGAACATGAAATTTTTTCCAAGGAGTAAATTAAAATGATTCAAACGGGCCTTATTGTCCTTGTCCCAGAAAACTCCTAATTTGAAAATGCTCTCTGTTGTACGCCCAATCAATCTCTCTAATGTCTTTACTAAAATTCGGCAACTCAAGTTTTATAAAATGGCGAACTCGTAACCATCTTCAATCTCGACCAATTGCATGAGGGAAGGCTTTCCTATACATACATATATATATATATATATATATATATATATATATGTATGCCACATCAACCAAAAGATCCACAAAAAAACTAGGAGAATTAATGGCCATGCTTATCGATGATATAAATGTCTTAATCATTGAAGTCGTGACATGCCCTCTCACATCCAAATTGCTCCTCAAGAGATCTCTAATTCTCGACAACCTACGAAATGTACATAGCTCCATGCCCCAAAAAGCACATGCAATCTTCTTCTTCTATGTATAACACGCCTCATGCTACGAGGTTGGAGACGAATTAATCACTCCACTTTCATGCACAAAATAAACTAGTTCTTAGTACTCATAATTCATAAATAAGTACTTATCTGCATGAAAGAAACATGCCAAACGTATAGAATTTGATCATACAGTCACTATTTTATCCTTTTGACACCATAAATTCCATCCCTTGTCAAAAAAACAATTATTTTTTAAAAAACTTATTTGAATTTTGATTGTACAAGTCAGATTTGGAAGGTCTAAAATGGTGGATTCTTAGGAGTTATTGGCAAGGACTCATAAAGGAAGGATGATGACCGAAAGAAAGGGCGCTCTATCTCTCTATCTCACTCTCTCTCTCATTTCCTTTCTCTTTTTCCAGTGAAAAAAGAACATGAAGAATGTTCTTTTATTCAGGTTGATGCTTAATTAATGTCTTGATATTTTTGAGAATCAGATTTTATTGACATTGTTTGATCCGACTGTCAAATTGTTAAACTATTGGATGTTTGTTCTTTCACTTCTTAAGTTTATTTTAGATACACGATATGGTGTTACATTTTTTATTAAAGGATTGATAAATTCTATCCTCTATGTTTTGCTCTATCTTACTTGAGAAAAAAGATCATTTAGATTTTCGGTTATGTACTTATTCTTCCATGCAATTAAGTTTTTAAATTTATGTTCCAAGAGGTTTGATTTTTTTTGACATATTACTTAGTGAGAAGTAGTAATGTCTTATGCATGTTAAGGAATCTTCCAAAAGAAAATGGAACTTCTTTATGGATTATTGATGAGGACAATAACATACATATATAGATGGAGAGGTTTGATTTTACCATGACCAACCATTGGAAGATCAAGGTGGTTGAGGTCCTAACTTATTTGTACCCTTTAGCTACCTTCACAAGATTTTTTAGGGATAAGAGTGAGTGTGGAGGACAAAATCAATGTCAAGATAATTCAAGATTGAGAGAGCAAAGATTAATGAATCTAATATTTAAAAGGAGCCTCCTTATAATTAATTTACATTCCCCAATCTCCCTTTTATTATTTCTAGCTAGTTCTTAATAGAACAGTAATAATGGTCACATAATTTATTGCTTAAGAGAAGACTTAATTTAAATCACAACTTGACTTGTATACTCATTTAACGTGTCCATGGTCCACATTCGAGCAGGAGACACATATATAATGGATTGCAGATTTTATTGTGCAAACTAGTATGTTACTTCCCATCCATGAGTTAATTAATTACTTGTGCGCAATATTTATTAATTAGCTATCCTTTTTTAATTGGAAGATTAGGTTAATTTTTCACATGTATATGAGTAATTTTGTTTAATAATTTAGACAATATGGGTCATCCCAAAAATTGTACATTGATGATTTAATTAATTATTTGTGCACATTATTTTTTAATTAGCTATCCTTTTTAATAGGTCAATAGTTGGAAGATTAGAATATTTTTTATACCCATTTGAGTATTTTGTTTTAATAAATTAGACAATCTAGATTTGTCATCTTTTAGGAAACCCTAATTGGCGATGTAATTATTGCAATATGGCATATAACGAATCTTATTTTAGAGTGAAAACTCATTTGCTAAGGGAGAAAGGATATGATATAGCTACATCTCCATATGAGTACCTTGAAGATATAAAAAAAATTTGAATAAAGGGGCTAGGGAGAAAACAAAGGCAGTTTAGATTTCTTTGCCTAGTGGAAATACAAGTATTCATCCTCCTAAATTGCTAATATGTACTTAGATGAAGCCAAAGAAGTCGAGGTATTGAATGACCATTATGAAAATCATTCAATAATGAAGAAAGAGATCACATGTCATATGAAATTGCTAGGATGCATTATTCTGCTGGTTTGCATTTCAATGCTACAATAAATCCATACTATATTACCTCATTTACTTATGCTGCAAACTCTTCTATCGTATATTTCATTCCTCCAAGATATAATGCCTCGAGGGCAGCATTATTACAAAAAGGAAAAACTAACTTAATGAGATTGCTTTAGCCTCTTAAAGACACTTGATAGAGAAATGTGTAATCTTAGTGATTGACAGTTGGACTCATACTAAAAGAAGACTACTAATTAATTTCATGGTTGTTTCATATTCAAATCTTATGTTCCCAAATGTATGTTGATTGTTGATGTGAATACAAAGATAAACACTTCATTGAAGCGAAATCTTGAAAACCATTGATGATAATGGATCACAAAATATTGTCCAATCTAATGCACTTATTCGTAAAGTTGCTAGATCAATTATTGAGTTAGTTCATCCTCATTACTTTTTTGGACACCCTGTGTAGTGCATACTTTGAATCTTGCCTTAAAAAATATTTGTGCACCAAAGTATTGCAACTCTTTATCTTATTTAATTATTTTATAATAAATTCGACAAAACATCATCCCTTATTTAACTTGATGTTATTTATTGATACAATAATAAATATAATTATATTCATCAAAGTTTAATTAGAAGATATAAACCATATTATTCATATAATGTCATCATTTTTATTTCACACTCCACTCAACATATAACAATCCAAATATTAAGTGTCAAATCACCTTACAAGTCATCTATTTCAACACTTATGGATATAATACATGCATGCTTTCAAAAATAAAAGTGAAGTGAAATCAAAGAGTGCTCCAACGATTCAACCTCTTCTATATGTATCCAAGTTGATGCAACTTGAGAATTTAGAGTTACTAAAAATTTCAACAAGGGTAATGTGAGCAAAAATCATTTGTTCGGCGAGTGAAAATAAATGTACAATATAGGGGAACAATACGAGTACATATAACATTTAAATTATCATATGTTCTATAGGAGAAAATATTTAAAGCATAATACATATAATATAAGTTGTCAAATTATATGAACTTTCACATAAATAAAAAGTAACTTAAGATATCATCATATTCATAATTAAACTTCACACGTGTCATTGCACATACTCAATATGGGTTAATACATATTCTATCATACAAACATAACTTCACAATCATGACTCTCAGATACGTAAAGTATAACATGGCTTAATATGTTTATTTGTTAAAAGTACAATATAGGGCAACAATACGAGTGTATATAATATTTAAATAATCATATCTTCCATAGGAGAAAGCATTTAAAGCATAATACATGTAACATAAGTTTTCAAATCATATGAACTTTCATATAAATAAAAGTAACTTAAGATATCATCATATTCATAATTAAACTCCACACGTGTCATTGCACATACTCAACATGGGTCAATACGTATTCTGTCATACAATTAAGCAGAGTTTCACAATCATGACTCTCGAATATGTAGAACATAACATGGGTTAATATGTACACACAGAGCGACCCCCAAGGGCAAAAACCATATCAATATGAAGTTTAATAATATCATGTATATCGAATGGCTAATAAATATGGCTATTCCAAAAACAGAGCGACCCCCAAGGGCAATTCCAAAAACTTTTTTTTACAAATATGGCTAATAAACACATGGAGTTTAATAATATCAAAATAGACATGTCATAATTACATATCAATATGAAGTAAAACTTATTTTCACATCATCAACATTGTTCTATGAAAATATTTTCATGTAAGAGTTTACTTCATCTCATATGAAAATTTTAAAATATATCATAAATACATTTCATAGCTCAAGATATGTTTTCAATAATAAATCATAATTCTTGTTTGAAATACTAGCATAAATAAAAAATATCATATACCATTTTGCTATATTGTAAATTACTCACTCGCCTTGTACATTATCTTTTCAAGAATTTTCCTCCTTTCACTTGTAGCTCGATGGTTTCCTCCTTTCACTCGTATGCAATGAATGCTTATGCACCTTAGAGTGCATGTAATTTCTACTAAATATTAGTGTACAATCTTAGGTATCTATGTGCATATGTTATCACATCAAATTACTTAGCCCAATCTCTCCAAAGCTTGACTAGGTGTTACCTCAGATTTTGAAACTGAGTGCCTGTTAATAAATAATTCACAACTTCTTGAATATAAGTTCGAATCTTATGATTCTGAATAAAATAGAAATTATACTTATTAAGGTGTTCAACTACAAATATCAATAGCTATTTCTCAGTGAGTAATTCATAAAAGTCTAAGCAATTTAACCTAGGATTTGTGTTCTAGAAGGTTGTATGATACTAAAATAATGATTTATATCTTTCATAATACTCATCTATTTGATGAGATGCTAATTTTCCTAAAAACTAAAGTTTAGTAGTATTTAGGCATCTTGTAAAATTTAATTCCTTGTATACTCTTATAACAAAAATAATCAATTCGACTTGGGTTTTGTCCATGTTCTGAAACTAGGCAAAAGAAGTCATGCGGGATGAAAAATTCATTTCTCCATATATACAAATCCAAATTGGATGATTCCACTTCTCACAGAACCATTGTGAAGTCTAATTAAGTATGTACAAATTTAAAACCCTAATTCAGACTATCCTAATCGTGCTCTTGATGTGGAGAATTTTTGTATATTTCTACTACATATTTGCATGTATTTTGTTCTTTTGTTATGCTTAATTCCTTTACAAATGCATGCACAACACCATTCAGTTATGTTTCTACATATTCCCTGCATCAAGTTCATTTATGCACCATTGTTACTCATTCCTGTTAAAATGTCCCCTGAAATGAACATCGTTATAGGAAGCTGCACGTCGAACATCATGCACTAGTGTCTGCATCAATGGAAGGTGATTTGCTTCTAGAAAAAGGTCATCAAATCAATAGCAAACATCAACCAAATCTTGGGGATCAACCAATCAACCAGCTCCTCCAGCCACGTCACATAAGGAAGCTTTCTCTGCATGAGGACGGGACCACTATTACAATTAGGGACAAAAGCCGAAGAAGCAGTAGCTATAGGAAGAGGACAGAAAGAGGGAAGCTAATAAAAGGAGGTCTGAAGCAACTAAGAGAAGGGGGGATTCCATCACCGATTCAGGCAGATACTTTCTTGTAGAAGAAGGATTCCAGGAAGGGGGAGAGACGAGAGGTTTGGGAAGGAAGAATCTCTTGTTTAATTGTGGTATTGAGGGATGTTTGTTCACCCTCAATGAACTGTAACTAACCAGCTTACTGAGGTCAGGAGATGTCTGATGCTTTGCGGATTCATATTTTATGCTATTAATTTAACTGTTGTTTTCATTGTTAGAACTGAATGTCGAGTTTTACCTATAGTCTAGTGACAACCATCTTCGATTTGTGCTATGTTGTGAATCTTTAATTTCATTCTATATTTGGATTGAGGTTTTGAATCGCTCTTGCTAGGCCCTCCTTACGAAAGGGATGTTTATAGGCTCTGCGCGGCCGAACACAGTGCCAGCAAGGCGATTCTCCATTTGATTTTCGTGTTATATCGACAATAGTCATTGTCTAGTATTCAGTTTACACGTTGCACATTTCTAAAATGAAGCTCGAGAGAGATGTGCGTATTCTGAAGCTTCGATAATACATGGCAATGTTGAATTGGAACTCAGACCATCTTAGATGGGTTTGAAGTGCGTGTAGGATTCTTTTCATTCTCTGTTTTACTTCACCATTGCCGCCTCTGATTCCCTTTAAGAGTTTTTGCCCGCGAGGGAAGATCTTACTCCTCCTTCATCGTTGGCAACCTTAGAGGGCATATGACAACCAAGTTACGTCTAAAGAACTCTTAGTAATCCTAAGCTTTGTGTTCAAATTGGTTACTCTCCTAAATCGTCTAGACACTCTTTGCGACATCTCGGTTCCCTGCATTCTACCCAGAAGGGTTATCCTTATTACTCTGAGACGGATGCAAGCTGATCGTAGCTGTCTTTGTTTTCAGTTTATTTTTTTTTAAGAATGTCCAGGTACTAGGATGTCGTGAAGGTTTAGTTCAATTCAAAGAGGAAAGCTCAGAGCATCGTGCACGAGAGTGACGATTGCATAGACATATGAACCCCTTCACATGTGTAACTAGATATTCTGTGAGCACGAGAGTGTCGCGGGTAAGTCGAGTGTCTTTCACCAAGAATCAACCAAATGCATACGTGAACGGGCATTCAGTCATTTTCACCCATATCAATATAGCAGAAGAACTTGAGTCTTATAGCAAAAGCACATTCCGTAAGCCCTCAACACGCGTTGACTGTCTTGCACTCTCCCGATCTTGTTATTTCTTCCACGTTACTCTTATTTTTCGAAAATAACAAAATATTAGATTACTTGTGTTGCTTTCTTTCACTATCATTCTATCGTACTATTTCTTTTCCCATAATCCCATGTTTTTAGGATTTTAGATACTGAGTTTGTCCCGAAGCATTTTCTTGAAGATTTCCCAAAGTTGTGCCCTGTGGATCGAATATCAAGCACTACAATGATGCTTTGTATATTTGCATGTCGCATTTGGATAGTAGAGAGATTATAAATTTTAAGACTTACATTTTCTTTTGTATTTAAAAGTAATATGCTAGTGTAAGGGACAAATATATGTTTCAAGGCCTCTTGCCTCTCATAAGTGTCTCTGTTACATTAAGCACGCTAGTTTTATATCACGTGGCATTCTCTATACACATTTTATATGAGTCAACCCTCATTTACAATGTAACCTTGTATCTGACTCAAGATAGAACGAGTCACCAACGAATATTACTTCATAACTTTCTCTATAAAACTCCTTTTTAGATTATTCTAGTGGTAGTGGAAAGCTAACATCTAAAGTATGAACCATGTAAAATTTTAAAAAGGACAAACCATAAAGAAAGGATCATCTGAATTAATTCGAAGGTCAATTTCGGATCAGGTAACCTACCTTAACGAAGTGACCTTAACGAATTTCTTCAGGGATTTATTACTGAATTTTTTTTGTCTACTAGAGGATAAGAATAAGTAATTTATATATTTTTCTAGATTTTTATCACATCATATGGAACTTTAGAAAAATACATTAGTAAGTAGCTAGTGAGTTGCCTAAGTTCCCATTAGGGATGGTCGAATCGGTGAACCCGATGACCTGAATCGAACCCAACTCGATGGGAGTTTGGGTCGAGATTTTCCAACATGAGTCGACCCGAACTATTTTTAATTTTTTAATTTAATTTTTATTTAATTTAGTTCTATATTTGATATAAAAGTTTTTTAAAAAATCAAAATAAATTATTTTAACTATGGAATAATATTCCAATATTCAGAAAATTTATTTTGTTTCTTAAAATGAATATTAAACAATATATTTTGCATTATTAATATAGAAAAGTGAGAAAAAAATTAAAAAAAAGGGTGGTTAGGTGACCCAATCACCTGACTCGATCCAACCCAGATTTCTTATCCCGAAGAGCTATGACTTGACCCCACTCGACTCGACTCGACAAAATTTAGTTGAATAATCCAAATTGGTGTTGGACCTGACACGTGCCCCCTATTCCCCCATTAGTTGAAGTGAAGGTCCAATTATGTTATTTTGTTAAAGATCGGTATTTAACCTCTAATTAACCTTAGTTAATCATAGTTAGACATATGTATTATAATATTTACAAATATAAATTTCATTTCTAATAATCTTATATGATTTCTTTATAACGCTTTGATAATTTAATTATCATTATGATTTAATTCAAATGTTAATTACTACATGTAAACATGACTATATAGGCATTTAAACTAACTTGATATTCTAATTAGAATCATGATTATGTAAAGATTATATTTGTTGAGCACAACTGTGACACCAAGCAAGGAGCATGTTTATGCTTAGTGTCATCTGATTATTGAAATTGTTGATGTTACATATTCCATAAGAAATTTCTCTTCATTGCAAATGAAATTTAGAAAACCATTAATGATATTGGATTACAAAATATTGTCCAAGTCATTGCTAATAATGCACCTATTTTTAAAGTTGTTGGATCAATTATTGAGTCAGTTCATCCTCATATTTTTTGGACACGCTATATAATGCATACTTTGAAACTTGACTTAAAAAATATTTGTGCACCAAATAGTACAACAAGCAATGAGAATGTTTACACTTAGTGTCATTGGATTACTGAAATTGTTGATGTTTCATATTCCATAAAAAATTTCGTAATAAATCATTCCATGTAAGTTTGTACATTTACGTTGCTTGCTGTAATGGAGACAAGATTTACATCTAGAATAGTAATGCTAAAATGGTTTAAAGCAATTAAACATAGACTTCAATATGGTCACTACTAAAGATTGTACAAAGATGATGATGTTGAAAATGTTGCTATTGTGACAGAAATCATCTTAAATGATATTTGGTGGGATAATGTTGATCATATTTTAATATTCAGCAAACCCATTTATGATGTACTTCAATCTTGCGATACTGATACACAAAACCATCATTTGATTTATGAGAAGTGTGATTCCATGATTGGACAAGTGAAATTAATTATAACATGAAGGCAAATTAGAATTGGCAAAATCAAGAAAATCAACATGTCCAGTAACATAACATCCCATATTATCAATGGACAACCATGGACAACAAATGGAAAATGATGAAGGAAAAATATATGTCCAAGCAAAATGGACTCGTGCAAGAAATATTCTCAAAGTCCAAAGTTAAACCATTCACAACAAGATGCCTTAAAATCAAGTCGCTCAACAAGCTAGCTCTTCTTCAAGGATTCCTATGCTTGGACAACCAAAACAAAATGCAAAGGAGGAAGTACTAATGATAACACTAAGAAGTGGGAGAACAATTGAAGATGCTAAATGATCAACACCTAAACTTCAATCCCAGTAGAATCAAGAAGATGAAACAACATATGAAGAAATTGTGCTAGAGCAAAGGCCAACTCAGAAAGAAGCCAGGAGACTCAAAACTTCTAAAGCTCTAGTTAAAGTCCCTTTTTCTTTAAAACATTAGAGAAGAGCAGGCAAGATAACATTTTGGGAAATTTCTCAAATTCTAAAAAAAAAACTTTATATTAGTGTTCCCTTTATTGAAGCAATTCAGGAGATACTTTCTTATGCAAAGTTCTAAAAGGACATTCTATTCAAGAAAAGAAAAATTCAAATAATGGCGCTCGCCGTTGATGCAAGTGCCATCATCCAAAATCAATTACTACCAAAGCTTAAGGACCAGGGAATTATTTTTCGATCATCTGTGAGATTAGAAACAAACAAATATAGAGAGCCCTCTACAATATGGGAGATTCAATTAACGCGATCCCTCTTTTGCAAGTATATAAAGTTAAAGTTGCAATATACAAATATCATCATAAGAAGATTTCAAGTAGTAGCATTATATATTCCAAGTGATATATAAAAAATTATATGGAGGTAGAAAAAAATTTAAAAATAAATCAAAGTAACAAAAAGAAAAAATGGTACGACTAAATGATACGATTGAATTCGATAACTAAAGAAGAATTAATAATTGAATAATTATATCAAAAAATAAAATCTAGGGCTTTGAATTCATGTTATCATTATAGGGATTTCATAATGATTAGTCAAGAATATTCTACTCAATATTTAAAAGTCACGCATCTCCTTTTTAGGTTAATAAAATTCTAATTAAAATAATAAATGCCTATTTTTGTGGTCATTCAAATTATTTTAATTTTATTATAAATTAAAATGATTGAATTATAAATGCATGCACTTATTTCTAAAATTATTATATTTATTGTCATTCATTTTAATGAATCGTTATACTTGCCCAAGGAAAAAGACATTAAATCCCCTAATTAGAAGGCCAATCTAACATAATTTTTCATCAAACATGAATGATAAAGAACATTTTAGATTGACAAGTAATGGTCCATAATGATCAAACCCCAAGTTTCATGTAACCATAAAAAGGGATTTGGTTGAACATGAGAGTAAGAACCATCATATAAACGGGAACCATAAGAATAAAGAATAAAGAACAAAAAAAGGCCAATCCATCAGAACCATCATATAAATGAGTTTTTGCATTAAAAGAATAAAGGTTTATATTCAATGTACCAATGTGAAGAAGAGAAGAAAATTGCCCCACCTATCGTAAGTCCCCCGCATCAATATCTAGAAGCCCTTGTTACCCTAGATCTCTTTTATATCATCCACAAATTAGGTTAAAGAATTAAAATTACAAAAATAACCCTGAAATAAGTCATTACAATACATGGAATGTGCTATGGTTTGCCAAATGTCACTACGTTTGGAAGGACATTGTTACAATTTAGCTATAATACTTGATGTGAGTTGAAAACAATCTGCCAATTCACTACAGTCTGAAGTGGTGCCATTATGACTTGGCCGTAATGCATTATATGAGTGTGCTAGGAATGGGAGAGCTTTTTGGTGCCGACGATCCAACCCGTGTGGCGCTAATAGTTATGTGCACTGCTCACAGATTGGAGGCCGGCCCACCATCGAGTCCAACTAATCTGGTATGATCATCCCGCGTCGCATACCTGGCAATGGCAGGTGAGACTCCCAATAAATTTTTTTTTCATTCATCAAAACTCGAACTCGAGACCTTACTTAAATGACGAGGAGCCGTTTACCACTCCACCCCAACCCTTGTTGGTGGAATGGGAGAGCTTTATTACGGCCTAAAGAGGTGCCTTGCTAGTTGAGATCCGATGCATTTTTTTCAAAATTTTGTCATTTTTTTGCGTGTCCTGAAGTACATAAATAAATAGTGTAAGCTCCAAAATCTTTGATAATTAAAGATAAAATATCATAAAATGATCAATCATGGTGACAATCACATTAAAATAGTTGGATAATTAAACAATTATCAAACTCCTTGTTTCTATTCATGAAGTCCACTAGAGCAAATTTTCATAATAACCCTCGAACTATACCTCTTTCCCAATTCGATCTTGAAATATTACTTCATAACGAGACCATTTTCTAACTTTTAACTTATTTCACTGACTACCTAGATATCGTTGATTTTCTAGTAATCTTGCCTACATGGTACACCATTAAAAGTTTGAGACGGCGGCGTAGAAGGGGAGCCCTGCCGCCCTACCCTGTCTCTCTGGCTGTAATATCCCATATTTTTCATTAAGGGTAATTTGGAACTTTTGTCCAACCCACATGATCTTCCCTATATAAGGCCCTCTATTCTCTCTATTCATCTCTTTTCTCCACATCTTGGTGGCTAGGGCTTGAGGAAGGACAAAGAGAAGAACAAGAAGAAGAAGGAAGAAGAGAAAGAAAGATGAGAAGATCTGAGATCAAGGCATGTAAAGAGGATCCAAATCCCTCTCTCAATGTTCTTCCTGTATTGGATTGAGAGTAAGATGACACCCTGTTCTCTTATTGAATTGTGATTGAGGATTTTTATTCATGCAAATCATTTGATCTATGCATGTATAGGTTTTTCATGATTAGACAAGTTTTTATGATTAGATTCAGTGGTTAGAGTTCATATTTTTTTTATTGTTCATGATTTGGGGAAGAACCCTAGATCATAGAAATTGAGTGTTTTGCATGATTTTTCATGTTCTTTTGATCCTATATTGCTCAGGAAATGTGTATGTATCATTTTTTATGTTTTATATCGAATTTCTCAAAGTTTTAGATTAAAAATCGTGTAAAAAATCGAGTTGGCTGCGTAGTTTCCAGCGCTCTATCATGATCGTGACGCACATGTCACGCCCGTGACAGAAAGGCTGGAAAATGGCAAAAAATTGGCTTCTGTCATGCCCGTGACAAGATATATCACGACTATGACATGGCCAGAGCACGGCCATGCCTGCTTTCTAATGCAGTCGTGATAGAAAGGGAGATTGTTCATGGTTCTATCATGACCGTGACCAACCCATCAAGACCATGACCGGATGAAAAATGATTATATGATATTTTAAATATTATTTTCAAAGTATTAATAATATATATTGATGCTTGATGACTGTATAAGAGTCTAGATACACGTATATGCATGTTCCCTACGTAAATAGGTTAAAATCTGAAGATTGAGAGATGTAAATGTTTGCTGATTGTAAAGCATAATGAACCCAGTTGTGAATGACATTACATGTCGACCATTTATGGCCCTTTATCGAATATTTACCCGGAATGATCATTATACACATTGACAATGGTGTGTGCGTTCCAATGTCATCCTCGGACGAGAGTCTAGAATGATCGTTACATACATGACAATGGTATGTGCATTCTGATGTCACCCTCGGTTGAGAAAGAAGAATTGTCACCGAGGCCTAGTTAGCCTATTGAGAGGGCAATGGCATAAGTCCCAACTATGGAAAGATATAATCTAATGGAAAGGGTCAATGATCGATCGAATGGAATGATGTCCCACGAAAGTGGAAGTCCAAAGGGTTATAAAGCAATCCTAAGGAAAGTTATAGAGGCAATGGCTATGGTAAGTGCATTTCACTTATATGCCTATGGTATTGTATGATTGTTATGATTGTCCATACCTTCTGCCTTCTGGTATGATGATATGATTACATATCTTCCATGCTATAGTTTATAAATGCAGGATGATAGATTGTTATTGATGATTAACATGTATAAAGCATGTATAGAGCATGACATGCATATTGTTTACTTCTTTTATATGAAGATGTTGCATATCATGTAATATCCTGATTAGGATCACGACATTGCATGCATGGCCTTTACATACTCTAACCGGGAAAACTCATGCATACTGGATTCATGTAGGTGCACAATGATTGGATGGATGATGGCTTAACTCATGACAAGACAGATTGCATACTGGTCTAATAGTCTTAGAGTCATGTGTTACTGAGTTTATTTAACTATGAGTTTTAAGGAGATATTTTTTAACTCTAGTTTAAGATGTTTTAATTACTATTAGTGATGGTTTCAGTTCTATAACATTACTTCGATATTTTAACGAAGTTTTCCGCATTAATTGAAAGACTATTTTATCTCTTTTAATAGTGTTATGTTTCCGCTGCATTAATTGTGAATCATATTTTATTATGATTACATGATAGCGAACGAGCTAACATAGCCAAATGGCCTAATTGACATTGGCAATTGGGGATGAAATTTTGGGGTGTTATAGTTTGGTATTAGAGCATGCTTATGACCTAGGCTAAGTATGTTATAGAATTGATAAGTATCTAAGTTCATATGCAATCGTCATGAGTAGCCATCCAAAATTATGTAAGTAATTGTGTCATTGATTGTATTGTTAAATAACCAACTAATGTTTGGTTGATTATTGTTATGTGAATGATGGAGCACGGTGATCCCTCCAATGTTTCGGGTGACCAAAGAGAGCTCGAGCATGACCCGCATGGTGAGGGCAATGGAGAGGAATGCGAACTTCGACCATTCCAGTAGGTCGAGTTCAAGGATTGAGAAGTTCTTGAAGCTTCATCCCCCTACTTTCAATGGGTATAGAGATTCAGACAAGACGAAAGCTTGGTTGGACGTGATCACTGAGAAGTTTAGGACAATAAATTGCTTTGAAAGGCACAGGGTCAACTTGGATACTCACCAATTGACCAACCAGGCTTGTCATTGGTGGAAATTAGTGACTAGGACTCAATTCAATGATGAAGAAGAGATACATGGAGGGAGTTCAAGAAGGCTTTTAAGGACTGGTACCTTCCCCCTCATGTACAAGGAAAGAATGCTGCTAAATTCATGAATCTGCAACAAGGAAGCATGTCTATTGAAGAGTACCTCAACAAGTTCCTAGAGGTTGAAAGGTACAGTCCTCTGAAAGAAGATGAGAAGATATGGTGGACCACTTCTTGAAGAGGCTCAATCCTCGCTTGAGGATAAATTTAAAGTGTAGGAACCCTGAGACCATGGCGAAGGCTATCTCCCTGACAACCAACTTGGCTCGGGAGATTGATGCACAAAAGAAATATGAATAAGGGAACGAATCCAGGAGGGATCATAAAAGAGATAAAGGCAAGAAGTACAAAGACTCCAAGCCTTATTTTAGAGAAGATGATGGACAAAGTCGCAAGCCTTCTTTTTTCGGCCACAAGTTCCATCCTGGTGAGTGTAGGATGAAATCAGGAGCTTGTCTGAATTGTGGCAAGATGGGCCACTTTGCCAGAGACTACACTGAAAAAGGGCGACTACCAAAATAAGGGCAAAGACAAGCAAGTTGAAGGCCAACAGAGAGCACCTGAAAGGGTCACACCATACAAGTGGATGAGGCCCAGAAGTCCAATGATGTGATTCAAGGTAATCTTCTTATCGCAGATGACTATGCAAATGTATTATTCGATTCCGGTGCTACTCGCTCTTTCATATCATCTGCATTTGTTGAATGTTGAAAGAGTGAATATGAGGTGGCAGCTAGACATAGCAACTCCACTTGGGAGAGTCTCCACCAGACAATATCTCCCAAAGACGTCAGTCATGATCGAAGGAGTGAACTATTCTGCTGACCTTGTAATGCTATCTATGGTAGACTACAATGTTATTTTGGGTATGGATTGGTTATCTTACCATGGTGCCTACTTGAAATGTCGAAAGAAGAAGATCCAGATAGACAAGAAAGATGATAGTTCCATGATATTTTGTGGAATTCCATCAAAGGAGAAGAAGATGATGATCTCCTCAATGAAGGCAACCAAGATGCTAAATAAGGGCTATTGAGGATTTCAAGCAAGCATCATCAAGAGTGATTTCCAACCCAAGTCACTATAAGAACTTAAAGTGGTAAGGGGCTTTCTTGATGTATTTCCCGATGAGCTCTCGGGATTACCTCCAGAAAGGAAGATTGATTTTCGTATTGACCTGATGCTAGGAACGGCTCCCATCTTAAAACCTCCCTATAGAATGACACTAGCATAAATAAAAGAGTTGAAGGCTCAACTGCAGGAATTGTTGGACAAAGGTTTCATCAAGCGGTACCTGTCCTATTTGTGAAGAAGAATAATGGGTCACTAACATTGTGCATAAACTACAGAATGTTGAACAAAGTGATCATCAAGAACAACTATCCTCTGCCCAGAATTCATGATCATTTTTATCAATTTTGCTAGGCGTCAATTTTCTCAAAAATTGATTTGAGAAGTAGATACCATAAGCTCAGAGTAGTTGATGAAGACATTGCAAAGATGACCTTTAGGTCTAGGTATGGCCAATATGAATTTTTTTTTAATGTCGTTTGGATTAACAAATGTTCCTACAACATTTATGAATTTGATGAATAGGATTTTCAAGCCCCATTTTGACACGTTTGTAATCGTATTCATAGATGACATATTGATTTAGTCATCAAGTCCTCAAGAGCACCAGAAGCATCTGAGGATTGTTTTGAAGACTTTGAAACAACATCAGTTGTATGTAATTCTCAAAGTGTGAATTCTGGTTGGATCAGATTAGTTTTTTAGGACACATAGTCTCAAAAGAGGGGATCTCATTAGATCCAAGCAAAGTAGAGGCCGTCATCAATTAGGAAAGGCCAAAGACGATGACAGATATTAGAAGTTTTCTTGAATTAGCCAGCTATTACAAAGGTTATTCAAGATTTCTCCAAGATTACTGCCCCCATAACAAAGCTGACTAGGAATGGAGAAAAGTTCAATTGGACACAGAAATGTGAAAAGAGCTTCCTGGAGCTGAAGAAGAGATTGATCATTGCACCAATGCTAACAATTCCTATATGAGTTGGAGGCTACACAGTGTACAGTGATGCCAGTGGAATTGGATTGGGTTGTGTGTTGATGTAGCATGGAAGGGTAGTAGCTTATGCCTCAAGATTATTCAAGCCACATGAGAGGAACTATCCTACTCATGACTTGGAGTTGGCAGCGATAGTGTTTCCTCTGAAGATATGGAGACACTAGTTATATGAAGAGGAGTTTCAAGTTTTCACCGACCACAAAAGTCTCAAGTATGTATTCATCTAGAAAGAACTTAATATGAGACAAAGAAGGTGGCTAAAATTCCTGAAAGACTATGAGTTTGGCATTCTTTATCATTTAGGGAAGGTCAACTCTATAGCAAATGTCTTGAGTAGGAAATGGGAAAGATCATGGAATTCCTATTTTCATTGTATCAGATAAAGACCTAAGATTCACAGCAAGGTTCTGAAGAGAGTTGCTGCATACATTTGGTACAAGATTACACTACAACACAACATTTCATCCTTAGAGTGATGGGCAAAGTGAAAGGACGATCCAGATCTTGAAAGACATGCTCGGAGCATGTGCTATAAATTTACAAGGCAGCTAGAATGGCCATCTCACTCTAGCTGAGTTTGTCTACAATAATAGTTACCACTCCATCATCAAAATGGCTCCATTTGAGACACTGTATGGAAGACCTTGTAGGTCTCCCACATGTTGAAGTGCAGTTGGTGAAGGAAGACTACTAGGACCAGAACTAGTAAAGAAATATACTAAGAAGATAGATTTGATAAAAGAGAATGATGGCAGCTCAGAGCTTTTAGAAAAGTTATGCAGAAAAAAAAGAGAAGAGAGCAAATCTACCAAGTTGGAGATCATGTGTTGCTGAAGGTATCTCCTACCAAAGGAGTCACAAGGTTCAGTAGAAAGGGCAAGCTGACTCCTAGGTACATAGGCCCATTCGAGATTCTGGAGAAGGTGGAAGAAGGAGAATACAAGTTGGCATTGCCTTCTTCATATGCCATGATTCACAATATTTTTCATGTGTCAATAATTCGCAAGTACACAAATGATAGCTCCCATGTGGTGGTAATTGAAGAGTCAACCATCAAGGAAGACCTCACTTATGAAGAGTCTCCTACCGAGATACTAGAGTATGGTGAACGTCGACTGAGGAATAAAGTTAAGAAGATGGTGAAAATTGCATGAAAGCACTACAATGAAACCGAAGCGACATGAGAAATAGAAGAAGAGATGAAAGAACAATTTTCAAAATTATTTGATAAATGTTCTTTATTACTGTTGAAAATTTAAGGATGAATTTTCTTTTAAGGGGGAGGATGTAATACCCTAGATTTTTCATTAAGGGTAATTTAGACCTTTTGTCCAATCCCTCATGATCTCCCTTATATAAGGCCCTCTATTCAGCTCTTTTCTCCACATCTTGGTGACTAGGGCTTGAGAAAGGAGAAAGAGAAGAACAAGAAGAAGAGGAAGAAAGAGGATGAAGATCTGAGATCAAAGTATGTAAAAGGGATTTAAATCCCTCTCTCCTCTCTCATTGTTCTTCCTATATTGAATTGAGAGTAAGATGACATCATATTCTCTTATTGAATTATGATTTAGGATTTTTATTCATGCAAATCATTAGAACTATGTATGTATAAGTTTTTCATGATTAGATCTATGCATGTGCAAGTTTTTATGATTAGATTCAGTGGTTAGAGTTCATATTTTTTTATTGCTCATGATTTGGGAAAGAACCCTAGATCATAGAAATTGTGTATTTTGCATGATTTTTCATGTTCTTTTGATCCTATATTACCCAAGAAATATGTATGTATCATTATTCATGTTTTATATCGAATTTCTCAAAGTTTTAGATTGAAAATTGTGTAAAAAATTGAGTCGGTGACGTAGTTTCCAACGCTTTGTCATGACTATGACGCACATGTCATGCCCGTGACAAAAAGGTTGGAAAACAGCAAAAAGTTGGCTTCTATCACGTCTGTGACAAGATATGTCACGGTCATTCTTGCTTCTACCACGGTCGTGATAGAGAGGGATTGTTCAAGGTTCTGTCACAGCCGAGCAACCCATCGCGGCCGTGTCCGGATGAAAAATATTTATATGATATTTTAAATATTATTTTTGAGGTATTAATGATATGTATTGATGCTTGATGACTGTATAAGAACCTAGATACACATATATGCATGTTTTCCATGTAAAATGATTAAAATATGAAGATTGAGAGACGTAAATGTTTGCTGATTGTAAAGCAAAATGAACTCAGTTGTGGATGACGTTAAATGTCGACCCTCTATGGATCTTTATGGGATATTTACCTGGAATGATCATTACACACATCGACAACAGTGTGTGTGCTCTGATGTCGCCCTCAGACGAGAGTCCAGAATGATCGTTACATACATTGGCAATGGTGTGCATTCTGATGTCACCCTCGGGTGAGAGGGGAATATTGTCTCCTAGGCCTAACTAGCCTATTGAGAGGACAACGACATAAGACCCAACTATTGGAAGATATAACCTAATGAAAAGGGCTAATGTCGAATGGAGTGATGTCCCACAAAAGTGAAAGTTCAAAGGGTTATAAAGCAACCCTGAGGAAAGTTATATAGGCAATGTCTACGGTAAGTGCATTTCACTTATATTCCTATGGAATTGTATGATTGTTATGATTTTCCATACCTTCTGGTATGATAATATGATTACATGTCTTCCATGTTATAGTTTATAATTGAATGATGAAAGATTATTATTGATGACTGACATGTAGATCTCATGTATAGAGCATGACATGCATATTATTTACTTTTTTATATGAAGATGATGCATATCATGTAGTATCGTGTTAGGATCATGACATTGCATGCATGACCTTTATATACTATAGCTAGAAAAATCTCTGCATCCTAGATCAATGACAATGATTGGATGGATGGTGACGCAACTCATGACAAGACAGATTGCACACTGGTCTAGGAGTCTTAGAGTCATGTGCTACTGAGTTTATTTGACTTTGAGTTTTACAGAGATGTTTTTTACTCTAGTTTAAGATGTTTTAATTGCTATTAGTGATGATTTCTGTTCTGTAACATTACTTTGATGTTTTAACAATGTTTTCCGCATTAATTGAAAGACTATTTTATCTCTTTTAATAGTGTTATGTTTCTTGTATTAATTGTGAATCATATTTTATTATGATTATGTGATGGGCTAACACAGTCGAATGACCTAATTGTCCTTGGTGATTGGGGATGAAGTTTCGGATTGTTACACTGATGCCTCTTGATCCCCTCTCACATTGGCACAAGCGAGGTCATCAGAGGGAGGGGAGTGGTTCCCTTTTTATTTTTATTAATTATTATATTACTTTGTATTATTTTTAATTTTAAGATATGTCACAAATGCAAAACTATTGAAAAATTGGCAATACCTAGTGAAAAGAATAGTTAATGAAATAACTTAAAAGTTGCTGGACATTTTCATTATAAAATAAAGTTCGAGGATCAAGTTGGGAAGGAGGGTATAGTTCGACGACAATTATGAAAATTTACACAAACCTGCCAACATGTCCATCTAGTTGGTTGAAAATCAATTAAAATAATCTTTTAAGACATTCCCATCAAAGTTTGAGACTTTTATATCTTGGCAGATTTCATCATGCTTGACATGGACGAACATCCAAACACCTATTTTGCTCGGAAGACTATTCTTGGCCATGATGAGTGCGAAAAATGAATACTAATACTCAAAATTAGAGAAGACTCAATTGAATCAAGCGATGAACTGTTTGACTCTAGGAGACTATCAAATTCAGCAAGACCAGATAGATCCACTAATTCAAGAAGTTCTAGTCATCATTCATGTATCAAACCCACTAGAAATATCTCTCGAAGTTCAAGAGTCGACTGTCACAGACGTTCTCTACAAATATCATTTTGACATAATCATATTTTTAATTAGCATATTTAGTTCATTTAGATGCTTATATAGTCATGGTTGCATGTAACAATTAGCTTTTGGATTAATGCATAATGATAATTAAATTATCGATATGTGTTATAAAGAAATTATATAAGATTATTAAGAATAAATTTTAATATTTGTAAATATTATAATAAATATGTTTAACTATGAATAACTAAGATTAATTAGAGGTTTAACACTATTTTTTAACACAATAATATGATTTGACCTTCATTTCAGCCAATAGGACTTCAAGCAGCTGAAGTAGACAGCTCACCAGCTACTTAATAATGCATTTTTTCAAACCACCACATATGACGTGTTAAAAATCTTAAAAACATACTTATTCGTATCCTCATCAAGCCAAAATATTTCTATGATCAAATCCCTAGCCGAACATCCTGAAGAAATTCGGCACATTTGATGGGTTAAGGTGAATTTGCGGATCCAAAACTACCTTCAACTTCATATGATGATGTCTTCTAGTTCCGTTCTTCATAAATCCTGAAATTTTGCATTGTTCATCCTCTCGAAGTTAGCTTTCCATTATTTAAAGAATCACCTAAAATAGAGTTTATACAAAAAGCTATGGACCCAACTTCATGGGTCGCTCACTCTGTCTTGAGTTAGAGATGGGTCCATCTTGTCAATTAGGGCATGATTAGAGTTAATAGAATTAGGATTTGAAACTTAGATATGTTACAATATACTTCACAGTGATTCCGTGAGAAGTAAAATCATCCAATTTAGACTTGTACACGTGGAGAAATTAATTTTTCATTTCGTAGGACCTCTTCTATCAGGTTTTAGGACATTGACAGAACATGGACCTAGTTGATTATTTTTATTAGAAGGGCATACAAGGAGTTAAATTCTACAATTTTTATTTATAAGAAAATTATGCTCTCATCAAATGGATAAGTATTGTTAAATATATAAATTCATTATTCAGTGATGCACTGTCTACCTGAACTTAAATCTTACGTCAGATTGCCTTAAATTTTATGACTTACTCACTTGGAATTAGTTAATGATATTTAAGAGTTGAAAACCTTAGTAAGTAGTTTCTAATTTATCCAGAATCATAAGATTTGCACTTAGGTTTAAGTATTTATTGACAGACACTCAGTCTGGAATCCTAAGACAACACCTAGTTAAGCTATGAAAGATTGAGAAGTTCCAAGTGTGAAATAGCCCATGAATATAAACATTTGAAGTTAGATATTAGTACTAGAAGATATTATATGAATTTTAAGGTGCATAAATATTCATGCATCATGATCATGCATTGCATACTATTTTAATATAATTGGAAAGTGAAATAGCATTATTACTTGTAGGAAACTATCAAAGTACAAGTGAAAGGGAGAAAATCTAATAAACCTCCTTGAAAGGATAAAGTATTAAGGTGATTAGATAAATTTACAACATAGAAAAATATTATATGTTAGTTCTTTTATTTATGATATTATCTCAAGAAAAGATTATTATTATTATTATTATTATTATTATTATTATTATTATTATTATTATTATTATTATTATTATTGAAGTATATCTTGAGTTATGAAAAGTATTTATGATATATTTTAAGGGTTTCATATGAGATGGAATAACTTCTTATATGAAAATATTTTCAGGGAATAATGCTTGTGAACTTAAAATAAATTTTACTTAATACTGATATGAAATTATGATATGTGTATTTTGATATTGTTAAACTTCATGTGTTCAATGGCCATACTGTTTGAAAAAGCTCTTTGGGACCGCATTCGATATACATGAAGCCTTTGGGGCGTATATCAAGTGTCTTTACACTTTGGGGGCTACTTTGCGTGCACATATTGACCCATGATATGCTTTGTGTATCCCAAATGAAGGGATATGTATTGATCCACGATTTGCTCCATGTATTTGAGACTCTTGATTGTGAAGCTCTGCTTAACTATATGACACACAATCATGGAAGAATACATGTTGACTTATGATTTGCTCTGCAAATCAGGAACTCTTGATTATGAAGCTCTGCTTAACTGTATAACACATGATCATGGAGAAATATATATTGACTCATGATGAGTAGTGCGATGACACATGTGTGGAGTTTAATCGTGAATACGATGACATCTTGAATAACTTTTATTTATGTAAAAGTTCATATGATTTGGAAACTTATATGATATGAGTTATTCTTTAAATATTTTATCATATGAAAAAAATATAATTATTTAAATGTTATATTCACTCGTATTGTTTCCTATGTTGTACTATTATTGCACTCATTGAGCAAACGATTATCGCTCACATTACTCTTATTAAAATTTTCAAATAATTCTAAGTTCTCGAATTGAGTCAACTCGAAGCTTTTCTTTGATATATATAGAAGAGGTCGAGCAGTTGGAGCACTCTTATTTTTTCTTCACTTTTGTTTTTAAAAAGCATGCATGTAATAAATAAACTCGAGAGTTGTACTAGAGTTTATTAGAATCATTTTATAAGGTTGTATAAATCTTGATCCTGTAGGGTGTTAAATGTGAAATGTGATGTGAAATAATAGTGATATACGTGAATGTTATGTCTTATAGATTTTTATTAAACTTTGATGAGTATATATATGCATCTATTGTATGTATTGATAAATGACATAAGATAATTAAGGGAGGATTTTTTGTCGATTTTATTTTTAGAATTTCTAAATAAGATTAAAAAAAATAATAATTATGACTACAACTTAGTCACAGAGTTGGTGTGACATTGACCCTATGGTATGGATATGAAGCATTCAAGCTCTACAGCTATTTCACCGAGCCACTAACAGATTAGAGCTTACTAGAAATCTAAAATATGAGTTCTTAAGAGAAGACTCCAAATATTCATTCATCATCAGTGCTCATCTAGATTAGAAACATGTTCAAAACCTTAGCAAACTGAAGCCTTATAGGAAGGTTATCACATACGCGTTGGATGATATTAAACGAATTAATTGTTCTATTTATATGCATGATATCCCAATGGAACAAAATTTCAAACCTACAATAGAAAGACAAAGGAGATTGAACCTGGTCATGTAGGAAGTTATGAAAAAAAGAAGTCTTGAAACCACTAGACACAAGGATCATCTATTCTATTTCAAACAAACAATGGGTGAACCTTGTCCAAGTAGTGATGAAGAAAGGTGGCACCACAAAAATATTATTTGAATCCTATGAATCTTTACCTACAATAACAGACACCACCCTTTGGAGGATATATATCGACTTCAAGAAGTTAAACAATGTGACCACAAAAGACCATTTTCCCTTCTCTTTTACTGACTAGATGCTTGAAAGATTGACAAATCACTCACTCTTATTATTTAGATGTGTTCTGAGGTTTCTTGCATGTCATTATATGTCTTACCGATAAAAAGAAAACTATTTTCACATAGTTGTATGGTGCCTTTGTAATACTCCAAATTTTCTAATTGGGCTTCATAATTAATCTAGGCCCAATACTCTTAAGTACCCCTATATAAGAGACCTAAATCCTTTGTTAATCTCTTTTTCTCCACCAAAAATCTTTTGACGGCTAGGGCTTAAAAAGAGTGAACCTGAGGAACAAGGAGGAAGAAGAGGAAGAAAGAAGAGAAGGAACTAACAACAAGATATATAAAGGGGATTCAAAATCCTCTCTTTCCTCTTAATGTTTGTATGATTGGATTGGGAGATCCAAGAATACCCTAGTTCTTGATAGGAATTGTGATTGAGGGATTTCATGTGCCTTCTAGATCTGATTTGGTTTTCATGCTTAGAATTGTATAGATATAATGGTTAGGTTTGTATGATTAAAGGTTACAACTTAATCTGCTAAATTTGTGATTTTCTTTGCAATAATTATTCGGATAGGTTTTACTTATCCAAAACTTAAAAATGATATACGGATGAAAATATCTCAAAGTCTAGTTTTCATGAAAATTAGTTTAGTTTGATTTGAAGGTGAATACAAATAGTTATGATCAGAAAAGTGAACTACTATCATGCTGTCTTGGGTGACAGTGAAACAAAATTGTAAAATGTGTCACTAATTGGAAATACTAAAATATGATTTGACATTTATTTTCATGTTAGAGATTGAATTATATCTTTCTATGAAATTTAGAATCATCTTAAAATAATATGTATAGAATAAGTTGTTAATATTTCAGTGTCTGCCGCCAAAATACTAAACAAAAAATAGATTTCGATATTTGTATGAATTTTTGGGATTAAATGACAAAAAGATAAAATTCATAGATTTTATATGTGATTACTATTAAAGTATAGTTTGCTCGAAAATTGGAATGAATTAGAAAGAATATCTATATATTAAGTTATAATTTTTTATTGATGATACACTAGAATTGTAAAAAAGGGAAAGTGACCTATTGTATTATTTATGTCAACTTTGTTATGTCAATATTATGCATTATCTTTAAATGTTTATGCATTAAAGATGAAATGATTTGTGGATGTATAATATCTCCTGATGTTTTGTACACTTAATATGTGATGATATTCATGAACTATTGGTTGTTGTATTGATTATCACCTAAATACATGAATTGCATGGACAACTGTAACTAAATTAAAATCTGAAGACTGAGCGACATAAACTATTTGATGATTGTGATAATAATGAACCCAATTGAAGAATATTGTTACTTGTCACCCCTCAAACTGATTACAGGAAATATTGTGTCATGCTCCATTGTGTTAAAATTTCTCTCGGGAAATTACTATGCCCTACATCTTGAAGTTAGCATTTCTTGGGGGAATAATTGTATCTTATCATAAACAGTATGTATATGAAGCCTCGGCTCCAAGGCCTAACTAGCCTATTGGAGGAAAACGATTTGATTGTTTAATTATTGATAAGATCAAAGATTGAACTGACTGACTGAACTAAAAGGACTGATGACCACGAAAGTGGGATCCAAAGGGTTATAAAGCAACCCCTAGAATATTACTGAAACAAAGTAATGACAAGTGAGTCACTTGGTATGCCTATTGTTACTAACTGACAGATGTTATATGTCAATTAATGTTAATACTATTAATATACATTAATGATATGTTATGAAATATTGATATGTTATCATATGATTATGACATGACATTCATGCATGTTTATTCATGTCTATGAACTGTTTATATATGTCATGTAGTATCATGCTTAGGATGCATATCATTGCATGGCCTTTACATACTCTAACTAAGAAACCCTGCACCCTGAATTCGTGCAGATAATTGATATGCTTGGATGGGTAGTTGACTCAACTCAGGATGACGAAGTTGCACATGGCATAAAAATAGATTGAGTCACGAGTCACTAGAGTTTCTATTTAAAAGAGTTTTATGAAATAACGAATTTTTCTTAGTTCCATGGCATGATGATGAAACTATTTTTATTAAAGTATTCCGCTAAACAAATGATGATTTTATCTTATTTTAAATGATTATTAGTTTCCGCTGTATTATTATTAAATCATATTATTATGATTAAGTGATAGCGAACAGGCTAACACTGCTCAATTGAGCTAATTACCCTCTAGTTTTTAGGATGAAAATTTCGGGTTGTTACGACCTTCGCTTAAAAAGAATTCCTATTGGATTGTTCAATGACTTATTGAGGAAAATAGTGAAAGTTTTTGTTGATGATTTTCAGTTTATAAGATTGTCTTGAAAATCTTACAATGGTTAGTCAAAGATGTGTTGACAATAATCTAATTCTCAACTATGAGAAATGCCACTTCATGTGAGAAATGGCATCCCGATAATGGTGTATCAAACAAAGGAATTGAAGCCTATAGGGCAAAAATCATCGAGAAATTATCTCCACCCACAAATATCAAAGTTGTAAAAAGCTTCCTCGGGATTTTATAAATGTTTATTAAGAATTTTCTTATTACTCACAAAACCTCTTTTCAAAGAAGCATAATTCAAATTCTATTATGTGTATTCGAAATTCTAAAGAAATCTTTTGTTATAACGCCCATCATTCAACCATCTGATTGGTCGCTATCATTCGAGGTGATATGACTCAAGTGACCAAGCAATTGGAGTTTGTTATCGTGTCATCTATTATACAAGCAAGACACTAGATGAAGCCTGAATAAACTATGCTACCACAAAAAAATTCTTAGCAAATATTTTTTACTTTTGATAAATTTAGATATTATCTAGTCCGAACAAAGATTATTGTCTACACAAAAAATCAAGCTATAAGATATGGAGTTACAAAGAAAGAAGCCAAACCAAGATTAATTAGATAGTTTCTACTGCTACAAGAATCAACCTGGACAGGGATATAAAAAACTTGGAAAATCTAGCGACAAATCATCTATCTAGAATGTGGTTGGTTTTTTTTTTTTTTGGTAGCCAGCCCCAGTATCTAGAATGTGGTGGCTTTTGAAGGCAATAAGTTAGAGAATTCAGCTATTGACGATTTATTTTCGGGCATTCATCTGATGACTATATCATGTGCAGACCATGATTTGCTAATTATGTCAATTTTTTAGCCTACGGAATTTTGCCTAGATACTTCACGTATCAACAAAAGAAATCATCTTTTGATATGAAGCACTATTTTGGGGATGAATCCCTCTAGTTTAAAAATGTGCGGATGGTATATATGGATGATGTATTCCTGACGAGGAACAACAACAAATTCTTTTAGATTGCCACTCTTTACACTCTAATATTGTCTCAAATGTACTCCAGACATTTATAACTCTTTATTTAAAAGTACATTCATTAAATCTTGCAACGATGGCCAAATAATTGGAAACATAAGTAATATTAACATAACACTCCAAAACTTGATCTTTGATGTGGATATTTTGGGCATAAATTATATGGGACCTTTTTTTAACTCATGTGGATACAAGTTTATACCATGGTTCACAAACTCTTGAGTTTGAGACTTAAACTCTTACGAGTTCATGAGTTTAGCCATGAAATCGAGTCAACTCGGAGTGGAATTGGAGTTGGTGGTAAACTCGAGTACACTCCGAGGACTCGGGTAGACTCGAGTAAATTCAGAACTCGGGTAAACTCGGTAGAGTCTATAGGTAGAATCGTCAAATGCAAAAGTTAGGCATTTAACTAAGATTTAAGGTCAAAATTAAAATGAAAATATCATTAAACATTCGTGATGTAATAACTAAGAATACTTTATATTATAATTTGTGTGACTCGTGGACTACTTTGGTAATTTGATATATAACTTTGAACTCTTTACATTTCAACATGTGTTGCATCAACTTATATATTATACTTGTAGAGTGTAACGAATTGTTAAAAATAATGAATGGTTATGCAATTCAATATGAGTGAGTTGAAATATGACCAATGAACTCATTACATTTGAAATTAACATATATAAATTATTTTTCACAAATATTTGGGTAAATTACACGAATGATCCCCCAACTTTGGGTCGATTTTCAACTGGTCCCTCAACTTCAATTTATAACCAAAACGTTCCCCATCTTTTATTTTCTTGCACGATTAGTCATCTTGACCGGTGATAGTGAGTTTCCGGTTGCCTTGCATACGTGGCCGACACGTCAGCCATTTCTCTCTCGTCCACGTCATTTAAGTCATCCACGTCATTTAACGCTCCAAACCAGATAAATTACACGGATCATCCCCAACTTTGAATCAATTTCTAAATAGTCCTCCAACTTTGATATTATTACACTATTCATCCACTTTATCGGTAAGAAATAGTCTTTCGCTTATCTTGCGATGTGGCATAATAATATAATAAAAAATTTAACTAGCTGACATCACACAATAAAAAATATTATAAAAATTTAAAAACGCAGACGAGCTGACAGAGGGGGAGTGTCAGCCCCCCTCTCTAAGCTCGCCTTTTGGCGAGTTGGCATAGGGGGCGCCGACTCCCCTCTCCAAGCTCGTCCACTAACGAGTTTCGCACAAGGGGCGCCAACGCCCCCTCGCGAGCTCGTCGACGACATTAAACAACTCAAAGTTGAAAGACTATCAAAAATAAAAATGATAGGAGCGCCGACGAACTCGTGAGGGGGAGTTAGCACCCCTTGTGCGAAGCTCGTCAGTAGACGAGCTTGGAGAGGGCGGCTAGCGCCCCCTATGCCAGCTCGCCAAAGGGCAAGCTTGGAGAGGGGGGCTACCGCCCCTATGCCAGCTCGCCAAAGGGCAAGCTTGGAGAGGGGGCCGACACCCCTCCTCTGCCAACTCGTCCGCGTCCTGAAATTTTTATAATATTATTTATTGTGTGATGTCAACTAGTTAAATTTTTTTATTATATTTTATTATTCCACGTCGCAAAATAATCGAAAGAATATTTCTTACCGGTCAAGTGGATGAATCATGCAATAATATTAAAGTTGGGGGACTATTTAGAAATCGATTCAAAGTTGAGGGACAATCCATGTAATTTACCTGATTTAAAGCGTTAAATGACGTTGATGATTTAAATGACATGGATGAGAGAGAAACGATTGACGTGTCGACCATGTATGTAAGGCAATCGGAAAATTCACTATCACCGGTCAAGAGGACTAATCGTGCAAGAAAATAAAAGATGAGGGACGTTCTGGTTATAAATTGAAGTTGAGAGATCAGTTGGAAATCAACTCAAAGTTGGAGGACTAATCGTGTAATTTACCCCAAATATTTTATAACATATAATGTTAAATATATACATAAAGGCATGTTCATAAACTCTACGAATTTACGTTTCGAATTTACGTCTCAAGTTTAGGGGAACGTAAAACGAGTCAACATAAACTTTTGAGTTTGAAAATCTTGGTTTATACTACTAATTGTGAATAATGTCATAGATAGATACGTACTCCGTCAAAAAGTTATTCAAGAATATAATGTTTCAAGATTTGACATTCTCGCAATTTGTCATCCTATTTCATTGAGAGAAGTTTTTATGTTAAGACCGGACAAACAACGAATTGGTCTTCGTTTCAGGTCGAATCGATCTAACAAATCAATCGGATCGGATGGTACTAGAATATTATAATTTAATATAATACATTAAATTATCAAATTATTTACATAACAAGCACCATTGCAATGTTTACGTATCAAATTATTTACATAATTGTCAAGTTGCAATGTTTATGGCAATTTAATTAGTAGACCATTTTTACATTAGCTCGGCCAGACCACCACGCGAGCTCGGCTAGATTGTCATGCAGCAACGGACTACAGTAGCGCATGACAACCTGTGATTTGCAGGGGGTGGTCTTATTAGGCTGGACAACTTGATCCGTCTATTTTTCGATCCAATATAATAACGGGTAAGTCCATTCGTACTCGGTTCGAATCTGTCTAATATGTTAATGGGCTCGGACAAAATATATTATATTTTGTCCGATATCCATCCGATAGTCCGATATTCATCCGATAATTAACAAACCATCTAATAAGGCCACCATTAACTCAAATAATATTTAGTATTTAAACAAAGTTAATTACTACTTATTTAGTGCCCATCAATAATAGCTAATAAACTTATATAATAATATTAACCTAATAATAGAATATAGGTAGTTTATCTATTATTAATTTGATTTGTTCTATTATTAATAAAAAATAAAATAAACAAATGAATAGAAAGATAAAATATTAAAGAAAATTATGAGTAAACTGAATGAAATAAATAATGATAACTTATTTATCATATTATTGTATTGATGCATCAAGAAAAGAATATAAAAAAATTTAAAAAAAGAAATGTCGAATTTAAAAAATAAATGAAAAGAATAAATTATTTTTTTTAAAAAATAATGGACTTACTCAGTTCGTTTGATCCATCCATTAAGACCTATCAAATCTTAACCAGCCGAACAAGTAAAAAAATCTATTAGGTGGTTTAATAATAATTCATTAAATTGAGGGATCGAAATCACTATTAATTTATTACTTGAATATTGTATATCATTGTTATATTCACTTGTGATGGCGAACGAATACCGAAATTTTCCTAAATAATCTTATTCTTTTAAATTCTTATTCGACGTAGAAAAACATGGATTCGGGGCGGCCGGACAAAAGTCAAAACGAACACTTACTTTACGGAAGACAAATATATATAAATTTAGTTCAACGTTTCAACCACGGCGGCTTGGCGAAATCCGCACGCAGTCTGTCGAGTGTCGACCTCTTTTTCTTTCTTGTTTGTGTCCACCTCGTTATTTGAACTGGAGCTACAATAAATTCTGTCAACCACTCAAAAAGTTGAATTTGGCTTGGGACCGTTAAACAACTGATAAACTGATATTGCCGATCAAACTTGGTCTACTTTCGCCTTTTTCCTTTTGTGCCTTTTTTTTTTTTTTTTTTTTGCCAGGAAGAGTGAACTGTGAACCCACCAGGAACAGGTCAATGACCACGCTCTTCTGCTACTCAAACATTGACGCTCTCTTCTTTCTTTCGTTCTCTCATACTTTCTTTCCAGTTTTCTTTTGGTTTAATTTTTTCAGATCTTGTTGGAAGTGAAAAGTAAGGTTCTGGACAGAAATTCTTGGATTCCCAGGTTTGTCTTGCGTCCAATATAAGTTAATTCTTGAATGCGTAATTCAGCAATAATACGTATTCCTCTTTGCTGTCTCTTGGTGTCAGGGAAGAAAGTATACGAATTTGATGCTTAAAATTTGCATCTCTTAAGGTTCTCTCCTTAGATCGATCACCATAATGTTTGTAAAGTTATCAAGGGTTCTTTACCTTTTGCCACAACTGCATGCAAGAGTAGTGATATAATAGTGAGTTTCCCATTAAGCCAGATATGCATCGAACGTCGATGATGAATTGCCAGAAAGGTAGAAGACTGAGGAGCCGCGGCGGATACTTTTAGAAGTTTGGATTATTAGATCGACTTGGGCGAGAATTGTGAAAGATGCCTCATTTCACCTGGACTTTGGCTCTCGTGTTCATGTATTTCAGCTTTTGGGAGGCGGCATTAGGGGATCCCCGGGCAACATTAGTGCGACAGATTTGCAGCCAGACTAAAGCTGTTTCGACCAGTCTCCTTGCTGATAACTTTGTTTCTTCCATGGACAACTTGAGTACTGTCGTCAATCAGAACGGGTTTGGGACATCTATCGTTGGTGAGGGGCCGAATGCTGTTTTTGGGCTTAGTCAGTGTTATGAGGATCTCAGTGCGCTTGATTGTCGGTTGTGCTTCTCTGAAATCAGATCCTTGTTGCCTAAGTGCTATCCCAATATTAGTGGAATTGTCTTCTTTGATGGTTGTTTTGGGAGGTACGATAACTACTCATTTTTCAATGAGGCCTTGGGATCAAATGATACACGTGTTTGCTCCCAGAGTAGTTCCAATTCAAAAAATTTTGATGAAGTTGTCAAAATAGTTGTTGGCAATGTAAATCTAGAAGCTCAAAGTAATCGAGGGTATGCTGTTGGATCTGCTTCGAGTTCCAATACAACAGTCTATGCTCTTGCCCAATGCTGGCAGAATCTGGACCAGGCACTCTGCAGATCTTGCCTTAATGCTGCGGCCTCTTCGATTGTTTCCTGCTTGCCGGCACTTGAAGGACGGGCTACTTTTACAGGTTGTTTTCTGAGATACTCAACAGCGTTTTTTTGGAATATTCAACAATCTACTTCAGGTAAACAGTTTGAAATTCAAATCTATGTAGTTTTACTTGGAATTTCATCACTAAAGACAAATTCTTGCACTAAAATGTATTGTTGGTTTTCTCATACTAAGTGTTGTAACGCCCCTAAAAATACCTTCTTGATACAACCAATTGGGCATTCTTGGAGAAACGCTACCTACATTGACTGCTTTGATTCTCACTTTGATGATGATAGTAACTATAAATTTAAAAAAAATCAAACTTCAATAAGTACGAAAATAGATTAAATCGTTTTTCAAAGTATAGAGAAATGCTACCTACATTGACTACTTTGATTCTCACTTTGATCACGATAGTAATTATAATTAAAAAAAATCAAACATCAATAAGTACGAAAAATGATTACATCGTTTTTCAAAGTAACTAATCCAATGACAAACACATGTGCAAATTCTGTGCCATCACTAGCATCAGCCGCCACGACCATCTTCACCTAAAACAGTCAACTACTTGCAGGACCCAAAGTATAGGCCATATGGGATACAATTCTCTCATGAGTTTTTTCGCCCAAAAGACATGAATAATAAGCATGTACTTCATAATAGAATAAATCATGCATAATCGATGTTTGATGATGATAATCAATAGGCAATTTTTTTATGATTAAGAATAACGATGTACAAACAAATCAATGTTAATAAAACCAATATAATAATATCAATCAATATTGTCAAGATCTCGACTTAGATCTTATGATTTTACAATATTATTACCCATAACCGATCTCGATCTTATCATTGAGGATCTTATGCATAGAATTTTAATACAATCTTAATTTTGTTCATATGATCGTATGATCTTATCCAATACTATACGAGCTCATATGATTAATATAATATTTAAATATTCATAAAAAATATATTTATAATAATTATTATTTTAGATGAAGTTTATATTTTTCTTCAATTTTAATATGTTTTCATGTAATTTGGCTTAAGAATTGATAAAAATATGATTTTGTGAGGTGTAATTAAGATTTAAGTGTGGAAAATCTACCAAAAGAATATGTATTTATTTTAAAATATATTTTTATTAATAAGTAGGATCTTCTCGATACAATCTTATGATTTTCGATCATATGACCCTCTCCTCCGATCTTATCTAAGATCCCGACCTTGACAACTTTGATATCAATAGTTGATAGTTAATGAGAACGATGATTAAGGATAATTATGTTGAATAATCATTATCCTTGAAATCAATGCCCAATAATCAGTAAATCATATCAAATACTAAAATATCATATTTTTATCAAGTAAATTTCACTAAATGCCCTTCAGCTTTACCCACTTTCCCAACTCTATTCTCTAACTTCGCTTTATAACTAGATTGCGCTCCAACTATTAACTTCTTTCACCAACTGCCCGTTTCACCGGGATAGGAGGTTTAGACTAACTTCTTTCACTTTTCACCGGGATAGGAGGTTTACCGATCTATGTGGTGTCCATGTATCATATTTCTCTCTCCTCCATGTGTGCAGGTGTCCGACGTGGCAAGCCATTAAATAATAAAATAATATAAAAAAGAGAAAACATGTTTCTCAACAATTACTAGTTCATAGATATGGCTACATGAAGACAAAGGATTCTAAGTGAGAGAAATTGTATTGTATATTGGGTTATCCTTTCCTTCTTATCTTGGTTGGTTGAGAGTGAGATAAGAAGTGTCATTCTATGAATTTTCAAGCCAAAAGTCCTGCAAATCATCTAATAACTTTTGGTACCAGGGTTACAATGTGACTTGTCATAATATACATAATAATGAGGCAAATATCATGATAACAAGACATAATTGTATATTAAATGGTTTGGTACCAAAACCATTTCATAATTTTTGTTCTCAAACTTACGTTTTCTTTTTACTTTAAACCAGGTGATATTTAGTTCTAATCTTAAAACATTATACTTTTTGGCTGAAAGAAAAATAAGGATTCAGTTGGGTTTTGAACACCAGCTTAAAACATTGCATTAACTTTACAGGTGTATTTTTTATATTTTAGGAAATCATAAGCTACTTTGGATAATACTGAGTTGTGTTATTGGGGGTCTGGTACTTATACTCATAATTGTGGCATGGAAAAGAAGAAAAATCTGGAATACATTGTCCCTTTATTCTTCAAGAGGTAAGAAAAAGCGAACTGATGTGGTTGAGGAGCTATATGTCTATTACCTAATAGTTATACTAGCAAGTTTTGGCTTTTCCAGATAATTACGAAGGAGTACTTCCTGTATCAATCTCTCAATCAAACTTGAATTTCAATTATGAGGAGTTGAAAAAAGCTACCAAAAATTTTGATCCATCTAACAAACTAGGTCAAGGGAGCTATGGGGCTGTGTACAAGGTAAAAGAATTACCCATGGTAAAAGAAGTTTTGGTTTCTCTTTGCAGTTATGAATATGCAGATATGTTTTTAGGCTGTTCTTTCTGGTGGAAAAGAAGTGGCTGTGAAGAGACTGTTCTGGAACACAAGACAGTGGATTGATCAGTTCTTCAATGAAGTTAATTTGATTAATCGAGTTCATCACAGATATCTTGTGAAGGTGCTAGGTTGTAGTGTTGATGGTCCTGAGAGCTTACTTGTTTATGAATACTATCCCAACAGAAGCTTGGATCTGTTCATATTTGGTAATACAAATGCCTAACTTCTGGAGCATCTCCATTATGTTTTTATTCAACTTCCTGTTGCATCTCCGATTTACTCTCATTTTTAGGTTTAACATGATATTTTTTAAAATTTAGGAAATTTAGACTTGCAAAGTTTTAAGAACTATACATTGTTTTTTCATGAATTAAGATTAATTCACAATGATGGGATACAAGCGTAGACACAATTATGGTTTTTATGGTTACATATTTTCCTTTCAAAACTTCTCTGCTAAATTTATTTCTTTGTTCGTATAGTTGAAAATGATAATAGAAGATTGCCAACCTTCTTAATGCCCAATTTCAACTTTCTTGTTCATATATTTTGTTTCTTTTCTCTATATTAATTTAGCCAACATCGTCTTGTTTCTTAAAGTGGTATAATAACAACACATTTCTAGATGCAAACATTAATTTACAGTCATGTTCTTGTCAGGTGAGAAGAAGCATGCTAAACATTTAGTCTGGCTGCAACGATTGGAGATCATCCTCGGAGTTGCTGAAGGATTATGCTATCTCCATGAAGAATCAGAAACTCCAATCATTCATAGGGACATCAAGGCCAGTAATATTCTCTTGGATGAGAAGTTCAAGCCAAAAATAACCAATTTTGGGCTTGCAAAATCATTTTCTGATGATAGAACACATCTTACAACTGGGATTGCTGGAACAGTGTAAAAATAAAGATCTTTTTCTTTTTCTATTTCTTATTAAATAAGATGCAAACTGATATTATACATATCCTAACTAAACTTCAGTTATCTCAACCATATGAGGACTAAATGGTTATAGAAAATTGCAGTAAGTTCCTATGGAAAACAAAGATGTATGTAGAAGAAGAGTCTAGGAAGATACAAATTGTAATTAAGTTTCTTGCACAAATAACAGAATTTGATGGCAGGCTACTAAGAATCTTAAAATGCTGTTTATATGGTTTTGCCAAGATCCAGAGTATGAACATTCAAAAGGTTTTATGAAACTTTTGTGTGACTATATAGTACATTCCATATAACTAATTTTGACAATAATTGCACTAATATAGTACAACCCAATGCCTAATTCCTGATGCGACTCCATTCTATTTTGATTCAAGTTTCAATTCAATATATTGGTCAGAAATATGTATTATCAAGATTGAAATGCTAAATATCATTAAGTCACTTTTTCATAGATCTTAATTGTCATTTGGATGATGTCAAGTGCCGACTTAGGATTTAGAGTACACATGTTTGTTATTTTCAACATTTCACTTTTATGATAATATATTATATCGTCATTGTCATTTGGATGATGTCAAGTGCATACTTAGGCATTGGATCGCTCATGCTTGTTAATTAAGCCATAACAAATCTCCTACCTTCATTTTTTCCAAATTTCTTATATAATTTAGTATCAACTTTTATCTTTTTCAAATCTTTGATGTTTCACTTAATTAATACTCGATCCAAGACTGAATCCATTAAGATCTCTCCAGTGGTTATATTGCTCCTGAATACGTTATACACGGACATCTCACCAAGAAGTCAGATGTATATAGCTATGGTATACTTATTTTGGAGATTGTGACAGGCAAAAGATGCAACACTCCAATGGGATTGCATGCAACTCTTTTTCAATTTGACAGGCTGAGTTCCTCACTAGCAGCCTGGATTGTAGTGTGTTTGAAGTTTAATCTTTTGTTCTGATGACCAGGTTTTTTGCACTAGCAGGTTTTTTGTTCTGCTAGTGATTGTAGTGTGTCACTAGCAGCCTGGATTGTGACCAGGTTTTCTGCATTGATGACTTCATATTACAGTTTGCGTAATGCTGGTTTGCTGTAGTCTTCATTCTGGATAATGAGACAAACTAAGTTAATTCCTTGTGTGCATCTAAATATTCTTATTTATGGTGGTTGACTTGTTTACATGTAATGAGATTTTTAACAAGTTTAAGAATAAAATGTATGCTTATAAGTCGGTTGCACAAATTTTGCATTCATGGGTTCGTATTTTGGTTTAAATATGTGTGACACACACACACATATATGTTGCTTTCCGGTAATGTTCATTCCGGATATTCCTTATGCATGTTTAAATTCTGAAACTTCCCCATCTTTGGTCACTGGTATGAGGGTATCCTTTAACTTCTCTGCATTGTTATCATTTGTGATCTTTTGTTGACATTTAAACAAATGGCCCATTAAATCAACTTCCACATTTCAGCGTGTGTTCCACATTTGAGATGAAATTTTGATAACCGATTTCATATGGAAAATCCTCTCGATATTTACACAGACAATCTCATACTTTGATAAGACTGGTCCGGTATCGATGTTTAGCCCAAATGTGGAACTAATTATCAGCATTTATTTTCATTTTCCCTATGTTAGATT
The DNA here is from genome assembly GCA_030549335.1 of Pontederia crassipes. Classification (NCBI taxonomy): domain Eukaryota; kingdom Viridiplantae; phylum Streptophyta; class Magnoliopsida; order Commelinales; family Pontederiaceae; genus Pontederia; species Pontederia crassipes. The sequence continues at coordinate 39,949,967 of CM060184.1, read as the reverse complement.
TCCCATGTGATTAACTCTTCTTTCTGTTTTCATTCCTTTCATATAGGTTTGGACTAATTACAAGGACAACACAGTGGAGAATATCATAGATGAATCTATTTATGAAGAGGATATCAAGGACGATATCCAGCATGTTGTTGAGATTGGATTAGCTTGCACCCAAGAGAATCCTCAAGACAGGCCTTCAATGAGTAAGGTGGTGGAGTCGCTAAGAAGCGGTAGGATGGAGGGGGAGTTCATCTTGGCAGACCCCCCATTTCTGGATATACCATCTGCGGAACATGAATTTGGTGAAGCTTCAGGCCTGTTAACTACAGGCTCCACCAGCGGCCAATCTCAATCCTCCCTGCACCAGTTTGGAAAATAATCTCGATCCTCCCAGCACCATTTTGGAAGACAATTTCGAAGGACATTCGAAGGTAAACTGTTTACCTGTGTTGCCAAACACTTCAGTGTCCATATGTGTATATATATCTGTGTACAATTTTGTATACAGTACTGCATGATAGCTGCTTTTCTTGTATAGATAAAGATACATAGAGTTGTTAGAAAAATTAAAATAAAAAAGTCAAACAAAAATGGGAGGCGGTAGAAATAAATTGTATGTTTTCTTCAAGGGAGACAACCTCTAGTATTATGTTGAATCCAGATTTATCAGGGTAAAATCACGTTGTGCTCATGTTAGCTCTGTTTTACGAGCGCAATTTGTAACTAAATTTGATCATATTCTTCTGAATAACTGACATTTGTCCCTACATTGATTACATTGTTTAGTCCCATCTTTATCATGCCTGCATTAACGTAACTCTACTTGTGCGTACTAAATTCTAAAGATCCAACGCTTAAGTTCGAGTCCAATATTACTTGATTCCTAAAACCCAAGAAAAGAATTGTCTCAAATATTACTTGAAATAGTTCTTTGGCAATAGAGAATTCATCTCTCGTTGCACAGACAGCATTGTGTCAGTCTTTGTACGGAACACTTCTCTTTTGTGTCACATATGCATGAGTATCGTTGGATCTTTTCGAGTGTTTCTTTTTTAAAAAAACAAAACTTAATGGATGATTGTTAACACTGATTTATAACATTTTTTGTGTTTCGTTTTGTGACTTCCATGATCAAGGTTCAACTTAATATCAGTTCTCTCTCTTCAAGCATGTAATTTTCCTAGAACCAATGACAGCTGAGTGGGATATTTTTCCTTTCTGATAGCAAAGTTGAAAATAAATTCAAAGATAAACCATGAATAAAAAATATTCATGAAGAACCCGATTTACGGAGGTTTATAGTTTTCAATGAGGAAAAAAGTTAAAAGGATTTTTTTCTTTTTTTTTTTGAGCAGGCAATAATGATTCGAATGCTCACAGATCTGCACGTCTCATACATGTGTTTTCGGTGGTCTGAAACCTTATTTCAACCATTTAGAAGAAGAAGAAGAAGAAGAAGAAGAAGAAGAAGAAGAAGAAGAAGAAGAAGAAGAAGAAGAAGAAGAAGAAGAAGAAGAAGAAGAAGAAGAAGAAGAAGAAGAAGAAGAAGAAGAAGAAGAAGAAGAAGAAGAAGAAGAAGAAGAAGAAGAATTCCATCCAAACAAATTAATTTATCAATTTAATTATTTACGAATGCATAAAAAGAACTACTATTTTACTTTGCAAACGTTACCATAATATATAAGGGAATTGTATTGTGCGACACATTACGGATGATCTCTCCTTGCGGTCATGAAATCTATAAGGTAAAATGTATAATCTACCATCCTAATGAATCCCACCTTCTTTTCAACGAAGCAGCTTCGATCTGGTTATTGAATCGTCAAATGATGATTCAGATCAAATTAACATTTAACACCCACCAAATCCCTATGCAAATGTCGCCACACTTGCCTCATTCTCACCTGCACTTTCTCTTCTCTCAAAATCAGCCTTTCAAAGCATTATTCACCCCACCGATGATTGATGATGGATAGAAATAAATGGGCGTAAGTTATACGGACGTTCCATCAATTTTAGATACGGTAATTATTTAATTCCCAGCTTTTCAACTTCAATTTATAATTAAAATGTCATCGATCTTATGTTATTATAAACTTGTAATATTAAACTAATATATAGCTTGGCCCCTTAATATTTTAAAAAATCAAAATTGATTTATTGGTAAGTGACAGGTTGTAAGGTTTAGGTCTTTCTCATTTTTACATTTTATTTATTGGGTGTTAGGAGTAAATTGAATATATTAATCAAATTAATTATATATTAAATACACTAAATAAAATTTGAAAAACATGGGACCAAAGACATTAAGTTGAAAAACTCATTTTTTTAGAGTTGCATTTCTTTTGTTGCTATTTTTTATTATACTTTCTTTTATCCTTCTTTTCTTTGGTATTTTTTAGTAATATTTTTATTTATTAAGTTAAAAATAATTAACTTTTAATTTATTTTATTTATAGTTTTAATTATATATTTTATGGTGTATGTTAGTAGTGTAAGAAAAATTCGACCAACTCGAAAAACTTATCCAACCCAAAAAACAAAATCGAAAAACTAAAAATTAAAAGACCGAATTCGATTTAGGATAGTTTTTTAATAGAGCAAAACTAATCCGCTTAAATCAGGGCCCCACTCGAAAAACTCGTAGGGGTCCATGGAGTCCATTTTTTATTTATTATTTATATTTAAATAATTAATTTATAACTAATTATTTTTTATTATTGGTATAATAGTTTTTATATAGTTTAATATGTTCAAATCACATTATAAAACTCTAGCTCAATAGTTCTAATAATATATCCTATGTTTAGTTATAAAATTAAATAAGTTGATATTAATAATAATTTATTATATATTTTTCAAAATATTATTTCACTAAAATAGAGGTAAAAAAAATCACCCGACAAAATCGAGATGACTTTTCATTTTTATAAAAAGTTTTAGGTTGGTTTTTGTAATTTAAAAAATCAACCAAAAAGTAATGGGTGATTTTTTCAACTAAAAAATCGACCCAACCTAAACCACTTTCCACCCCTAGTGTATATTGGCCCCCCTAAAATATTTTCTGCCTACGTCACTACTGCCTCCCCTCGCCAGATCGGAGTAGGGCGTTGGCTCTGTGTAAATCCCCCCCCCCCCCTTTTCTCCCTCGTGCGTTGCGCTGACGAAAGAGAAAAGGGGGGTCGGGGCACTCTTTTCTCCCTCACACATGGCACCGACGAAGGAGAAAGTGGGGGTCGGCTCCCCTCTGCTCGTCAGCGTGCTGCAAAGGGGACATCGGCCCCCCTGTACGAGCTTGTCGCATGCCGGCAAGCTCGCACGGGGAGCAAAGCTCCCCTTCTATCGTGCGTCGATCACCGGTGTGCATGAGAGAGAAAGGGGGCATTGGTCCCCCTCTATAGCGTGCCAGCGGTGAGTTGCATATGGGGGTTGATGCTTCCTGTCGACGTGTATGAGAGAGAAAGGGAGGCATGCCCTCAGTTTTTTTATTTATTTTTTATTAATTTATAATATTATTTGATTATTTTTCTTGTGCCATGTTAGCGGCATAATCAAGGAACTGACTATTGCGGTCAAGAGGAATAAGCTTGCATGAAAATAAATTCAAGAATACTCTAATTATAAGACCCTTGAGATATTGATCATAAGTTAGTGGACGATTCATACAATTTACCGGATTAAATGTAACCAACTTGCTTCACTTAGGATGTCTTGAGTTCGAAATTTTTCGTGTGTAAAATATTCTAGCTGGGAATATCATTTGTCATAATCGAATATGCGATCTGAGGCAACACAAAATGATTGGGTCTAGTGGTAAATAGTTTGTCCCCATTTAAAGAGATTTCAAGTTCGAAATTTGTTGTATGCATAATAATTCTGTTGGAAGTCTCATATACGATAATTAGGCTGACACACACAAATTAATCATATTTATCCTTTCTGTGGTGGCAATAAGAAAAAAGCATGGCAAGAGCTGAACTCTCTCTTGTTCCTCAAGTGGAATGCAAGTTCCATACTTCACTTCCATGCATCATTGGATCAACACCTCTTCCCACCTGAATTCTCTCCACTCAGCGTCCCAATGGAAACATTACTAATGATAAAATATTAATATAGTATAATTTTATTTATGTAAAATTATAATAATAATAAATTGAAATTGTCAACATATAAATATTAATAGGTTATCATTGATGATAACCTATTAATATTTATATGTAGAATATTTTAATTTATCATCACTAAAACTTTAAATAAATAAAATTATATTTTATTAATATTTTTATTATTAGTAGACTATTAATACTATAGGAAAAAATTTTAAGTGTTCCTACCTCCCTATCATCTCCACCATCATATCTTCATCCAACAGTGATAACTATTTGAGATATTCAATCATAAATTATTGAATGAAAACATATGATATAAAAAATAGGGAACAAGATGAGGTAGGGAACACCAAAATTGAACCCATATTTATATATTATATCTTTAAAATTATTATATATAATATTATTTTTTAAAAAAATGTTTTGATCCGATCGGATCGATTTAATTGTGATTCTGCTGAAATTGATGTGTCGATCAATTTTCTTAAAAATTTAAGTCCTTAGAAAAAGTATTTTATATTCTTAATCCTCCCCCTCATGTGTGGGCCAATTTTTTATTTAATTGTTATACGTTGGTCGGAGTTTAGATCGAATCGCTGGAGGAAGAAACAGAGATGAAGAAGAAGGAAGGAGATGGAAGATGAAAGAGGAAAGAGATTTTTCTATTCAAATGAAAAGGATGATTACAATTAACTGGGACACAATGGAGGGTGACACTACACCTACTTATAAGATTAAACCGGTTAATTTAATCGATGTTACAAGTAAACAAAGACAACTACAATGATGACATATGTAATGCCCCGAGACCCACGTGACTATCACGTGCTCAGAGTCGTCCCAAAGGCGCTACGCAATTCTATGTAAGTAAATTTTTGCGGAAAATAAACTCTATTAATGCGGAAATAAGATCGCCTAACAATATAATATCAAGGAGCTGGAAACGTCCATGACTCCATCATACTAAATATGCGGAATATAAAATCTAATACAATAATCTAGTATGACTAAATCCTACACCATGTGCAACATCTCTGTCACTGAGCCTGACCACCTGCATCACCATCTTCTATCATCTCGCCTGCATGAATCCATATGCAGGGGAAAACTCATGAGTATAAAAATACTCAGTACGTAGGGTCTAACCATAACGATAAATAGTGCTAAAAAATTAATAATCAATAATGAACAATAATCAATAGAGCACAGGACATGACAATATTAAAAAGCTCAATAATCAATAAAAACTATAAATCAATGATGAGATTAGGTAAGAGATCAAGGGATCAATCAATCAATTAGCAATTAGCAATTATGCCTGATCACTATGGCATCTATTCAATTTCAATTTCAATTCAATTCTATTCAATTTCAATTCGATTCAATTCAATTCAATTCAATTTCATTAAATTAGGGAGCGCTCAACCAATTATGGGAAACTTCATGTCTCTTTCATGTAGGCCAGTGGGAGATCAAACCATAGCAAGCCGCTCTCCAATAATAGCGCTAGCAATATATTCGTGATGGCGGGGGATCATGACCATCACAGGACAGCCATAGCTTCCCTAAAGGATGACGTCTCAAACCTCTAGGTACACTATCTGCCCCATACAATACTATAACAATAATGGCCCAGGGGGCTTACAGACAATCGGAGAACATGGAGACCCAGCAGTTTCCATCTTTTATCTTGTTTAACCTAAAGACATATCTTTAACAATTTACTTTAGGTTAGACAATGACTCAATCAGGGAAAAACTATTGGATCAATAATATGATGGATAATAGGATCTGATATGGTAACGATGAGGATAATCTCAAATCAAATGTAATAAAAGTTTGATGAGGTCAGATCTGTTAACAACATAATTTAGGAATAATTATAATAACTATTCAATTATCTATGCTAAAATATCACAATTTTATATTTTTTGTCCCCAGAACCCGGCCCGCGTCGGGTGAAACCCGGGCCATGTTCGAAAATGATCGATATCACATCGGCTAGGGCAAACCCGGGCCGGGTGTACAGTGAACTCGGGCCGGGTCGGCCGGTTCACTTCCAAATCCATCGTGCCACGATCCGAGTCGAGCCGAGGCCATAACTCGGGTCGAGTCAACAGGAACCCGGCCCGGGTTGGACAACCCGGTCCGGTTCTGATTCCAACTCAGTCCGGATTCAACCAGATCCGAGCCTGGAACAGCAAAACCTGGGCCGGGTTCTACCGCCGATGGAAAAGTGCATTTCGACGTGACTTTCCGACCATCATAACCTTGCCCTACGATATTGAAACTATGCATACAATACATCAATAGAATCCTGGTACAAAGGAGAAGGAATTAGGGTTCCATGTCGCGGAAAACCGATGACATAGGGATTCCCCCTACGTACCTAAAGTTGGCTGAATAACCAACTGTAATTCCTTCTCTAAAAATCTGCACGAACGCCGAACTTTGGCCGGCTATTGCTCTCTGTCTTCGCTCCGAAATTTGCGGCCACCACCTGGAACTTCTTCTCCTATGTGCAGGCTTTGAAACCAACCACCGCACGTTCTCGGGGTGCCTCAGTTTGCGTGCAAACGAGAAAAAAAGAGGGCTCGTGGGCAGAATTCTGTTTGGTAGAACAAGGAGTTTCCAGCCACCCTTTAATGCCTATTTATAGATGCAGATTTGCTATATCAATTCTATTAGGCCTTGAACTCTTTTAAAATAAATCTTGGTCATCCATTAATGATTTACCACATCATAATATCTTAAATTTAATTAAATCCGAGATTAATTAATTTCCTTTCATAACAACTCAATTAAATCCAATCTTTTTCAAATTCCTTCTTATCTCTTTAACCATCTTTTCCCATAATTTCTATCAATTTCAGAATTAATTAATTCCAGAATATTAACATTGCGATTTTCAAATTCTTTAAATAAAGATAAATATCATCTATCTATTTCCTGAAAATCCAGGTCGTTACATCATAACCTCCTTAAAAATAAATTCGTTCTCGAATTTGCTTAAGGGAAATTACATCAATCTATTTAAACAATTCTGGAAAATCCTTCATCATTTCATCTTCCAGTTCCCATGTAGCATCTTCATCTCTATGATGTGTCCATGCCACTTTCACCATAGGTACCATCTTATTCTTCAGATGCTTAGTCTGGTACTCCAATATCTCTATAGGTTGTTCTGCATATGTTAGGTCCACATTCAAGTTTGGTTCTTCCATATTCACTATATTAGCATCATCATGTTGATACTTGCGCGACAACGACACGTGGAAGACATTATGCACGTGTCCATATGATGGCGGTAGTGCCAACCTACAGGCTGTATCTCCAATCAGTGCAAGTATCTCGAATGGACCAACATACCTAGGGCTCAGCTTTCCCTTCTTGCTGAATCTCATTACTCCCTTCATCGGGGAGACTTTCAGCATCACACGATCTCCAACCTTGAAGATCTGTTCTCTTCATTTCTTGTCAGCGTATGTCTTCTGTCTGGTGAATGTTGCTTTCAATATTTCTCTAATGAGGCGAACCTTTTCAGCATCCTCCATGGTTTACTTCAATATTTCCTCTGACAAGAATTGTCGACCTCTTACCTCACTCTAACAGATAGGGGAGCGGTGTGGTCTTCCATACATGGCTGCAAAGGGTGTCATGCTAATACTGGAGTGGTGGCTGTTATTATATGCAAATTCAATGAGTGGGAGGTGAGTGTCCCAACTGCCACTCCAGTCCAATGCACATGCTCGGAGCATATCTTTCAATGTTTGTATGGTGCGCTCAGACTGTCCGTCTGTCTGAGGATGGAACGCTGTGCTAAAGTTCAATTTCGTTCCAAAGGCACTCTGGATGCTCCGCCAAAATTTGGCCGTAAATCGTAGATCTTTATCCAACACAATGGAGACTGACACTCCATGTAGTCGGATAACCTCCTTAATATAATGTCCATCAGGCTTTCGACGGATTGCTTCCATTTGATGGGAATGAAGTGGGCCGCTTTGCTAAATCGGTCCACCACTATCCATATCGCATCGTGGCCCTGCTGTGTTCTTGGAAGCCCTGTAACAAAGTCCATCGTTATCTTTTCCATTTTCCATTGTGGAATTCCAAGCTCCTACAGTATTCCATATGGCCTTTGATGCTCAACCTTCACTTGCTGACATACTATGCACTTTGCAACGTACTCCGCTATGTCCTTCTTCATGTTATTCCACCAGAAGGTCCGTTGCAAATCTTTATACATTTTTGTACTTCCGTGATGAATGGCGAATTCCGATTTCTGGCATTCATCAAGCACATGTCTCCTTAATCCATCATAGTCAGGGACCCACAAACGTCCCCTATATCGGACGACTCCATCTGAGACTGAAAAGTCGGCAGGAATCTTTTCGCACAACTTGAGTAGGTGGTCGTAATCATTGTCATTATGTTGTGCTTCCCAATCTTTATCATCAATTCGGGTTGCATACCGAGGTGTGCCATAATCCATACACCATCACCACTGGTCACTGGGCTGACCTGTATGATACAGTCGATCATATTCCAGCGACTCACTCTTAGGCATGCGAGTGATCCAACCCACTTCCTGCTCAGTGCATCCGCGATCGAGTTTGTCTTTCCCGGGTGGTAGCTGATGGCAAACTCATAATCTTTTAGGAATTCTATCCATCTCCTCTGACGCATGTTCAGATCATGCTGAGAAAAGATGTACTTCAGGCTTTTGTGATCTGTGAAAATCTCGAACTCTTCACCATAGAGGTAGTGCCTCCAAATCTTGAAGGCAAAGACTACCGCCGTCAATTCGAGATCGTGCGTCGGTTAGTTCTTCTCGTGTTTCTTCAATTTCCTTGATGTGTAAGCGATGTTCTTCCCATGCTGCATCAAGATGCACCCCAAGCCGGTGCCACATGCGTCGCTATATATCACATAACCTCCTTGGCCTGAAGGTATGGTCAGAATAGGCTCCGTCATCAATCTTTTCTTCAATTCCTGGAAATTGTCTTCACACTTCTGTGACCACTCATATTTGACGCCTTTTTTTGTGAGATTCGTCAGTGGCGACGCAATTTTGGAGAAATCTTGTATGAATCTCTGATAGTATCCTACCAGTCCAAGGAAACTTCTAATCTTCGATACGTTCTTTGGTTGCTCCCAGTTGGCAACTGCTTCCACTTTGGCAGGATCCACTGATATCCCATCATTGCTGATGATATGTCCAAGGAACATGATCTCTTCCAGCCAAAATTCACACTTTAAAAATTTGGCATACAGCTTGTGCTCTTGAAGAGTCTGTAGCACAACTCGTAGATGTTCCTCATGTTCCTCCAGACTCGACGAATAAATCAAGATATCATCGACGAATACGATCACAAACTTGTCCAGATATGGCCTGAACACCCGGTTCATCAAATCTATAAAGGCTGTCGGGGCATTGGTCAGCCCGAACGGCATCATCAAGAACTCATAGTGGTCATATCTTGTCCTGAATGTTGTCTTCGGCACATCGTCATCAGCTATCCTAAGCTGATGGTAACCATTTCTCAAGTCGATCTTCGAGAACACCTTTGCCGAAGACAATTGGTCGAACATGTCATCAATTCTCGGTAGAGGGTACTTGTTCTTTATGGTGACCTTGTTCAACATCCGATAGTCTATGCACAGTCGCATAAATCCGTCCTTCTTCTTCACGAACAATACCGGAGCGTCCCATGGGGAGACACTCGGTCGGATGAATCCCTTATCCAACAACTTTTGGATTTGGGTCTTCAATTTCAGCATTTCTGCTGGAGCCATTCTATACGGTGCCTTTGAGATAGGTGCAGTACCCGGCACCAAGTCGATGCGGAAGTCGATCTCCCGTCATGGTGGTAGTCTTGAAACGTCATCCGAAAAAATGTCTGAAAATTCTTTCACCACTTCAATACTATCTCGGTCTATCTCAGCCCGGTCCGTCTTGACTACGCTTGCTAAGAATCCTCGGCATCCTTTCTTCAGTAGCTTCGACGTTGTAATCCCTGATCGGAATGACAATTAGATCCGCCGAGAAGTTCTTGCCGTCCACTTCGACTGACACATGAGGTATGTACTTCTGGGTGACAATGAACCCCAAAGGTGTGCCGATGTCGAGTGGGAATCATGTTGCTTGTGGCTTCATACTCAATAGTGGAGCAAATTGCTCCGAAATAAAAGAGTGTGTAGCTCCTGAATCAAATAATATGTTAGCATGAACGCCATAAATTTTAAGAGTGTGTAGCTCCTCAATAGCTTGCACCATCTTCGGTGGTCCGTCATTACGCTGAGGAGGTGGTGCAGCACGCCTTGGTTCCTTACACTCTCGGGCGAAGTGGCCCACCTTGTCACAGTTTAGACATGCGCCCGTCTTCCAGTAGCACTCACCGGGATGAAATCGATGGCAGAAGTCACAGGCCTTCTGCTGTTCCCTCCTCTCGGGATAGGGTCTGCCCCTATTTCGATCATTAAGACGCCGATTGTCACGTCTGTCATCATGTCTACGATCCCTATTACGATTCTGGTGCTGCAGCTGATTTACAAGTGTCTGGTGCTGCTATTGGGCTCCTGCCTGATCGTCATCCTCCATATATATGGCGAACTCTTCAGCAAATTGGATGGTCTGACAGTTCCCTCCCTTAACTCTTTCCTTGAGGTTGGGCTTCAAGCCATCCATCCAGCGCTTCACACGATCCGATTCAGTCTGTTGCAGAGTAGAGTACATTTCCAAGCTCAGGAACTTGGTCAGGTACTGCTTAATTGTCAGGTTGCCCTGCTGTAGCATGAGATATTCCTTTTGCCTCCTGCCCCTCTCATAGGCAGGGATGAATCTATTTCAGAAGGCCTTCTTGAAGTCCTCCCAGGTGACATGATCTTGGCCTATGAACTTGGTCAGCTTAGCGGCATTCCACCATTCTCTGACTTCACCCTTCAGCTTACGATTGGCGTAGAGCAGTTTGCGGTCCTCACCGCAGTCCATTTCGAGGAAGATATACTCAATCTCCTTGATCTAGCTCTCCGCGTCCTCAAAGTCGCCCTTCCCGTCAAACTGAGGGGGCTGCAACTTCAGGACCCTTTCAACCGTATCCTTCCGATCCTGAGCAGGCTGCCATGCATAACTCCCGGGGTGAGAGTATGAAGTGTGTGCAGAATGAGGTCCATGAGGCACAGACCCCTACCTCAACTGTTTCTCCTGATGTCCATTGACCTGAGGGCCTTGGATCTGCTGCTCACTAGCTTGGGAGGCTTGGGCCTGTTGGAGAGCCCGTTGCGATCCACTCCTAGGAGCCCGTGGGACATGATCCAGAAAGGCCATAGCAGCTGCTCTAACATAACAATAGCAATAACAATTCTATTAGTGTGAGCTCCATAATCCATATAATAATGCAATACTTACTTGACCCTACTTGATGGCTGCAGTAGTTGTTCATGACAGTTGCACATGGACTCAACTCTATCTATTAGAGACAGCTAAGAAGTGCCTCTTTTTAGGCTCTGATACCTTTTATAACGCCCCGAGACCCACGTGATTATCACGTGCTCAGAGTCGTCCCAAAGGCGCTACGCAATTCTATGTAAGTAAATTTTTGCGTAAAATAAACTCTATTAATGGGGAAATAAGATCGCCTAATAATATAATATCAAGGAGCTGAAAACGTCCATGACTCCATCATGCTAAATATGCGGAATATAAAAGCTAATACAATAATGTAGTAGGACAAAATCCTACACCATGTGCAACATCTCTGTCACTGAGCCTAACCACCTGCATCACCATATTCTATCATCTCACCTGCATGAATCCAGATGCAGGAGAAATTCATGAGTATAAAAATACTTAGTACGTAGAGTCTAACCATAACGATAAATAGTGCTAAAAAATTAATAATCAATAATGAACAATAATCAATAGAGCACAGGACATGACAATATGAAAAAGCTCAATAATCAATAAAACTATAAATCAATGATGAGATCAGGTAAGAGATCAAGGGATTAATCAATCAATTAGCAATTAGCAATTATGCCTGATCACTATGGCATCTATTCAATTTCAATTCAATTCAATTCGATTCAATTTCAATTCGATTCAATTCAATTCAATTCAATTCAATTCCATTAAATTAGGGAGCGCCCAACCAATTATAGGAAACTCCGTGTCTCTTTCATGTAGGCCAGTGGAAGATCAAACCACGGCAAGCCGCCCTCCAATAATAGCGCTAACAATATATTCGTGATGGCGGGGGACCATTGCCATCACAGGACAGTCATAGCTTCCCTAAAGAATGACGTCTCAAATCTCTAGGTACACTATCTGCCCCATACAATACTATAACAATAATGGCCCAGGGAGCTTAGAGACAATCAGAGAACATGGAGACCCAGCAGTTTCCATATTTATCTTATTTAACCTAAAGACCTATCTTAAATAATTTACTTTAGGTTAGACAAGGACCCAACCAAGGAAAAATTACTGGATCAATAATATGATGGATAATAGGATCTGATATGGTAACGATGAAGATAATCTCAAATCAAATCTAATAAAAGTTTGATGAGGTCAGATCTGTTAACAACACAATTTAGGAATAATTATAATAACTATTCAATTATCTATGCTAAAATATCATAATTTTACGTTTTCTGACCCCAGAACCCGGCCCGCGTCGGGTGAAATCCGGATCGTGTTCGAAAATGACCGATATCACCTCGGCCAGGGGCAAACTCGGACCGGGTGTACAGTGAACTCGGGCCGGGTCGGCCGGTTCACTTCCAAATCCATCGTGCCACGATCCGAGTCGAGTCGAGGCTAGAACTCGGGTCGGGTCAACAGGAACCCGGGCTGGGTTGGACAACCCGATCCGGTTCCGATTCCAACTCGGTCCGGATTCAACCAGATCCGGGCTGGGCACAGCAGAGCCCGGGCCGAGTTCTACCGTCGACGGAAAAGTGCATTCCGACGCGATTAGGGTTCAAACTATGATATTCAAACTATGCATACAATACATCAATAGAATCCTGGTACAAAGGATAAGGGATTAGGGTTCCATGTCGCGAAAAATCGACTACATAGGGATTCCTCCTACGTACCTAAAGTTGGCTGAACAACCAACTGTAATTTCTTCTCTGGAACTTCTTCTCCTATGTGCAGACTTCGAAACCAGTCGTCGCACGTTCTCGGAGGTGCCTCGGTTTACATGCAAACGAGAGAAAAAAGAGGGCTCGCGAGCAGAATTCTGTTTGGCAGAACAAGGGGTTTCCAACCACCATTTAATGCCTATTTATAGATGCAGATTTGCTATATCAATTCTATTAAGCCTTGTACTCTTTTAAAATCAATCTTGACCATCCATTAATAATTTACCACATCATAATATCTCAAATTTAATTAAATTCGAGATTAATTAATTTCCTTTCATAACAATTCAATTAAATTTAATCTTTCTCAAATTCTTTCTTATCTCTTTAACCATCTTTTCCCATAATTTTTATCAATTTCGGAATTAATTAATTTCAGAATATTAACATTAGAATTTTTAGATTCATTAAGTAAAGATAAATATTATTTATTTATTTTTTAAAAATTCAGGTCGTTACAACGTATGACCGACGGGACAAGTCTGCTCTGCCGGAGACGAGACGAGGATGATGATCTAATCTCTAACAGATTCGATAGTATATGATGGTCACGAGGGATCGAGTGGTGGACCGGTCGTCGCCACTTGCATGTGAATTCATCTACGCTGTGGAGAGAGAATGGAGACGCACTTGGTGGGTGGGTGGGTTACGAAGGAATTGTAAAAGTTAAAAAAAGACGACTTTGATAACCAAGTTGACTATCTTCTTTCTTTTCTGAGGCCAAAAGTATATTTTTGGTCAATATTTTTAAAATCGGATGGAACAGGATGATAGTTTGAATTGTTTAAATCAAATTTTTATTAAAATAATAATATTTATATTTTTTTCAAAGTAATGTAGCATAAGTAAAAGTACAAAATATAAAATAATTACATAATCATGTTTAATTATTATTTTAACATAATTAAACATTAATTAAATTTTTTTGAAACATATATTTATTACACTAATTTCAATAAAATATTTTTCCTTATTATAAGATATTATTTTATAATTTTGTGAATATTTGTTCTTTATATATTTATTTTCTTTCTTTTTTATTTACAATTTTCAAATATATCTTCCTTGTCACTAGTGTACTATTTTTTATACTTTCTATTTTTTCACCTTTATTTTTTCCCCACAAATTTCAAATCTATTCCTATAATTAATTTCCTTGTTTATTTCACGCTCCAAAATTTATTTTGATTCCTAATTTCTTATACTTTATATTTTTCCACGTTTATTTCATTATTATACCTTCCTTATGTTATACATTTTTCCATATAATAATTTATTTTTTTATTAATTTGAAAAAAATGATTTGAACAACTTTTCGATTCAACCCGATTTTAGTTGATTCAAACAGGCCGATTAGATTAATCGGACCGGTTAGTCTGAATTTAGAAACACTGATTTGAGCAACAGTAGGAGTATTTTAAACATAAGAAAAACAATACCTATTGGTTACTATTTGGGATTTTAATATGTCTATCCTTTTTCCCCTAAGAAAACTTGTTTAGTTATTTTTCTTCTTTTACTCGCTAATTATAAGTATGTCACACCTCCCTTCTCGTTCATAATTTTTTTTATCCAACAACTAAATTTTATTTTATTTTGCCAATTTAGTTTCGCAGATGCTTCTCCTTTTTCATGGTAAAAACATTAAAATGAATTTTATAAAAAACATAATCATACAAATAAAAAATTGAAATATGCAAATTTTATAAATATCTTATTTTACATTTATCATTTTATGTGATTATATTTGTCAACTATTTATTGGTTAAATAACAATTAGTTATACCTTATGCTAATTAGAACAATTATTCACTACCTAAATAAAATCGATATACCTCCTAAACAAGCTTTACTATTTAAATTTTCTCAATCCCTTCTATGGAAGAAGTGTGGGTTGTAAATTGACTTACATGTAAATTGGTCCTCTTAAATAAGATGTCAAAATTTCAAACAACGTGCGTATGTTGATTTTTTTTTTTGGAAAATGTGCATATGTGCCACTTACTTTAAAAAGCTATATATATATATATATATATATAGGTTAAGTAAGCTGCAACCAGAAAATTCGGTTGCAAGTTGCTACCAATTGATCCACGTCGTCAGATTTGTCATCTTTATGGATTAATGGCTGAGATTGAAGCGGATGTGAACCAGCAAGTTTTAGTGAGTTGCTTTGGTTTTTTTTTTTGTCTTTTCGTTCGATCAAACCTCCTTCAAATCAGCCAAAAATTAATTTCCCTCTCAAATTTTCTCTCTCCCTCTTGATTTCTCTCCACTTTTCCTCTAATTTTTTTTCTCTCCTGCTTCATTTCTCTTCACCGTTCTATGCAATTCCTCTCGCAACGGCTCTCACCTCGGCTAATGGACAGCCCTTGCTGCAAGACGATGGATCTTTTTGCGCCCGAGCTCGATGTTGATAGATCACCCCTAATTCGTCTAGTAGGAGTTGATATAAATTTTTTTTCAAGTGATCGATGGATCCCTTGTGCACCAATGGAAAATTCTTCCTAGTGTTCAACTCCCAGTTTTTATATGATCTGATTTTATGCTCCTTGACAAGTTAGTTGAGATAAAATACTTTTATTTGATGACTTCATCTCATCTAGGTTGCTGCGAAGGTGATAGGAGAAGTTCAAGCGATCTTCCCTGCACTACATCTCTCATATTGAAATATTAATTGTTGCTCTACATCTCTTTAGATTTTGGAGCAAAGTGCACTACAACTATGTATGAATCTGATGATAATTTCTCTTCATGTGCGTAGAAAAAAGCCAAATGACTTTTCTAGAGTGTCATTGGAAGAATCTGCCATTTTATACAATACATTATTTTGGAATTTTTTGTTGGGTTGTTATCCTTCCTCATGTCCAAAATTGTTCTCTGTTCGGATTGTTGCATACTTCGTTGAAAATCATTATTTTTTAGAGGCATAATGTGATAATGCAAGATAACATCTCAGAGAAAAATGAGGAGGTGGATCCTCCGATACCTGCACCTTGTGGTGGAACATTCATAGTCTTGTGCCATGAGAAATAAGATATAAATGTATAAATCATTGGCGATTTTCTTCCTAAACAGTAGTTGAGCCTTAAGATAGTAGTTCAACCTTATGTACATTTCACAAGCAAAATTTAACTCACAGAAAATTGACTATTTTCTAATGAAATTATAAATCATATAATCAAGCTTGGGCATGGGGATCCATTGACTTTGGGCAAGGCGATCCTCGTCTGGGCGGAGGCAATCTTTCAACCTCAGACGCAGGCAATCAGGCGAGGAGATCAGGTGACACCGAGCCCAACGATCTTCGGCGGAGATGATTCATCAACGTTGTGCTCAGGGTCGTCTATTGGCATAGGCAAAGATGTGATTGAACTAAAAAATGAGAGAAAGGGATGATAGAAATGAAAAAAAGTTTAATGTTAAAAAAATGATGGGGAAAGGGATAGTGAAATAAAAAAAAGTCCGGGTTAAAAAAAAATTGAAATCGATGGATGGCACTTGCTCAGGAATTGTCAACTTCTAAGAGAGATTGACTATTGTACTTCGTAAAGATCGAAAAAGTTTAGATAAAATCATAAAAATGAACCAAGAGATTGAAAAAGGAAAATGCAAGCAGCGAAGAGATACAAGCTAGGGGTCATCCAACGACTGAGGCTATAAGGTCATCTGTGTGTGAATGCTTTACGCCAGAGATTGCACAAAATGGTAGAGAGAAATGAGAAGGGAGAGAAAAAAAAACTGAAAGGGGAAGTGGAGAGAAATGAGGAAGGAGAGAGAAGAACTAAGAGGGAAAGTAAATTTGTTTGGGAAGGTATTTGGAAAAACTTGGTCCAACAAACCAGAAAAGGTTAAATAGACCATAAAAACCAAAGCAACTCACTAAAACTTGCTGGTTCACGTCCGCTTCAATCTCAGCCATTAATCCATAAAGATGACAAATCTGACGACGTGGATCAATTGGTAGCAGCCTGCAACCAATTTTTCTAGTTGCAGCTTACTTAACCTCATATATAATATATATATATATATATATATATATAGATAGATAGATAGAGAGAGAGGTATATTAGGGTGCATACACACATTTGTGTATGCACCCTGCAATCCCAACATCCCAGCCATTCAATTTGGATGTGTGGACGTGATTTATCAATCTCAAAAGGCGCGGTTCATTTCTTCCTTCAGCCACTCCGTGAGTCGGTTCAGCCTGGGATCGCCGGTTCAAGAAACAGATCGGCGTGACCCCCTGTTGTCTTCCTTCTTGGAAAGGAGCTTAAAAAAAAGAACAGATCGGCGAAAGGAGCTTAGGGCAGAATAGAAAGCCTCCTGTGCAGATCTGATTCCAAGCCTCATGACCTGCTGCTGCTTCTTTTCCTACGCAGATCCGTGTCCATTGGTGGTTCTGGATCATGCCCCATCACCTGCTGCTGCTGCTGCTGCTGCTTCTTTTCCTATGCAGATCTGTGTCCATTAATGGTTCTGGATCAATAGGTGCTGCTAGATAATCCAGAAAACAAAAAAAAGGTGTCTCGTCCATCCCTTTCCCCCCTCTCCCCTTCTCCATTCTACTTATTTCTCTCTACTATGAGCTGAGTGTTGATCTCTCAATTGGTGCTGCCAATCGAGCGCTTGGTCGAACTGCTGCTGCTTCTTTTTCTATTGTTGATCGTTGTTGGATCTTGCCAGCCGCACTATAAATTTGTTAAAAGGTTTTTTATTTTTTGCTATAGTTATCTCCATCAGTGCTGCCAGATTTATTTATTTTTTGCTTGGCCCCCAAGTTTTCTTCTTGCAACATATTAGAAGCATTTTCTAGGGCACATTTTCTCCATTTGTTCTTTGAATCCTTTCTCTGGTCCCTCCAATTTAACTCCCTCTTTATCATGATATAGAAACTCTATGAAAACTTCTCTATTTGCATATGCTAGTAGATTTTTTAGAACCCCATACCAATTTGGGTGCTTTGCTAGATCTAACTTTCGAAGCGTGCTGGATCTCCAGAATAGGCAAGAGAAATAGATCTAACTTCTCTATTTGCATATGCTGGATCTTCTCTATTTAGGGTTGTTTCTTTTGGCATAACTACATCATGCATTGTTTCTTTTAGCATAACTATATCATGCATTGTTTCAACATGAGAACCTGCTTTATGGTAAGGAAACACAAAACTAGGTAGTAGCATATAAATCATAAGATATGTGAGTTGATATTAACACATAGTTTTCTATATAGTTATCATGTCCAAGATTAACTCGACAACCATGCCTCTATGTAATTGTCAAGAAGAAGCAATCATCAAGACATCATGGACTGAAACTAATCCAGGTCGAAGGTTTTATGGTTGTCATAATTATGAAGTACGCATTTCAGTCTATGCACATTATAACTTATTTGTTCTTTGTGGTTATGCCCAATTACTTTGAACTGATATTTTGTTTATTTTTTTAGAGAAATAGAGGTTGTCAATACTTTCAATGGTTGGATCCGGATGTTGACTCTCGAAACAAGATGGTTATTAATGGCTTGCTACGGAAGATGAAACAGACAAACTCTGAGTACGAGGATGGAAGGAGAAAATTTGAAGCTATTCTTGAAAACGAAAGGACCATATTTGAAGCTATTATTGAAGACGAAAGAAGGCGATTTGAAGCAACTATTGAAGATGAAAAGAAAAGATTTGAGGCTATTCTCGAGGTTGAAAGAAGAAGATGTAGATTTTTTAGGAACATCACCATATGCTTGTTAATAGTATTACTATTATACATTTGGAAATGAATGTTGAACTTGTATTTTTCTGCATGTGTAGCAAAAACTTAAGCGTATGTACCTCATGGAATGTGTTAAAATGAACGTTGGAACTTGTATTTTTCTGCATGCTTTTGTCAGTGTTTTGCCATGCTAAAAGATTGGTCATGTATTTTTCTGCTTGTATTAATTGGTCATTCGGAATGTTGAAAAACCATCGGTAAGTGTTCAATAATGAGCATCTTTTTCTTCCTAAAAAAAGAGCATTTTGTTTCTTGGTAGCTGAGCTTGCTAAATAACAATAGTCAACAATTCTCAGGTTGGAACACAAAATCCCGATAGAATAAGGAGTGGTCCAGTTGGAGGAAATACTACATTGCTAAATTCCTGGAATCTGGAGCTGCTTGCTGATTAGATGACAGTGAATTTACTTTCTTATTGATAATGTCGTAGCTGAACTCCACAGAGCTCTTGCGATCGACATTTGTTGTGGATGAAACGTGATGAAGGAAAGAAAGAGTAATGACAGAGTTCCGGAGGGACTCCTCAGAGAAAGAGAGGAATGACAGAGTACGGGAGGGAAAGCAGTAACACAGGCCATTAAAAGAGGGAGAAGGGTCATATGCAAAAGAGAAATTCGAGCAGTTTGAACAGAAAAAGAAAAAGCAAAATTAAAACAGACATCTTATGGAAAAGGTGAAGTGGAAAAATCTTAAAGTTAAAAGCAACAACAATTGTAATTTCGATACACGTCTACAAGTACAATTGCCGCCAGTCTACATAAACAAAGTTGAGCAACAACAATTGTAATTTTGATTTTCATCTACATGTACAAAGTTGAAAGCAACAACAGTTGTAATCTTGCTGCTCGTCTACATGACTGAAGCTAAAATTTAGCAATTTATGATCAATCTGGTTCATTAGGAGTCCGGATGTGTAGTCTTCATAATCCTCATTCGTAGAGCGATCTGGAGCAATTTATGATCAATCTGGTTCATTGAAAAATAAGAGCATGGAAAAATTCTGGTTCAATTTATGATCAAACTGGTTCATTGAAAAATAAGAGCATGAAAAAAATTTTGTTCAGTGATCAATCTGGTTCACTCACATTCATCGTCCTCCTCATTTTCCTTTCCTTCACTTGCATCGTCTTCATCATCCTCATCCGTAGAGCGATGAATGATTTTAGCTTTTCCTTTTATCTTTTTCTCTTCATCCTTTGCCTAAAATGAGACATTGAACCATTAGTTAAGATTTAACAGAAGCCATAAAAATAAGATAAAAGTTGAGCATATAACATAGGGAAAAAATTTAATCAGATATTCATTACCTTAGCTACTTGACAAGTAGACCTATAGTGACTTTTTTTCTTTTTTTTCGCTCTGAGGGTAACTGTTATGCATAGCTTTTTTTTCCCAATGCATTTCTTAGAACATGTTTCGAATAAGAACTCACAAGAAGAAAACATCAAAAGAGTAGCTAAGAAATCATGGCTTGTCCTCTCTAATAAATCTTACAAACGATCTAAATTCCGACACAAAAAGTCAAACGTTGAAAGTTCCATTGCTTATGAAATAAATTGCAATATATTAGTTGAAAAGATGTCTTCATTTTTTCTTCCTTATCTTCTTCCCCCGATTCGAATGGGAACCAAACGCTCATTCTACCATCTAAAATGATAAATTTCGGCAACAAATGACCTCATTTGCAGACCATCAAATAGTTATCAAGTAAATTCAAAATCATCCCCAACATCGTAACCTCAGGTCATTACTCTCATTCAAACGACCATAACGACAAAAAAAGTTGAGAGCTAAAACCGATAGCAAGAACATGTAGAACTCACCTGCAAACGCGGAAACCTAACAGATCCAACCGCCGGAAAGCTTCCCGCGAACAAAGGGTTGGAAACTCGATCTGGATTCCTTGACGAGGTGCCACTGCGAGCAATCATGGGGAACTTAGGGCACGGAACTGAGATGGACGCCATTTCCTCGAGTGAGATCGCCGGCCAAAGCCCTCACCGCAAAACGACGATAATGCACCTTTGTTCATATCGCATGTCATCTTGAAGAGTAACAATAATGTCATCCCACACTCAAGTTGGCTCAACGATGGATCTCGAAGAAAGGTAATAAATTGTTGCTTATTTGTTGACTCTAAAATGAAATATAACCCTCATTATTGAAATTTCACACAGTGTGCATGCCATCGAGGAATATACTAATATTTGCATTGAAAGTATAAATGAGGGTCATGAACATTCACATAGTGTAGATGGATACTTTCAGATATTTGTGAAGATGACATGCTTGCACAAAAAAAAATCACTAAAGTAAATGGGAACCCAAAACTGTCTCTTATGAAACATATTTTCTGCCCAGTGATCATTTGGAATGGCATAAGCCTGCTTTAATGCCTCCCATTTTTCTTCGCATTCTTTAATGGTAGATGATCCATATATCCACTTCTTAAAGTCCTTCATGAAGTTATCATGTGCAGATAGTTTGCGTGTGTTAATCAATGCATTTTTTAAGATATGCCAAATGCAAAATCGATGCCTAATATTTGGAAAAACTTTACGAATAGCATTTCCCATGGCAATATCTTGATTTGTAATAATACATATCGGTTCCTTTCCTCTCATGTATTCTAACCAAGTCTCAAACAACCAAATAAATGTATCTTCTGTCTCATTAGCAAGAAGAGCACATCCAAATAAAATAGAATGTTTGTGGTGATTAACTCCTGTAAAGGGAGCGAATGGCATGCAAAACTTATTAGTTCTTTATGTCATGTCAAAAACCACAACATCTCCAAACGTGGAATAATTATCCCTGGA
Source organism: Pontederia crassipes (assembly GCA_030549335.1). NCBI lineage: Eukaryota > Viridiplantae > Streptophyta > Magnoliopsida > Commelinales > Pontederiaceae > Pontederia > Pontederia crassipes. Next base: position 39,928,130 of record CM060184.1, on the reverse strand, counting down.
TCGACTATCTTCCCAAAATACATTTCTTACTATGTTAGTTTCATCCATCACCATTTCGAAACAAAAACCAACGTCAACTTTCTTTTGCTTGAAGTAAGCAATCACACTCATGCATTCTTTACCGATGTTGTTCTGTCTTTTTGCATTCAAATGGTTAATGCAGTCATGTGTTGTAACGGATGGAACACCTGAGAAATTAAGAACTTTGGCAATATTAGAAGGACCCATCCCGGCTCCATGAAATTGTGTAATAAGATCTCTAGATGTATCACATAGGTTAGTATGTGATCTCATTCGTCCAACCTTAGAAAGGGTGGCTAACAAATGGTTATGTTCTTCATGAAACCTTTTCACGATCCACTTTTTTCTTGTGTTTCACAAATAAATAAGTGTGCTTCACAGCCAATCCTTACTTCCCTCCTCCGTTTCACGTCCTTTCTGTCATTTCTACTAAGATCCTTGTGACCCTCTTTGGAGCAAACAAATATTCTACTAGAAAATTTTCTTCTTGCATTTGCTGCATTAGCTTTTAGGAAGATAGACTTTCGCATGGAAAAATCAATGGTTCTAGCATATAAATTATAAAATTTGTATGCATCTTCATCTGAGCCAAATATCATTCCAACATATGGTCTGCCATCAACAATATATTATTCTTGATAGCATCTACTCATATCTTGCATCGTGTTATTATTGAAATCTTCAATATAATGTACACTGTACACAAATTGACAAAATGAATACATAGGATACTATATGTGAAAGGTTGTGTCAGCTAGTTGTTTAGTTTAGTTTACCTCTTTTGAGTTAGATTAGTTTCATCTTGGTGACATCTTGAATCATTGCTCATGATTGATGATAACGAGAAAAAAAATTAGACTGCAATAATAAACAAAGAGTTGGGGAAAGAATTTGCATTAGTCATGAGCAATGAGAATATGCATCCAATTGCAAAAAAATTAAATACAACTAGTGGCTGTGACATAATAAGATGCATCCAATTGCAAATAATGGGATCACGAATCTGTCTTGACAAGAAAAGGGCATAGTGAATATGGGCATTATGAATCTGTCTTGCCAAGAAAAAAGATACACTACAATATCAAAAGAAATATAATAAACTAAGCATAGTGGAGAGATCAGCACTCAGCTCATAGTGGAGAGAAATAAGTAGAATGGAGAGGGGGAGAGGGGGGAAAGGGATGGACGAGACACCTTTTTTTGTTTTCTGGATTATCTAGCATCAATGGACACGGATCTACACAGGAAAAGAAGCAGCAGCAGCAGGTCATGGGGCACCTATTGATCCAGAACCACCAATGGACACGGATCTGTACAGAAAAAGAAGCAGCAGCAACAGGTCATGGGGCACGATCCAGAACCACCAATGGACACGGATCTGCACAGGAAAAGAAGCAGCAGCAGCAGGCCATGGGGCTTGGAATCAGGTCTGCACATGAGGCTTTCTATTCTGCCCTAAGCTCCTTTCGCCGATCTGTTCTTTTTTTTTTAACCTCCTTTCAAAGAAGGAAGACAACAGGGGGTCACGCCGATCTATTTCTTGAACCGGCGATCCTAGGCTGAACCGGCTCACGGAGTGGCTGAAGGAAGAAACATTGAATGGCTGGGATGTTGGGATTGGAGGGTGCATACACAAATGTGTGTATGCACCCTAATATACCTCATATATATATATATATATATATATATATATGTACATATATACGAGAAAAATTAGGATGAATCAAAGAAATTGATTTCAATCTCAAATCTTTTAATAATAACCATTATAATTCAAGGCATATTGATTCAATGGTCAGGATCGTGCATATTAGAATATTTTAGCTGAACCGATTCAGCTGAAAAAAAAAAGAGTTTAGCCTCCCCCAATGGATTCAGCCGATCTCCCTCCGTGGCGAGGTTGTAGGATGAGCACTAACTTCATCATGTCCCACAATGTGGCCTCACATGAAAACCTGTCGGTGGAGGACGGTCGAAGGATGCCTCCCAAGATCCCACCCTTCTTTCTCGTGGCTAGACAGCGGTGGTTTTGGAGAGGAGGTCGAGGGCCTCCCCGGCGGAGGAGATGGGACAGTCGTCGGGGTCACGGGTGAAGAGGAGCGCAGTGAGGACGCTGCCAGTTCCAGAGCTGATGGCAAGGTCTAAGAAGTCGACAATGCAGGCGGAGGGGGTGCCATACTGTTTGTGGAGTGCGCCCTCTAGGCGGACAAGAGCGGCACTGGCGAACAGTCCGTCTGAGCGACATCAATGGACAATATTCGGACCTTGCCTTGATGGATGCTCGAGACATCAATGCTAAGGGCAATGGCGGAAGGGATTGGCATTGTGCGCATCAGAGGAGTGAAGAATAGCTTATATATATATACACACAAAAAGATTATATATATTGTTATTTAAAACATGTAATTCGTTTCAATGATATGTAACACTTTGATTTTGCACTCAAATTCATCTAGTGTTTTGAGGTCGAAATCATGTTCTGTAATGCCCTCAAATCGTCCTTGCAATGTGACAAGATTCAATCTGAGGGGCGTTGCCAATTATGTAATGCTCTGACTAAACTATTGATTTTTATTTATTCCTTGACCAAAACTATAATTAAGCAAAAGAATTCAAAAAGAACTATCATTAAATATATTAGTAAATGCGGAAGTCCAATAGAATATCTAATGTGAGTCATAATATCAATATCCATCAGATACTAAGGGTGTGTTTGGTTGGTTGATTGATTTCTTCCTTGGAATCCTAACATTTTAAGGAATATGATAATTTGGAATCGCATTCCAGAACATAAAACATAACTACGTTTGGTTTTGATTTAAGTTTGGAATTTATAGTAGGGAAAGAGTCATTGTAATGTGAAATAAAACTTAGAATGTGAAATTACTCCTCATTTTCAAAGGAATGGGATTAGCTCATTTGGCAGAAATCTAATTGCCTCTGGAATTTAAAATTACCAAATACATTTCAATGTAACACACTTCCAAATGCTGACATGATCTAACATGCCTCCAGAGATTCCTAGAAAATCATCTAAATAAAGAACGTACCAAATACACCCTAAGGTGGAAGTCTAAAGTAAAATGAAGACAATTATATCCTAAGGCCACTTCATGTGCACATCACTATCAAGCATAATATCAGTTGCTTGAGCTCATCTTTCATTACTCTGATTACCTGCAAGATCGATGTAGGTGAAATAATAACACATAAGCTTGGTAGCCCAATAAGTGAATAATAAATCAATGGATAAATAATAATGATTAAGAAGCATGGGATTAATGTAATCATACTCACAATAATTAATGAAAATCAATGAGCAAAAAAATTCAATGCCATACTTTAATAAGAATCAATGGAACGGATCGATACTATGCTCCGAGGGTAACCAAATGAATAATCAATATTATACTCTTATTAATATCAATAAAAAAATCAATATTATGCACTTAATAAAATGGAATAAATCAATGGAAAAGATTAATGTTATACTCTGGGCAGAATCAATAGAGTAAATCAATGCTATGCGCTGGATAGAATCAATGGGAGAATTAAGGCTATGCTACGAGTGAATCAACTGGAATACAATGTTCATGAGTAGAACCATAATTCTTGATAAACACTACTGGGGATTTAATGAAAGCAATAAATACTCTCATGGTTAATGAGTAAAGATCCATGTGATGTCTATAGATAAAATCAAGTTGAGTAGGAACAATGCAATGAATCGTTGTGGAAGAATAATCATCATACAAGATGGAGATCATGGTCATTGGGATAAATCAATTCAATGCTCTGTATTACTTCATTTTGTATTTCGATGTCGTATACTATGCTCTGAATCAATGCGCATATTTCAATGCTATGTACTATACTTTGAGTCACTAGATAGATTTCAATACTCTAATTGAAAGTTGTGATCAACTTCTATATCTCTGATATTTATATGCAGTTAATGTGTTCGTTGCAATGTACTTCATGAATAGCCAGTGATTGTGCACATCACGACGAACATCCTTTCTAAATGAGAGGATATCATCTTTCGTTACACGATGGGAAAAAATTATGCAACAAAGATAGATTATGCTCCAATACTCCAATACTAACTACTATGTTATACCATGAACTCCTCTCAGTTCGTAACATGAGCACTCAAACTTTTATTTTTAGTTAATTAGGCTCTCATCTTCACTCAGATTGAGACTTAGTCATAATGATGCAATGATAATAATCAAGGTCAAAATGATCATGCAATCGACGGAATCCAAGAGAGATCAAACCTCATACAATAGCTATGCAATGAGACAATGGGATCAGAGTAATGGAATTATGGATTTGATGACAATGTAGGATAACAATGAATTTTAAATCATGACTCATAAATCAACAAGATACTAATATATAAAATGGTCATTTTCTACGATCGTAATGCTTTAGATCGTGGTATCGACAATAATCAAATAAGATATTAACGTTAACTATGTTTCAATAGAACTTGATCCGGGTTGGGTCAGACTCGGACCGGGTACTGTGAATGTACCGGCATGGATTACGTTCAATTTCTCGACTATGGAAACCCGTAAATCAATAATTAAAAATAAGACATAAATTAATCACTTATGACAATGAGTCATGAGATCGATAGAATTAGATAGATGGCAATCATGGATTACCAATGATATAAGAATCAAATAAAATATGGTCCTAGCATAATCGTTGGTGGAACTCAGGCCGAGTAAGGTAGAGAATGAGCCTAATTATGTGGTGTTGGAGCCTCGGTCACAACTTGGCTCGACCTGAGGTGACTCTAATGTTCAATGTCAAAGCCTGGGCGGAGTTTAGTGGAGCTCGAGTTGGGTTCCAGTGACCCACTCACATCGACGACGGGCGTGAACTAGGCAACGTTGAACCCGAGCCGACTTTAGTGCCTATTTTGCCTTACGATGTACATACTTGGGCAGGTTTCAAAGATTCCGACAAAAATGGTGGAGTTACTGCTCGATTTTCGATGTGGTTTTATTGAAATAAACCTTTTAAGATCAAAGTAATCATATAGGGTAAATCATGGACAATAGGAGATGATGCTATGACTTTAAATGTACCATAACATCATACAAATATATTGTTAAAACTGATCGAAAGGTTGATCCAATGATCCACCTATCTCTGACACACGACGTCCCCTGTCTTGTTGGTCTCTTCGGATGGAGAAAACCGAGGGGAAGGTCAGAGAAAAGTGGTCATGAAGATGCTACAAAATGAACTATTATGATTGCTATATTAACTTAATCTTCTCCTAGTGTTTCAACGTGTTCTCGACGACGTTTCGAGCTCCTGATTGCATGAAATTTCGTGTGGGTGAAGGAGAAAAGAGGAGGAGCATGTCGACTTAAAGAAAGTTTTGATTGAGAAGAATATTTATATGAGTAAGGGGCAAAGGATAAGGTTGGTTATAACTTTGGACTCCTCTAATATAATTCTCAACATAAATATGATTTTATCCTTGATTAACTTTTAATAATTAGTAATTTTTTGTTGTTTGGATTTCTGTGGGGCGTTACATGCTCATTATACAAGGAGAAACATTAAAAAAAACAGAAAAAACGCATATTACTAAAAAAAATATCAATGGATGACGACAGCCTTAAACTTGATCGAAATTGGAGTTGTTGAATGTTGACGTATTGTGGCCCCTTGCTGTTCTCCCTAATACCATTATATGTCATCTCTCTCTCTCTCTGGGTTCTCCTACAGCCCACCAGTTGAATCAACAAGTCCAAATCAGGATTTATTTCGCATGATTACTTAGTTAATTAATTAATTAATCATTTAAGCATCGGATAGTCATATAATTAAATTAACCACAATGTTTTAAAAAAGGAAAATCGATAAATATAACGGTTAAATTAAATGTCAAGTTAAAAAAGTAAATTCTTTTTTAAAGTTAAAAAGTAATTCAAATGGACATAAACTAATGTTTAGATTAATTCTATCATCATAACAAAAGTAGCTCACGTCGAATTAAATGTTTTATTATATGTTAAAACTTTAAACTTACGTAAAAAATTAGAAAAAAACAACAACAACAACTCTGAATTCGACGTTTTATCTTTTCTTTAGGAAAGTAAACTACAATTACGATTTCTTTTCTTTTAAAAAAATAATATTTAAATAAAATGAATAATATTTAATGTTGTATCAAGTATCAAGTAATCCGAACGAAAGGGAGAAGAAAAGTCATAGCAGTTGACCAAAGTGGACGGAAAGAGACACTGTGACTCGGAGAGATGTTGGAGATCACGCGGAATATCAACCATTTAATTCCACTCGGCAGAAATGACGAGAAGAAAGAGAATAATGGTAATAAAGGTCCACGCTTTCCCAACTTTGACTTGTAAATAAAAAGTTCCATCCATCTGCAAATCAAATGTAGTGCAGTGCAGTGAACACAACTAATTTGTATGAATCTTCTGACGATCTGATCCAGTTCGTATCCGTCCTCTTATGTCCAATTCCGTCGGGTAAGTCTGGTTGATTCCTTAGCTGAGTTCTAATCAGTTTTTATTATCTTTCACTTTCTGATGCGACTGTGTTGTTGTCGTGGCTGCGGCTGCATAATGCCTGATAACCTAGATTGATTGTGATCAAATCACTTCTGCAGCTGCAAGTTTTGATCTTCTCGCGTTAAATTCACGATTTTCTGATCAGACGAAGGAAACGAATTTATTTTCTTCTGATTGCTTCGCGATTACTAGGTTTCTTCGACTCCGATCAAGTGTTCTAATGTGAAAAGTTAATAGATTCTGATCAGGCAGAAGGAAAAGATGATCTTTTTTCCTGGCTGTTTTCAAATTACTAGACTTGTTTGCTTTGATGAACCGTTCTGATCCTTTTTTTTTTTGGTCTGGTTTGTATGTGCAAAAGCCTCTTTTGGTTCTTGCACTTTCTGCTCTGATAAAGAAGGTAAGAAAAACATCTGATCTGGGAAAGGTTCAAAATTTTTAATCTGGAAGAGAAAAGAAAGATATACCATCAGTTTGCTTTATAGTTTAATCTGCTTCATGCTTCACTGGGTAAACAAAAAGTGGAACACGAAAAGGTTTTGTGCTTGCTTTGAATCCTTTTGAAACAAGAGTGGACTTTGTTTAAGTTGAAGGACTGAAATTAATAGATAGGAAACTAAGCATAAAAAACCCAATCCTTCTATGAGCCTTTTCATTTCTCAAATATGCAAATGGCTGAAGAATCGAAATTTCACTTCCCAATTGTAGGGTTTCCTGACAAGAAGTAGTGTTATTCATTCTTCTGACACTTCTTTTCCTTTATGTCAAGTCCTGAGTCCAAAGTGGGAACAAGGGTGCGGTCCACCGTATGTGCCCCTGTATTTTCAATCTTTACTTTCCTTACATTAGGTTCATAGTCCCCTTTGCAACCGAAAAAAAAGTCCTGAGTCCAGAGTTTTCTTCTGATAGTTTTGCTAATATTCTGCTTTTCTAAATAGTCCATTAGAGACTGCGAGTCTGAGACATTAAAGTTGGTCTGCATTGATAAAATGAAGAGCTTTTGTATCATCTTTCCGCTGCTTCTCATATTCATTTGTGGATTGACAAATGGAGATCCAAGGTCTCAAACGGTGGAAATCATGTGCGGAACAAAACTAGAGCACAATACTACTGCATATGTCCCCAACTTCTTAAATACAATGGATAACATTGGCAATCAAATCAAATCTGGGGGGTTTGGTTTATCACATGTTGGCTCAGGACCTGATGCAAATTATGGAATAGGCCAATGCTATGGCGATCTCTCCTCCTTAGACTGTGTTTTATGTTATGCTGAGGCGAGGACAGTCCTCCCGAAGTGCTTTCCATATAGTGGTGGCCGTATCTATCTTGATGGTTGCTTCATGCGGTCGGAGAACTACAGCTTCTTTGGGGAGTACTCAGGACCTGAAGATAAGACCATATGTGGGAATAAAACCCAGAAGGATTCTGCTTTCAATCAATTAATCAGACAGGCTTTGAAGGAGGCAACTAATAAGGCTCCAACCAATGGGGGATATGCAAAGACTTCCATTTTAGCAGGTCGGGGTTCAAATGACTCAGCTTATGTATTGGCTAACTGCTGGAAGACATTGAATGAGAGCTCATGCCAGGCCTGCCTCAGAAATGCATCAGCATCAGCAATTGAATGCTTACCTTCATCCGAAGGTCGGGTGCTTAACACAGGATGCTTTTTGAGGTATTCAGATACAAACTTCTTAAATGCTGACAAAAGCAGAGGGCTTTCTAAAGGTAGTGTTCTCGAGCCTTATCTCTAAATCTTGTAGTCAAGTTTAGGGGTCTTTATGAATCATGTTAAACGTGCAGAGAGGATCATAGCATTGGTCGTTGCTATTGGAAGTGCCACTATTGTTATGGTTTTGGGAGTTCTGGTTGGCTTATACATTTGGAAGAGGAGGAAAGTGCAAAAGAAAAGAAGACGTAAGTTTCTGCTTTATGCTGAAACTATAAACATTGCATAGCATATGTGCTCCATTTATGAAATATATTTATAATTGTCTAAACACTAAACACAAGCTAAGATTTTTGTCGTTTTGCTTTTTGTACAAGTTCCTCTTTTTTTACATTTTGGCAAAATAAACACTATCCTTGTATAATAATTCTGTTATTCAGGTTCAGAAAATGCTCCAAAGATTTCTTCAACCCTTTATAACAGCAATTTGAACTTCAAATATTCTAGCCTTGAAAAAGCTACTGAAGGTTTTGCCATCTCCAACAAACTTGGACAGGGAGGTTATGGAACGGTTTATAAGGTAATAATTATAAAGAAACCTTGTTCTTTCTTTACAGGACTCTCTTAGATGTATGACTAGCAGTAACAAAGTTCTATCACCAGAGAATTTGTGGGTCATATCATTTAGATACCAGTCAACAGGAATGTTGATCCTTGGAAGTGAGAGGGCCAATTGCCTGTTGGTTTTATGGCATAAGCCATTATTTTCTCCCAACATAGTGAGAAATATAGTTTTGTTACAGTCTAATATCTGTATAATAAACCCTTCAGTGCAACTGCTAGTGTAACATCATTTGGTATGAATTGGAGGACTTGTATGCATAAAATCTTATCTTAAGTGCTTGCACTTTGTTGATAGGGAATTTTGACTGATGGAAGGGAAATAGCTGTGAAAAGGTTATTCTTTAACACTAAGCACAGAGCTGCAGATTTCTACAATGAGGTTAACATGATAAGTAGCGTAGAGCACAAGAACCTTGTGAGGTTGCTGGGATGCAGCTGTCAGGGACCTGAAAGCCTCCTTGTCTATGAATACGTAGAGAACAAGAGTCTTGATCGTTTTCTTTTTGGTAATATGTTTTGTTAACATCTTAATTCTTAATATTAGACTGCCAAATTATACTTCTTTCTTGTAGAAGTACAATCCTGATTAAAAGTTTAGTTCCATCACTACTTTCTCAACCTCATACTGGAGTTGCTAACTTCAACAACCAATGTTTTCATAAATCTACAGACACAGAACAAGGCAAGGTGTTGGATTGGAGAAAAAGGTTCAATATCCTAATAGGAATTGCTGAAGGGCTTTCCTATCTCCATGAGAATTCTAAGGTCAGAATCATTCATAGAGACATCAAAGCTAGTAACATCCTGTTAGACAGGAAGTTCAAAGCTAAGATAGCTGATTTTGGGCTAGCAAGGTCTTTTCAAGAGGACAAGAGTCACATAAGCACTGCAATTGCAGGCACATTGTATGTTATCATTCTCCACTTTTTCTTGGTAGTGAAAATCAAGGATGAGAATTAAATGTATATCTTGTCTCCTAAAAAGAATGTATATCTTGATTTAGGATGCTTGTATTATATCTTATCTTATAGTCCACTTGCTGATCTTCCGTCCGCTTATGTTCACTTTCATTGAGATCCCTTGCTTTCTTGATTTCAGAGGTTACATGGCTCCAGAATACATAGCACATGGGCAGCTAACTGAAAAGGCGGATGTCTTCAGCTTTGGGGTGCTTATGATGGAAATTGTAACTGGGAAATCCAACAACAGGGGAAAAGTTCATGAATGTGCTTCAGAGTCCTCGGAAAGCTTGCTTACAATAGTAAGTTACTGGTTTGTTTGCTCTTGCTAATCACCCAAGAAAAATGTGCAGTACTAGCAATATTATCCGGTCCAATACTGAGAATTGACCACTTGTCCAGTCCAATATGAATTTTTGAATGATTTAAAACAGACCAGGTTTTCAAGCTGATGCATAAAATCTAATTATTCATTGCACTTCTCTGTTAGGTTTGGAATCATTTCCAATCTGGGACAACAGACAGTCTCATCGATCCAAATATCATTTTTCGCGATCATGAAACTGCCGATGAAGTGAAAGGAGAAATATTGAGAGTGTTGCATGTAGGACTCCTGTGCACACAAGAGATTCCATCTTTGAGGCCAAGTGTTTCTCAAGCACTGCAAATGCTTTTAGAAAGGAACAAGCAATTACCTGCACCAAACAAACCGCCTTTCACTGATGAGAGTACCATGGAGTTCACCAGCCAATATTTCAATTCAACTGCCAAATCTGAGTCTATTGCCAATGTTTCAACTGGTTCTTTCTATCCAAGGTGACATCCCCACGATCCTGTTGACATTATCATACTTCAGTTTTCGATGCAGGGAACTTCTATAGAATTGAAGATTCTCATGTTGAAATGAAAAATGCCGTCAAAAGTGCAGTGATAAAATGCCACGAAGAATTACGAAAAAGGACATAAGTTTGACTGAAGAATTCCCCTACAGGAGAAAATAAACTAGAAATGAAAGTTCTTGTCCATTTCTCTAAAATTATTTTGTGCCACTGCTGATGTACAAATAGATGGTACACCACACAGAAAAGATATATGTTTTTCAAGTGAGCATTGTCTTCTCATTGTGAAATGTTTTTATAAAACACTTTTGGACTGTTACACTGTCTGATTCTAGTAGCATTGTTTGGATTGCTCTCAAACATTGAATCCTTGAAAGGTACTGATAATTACAATTTCATTGATATGGGTATGTTTGGTGACAGTAAATTTCATTTGCTTTAGAGTCACAACAAGAAAAGCTAGAATTTTACTAGAGGGGCACACAAAAAGATATGATTAGCACCCAGAAGCAAGATAGTACATCTGATGTACTACTTTTATCCTTAAAAAATGTCAAAATGAAATTTCCCAGACCCAAAATCTAACAATTATGGTAGTGGGCACAAAAAAAAGATAATTTCAATTTTATAATACACTTGTTTCTGAACTCACAGTTAGTTTGTCAGAAGACATTATTAACTCTTCAAATTGAAATCATTGGTTATCACTTGTGACTCCTTCAATATTGAATATATCTGAGCTCGCCACTTTGTCAAAAGATTCAGATCTAATAAGCACAAAGTACACATTTGTTATACCAAATGTCCTTTTTCAATCTTTCGTGCAAATAGAATTATGCTGATTGGGCATAATGCAGCTTTCAGATTTACTTTTTTCAAATACTGTAACTTTTCATCTTGTATTGAGCCAACATGTACTATGAATCTACCTGCTGAGATTTTGATCTGGATCTTCCTGTAGATGCATGTGCCATCAACAAGATCAATCTTTCTGTGTATTACAAGAAGACCAATAAAAGATGTTGATGGCTTCAGCTTCATATAACTTCTCAGCCTTAGATTAGAAGCTTGTGATCTATGAAAACCCGCTCGAAATCTACTGAAAAATATGTTGATTCAAATCAGGAAATTGTAATCTCATTTTCTAATATTGGATTGGGATAATTTGTTCTCTGTAAACTTCCTTTGTGTATAATACTAACTCATATGGTTGAAACCCGAAAGCTCAAGATTTGATTAAAAGAAAATAAATGGTATAGAATTAGCAGGGATAGGGGATCAGCTGAAGCATGCGTGTGTGGAGGTCATCAAAAGATGGTTTTTTTCCCTTTCTTTCTGCCATTTCTTGGTTTTAGAGGATGATGCATCAGAGGCTGTAATTTAGTTGGACATGGCATGTTCCTTTCAATCAGTCCATTCCCTCGCTTGCTAGAATTCTGGAGCATTCGCCCTCTTTGCTTGTCACATTCTCGCGTTTACCAACAAAATAGCAGACAAAGGCCACCTATGACACAGTAGGACACTCCACCCCACCCCCACCCCGGCAACGCATACGATTTCTTCCATTGAGCCCCTCTCGTTTGGAATCATCCGGGGGGAGCACAATTTCTTTCGTGAACTCATCGCTGAGGTAATTTAAGTTGTTTCCACATAAAAATCGTCTGCAGAAACATATATCGTTGAAATTGTGCTTGAAGCCTTGAACCTTCTTTTTTTTTTTTTTTTTTGCTGCTGAAAAACAGGTGGCCGGTAAGCATTACAGGTTCACTATTTTCCAACAATGACCTTCCTCATAATTGGAACTTATGACCCCTCTTTTCTTCTTACGGACGATATCCGAACCGAGACCTCAATTTGTATACGAATAAGCTTTTCAGCTGATTTAATTCTTTGAAGAAAGAGCAATGTTCACAAGTTTAGGATATATACATGGAGCTTGTACGTATTTGGGAAGGTGATGCATGCAGCCAGCGGTGTGATGTGCACAGTGGAGAATACATTGAATAAAGAACGTAAACTTAATTCGCTGGAAGTAAATGAGATGTGGAGAGGCTTTGCTCACTATCATTTTCCACCATTGTTCAGAACTCTGAGTTCGACGTTTTCCGATAAGGCCAGAACTAGAGGACAGCAGCAACCGTTGGCTCTGCTCATGCATGGAGCTCCTTGATGCCATGTATCGCGCATGCGTTTAGAAGTCATAGTCCTCAGAGGAGTCCACACCAGAAGAATGAAGGAAAAAAGAAAGTTGGGATTAAAATATCACAAAAAACGAATAGTGAATTCAATGTAAATTCTTCTGCTGAGAGGTATATTGGGATAGAGAAAAAGAACATGTTAACTGTTAGTGGTGGCGTGGACCGGAATCTATGTAACCACTGCTTGCCTCAATGTGGCCAATGGCCAATGAAGGAAAGGAAGGAGAGCTGTGTGTGGGGCTAAAATGCTGGAACGGCAGTACCATGGGTGCAAGGGAACAAATCGTTATTTGTTGTCCTTTTGACCAGCTTTCCAGCTACAGGGGAAAAAAAAGGTTTTTTTAACTTGATACCTGCATGGATGAGTCGCAAGGGCAGCAGAAATTAAGAAGTGTGTTTTTCTTTTTGGTTTACAATAATCTTTCCTTTTTTTTCCTTTCCTTCTGCCACTGGAGACAGATTCTAGTATTCATTTTTCCCTGTTTGAGGGTACATTTAGATGGTTAAGTTATACAGTCCGCTCATTAAAGGATGATGCCTTCCATTGGCTACGCCTACAGGCAGGCAGGGCACATGACAGCCAATATAAATTCCAGTCAGAGAGAGAAAAAAAACTCTCCTCATCTCTCTCTCTCTCTCTCTCTCTCTCTCTCTCTCTCTCTCTCTCTCTCTCTCTCTCTCTCTCTCTCTCTCTCTCTCTCTCTCTCTCTCTCTCTCTCTCTCTCTCTCTCTCTCTCTCTCTCTCTCTCTTCTCTCTCTCTCTCTCTCTCTCTCTCTCTCTCTCATCTCTCTCTCTCTCTCTCTCTCACACACACACACACACACACACACACATTTTATCTACCAATAATTATTTGTCCTGGTATATGCTAACCAGCTAGCTAGGTGTACATGTGCGAAACCGGACCAGTAGTTCCTTGTTTACCTGTAAAAATGAGTGCTTACAGTGTCAATCAATCATGTTATTACAGAGAGAAATCCTTCTTAAAGACCAATAAACTTGTAGTTTTATGATCAAAAACTGGAGCAATTTGCAATTATTATTATAAGAATCCGAAGCCTGTCAGACTGATGTGTCTGTTACTTTACATGGACTGCATCAACCAACTACTCCTCTCTCAGCTCACCACCACATGATAGCATCACAGCAGCAGCTGCTGTTACTATTTACTACTACTGGTACTTTAAGTCTGAGGACATGGAGGACACAAAAAGAGGGCATGTTTTTGCTTAGTGCAGTAGTGGAAGCTTAGCATGAAACACTAATCTTGTGTCGTTTTCCAGCTCCCTCAAGTTTTAATGCACAGTTCAGTCTCCACTTAAACAGCAATTTTTACAGCTCAATTAGAGGTCCTGAAATTCAAATTTCTTGGTGTCGCTGCCACTGAAGAGGAAGAAGGGGCTTCTGGTGGGGTTAGCAAGTATTCCCCACACAAATTCTCCCCTTTACATTGTCCATACAGCACCAGCACCAGCAGAAACAACAACAGTTTGTGAGTAACTCCGAGATGGGGTGGAGAAGGGGAAGTCTGTGGTTGCCTCCTCTCCTTGTACTCCATGTTCTCCTCCCGCTGCCTCCTCTGGGCGTCCTTGGCGATGATGGTTCTGAAGCCAAAGTCAAATTTTTGAAGGCTCCTCTGACATTTTCGAGTTCATCCTCAGCTTCATTTCGGTTTGAGGTTACTGAGGGCGCCAATGGCGCTTCGTGCAGAGATTGTGCTGTCACCTGCAAGGTGGTTTTTGCACGCATTGTGTACTATCTTCAATTCCTTCCTTTCGTTGATGCACTTTTTATCTTTAAATTTAAACTGCTGTACTCATTGCTTCATCTTCTAAAAACAAATGAGTCACATTTTTAAACTATTTTGATGTTATCAGATTATGTACTCCCAGAATTTATCAGAACCGAGAAAATTATGTACTTTCGATGCACAAATGAAATGTTAACGACTAAAATTAGGGGTTGCCTTCTGATAAAAGCTGGACGTTTTGATGTTTTCCTCTCTTCTTGTGTATATGATTACAACGGTTATAACACTTCAGATTGGCATCTTCCTTTTGTTGCTCCCTTGGGTTAAGCTTCTGTAGTTTTTGTTTACAGCATATATTGTACCCTTACAGTTTCTCAGTGAATATGTTGCTACTGCACAAGCTGTTTTTCAAACAAGTACATTACACACCTTATGTCTGATAAAATTTTTGCAAAAGTAGAACTTTGGGATTCAAATTAATATCTGATTTTCTTACCAGGTAATTGCATACTTGAAATACTTAACGTACTAGAACAATCCATTGCATGTACTGTTTTCACATTTTTTTCAAGAAAACATGTCCACAGTAGGATTCAATTACTATGATTAGACTTTACAAAAGAATGCATAGCATAGAAAATTTACGTAACCATTAATTTTGACAATTTACACTGATAATATCCACATCAAAATTCTTGCAGTTAGATAGTTCCGCTTCATCAGATTGCAAAATGGGAGAAGTGACCTATACAGGCTTACCTGACGGAAATCATACTCTTGATGTCTGTGTCAATGGATCTCTAGGAGCTAACTGTGCAAGCTATAGTTGGATTTCTGGTGAAGAAACTGCTCTCATTATCATGACTGAAACCTTCAAATGTCTTGTACTATTTTACTGACTTTTACGCATCAACTGGAACTCATTGAGATGACTGTATGATCAAGGCATTTTCATTCATGAGTTTATATTTTTTATTGCAGACACAACAGCCCCTACTGCATCTGTTTCAGCCGCCTCACCTTTTACAAATGCTTTAAATGTTCGTGTAAACATTTCATTTAGTGAACCTTGTACAGGTGGAGGTGGATTTAGATGTTCCAATGATGTCTGCAATGTGAGTATAGCAGCCGTAAATTTATTGCTGAGTCTTGTTATGTCCTGAAAATTGTTATTGAATAATCCCAACACGACTCCAGAATCCTCTTTCAGTAATCCTTCCAACTACCGTAATATGTATTTTAAGAGTATGAAGCTTTCTAATCTATCCTCATTGATGATATCACTTACAAGTTATTAATATTCCAGCTCAAACAACCTGAAAATTTATTTTGTAAGTTATCGTCTGGTTTCTATTAAGCTATATCTTAGTTTCTCCTTATTTTACTTTCACATAAAATCACTGAAGGGAAAGCTGAAATCTCTGTGTTTCTCTTTCTATAGCTTCTTGTTTATGGAGCCGGTCATGTTTTACCATCCACTCTCAAGGTTCTTCGACCTGGCCTTGAATATTCCCTTATGGTTGGCATAAATTCTGATACCCAATATGGCAGATTGATAGTGGTAATGGATAAGAATTTTTGCAAAGACATTGCTGGAAACAGGTTCAAACGAACATCAAATTCGACTTTGAAATTGCATTTCGGTATGAGACATGCTTCATCTTGTATCATGAAAGTGATTGTTGTATCATTTCTTTTAAAGCCGCATAGAAATATCAGAAATTGTAGTCTGGTGATTATCATTTGCAATTAGAAAACATTGAAATACTTGTTTTCAGTAAGAATCATTTGATGACTTTTACAAGGCTATCATAACATATTTTCCCTTTCTCATAAACATTTCTGTTTCAGTTTACTATTTATGGATTTCATCATAAATTTAAAATGCTTACTCAATTGTGGATAAACTCCGCCTATATTTTATAGCCGGTCCCAAGCCCGGATAAAGGAGGAGGGTTGTGTTAGGTCCCGACAGCCAGCATAAAATCCTGTCGAATCTTATGAACATAGATCAACGAATATATTGTGTTAATGCTAGGTCGTTACCCGTAAGTAATGCGCTGTATAGCTCGGGTACAGTGATAAGAGAGCAAGAGCCGCTGCATCCTCGCCTGAATGCAGTGTTAAATGAGCAAGGGCTACCGCACTCTAATGGACGGAGGCGGTTAAAGAAGCTAGTTCATGAGACTAAGGTCAGATTAGGTTCTTGGAACATTGGGACGTTGAATGGGAAGCGCCTCGAGGTGGCACAAGTAATGGACCAGCGTAAGATTAGTATCTTATGCTTGCAAGAAACTAGATGGGTAGGAGAGGGAAGTAAAGAGATTAGGTTAAATGGTTCCAAACTTTGGTACACAGGTAAGGTAAATGGAAGGAATGGTGTTGGTATTATCGCGGATGCAGAATGGAGGAAGAATGTTGTGGAAGTTAAAAGGATTGAGGATCGAATCATATCCGTGAAAGTAATTGTTGGAAAGGAGACTATGAACATCTCAAGGAGAAAGTAGGAGCAGAATCACATCTCAAGGAGAAGTTTTGGGCAGATATGGAGGGTTTGATTGAAAGTATACCAACAACCGAGAAAGTTTATATTGGGGGAGACCTTAATGGACATGTTGGTAAAGAGGCAGGACCACATGCAAGGGTTCATGGTGGTTTTGGTTTTGGGGAGTTGAATGAGGAAGGACAAACTATTATTGATTTTTCTTTAGCATACGACCTTAAGATTATCAACACTTATTTTCGGAAGAGAGAGGAACATTTAATCACATACAAAAGTGGAACTCATAGGTCTCAAATCGATTTTTTCTTGACAAGAAATACTGATAAAAAACGTTGCACTAATTGCAAAGTAATTCCTGGACATGGGGTGACTACACAACATAGATTGTTAGTTCTTGATATGCAAATGAAACGTATAAAACCAAAATCTCGAACAGTTTTTGATCGAAAGATCAAGTGGTGGCAGTTAAAGGGGGAGAAGCGAGAGACTTTTAGAAGTAAGTTATTAGAGGAAAGTGTGTGAGAGTTAGAAGGAGATGCTAGTATCATGTGGGAGAATGTGGCAAAAAAGGTTGAAATGGTTGCTAAAGCCATTTTAGGAGAATCAAAAGGTTTTGGACCACGAGATAAGGAGACTTGGTGGTGGAATGAGGAGGTCCAAGAAAATGTGCGTAATAAGAAGAATTATTTCAATGCGATACACTTGGACAATAGTTCTGACAATTGGGAAAAGTATCGTTTGGCGAAAAGAGAGGCTAAGAAGGCAGTTAGTGATGCTCGTGCTAAAGCATATGAGGGGTTTTATAAGGAGTTAGGGACAAAGGCTGGTGAATAAAGAATTTACAAGATTGCAAGGAATAAAGAGAAGGAGTCGAGAGATTTGGATCAAGTAAGATGCATAAAAAATGAAGTTGGCAAGGTTTTAGTTACTGAAGGAGATATTAAGAACAGATGGGAAGAGTATTTCTATAAGCTATTTAATGATGGATGTGAAGGTTCCCGTTGTGATTTGGAGGACTTGACAGTTAGCGAATGTGAGCTTAATAGGTCATTTTATCGTAGAATTAGAGTCTCGGAGGTTAGCGAAGCTCTTAAGAAAATGGAGAATGGTAAAGCCGTTGGACCGGATGGTATACCGATTGAAGTTTGGAAATGTTTAGGAGAAAAATGTGTGTTGTGATTATGTAAACTATTTAATGAGATTTTACGGTCGAAAAAGATGCCTGATGATTGGAGATTAAGTACATTAGTTCCTATTTACAAAAGTAAAGGGGATATTCAGAATTGTGCAAAATTATAGAGGGATTAAACTTATGAGTCACACAATGAAATTATGGGAAAAAGTGATTGAGCATAGATTGAGAATGGAGACTAGTATTTCTGAGAGACAATTTAGGTTCATGCCAGGAAGATCCACTACAGAGGCGATTTATTTACTAAGGGGGATGATGGAGAAGTATCGAAGTAGGAGAAGAGACTTACATATGGCTTTCATTGACTTAGAGAAGGCGTATGATCGGGTACCAAGGGATGTACATTGGAAAGCCTTGCAAAAGAAGAGGATGAGTGTTGCCTACATTAAGGTAATACAAGATATGTACGATGGGGCATTGACTAGGGTTAGAACACCCGGAGGTGAGACAAATGAATTTCCTATAGGAATTGGCCTACATCAAGGATCAGCTTTAAGCCCGTATCTATTTAACTTAGTTATCGATGCTATAACCGAGAGTATCACAGAGGAGGTACCTAAGTGCATGCTATTTGCGGATGATATAGTACTTTTAGTGGATTCAAGAGAAGAGATTAATACAAAATTAGAAATATGGAGAAATACGTTGGAGTCAAAGGATTTTCGTTTAAGTAGGAATAAAACAGAATATATGCATAGCAATTTCACAAATAAACAACTTAGAGACGATTTGAAAGTTAGGCTAGGGGAGGATATAATTCCTCAAGTGACAAAGTTTAAATATTTAGGATCAATTGTAAAACAAGATGGTGAGATTGATGACGATGTTAATCATAGAATTCAAGCTGGTTGGTGTAAGTGGAGGAAAGCCACTGGAGTTCTTTGTGATAGAAAAGTACCCAATAAAGTTAAAGGAAAATTCTATCGTACTGCTATAAGGCCAGCAGTGTTATATGGTAGTGAATGTTGGGCTATGAAGGGACAACATGAACGTAAAGTGGGGGTAGCCGAAATGAGGATGTTGAGATGGATGTGTGGTCATACAAGATTAGATAAGATTAGGAATGACCATATACGTGAACGAGTCGGAGTGGCTCCTATTAGTGAGAAAATGGTAGAGAATCGTTTGAGATGGTTTGGTCATGTTCAGAGAAGACCATTAGATGCGCCAGTAAGAAGAGTAGATCAAATAATCTGGAGTCCGATTAAAAGAGGGAGAGGGAGGCCAAGGCGGACACTTGGCGAACTAATAGAGCAAGATCTATTGGTGAATAATATACCGAAAGGTTTGGTTACTAATAGAGCGGAATGACGTCGTATGATCCATGTAGCCGACCCCACCTAGTGGGATAAGGCTTTGTTGTTGTTGTTGTTGACTCAATTGTGGATATATAGAGAACATTGTACATCATACATACTTTTTGCTTAGGGATTGAAATTTTGGATAGCCGCATGTTGTTTTGAGGATTTTAATATATGTGCTGACTATTAAAGTTTCCTTTTATCCATCAAAAGGAAAATTGTGGACATGAGATATGTTATTGAGCCATCAGTCAATCTTGGATAACTTTTTTATGCGTGCAATCTTTTTATTCTTCCTGGGATTGCATCATGACTACAAAACTTATTAACCTTTTCATTTTCTTATCTATTAAAGTAAATTATTTAAGTTTACTAAATATGGATCGGTAGATCTAATTCATAGTGCTCTAGCCCTAGTTTTCCTTGTTGCTAGTGCATACCTTAATTACTGATTAGTTTCGAAAATTAATGATTTTGATCTGTAAACATTGACAACAAGTTAGTTTTGCTACTTGCTTACATATATATCCACTGCTTACACACTATCTCATTGTTGTGTCTTGTAGATAGAAGAAATGTATATATGAACTTGACAACAAATATCCCGAAAAAGCTACTACAACTGAATGGTGATGTAAGAACAGTTGAAGCTACCAACATGCAGAGCCTAAAAGTTCATTTGTCTTTCTCAGTTCCAGTTCTAAATTCATCAGGAGAAATCCTTAATGCACTTAGTTCAAGTAATGGTTTACTTATTCCTACTAATAGAAATACTCTTGGAAATCGCCGTTTTGGTTACTTGGTAAGTTTCCCATATCACAATTGCCACTCCTCTGTGAAGTTATTTCAAAATTAGTTCTCTAAATTTTTTTTTTTGGCAATTGGTTCATAGGTGCATAACGTGTCAGATATAGCTATTCTTACTGTGACATGTGACACTGCTTCCATAATCAGCAGACAAGGGACACCAGTCTCTCCATCAGATCCACTAACATTTCTTTATGGTACCTTTGAGCTCTACAAACCATTTATTTATAAATCTCTATGTCTAATTTTCCTTTCATGACAATAGAAAACCAACATATGTTATTCCAAAAGATAAATGTGAACTGTGGAGAGCTCGATAGCTTAACTATAATAACAATATCCTGAAATTACAATTTCCTGTGATGTTTGCTATTTTTATTCATAAACATGTGCCATATACTTTCAATAACAATAGGTTTCTTTAACTAGTGACTTTGTTAATTTATAAAAAACATATTTTGAAATAATCAGCATGCAAAGTTGTCCTATTAGTCATTTCGTCATCTGACATGTTGACAAAATCCATGTACTAGCTATAATGACTTTTAAGTTCACTATATTTCCTCATGTAACGTCCACAGATGAGCAATTTGTTATCTGCCATATAATGTTGCTGAAATTTTCACTAGTTAAGTTCTTATTTATTCTTAAAATTGTTTCATTTTGATTGTTGTATTAACAAGCATGCTAATTATAATTGGTTAGATTCACAAAGGCCTTCCGTCAGATTGAGTACCATTTCTAGTGGCAGGACAAGGCAAGACACAATACCTGTGTTAGTCAAGTTTTTGAAGCCTGTTTTTTATTTCAATTCTTCAGCTATATCAATTTCTGGAGGTTCTTTGAAGAGGTATTTACAATCTCTGATATAACTATATTAGGATTAATTTGTCAGTCAATTGTATTATCTACTCTCAACCATTTATTTGTAAACAGCTTTCATGAAATAAGTAAGAGCATTTACACCATTGAAATACATGCAAATAGCAGCATTGTATCAGTTGAAGTTCCAGGAAATATAACAGCTGATGTTGCTGGAAACAAGAACCTCCCTTCAAACCATCTTCAAATTAGTCACTGTAAGAATATTTTCTCATTTGCGATTAGAGGTCATTATATCTTGTATCTTCAAATATCAATAATTAAACAGAAGTGTTGATGTGCCTTGAATTATGTACCATGTACCCAAAATTATAAAAAAAAGTCAACAACAAAGCCTTATCCCACTAGGTGGGGTCGGCTACATGGATCTTACGACGCCAATTCATTGATCCATGTTCATGAGATTCGACAGAGTTTTACACTGGCTGTCGGGGCCTAACACAACCCTCCTCCTTTATCCGGGCTTGGGACCGGCTATAAAACATAGGCGGAGTTATACCCAAAATTATGAAAAAAAAAGGAGGAAAAATGAGAATCTGTGGCGGAAGCGGAGGGCTTGAACGGCCCAAGCCCGTAGCCTGCCACTGATTCTCGTGGGAGGTGCGAGGGGCGAAGCCCCCCGCGGTATGGACCTTTATATATGAGGGTTAGGGTTTTATATGATGTACTCTCTCTTTTGACTCATAGTGAAATTCCTGGCGACGGCCTCCTTTGCCCGTGGATATTTCTCTCTTGTTCACATTGATCAAGAGAGTTTTATCACGTTAAATCTCTGTGTTCATCTTCTCTTTCTTTCGTTGTTTTGATTATTCATCAATCCTCGGTGTTCTATTCCCAACAAGAAGCCTATCACAAAAATTAGAGTTGGAGTAGTTTTGGTTTAATGAACAACATTGTGATGAAGCATAAGTTAATTTTCACACAACTTAGGATTTGTGTACCAGAAGGCAGAACTATTGAAGTTCTTCCGCTGACACATTTCCATTGACTATCTTGTTATCGTTATCAAAGGTTAATAATTTTCTGTCTGCTTTTTAATTATTTCTTATGACCCAAATTTGTTAAATGTAATTTGACTAACTGACAACAGGTTTCAAGATTCTATTAGGCTTGGATGTACCTTGAAAAGAAGCCTGTTGTACATGTCATGTACTGTGAGCACTTGCCAATAACATGTTGAAAAAAATATTCAGTTATCTTTGCTATTTTTAACTTGTTATAAGTATTTTTCACTTATTCTAATAATGTGCATGATAACAGGGAATAAAAAATTCACGACCCGTATATTCTACTGGAGAAAAGAATTATTGTGATATGTTAACTTTTATTTGCTTTTAATTGGATGGGTCGACATAGTAAAAGTATTATCAGAGCTTTCATGGTGATTCCTCGTTAAATTCACCGGAGTCAACTTTAAATTGTTCACAATTATACATTGAGAAAGTTGTATATTGTACCATACTAATGATATTACTATATTGGTAGACTTCAAAATGTATGGACTTGTCCAGGTTCAGATTTTTCTTATTAATAAAGATATTTTATTCTATTAAATTGTTTAGGTGTTAGTAAATTCCTACCAGATCATCCTATTTCTTGTGTGCAACAGATTCCATACCTACATTGTCTTCATTGTTTTCTCTCCTGGCTACTGTGGCACTCTCTTTAACATCAACTATTGCGGTGATCCTAACTATTTCAACTGCTTCTCTGCTATCATCTGGATCATTTCCAAGACGTCCAGCATATTTGGTTTCTGAACCATCAAGAAATCTTATGGTAAAGTTGCTTTCTATCCTGACAAGATTTGTTTTCATGGCATATGATGTCTTCTCAATGTCTTATTAAAGTTGCTTTCATGACAAGGTTTCCACTACCGAAACAAGCCATTGTGTTTGTAGGGTTGATTTTCCACAAAATCAAATGCCAGTACTGTATGAAGAATCCTTACATTATTAAATCTATCCTGATTAATAACACGCTTGTGCAATTTTTCATGATTAACAACTAGTATGTGAATTGTCATTACTTTTTTATAATGCATGTGTGTTGTGAAGTGTTTCTTTGAAAGTGCAAGTTTTATTTCTGGACTGAAATATTTTACACATGACAGCTAAACAATTGGCACAAGGTCTTTGTAAGCAATTCTGTACATGTCGTTTATTTATTTATTTTGAAATGATTGCTTATAATTCTAGAACATAAAATGCACCATGGTTCTCTTACATCAAATTATTCCAGTTCACTTTAACATCCGACGAAGAAATATATGCACATAAAGAAAAATGAAAGAGAACACTCACTTTCTTTTCTTGTCTACTGCAGAGAATTGTGTGTCATGTTCAGGTCTTTGCGCTCTCTAGATGGTTACCTGTTACTATGCCGATTGCATATTACGAATTTGTGAGAGGTTTACAATGGACAATTCCATATCTTCATCTTCCATGGGAAACTGCAACTTTCAATTCATATGCTGAACGTTCAAGTTCTCCTGGTACATATAACAAGCTATGGGGCAGAAACAAGTTGAAAAGTATTCTGCTGTCAACAATGACGAATCCAACGTTTGATGCTGCCTCTTCTGTTACTGGAAGGCCATTAACCGCAGCTGAATATATGTCATTTTTTGAGGTTTGTTTGGTTTCGTGTTAAAAAACCATTCTCTACTGTGGTCATGATCTTTCTTTTACATGGGTGATGTATTTTTTATTAGTTTGATTAACTTTTATTATTTTCATTTCAGAACCAAAATATGATGCCAAAGGCTGAATATATTGTGACTTCACAAGCTTCAGAGAGGTAGATTTAAATAAAGCAAGAGAGAATTTAATTACTGATTGATCCTATAATCTTTTATGCCTAAGACAAGTACAGTTCTGCAATACTCTTAGTTGATTGGTCTGCGTTGTAACTTTATACAGTTTACATCAAATATTTATATTATGCCAAGTAATAAACTATCTCAAGATATGATGTTTAACAGAAGATTATCCTTTATCCTAGATAACTGTAGATGCTTTTACGACTTCTGAGTTTACTTATGTCACAGGTGGAAGTATTTCGCCAGAAACATGTTTTGGCTAGCCGCAATTGGTGGTGGATTGATTGTACTACACATCATAGTTTTCTTCATAATAAAATTCAGAAGAAAACGATCAGAAAAATTGCAGAACGAGTATGGAGCTCTTTTGTTCCCCAGATTTGAAATATTCTTGATCTTGTTAGCATTGCCTTGTATATGCATGGCCTCTGCAAATATAATAAAAGGTAATAATT
The DNA here is from genome assembly GCA_030549335.1 of Pontederia crassipes. Taxonomy (NCBI): domain Eukaryota; kingdom Viridiplantae; phylum Streptophyta; class Magnoliopsida; order Commelinales; family Pontederiaceae; genus Pontederia; species Pontederia crassipes. The sequence goes on along the minus strand of CM060184.1, from coordinate 39,903,542 downwards.
ACAGAAACTTCAATATTTAGTTGTGAGATGTTTTCCATGGCTAAAACACTTATAAAGATACCATAATTTTTTGTCTAGAGGAGTTAACTTTATGTTTGATTTTAGTTTATTTTGCATTCAAAATGCATGTATCTACTTCAATCTTCTGATGTGTTGAATTTTCTTCCTTATCAAGGGAAAAGCACTGCAGGTATAGTAGTTGGAATCATCCTTCTGGGGGTTTGTACTTCTTTCATTATAGCCTTGCTGTTGTTTCTCTCTCTGGGCATCACCCTGGGGAAGCTTCTGCAGTATAAAGAAGTGCATCAAGAGGGGCAAGTGTTCCATTGGTACCAAGAGATCATCCGTGCAACTTTAGGTCCTGGGAAAAGAGGTCAATGGACCTGGAAAAGTCAGCAAAATTCAAGCAATCTAACAAAACTAGGCCCTCTATTTGAGGACCTCCGAGGTCCACCAAAATACATGCTGACACAGATTTCGAGTGGGAGAACACAAGGAAAACATGAAGACCGCATCATCGCTTCGGAAGATGAAAATGAAGATGCAGAAGCCCCTTTCATCCAGAAGCTCTTTGGAATTCTAAGAATCTATTATACTTTTCTCGAATCAGTTAAACGCGTCGTGCTTGGAGTAATTGCTGGTGCTTATTCTACTAGCAGACCTCATCGGACGCCAACAATTGTCATACTGTCCATCACTTCTTTTCAGCTTTTCTTCATTTTGCTGAAGAAGCCATTTATAAAGAAGAGAGTGCAACTTGTTGAGATAATCACAGTAGCTAGTGAGGTGGGTCTTTTTGGTGCTTGTCTTGCACTTCTAGAAAGGGATTTCTCGAGTGCCGGTGATAAGGGAATAGGATACTTCATGCTGGCAATGTTCCTTGCAGGATTCATTTCACAACTGATCAACGTATGGTATTCATTGTATCGACAGATTGTTCGAATGAACTTGCACGGAGACTCATTCTTTTCAGGACTAAAGACAGCCCTTGGTGGACTTTTGCTCATTTGTCTACCTTCGAAGCTGCTAGAGGAACTGACTGAGCAGTCTGCAGCATCAAACCATGGAGATGGGAACAGTGCACCTACAGAACAAATCCAGACAAATTCAAGTACCAATGAGAGACCGTGGCTGCGACAACTGAGAGAACTTGCAAAGGCCAGTTTCAGTAAGGAAGACGAAGGAGCTCCAGCGGACCCTTCAAGCAGCACACAAGGAAGAAGGGGCTTTTGGAGTGGCAAGAGAAGTCGGAGCTCTTCCGTCACTTCATCGTCCGACCACAAGGCAAAGGCAGACACTACAGCGAAATCAAAAGGGTTGTATAAGGATCTGGAAGCAATTTTCTCATCCAAGTAATTCTATGTGTGCATGTAGTGAGCATTGAGCAACAAGTTTTTTGTAGAAGTGCCTCTGATGCACAGGGAGCAATGGTGCCATGACTTCACATGGAAACTATTTTGACAACTTGTTGAAGTCTCTGGCAACTCCTGGATCACAATGTAGGTACATACAGTTACATTAAATCTGTTGATGAATGTGACCTGACAGGAACTTTGAATCATCCCTCGTTAGACTCCTTGAAAGTGCAATAGATCTTTAGAATTGGAAATTCTAGGCTGAAAAAGGCAAAATCCAAGAGGTCATTTTGTAGTATAGTGGCATCTTTGTGGTGGTATCATATGCCCCATCTCCCTGCTGGTTTTAGAATATTTGTTGTACATGTATCATTCAGACAGACGATTTGTCATATTCTTCAGCATTTTTTCTGCCAGATTTAAGTTAATATTATTTTGATTCGTTGCCTCCATTGTGCATTCTTTTTTCTCATCATATTTACATGTAACGTTCAATTGAATATGTGAAGGAAAACTGAAGGCTCGTAATAACTTGATTTTTAGAAAAAGAATTTCTAAGAGCTATTCAACTAAGCTCCTTTTGTTTTCTCCTAACATGAAATATAAGATAATAATTATAGGGAAGGATACAAATGGATGTCTATATTTGCAACGCCTCAAAATTTGACCCCCCATGAGGCGAAATCTGTATTCGTTGCGCTACTTTTTTCGGTACTTCTTTGACGGATGGTCAAGAAACGTGCCACATAAGCGGAAGACTTTAAAATAAAATATTGCATCAATTGACTAAGAAAATGCAAAAGCTAATAACATAAATGAAAAGGTACATCATATCCAACATCTCATGAGGCATATAAAGTTCATGCCATTATACATGTCCATACATCATATCCAAGTAAAACATAATAAAATAAAAAACTCATAACCACTCTAGATAACTATGTGCACACATCACCCGAGCTGAAATCGCTGCACACACATCAACGTGACTCGCAAGTACCTCATATACCTATTGGGATCACACATGGGAGCAAGTTCAACTGTTAACATAAAGCTAAGTGTGAATTCATAGTAGGTCATAAAGATGATCCATATACATGAAAAAAAAACATATTATGAAGATATGAGAGTAATAAAAAGAAAATCATCATAGTTCTATGTCATTTTATTTCATTTCATATTCATATTCATTATTCATGTTCATAAGAACATAGTCCTTTCATTCATCTTTAATCATTCATTTCATTTCATCTTGCGCATGAGTTGAAAGAGCTTTTCACTTTTAGAAAATATCATTGCAAACATACAAGTGAGTAACCTAGACCATGAGGGATCAGTGCCACAGCAAATGCCTCGTAAAGGGAAGATGACCTCTCCCAAGTTGATAACATCAGTAGGCGGAGTGTCTCAAGGATGATAACCTCCCATCTAGATAGGCAATGGTAACCTTCATCTTTTATCTTTATTATCTATGAACCTATATTTTGATCATTTTGATCAATCAAGGTTGTAAGGTGGCTCCAGATTATTATTAAGTATCCATAGGGAAGTGTATAGTTATATGGATAGAGATTAATCAAAATTATGATTTTTAGTTAAGGTCATATTCATTCTCTGTCCAAGGAACGGATGCTCGAAAGTCAAACGGCTGTCCACTCTAGTGTATCTAGTGATTGTCTAATATAAGTTCATACGTCCATTTTGTTTGCATATATCGAGCGTTCGAAAGGTGTTCGAACTCCTATTCTTAATTTATCTTTCTGTCGTTCCAAGGCTCTGTACGGGTCGGTCATCCGATTAGGTTGCGGTCGTTCGATATTGCACATGCAAGGTTCTCAAACTTTTGGTTGAGAATTTTAGACATCCGAAATTTGACCGATCATCCAACGGAACCAGTCCATGATCCTCAACCAACTGAAATGGCTTTCCACCGACCGTTGAATTATTTTTTGGTATGGACAGTCCTGATCCAAGATCGATCGATTGGACTGGCGATCTTTACCGGGTTCTTGTCTCGACATTTCTAGTTCGGGCCTAATCCAGGATCAGACGTCTAATCTAGTAGTTGATATCCTCTTGCCGAGGTGATTCGGATGCCCAAAAGAGGATTAGTTATTCATTTCAGTCGGCAGAGTCGTAGGTCATTGCAAAATTCTTAAGTTTTCAATAAAATTTTTAATACAACCCCAATAGTAATCTTAAATAAACATTTTACTAACACATGACATGATTTAGAGGCGTATCTTAACATGAATCTTATCAAATTTCATATTATCTTCATCATGTACTCTTGTATGAAACTAACCTTGCAAATTCTATTATTATGCATAAATGAATCCAACTTCAGCAACCACAATTTGATCCATAATAAGCAGAAATTATCATATTAAAGGAACATCCTAATCCATAATTTATCTACCTAAAACATATCATCATGATCTTATCTATCATCAAATTGAAACATAGCATATCGATTGGTCAAGAATATAAAAAACGATATGATAACAATCATGATGGATCATGATCATTGAATCCGAATCATATAGCATTATTTCTACCCTTTTCTAGCATAAAACAATCCTTAAACATGCAACATCAATCCGAAAAATTTCATGACCTTCGATTTCTGCTTCGTGGATTCAAGTTCTAATTCCTTCCCCTTTGTCCTCCTTGGTTCTTCACCATCTCAGCACCAATAGAGGTCCCTTCCACACCTTCTGACCAAGTCGAAACATGGAAGAAGACAAAAAGAAAATGAAGGCAAAAGGAGATGAGAAGCTCAAGAAGAGAGGGGATGGATTTTGGGAGAGTTTTTATGGTTGTAATCATGGAGGTAGGTTTGTGACCTTTCAAAGCTCATAAATAATTGTGGAGGGGTTATAAATCCCCTCCATTATGGTGGTACAACGGAGGAGACCACTGTTCTGTCCATCGTGCTTCCGGACGTTTGAAATAGTTTCGACTATCCGGTGGAGCATTGACTGCACTGTCGACTCATCGTGATATCGGGCACCCTTTCCTATTTCGGGCATTAAAAAATTCGAGGTCATCATTATAGAAGGTTTTAAATTTTTATGAAATTTTGATGTGGTACAATATCTACAAAATAAACTCGTGATTGAATCTACCCAAATTGGTTGCTCTATGCAAGAAATAAATACGCTGCACAATTCTTATATCCTTAATCTTATGTATTTAAAATTTTACTTATATTCAATTATTTTTTTGGTAGCAAGCTCTCGGTAGTTGATGGTGCTAACGATTATGTGTTCACTCTATAAGTTGAAAGTTTGATCTATCATCGAGTCCAACTAATTTTAATTCGATAAAATTGTCTCAATAAAAGTTTTTTAAAAGTACTCAAATTTGAAATCTTACTTAAGGATTAGTGGCTTATCACTCTACCCAAATGCTCTAGTATATATTCGATTAATTTGATCCCATAACATATTAGTAAGGAAATAACTACGTAGCACATTTTTCGTGCAAGACAAAACTAACGCTACATGGTGATTCAATGGACCTCTAGTGCAAGTTCCTTTAATTTCTTGTTTTCATTTATATGTATTGACTACTAGCGGTGACTAATTCGATTGGCCAAAAGAAAATTATACACGTTTTACTGAGGATATATTTGACCTAATTCCAACTATCATATCTCAATTAGGAACTCAAATTGCTTGTACTCATTATTTCCTAACGTCGATTATGTACTTGGTAAAATTAAGTAATAATATATTTTATGAGAACTTTGATGTGCAACCTCTAAATAAACATAACTAGAGAAACTAACGAAAAGGTAATCTCAAAGTTTTATTACATGTATCTCTCATGATTCTTAAATTTATATTTTCTAAAGAGTAATGCTAACGCGATGGGTCCAATTAATCATTTGAATGGTTTTATTAATGTGAAAATGCTCAAAATTTAAGTTAATTAGTTAACTCATTAAAATGAATTGCTACTTTCTAACTAATTTTTGCATATGTAGATCACAAAAAAACATATTTTTTATGTGAAATTAAATGTGTAAAAGCTTGTATCATTGACGCCTTATATATATATATATATATATATGTATGTATGTATGTATGTATGTATGGGGAATATTAGGGTGCTCCGATGGTGGCCGCTCTCTCTCACGATGGCAATGAGATCCCATGCAAGAGGGCGAGCTAGACATTTTCTCCTCCGAGCGACGATGGCGCAAGGCAAACAGTCGACAGGCGACGGCGAAGCTCCGATGAGGGGACTTGCACGACGACGAAACTCCTCCACACACACGACATAGTGAATATGGATTTGGCAAGCTGCGAGTGGTTTGGCTTCAGCGAGCTCCTTCCCCCTCTCTTCGCATCTCCCCTCCTCCCCCCTCCCCCCTCTTTGCGCCTCATCCCCTCTCTATCACATCAGTGACTGCAAAAAAGGAGGTCGACACCCCTTTTTTTCGTTGTCATGCCAGCGAGCGCAAAGAAAAAAAGGGGGGGACGATGCCCCTTTTTTATTTGTGAGTCTCCCTTACCCCTTCTCTGCGTCTCATGTTGACGGCTGCAAAAAAAGGGAGCTTCAGCCCCTGTGGAGGGGGCCGACGCCCTTCTTTCTCGTTGCCGCGCTGAAGGACAATGATCTTGCACGGAGGGCAGATGGCGATCGACGATCTTGCGGCGATTTGCGAGTGAGGGCGAGGATGCATGGTTCAGGGTGGATGGTGATGGATTGATGATGTCTTCCCTTTCTTTGCACATCTCAGACTGACGTTCACAGATCGACAATGGTGTTCGCAGATATCAAAGCGTGTCTTCTCCCTTTCTCTACACATCTCAGGGCATGTCTTCTTCCTTTCTCGCTGAACTCTGTCACCCAATATCGTCGTTGTTGCCATGCAGAGAGGTACGAATCGGACGAATACCGTACGAACCGAGTGAGACACTCGTGAATTATGCCGTGCAAATCGACACTCTCGAATCGGGTGAACCCTCTGAACCAGCACACATTTGATACGTGCACAGATCGAATGATTCTAAATGTATGAGCGCTACCCTAATATTCTCCTTTCTCTCTCTCTCTATATATATATCTACACACACGTGTATATATATATATATACACGGGTAAATTACACCAAATGCCCTCCAACTTTAAGATTTGCTCAGCGATACCCTCCAACTTCACTTTGTAACACAAATGTCCTTCATCTTTTAACGCGTTTCACCCGATGCACTCTTTACCTGGGATAGCCGGTTTTGCGATTTTTCGTCGACGTGGCATCCACGTGGCCATCTCATCTCTCCTCCACGCAAATAGTCGTCCGACGTGGTATGTTCCGACGTGGCACATAAAATTACACAAATGCCCTCCAACTTTAAGATTTGCTCAGCGATACCCTCCAACTTCACTTTATAATACAAATGTCTTTAATCTTTTAACGTGTTTCACCCGATGCCCTCTTTACTTGGGATTCGTCGACATGATGTCCACGTGGTCATCTCCTCTCTTCTCCATGCAAATAGTCGTCTGACGTAGCATGCTCCGACGTGGCACCACATATTAAATCATCCTACTTACCGTAAGTTGACCCACTCACTGTTAAATTATTTTCTTATTTCCCTTTTTGTTGTCGTTCACATGAAACCTCCTTCGCCGTTCGCACTCCTTCGCCGTTCGCACTCCTTCGTCGTTCGCTCTTCTTCGTCGTTCGCCTCCTTCATCGTTCACTTTTTGCGTTCGTCGGCGCTGTCTTTGCTCAAATTGGTTAATTTTATGTGCATTTGGTGAGCAAACTTTAAAATTAGAGTACATTTCATCATATGCCCTCTTTACCTAGGATAGTCGATTTTTCGTCGACGTGACATCCACGTCGTCATCTCCTCTCTCCTCCACACAAATAGTCGTCAAACGTGGCATTCTCCGATGTGACACATAAAATTATACCAAATGTCCTCCAACTTTAAAGTTTGCTCACCAAATGCACATAAAATTACACCAATTTGGACAAAGACAACGCCGACGAGCGCGAAAAGTGAACGATGAAGGAGGCGAACGACGAAGAAGAGCGAACGACGAAGAAGAGCGAATGACGAAGGAGTGCGAACGACGAATGAGAATTCATGCGAACGACGAAAAAGAAGAAAATAATTTAACAATGAGTGCATCAACTTACGGTAAGTAAGATGATTTAATATGTGGTACCACGTCGAAGCATGTTACGTCGGACGACTATTTGCATGGAGGAGAGATGATATGACCACGTGGATGCTACGTCGATAAAAAATCGAAAAATCGATTGTCCTAGGTAAAAAGAACATCGGGTGAAATGTATTAGAAGATGAAGGGCATTTGTGTTACAAAGTGAAGTTGGAGGGTATCGCTGAGCAAATCTTAAAGTTGAAGGGCATTGGTGTAATTTTATGTGCCACGTCGGAATATGCCACGTCGGACGACTATTTGCGTGGAGGAAAGAGAAGATGGCCACATCGACGAAAAACCGGAAAAATCGGCTATCCCAGGTAAAGAGGGCATCGGGTGAAACGCGTTAAAAGATGAAGGACATTTGTGTTACAAAATGAAGTTGGAGGATATCGCTGAGCAAACCATAAAGTTAGAGGGCATTTGGTGTAATTTACCCATATATACACGTATATCACCACGTTCTAAGTTTACTTGTTGATGAAATAAACACTTTTACATAGTCAAATAATTATCAAATTCTGCACTCCATTAAATTTTGTAATATATATGAGTTTAAGTAATTAAATTGCATAAAATTAAAATGTATGCAATAAATTTATAGTCGGATGATAGAAATACGTTTGAGATTAAAATTAATAAATTAACCATAAATTCAATAGAAATTAAATCTCAATCACATAATTATCAGTTAATAATTATTAAAAAATAAATATATTCTAATAACCTTTATATATAATTAATAAAAATGTATTTTCAAAGTAAACAAAAGTTATGCTTACTTATTTTGTAATCGAAAAAAAGAAATAGTTCGCTTCGCTTACGTCCTGTTTTCTCTTTCGTTCCGCCTCCAAGATCCTTTCCATCTCTTCGTGTCCATGGAAGAGGAGACGGCGACGGCACCGGCACCGGCGCCGGCGAGGGGGGTTTTATCCCTTCCCGAAGGGGGCGTTGACGCCCAATTTTCCGACGACGACGAGGATCATCCCGGCTACTCCTCCTGCGAGGAGGGCGGCTCCGATTTGGATCGATACTGCAGCGCCAACTCCGCGCTGGGAAGCAGCGCCAGCGCCCGCAGCTCCGTCGACTACTTCTCCTTCTTCGACTCCGCCTCCTCGGCCTCCTTCAGGAGTTTCACAAGCGGTGGTGCTGCTGCCAAATTCGCGGAGGACGAGTTCCTCCCGGGGGGAGACTGCGCCCCGATCGATCCGTCCCAGTCGCCTCCACGGCATGCGCCGTCTTCGGTTGCCGCAGGGGATGGATTCGAGGTGATGGCTCTGTCGGAGCGGATGGATTCGCTGCCCAGGATCAGAACAACCAGATGGAATGCACAAACATCTGCGGGAGGATCGTCATTTGTTAACTGCAATGATCCCTCTAGGATGTCGCAATTGGGCCGTCAAGAAGATTTGTTGCTGCGTTCTGCCGCTGCTCCGGAGAGTAATTTGATCGAAAACGGAGCTTATGCGGTGGAGGCAGAACGCCGCGCCGCGGATGCTAGTGGTGTCTGTACGGAGACTTTGAAGTCCGCCATTAAACAAGATTTTGGTTCTGAACGCGTTTTAGGATTTCCTCTCGGCCTGAGTTCTGATCGTCGCTCTGAAAGTGGAGAAGAGAACACCATATCGAGCTGTGAACACTCGGAGGGCGAGGACTCGACGCATGATGAGTATGGTACGAATCATTGTGAGTTTATTCAGGAAAAGAATAACCTGCAACATGCTGCTGGGACGAAAAAGATGCATCAGAACGTTCTTCTGATGAACTCGTCTGTGGCTTTCGGTTCTGATGATTGGGATGAGTTTGTTCAAGAAAGTGGAGATGGTAGCCTGCAATCGCTCACTCTTTACCAGGAAGACCAACCATCGAAACCTGCTTATATCCTTAACAGTAAAGGAAATGTCTCTGCTATGAATCATGTAATGAACTCCTCCCTTGATGACCCAGGAAAGCAGCAGGATGTGCAAACAGTCAGTAATCAATCGCAGGACAATTATGGGCGCATCACAAATAACCCTTTGTCTGAACCAGAGTTTTCTCATATGGACGAAGCTGGGCAACTCTTCTTAGAAGACAAAATGGATTCTATGTATGTAGTTACGAAAGGAGATACGAGTTGTCCATTGGAGATTGCAGAAACTATTGCTTCAGAAACAATTGTTGGAAAACAATCAGTTAGTGAGTTAACTCCAAGTAGTGATTCAACAGGCATGCAAAGTTCTGCTCTGGCTAGATCATATGGAGAAGTAAAAGTTGGAACTCAAGATGGCGATGATGAAGAAAGAACCATCCAGTCAATTGCTCAAAATGGTTTTAGTTCTTTCATGGATTCGAAAAGGCATTTAAGATCCAAAGGTATCGAGTCAGAAGATTTCCTTCTTAATGAGGTCAGTGAACACAGATAAATCCCATATAAAATAAATCAACACCTTCGTCATGTTGCTGCAGGTTTCTTACCCTTGAATTGAATTGAAAAGTTGCATATGATCAGAAACTGTCCATTTTAAGATTGAACAGATTAGTACATGAGATCCAAATTTGGGGAAAAGAAATTCTTACAACTGTTATATAAGTACTAAATGCAGAACAAAATGCAGTTTTCTCATGAGCATCTCATTTTACTGTTAAGATATTGAAATCTACTTTCTGTAGGCTGGCTGTTACAGATATTGAGAGAGGAGTGTATCTTTAATAGGAGAATAAATATTGTTCCTATATATATATACATATATATATATATATATATATATATATATTGTTTACTGCAAAGAGATGCTTTTACATAAACTCTGTTGTCTGCTTGCAGTTGCAAATATGTTTGAGATGATAACTTGCTTGATTGTAATTTTATTTCTTATTCTGTTTATTTATTTTCATATATTCTCACATTGTAAATATTTTTTAACTCTCAAAATCTTATCATTTTAGTATTTATCTATGGTATTGACAATTATAACATAGCACAGCACATGCTTAAGCAGTTCCTTTCTACCGCAGTTTCTTGAACTGCCTATGCATTCAAGTTTATTTTTCCCCTTATTATCTTGTAGGTAAAAAATGAAGTTGCAAACAACTTATACGATGAAATGGTTTTGGATATGGAGGAGATACTACTTGACTCAGAGGGGTCACATGGAGGCAGGACCATGGCTAATCGTAGTTACATGAACAGTCAATCTCATCATTTCAGAGATGGTAGCTCAACTGCTTCTACTTCTGGTACTGATGATACTTCTCTACCTGCGCAGCGCCCTTCCAGAATTGATTGGGTTGAGGTTATTGGGGCAAAGCAGAAGAAGGGGGATGTATCATTTGGGGATAGATTGGTTGGAGTCAAGGAGTATACTGTTTATGTATTACGAGTATGGAGCTCTAATGATAATTGGGAAGTTGAGCACCGATACCGTGATTTTTTTGCTCTTTACAGGCAGTTAAGAATACTCTTCAATTCCTACAACTTGAATCTTCCTTCCCCTTGGTCAGTTGTCGAGAGAGAATCTCGAAAATTTTTCGGAAATGCCTCACCAAATGTCATTAGCTCAAGAAGTATTCTTATTCAAGATTGTTTGCGTTCTATTTTAAAGACAAGATACCCCTTTGGGTTGCCCAGTCCTCTGTTATGCTTTTTATCCCCAGGTGAGTTAGCTCAAAGTTCTAGCTTGTTTAAAGCTGTCATTCCTCAAGCACTCCAGAAGGTCAGGGAGAACCAGAATTCCCGCCTTCCAAATTGTCGTGAGAACTTACTGGAAGATGTTTCTGAGTTGGGAAAAACTGTATCTCTCATCGTTGTTATGAAATCTCACAAGTCAATTCAACAGCTATTGGAACTGCAACATTATACATGTGCTGGGTGCCATGAACCTCTGGATACTGGAAAAACAGTGTTACAAGGGCTTGTTCAAACATTGGGTTGGAAAAAGCCACGATTCTGTGAGTACACCGGACAATTATTTTGTGCTTCTTGCCATACAAATGATACTGCAGTTTTGCCAGCAAAAGTCTTGCATCTCTGGGATTTTTCCTTATATTCAGTTTCTCAGATCGCTAAAGCTTATTTGGAATCTATATATGATAAGGTAAGATTACACATAAGATTGTTTTCATTGTGTTAACTGTTACCTTTTAGTTTGATATGCACGGGTTATTTTTTATGTTCGTGGCATAGCACCTTGAACACGTAAAATCTTTTGTTGGTTTCCTTATGAAACTTGTCCAACAACCTATGTGCTTGAATAAAGATGTGAACAACCGTTCAGGTCTTTTAACTATAGTAGCAATGCCACAAGTTGTGAAGGAACTTCTTTTGTTTCTCATTTGACTGAGGAATGACAACTGATATGTCCCATGTTTTCCTTTTCCAGCCTATGCTCTGTGTCAGTGCTGTTAATCCTTTTCTATTTTCCAAAGTGCCAGCTTTGCTTCATGTTATGGGTATCAGGAAAAATATAGCAGCTATGTTCCCCTATGTACAATGTCCATTCCGAACATCCATCTTGCGAGGCCTTGGGTTTCGTAGATATCTTCTTGAAAGCAATGATTTTTTCGCACTCAGAGATCTTGTTGATCTATCAAAAGGGGCATTTTCAGGTAATTTCTGTTCTATTTCTTACATTATGTATGATATTTATCTGAAGAGCAATTGGGACCCAGTCCTAACGCAAGATTCATTATTAAACTTGATTGGATTGCTTATTTAGATACTTTTTTCTCTTGAAATATTAGTAAGCAGGGTTTAAAGTGTTGGTGCACCACCTATCAAAAGAATTGTTGGCGCACTAGGTGCTAGAAATGGCAGGATACTTCCATTCCTGATGGCACACAGCTGTTCAAACTTTACGCATATATCATATGTATTAAACTACGTCTATACAGTCCATAATCATGTACTAGCAAAAAGAAATACCCCTGTTTTGTGACATTTTCATGAGTTTTGTGATGAATTCTATGTTTTTTGGGGGCCCAAATTCTGTGTTTTTGGGATGTAGCCGACCACTGGGACAAATTATACACACATCAACCATATTTCTCTACATAGTCCATAACCCTGTACTGGAAAAAAGCAACATCCCTGTTTGTGACATTTTCAATTGAAATAGTACAAATTCCTCCTAAAAAAGTACAAATTCTAGGTTTTGTAGGGCAATACTGTATTCTGATAGGGACACAAGAACCAGACCAAATCCTATGTTTATGCTTGATAGTTATCTGCCAGTAGCTTATAAAGAAAATTAAAGATGGTAGAAATCCATGCTTAGATTCATACTGAATGATATGGATTAGCATTTGAATCAAAGATCTCTATGATACAGACATGTGCATGGTTTTACATATTGACATGTTCACTGATTTGACTGAACAACATGGGTGTAGAGTGAAGAGTCCGTTCGGAAGAAACTTTGTTACCATTTTCTCTTTACCAGCCCAAAGCTGAAATTTTGTAATTCCTTTTACAATGGCTAGTAGAACTAGTGGAATTTCAGGTTGCGCAAGGCTGTGCTCAGGCTGGTCAAACTGAGGTTGACCGTGCCTCGGGCCGGGCCAGCATGACCCAATTTTTTTCCATGTCGTGCCATGCCGGATGGCCTTTGGGGCACGTTCCGGGCATGGTGGGGGAGGGTCAGTCGTGCTGAATCATGCACCCATTTTTCTCTTTTTTGACCTAAAAATTTATAATATTATTATAATTCTATAATTTATAATAAAAAGTAATAAATAAATATTTATAATCTATTTAGATTTTAGATTATAGTAATAAAAATAAAAACTGATTATTAAATATTTAAATAGATATCCTAAAAAAGAATATTTAGATAGATAATAAAAAAATTAAAAAACATTCTACTCCAGACTGTGCCAGGCCTGATGTCGCATTGTGCGGCGCGGTAAGGTTTGGCATAGGCCCGACCTGAGAGTCGTGCCCGGGCCAGGCTGGCCTGACGAAGATTTGTGCGGGCAACATGTCGTACCGGGCGACCCACACGAAAACATGCCCAACCAAAGTAGAAACATCTGTATCATTCTCAAGTTTGAAGCAACACAAATATTTAGAAAAACTGTGATATGATGGCATGCACTTCTTGGTTGTGTGTTTTGAGTGTGCTCTTATGGTGACTATTGGCAAACAATTCCTTGATAATTAACTGAACATGACACTTAAATCTGGTTCATACTATGACAGCACACTCAGTAGTCAGGCTGTAATCTTTTATGGCAGCTACAAGACAGTTATGTTTAGTTAAATTTGTGATTTTGATTATTCAAAATGTTTCCTATAACCCTCTAAAAAGTGTTTCCTATAACAGATGTGGAAATGGGATGGCAAAGGAGGACATTGAAACCATCTTAAATAAAATGAAAATGTCATACCAAATTAGTTTCTTTGGATTTTATCCATGCCAAATTGTCCATTGTTTTCCAATTTCCCTTAGCCATTATTTAAATGCAAATAGGAAAAACGTATTCCATGATCAAAGTCATTTTATCACCATCTTCATTGGATTTGGGATATCTTGCTATTGACTTTAAGCATTTAGTTTGCATGTGCAGATAATGGGATAAACATCTAATTTTGAGGAGATTAACAAAAATCTAATATTGATTATTTTCTCTGTCACGTGAGTTGCTCCTTGCATTGTAATCACACTAATAACATTTCTTGTATCTATTGTTGTTGCTTTGCCTCCTCCGAATCGCAGCTCTTCCCGTTATGGCGGAGACAATTTCAAGCAAAATCCTCGAGCATATCACACAGCAATGCCTAGTGTGTTATGACAGTGGTGTCCCATGTGCTGCCCGGCAATCTTGCGACGACCCTTCCTCTCTCATTTTCCCATTTCAGGTTGATCTCTTTTTCTTCTCTGGTTTCACACTTGCATAAGTACATAAGAAATGAATGGTAGTAACTTCCATTTTGACAGGAAGCTGATGCTGCAAAATGCACTTCATGCGGATCGATTTTCCACACACCATGCTTTATGAAGCTAGTTAACTGCCCATGTGGTCATGGATCCAGCTCCAAGAGAACTATGTCTCTATCAGGACGAGGTTCTGATCAGGGCTCGCTTGGTGGGTCAGTACAGCCTGATCCTGGTTCATCTTCGGATTCCTTCTCTGACGCAATGTCAAGGCCAAGGCCAGACAAGATTTGGAAACCGAGAAATAGTAGCCCTGTCATCCTCATGGGTTCCTTGCCAAGCACTTCATTGTGATCACTGTCGTTTTTTGAATGCCTTTTTTTTTCGGGGTATGATATGAGAATGTATTTTACTGCTTGTGTGGATTGACATGTTCTTGAGGCCTTCACAGACATGAGAGATTAGGCCAGATATTCTTTGTAATTGTTCAAATAAGTGTCATCAGGTCGTGTAAAAATTTTGATCCTGTGTTGATTGAGTTGTGATAATGATGCATTTTTTCCCATCATTAGTTGTGGAGTAGTGTTTTTAACTAAATTGAAGCAAGAATCGAAATCATTTTTTGCTTGGGAAAGTAAATGAACTCGAGATAATGAATCCAAATGGTGCGTTTGAAATATTCGTCACGTTTTTTTACCCTAATTTTTCATTTTCTTCTGAAGTATACGACATTTTTGCAGTCAACTTGTCGGATACGTAATTATGTTAAGAGGAATTGTTAACGAAACATAAACAAAGTACGCAAAATTCTCAGATATTAAGTCCACCATCGACAAAAAAAGGAAAACAAAGTTAGCCCCTCTAGTTTAATAAAAATAAATAAATGGAAAGTGTGAGATTTCTTTTTTCAAAATTCCAAGCACCTAAATCTGTTTGAAACATTGGGAAAAATGGAAAACAGTTTTATTGACGGTCTCGTTGGAAATATATCACTTAATTTAGTAATCCGGCGATGCGATTTTTCGTCTCTTCAATTTCCGATCGTCTAATTAATATATCAATGCAGCATTTGGTTTTCAAAAAGATCACAGCCGTCCAAAAGTTGTTTTGTTTTAGTAAAACCGATGCACAGATATTTGATCAACGGTTGCTGATTGAACCCGTGACAACAGGTTAAATATTATTATATCTTGTCTTGTAAATAAATACGAACAGTAATATATTCTCTCTTCTATTTTTTTCAAAAAAAAAAGAAATTTGAAACAAATGAAATGAAATAGCGGCCGTCCGCATTTCGTTCACTCCAAAGCGCATCTCATAAAAGAACCTGCCAAAACGAAGCCCCTCTGCCAACTATTTGCCCTCCATTTATCCGATTAATTACTCCTCCTGCCCCTGCCATCTGCTTGCTTGGGCTCGCGCACGCCCGACGCCATATATATACGGAGACACAGACGAAGAGCGAGAGGGAAGAGAGAGAGGTGCTGGTGGTGGAAGCAGAGAGCAAGACGAAACAAGGCGCGGCAGCAGCGAGAAAGATGCAGAGCTCGGCAGTCGCAGCAGCGCTCGTCGCTCCTCTCCCTCCTCGTCCTGCTACTGCTCGCGCTCTCCTGAGACCTCGGAGGCCCCTTTTGCCGGCCGCAACCGCTGTTTCCGCTCCACTTCGATCTCTCCGCCCCCTTCAGATCCGCGCCCTCGACGTCCGCCATGGATGTGGCGCCGGCGGCAGGAGCGGAAGCTTCCTTTCCGTGCCGTCCCTCGCCTCCTCGGCGTCGTCGCCGGGTGTGGATCGGAGGACGCCGCTCCTAGCGAGGGCGAGCCCCGCCGCCGCAGCTGGAGACAGCGAGGAGAAGAGTGGGGGAGGCCTCTCGCAGACGCTGGCTCTCGGCGCCCTGTTCGGCCTCTGGTACCTCTTCAACATCTACTTCAACATCTACAACAAGCAGGTTTCGCCAACTCTCTTGTCGATCTCCTTGTCAGACTAATGCGTGGATTTCTTCTTCCATTTTTTCCGGATCTACGCTACAATCATTTTTTTTTATATCAAAATCTGAACATTCTTTTCGATTAACATATATTGCATCGGTAGCTGTTCCTGCTGCACTTTTGAGTCCGTCAAAAGTGTGCACTTTTTAGAAGGAAACGAGAGATGAATAAAAGAAACGATTTTTTCAGTGAATATTGAACCTTTTCACGATCTCCTGAGTTTTTTTTATCCGCCCTTCTGGTATATATACTGTTGAGAATATGTTGATTTCCAGATGTTGAAAAACTTCAGTTTGGAAGGTTATGACTAGCTGTGACATGATTGAGTCGATAACTTACATATACCTGATCGAACTCCCGATTCTGGTCATGCACGTATGAAAGAGTAAGAGAGACGAGATCGACTTAGGAATTCTGCAGAATGATCTGCATAATTCCCCGAATGTTCCTTCGCCCGCTGATTTTTGGTTCCTATCAAGTTTGGAGACCAATAGAAGTGCAACATCCTAATTGATGTCTTAATCATCTTCTCAGTTCTCACTATAAAAAAACTGAGTTTTTTTCTAAATAAAAAAACTTAACTCTCATCGCAAAAAACTGTGTTCGCTATCAAAAAACTGATTTCACTCTCACTGAAAAAAAAAACTAAAATCCACTGTTTCGAGAATTAGTTGAAGTGAACACATTTTCTCAGATGAACAGTAAACACAATGTTCATATATGTACTCATGTACATCTATACTGACAAGAAAGCCCTGGTCATGGAATGAATGAAATAAATGATGGCACGTTCATTGTACATTTTATCAGCAAAAAAAAAGAGAGAAGCCAATCAGAGAAGCATAACATTCCAACATCTTAATAGTCTCATTACAGCATTATATTTCCAGTTAACTTAAATTCTATTTTACATCTTATAGTATTATTAGGAACTGTTTTGATTCTCATGATATTCATTTTCGTTGAGGAACTGCTCTCGTAAGTAAATTATGCAGCTTCATGGCTGCTGTTTGATTGCACTTTCAAAGTGGCAGAACGATACTCTATTTTTCTAATAATATTGCAGGTCCTCAAGGTTTTCCAGTTTCCCTTAACCATAACAACAGTCCAATTTGCTGCGGGAACTTTTCTTGTGTTGTTTATGTGGACCACTAATCTGTACAAGAGACCAAAAGTTTCTGCATCACAGGTATTATGATGTCATCTTAAGTGAGATAAATGCTGTCTTGAACGATGTAGCTATTTCTTAAATGCTTAATTCAATCTTTTGCAGCTTCTTGCGATTTTACCATTGGCTCTTGTCCACACAATGGGCAACCTTTTTACAAACATGAGTCTCGGGAAGGTTGCTGTTTCATTCACACACACAATTAAAGCTATGGAGCCTTTCTTCTCAGTCCTTCTGTCTGCCTTGTTCTTGGGGGAGGTGATTGCTATTTTCTTATACTTTTAGTTCTGTAATTATAATTTTTTCCTTTCCATCAGGTATATATTTTGTTGCTTCTTCAGTTGAAGACAATATATCTGTTTGGGGAACACTGTTTTCAATGACTTTAAGTCTGTGTTAATCATTCAGCTGGATGCCTTGAATACCTCTGCACATTTCATAGGGAAATTAGAACATGGTTGTTGCATTATTATTGTTAAGCTCGAACTTCGTGTGTTCAATGCAGATGCCAACCATCTGGGTTGTACTTTCTCTTATGCCTATAGTTGGTGGAGTAGCATTGGCATCACTCACCGAAGCTTCTTTCAATTGGTAAGATACATGTTGATATGTTTGTATTGCTTATTACTGTTGTAAGTGACATTTTAGGTGCTGTTATAATACATGGTTAAGATAAAAACACGATATAGTCAAGATACACAAGATATTGCATAATAAATTACTTAATGCAATGTGATTTACAATTCAAGAGATATGAGATTTACTTATTTCTTCCCTGAGAGTATCATTCGAAATAAAATGGTGTTTTCATTTATTGATTAGAACATCTTTCCTAATGTATACAAGATAGAGTACTTAATGATGTCTTTTATTATACTACGAATTTTCATTTGAGCAAGTAATTTTCAAGCACGTATTGGAGAGTGCTACATGTTACAGATGTGCTTCTTTGTTAGAACCTGTGTGTCTTGATTCCGTCTTTCTTTTTTGGTATAACATGGTTCTCCTATTCATTGTTGCTTGATTGCAACTTGATTTGATTTTATATTGTTTCTCTGTTTCAAACAGGGCTGGATTTTGGAGTGCTATGGCTTCAAATGTCACATTCCAATCCCGCAATGTCCTCAGCAAGAAAGTTATGGTCAAGAAAGAGGTATATGAATTTTAAAAATGCCTGTCTTCCTTTCATTTAATACACATGCATTTATTATTCTTATTGTCTTTTTATTCCTAACAGGAATCATTGGATAACATAAATCTCTTCTCAATTATAACAATTATGTCATTTTTCCTATTGGCTCCTGCAACTCTATTTGTTGAAGGCGTCAAGATTACTCCTTCCTATTTGCAGTCTGCTGTGAGTAATCAATATATTATAATTTTTTTATGTAAATGTGTGAACATCTTCTCTTGAACATTATTACTGGAAAAGTTCTAAAATTCTTGTTCTTTTCTTATTATTCTTGTCATTTTAGGGGATAAATATGAACCAGTTGTACATGAGATCATTCCTTGCTGCACTTTGTTTTCATGCTTATCAACAGGTAAGAGATAGGAAAGTCCTTTTCTGTTGCTTCTTAAAGGTGTGTTTATTTTCATCTTTTGTGTGGAGTAATTGCGATATCATACATCTCTTGCATTTAATGAGTTAAATGCTACTGATGGTTATCATAAGAAGTGAACTAGAGTCTATAGGATGTATTATTGAAGGGCATATAAATGCACAATTTTCCCTGAGAAAAATGACATTATTATGTGCCCACCATAGTTCTGTCACTTCTGTGTGTGTGTAGAGAGAGAAAGATGAATTTCTATGAAGAGGTTG
The DNA here is from genome assembly GCA_030549335.1 of Pontederia crassipes. Taxonomy (NCBI): domain Eukaryota; kingdom Viridiplantae; phylum Streptophyta; class Magnoliopsida; order Commelinales; family Pontederiaceae; genus Pontederia; species Pontederia crassipes. The sequence goes on along the minus strand of CM060184.1, from coordinate 39,884,168 downwards.
AGTGATCCCCAAAACTTTTACTAAAGGAAATACTTTTGTTTGTTTACACTAATTTGAATGATTTTATTACGTACTTCTGGCTATTCACATGATATTCACCCATATGTATAACACCACAAGTCACCAACCATTCATCTTATCCTTAGAAATGTTCTTTTTGGGACATATGATATAATCAGAATGATACTCTAAATTAGTTGAATTTCATTCAAAGAGTTTGCTCAGCATGTAGGAGAAATTTCTTTTTCACTCTTCATGGTCAAAGATTCTTTCTAGAAAATTTCTTAAAGCTCCAAAAGGACTTGGAATTATCAATCACGGAGTGGAGCTAGGGTGCTAACAACGGATTTTGCATGTTTCTTGAAAGAACAGCTAAAGGCACTCGGTCAGTCTACATATATAAAGTTCAAGAGGGCTAAATGAGACCTCAAGTTAAATATGTCTAACATCTATTTAGCCAGCGGCGAGTACTCCAAGACTAGCCCTTAATTGTTCAATTTTCACCCAAGTAGTTATCTGCTCCAACTATTTCTTGTGAACTGACATTCTCTTGTCCTTTAGGTTTCGTACATGATACTGGCAAGAGTATCACCTGTCACCCACTCGGTGGGGAATTGTGTGAAGAGGGTGGTTGTCATTGTCACATCAGTTCTCTTTTTCAGGACACCAGTATCACCGGTCAACTCTCTGGGTATTCTTTCGCAACTTTTAGCTGTGTGCGTAGTTTGATAGCGTATGTTAGTTTTGATCCCTGTACTTGTCATCAAAACTGTCTTGCAGGAACTGCCATTGCACTCGCCGGAGTTTTCTTGTACTCGAGGGTGAAGAGAATTAAGCCAAAAGCTGCATAGAGTTTAGACCATCTTTTCGCTACTGTTTGCATGGAATGAAGGGCATTCCTATCTTCGCATCATTTGCACATCATTTCCTAGCTTCGTTAAGATGATTTTCTCAGTTCTTTTAGCCCGTAGCTTTCTCAGTGGTAAGGTCAGTCTGTTGTAGACGCTAGATGATATCCTGGTAGCAATCTTGAGACCAACTTTCTTGCATGGGACAGAATGTCGAATGAATATTCTCGTTTTCTCTTTTCTTTACCTGATATGTCAGATTAATTAGGTACGCTGCAACAGAGATGCAACCTCAGAAATCATTTTTTTTTCTTTTTTTGTCATGATTAACAAGAACAATTGTGCGTCTGGTACCTCAGGATCTTTGTCTCCAATTGTACTAGTGTGAAAATGTCCTAACAGGATTGGAGACGTTATTGGTGCAAAAAAGAATTGGACGAACAATTTTACCCTCAATTATTGAGTAGAATTATAATGGTTCCACATGTTTTGGAGAACCGTGTAGGTCCTTTTTGAATCTAGAATCTGTATGTACATCACGTTGATTTGTCTTCATTACAATTTGAATTCGATTACAAGGGAAGACGACACAACAAAAGCCTTCAAGTTGAATTCACAAATCAAGTTGTTGGATGAATTGAACGTTCAGCGATTCAGTTCGAAACTCGATTCACCCGATCAACTCGATCTGAGTTTGAGGTTGGGGTTGAACCTCAACTGAACCGGTGGGTCAGTCTGATTACACTCACCCGATTTTGATTTTTTGTTTTGGCTGTTTTGTATATAGGTTTCTATTTTGCTATGAAACATTTTATTGTCACTTTTAATGTCACTTCTTTTAAAATAATTTTACTCTTAAATTTTGCTTATGAATATTTTGATGATATATAAAATATTATTTAATATAAAAAGATAAAATGATGCAAAAAGAAATCATATTAAAATTTTAGAAATGTCAATAAATAGATCATTTGTTATTTCTTTTCCATTTGTAAAAAGCAAGTACTCGTGCATTCCCATTAATGAAAAACCTAATTTTTTTATTATTATAGCTTCCCTATTTCCTAATCTCCGGCCAATATTTAAGAGAATATTTGATTAAGCATCTTGTCCTGTCATTGCTGGTCAGATCTTGCATTCAGGTTAGTGGTTACATATTTGATTTTACTTCCTCCAGTGCTTCCATTTTCTCTGTCATGCATGAAAAAGAAAAGGCAAAAAAAAAAAAAAAAAAGAAACAAAACTGGCAACCTAAAGACGGGCGTTGACACAATCTAAGAGATGCTGGATCAGATTCCAGAAACCGATTTTTGTAAGATCCGACCGAATTTCAGAAAACACTAATATACATTTTCAACTTATTTTCTTTACAACGTCGAACATTGAAATTTTCCCCAGAACTTTAATTTCTTCTAAAGCAGTCCAATGCTAAAAACATTCCAGTATCTTTCAGAGCCCCCAATACACTCCGGTAATTTGCAAGGGAATTTGAAATACAGAAATGCTTCAACCAATAAAAGACTTCGTTGCTTTGTTATGACAGAATGCCAGCAAATCAGTACACATGCAAGATGAATAACGAAAACAGTACAAATTTTACGGGACCATAATGGGAACTCTTGCATAAATCAGGATTCATGATCGAAAGTGTATCCACAGTAGTGAACAAGAAGGAAAAGATGCCACGGTATCTGTAACTTCAAATGTGGAACATGAAACCACAAAATGCTAATCCATTTCAGGAGCAATGGGGACATGTTTAACCAAGAAATTTGTAGTTCAAAAGAGAGTCTGAATTTGAAGTGAACAAACTCAAATATGGAATATGTTGTGCTGATCCAAGCAGCAAAATAGACCTCTCAAAACTTGAGAACATCCTGTGCTTATGTTTGAAACCAAAGAATGTTACAGTAAAGGATTGCCATCTAGTGGATCCATTTAAAGTTAAACTTATGCTTCGAGTCTAACATCTTCTACTTGTGTTTCCTCTTCCAATTCCTTGACCGCAGCAATAAGGCTGCGGGTGATGCCCTTTAGATGCAATCCCTCCCCCTTCATGTCCTCCAAAAGCTTTTCGGCTGTCTGCCAATCCAAATCCTTGAGACACAGAGACTGTATCAACTTGTTGTATTCATCTGTATTTGGATGAAGGCCGTCTTCCTTCATCTCTTTCAAGATTCCAATGGCCTTCTCAAACTCCTCCATCTTGCAATAACCTCGGATGAGTATGTGGTAACTGACAGGACTCAGTTTAGGATGCCTCTTCTTGGCCTGGCGAAAGGACTCATAAGCCTCATCCATCAGGCCACCCTTTGCAAAGCCACTCATAATCACACTGTAAGTATAAATATCTGGCCGGAGTCCTCTACTTTCCATTACTTTGGTCAGTTCTAGGGCATCCTGGACATCTCCAGTTTTGGTGAGAGCAGTAATCACATAATTAAAAACGGCATTTCCAGGTGCTGGACCTGAATTCACCATCCTGAGCAACAACTCCTTCGCCGCCTTTGTATCTTGCGCTTTGCATAAACCATGAACAACTGAACCAAAAGTTCTATTCGCACTTCTGATAGAGTTCTGAGGGTAGCTGTCCAGTAGCTCCAGAGCCATCCGAGCAGTTTCATCCTTCTTAGACAGCGCTGCAATGAGTATGTCAAGGTAAGAGGCTGGCAGATTTATTTCCTTCTCCTTGGCCGTCAAAAAGATCAAATGAGCTTCTTTTATTTTTTTATCCTTACAAAGGAATGCAATAATCTCTCCAACCTTATCACCACCGGGAAGGATCCCAGAATTAAGCATCTTCTCACAAACAGACCAAGCAGCATCAAACATAGATCGCTTACTCAGTGCTTGTATCGTCCAGTAGTATGTATCTGAATTTGGATTGCAACCAAACTCATCAAACTTGTCAAAAACCTCCAGACCGGCCTTGGCTTTCCCCAGTTTGGCAAATATGGATATCAACTTGTTCAGGATATCAGTGTTCAGCACACCTGCTTCACCTCCAATCTCTCTGATCAAATCCCATACCTTGTAAGCTTCTGTTTTCTCAAGCTTCTCAGAGCCCTCCAAGGCGTCAAGGAGAAGCCCCACGTTCCTTGAACTTTTAACCGCCCTGTCCTGCATCGAAGCCCACTGGAAGAAACCGATCAAATTTGTGCCTGAGACGTCAGGCGTCTGAAGGACCCTGGATACGAATTCCTCGTTCAGGATCAAATCCAAGTTCGTCAAGCTCGATTCCAACTCCTCCTGTGGAGATCCCTCCTTCAGAAAAGATTGAACACTCTCCACCTGCTCAAAATCAATCTCTTCAGCATCATCCTCGCCCCCTGCATCGTCTTCCTCGGCTGTAAAGACACCATCCCCGTTGGCATCTCTCTCAACCTCCCCTTCGCCGAAGTCCATTGAGTGCTCGCCGGCGTCCTCTATCGCGACAGAAGAGGCATCCGATCCGTCAAGATCCCAACTTTGGCCATCCGCCGCCTCGTTTCGATCGGAAACCGAACGAGATCGAGGGTTCTCGACGGCGTCCTCTCCAGAGACCGCTTCCGTCGAGGAGGAGAGGGATCTGACGCTCCGGAAGCCGATGGGCAGAGCCCATTTTGCCGGAAACGCGGGCGGCGAATGGACGGCGAAGGTTGTGGCTTTGAGGGGCACCTGAGATCGGATCGAAGAGGAAGAAGAGCTCCGCATCAACAAGGATCGGAGGAGGGACGCCGTAGCTTTCGACCTCCGCATCTTTGGATTTGCTGCTGCTTGGAAACTTTTGGGTTTTTAGGGTTTTAAGATCGTGGCATGTCACCAGGTAACAGCGACAGAGCCACTATAAATGGACCACGGTTTTTTTCTCTTCTGGTTCGGTTTGCTTGGCCGGAGTTGGTTCAAATGGACATGTCGCATGTTACTGCATCCGGCAGCAGCTTCAAACAGACCAGCCGGACGATTGGACCGTTCGGTTTTTTCTTTTTTTTTTTGTGTAAAATAGGGATTGAAACAATTTGGAAAAGTGAACTAATTTGGATGATAAAATGTTTTAGGTTTTACTTCTTATCCCAAAACATATTTTGGTGGAGTTTTCTTTAATAACATTAACTTTAAAATCCCTCAGAATTGCTTGCACAATTTCTCTAGATTTCTCTAGAATTACAAATTTGAATGATAGGTCCAACTTTATTTAAGGATGTGCATGCTGCCCATTGACATCAATTGACAAATTTTATTTTGCATAGGATGTTTCTATTATTGTATGCAAAATATGTGACCAACGAATAAAAATAAATAATGATTTCTGATATCACCTTGTGTTCTTGTTTCTTGGTTCATCGATATAATTTTACTTTATGATTTATTGGCAACAAATTTTATGCACATGATATTTTTTCTTTATGAAAATGTCAACCAAATGTGATACAAAAGTAAATTTGATGGCTAGCAAATTCACATTATTAAAATCATCCATTTAATTAGAGTTAATCTTTTGGCTTTCGTTGGGACATTAAATTAGCCACTTATTAGCAACTCTAAACATGAGTAAATCTAGATTAATGATGTGGCAATGGCACGTCGCTAATCATGTGAACTAAAAAATATATTTGACACCTAAATATGTAGCTCCATTTAAAGAGAGAAAAAAAAGAATTAATTTATTTCGTTAGAGGAGAAATATTAATTTTAACATATTATTAATCGTTACTTGGATGATGCGGCAATGACATGTAACCATATTTACTTACTTATCTATTTAGGATCACTGAAGTGAATGAACTGAGCAGAGTGATCCATTCCAGATGTTTGAAAATAAAAGTTCGAGTGACCGATGTCATGATTTTACAAAAGCTGGGTGACCTCAATCTGCAACTAGTAACTCTGTTTACGTCTACAGAAGTGATAAATGATCACAAAGTCCTCAATCTGCTGATGCCTCGAGTTTCAGGCTGCAGTCAACAACATCATCATCTCCTCCTCCTCCTCCTCCTCCATGGACCAGCTCAAAAGGATATTATTGCCGGAAGCTCAAAAGGATTGGGGAAACTGTCAAATTTGTACCTGATTCTGATTAGTGATATCTGCAACTAGTCAGAGCGAGGCAACAAGAACGTGAAACCGGAGTTCTGCCGTAGAAACTGAGGTGGCCCAACATCAGAAATGTCGATCTGTTGCATGGACTTCGATATGTCATCAACTGAGAATGGTATGCTGCATGTGCAACATGGAAAAAGTTTCATCAGCCAACTGAGTAGGTCACATTTATTTTGGCACATTTGAACTAACGACGACGGGATAAGTAGCCAATAATTTGAGGAACTGGAAATTTAATTTAGCACCTTGAATCATCATCCAACAAAAATGAGTTGCTCAAATGATGGTTCGAGTCTTCCGTCATTGCGACTCTCATACTTGATATGACCTACTCATGTTGCACAACAGATTTTCTAGTCAGGAATAACATTCAAAATTCTATCAAATGAAAATTTTTCCAGGCTGCTGGAGAAGTTCATACGGCACAATGACCATAAACAACAATACCTCAGGGGAGACGCTTTGTGTTCCATATTTATCATCCCAGTACATTGTACTTATCCGATATAGCTGTTGCATGCTTAGGACCTGCGTAGGGATTGAAACTTAATTGGATCAAGGGAAGCTACTATGAAGAAAACATAGGCAAAATCTAAAAATGGTTTCATACTGGGCAAAGTTCATGACTTATTTGATCCAATGTTTTCTTTGGCTTCTGATGGATGACCTGAAAACAACAATGTATGGGAAATGAATGTTTCTAATTAATTAGACTTGCAAACTTCAGAATGCTCTTAGATCTATTTCATTGTGGTAACAGTGTCTAGTGCACTCCGTAAGCATGTAGTTGCAACAAATTAAAATGAAAAATATGCTGGAAAAGTAATATTTAAAATATTGTTCAATATGGACCAACAATTTTACTCTGCTAACAAAGGAACCTTAATAAAATTTTAAGAACCTATAATCCATCTGGAGGTTCAATGAACAGGGACTTAAAAAAGTCTCTTTACCAAGAACCCTATAGCTTGTCTGATATGCTTTAATTCGTTCCAAGCTGAACCTGCATACTGCATTTCAAAAGTTATTCAGGATAAATGCAATATTTTCCGGTCAACTACACAGAAACAATTCGAATTTACAATAGTTCTCAAATAATTAGTTCAGTAGATTGATGTATTAACAGTCACTTTCTATCAACTATATCATATAACATCAAATGGAAAACTACTGATAATGATGATACAGACACAAAACTGGATCACCGAAAAGAATGAAATACAGAGAAGTTACACTAACATGAGTGAGAGTGAAGAACTGGAAGTCAAAAGTCACATTAAATGCATCGTAACACCATTAAGAACGTTTGAAGAGTGTATCACTTGTTATGAAAGAAAATATAACAAAACGAGAAAAAATCCTGTCCTAATCAACATATATAACTCAATCTAGAGGCATTACAATCTTCATACCTCAAATAAGACTTGAGATCCTAAACAGAATCAAATGGCAACATAAAAGAAAGCAAATGAAAGAAAAATCAAGCTCAATGATAATCTATTCAAAATTCAGGCAATTATTCTTACATGTAATATTCCTGGTTTTTGCAGTGACTTCTTAGCAACTAAACCTATGTTAACCAAAGAAGGAAGGCGGCTTAGGTCTGCTGGATCTTAGGAACTTGAATGATGCTCTTTTACGTAAATGAGGTTGCCGATTCTTGGGGCCTTGCAGTGGGTTCCTGTCAGTGGCAGGAGGAGAACCTGGAGGCGCCAACTTTCTTAGATGCTGTGGGGTATCTACATTTTGGAAAAACATACATGTGATGTTTCCTAGAGTGAGAATCCACTTCAAGCCTTCTGTTGGATCTTGTAGTCTCCCGTCTCTTGGCAATTGCCAGGGACAATGAGGCGAGCTCAGCAGAGATATGAATGGATCCTAATGGGTCTGCTTTGTCTTTCCACTTTCTGATCAGAGAATAATGGGAATGATTGAGCTTCTACATTTTTTTTAGCTCCTACATGTGAAAAGTGGTTATCGCCTGAATAACACAAAGTAGGACGGCTGGATCTGGAACAATGGGAACTTTAATGCTAAGCTGTCATGCGACTTATTGAAGGGGCAGGAACAGAATGTGGATGCATCCCTGGTGACAGATTGTTGATGCACTTGGAAGGTAAAAGTTGAAGATAAAGAGTTTCATGTGACTTGTTAGAAGGATTCTCACAGAGAATCAGCCAGATGGACGCCAGGGGTGTCTTCTGAATGCTACTTGTGTCATGAGGGGATGAGGATATTGACCATCTCTTCTTTGGTTGTCATATCTCTTGTAACACATGGGATATGTTGCATATGGAAAGGGTTGACGGCACATCCGAGTCTAATTTCTGGTCATCAATGAGAAGAGCTGAGGTCTCCTCAACTGTCATATCATATAGATCCAGGATGGTGCAGATTAATATCTTCGGAACCAGGTGATCTTTCAGGGCGCTAGATGTTACTTGGAGAAGCAAAGTGTCCCAGGTTTGAAGGTAAACTAAGCATTGGGTCTCCATTAGATGAGTGACTGGTGGTTTCTTTATCCCCCATGATGGCCAGATGTTTCGTAAACTCTCATCATTGACTCCCGAATAGCAATACATGATGGTGGGTGATTAACAATTCCTTTTTCCCTCGAAAAATAATAATCATAATACTGATATAAACTCTACAAGCAGTAAAGAAAAACTGCGCTCATCCAATCATATGATTTCAGTAGTGCGGACAAAATTTTCAAAGAAAATATATAATTGTAAGTAGGCAATCATCCCCCATCATCTTATCAGGCAACACTATAGATAAATGAACTCCTATTAACAAAGTATATAGAAGTTCCTCTTAAAAAAGTGTATAGAAATACCAAAATGTATCTCAAGTTCAATCTCTTTCTAGCAAGTTTCTACCTCATTTTGAAAAATATTCTAACTAATTTGTGCTTCAAAAGTCCAAACTGAAATTGTTATGACTTTAACCAACAGGAAGGAGAGAAAGAGAGTAGATATTGAATGAAAATAAATAAGTGAATGTTTTTTCATCAAGCACGGCATTCTTTAAGTACTTCACAAATGTATGGTTTGAAAAGATTACCTCATCAGTAGCTTCATAGCACCAGTGTTCTAGTTCAGCTAATCCAGCTTTAACATACTCACCATTACTCAATGAGCAGCATTCTCTCCTAAGTAAAAGACTGAACCAGATTGAAATCTAATTTAGTAGGAGTTCACAAAAGGCAAGATGAAAATTAAGAACATGACCTGTTAAAAAGTTGAACATTTATGAAGGAAAATATCTGTGTGAACACCTTCCGAACCAATATGGGTGGAACCTAAGTACATAAGCACCAAAGTTACAAATTAGAGCATAAAAAATACAACAAAACCCTAATAAGCATACTGTAAGGCCAAACAGAGAATCCAACATTATTTTTCAATCTTGACTCTTTCTTCTGGCTAGATAAAAAATGATGACCTCAAAAATTATTATTAACTGAAACATAAATTTATAAAAGTAAACTCACATTATTTGATTTAAATGTGTTCAGGAAACTCCTGAGACTTTTAACAATCCCTTGCCAGTGAGCGATAAGAGTTGCTTGGGCTGCAACACTAGCCAAAGAACGAGTAGATCCTTTGACTAAGCTAGCTTTTGATGTTCTTGGGGCCTGCAATATCCATTCCAGATGAGGAACATAAGTCTTCTTGGTTTAGTGGACAACAAACAATCTAATACCCAAGATAACTTGCAAGTAGCCATATGCAAAAATATGCAAGTAAAACAAGAAATCAAAATTAAACAGGCATTATTAGAACCTGAATGCACAAACCAAGCAAAGGAGATATCTCTTTCTTCAGATTATCCCTAATCATTCCATATATCTTTTCAACATATGCAGTAAGGTGCTGTTTAAATAATAAAGCTGGATATTTTGCTTCAACTTGGCGCAATTTATCTACTCCGGCAACTAAGGTTCCATTAACAAAAGCAAGATTAACGCCTTGAGGAGTACCCCTGAAACTCTGAACTCAACAAGATACAGTTAGTAAAACAAAACTGATCCTGGTGGCTTTAAAAGAAGAATTTAAGTAAAGTAGAAGGCTCTTTACTTGAGTCATTCTTCCAAATAAAATTGCAGATGATGACCTCCGACGCTGTGGAGCCATGCCAGCTGCACCGCTTGCTTTCAGTGTACGCTGAAGTAGCAATAGTAAAGTTGAAGCATTGGAAAGCCAATAGGCTAAAACATCGTTGTTCTCCTGGATCTTTAAAATATATGAACATCTCAGTAAACCAATAAGGATCATAAAAAAGATCACAAAAGTATTAGTCAAAACCTCAATAGCATGGCTAATTGTCTGAATGATACGATCAAAAACAGCCGTCCGTTCAACTTCAAATGACTGCCACTGGAGAAGGGATCGATAAATAATACATGCAGCAACAGGTTTCTGGCCTGAAAATCCTAAATGTTGGGAAATACACCTAATAAGCATGTCTTGATTCTCCTGTATATCACACTAAACTTATCAGATCTAGTGGAATCTCAGTCTTCCCTTAAAGCTCCATTTATAATTAATATATTGAATAAGAACCATTACATAACCTGCTGCTTCTCGTTTAGTGATTTCTGAGGTGTGTCCTCTGCCTCTGAATGTTCCCTTAGGCTGGACAAAGTGTTATGGTCCTAGTATGTAGGGAAAGTTATTGGCATGATATCAAGTTTAAATTTACATCAAGAAAAATGTAATGCAAAAAAAAAAAAAAGAAAAAAAAACTCTCTTACAGAAGCTTTTGTCATTTCACCATCACCAAAATGACCATGTTCAGAATGCCTCTGTCAATCAGAAAAAAAAAACAGAATGTTGAATACGTATTCTTTTTAAAAAAAAGGAACTAATAATCACTAAAATACAGAGAAGTAAATACAATAAAAGCTTCATTCAACCTGCAGGTGTGATTTAGATTGTCCTGATAAGAACTTGTTAGGTGTCATCGATACAACCTGCTGACGAAGCACTTTATTTTCTGATTCAACATTTGCAAGTTTCTCTTCAAACCTAAATGAAAAAGAAGATGATCATGAATATTGCCTGATGATGAAGCATTTTCTACTTGTTCTCTCTGACTTAGTATTTGAGAGACTGCCTTCATGTAATTGGTAGTGAAACAAATATATGTTTAAGAGCAACAGAGTTAAAAATTAGTTCAATAACAAAAGCAGCAAATGCAACTTATTATCCTTTCATCTAATGAAGAGAAAACAATTAAATAAACGAGAGAAGAGAAGAGGGGTTACTATACAAAGGACTTATGTTAAAAGCATCCATATAACAAAAATACCATACTCAATCATTAATCTTAAAGCTGCAATATTTGGGTGTCAACAAAAAACTAGAAAAAGATCCTAATTGTAAAAGAATTCAAGGTTCCATGACTCCTTGATAAATCATGTCTAGCATGTGTATGAAGAAAGACCAGACATTCGAGCCTCTGCTTGCTCCCCTGGGGCACCGAAGCTAGACGCGGCAAGCGAGATAAAGAAAGCACCTTATGTACAAGAAAAAAAGAGGCCAGAAAATCTTATGACCAGTAAATTCAGCATAAATGGAACTAAAGGTTTACTTACAGTACATACCATTTGAAAGAGAAGTCAAAACTACTATAATAAGTTCCTTTTCATCTGCATAGTTTCGATTCAGCATCATAAACAGTTACTCTATCTAGGCCATGGGCCTCCTTCGTAACCAAAGAAATGTATTAACCAAGAATTTCCTAGATAAGGTATACAGTAAGCAACATGTGGAACAAGCAAAGGGAGATCATGACATCAGTGGAAGAATGAACAAATGCAATGTGATCTAAGAATCTAATGCCTTTGCCATTTATGTCTATCCTAATTAAAAGACAACAAAAGCAGGAAAACAAGTTTTTGGAGCTTATGTGGGTCAGCTAACTTATGCACAGAAATTAGTTGTATCTTGAAGTAGGACACTGGAAGGAAATTTAACCTGCTCAAGGATTCATTGAGTTGATGCACCTTGCCCTCTGTTTCTTGCAACTTTCGTTCTCTTTCTTTACATCTATTTTGTAAATCAGTGTATCTTTTTTCAAAGTCATCAGCTCTTTCTTTTTCCAACTGTAGAGAGACCTATAAGGGATAAAAAGGTAAGTAAAATGAAACATCCAACTAGTAGTCAAACAAGCTCGATGAAATAAAAGTAAAAGCTGAATGAATTAAGATTCCTTAGCATTTCCCATTTCAGAATAAAATCTTCAGACTTTCAGTAGTGACTTAGATATGGAACACCAAACAGACTTTAGCAGATAATATTCAGATACTACTTTAAGAATATGATACGAAAACTCAAAGTTATTTCTTTTCTTTTTGTGAATTTTCGTAGGCGGCATTATTTGGTTATTTGAACCATAACATTTTAAGTATAGATCAGGTGCATCGAAATTCATACTGTTTGATGACCAATTGATACAATGTATTTGGATAATTACAGCAGACATAATAATAATGGGCCTCTGATCCTGACTACGCAATCATGAACCTTTTTGTACTCTTAACTTCATTGTGTGTCATGTCATTGGTGTGACTATCTCATTCTTACATCTGAACATAAAAATAGTATACCAAATATATACAAGAACATAAAGCATATTATTGTCATTTTTGGTTCAGTTATATTTCCTGTGTAAGTCTTTTTTTTCTTTTATGCATCCTTCCACTAATTGCCAGGAGATGAACACCTTCTGAAGACAAATCAAGCACCAACCACTCTCATCTTCCTTCAGTATTTGATGCTAACATGATACTATAAGTACTAATGCAGCTTCAAAATTGAACTTATAATTACCAAGTATTTATAAGCATCTTCCAACTGTTACCATAAATGCAATGAGCCGATAGACTTCATTCAAAATACAACCAAAATCTGTGCAATAACTTAATCATTTAAGTTCAAGCAATCCTTGCAACAACTTTCCAGTATACCCAAGACAATGAACAACAACAACAACAAAGCCTTATCCCATTAGGTGGGGTCGGCTTCCATGTTCATAAGATTCGACAGGATTTTACGCTGACTGTCGAGGCCTAACACAACCCTCCTCCTTTATCCGGACTTGGGACCGGCTATAAAATATAGGCGGAGTTACCCAAGACAATGAACAATGAAATAAATCATTCTTAGCTGCAAAATTTTTGTGAGAAATTACATCCATGTCCACGGTATCAAGAAAGAATGAATCCAAATGAAAGAATGACGCTAAAATAAGTACCTTCAGCTCCTCCATGACCGCATTCAATGAATCTATTCTTTTGGTATCTTCAACAAGAACAATGGTTTCCTCCATGACAGGAGTTGCTTCTTCAATGGCCCTTCGAGTAGCTTCTCGTTCCTTCACAAGCAATGCATTTGTCTCATCCAGTTTAGTTTGCATTGCTTGCAGTGAACTCTGCAGTTTAGCTATTTCCTGTCCTTTAGCTTCCTCTAAATCTGTCTGCATTCATCGAGAAGAACAAATTTAAACGGTTCAGAACTGTATCTTCCATCAGAATGTTGAATATTGCAATGAATGATCATTCAATGTGTCAAAAGAATGAAAGAAAAGAAAAAGTAAGATCATTCAAGTGGCGGCAGGAGCTAGACTTCACTTTCCCCTTCCATGAGCAGGCGCAGCAGAGAGAGAGCTCCTCTGCATACGAGAATGGGACAGGGAGATGCACCTTTCCCATCATGAATAACACATTAAACAAAAAATAAAACAAAATTGCCATTCTCATCACGCAGTGGGTCTATTGGTATAAACTAAAAGACCAACATATCATCCGACGTAAAATCCATGGTTGCTTTCTCATTATTATATAATGCGGGCTTAATCTAGCATATCCAGACTACATGATGCACCACATGTATAGTAGGTGTTACCCTCAAACGTTTTTCCAACTGCAAGCGCCATGCCAGTTCTTCCACTTTCTTTTCGAGCTTATCTTTTGCTTCTTTTAATGCACCAGTTTCTCTTGCCGCCTGGTAGAAAAGAAAATCATAAATACTTAAAACACTAATGAGCATCAATGGAAGACCATTGACTAAAATCACACTATTCTACAATGATTCTTATCCTCATTCAGGCACTTTGATATTGCTAAATGAGAGGTTGTACAGTGTGGAAATATAAAAATTAGCATATGAATTAATTTTCACAACTGTGAACTATGTAGGAAATATCAAAACTAAGTAAAAACTCCTAAATGTGTTTGTATGCTACATGAGGAAATAGAATTTTGATTTTCTTTGGTTTTATTTTTAATTTAACAAACTTAATGTATAATTTTATCTATAAATGCTTACTTCAATGACATAAAACTTACACCAAACTTGGAGTTATATCATATTTTAAGATAACTTCATCCTGGATGATGAATACTAAAAACTTTTGTTTTTAGAGGAGAAAGGAAGACTAGCAAGGAGGTAGTTGTCCAAGGTTTTATTAATGAGATGCCAGATTACAAACAAAACATAAAAGCAAAGCAAAGTTTCCACCAATACATAACTCTCCTACGTTACATGTACTAAAAACTTAGTTTACAAGGAAAAAGAACAAAGTATATAAAGAAGAATCCAATTCTAAGACATCTAAAATGTTTGGAAACTAATGCACACGCATAACATGCATTTTGTTTATGTCTATATCATATATGATTAGCTGCAAAATATCAAGGCAAAGAAGATTTGCTAAAACAATTATGAACAAGCTGCATTACTGAAAATCAATATGTCTGAAACAGATTTATTAATGATGATGACTCATTCACTGGGTACTTGATACCTAAAATCTTGAAAGTGGAGTTCAGGTTGATGTCTAATTAGCTCACATGTCACTGATAATTTAGTTTCCAAAAAGTTTTTAGATTGACAAAGAAAGGAATAGTTTGATGGAAAAAGCAATATCATGCATTCTTACTACAGCAACTTGATGAAATTCTTCATTTGCAAAATGTCACATTTCACCAATTGTCAGTAACAACTAGTAGCACCAAAAAAATCAACTAGCAGCATATAGTGCATTTGGATTACTGACCATTTTGAGTTTCCTAAGCTCTCTCCTCGCGACCCTACCCCGCCATCTGCATTGAGTGACAATTGATGCTTTCTTCAGCTTATTATGATATGAACAAGCTGTATAACACCTCCAGTGAGCCTGGAAATGGTGAATTCAGAGGTATATGTGACAAATTATTTCCGAAAACATGTTTCATTGCAACTTTCATATGAGAACAAAAAAGACGTTAACCTGGATAGCAGTTGCTGCTTTATATTCTCTCCTAAACTTAAATTCATTTCGCGCAGCCACGAGCCTGCAACCAGATTGCAAGGTGAGGACCGAAGTTTTCAATCTTGTATAGCCCTTCTTAACCAAGAATCTCCGAATGTTTTTCTGAATTCCAATTGCAGCAGCTTCACTTCTTACGTTATCGTACATCTTACGAGCCAACTTTCCTGTAGACAACCATAACAATGGTGTAAAGTAAACATAATAATCAGCAACTAGTAACACTTGTAACATGATTACACATACTTCTCCACAATGACTGCACGAAAACAGAAGCTTTTCGAAATGCAACAAACTGCTTCCGCATAATATGGGTGCGTATTTTACGTTGAATACTTTTGGCTGCAACGCTCAGTATTTCAGCTCGATGAGCATCTAGCTCGGCCATCTGACCAGCTCTGAGGAAAACACTTGTTTTACCTATCTGGAATATAAGCAACACTATAAGCACACAAATCTCTAGAAGATGTATATCACAGTTCATAAAGAATGATGGATAGTGATACAATTTAGACGACAAAAGGAAAAAGTATGTGTAGAAAAGGAGCTCCTATAGAAATTCAGCTTTTGCTCATATCACTATGACATGAGACAAAGGAGCTTACGGGTCTTCAACCCAAATATGACATTGCACAAAGGATACAGCAAAATTCGGTCATGCATCCAACCAATACATAGAGTTTGTTGATGTATGTACGAATTCTAGAGCCAGAACTGAGTGCTTCTCTTCATGCATGACCTTTCTCTTGCCATTATTTTGTCTCCTAGCTCACTGCTCTCTCTCTCTCTCTCTCTCTCTCCACCTTTCAATGAAATTTTAATATCCACGGATAATGATGGTTGGATAACCACTGATGATGAACATTGGGAATTCTTGGGTGAATCATTGTCTATGTTTCCTTTTTCCCTCATATTTTTTCCTCTTTCTGATGTTTAGTAATAATGAGGCTGACGAATTTTGCATATATGTCATGTTTTTTAAGGCTTTTACAAGGAGAGAGCCATCGGGCTAACATCTCTCCTGTGTAATTTCCTACTTATGATGTTTATGTGCCACAAGCAAAACACTCTATGATGTAGGTAACATACTGATGTTCCTACTAGCTCAGTAATTAGCCAATTAAACTTTTGCAGCAAATAAGATTGTAGCAGAATTAGTGCATTTTCATTCAGTCACAAAGTCAAAGTAGAAACATTTGATGAATTGGGAAAAAATAAAAGTTGAGGCACATAAAGCATTCAACTTTTTCCAATCAAGAGTACATACCTGAAAACCAGTTAACTTCTTCGTTTCTAAAATCTTCTTACAAGCTATTTTTTCATCATAACTGTCAAGAAGACATTGAGAGTATTGAGTGACCTCTAGCCAAATTAAGATTACAATTACTTATAGAACATCGAAAAGACATAACATTATGGTAGGAACTTACTTTCCCTCTAATGCTTCTGGAGCAAGGATACCAAATCGGTGGAGAAATTCATAAAAAGTGCGTCTAGTAGGGTATCCAGCACAGCTGATTCTGATGGCTTCAAGAACACCCTAATAATAACAAATGAAGATTTAATGAAGCAATTAGATCATTGAGAGTGATCATAATCAATGCATTATCCATGTAAAATGTGTGTGTGCACATGTGTGAATATAGAGTTTACTCACGCCACAACGCAATTGATGCATAACATTGGCATTCTCAAATATGGAAGGCTGTAGAACATTATTCGGCTTTACACATCTAATGTAATGTGGTTCTGTAGAATTTAATGTGTCCATCAAGGCCTGTAATTGTTGCTGCAGGGAAAAGACAATACATCAGGTGGATATGAAGTTCATAACAAAAATGCTAAGAATGTTATAAGTGATATGAATGATATACACCTTGAAACGAGAACCAATTGATGCAAACTTTGATGACTTCAATGCCTCCTCAGGCAATTGAGGAAAAAGACCTGATACAAAATGGCATTTTGAAGCACTCAGCAAATCTTGGTGTTCTGCCACAACATAATCCTTGTTTTTATCCAAGAATTGATCAGATTGATATTGAACCTGATAAATAGAAAAACTGCATCAAAGTTTAATACAACGGCTAATATTTAGAGATGAAGTCCTGGTAAGTTCACCTCTCCAGCATAATGGCATATAGTAAAATCTGTTCGAGACAGCTTGGGTTTGACAAAGCGCTTGTGAGATTTAAATGTCTGGTAGAGTTTTTGAGAAAAGGTTTCATGTGTTGATTTTGGAAACATACTGTTGCATGGAAAATGTTACGTCAATAAGATGTGATGAGTTCATTATAATATGTTTTGTCATAAAATAGCCACATACCATGCTTCATCAAGGAGTGCAATTATACCTCCAGGTTTCTGTAAAAGAAAATGACACATTAGTTGGACTATCCTCTTTCATCCCTGCCATTAATGATAAAATTGCAAATATATTTTATTATCTAAATCAATGATCAAGTAATGCACATGATACACTGTCAAAAAAACATGCCTCTAATTTTCATACGAGTCTTTAATGCTTACAAAGTCTTAACTTCCATCGTATATTTTATTTCAGTTGCAGTTAAGCTGGAACAGAATTGCACTGTTATTCAGATGTTTCTCTGTTTCCATAAACATCATGACCAGAAACCTAACTGCAGAAGATCTTTACAGACAAGTATAATGGATATGTAGGTACCTAAGTGGAGATTTCTCTGTGTATTCGGAAGTCACTGCACTATTAGTTATAGAAAACTACAAAATAATTTTAAGCAAAAACAACTTGTTAAATGGAAGAATGACCATGCAGACAGGATGTCAAGAAATAAAAATGAAAGGAAAAAAAATTCAATTAACTAAATGGGATTGAGACAAACCTTCTCAACAAGATCCAGGACATCTTGGTTATCAACGAATTCAATATAGCTCCAATCTATCTCCTCTTTTGCATATAACTCTTGTTCCATCTTGAATACATGCTGAGAAAATGTGCTGATATATTAAGTATTAGGAAACAACCATATGCAGTAATCACATCGATGTCCTTTCACGGTTTACTCAGAGTGTTAAGTTTTCCTAGTCACTGGAAAATGATCCTAGGGTGAGATATGGTTCTACAATTTTCTGGTACTCAGGAAGGTTCGGAGTTAAGCTGCTGTGGAAAACAGAAGGATTGTGAAATGCATGGACCCCACCTAGAATTATCAGTCATAAGTAGATATAAGAATGAAACACGTAGGTTTGAACTCCTGAAGCCCAGGTAGCATGAATCAACAATATCTTTTGTTATAGACTTTAACTTATTCAGAAACACAGAACATGGATTTCAAAAGATTTTCACCAAACTTCCTGATTTTGGATCGACTTACTGGACACTAAAAGAGATAATGTAGTTCTTGCCTGGTTGAAGTGTTGCTGCAGTTTCTCGTTTGTAAAATTGATGCAAAACTGCTCGAAACTGCCAGAGTCAATGTTCAATCAACTAAGAGACAAGTAGCAGAAAAAGGAAGCTACTGTAAAGAAGAGATTTAATGACATGGTTACCTGTTTGTCTTAAAGCTTTCAAAGCCATAAATGTCGAGTACCCCAATCAGTGATTTAGAATTTGGATCTTGTCCAATTGAGACATTGATTTTATCAACTATCCTGTGGTTCAATGTGCCAACAAATCGTTTAGCTCCACAATCAATATGCTCTGAATCTGGTTTAGCAAGGACAAGTTAAATAAAATATCTCTATATGTTATTTACCAGTCAAACAGACGTGAATATATAGTCTTGGCTAAACCATCCCTGCTGACACTTGCGGCCACCGGATCAAGAGGCCTTTTAATAACTTCCTCAGGCGTTATCATGACACGTTTACATAGTGCATCTTCCAAAGCCTGAGGATCACACCTGCAATATTGCATGTTTCACAACAATAATTAGTTAAAAGAGTAACTCGTAACAAGATATGCAAATTTAATAAAATGTAGTGGTAATGAGATATGCCAACTTGCATTAGAAATTCAGATGTCATCTTGAGATGAAACTTTGACTTGTCATCCTTTAGGACTGATGAATCAATTTCTTTCCCCTTAGCAAAATCAATATTACCAAGATGGAGAATGGCAGCAATGACCCTGAAAATCGCATCCTGGGAAAGAACTTCCATCAGAAAGATGCCAGTTAAACTTCCTGTGAATATAATTGATGAATCTGGAGCAAAATAAATACAGTACCTGTTCTACTGCACTTATGCCAACAATATCCATAGCTCTCCTTGTGGCTAAATAGTCATGTGCATCACTTACACCAACCAACTCATAACAATGTGACTGGTTAAGATAATGGAATGATTTTGGGTTTCCCAATTTATATTTTTCAATCTCCTGAAACAAAAAAAAGGTGACCTGAGCATTAAGTAACATGTGAATTAGCAACTACGATACCAAATGCAGGTATCAAGGAATGACATGCTCAATTACCTAATGACTTATTTATATTCAGGGACATTTAACACTACTTTCACCTGCCTTAACTCTAAGTCCATAAATATAATTTATGGGGCATTAGTGTAATTAACCAGGTGATGTAGAACAAAAATAGTATTATGGGCCCTTTTGCCCTAATGGTTGGTCTTTAGTTATGAGCCTTTAGTATAGCCCTAGTTTAGACTTCCTTGTATTAGA
Source organism: Pontederia crassipes (assembly GCA_030549335.1). NCBI lineage: Eukaryota > Viridiplantae > Streptophyta > Magnoliopsida > Commelinales > Pontederiaceae > Pontederia > Pontederia crassipes. The sequence continues at coordinate 39,864,263 of CM060184.1, read as the reverse complement.
TTTTTTTTAATTAGCTTATGAGTTTTCCTTTTATTCATGTTTCATTGTTGTTTGGTATATGGGTACTTAGAATCCTATAAATACCCTCTATTGGTTGTATTAGAAGATATATTTGATTAATGAATATTTTCTGTTAGCATATTTATATCATAAGTGGATTCGAGTCACAAGGTGTTAGCTATCCAAACTGATAATAGAATAATGTTAAGCTTTGCAGCATGTGATTAACACATTTCTCTTGTTAGCCTTCTCACACATGCAGATGTGCGCTCTTTTTGTTCCAACTTTACTCCATCTTTTTATCATTTTTTTGTTTCTGTTCTTCTTGCCTATTGCAATTTTGCTCTGTCCATGAGCTATAGAATCGTGCCCAGAAACCTAGAATATTTGCAACAAGTCTATGGTATTCTGAAATGAACAAGTCCATTATTGTGCTATCATGTTCATGTGCGAGTTTATTGGTTGAAGGTTTACATATCAACACTACTGAAAATTGATATGTTAAATTCTGCCTGGTTTCAACCTTAACCAATGACTCGATTGTATATACATATACATATACATATAAGATATTATTTCATTGGCAGATTACAAAGATAAAAGTAGTTCTGTTATCAAAAGCTGAGCTCACCTCTGGCGGTGCTGCACAAAGAAGATAGAAACAATGATAGTTACGCTCTGGATCAGAAATTTGACAGACACGGGACCTTTCGAGAAGATAAGTTCTGATGGCAGCACCTGATATCCTACCTTGCCTATCAAACTGGATCTCAACAAACTTGCCAAAGCGACTGCATTTTATTAGAACCTCAAGATTTAATTTTACACAAACTATGTTTCATTTTATGATTAAGTGGATTTTAACCATTCTGACTTACAAAATGACAATAACTGCTAACCTGGAATTGTTGTTTCTGACAGTTTTGGCATTCCCAAATGCTTCAAGGACAGGGTTTGACTGTTAAACAAATTGGTCACCAAAAATTCTGAGACCAAGATAGTTGAGGAGGATTGTAGAACATACAATTAAATTCACTTGAATGAGAAAAGGAGATGGTGATATTAATTACCTCAAGAACCTGTTGCTCAACTGTTCGTCCCTCAGTAGCAGCACGCCCTCCCAAAAATGCTAGGTAGCGCATAAGCATTTTTGTTGTCTCTGTTTTACCAGCACCACTTTCTCCACTTACCAAAATTGAATTACTTTTGCCCTCATTTATCATAGCCCTGTTCAAGTATATAATCTTTGGGACACATAAACAATAAGGAGAAACAAAAAAAATGTAATATATACATAAACAAGTAACCTGTATGCAACATCTGCCACTGCAAAAACATGAGGACTTAACTCCCCAAATGGAGCACCTTTATATTGCGTCATCATGTGAGAATCATATAGATGAGGCAACCTTTGAAATGGGTTTATGGCAATAAGAATATTTCCTGTGTAAGTCTGAAACAGTTATTGGCATCAGGGTATAACAACATATGCTAAATTATATTTCAAATATTTACATTCAGAAGGGCATCCAGTCAAAAGTTATATCTAATGAATAAACATGACACCCAGAATATATCGAACTTACATAAATTTCATTAAGATGATATCTTCTTGACAAGTTCTGAAGAACTCCAGGTTCATGTAGATAAGAGAGCTTTGTCATGTCATCAACCCCACCAGCAGGGGCCTCCATATCTTTAGGATAAACATTTGATAAATTTGCAGTGACCTGAAAATCAATACATGTTCTTGTTATCGCATTGCATATTAATGAGTATTATTTAGATTCAAACTATATAATGCCGGAACACAACACTATTCAACAGCCAGTGGCTGGATCCTTTGGCTCCGTCATGCCAGTCAAGGTGAAATGACTGTTAGGCACTACAAACTACAGGATATTGTGTGACTTGTACAGCAGGTAGGTCACATATTCCACTATGGCTTATTTTGGATTTATGAATGGATAGAGGGTTTCCCTTAACCATAATGAAGTGTTTGTAGCAATGACATCGTCGTCTTATTTGTGTTTGTCTGCTAACTTTCAAAGGATATCCATTATCCAATATTCTATAAACATAAGCAGTAAGCTTACCTTTTTCCCATTAGTTGTCTGAACTTCAACTATTTGACCATTGATGTTGGTAACCTCTCCATCAATCCAGGCCAATGCAGGATCTTCAATCCATATGTGAGAACCCAAGATGATATTGACTAGAGTTCCCTGCAGTAACAAACAAAAAGCATTTGTCATCATCTGTAAACTGTGGATATGTCAACTGAAAGCCAATCATACATTTATCATCAAATGGCAAGAGCAAGAAAGATCCATTACTTCAAATTAGTTATTGTGCTCACAGTAGTGAAAGTTTGAAGTTTTGGTTCCACTTTCCATTTATCTTGTTCTTTAATGAAAGTTTTGATTTGACAACTGTAATCTCCTTATCATAATGAAAGTTTTGATTTGACAACTGTAATCTCCTTATCACATGATCTTTTTTTTTATTTTGAGTGGTAAGAGGATGATTGGGTATGGGCTAGTGACTAGTCATCCATATATAAGGTAACTTGTTCTAAAAGTAAAAAAGAGAAACCTGTCATCTTCCAAAATGTCTTTGGTTAAATATCTAACTTGAGATTATCATCTTATCGATGTTGGAGATTACATCTGATACTATGTGTATATGAAACGCAAAGTACCCAAGTATATTTAAGAGATGCTTCTTAGATACTGTCAAGACAACATTGTCTCAAATACCAAGACAAAGAATACAAACTTAACAAGTCCTAGATTTTATGTTTGTGTACGATGTGCTGGACTATTATTTTAGAGGATGAATAAGAAACTTGTGTAGTCATCGTGCTTATATTGAGAAGGAAGAGAATGTACAACCAGAGTCAACCCTGAACATTATCACCAAAATGCCAAAAATATACTTCTCAAAATATCCCTCCATTACAAATTCTCGCCCACCTTGCTCTATAAAGTTTTGTGATAATTCTCCCTCTCCGCATCAACTAAGCAAAAAATTTTACTTTGAGCGGCATCCAAGGCTTCCATATGAGGTTATAGTCCCTCCATAGCTCCCCAACCAAATGTGGATTGCTTAGGCCTCAAGTGCATAAATCCAATAAATGTTGAACTGGTTTTGAGATCAACTGCAACCATCACTCGAGGATTCTGCTGGCTGGAATCCTGAAATCCTCCATAAACTGTTTGGATAATGGAGTGCGGAATCCAGTTATTCATTGTCCTGGCCATCAGGATGCTACAGATGTTCCTCGACCCAAAGACAATGCAAGCTGGCAGCCATATTTAACAGATAAAGATATTCACCAATATCTTTCGAATTCTGATCAACCCTAACAATTTACTTTTAGAGTTGGAATATCTAATTAGACATGATCCAGAAGTGAAGGTTGCCAATTGATAGTGGGCTGTTTCTCCTTAGATATTTACAGGTGACATATGGAGAATTCAAAAAATATCAACCCCACAAACCCCCCAAAAAAAAAGAGAGGTATGAGCCTAATATACAACCATGTTTGTTTTCCTTCTTGTTAGTGTCTAAATCTATTTGTGTCTCATTGTAAAATGATCATCTCCAGAAGTTCCCAAAACTAATGATAAGCTCTCCAGTTTTTTGCTTCTTGCTAGGAGTAAAAGTGTGGTTTTGTCTTTTTTTGCCCCCTTTCAGGAGACTAAAATGTGTACTTTTGTCCTAGATTCCACTTTCATCTAGTACCAGATTCATGACAGCGAATAACCACCAAGAATGCAATTTTTTGCCTATTTAGAAAAGTGGAAAACAGAGGTTTTGGCTGATCGAATGATATAAAGCATACTGAGAACATCTACCAAGTAGCAGACGAGGAAAAAAATGTAATCTTGGACTCAAAGAAGTAAAACTGACGTAATGGAGATTATTTTGGCTTACCATTCTTCTCTCTCTTCAAACTGATAACGGCCGCATTGACATCAAAATCAAATATTGTTTCCTTAATTCGCTTTCCTCGCCTCCACTACCCTCCCATTTCTTCCTCGATTCGCTTCTCTGCATCTTTTCTTCTCTTGTCTTCGTTCTTCTTTCTTCTGTGCTGTTTCTTGTTCTTTCGAATCCCTCGTTTTTTGCTCCCATTTCTTCTCCTCAAATCCAGCGGCATCGAATGGTTTGCCATTGGATCCGTATGCATCTTCTTCGCTCACTCAGTCGTTTCACCTCTCTCTCTCTCTCCTCTCTCTCTCTCTCTCTAAGTAATCGGACCGCTTCCTTCCACTGAGCAGGGCGCGCGTTACGCAATTTTTCTCCTAATTATGAATGATTAGAAATTGAAATTGTGCAGGAGTTGGCATATTGCAAATTGCAACATTTTATAATTGTCCTCTTTGAAAGTTTATGTCGACATTTTTGTACAATAAAATTAAAAAGGTTCAATGTTCAGTATTATCAAATGTTTCTCTCCGTCAACATGAAAGAAAAAAAAAACAACTATTCATAAAAATGAATATTTCATTCGGCTGTCCAATTTTTTTAACGATGTCCACAGAATTAGAATAGCAATATATATATATAGTTGCATGAGGAATAAGCCAATATCGAAATGAACTCAATGACATATTAAAATGAATTCTTTATTTGTTCTAATTTAAATTTAAAGTCAATTGTTCCATCATAATTTTATTAAATATTATAATAATTACTAGTTAATATTTTTCCCTTAGCATGGAATTAAATAATTTCAGATTACGGTTTCAATTTAAATCAGTCAATCTATTAAGTAAGTGCGACCGTACCATGGTTTATAAATTACAGAACTCGTAAAGTTATTAACTGAGTCAGTGTTTTAGATTTGCCCATGGATAGCAATTATTTTAATTACATCACAGAAATTATTTTGTAAATTCAAGATTCATGGGAGAAAATAAAAGTTGACAAGAACAAAAATGATTAAAACTTCCTGACTTATCATTGCTTTGTTCAAAATTTGTGTGATTTAACATTGTATTAAGAAATCTCTCCATCATCCAACGCATCATCAACATGGGAATAAAATGCATTTATTATTTCACATACCAAATGATAACTTCTTAGAGATAAGAGCCGTATTTGATTACCTCAGACTACAGCATTTCAAATGATCGAATTTCATGTCGGATTCAAACATATGCTCGTGTTACTCGAAGAAATTTAAGCTTACATGAGGTTTAAACCCTCGCCCCTCTTGTAATAAGTAGTAACAATTTGAAGGCAAAATCTGAAAAGCGGATTTGTTAACAGCTATGATTTCGTAAAAGAATGGATTACAGTATCCAAAGGAAAAAAAACAACAAAAAAATGAACCTATTAAACAATTCTAGTTTCAGAAATGAGACTAACTCTTCATCTGCCCGAGCTCCAGATCCGACTTGGAAACGCCATTTACCTTCTCCTTCAGGAGAAGCTTTTCGCCCTCGGTATCCACTTGACTGTCAATCTTGATTTGTGGATTCATCTTGGTCTGTTTCTCGTATTCTACCGCCCAGCTGTAAACTATCATGCCGAGGACTGCGAGCAACATTCCCAGTAGAGTCTTTATAGTAAATGCTGAATCAAACAGTATCCATCCCAGTATCAGGACGCATACAGTTTTCATGTGGCCCAGAACTTGAAATGAGGTTGCAGAGAACCGACCAATACAGAGGTATTGACTCATGTTACAGAAGACGGCCAGGGAGCATGATAGAAGTATGAAAAGCTGAAAATGAGGTTGCATCAGAAGAATTTCCAAAAACTTTTAAATAGGAGAACAAAAATAGAGCAACACATTTGGATTTTACATACATGAACACTAGCTTCAAATAAAAGACACGAACAAGCCTTTCGAGCCTTTTTTTTCTTTGGTTGCAAACGAAAATAAGCTATATCTTTCAAAGTTCACATTACAGATAAAGCTTAGCTACAAACATAATATTTTCAGAATGTTGGAACTTACCGTTACTCCGGTTGAGAAATGATAGCTCAAGAGGAATCGATCATTTATATAGTAGTCAATGAATGGACCAAAGAGAAGAAGAGAGACAGCCTGGATCGGTGCAGTTTTGCTTAGAAGCTCAAATGAACCAATACTGTACTTCTTCTGGAAAGATCCAATCGTCTGAATTGACAGAAAAAAAGTAGCATAAGTATCAATTAGTGACAGAATCGACAGAAAGTTAGTTCTTTGATGGATGCATCCTTAAGACATGAAGATGAATTTAATGAACAATTACCACAAGAGCAACTAAGAACTTAGCAAGCATCTTTTCTTCCCAAACCAGCATTTATATACAGTTGTATGCTTTTCTTCTTTGAGAGGAGTTGTATGTTTAAATTACATCATCGAAATCATGGTTATGTTTGCATGAAACAAATATACAGAACTTCTTTGAACAGTTCTAACTTCTTTTGAGGGGGAAAACGGCTCAAACTTGAGATTAAATACATTTTGCCCAAGTAAAAGTTTGATCAGCAAATGTTGAAGATCTTGTTTAGCAAGTTGTATTCATGGAACTTACATGGACAACTTCACTACATTCAACACATCTTAGACTACACTGCTTTTATTTGCTTTTCATTTATAGTCTAGGTGACGCATATTCTTTTTGTCTTTAATAAGACAAATTTTTTCCTGGTGTCTCATTCATCGGCCAGTGACCTCTCCTGCCCCACACATAACATGAGTCTAAATGTTGGCTTTCTAAGCCCTTGGACTTCCATGTTGCAAGCTAGACGATGTGTGTTATGATCTAATTATACAGGTTGAGATGTCAACAGAAGGTAGGTACAACAGAGATTGGCATACTAGAGAAAAGTAGAAATATGTTAAAGTCAATTATATATAAAGAGAAACTCAATGCAAGACAAATGATTGCCATTGAAACAGGTGAATTGTTCGCCAATAGCAAAGAAGACGGAAGGATGAAGTGATAGATCTGGACTACACAGAGGAAGAAGATGGACTTTTATTCAACAAGCTATATATACAATGTATTGTTTGAGCCTCTAATGCGTTTAATTACCTGCATTCTTAAAAATATGACATAACTATATGTCTCCATAAAAATATCAAGTTGTCTGGTAGCCTGATTTGTCAAGTCACATATACTGACCCAGAACAGAGTTATTGGTTATATCTTCAATAACAATAAATCTAATATGTTCAGAAGATTTTATCTTCGTGCAGATTAAGAAATCCTTGGTAACTGAGAGCAGACCAAAGAAAACCTATACAATCGATTAGAGAATAAAATAAATGGACTAGGACATTGATTAAGATGTTGAAGGGGACAGAAAAAGGAAATCATATTGACTAAAGATATGGTGAAGAGAGTTGAGATGCTTACTATCTGTTGTAATGACGTACAAAAAATAGCCACAGCTGCACAAAGTAAACCCTTAGAATTGATTTCTACATCAGTAACAGTGCAAATACCAACACCCAATGCAACAGCTACCACAGCCATTATCACCCTAGGTGAGTAGTATTTGCTATGCAATGCATATTCCATCAAGCAAACTGTAGGTATAATGCTCAGTTTGGAAATCTGCATATCCAAATAAGATATCTCAAAATGAGAATCAAGACATAGAGGGTAAAACAATTGTGTACTTACTTTCCCAAAAGATTGACTAACCTGATAAAAACCAACTGAGTTCAACATAAGGCTCAAGTTCATCCCAGTAATTGACATATTAGCTACAATAGAGAACCAGAAGAGCTCCCAGAAAGGAACATGCTTGGACATGGATAGGCCAGTTGCATTCGAAATCCATCCAACAAGAGCCGTAACAGCAAAATGAAACCCAGTAAGTGTTGTGGCTGCAAAATTTTCAACAAGGATTAGAAATCTCGCTCAAAATGCAGAAGAAATAAACTAAGATCAGAGTAGAATTATGATTTATCCACAGTTCTCGAGAATTAAAACTCCATTCAACATCAATTAAGTTTCTTGAGGACGACAGCAAATATTCAAATGCTAATGGAACAAATAAACATACAACAAGATCTAAATTGAAAGCATAACTGCTATTCATGCGGATTACTAACTGCCCTAATCAGCCTATCAGCTGCTAAATCACAAGCACAAGAACCGCTTGAAAGACCCAACGTTGTGGCTTTATAGAAAACTATCATTCACCAAAGATAAGTAGCTACGTTGTAAAAAGATGACAAAGATTGTATCCTATAGATCTGAGAAAGTAAGTTTTTTTTTTTTACCAATTCAAGTTACAACTTTTACTGACCTCTCTGTGAACCGAAGCCCTTAACAACTGAAAAACAGTTTCCTAATCTAAGATGAAGTGTGATGTTTCTACGGCAAAAAGATAGAAGTTCAAATCCCTATCCAAGCGAGAAAAACCAGCATAATTAAACCTGAATCCAGATCAAATCAGCAGCTTCCAAGACAAAATTAAATGCTAACAAGCTCAAAATTCCATGTGAATGGAAGAAAACACCAAGATAGATCAACACAACCTTAGATCAAAGTCGGCGATTGCTGACCTAAAAATCCAATTTTGACCAGCTCAAACTCAAATTTCAGTAGAATAACAGGAGACAGAACGAAAAAAAGAATGTAACACTAAATAGGTCTAATGCTCCAAGGAACATTTCTTTTACAAGCTTGTATAATCCAACTTCACCGTGAACAGTCAAACAATACGAGCAAAAACATTAGCGAATCGATATTTTTATTTATGTTTACCGAAGCAGAATCCGTATCCCCCGGAAGACATCAGCTGCTTGTTGACCATGATGATTCCCACGGAGCTGACCACGTTCATCGCCCACGCCCCCACATCCGACACCATCGGCTTCTTCTCCGGATCCGTCGCTCCGACGCCTCCTCCTCCCTTCATCTCTCCTCCTCTGTTCCGCCGAACGAAACCCCTTTCCCGATCCCCTAACTCCGTGAACACAGAGAGGCAGCGGAAACGGCTGCCACTCCGCCGCAACCCCGCGCGGGACGGTGCAAATATCGAATCTTTTTGCGGCCCTTCGTCGGAATCTTGGTCGGGAGAGGAGGAGGAGGACAGAGAGGCGAGGGATCCCGGAGAAGAAGAGGCGTCGGCTAGAAAGGAAAGTGAGTTACTACTTGGATTTTATAGGGAGGAGAAGAATTAATTAAGATGTAAACGGAAGGACAATTTTTTTTATCATGTTTAGATTCATTTATCTTTTTTATTTTTTCTTCTTATATTATAAAAGATAAAATAGTACAAACTAAAAATATGTAAAATAAATTAAATTCTCAAATATATATAAAACATCAATCTTTTTCCACCATTGGTTAATTAGACGCCTAAGAAATAATGTTGAATATATAATTCTCAAGCATATTAAATATCATTCTCACTTTTTTTAGCATCTTAATGATCCACCATTTATAATTAAAAGATGCATTTTCATGCAAAATGTGCGACATCCTCAATTCATAAAGTTCAATTCTTAAATGAGGGGATTGAAATCTTTTACATTCTTCATAAGAAAAAAAATAATCAAATAGTAGAAATAATAATTTAATATAAAATGAGGGAAATAACGACAAATATTGGGTTATGGACAGGTTGGGATGGAGTGGGGACAAGGTGGCATTATTAATAATAGTTATTGCTGAGGATACCAAATTAATTTATGCCAGTGATTTGTTTGGTAAGAGAGCACAAGTCCGCTGAAGACTTAATAATTAGGTGTAGAATATTCATCCATTTTCTCATATATTCCTAAGCGAAATTACATACCATACAAATCGAGTCTAGCAATTTAAAATTAAACCATTATCATCAAAGAAAAATTATTTTTATTATTATTATTATTATTATTATTATTATTATTATTATTATTATTATTATTATTATTATTATTATTATTATTATTATTATTATTATTATTATTATTACAACTAAACGCAACGCCAAAATTTTGTGGGTGCCATGCGTTACTTATGACAAATTTTGTTGGGTCATTTTGTGTTAGAATCTACAGTACAATTTTGTATTTTGTGCACCATCCAAAAAAAATGTACCTTCTCTATTACTTGGACTAATACTTATATTGTACTAAAATTCTAAAGTGAATAAAAACAAGTTGAAAATTTTTTTCCAGTCACGCAGCAGTGATTTTTTTTTATTATAATTTCCTTTAAAAAAATTAGAAAAAAAATAAAGAATCAATACTTCTAGCGGTCAACCCAAAATCAGGATTGGTTTTAATTTCAAAATGTAGAGTTCTATCAGAAATCTTACAAAATTTTGTAATACTTTAACTTAATTAAAGGAAAATAAAAAAATAGTAATTTTGCTGAGACATTTAAGAAAAGTATTCAAAAGATTCCATATTTTAAAATTTATTTATTTGTATTATGTCTCCCCCTCATTTGTAATTAATATCGATACATATTTACGTGCAATGATGATTTCGAACTCATAAATGAGAGAGAGAGAGAGAGAGAGAGAGAGAGAGGGGGGGGGAGGGAGGGAGAGCGAATGTATGCATGTAGTGGTCGCCGATTGTTGTTCACATGTCAACAACTGCGTCAAAGGGGTCCACAAAGAAATAATTATAGAAAATCATAAATATCTTTTTTTGTGATGATACAAACGTGGCATGCATCTAAATAAAATTCTTTTTTCCACTCAAATATTATATTCAAAACCATCCAAAATCGCTTTTGAATCGCTTGCTGTATGTGCCAGAGTATTTTTATTCTGCATTTTTCAGACACGACTCACTGAGAGAAATCATCTGTTATTGTTTCTGAAAAAAATTAACATTATCTTCTAGATGCATTTTTTTTTCTTTTTTGTGCATTGCTACACTAAAGGCCAATTACAAAATGATAATTAGATTTCTCAGCTCTTCAATATATAAATTATTTTCCCGAGATGGGACTAATTCAACATAGGACTTGGGTTGGCAGAGTGTCATAATTGACTTGATTACAGGTCGGTTTCTGATTCCAATCAAGGAAAATGATATGACATTGATATGAAGAGATTCCACGCGGTTGTCTGATCAGAAAAACTTGGGAAGCTGAAGAAAAACTTCCCTCGCCAAGAACATAAATTCGGAAACTGACCAACCCATTCAACCTTCCCACACTCTGAGCACAAATTCGGCTTCTTCTGATCAGAAAATTAATGTGCTCCCAAAACTCCACTGACTGTTTTCAGACTTTCTTATGTTTTTTTTTCCCTCTAAGATCTTGCAGATAGAAAAGAACAAATATGGAGTTGGTCTAAGAACTACCATTTGAATTGGTCTTCCAAGAATGTACCGTCACATCTCTGTGCTGAAATGTGTTTGGCAGATGCAGCAGAAGTATCCTCAAAGTAACAGAAAAAAAGAATGTAACGGAAGATGCTGCTATATAATAATGGACATGAGGACGTTCGTGGCTCGCACGAAGCAGAATTATGTTTGTGATTCTTGGAGTTGGCACTTAGTAGTGCCATCCATGATCCAAACAATATTCTGTACATGGCCAGACAGATGATGCAAAGAAGTGAAAGAACCAAACACCCAACACTGCCTTCCTTTTTTTTTTTTTTTTGCCTGACGCAAGAAAAGGCTCCATGTTAATTCAGAGAGCTTGAGGGGGCCTTCTCACATGGCTTCCCTGACATTGAGATGTGATTGGGTTTTGTTTGGTGGATGTGCATTTTTTGTTCTTTGTATTATAATCATTCTGTGTGGAGGATGTTTTCTGGCTGATTCTGAATCTTAATCTCTCTACTCCACCATGTGTTTCCATGCTTGTTCTTGCATATGTATGACCCCTGTGATGGCTGTTCCGGGAAACCTTAGGTGGCCTTCTAAGCCTGTGCAAACTAATATATCTTATTGTCTCACAATAGATTTAAGTATACAAAGTTAGCAAGAGCAAAGTAATTATGTGGGTGCTTACGGTTTCCAGCATCTGTCAGCAAAAGTCCATTATCATCCCATTAGCATTACCAGATTACATAAATGAACTTCCCCCACCCCACCACTTTAAAATGAGAAAAAAAAAAGCAATTGAATGTAAAAAGAACCACGAAATAGTAACTGCAGTTTTCAAAAATATCCAGGAGTAAACTTTGAAAAGAGAAATTGTTTGTAGAGTCTCCATAGAGAACAAGAACGAATTGCTGCATGATGAACTGCAAATCTTTTCATATAGTTCAAAGCCAGCATACAAATAAAGAAATCAACAATGTCTTGATGAGACGGCAAACAATACAACTTAAAGAATAGTGAAGAAATTAATTTCCAGCGCCAAATCAATACCAAATCAAACTGATCATCGATTTCTATTATTGCCGCCTGAAAGGACATTACGTTACAGTAAATTGTGGCCATGACCTTGCTGTCATGAAAGAACTACTGAAAATCAAGGTTGGGCAAGCCTATTGTGAAGTTGTGTTTCTGTAGAACTTGATGGAAAGCAACCAAGGGATACTCATATTTTATTAATTTTTTCCGAGCCAAAACAGCAAGGGAAACTGAGCTGCAGCCAAGAACAGCAGAAAATAATGATTCCTGCTAGAATGCTTCTCATAGCTCCTTGACCCTCCAAGAAGAACCCTTTTCATGGTCTTCACAAGGAAGACACCAGTGCACACAGACATCCAAGGCAAAATGAAATAATATGAGTAACCTGAGAAGATCCTGGCCAGAACCGCAAGAGACATGCCAGCGAATCCATAACCAGCATATGCCACAATGTCCAGGAGAGGGGAGTCACCACTTCCCAAAGAATATAGCAAACCTTTCAAAAGGAGGATTTGAAAAAACCAACCTGCAAGTCCTTTTGTGAACTGGAGGCTCAAAGCTTCTGGAGAAAACCTAAGAGGAAAAAAAAAAGAAGCTATAGTTATCATGTGAGCTAAAACACGGCGACAGAAGCATTCAACTTACCTGCCAAAAGCACCCAATGAAAATCCTGTTACAACAATGTAAGTACCAAAGGCCATCAAGGGAATGTATAGATCCGGTGCATTAATATCGTGAATTGGAGGCTTGTATGACAGTCTTCCTGCTACTGGCTCAGTAATTCTAGTCCAGTGCCCCTAAACAAAGAAAGGTGACTTGTGGTGGTAAAACAATTGAAGCTAACTTGAAAGAAGATGCAGTACCTAGTTCATAAAAAATCTTACCCTGTGCAGGAACGGGAACAGGATCATCTTTAGTTTGTTCCTTACATATTGGCCATTCACTTGAAAGTAATATTGTGGATCAGACAAATACTGGGTAATCTGTTTCAAAAATCATGTTAATATTTGAAAGACTGGTCTGTTAAAAGTCATTTAAATATCACATGAAAAAGGAAGCTCTGTTGTAGTATTGCACTCTTCATTTAAATACCACAATATTTGTAAGCATCCTACATTTGTTTGCATGAACTCTGAGCTTGATCCCAAGAACTTTTCTCCATATGCTCCTAGTCCACCACGGATAATCCCTGATCCAGCACCATAGAGGGTATTTTCAAAAGGATTTGCTGATGATCCCTGCATTCTGACCTGGTTTGCAGAAATAAGCATTCATAGCTGCAGCAGCTTAAAATGGAAGGATCCTTAATTCCTTATAATGGCTTATGAAATTTTAAGATAAACCAAATGTGATTGTAGAGCTCAAGATAATCTTTTGAAAGAACGAAATAGATAGACATCAAGCTGTGGATGAACTTCCATGCAAATTGCTTCTAGGAGCAATTTCATAAGCCATTTGGTTTATCTTAAAAAAAAGTTGGATTATAGCTGACCTTTCAGATGATAATATCACAGCGAGAATCGATAAGTTCTTTGATCTGTCAATATAGATACGTAATCATGAGAAAGAAATAGTAAGAATACTTTTGTTGAGGGGTAGAAACATTCAGAATAGAGAAGACACAAAAATATCAACTTTGTGCTACAGAAAGATGCTTCATTTGTGAGATCGCACAAGTTATTATATCTCAAGTGCATGGCAAATGCAAACACAAAACTGCATATCTACTTTCCTTAAAAAATACATAGATGCAAAGGTATTGGTAAGGATACATTTGAGCTCCACAAATGTGAATTCTCATATAATGATCTATCCACCCATCTTTAAAATATTCTACGCAAAGAAGAATATAAGCTGATAATTCATTAAATACGTTTGGCGACTAAAAAATACTGTCAAATCATTTTCCACAGGAAGGTTGTTCTTTCCATATGATCTTTACAAACTTGTGCATTTAGCACACAAATTATCCATTATTTGTTTGCTTACAGACTCATACTCGTTTGGGGCACTTGGTATTGAACATGCTTGGGCGCCAGTCATTTGTAGATATAAATGGCTCTTCCTGAAACTCAATGGTGTGTGGCAAAGGAACTTCAAAGAACAATTTTCCAGGACAAAAAATGACAGTCAAAGATGCACATTTATTGGTTCTGATTTTTCTTCTTTCCATTTTCAGTCTGGTTGGCGCCCTGGTTCTACCATAGTTGAACGACAACAATAAATCAGAAAACTTTTGAGAAATAACATGGGAGGACTTATCGTAGTGGAACAAAATTACAATGCGATCAACTGCTTCGGATCAACTAATTAACAATGCAGCTCTCAGGAGCATAATGGCAAGCAGAATCACCGCATTTGAATATACAACAACATACGGGGAGAGAAAGGGGAGACGGCCGGGTTCCTCCGGCGCTCAGATCTCCGGCCGTCGCCGGTTAATACGATCGATCAGAAAGGTAAAAAAAAAGCTGGATCTAGGAAGCAATGAAACGAAACTTACCGGCGAAGAGGAGAGACGTTGACGTTTGAAACAAATCGGCAGCAAATTGTTGCCTTTAGGCTTTTACATTTTGCTTTTATTTTATTTTTGATTTTTTTGGGGGAAAGTGGTGTACTTCCCAGCACTACACTTCAAATTAAATTATAGTATTTATCATTAAATTAATTTCCAAATTATATATTAATTTAGCTAATTATTATTATTATGGTGAATTTTTTTATTTAAGTACATCTTAATCTAAATTATCACGTGAAATTAGTCTAATAAGACTTACACCTTTGTATTCTCATATTTATTTGTATTAACTTTTTTATAATTAAATGATAAAACTAACTTATTTTATGATTAATAATAATAACTTGTTTTATTTTAGATTTATTTCCTTTAACACTCTCAATTATAATTTTTTTCGCATCTATAAATTTACAAAATTTAATTTTCAAACTTAATTTGATAATTTAAATACTTCAGTTAAATTTAATCTAAAATTTGTTAACTTTCTTTTTTTAATAAATGTGAATGTCATTTTTATCTCTTTATTTTTAACATAAAAATACTTAAAAAATAAAAAAATAATGACATAAATATAATATTGTATAAAAATATTATTATCAATTAGTTATTTTACTTGTATTGATTATTTTTTATTTTATGATCCCTGTGCCGTATCGGCACAACGAGCCACCGTCAAGAGCAAGTGATGATTGTGTTTTAATTTAGTTACTAACTTCTTAATTTAAAGATAGTTTAGATTAATCAGTTGGAGTCTATTTTATTCCATGCGTTCGATGTGAGGTGAATTTGAATTGTTTGTGCTTATTGCTCCTTATTATATTTTATTGTATTTTGTGCTTTTCTAGTTGTGATTGTAACGCCCGAGAGTTCTAAAAAATAAAAAGAAAAGAAAAATCAAAATAAAAAAGGGAAAAGATAAAAGATAAAAACCGTGTGGAAAGGATAAAAAGCAAATCAGAGTTAGATTAGAATTTGATTCTTCACCCATACGAATTCGTTTCTCCTCTATAAATACGAGGTCAAATCAAATCAAGAAATCCATTTGACTTCCTATGAGTTGGCCCTAAATATTCTTCTTGCTTGTGTGCCTTTTTTGCTTTCTCCTTCACATCTGACGGCTGCTGTCAACAAAGGACGTGGACGACATCGGGCGCACATCTAAATCGAGAGAAGAGGGCAGAGGAAGAGGAAGAACGAATTAGTTTCTTGGACAGAAACTTGTAAGGTATAGAAATAGATTAGATTCGTAATAGAATTTTATTTTTAAACTTGAAATATGTTCTACCATGTTCCTTATTATAGTATGATGTTCTACGATGACGATTGGTGCCGGCCATTACCGGAAAAAATGAACAGGACGCGTACTGCACGTCCACGCAATTTCTACGTAATGCAGACCCGGCCCAGGTTCTCAGTAACTCGGCCCGAGCAGGTCCTTCGTTGGACAGAGTTCGTTGGAACTCGGCCCGGATCCGTCACTGCTTATGCTCTCCGATCTCTATAATCGGATGAACCCGGCCTAGGTTGAGGATGACTCGGTCCAAGTTTCACGCACGACGAACAATCGGGCACGATGATTGCCCCGACTAGAAGACAACCCGACCAAGCTCTGGTGTAACTCGAACTTGGCCCGGGTGTAACTCGAACCCGACCCGGGTTTACCCCTGATTTTTCGAGAGTGTCGATTGATGAACTCGACTCGAGTTTTTCCCACTCGGCCCGAGTTTCGACACGTATTATGTTAATTTTATAATTTTTAGATTCATGATTCATGTGCTTACTTCAAATCTTAATGATGATGATTATGTCGATAATGCACATGATTTACTCTCCACGATCTTATCTTGTTATTCTAAAAGTTCTTATGAAGATTTAATTAAAAGCTGCAAGATAAAATACGAAAATCGTTAAATGAAAAGCTCTTATTTTATGATAGACTAGTGATGGGCTGACTTCTGTCAATTATGGACTAACTATGGTCAATTATGAATTGGCTCTATCAATTATGATACTGATGATGGATTGGGTTGAAGAGGGTCTCTCCGTGGGTTGAAATATACCCCAAATAAGTTAAAGATGAATAATAAAGATGATGAAGAAGATGAAAACATATGAAGAATTCTCTTATAATGATTGGGCTTTTGCCACTCCTTTTATGATGATTTACTTATGATCGTTTGATTTCTTATTCCTATATCCCTTTACATATTTCCATTACTCCTATTATGATTGTGATTTACTTTCCTCATGATATGATGATGATGATGTTTATATTAGTTCCTGTATAGTATCATAATATTATGATGATATTTATCTTACTTTCATACTGAATTATAAAACTCATAAGGAGGTTTTCTCATGTATGTTTTTAAATGCAGACCAAGGTCAGAATGATAAAAATGACCAACAATGACCGATCGACCTCGTAAGTGGTTGTACATGGTATCTTGAGTACTTTAGATGATGGGATAAATTTTCCATTTTTGCATATTAGTTGATATATTAGTTTCCTCTTGATCCATATGAAGTTCTTTATCAGTCTTCTGCATATTAAAATGTCATACTCTTTTTATTTAATGATGATTAAATTTTCCGCTTTTATTGATATTGAGTTGATCAGTCAATCATATCTTTTGTTAAGAATGGTCTGTAGCGTTCTTGAAACATATTCTGTCATGCGGCGAAGTGCGATTTGAGGGCGTAACAGTTAGGTATCAAATCCTAATGTTAGGACATTCTCATGTCATATTGTCTTTATGATCCTATGATGTCATGGTCCATTTCAAGTACCATGAGCAGTCACCACGCCACTTGAAGTCATGTCAAATAAGTTTATCCTCATTTCGTAAGATAAATTATTAAGATGACAATTTTTTATATTTGGCTTGGCCAATATGGATCTTTATGATTCTTATAATAATGACGATGACATATTCTATGAACATAGAATAATTTTATGATGTGACAATTGACATGCAACATTTATCTTCCATGTTATCTCATCACATCTTTTCATGTCACATTTTATATTGTCTATCATGTTAGGACGATGAAGTAATGATCTAATAATGATTTGATCAAATCTCTATTCATGATTTCATATGTGACCTCATTTATACCATTGATCATTTTATCAAAGAATGAATCTTTCCTGATGATGTTTAGAAAAAAGGTCACATCAAACATAAGTCATGATAAAAGTCATTGATATAAAGATGGTGATTACCATGTTTTCATTATCAATCGTATCGAATCATATGATGATGTAATTGATGTACAACACTCTTGGTGAGCTTATTGATCTGTGCACGACATAGGTTACATACGAAGATGATGATCCTATGAAAATAATTTCATATTATAAAACACGTCCAAGGATACTAATGACTATTGAAGATAAGATCTTTTCTTCACGTTGGTTAAAAATTTGTAAGAGGATTATGATGTAATTCTCAGTGATTTTCCTTTCATGATGTACAAGTATTAGACAAGACAAGAAGATAATTACCGGTACCCAAGTGAATAAAAAATATTAAATTAGAAGTTGAGTGACCTCCTTCTAAGTATGGCCCTGATTTTCAAAGACCTCTTAGATAGTAACATTAACAAAAATGTATGAATTGAAGAGACAAATTTAGTAACTTTAAGACAAAGGTTTATGAGACCGAGTGTCTCATTTTTAGATGTTCTTTTTCTTTTGTAAAGAAGAAGAATGACCCTACGAATTTAGAGATTGATTACAAGTTATTAAATATGACAACTATCAAAACACGTGTCTATTACCATGTAAAAATGACCTATTTGAGGTTAGGATGTTCTCAAGATCTACAAGAGAGTACTAACATCTTTGGGTTGCTGAAGAAGATATAATTTTTTCATCGATTTATAATCACTATGAATTTAGTAATGCCACTGGACCAATGAACATCCCTTCAAACTTTTAGATCCTCATGAACATTGTATTCAGACTATGTCTAAATTTATGTAGAAAAGATGAAAGTGTTCATCGTTTAAAAGAGCATTAAGAATGCTTCCTTTTTAGCAGTACCCTAATATGTGACAACAAAAATGATATAAAGCTCTTGAAAGATTTTGATTTCTCCATGAAATATCATTTTGGTAAAATGAACTCGATTACACATGGACTCATACACCAATAATAAGATTCGCTAGGCTTCATGAGGCTGTGTATGACATGATGAAGGAACTACATATATAGAATTCAAACATTGAAGCTCTACAAGGAGAAGTGTTAGATAAATGTTATAAGTCTAGGTTGCGATCTATTAGGGATCATGTCTTATAAGGAAAATATTAGATGATTATTATAAGTCTGGGTTGTGATCCATTTGGAAAGTATAAGGAAGTATAAGGATGTAACCATAAGTCTGAGTTGCGATCCATTTAGGAAGTAAAAATATGTATAAGGATGAACAAATAGCAATGACATGAAACATGAAGATATAAAAGTATGTTCTAAGTACTCAGCATGTCAATGTGAAAAAAATATAGAGAGAACTAGAAACTTTATGAAAAGATGATGCATGACGTTAATAATTCTATATAGAGATGGTCTATACAATTTTATCTAATGATGCCAATGTTAGTTCAAATGATCCTTATGTTCATATACAACAATTTATGATCAATTACATTCCATGAAGGTGATGACTATGATGAAGGATTATGTCTAGTGACACTAATAATTCGTGTATGATGATCATCGATTTTATAAGTCGATGTATCTTAGGGTACCATTGCTCTTAATGATCTCCATCATGATTATTTTCTGCCACCATACTTGGCTATGTCATTGTTGATCTTTACGATTCATATGATGATTTACATAATGACTATTCTATAATTAAGGAATGATCCTACGATGATGATAATCTTTTTTATGATGTCAAATAAGAAATCTTCTTGATTTTCTTATGATATCGCGTGGTTATATAATTGACCATATCATATGTTACCTTAATGACTCTTAGTCTTAGAATCCAGGATGATCATGCCATATATTTATGATTGTAATGATCATTTTATGGAATTAATCATGAGACAATATTTTATTTTTAACCTATCGATGCTTATCCATTCTATGTCATGACCTTTTAATGTTCAGGATAATTATGTCATTCGCAAAGTTTCCTTTAAGATCTTGGATACCTACATGTTAGGTGAAAAAAAGTTTATAAACAAAATAAACAAGTCAAGAAAGTGAAACGATATAAAGAGGATGAAGACAACTCAGACATGATAAAAAGTTTGTGATGGATCTTTAAACCGATGATCAAGTTATATTAAAGGTTTCACTTATTCAAGAGGGCGTTTGATCCAAATCACTATTTGATCGCAAATAAAAAATTGACTCAAATGATGTCATGACATCCTCAAATTTCTCATGATGATTAGATCTGACCTTTAGATGATGGGACAAATTTTTTTTTCCGCATATTAGTTAATGTATTAGTTTCCTTATCAGTCTTCCACGCATTAAAATGTCATATTCTTTTTATTATTTAATGATGATTAAGTCTTCTCCTTTTATCGATATTGAGTTGATCAATCAATCATATTTTTTTTGTATATACGTAAGGATGGTCCGTAATATCCTTGAAACATATTTTGTCACGTGACGGAGTGCGATTTGAAGGCGTTAGAGTAATTATCTAGATTGATTTACGTCTTTGTCAACGAGTTTTAAATCATTCCATTGAGCTTGTGCACTGCATCATACACGATTTTCTTTAATTTATCGTATGCATGCATGCATCAGAGAATTTTTTTTAATTGCCAACAAGGTTTTTTTTTTTTAAAAAAAGATAGATGTATATGCATGTCAAAACCATATACTTTATCGTAAGAAAATAGTCTTACATTAAGCTGGTGAACACGTAATAATAACCAACCGATGATTGGATTGCTTGATCTGATCATGCAATACTAATAATTACATAATTTTAATATTATTGTTATCACTATAATTAATATTAATATTATTCAATTTAATTGTTCTTGATAGGTACAACAGACCGGACTATATTGGCCAATCCAATCTATGAGAAGCCTTAAAATCAGGCTCTAATTAAATCGAATTGAAACGATCAAAATCGGTCAAAATGAAAAATTATTTTTTACGTCGAACATAATATTTAATATGATTATTATGAGTCAAGACATACCCTATTTGAAAATCAAATTACTTATTTGAAATATCAAATATTTAAGTTATGAGCGACGACATATCCTATTTTATAGGATAATATATGTATTTGGCAGCGCCGCCATGTTGGACCCCAAGTCCCTCATTTGTTGATGGTGGGGGTACACAAAAGTATTTGATGGCAGTTCCACTCCAAGAAGTTTTAATCAAGATAGTAACTCATTTTTTTTAAATTTTATTATTAAGATGATTTATTTGTAATACAATTGTGTTGGCCATGCACCATTCTTTTTTTTATGAAAAAGATCGCAATAATAACTACATTTAATTATTACCATCATCAGAAACGACACAAAGAGGAAATTCAATGTAACAACCACCAAAAAGATAAAAAAAATAAAAATAAAAAAAGAAGATAATATAACGTGATGGACAACACTGCTGGGGGATAAAGTCCAATGCAACTCAAAGTTGGAAAAGAAAAAGAGATAAACTCTGATTTCATCATATCGGATTAGGGTGAAGATTGTTATATATATAGAATCAGATTTATGCATTAAACCCCACGACCTCTTTTCTTTTTTTTTTCTTTTCTCCCCGTGCTGTTGTTCGTGCGCGACAAGAGCAGAATTTCTCACGCCTTTGCTGGAATTCTGCAGAAGGTGGCCGAGAGGAAATTAGGGAAGAAAATAGGAGACGCGGCCGTTGA
The DNA here is from genome assembly GCA_030549335.1 of Pontederia crassipes. Lineage (NCBI taxonomy): Eukaryota > Viridiplantae > Streptophyta > Magnoliopsida > Commelinales > Pontederiaceae > Pontederia > Pontederia crassipes. The sequence goes on along the minus strand of CM060184.1, from coordinate 39,842,596 downwards.
TCGCGAATAGAGGTGAGTGAATCGAAATCACCTTGCATGGCCTCTGAATTATCTCAATTCATTCCCGAATCGTTATGAAAAAAATATGAATATGATTCAAGTTATTATTTTTAATTGTTTGATTTCTTGAATTCTTTGATTGGTTGATTGTTGCATGCATAGTTATTTTTGTTTGTTATATTTCTGTATTATTGATTGCTAAGATGTAAGATTTAGAGGGGATTCCGTTCTCGGTTTTATAACGCAATTACGGCCGAAAATTTGTTTGGCCGTAATTTTCTTACGGTCGAGAAAAGGATGGAGAGAGAAAAAGTGGAGATGGATTGGCCGTAAGAGAATTAAAAAAAAAGATGGAGAGAGAGAAAGCGGAGATGGATTGGCCGTAAGAGAAATAAAAAAAAGGGAAGAAGCTTACGGCCGTAACGAAATAAGGGTTAATTTTTACGGCCGAAATAGAATGGAGAGTAGGGTTTTACGGCCGTAACGTAATAAGGGTTAATTTTTACGATCGTAAAGTGAAAGAATTCCTCGGGCGTAAAATCCAAAGAATTTGGGTTTTTTACGGCCGTAAGGTGAAAGAATTCCTCGGGCGTAAAATCCAAAGAATTTGGGTTTTTACGGCCGTGAGGTGAAGGAATTCCTCGGGCGTAGAATCCAAAGAATTAGGATTTTACGGCCGTAAGGTGGAGGAGATTCTTTGGGCGTAAAATCCAGCAAAATTCACCTATTAATATCTCTTTATTTTGATATGAACATTATTGATTTCCTTATAATTCCAACATGAACTCTTTGTCTTGATTTACCTCATATCGATCATATCCCCTTCATCACATGATACAAAGAATAAAAAGATACTGAAAGTGATTAATAAGTTCAGATGAAAGATTAATGATGAGTTGCCAGTCCAAGCCAAGTGCATCAAGATAAGGGTCGCTCCCTTGGTCATGGTTTGATCACACATTAACCCGCACAAGGCCGTATCGTTTGCTGGGCATACCCCAAGAATTAAAGGCACCTCAAAGTCACCCTGATTGTTAATTAATAACCAAGATCGACAAGCATGTTCAAGTTCAAGTTCAAGTCAAGTCAAGTATGTCATGATTCCAAGTTTACTATGTACTATTGATCCTCATGATTCATGATATCGCTGATCTTATCCTTATTATGATCCATGATACTTATATGTTATCTTTCATGTTCAAGTTAAGCCTGATTAATTATCGCTGATTATTATATTCATGTCATGCATTGTATATCATGTGGTTCTCCACTAGGCTGTAAAGCTTACGGAAGGACCTCCTCCCCTGTGTCTGATTTCCACAGGACTAGGTCAGTAACGTGATGGAGTAGGCGTGTGATGATGAGGCTCTAGCGGTAGGACAGCACATGAACCATAGGGCTTTTAGAGTGTTATTTAGTTTTTATTTACCTTCCGCAATTTAAATTCATGATGTAGAACTCAGTTTATCTCTTAGTAATGACATAGTTACTTTTAGACTTCCGCAATTAAAGTTATAATTTATCTTTATTTCTTTTCTTCCGCTGACGTGTCTCGGTTCTTGACTGAGATATGGTCAATATTATGGTCAAGCTATAGCATGCCGTAGCGTCTCCAAATTGGTCTTCGTCACGTGGCGGGGGTCGATTTGGGGGCGTTACATTTATGGTATCAGAGCCTAAAGTTAGGACTCTCTTGACGTCCTAGTGTATAGAATGGTATAGTATGGTAAGAGGTTCATGTGCTATCGCCGTGCAGTCGCCACACCCTCCACCGAAAAGTAATGTAAGTCAAGTTTATGTTTAAGATAAGTTATGATTTATTGATGCATGATTTTATTGTATGAATAGAAGATAAGCATGTCACGAGCGTATTCAAGAGCAAATGGCCAGAGCGGACCAGAATCTATATGAGGCATCGGAAGGCCCACTTCCTGAGATGGGGGCCCAGCCGGGTCGCGGACGTGGCCGTGGCCGAGGTCGTGCGCCAGGCCGCGGAAGAGGTAGAGGCCGCGCAGCTAGAGCGCCATTAGAGGAGCATGTGGATGAGTTTGCTCCACCTGAGGGTAGCTAGGCAGGAGACAGTCCACCGGCGTCAAGGCGTCGTAATCAGAGGGCACGCCATGAAGCAGTAGAAGACACCATCCAGGCTTTCCTGAAGTTGCATCCGCCTCATTATGATGGGAAGGTGGACTTTTTCAAGGCTGAAGAATGGATTGAGACTATGGATCGGATTTTTAAGCTGATGAGATGTACTGATGAACGCAAGGTCCTGTATGCCACACACATGCTTACTGGTACTGCGATGGGCTGGTGGAAGACTACAAGGGCCACCAGGTTCAGAGGGATGGAAGAAGAGGACATAGCATGGGATGAATTTAAAAAGGCTTTCATGGCGCGCTACACTCCTGAACATGACCGCATCAACAAACAAGAGGAGTTCCTGCAACTGCAACAGGGAACCATGTCTGTGGCAGATTACCACACCCAGTTCATCCTACTGGAACAATATTGCCCGATGCCATTTGAAGGACGTATTAGGGCTAACAGATTCATTAATGGACTACAACAGGCACTGAAGACTGAAGTCCTGTCTGGGGATTGTGAAGATCTAGAGAAGGCTGTGAGGTTAGCCACACGTATGGAAAAGGATCAAGCTGAACGCAAGGCCAAAGCTCCAGCCAAAGCAATAGAGCAGCCCATGCCTCGAACGGATGATCATCAGCCATTTAGGAGGAACGACCGTCGCGATCGTCGTTACAGGCCATACCAGCAGAGAGAAGCCCCAAGACAGGCTCAAGCTCAACCACGGCCTGCGCCAATGCAAGCACAGCCACTGAGGCAACTGCCACCGCCACCACGTCAGCCACAAGTGCCACAGAAGCCTTTATGCCCTCACTGTGGCCGTCACCATGATGGAGAGTGTCGTAGACTGAGCGGCGCATGCATTCAGTGTGGACAGTTCGGACATTTCATCAGAAATTGCCCACAGGCTGCCAGAGGAGGCCGAGACAATCGAGCAGCAGGAGGTGCAAATCCCGTTGTGCAAGGTCGTGTGCACAATCTGGAAGCTGATGCAGCCCAAAATGATAATGATGTCATTAGAGGTACCCTCCCGATCGCCAACTTGTCTGCTACTATTTTATTTGATTCTGGGGCTACACACTCGTTTATTTCAGAGTCGTGTGCCCAAACTCTTAGTCTACCTCAGAAGCAGATGCCCCATGCTATGCGTGTGAGTACACCTATGGGTACTCTCCATGCTGCCAAGTACATCCCGGATGTACCTGTCAATGTAGACAAGAAAAATTTTTCTGCAGACCTCATAGTCATCTCCATGGTGGATTATGACGTTATTTTGGGGATGGACTGGCTTTCGTATCACGATGCAATCTTGCAATGCAAACAGAAGAAGATCGTTATAGGGACGCAAGGCAAGCCTAAGGCAGTGATCAGAGGCACTCCATCAACAAAGAACAAAGTCATTGTCTCAGCGATCAAGACACAGAAGTTATTACAGAAAGGATGCTGTGGGTACTTGGCTAGTGTGGTCAGGACGGATGCACATGTCACTGAGCTCCAACAGATAGATGTGGTGCGGGAGTTTCCAGATGTGTTTCCTGAGGACACATTCGGATTACCACCGAAACGGGAAATCGACTTTAAAATAGAGCTCCTCCCTGGGACTGCACCCATCTCTAAAGCACCATATCGCATGGCACCTGCTGAAATGCAGGAACTGAAGAAGCAGATACAGGAGCCACTGGACAAGGGATTTATCAGACCGAGCGTCTCACCCTGGGGCGCACCGGTCTTGTTTGTCAAGAAAAAGGACGGCTCCATGCGGCTCTGCATCGACTATAGAATGCTCAATAAAGTGACAGTGAAGAATAAGTACCCCCTGCCTCGGATAGATGACCTTTTCGATCAGCTGTCAAAAGCATCGGTGTTCTCTAAGATAGACTTACGTAGTGGCTACCACCAGCTGAGAGTGGCAGAGGAGGACATACCGAAAACCACTTTTCGGTCAAGATATGGCCACTACGAGTTCTTGGTCATGTCATTTGGACTGACGAACGCTCCTGCCGCGTTCATGGATTTAATGAACAGGGTCTTCCGACCATATTTAGACCAGTTTGTCATAGTGTTCGTGGATGACATTCTGATCTATTCTCCCGGTCCAGAGCAACACCGAGAGCATCTCAGGATAGTATTGGAGATCCTAAGACAACACAAGCTTTATGGCAAGCTTTCAAAGTGTGAATTCTGGCTGAGAGAGATCATGTTCTTGGGACACATAGTCTCCAAGAAGGGCATTGCAGTAGACCCCGCAAAAATGGAAGTAGTGACGAATTGGACTAGGCCGAAGAATGTTTCTGAGATTCGCAACTTCCTTGGTTTAGCGGGTTATTATAGGAGGTTTATCAGGGACTTTTCCAAGATTGCTGCACCCCTCACGAATCTCACAAAGAAGACGGAAAAATTTATCTGGACAGACAAATGTGAGCAAAGCTTTCAGACTCTGAAGGACCGTCTGACTTCGGCACCAATTCTCACTATACCGACAGGCAGTGGAGGTTTCGTGGTCTACAGTGATGCGTGTGGAACAGGATTGGGTTGTGTCCTGATGCAACACGGCAAAGTAGTGGCTTATGCTTCACGACAACTGAAGAAGCATGAGGTCAATTACCCCACACATGACTTGGAATTGACGGCTGTGGTCTTTGCTCTGAAGATCTGGAGGTACTATTTGTATGGAGAGACGTTCGAGATCTTCACTGACCACAAGAGTCTCAAGTACATCTTCGATCAGAGGGATCTTAACATGAGGCAACGACGGTGGCTTGAGCTCCTCAAGGATTATGAATTTGCTATCAATTACCATCCGGGTAAAGCAAATTCAGTCGCCGATGCATTAAGCAGGAAGTGGGAAGGCTCGCTAGCTTATATGAGGCTACGCGAGTACGAGATGCTGGAAGAAATTGAGCAATGGTGCCCCAAGCTGGGAACAAATGGAGCTTTATGGATGATGCATCAGATGAAGCCCAGCTTAATTGACATGATCATAACAGCTCAGAAAGTAGATCATGAATATCAGAAGGTTCTGAAGAAGTGCCAAAATGAACCAGCAGATTTTCAGATCTCTGCAGATGGAGGGATTAGATATCGGGACAGGTTGTGGATTCCCCCTAACGCTGATGTCCGACGAGAGGTACTGGATGAGTGCCACAAGTCGGAGTTCGCCATTCACCCTGGTAGCACCAAGATGTATAAGGATGTACAACGCAGCTACTGGTGGCCGGACATGAAAAGAGAGATAGCAGAATATGTATCCCGATGCCTGGTGTGCCAACAAGTCAAGATTGAACATCAGCGGCCATATGGCAAGTTGAAGCCTTTGGAAATCCCACAATGGAAGTGGGATAAGATCACTATGGATTTTGTATCCAACTTGCCTAAGACTAAGAAGGGTCATGATGCCATATGGGTAGTCGTGGATCGTTTCACAAAGGCAGCACACTTTATTTCAATCCGATGGAAGCAATCAGTGGAGAGTCTGCTAGACTTATATGTGAGAGAAGTGGTCAAACTCCATGGGATCCCAGAGTCCATAGTATCTGATCGAGACCCCAGATTCACTGTCAGATTCTGGAGGAGCATGCAGGAAGCCTTTGGCACAAGGCTCAACTTCAGTACAGCTTTCCACCCTCAGACAGATGGACAGTCTGAGAGGACCATCCAGACACTAGAGGATATGTTAAGGGCCTGTGCACTAGATTGACAGGGTAGCTGGGATGAGCACATTCATCTGATTGAGTTTGCTTATAACAACAGCTACCATTCTAGTATTGGTATGGCACCATTTGAAGCCCTGTATGGACGACCTTGCCGTTCACCTGCCCACTGGAGTGAAGTGGGCGAGGAAAAGATCATGAGTAAAGAAGAAGTGAAAGAAGCAGTGGAATATGCTGAAAAGATAGAATTGATTAAGCAAAGGATGAAGACTGCTCAAGGAAGGCAAAAGAGTTATGCTGACAAAAGCAGACGAGAGCAGATCTTTCAAGCTGGGGACCAAGTTCTTCTGAAGGTATCTCCCATGAAAGGAGTCATGAGATTCAGTAAGCGAGGAAAGCTCAGTCCTCGCTATGTAGGCCCATTTGAGATACTCGAGCTGGTAGGCGAGGTAGCATGCAGACTGGCTCTACCCCCATCTTATGAGAGAGTACACAATGTATTTCAAGTATCCATGCTCAAGAAGTACAAGCACGATGCTGCAAATGTTCTAAAGATAGAGGAGCCAGATATAGCTGCAGATTTGACTTTCGCTGAGTATCCAACACATATAGTGGATCGCAAAGTACAACGTCAGAAGAACAAGGATATCCCCATGGTCAGAGTAGCTTGGCGTCACCATAGCGGAGATGACGCGACATGGGAGCTCGAATCGGAAATGCGCCAAGAATTTCCTCACCTTTTCGGTAAGCTCTCTACTTAGTGCAAAATTCGAGGACGAATTTTTTTTAGGGGGTAAGAATGTAACAACCACCAAAAAGATAAAAAAAATAAAAATAAAAAAAGAAGATAATATAACGTGATGGACAACACTGCTGGGGGATAAAATCCAATGCAACTCAAAGTTGGAAAAGAAAAAGAGATAAACTCTGATTTCATCAGATCTGATTAGGGTGGAGATTGTTATATATATAGAATCAGATTTATGCATTAAACCCCACGACCTCTTTTCTTTTTTTTTTCTTTTCTCCCCGTGCTGTTGTTCGTGCGCGACAAGAGCAGAATTTCTCACGTCTTTGCTGGAATTCTGCAGAAGGTGGCCGAGAGGAAATTAGGGAAGAAAATAGGGGACGCGGCCGTTGATCGCGAATAGAGGTGGGTGAATCGAAATCACCTTGCATGGCCTCTGAATTATCTCAATTCATGCCCGAATCGTTATGAAAAAAATATGAATATGATTCAAGTTATTATTTTTAATTATTTGATTTCTTGAATTCTTTGATTGGTTGATTGTTGCATGCATAGTTATTTCTGTTTGTTATATTTCTGTATTATTGATTGCTAAGATGTAAGATTTAGAGGGGATTCCGTTCTCGATTTTATAACGCAATTACGGCCGAAAATTTGTTTGGCCGTAATTTTCTTACGGTCGAGAAAAGGATGGAGAGAGAAAAAGTGGAGATGGATTGACCGTAAGAGAATTAAAAAAAAAAAGATGGAGAGAGAGAAGCGGAGATGGATTGGCCGTAAGAGAAATAAAAAAAAAAGGGAAGAAGCTTACGGCCGTAACGAAATAAGGGTTAATTTTTACGGCCGAAATAGAATGGAGAGTAGGGTTTTACGGCCGTAATGTAATAAGGGTTAATTTTTACGGCCATAAAGTGAAAGAATTCCTCGGGCGTAAAATCCAAAGAATTTGGGTTTTTTTTACGGTCGTAAGGTGAAAGAATTCCTCGGGCGTAAAATCCAAAGAATTTGGGTTTTTACGGCCGTGAGGTGAAGGAATTCCTCGGGCGTAGAATCCAAAGAATGAGGGTTTTACGACCGTAAGGTGGAGGAGATTCTTTGGGCGTAAAATCCAGCAAAATTCACCTATTAATCTCTCTTTATTTTGATATGAACATTATTGATTTCCTTATAATTCCAACATGAACTCTTTGTCTTGATTTACCTCATATCGATCATATCCCCTTCATCACATGATACAAAGAATGAAAAGATACTGAAAGTGATTAATAAGTTCAGATGAAAGATTAATGATGGGTTGCCAGTCCAAGCCAAGTGCATCAAGATAAGGGTCGCTCCCTTGGTCATGATTTGATCACCCATTAATCCGCACAAGGCCGTAACGTTTGCTGGGCATACCCCAAGAATTAAAGACACCTCAAAGTCACCCTGATTGTTAATTAATAACCAAGATCGACAAGCATGTTCAAGTTCAAGTTCAAGTCAAGTCAAGTATGTCATGATTCCAAGTTACTATGTACTATTGATCCTCATGATTCATGATATCGCTGATCTTATCCTTATTATGATCCATGATACTTATATGTTATCTTTCATGTTCAAGTTAAGCCTGATTAATTATCGCTGATTATTATATTCATGTCATGCATTGTATATCATGTGGTTCCCCACTAGGCTGTAAAGCTTACGGGAGGACCTCCTCCCCTGTGTCTGATTTCCACAGGACCATGTCAGTAACGTGGTGGAGTAGGCGTGTGATGATGAGGCTCTGGCGGTAGGACAACACATGAACCATAGGGCTTTTAGAGTGTTATTTAGTTTTTATTTACCTTCCGCAATTTAAATTCATGATGTAGAACTCAGTTTATCTCTTAGTAATGACATAGTTACTTTTAGACTTCCGTAATTAAAGTTATAATTTATCTTTATTTCTTTTCTTCCGCTGACGTGTCTCGGTTCTTGATTGAGATATGATCAATATTATGACCAAGTTATAGCATGCCGTAGCGTCTCCAAATTGGTCTTCGTCACGTGGCGGGGGTCGATTTGGGGCGTTACATTCAAAGTACAAGGCATTTTACTTATATATACATATATATATATGTACATATTGTCATTTGTTATTGAGAAGGCATTTTACATTACAAAGTTATACAACTTTAACGATCAAAATGTAAAGTAGTACTGCTAATTTTATCACAAATAATTTTCTCGAGTTCAAATTCGTATTCCTTTTGATCAAATTTTTTGTTATATTTTTGTTGAATATTATTATATAGCTTAATATATACAATTATGTTATATGGCTTTAACTATATAACTTCAAAAATGAACATGTATTCTTCTTCTTCTTTTTTTTTTTCATCACAACTATGGCTGAAAATATATAAGATATAGGAATATGAAAATTTCTTTCTCGAAAGGGATAACAATAATTGAACCTATAAAATCATTATTTTTTAATATAAAAATTATAAGTAAATAACGAGCTTATAAAATAATTCTATATTTACATATATTTGATAATAAATATTTATATATTTTACAATTTGTACGATGCACAAATTGTTGGTGGTGGTGGCACTTCCTTTATAGAAAAAAGAAACTAATATATAAGAATAATAAATGGATTAAATTATCATTACCATCACAAATAGAAGACAAACAAGTACTTCAAAGTGTCAACTGGAAAAGTAAAAGTAGGTGTCTTTGTAGTAGATCTTTAACTTCTTTTTTCTTCGTCAAAACTTTATTGTTGAACAGATTTATAGTAAAAAGAAAAATAAAATAATAGGATGAATTATACTTACTTATCATATTTTATAATTCTTTTTTATTTAATTTCATTTGTGAGAATTATTAATTCATTTTTCTTAATTTAATTAATTAGTAGAGTAAATGTAATTCTACCAGTAATAAGTAATATAATAATAAATATATAATCAACTACACTTTTTTTTATCTTTAACTACCAATTAAGTCAAGAGTGGGTCCCACCATCAACTTGGCTTCTCTCTCTCTCTCTCTCAATCTCCCTCCCTCTCTCACTTCCTCTCTTGCTCTTCGTGTCTCCTTAGATGAGAGAGCGCGCGCGCGACAAAGCAAAGAAGGGAGAGTTGAAGTCGCCCGCGTCGTCGTCGTCGACGATTCGATCGGCTTCACTGGGTACCTTTCTGAATCCTATTTCCTCTTTGTTTGAAGTAGGAATCGGAGAATCGTTTATTTGAATCTCTTCTGGAATCTTTCATGCCGGAATAGTTGATTTTGCGTTTCTTTCCGTTCTTTCTCTTTGAATTGGGGATTTCATGAGGTGGCGGTGGGTTTGATTCGTCTTCTGGAGCTTGATAAGCAGCTGAATAAATTCTTGGGACCGCACCGGTAAGCAAAATAAAAGAAGGATTTGCTACTGGATCATACAAACGATTCTATTCGATTCCAGTGATGATTCATAGAATTAGCGTGTTTCGCTTCTCAACAATATATATTTTTTCTCTTCTTTTGAGTCTTTTAAGATAAGAACTTCAATGTTAAACTTTGTTTCATATATATATATTTTTTTTGGGTAATGAATGAGGATGTTCAGGTTGAGATTTGAAGTTTTCTTTATAATGAATTTGGGGTGCTGATGAAATATTAGTTGCTTTGTTATCGTTCTTGCCTTATGAGTCGACAGAGTTCTTAAAAAGGAACAAATGGCCTGAACCCATGTAGTTGACAACATAGAAGTGCCCAACGGCCCCAACTCATTTATTGAACTTTGCTTAACTGATTTATGGACTAGTTGGTGATCAAAGTCATCATGGGGCGGTCAACTCAGGATGCTAATGGAGATGGATCAGGGAACACTGAGGTAAATGCCGTTTCTTTTTCTTTATTGATCATCCACGGATTCTTTCTCGGCATCACTTCCAAAATTATAGACCCCCATTTTCTTGATATTATTGTTAAATTTGAGTGCCATATTAAATCGAAGCTGGATCTTATTATATAATGATCATTGAATCATGAAATAAGAAATTATTGATCAAACTTAATTTTTGTTGAGTTTTGTGTGTAAATTATTACTTTTTTAACTTTTCGAGGCAAGTTGATGCAAGTTCTGTACAGGCTAGTGTGGGGACTGCGTTGACACAACCAGTCTCCAGTGGAAGCCCTGATAAATCCATAGCTGGAGATATCCCTGAGGATGTGAGTGGGCCTTATGATTTTAATAGTGAAGAAGACTACTTGGAACTGAATGATCTACAGGGTGTAAGTACATTGTCAGCCAGTTCAGACAATTCCAGCCGTGTTTCAGTGAACTCTGGGTTGACGCTACCAGTATCCAGTGAAGACCCTGATAAATCCATACTTGGAGATATCCCTGAGGATGTGACTGGACCTTGTGATTTTACCTGGGAAGACTACTTGGAACTTAATGATCTGCCGAGTCTAACTACTTCATCAGCTAGTTCAGATAATTCCAGCCCTATTTCAGTGAACTCTAATGGGTACTTTGATGTAGATGCCTTCTTAAGGGATATTCAGAATGACAGATCAATGGTGCAAGAAGAGCATGTTGATGGAAAGTTGAATATTCCTGTATCAGTTGAACCAAATCAGGTGGACATCACAATGCATCCTTCAGGTATGCCAAATTTGCAGTCGTTTTCATGGCACTTTATTGACCTACAACACTAGAACGATGAATTATGATGTAGTCATGATGCTGCCCTTGATAATTACAATTACACCTTACCACCTATGGCTTTCCAGGAAAAAAATCTGCGTACTTACTGAGTTGTCATAGAAGTAACACTTCTTTCATCATTTATTCTGTCATTTTCCATCTTATGACTAGAACCACTGCTCTAGACTGATATCATGTTGTTGTTGAGTAATCCTGGACGCAATATCCATCATGTTATTTCATCTAACATCTGAATTCTCAAACTATTAGAATTTATAATTAATGTCTTAAGACTACCTTACCTCTCCATTGTTTTCCTTCGTTATTTTAGTACATGATTTTAAGCTCTTAAGCTTCATCCTTGTCGTTACCCATTAATGCCTTTGTTATTGCCGTGTTAATTTATAGGGCACAAAACATGGGCCAGCATATTAACCATCTTAAGACTTATTTCCTTTTGTTGACAGGCTCAGTTCTCAAAAATGACAATCTTGCAGTTGAAGAGAGATCTCCCACTTCACCATCCGTAACTGGATGGGTTTCACGCAGCAGGTCTGAAGGAAGTTTGGCAGATCATGTCATTAATAGTTCACATAATGGTAGAACCTCCCATCAGGGTTCACCAATCAGCAGGTTTGCGAAGCTTGGTAAGAAATACTGTTGCTTTGGATCATTCTGATCTGGCATGTCTCCAGTTCTAGATAGACAACATCAAACCAAAGGTGAAGAAATACAAATTTCATGGGCTTCTTTGTACTACGGCAGGTTCAATTTAATTTTGTAGAAGAATCACGGTATGATGCCTAGTCAAGAATTCTAATTGTTGTTTGTTGAATAATTTGATTTCTGTAGTGGGACATCTTTGCTACTTTTTACTGTTGTTAAGCTAAATGCTACTGTTCTTAGTCTGTGTTGTGAAGCGAAAGACCTGCATCCTCATGTTTCACCTGTGCAAATTCCAGATTATTTTCTGTTCCTAGATTTCACCTAGATTTCAGACATGCATGCATCTAGTCATATTTCTGATTATGTGATTTTGTCAATTGTGTGCATCTTTCATTTGTGACCAGATTTTTCGCAGGGCGACCAACAGCAACTTTCTTCAATATATTTATCTATCTCCTAAAAGAAAGAAAAAAAAAACTTTCGTCGATATACAAAGCGTTCAAGTTTTATGATATGTCTGATTAATTAATTAATTACTTCTTCCTTGTAACTAACTAAACTTGGACGCTGCCACAAGTTATTAGTTTTCGTTTAAGAAATCATCAGATGGTTCTTTCGAGAGTGGAGAATATATCTATTATCTATATCTATTTAATGATGCCCAATCACTTGCATGCTTTCGTAAGTCGTTTCTTTGACGATTTCGAATACAAGTATGATAAGACATATTAATTTCCGTGCAATCTATATATTTGTCATTTATTTTATTTTTACGTGTATGGCTATTATTATTATTATTATTATTATTATTATTATTATTATTATTATTATTATTATGTACGATTTTGTCATTAAGAACAGTATAAGTACATTTTAATTTAGAATACACTGCGTGTTAGTGAGGATAATTGTGATTAGAATTACAGCATTTCTCAAATCAACATGTTGAAAAAGTCTTTTATAAGTGACCGATCTAATTAAGTTTATTTTTCCACTTTTTTTATTAGACATAATAAGTGGTATGATTGATTGCACATGCATAATAATATGGAGCATATACATAATTTATAAGGTAATAATTCAAAATGTATCTGATCGGATAATTCAGTCATATGACATATCGTATTCAATTATATTTTTGCATGTCCTTCGGAACATTTAGATCCGGCTAATTCCACTCAACAAATGATCTATTTTTTTTCTCAACGATGCATCTGTCGAATAACTCCGTCTATGTTTTATAGTCGGTCCCAAGCCCGGATAAAGGAGGAGGGTTGTGTTAGGTCCCGACAGCCAGCGTAAAATCTTATCGAATCTCATGAACATGGATCAGGCGTCGTATGATCCATGTAGCCGACCTCACCTAGTGGGATAAGGCCTTGTTGTTGTTGTTATTGTTGATGCATCTGTCGAATATTATTAAGATCGCTATATCTGTTATTATATTAATTTATTATATGGTGTGTGTTTATTATTTGCACGGTACGGTACGGTTTTCCGTTTGTTGCATGTTGCATGGGCCTCCCCCGAAAACCTAGTATGTGTATATATATACCACTTAATAAATTTCATACATACCACCCAATAAATTTCATACTTCAAAATAATAATAGAAGAACAAATAACTTATGATTGTCAGGTTGCAGATATCGTAGCCACAGAATAATTTTGATGGTCGTGATTATATTATCTATCTAATAATTAAAAATTGATACATAATAAGTATGGCAATCAAATTGATAAAAAAATAGCAATGGTTGTCCTACCATTTTCAGAAGATGAATGAAACAAAAAACTTTCACGAGAGAAACTAGATATTAGACATTTTCATCGAATTAAATACACAAGTAGCTATACACTGCGAATTCGCAATACAATTATATTGACGGCCAGCGCAGCATACAAGTAATGCCGATGAGGTAGAAGGAGGTGTATTACCATAAAAATCATATTTCAATAGAAATTTATGGGGGAATGCTCGACTCATTTAAATTTGGACAAAATTTCAATTCATGTATTAATTTGTCTAATACACTTTTACTCGACTGAATTATGGGTGAAAGTGGTTCGGATCGGGTGGTTTTACTCGAAAAAAAATTGATCTTTAAATTTTGGGTGGTTTTTTAGAACGTAAAAAGACCACCCTAAAATTTTTTTCGAGAAAAAAACTGACTTAGACGGTCTCGATTTTTTCGAGTCGAGGACCTACTTAAAATAATATTTTTTTAAAAATTAATAGACATTAAATATATCGCAAACTATATTTTAAAAAATTAATATTTAACTCTAAGTTCATAAAGAAACTAAACTAACATATTATCACATTATAATTTAAAATATTATAGTCAATTTTATACAAATTTTATAAAATAGATTAATAACTTGATGATATTCAAGTTTAACTATAATATATTTAATCTAATAAATATGGTTAAAAAATGTAAAACTTTGAAATATTATTTGAAAGTTGAGATAATATTTTAATTATAATATTTTATAAAATATATATTTGGTTCGAGTCGGGCCCTTCGTTTTTTTGTTAGGAGCCCTAATTTAACGGGTGGCTTTAATTATTAAAAAAAGTCAACCTAATTTTTCATCAGAATTCGAGTTTGTGATTTTTTCTGGTCGGCTTTTTCGATTTGGTTAGGTTTTTTAGGTGAGTAGGTTTTTTCTTACCCTAGAGCGAATCAACATCTCCGATTATTTTTACTTGTTGATGTGGAAAGAAACAAGAGCATATAGTTTTCAGTTACCCTTCTAATCTTGTTAATATTTTTTTTTAGAAAAAAGAGTATGTATATAAGTCCATCATATCTCAATTGACGCCACATTTGGCAGGGCACACAAACGCTAGCTGTTCTCTTTTCAAAAAAAAAAAAGGACTTAAATATAGTTCATCCTCTTATTATCATCCAAATAAAGTCTAAACAAATTTTCACTTAGACATGACCCCTTTGTGTGTAATTATTTAGAAACCTTTTTTTTTTTTGAATAAATTGCTTGTGTTGGAAGTGCAAATCTTGTGGGCGATCCTTATTTGTTCAACTTGTCCTACACATTTACTCCACCAAAAATGTCATCATCTTTTTCCCCTCCTTTTCTTTCTTTTTTTTTTCTTAATTCCTCTCTTTTTCTTCTTCTTTTTTTTTTCTTTCTAAGATTAAGACGAAGAAGAGGTTATTGAGTTGCTTTAGTAAGTCGCTAAAGTACAAGTTTATGGTTCAAGCATGTCATCTTTCAATTTAAGCCATTTTGTTACTAACTATGTTGTGATCAATCTTAACCTCTTAAAAGAAGTATCTTAATATAGTAATAAAGCCAACGATGATTGGCACAATTGGATAAAATGAATCGTGCCATGAGATCATTGAATGCTAATAATTTTATGTTCGATTTTCAGAGTGATAATTTTAATTAGGATTTATTTATACGACTTTCGAATTAATAAAATGCTGATCCCGATCGAAAGAAAATATAATAACAAAGCCATCCGAGAAAAGGGAAACACGCAACATAAAAGTTGTATGAGGATCTACTTGGATATTCATCGATCCCACGCATACACAGACATGCCATCTTTAATTAGATTGATTCTTCTAATCTATCTCATGTGTGTGTGTATTCGAGAGCACTAGTCTTATCTTAAAAGAAAGAGAGAAGAAACATGTCTTTGTTGAAAACACATGTGTATATATATGATGATGATGATTATTATGATTAATTAATGATGGATCTTACTTGCAAATAATTATTCTCGTGGTTCCATAAGCAAACAGGATTAGGATCACGAGTCAGCCATGATTACAATAATTGGGATTGGGGAATCAAATTGCTACGCGTGTGTGTGTGTTACTGTGTTAGAACTCGTCGTCAATTTCTTTGACTTGCGTCTCTTGCCAACTGCATCCAAATAATTCCAATCCAAATGGTTTCAACTTTGAAGCATCTTGAGAAGGTGGAGTCCACAAATCCCATCGACACAGTCAAATTCGGACCATGCTTTCTTATTTTAAATGTGCGATTAACCGAGTCTCGGTAGACTAATAAATTGAGTTAATTCGCGAGTTACTGATTTTAAGTTTAAGACACTATTAAATAGAGAATTCATCAATCTTTAGTGCCCTAAGTATTTTTTTTATTTTGCTAATGATTTTATTGATACTTGGAAAATAAAACAAGGTTATTTTCATAAACCTCTTCTATATTATCGTGATTTTTCATATTTAATTTTAAATTATAAACTTATTTTTTTAGATCCCTAAGTTATTATGACTTTTTCCACTTTAGTCCTTCTGTCTACTTCTTTTACGTTTTTTCGTCATTTTTTTTCATTTATGAAAAAATTAAATTATCCCTCCTTTCAAAAAAATATGAAATAATAAATATAAAAAATAAAAAAAATATTGAAAGGATTAAAATGATAAATAAAAAATTGTCATTTATGAAAAAAACTAAATTATCCTTTCCGATTATTTTTTATATTTATTTTTTATTTGATGTGTTATGCAGAAGGAGTAATTTAGTATTTTCATAAATGAGAAAAAAAAATCAAAAGTAACGAAAAAACGTAACAAAAGTAGATGAAAAAGGTAAAGTAAAAAAATCGTGATGGTTTAGGAATATAAAAAAATAAGTCTGTAATTTGAAGTTAGATACGAAAAATCACGATAATTTAGGAGAAGTTTATGAAAATAGTCCATAAAATAATTATGACACTCTTTGTTTTTTTTTAAAAAAAAATTATAAGATTCATTAATACCTACCCCTAAAAAAGTGCCCCATGCCCTTTCATATCATGTATTACATATATATGCAGAGAGAGGTCAATAATCACAGTGACAGTCAGTAGTAAAAAAGGCCAATGCCAACACAAAAAGCTCATGTTCTTTACCTTGGAGGTCAAGCATTGTTTTGTGGTGTGTGGATTGGAGTTAATTAAAAGAGCTGGCACAAGTGATCTTTAATTAGTGTGTTTAATGTCTCTATGTATACTTCAATTTGTTAGTGTTATAATTTTCGCCTCATCTCATGTTTCGTCTTCTGTAGTGTAATAAGCCATGCCCAAGCTAATTGAAGATAATGAATGGTGAACTTTATTAACACACAGACAAACAAAAATACATAATTTTGTCATCACTCATTCTCATTATTAGTATTGCAAGTTTCCAGCCGCTTTCCTTCCTTTTCCTTCCTCAGCACACGCGCTCTCTCTCTCTCTCTCTCCTCTCTCTCTCTCCTTATAACACCCAGCTGCCTTTTCCAGTTCGTATTGCTTTTGTGACGCACAGTCTTCCTAAAATTTGGCACATTGTATCTTCACTCTTCCTGTTGCCAACCCCCCTCTTCCCCTTCCTCTGCCTTGCTTCCCGCTTAGAAACTGCAACCCAAATTTTAAGCTTGAGAGAGAGATTGCTTGCCCGGAGCGCCATTGCCCACCAACACCGCCACCTCCTCCTCTTCTACTCGTTTCTCATGCGTACAAGGCAACACCAGAATCCGTGCTTCTCGCCTTCCAAAACCTCCTCCCCCTATTATTAACGCCTCCGCATTCCCCTGTTCCGAGAAAAAAAAAAGAAGAAGAAAGCTTGGACCTTTCTGTTTAATCATCTGTTGCCTCGATCATTCTTCGCTAACTTGTCCAATCTTTCCTCTGGATAATCACACAAGGCCTCGCTCTTGTTTGATCGTGTCCTCGTTTCGCTAACTTCCATCTCATTGATCTGCTGAGAAGATTCACAAAGATCCGTTTTTTTTTCTTTCAGCAAAGCTCCCATCTTTCCTCTATTTTGCTCAGTGAGGGTACATAAAAATCACCCTTTTCCACCTTGAGCTTGCCGCACTCCTGAGATGGGCAACCACCTCAGTAGGAGGCCCGGCACGCCGCCGGTGTTGCCTGTCAATGGGATCGCCGGAGTCTCCGTGGACGCTTCCTCGGCCACCGGCCCCGCCCAACCTAACGCCCAGTACTCGGCCGGGCTGAGCTCGTACGAGGCGGCCTGCCGCCTCGATCCGGAGCTCCAGACGTTCGATACCACCCTCCAGCAGCGCACCAGTCGCGTCATCTCCAGCCTCGCCCTGGGCGTCGAGGTCCGCGCGCTCTCCTTCGACTCCCTCAAGGAAGTCACGGGGTGCCTGCTGGAGATGAACCAGGAGGTGGTGAAGGTCATACTGGAGTGTAAGAAGGACATCTGGAAGAACCCCGATCTCGGCGGTCTCGTCGAGGACTACTTCGAGAACAGCCTTCAGACCCTCGACTTCTGTACATCTCTCGAGAAGTGCCTCAAGAAAGCTCGAGATGGCCAGTTGATCATCCATGTCGCCCTCCAGCGTTTCGCAGAAGAGGAGGCCGAGGAAGCCGAGGTGGACATGGTCAAGAAGTACGAGAGGACGCTGGAGGAGTTGAAGCAGTTCAAGGCAGCCGGCGATCCGTTCACCGAAGAATTCTTCCAGGAGTTCCAGTCCGTTTACGGGCAGCAGCGCTTGATGTTGGAAAAGCTGCAGCTGAGGAAGAGCAAGCTCGACAAGAAGCTCAAATCCATCAAGGCGTGGAGGAAAGTTTCGAGCATCATCTTCGTGGCGACATTCGCGACTGTGCTCATCTGCTCGGTTGTGGCGGCCGCCATAGCTGCGCCTCCGGTCGCAGCAGCACTGGCGGCGGCCACAGCTATTCCAATTGGATCCATGGGGAAGTGGATTGACTCTCTGTTCAAGAACTATCAGAATGCTTTGAGAGGACACAAGGAGATGATAAGCTCAATGCAGGTGGGCTCCTATATAACCATAAAAGATTTGGACAACATCCGGATCCTGGTGGATAATTTGGAGATTCAGATAAGATCTTTGCTAGACAATGCTGATTTCGCCCTTCGGGGCGAGGAAGCTGTGAAGTTTGGGATCGATGAAATTAAGAAGAAATTGGAGCTGTTCATGAAGAGCATTGAGGATCTGGGCGAGCAGGCAGACCTATGCAGTAGAGATATACGGAGGGCAAGGACAGTCGTGTTGCAAAGAATCATTAGGGCTCCCAAGTGATTAGAGAGAGAGAGAGAGAGAGATGTTTTATAGATGGTGTCATTCTTTTCCATCACAAGTTGGTTCATTTGGTTGATTTCCGAAACCTGAGTAGTGAATTCGCATACCAAAAGTTGTTAGTGTTTGTCTCGATAAAATACAGAGATTGACTTTCATAAATGTGTCCTTTTGAATTGACTTGAGCAGGTTTTGCAATTTCCAGAGTTTCTTTTATCTTATTACAGCTTGCTTCCAATGATAATACTTTTTACAATGTTGGAGATTTCTTTTTTGTGTGTTTGCGTCCGACAGTTAAATGATGAATCTTTCAATCATCATATGTTGCAGGAGGATCACCAAGAATAAGTTTAACATGCATTCTTCCTTGTCAATTCCCATATTTGAAGCTGTTACAATTGTAGTGTACATAAGTTTAACATGTATCTTTTGGCGCAAGTTAGTTCCAATGTTTGGCTTCTCTCAGAAAGAAATGTATCCAATGTTACATCCTCCATTGTGCCGATTGGCTCAAATTTATAAACCATGGTAACAGGACTAGCACGTGGACCCTATTAGACTTTGATTCTGTTTTGATGAAACATATGTTCATGTATAACATTTATGTACACCTTCAAAATCGTCTATCCTGTCACGTAAACAGTCAGATTGATCCCGGGAGTGCTACACTGTCTATTACTCTATTGACCATGATCATTCAACAAAGTACACACGTGGTATTAATATTATAATAAAATATAATAAAGGACTTTAATGCGTAAGTTCAATAGTCGAAATATCAAAGACATAATTCACTCATACAAGTGATACCAAGATAATAAGAGATCATAAATTTCAAAAAGTTCAATAGGTGAAAGAAAGTTAATAAGCGGAATAGCATGATGTTAAAAATCATAGCACTGAATTCGATTGAAGTAAGCTTGATAATAGAATAGTCATGTGCTGCCTCCTACAAGCTCTGTGCCCTCCAACATCTCGTCAATTAGCATTCTTAACTGCAAAATCCCAATGCAGAGGAATCGAACACCCATGAGTAAAAACGCCTAGTACAATAGAACATAGACGATGAAATAAGATTCAATAAAGAACATTGAATCACTATATCAATGATAAGCAATTGTAGACCTTGACCTTTATACAATGTCTATAACGAGTCATACATCATACTTTAATATTATCCAGATCTATACTCTATTCTTTGCTATAACTATACTTTGTCTTTACAATACTCTGCATTATCTTTACAATACCGTATTCCATACTTTACTATACCATGTCTATGTCATACTATACAATACTTTACTTTGGGGGAAGGAGTGTGACCATTGCATCACCCTTCTTCGAGACACAGGTGGAAGAAGACTTGAAATCTCAGGAACAGTGGTCATTGAAGATCAGTAGGTTCGCTGTCTCCTCAGCTAACTACCTGCCCCTCTCTGTACTTTACTCTGATATTTGCTCTATACATTGGGGTCGGCACATAGCAATCCTACGTCTTTAACTTCACTTTACTTGTCTTTAATTATCTTTGATGGAGTCCAGAATCATAAGATGAAGAAATCCCTTTTTCATAAAGAGTTGGATCTTCCTTAGGATAAGATAAGGTTCATTATGGTCTTTAGAGTCTTAGATAAGATTTCAAATGACTCTGATGGGAAATGGAATCTAATTTCCGAAGGATTGGGCCCAGCGGAAGAGTTCGCTTTCCTGGCCGACAGAACCCAGGCCGGTGCATGGGAAACTCGGGCCGAGTCTCTGTCGGAGGATTTTTGTGCATGATCCGATCCGAGTTGAGGTCCGACTCGGGCCGAGTCATTGATGATACATTGTTCGACGTCGAGTCGGATTCACACTCAATCCAACTCGGTAAGACCCGAGCCGGGTTCCTATCTGACTCGGTCGGGTTTCTGGTCGCGTTCTCGTGACATCGCCGATAAGGCGACTCGCTCCGGGTCTACATCGACTCGGACCGCATTTAGGTGTGACCCGGGCCGAGTTTCATCGCGCAGAAAACTGCGCTGGTCGTCTCCTTCATCTCCGGCGACCTTCCGGCCGTCGAATCGAGCATATCACCATATGAAAAATACATTTATGACTTTCTGATCCCTATTATAACTTTATGCGCAACATTAGATCTATATTTCTTCGTCTAGGGGACTTAAATCTAAGGTTTCTCTACTTTGGACGTCGAAAGTTCGTCGGTACAATTTGCGTCGTCCGATCGATTGTCGGTCGCTCTTGGCTAGTGACAAGGTACGCCTGGTCCTCACGCACGTCAGAGGGATCGCGGTGTGTCGAGGAAAGGTTGGATCGTCGGTCGTTCATCGTCGAAGTCATGCTCTGCCTCGCTCGTCGTGTGTGTGCATCGGTCGCCGACGGTTCTCAGAAGAGGAGGAAGACGGAGGCACGACGGTCGATTAGGGTGTCGAAGGGGTGCAAGGGTGCTTCCCTTCCTCCTTTTTATAGCATCGGCCGGCCAGGGTGGCCGGCCGATTTCGAGCGGAATCAGGGGAGGATTTTTCCTCCCCTGTTGGCCGTTCTTATTTCCTTTTCTTCTTTTTTTTTGAATCCGAATTGATTTCAAATTTATTGCATTAGTTACCAATTGTATCGTTTTCTTGTTTACAAAAATCGCATGCGTTACAATTTCATTCTTTCAAAAAAAAATTTGTACAACATTTCTGTTAAAACATCATAATACGACTTTAGTTTATGTTCTATCCTTTTGTTATCGTTTAGGTTTAATGGCTCTGCAACTTCTCCGAGCAAAAAAAAAAAAAAAAAAAAAAAAAATCCTAGTTGAGCAATGCTGATTTGGCTGGCAACAATCAAAGTTACCCCTTTCTTGATTTTACTTTTTGATAGGATGAGTTGATACTCCTTTGCATTGCCCATGGCTGCCTGTCTGAGAATCAACGAAACAGATGACAGTCCAACGGAGGAACATTTTTATTCATAAAACTAGAATCTCGTGCAACTCATATATGTTGAATTATTACATAATAATATTATAGTATTTATCGAATGCTAAATTCATCGGTAACCATAGTATGTTTTTTTATAAATAATATTATCCATTTTTTTATACTTTTTAAAAATGTTTCTTGTAATAAGATAGTAAAGATTAAATTGGCATTTCACAATTATTAAAAATAACTTAATTGGTAGGAAAATTTATAACTAATTTTAAAATGTTAATGTATATATAATATTAATCTTAATCTAACATGTGTATATACTAACAATATTATGTATCCTAATATTATCCTAAGGCACATATTATGCCTTCTTAATTAATCTTAAACAAGATTATGATTGCAAGCCCACTCCACCTTCTTAATTGTTCCGGCCCCTAGCTACATGTGTAACGGTAAATCATAATTAATCCAACTTAAAATATAAAAAAAAAATCAAAATTAAGCCTGCCCGTAAAGATTGTAATATTTAATTAAGTATCAATTAATTATTCGGGTAGTTTTTTTATTGAGAACACGCCGGAAACTAAGGTCTATTTAACTAAGTATTAATCATTAATCATTCATTATAAAACATGATAAAGACAACCAAAAACTATTCAAAAGAGTCGTCCTCGTCTCTCCCGTCCCCTTGGGGGCCCTGCGAAGAATCTTCGATCGGGGTCTCGAACTTGAGGAATTTTTCTCCCGCGGGATCGGGAATGAGAGAAAATTATTTTCGAACCCTCTTTTAGGGATTGGGGCGGGGGAGGAGTTGTCCCCGCCCCGTCGTCCTGCGAGACTCCGAATACCTACATCCCAAAGAATAAGTGAGTGTACAAAAATAGTCCCACATTAATAATAGTAAAAAAGTGAGAGTAAATAGATAAATATAAATGAATGAGGAGATTAATGGGTCAATATTGAATGTTTATAGAGAAAGTCCACCTTGCATATTTTTTAAATTTATAATAATATTTTTTATCAAATTATCTCTTAGTAAAAAAATTAATAAATTTTTGACTGAACAAAAAAATACGGTTCAACTCGGACCGAAGATTCGGATCGGGGTCGGAGGCGAAGCTAAAACCCCATTATTGTTACTTCTTTCCCCGCCTGGCATCCTAAAACCCTATTCACAATTAATTGTTCCGGAACCACGCCTTCTTAATTGTTCCGGCCCCTAGCTACATATGTATCTATAAGTCACAATTAATCTAACTTAAAATAAAAAACATCAAAGTTAAGCTTGCCCTTAAAGACTTTAACATTATATTGTGATATTTAATTAAGTATCAATTTATTGAAAATTAAACCAATTAATTCTTTGGGTAGTCTTTATTCTATTGAGAGCACGCACGGAACCAAGCTCCTATTTTTTTATAAATAAATAAATGTTATAAGAGGGGTATGGGATTTCATGAACCTAGCTCGCCATCTATTTAATTAAGTACTATTAATTAATCATTCATTATAGAACATGATAAAGTAAAATTAATAGAACCTCGTTAATTATTGAAACGAAAACTACTCAAAAGAGTCGAGCTTGTGTTCTCATCCGTGGCGTTCTCGTAAATAATTTATAAAGTAGTGGCATGATTTGTACTTTAGATTATACATATTTGTAGCGTCCTAAAACTCCATTCTCCGTGTTACTTCTTTTTTCACCACCTGGCCACGATCTTGATCCTAAAACTCCATTCTTCGTGTTATTTATTTTTTCCCCGCCTGGACACGATCATTATCCTAAAACTCCATTCACAAGTCGGTGATCTTTTTTCCCCGCCTGACCATGATCTTGATCATAAAATCCTGTTCACGGGTTGGCGATCTTTTTTCACCAAGTTATTAGAAGTCAGCGATGTCCATTGCTTCCGAATGCTGGGAGAAGATCCTCAACTAGTTCGCACATAATTCCAAATGGTGGGAGGTTTTCAACTTCGAGTTTCTTCCTAAATTAATTTTAGGAGGTGGACTCATATCATAAATTATGCAAATACATAGAGTTTATGTACAATATTAATTTAATAATTATTATTTTCTAAATTGCATAAAAATATATTAATAAATAAAAAAAGAAATAATATGAATAAATAGTGAATTAAAATTCATAATAAAGAATTGCAGTAATTTCTGTTAGAGTTGGTGAATACTTCAGGACCCCTTGTTTCTCACACCGGGTTCGCCCACGTGAGCTTAGGGGAATTTGAGTATTACCCAATTAGCAGTGCTGTTGGCGTACGAACGAAAGGGGGGGGTTCGAGAGGCCCCGCCCCCCACGTGAGCAGGCGGGGGTTCAGGGGCAGCGCCCCCGAAACCTAGACGGATTTTGGGCTTTTGTTTAGCCGGTCCGTGTGGTTCGGATTAGGTTTTTTCTCTGTTTGTTTGGGTTTTAAACCCGGTTTGGAGAGGCTATTAATAGTTTAATTTCTGGTATAATCTGTGTGGCGGCTGTAAACCTAAACGATATAGTAGAACCTCTTTACAAGACGTAGCCCTCATCTCAAGTGTGAATCTGAGTAAATTCGTGCGTCTCCTCTATTTTTCTGCAATCTCTCTGCGATCTTCTCTCCTTATTCTCGAATTTTTTCATCAATTTCAAATGCTATCTTTTTTATATTATCAAGATTTAAAAAATATGTAAATTCAATTAAAGTCTTATTAATTCATATAATGAATTTAATAAATTCATATACAAATAGAAAATGAATAAAAAATCAATTGTAGTGACCTCACAAGTTTTTTTTAAAATAGAATTTCTTTAAATATGAAGAGCTTCTTGATCTAATTTCATTTATTGGTTTTGACATTTTATATCAAACTGTGGATCATTGCTTATTGACCATATGTTTTAATGTTGAGAATTTTTTTTTGAATAAAAGAGACATTTCTCTGACGCGTTATTGAAAATGCATTCGAGTCAACCTAGAATGAGTTTCTCCAATACATGACAACAGAAGATGTAAGAAAATTCGTCCATCCCTAGCAATAATTGGCATAATATGAAAGACTTTATTTTATGCCAAACTGGGAGATTCTAGGCTAGTTATTTGTTGGGATTGTTGTGTCCGGAGTCAACTTGGTCTACTTAAATTCGTTTTCCCTGCGTGGTGGAAATGTTGATATTTTTCGAATGGTGGAAGAAGGTTCTCAACTGGTTCGCACATGCTTCCGAATGGTGGGAGGAGTGAGGATTTCTAAATCCTTATTGTCAAGTTCGAATTTCTACCTAAGTTCGTTTTAGGAGGATGAACTCATATTATAAACTCTCGATACGTAAGTACGTTGAGTTTATGTACAATATTATTTTAATAACTATGATTTTCTAAATTGCATAAAAATATATTAATAAATAAATAAAAAAATAACATGAATAATTAATGAATAAAAACTCATAATAAAGATTTGTAATGCTTTCAAATTCAATCTTTTTAAAATGGTCAAGATTAAAAAAATATGTAAAGTCAATTAAAGTCTTATTAATTCATATAATAATAGTTAATAAATTTATATACAAATATAAAATGAATAAAATATCAATTATAGTGAAGTCAAAAGTTTATTTTTTTTAAAAAAATTAGAATTTCTTTAAATATGAAGGACATCTTGTACTTTTTAAGGGAAAAAAACAAAAAAAAAATAGTGTCAATACAACAAGAAAGACAGCAAAGACGTACAGAGAACCATGTTACAATATTACTCTTTGGTTTTTTCTTGTTATGTTTCGAATGTTTAATATTGAATTCTTAGGTGTGAACATTGAATTTACATGCAAAATTGTGACTTTTGCCTTGCTAATTGACCTGGATTTTGGAAGAAAATTGACGGTTTGTTGGTTAGATTGTTGATTCCTTTTTTAAAAAATTTGGTTGGTTTGTAATTCTGATCAAGATTGAGTTTTTAGGGTCTAGTTGATGGGATTCTTCTTTCTAGGCTCATGATTATGAAGTTCGAATTTTTACCTAAGTTAGTTTTAGGAAGATTGAACTCATATCATAAACTCGATACGTAAATACGTAGAGTTTATGTACAATATTAATTTAATAACTATTGTTTTTTAAATTACATAAACATATATTAATAAATACATAAAAAAGAAATAACATAAATAATTAGTTAATAAAAATTCATAATAAAGAATTGCAATAATTTCAAATGCAATCTATTTTCAAATTATCAATATTAAAAAAATATGTAAATTCAGTTAAAGTCTTATTAATTCCTATAATTAAGTTAATAAATTTATGTACAAATAGAAAATTAATAAAAAATCAATTGTAGTGACCTTACAATTTTTTTTTAAATTTATAATTTCTTTAAATATGAAGGGCATCTTGGTCTAATTTTGTATATTGATTTTGACATTTTACATCTAATAATGTATCATTCATTATTCACATCTGCTTTAATATTCAGATTCTTTTTTTTTGGAGAAGAGAGACATTTTCTAAGGGGCATTTATTTAGAGGTAATCTTTGTAAATTAACAGATAATATTGTATTAAATTATCTGAGTCCACCATATTATCATGTTCACTTGTGACAAGTAATGAGTAATCTCCATTACTCAAGCAATCCAAATCATCTAAGAAGTGACAATGTATATTACCTATGGGGGGTGTGGCATTCTACATTATCACTTGTGGGGCAATCTTGAATAATTTCCTTTTCCAAATATACCCTTTAATAACCCTAGATCTATTTAATTAGATGACGGTCCTATTTTCGTCTTGCAAAATAATATGGTGTTGACGGCTATTCTTCAACGACGAGGTAGTTTTTCAAAATTTTTCCTTCCTATTTCACATGTTTTTCTTCGAGGTATTTTCGTCCTGCAAAACATCCTAGGTTTTTTTCTCTTTTTAAACTTTGTTTATGTTTTTGTCCTTTATCTCTTTGATTCATAAAGTGGCGTAATAAGGAAGGAGGCATGGACGACTAAAACGAAGCTAGAACGATCGCTAATTCCAAAAAGAAATGATTTCCTAAATCGGTCGACCGATTTATTTTCGGTCGACCGTTATATGTATTACATGAAAGATCGAAGTACATAACGGACGTCCGAAATGATAGATGGAACGATCGCAGATTATAGAGAGCACGAATATTTCTTAAATGGATGACCGAAACTCTAACGGTCGACCGTTCTGGACAGTAAAGGTCAAAAATATATAAATCGGACGATCGAAGCTAGCGCATGAATGACCACAGATTATAGAGAGCACCGACACTTCTAAATCGGACGGTCAAAACATTAACGGTCGACCGTTCTGGGTAGAAAAAACAAAAAGTATGGAAATCAGACGATCGAAGTCGTTACATGAACGACCGTAGATTACAGAGAGTACGAGAATTCTAAATCGGATGACTGATTCCCTTTCGGACGATCATTATGGAGCAAAAATTAAATAAACGGCTATAATCCTTCTATGAACTACGATCAACGAAAAATTATACAGAAAAGACAAAAATAACGGCTATTATTTTATATTAAATGGACGCCCAATACTATAATTGGTGATCGCTAAATATGCGACAAAAGACATAACGACTAATTACTGTGTAAAACGGACGACAAAACTTTTCAAATTGATTTACAACGGTCATATTTTTAAGAGAAGCCTATAAAAAGGACTCAAAAGATTGAAGGAAGGTTATCCATGCAAGACAAATCACTCTAGAGCTTTCTTCAAGTCCAAAACATTTTTTATTGAACTAAATTTTGCAAATCATCCCTTTCCTCTTTTAGTCTCTAAGTGTGAGCATCCTTTGTAAGAAGAGAGAATTAGAGGGAATTCTTGTGTTCTTGTTTAGATAGTTTTGAGAGCTTCTTGTAAGAAGAGGTGGGTCTTACCTCTTGAACGAAGAAGAAGAAGGCATTGTGGTGTAGAAAAGGGTTATTCTCTTCCTACAAGAAAAGAGAAGGCTAGTGAATCTCCGACGGTCTCAAGGTCAGAAAGTCAAAGCGGAGACATAGGCCAAGGAATTGAGCCGAACCTCGTTAACATATTACGTCTTTCTCTTCTCTTGCTCTTCTTACTTACCTTTTACTTGCTTGCGATCACATTTTCTAAAAATCAACTTTGACGGCTTTTTCAGTTAGATTTTTTATACATCAATTCATTCTCTCTTAGTGTTTTCGATCCTACAATTGGTATCAGAGCCAAGTTGTTCTTATTTTAAAGATTTAAAAATCTTTTGATCTATGACATCAAGTGGTTTTACTTTGGGTGAAGATTAATCCACGAATCATCCTCCACTTTTTAATGCTTCAAATTTTGCCTTTTAGAAAATTAGAATACAAGCTTATGTATGCTCTATTGATATTGATATTTGAGATATAATTGAAAATGATTTTGATTTGCATGGAAGGTCACCTATGAAATACACGGAAGATGAAAGATTAGTTGTGAAATTAGATTGAAAAGCAAAAAATCATCTTTTTTTTTCATTAGATGCAATGAAATTTAATCGTGCTTCTAATTGTCAAAGTGGTTATGAAATATGAAGAAAACTTATCATTATACATGAAGGTACCAATAAGGTTAAGGAGTCTAGACTTAATATTTTGAATCATCAATATGACTATTTTAGGATGTATGAAAACGAATCTATAAATGAAACGATTGCACATTTTAATGACATTGTGAATGACTTAACCTCCTTGGGTGAACCACGGACTAACTCTCAAAAAGTGAAGAAATTTCTTAGGTCCATTTCTTCCAAGTGGCACATAAAGAGAACCGTGATTGAAGAGAAGAACTTGAACAAGCTAGATTTTGATGATCTCATAGAATCTTTCTTGATCTATGAGATTGGAGTCAAGTAAGATGAAACAAGCATATTCAAAAAGAAGATTTTGGCTTTGAAAGCAATGATGAATGAAAATGAAACAAGTGAAGAATTAGATAAAAAGAAGTTAGCTTTGTATGTCAAGAAGCTTGACAAATATCTTAAGCTTGCCAAGAAAAAAAAAAGAGTGGCATCTCCAAAAGAAAATCATCAACAAGCAAAAATTAAATAACTTGCTTTGAATGGAAAAATGTTGGTCACTATAAGAATGAGTGTCCAAATCTAGCTAAGAAAGAAAAGTAGGAAAAAAATTTGAAGAAAAAAAAGAAAGCTCTTCAAACTATTTGAGATGGAATTGAAGATGAAGAAAATGACTTTAAAACTTCCTCAAGTGATGATGAAGAAGCATACTTGGGATTGTTCTATCCGTGGTATTGTCAAATTCGAGTTTCTCCCTAATTTGAGGCCCCAATGCGGCAAAAGAGTCAGTGACGCGATGGTTGGACACTAATAATACTCTTTGCTTTTTTTTAGTATATTCTTAAGTTTTTTTAGAAAGAATTTACAATTTGATTAAATATGAAGGGCATCATGGTTTTTTGAAGGGAGAAAAGTGATAATACGCCATATAAAGTAGGTGCAAGAAGATCATCGATTGCAACAATGCTCATGTTATTTGATTGACATTATATAGCGACGGAGTCTATTTTACGCCAACCTAAGAGATTCTAGGCTTGTTATTGTTTTTCTTACAAGGTATTAAAAAAAAACATCATTGTGAAGCAAAGGACATTGAAAGATATAGTTCATCAACTTAATATTATTCTTTTTGTACTATTCAATTAGTTAGTATAAAACACAAATCTTCATATTGTCAACTGATTATTGAACAAAAAAAGAAAAATAAATAGCTAGAGATTAACATCGATTCTTGTAAATTAAAATGATATTAATTCATATAATGAAGTTAATAAATTTATATAAAGATAAAAAATTAATAAAAAATCAATTGTATTATCTCACAAGTTTTTTTTAAAAAAATAGAATTTCTTTAAATATAAATGACATCTTGGTCTTTTGAAGGGAAAAAAACAAAAAAAAAATGATAGCACGACATAAAAAGTAGGTGCAAAAAGACTCGATTGCAACAATGGTCTCATGTTATTTGATTGGCATTTATGGCAAAGAACTCTATTTTACGTCAAAATGAGATATTCTTGGCTTGTTATTGTTATTGTTACAATGGATTAAAAAAACATCATCAATCTTAACATTATTATCCCCAACTTAATGACATTCTTTTTATAGTATTCAATTATTTAATTTAAGATAGAAATCTTCGAGTTAGCAACTGATTATTGAACCCAAATAAAATTAAACAGTTGGAAATTAACATTAATGTTTATAAATTAGAGTTCTATTAATTCATATAATGAAATTAATAAATTTATATATAAATAAAAAATCAATTGTAGTGACCTCACAAGTTTTTTAGAAAAAAAAATAGAATTTCTTTAAATATGAAAAGTATCTTGGTAATTTGAAAGAAAAAAAAATAAAAAAGTGGTAACACACCATATGAAGTAGGTGCAAGAAGAACGTTGATTACAATAATGGGCTTATATTATTTGATTGATATTATATGATGAAGGACTCTATTTTACGCCAACTGAGAGATTCTAGGCTTGTTATTGTTTTTTGTTATAGGGGATTAAAAAAAACATAATCACCAAGAAAAGGATATTGGAAAATACAATTAATAAACAATTTAAAATGTGTTATACCGATGATCATAACATTATTATCCTCAACTTAATGTTATTATTTTTATATTATTCAATTAGTTAATCTAAGATAGAAATTTTCGTGTTACCAATTGATTATTGAATACAAATAAAATTAAAAAGTTAGAGATTAACATCAATGCTTGTATTAGAGTCCTATTAATTCATCTAATGAACTTAATAAATTTATATACAAATAAAAATTGAATAAAAAATAAATTCTAGTGATCTCACAAGTTTTTTAAGAAAAAAAATTAGAATTTCTTTAAATATGAATGACATCTTGGTATTTTGAAGGAAAAAAAAGTGATAGCACGTCATATAAAGTAGGTGCAAGAAGACTCAATTGCAACAATGGTCTCATGTTATTTGATTGGTATTATATGACGAAGAACTTTATTTTATGCCAAAATGAGATATTCTTGGCTTGCTGCTTTTGTTACAGAGGATTAAAAAAAAACATCAACGCCAAGAAGATAACATTGGACAATACAATTAATAAATAATTTAGAATGCGTCATCCCGATAATCTTAACATTATTATTCCCAATTAATGTTATTCCTTTTATAATATTCAATTAATTAATTTAAAGCAAAAATCTTCGTGTTAGCAATTGATTATCGAACCCAAATAAAATTAAACAGATGGAGATTAACATCAATGCTTATAAATTAAAGTTCTATTAATTCACATAATGAAATTAATAAATATATATAAAAATAAAAAAATCAATTGTAGTGACCTCACAAGTTTTTTAGAAAAAAGTAGAATTTCTTTAAATATGAAAGACATTTTGGTATTTTGAATAAAAACAAAAAAAGTGATAACACACCAAATGAAGTAGGTGCAAGAAAATCGTGACATTATATGAGGAAGGACTCTATTTTATGCCAGAGATTGTAGGCTTGTTATTGTTTTTTGTTACAGGGAATTCAAAAAAAACATCATCACCAAGAAGATAACATTGGAAAATACATTTAATAAACAATTTAGAATGCATCATCCTGATGATGCTAACATTATTATCCTCAACTTAATGTCATTCTTTTTATAGTATTCAATTAGTTAATTTAAGACAGAAATCTTCGTGTTACCAATAGATTATTGAACACGAATAAAATTAAAAATCTAGATATTAACATCAACTCTTGTAAATTAGAGTCCTATTAATTCATAAAATTAAGTTAATAAATTTATATACAAATAAAAATTGAATAAAAAATCAATTGTAGTGATCTCACAAGTTTTTATAAGAAAAAATTAGAATTTCTTTAAATATGAAGGGCATCTTGGTCTTTTGATGGAAGAAAAAAAAATGATAGCACGCCACATAAAATAAGTGCAAGAAGACTCGATTGCAACAAATATTGACATTATATGGTGAAGAACTCTATTTTACGTCAAAATGAGAGATTCTTGGCTTGTTGCTATTTTTGTTATAGAGGATTAAAAAAAAAACATCAATGCTAAGAAGATAACATTGGAAAATACAATTAATAAATAATTTAGAATGCGTCATCCTGATAATCTTAACATTATTATTCCCAACTTAATGTTATTCCTTTTATAATATTCAATTAGTTAATTTAAAGCAAAAATCTTCGTGTTAGCAATTGATTATTGAACCCAAATAAAATTAAACAGATGGAGATTAACATCAATGCTTATAAATTAGAGTTCTATTAATTCACATAATGAAATTAATAAATATATATATAAATAAATAATCAATTTTAGTGACCTCACAAGTTTTTTAGAAAAAAGTAGAATTTCTTTAAATATGAAAGACATTTTGGTATTTTGAAGAAAAAAAAACAAAAAAGTGGTAACACACCAAATGAAGTAGGTGCAAGAAAATCGTCGATTGCAACAATGGGCACATGTTATTTGATTGTCATTATATGAGGAAGGACTCTATTTTATGTCAAAGATTGTAGGCTTGTTATTATTTTTTGTCACAGGGAATTCAAAAAAACATCATCACCAAGAAGATAACATTGGAAAATACATTTAATAAACAATTTAGAATGCATCATCCCGATGATGCTAACATTATTATCCTCAACTTATTGTCATTCTTTTTATAGTATTCAATTAGTTAATTTTTTTATTATTGAATTCAAATAAAATTAAACAATTAGAGATTAACATCAATGCTTATAAGTTAGAGTCCTATTAATTCATATAATGAAATTAGTAAATTTACATAAAAATAAAAATTCGTAGAGTTTACGTACAATTAGTGAATAAAAATTCATAATAAAGAATTGCAATAATTTCAAATGCAATATGTTTTTAGATTATTAAGATACAAAAAATACGTAAATTCAGTTAAAGTCTTATTAATTCCTATAATGAAGTTAATAAATTTATGTACAAATAGAAAATTAATAAAAAAATCAATTGTAGTGACCTTACAAGTTATTTTTTTAAAAAAATAGAATTTTGTTTAAATATGAAGGTTATCTTGATCTTTTCAAGGAAAAAAACAAAAAAAAAGTTATAACACATTATATATATAAACTTTTCATCTTGACTTTCTTTTTTAAGATGGGGAAAGTAAAAAAGAAAGCAAAATAAGAAGACAACTTTTATGAATTCTTCAATATATGTGTTTTTGGGACCATAACTATATATATATATATATATATATATATATATATAGAGAGAGAGAGAGAGAGAGAGAGAGAGAATGAAGGTGTCTCCTCTTTAAAGGAGGGATATGTATGCATAAACTCCTTATGTGATTTGAATTTCTATCCATCATAGAAATTCCAATGCACTATTTGGTCTCTACACATTATGGGACCGTTTAACAACAGAATCAGGGTGGAACTGCACCCAGGTTCCCTCGGTTCCGCCAAACATGACAATCGGAATCGCGATTCTAGTGGAACCGAAAGTTGAAACTAGAGCCCCACATGGGCCAAGTTCTTAGCAGGTGTCCACTTTTTTTGCATGATGTGACATTTTTTTATACATGGTTCATATTATTATCGTGAAGGGTGACCTTACGTACTGAGTTTTCTCATTGGGTTTTACCCTTGTACTTGGATTTGTGCAGAGTGAGATTGATAGCGATGGTGAAACATTGGTGGCTCCTCTGATGGGTGACATGCACATGAATATAGGGTTTATTATTGCATAGACGTAGGACCATCAACCCGCAGGTTATTGGATATTGTATAAATAGATTCTGCATATTATAAAATTTATTGCAAATGAGTCTTTCGTTTATGTAAGCTATTGTGTTAACTAATTTAAGTCATGAAATTTTACTGAAATAACCTTCTAGGCAGGCAAAGAAAAAAAATTCAGAGTGTTACACAATATGAGCGAAATCTTCAACATTAACCAATGAACTTATGCTATAAACAAGTGGCAAATCAAGTAAATAAGTATTAGGTTCTTGTTCATGAAGACTATATAAAGTAGTAGTCACTTCCTTATAAAAATCATTAAAAGTAATGCTGGGATAGAGCTTATGACTCATAAGAACCATCATATGTAATTGAGAAGTATGCCCATAAATATGTGATATTGATCAATAATAGGCTAGACATTAAATGCTAGCTTTTCAGGAATGTTAGACATATGATAAGCTAAATGATGACCAATCATAGGAACACTCCAACCCAAAGGTAATGATAAAAGATTGAGTAATGCTATATACTCTTAATAATCTTCCTAAAGAATCTCCTAGCATCTCACAATGACATAGATTATAATTTTATCAACTTTTGTGAGTGTTTTACACATGTGTGTTAGGACGATTTTTAAGAGGATGAATTAGGAGGATGAATCATTTTTCTAAGGGGTCATTTGTTTGTGGAACCAGGCAGTAACATCGCTCCGGAATCGAATTTCGGGGCGAGAACAAATGTGATGGAATCGGGTTCACGTGAGCCTAGTTTCACCACTTCAGTTCCACCTTTTTTTACACGATATTTTAGTTTTTTTAATTTATTTTATTTTTTCTTTTTCTTTTCTCTCACACAATAACCTTCATAAAATAAATTATTTAATAAATATAAAATATTCATAATAATGGATTAATATAATATTATTTATTACTTATTATCTCAATAAAAAAAGTTTAATATTTCATTAAATATAATTAATTTTAAAAATGATTTTTTTATATTTAAATAATATATTTTTAACAAAAATTTTCCTATATTTTTTTATTTTATAATTTTATTTTAATTAATAATAAAATTATACTTCATAATTATAATAATTATTTTTAATTTAAAGCTCACAAAAAAATCATCCATCACATTTACTTTTTCTTATCACATCAACCGTCTTATTCCTTATCATTAAATTTCACTCCAATCAAACGCAATCTAAACTAATCTGTCAATTCAACTATGCATTGAGAATTTAAGAGGAATCACGGTTCATTTTCAAACGACCCGTAAAAGAATATCTTGTGTAAGAGTTTGGGAACCAAATGGAGTGTACATATCTAGTCGATGAGAGATAGTAGACTACTCACCAGTATCTAAATGTTCTGACAAGTTTACCCTATAAAATAAAAAAAAATTATATGAGTTCATCAACAAATTAAATTGATGAAACCTTACATGCTACAATATTAGTTCTTCATCCAGTCCCTCACCCATGATCACTTTATTAACCTGCTCTTTGCCACACCTCTGTGTAGCCATCAGACCAGCGAAGAAAAAGATGATCAAGGTCACAATAAGCATGTCATATGAGCATCTCCTGCAAATTGTTTGTTGTATGTAATTAATGTAACTAACTCCTTGTCAGTAGATGGCACCATCTAAGTAAGTAACCACAAATTAATATATTCACATTCTGAGGGAATATTCACAATCCATTCTCATGTCAGTACCCTCCACCACGCGGTTGTTCCTATTGAATAGTTTAAACAGCTTACGCACCGATAACCGGTGTCTGGACGAGTTGGATCTAGAATCCTACATTCCAACCTTGTTAGCAATGTAATAATTAATTCTGAAAATTTGGATCTTCTTTAAAAGAGGTAACTAATTTTGACCACTAAAATGATGAGTATTTTTTAGTGGCCGATCCCCCCTTTCGGCCGATTCCCCTCTCGACCTCTATTAATTTTTGTATAATGACTCTGGTACTCATCTTTAGCATTAATATAATTTCTCAATTTTCAAAAAAAAAAAAAAAGGAAGAGGGGTCGGTATATCTGACAGCCACCATTTCCATATAGATCATAACTGGAGTGGGCAAAAGAAGGTCTTTCCTATCC
Organism: Pontederia crassipes; assembly: GCA_030549335.1. Classification (NCBI taxonomy): domain Eukaryota; kingdom Viridiplantae; phylum Streptophyta; class Magnoliopsida; order Commelinales; family Pontederiaceae; genus Pontederia; species Pontederia crassipes. Next base: position 39,806,968 of record CM060184.1, on the reverse strand, counting down.
TTTTGGCTACATGGCCGCAATGATACTCAATTCGCGGGGTGCTGCTCTGTAGAGAATATTATATGGCATATTCTTGCTCTGGTTAGGGAATGGAAGACATTATGCAGACTGTGTATTTCACCACACTTTGCTTTCTTATTTTACTTTTGTTCATTTCTTAATCTGTGTAGCAGGACCTATTTTAGCTATTGAATATCGTTTAATCATCTTTTTTTTCTTTCAAAAAGCCGAGACCACGGGTCCTCCAAAAATTTGAAACTCTATTCTGAACCCAATTATGCCACAAAGAATAGTCTCAATTTCGGCACATCACCTTTCTAAAAAGAAGATACCTCATAATTTTATTAAGGGTAATATAATAATTTTATAAGCTAATTAAAATTTTTTATGAATTGAATGTGGCCTAAGGAAGAATTTGAGAACAAATAAGAATATGATCAGAAAATGAATGAATAGAGAAAGGAAAGATTAATCATATTTAGAGAAGAAATTAGAATTTAAGTAGGATTAAAAGCATGATTGAAAAGAAAAAAGAAAAAAATTAAATCTTATTGGAAGTAGGAATTGTAATTATATTAATATTAGGGATTTCAATTTGATTTGAGATCCAAAATATTGTTTAATGGATATAGGACTCCCATATAGAATAGAATTAAGAGTTTTATAGCTTAAAAATATTTTAACCATTAAAATCATATTTATTATTAGTTTAATTAAAAAATTATGTGATAAAATATTATGTAATTAAATAATGCTGAAAATTATAGAAAAATAAGAAATAAAAGGATAAAGTGAAAATACAATTTGATTGAGAGAAGTTATGGAAGAGATAAAAAAAACTTTTTAGTAGAGAGGAAATTTTTATAAGTATGGTTATGGAATAATTAGTGGAATTCAAATTTAATTAAATATGAATATTTAGCATAAGATAATTAATGACAAATGGTCATGGTTGATGGAGAAATCAACCAAGGTCCAATGTGAGTAAAAAATCATGGTGAAGAACTATAAATAGAACATAAAAGGTGGTCAGAAACTATTATTTACCTCCATATAATTTTTGCATAAGAGTCTCCTCTTTCTCCTCCGTTTTCTCACAAATTGAGATATCCGAGAGCTCGGCCAACATATCATTTCGAAGTCTCGACATAGGAGAACAAGATCCAAGTGGTAGGTGTGAATTTTAAGATCTCATCACAGAGAAATCATCGATCAAAGTATTAACATTCATGCAGTTAGTAAACCAGAGGATTCCTAGTTGGTTTTTCAATCAAGTTAAAGTATGTATGACATTAGTTTTTCGCGACATAGACCCATGGACTCTTCTTCGTTATACAAAGATTACATTGATATATTGTTTGCATCGATGGGATATCATATGGCATAAATGGTGTCATTCTTACATAATCGTGCTTCTAATTAACATATTAAGTTTGTTCAAATGCTTATATAGTCATGGTTGTATGTAACAATTAACTTTTGGATTAAAGCATAATGATAATTAAATTATCGATAAGCATTATAAAGAAATTATATAAGATTATTAGAAATACATTTTAATATTTGTAAATATTATAATAAACATGTTTAACCATGATTAACTGAGGTCAAATGCTGATTTGTAACAAATAAAAATGATTTATTTCATCCAATGGGGTTTCAAATAGCTGAAGCAAACAACTCACCAGCTTGGAAACCTATTTTTCCAAATCCCCATATGACGTGTTACAATTCTGAAAAAACATATATCACTTATTCGTATCTTGTGCTAACAAAAAAATTTACAAGATCAAATACCTAGCCGAACGGTCTGAAGATATTCTACAAGGTTGCTAGTTTAAGGTGAATTTCCAGATCCGAAGGTAACCCTCAAATTCATATGATGATATATTCATGGTTCATTGTCCATAAATTCTGAACATTTGCATGATTCCTCCTTTCGAAGTCAACTTTCCACGATCGCAAGAATCACCTCAAAAGGAGTTTCATAAAGGAAGTTATGAATCCAGCTTCAAAGGTTGCTCACTCTATTCCGAATCAGAGACAAGACCACTTTGTAAATTAGGACATGATTAGGATAAAATGAATTAGGGTTTGAAATTTAGATATTTTTAATTAGACTTCAAAATGGTTTTGTGAGAAATGGAATCATCCAATTTGGATGTGTAGATGTTGAGAAATGAATTTTTTTTATTTCATAGTGATTCTTCTATCAACTTCTAGGACATTGATAGATCACGACCGAAATTGACTATTTTTATTATAAGGTTATACAAAGAGTTAAATTCCCTAGATTTTATGACTAAATAACAAGGAAGTCTAGTTTTCAAGAAAATTTACAACATAGCAAAATGATATATGTTACTTTTTTTATTTATGGTATTATCTCATGCAAAGATTATTATTATTATTATGAAAATTATTTATGATATGTTTCAAAGATTTCATATGAGATGGAATAATCTTTTATACGAAAATATTTTCAAGGAACAATACTTGTGAAGTTAAAATAAGTTTTACTTGATAATGATATATGATTATGACATGTGTATTTCGATATTAATAAACTCCATGTGTGTTCATTGGTCATGCTGGTTGAAAAATGTCTTTGGGTCTGAATTCGATATACATGAATTCTTTATGACATATATCGGATGTCTTTGCCTTTTGGAGGCTGCTCTACGTGCACGTATTAACTCATGATATGCTCTGCGTATTCGAAAATCATGATTGTGAAACTTTGTTTAATTGTATGACACACAATCGTGGAGGGACGCGTGTTAACGTATTAACCCATGATATACTCTGTGTATTCGAGAACTATGATTGTAAAGTTCTGCTTAATTGTATGACACACAATCATGAAGAGATACTCCATACATGCTCTGAGTATTCGAGAATCATGATTGTGAAGTTCTGCTTAACTATATAAGCACACAATCATGGAGGAATACGTATTGACTCATGATATGTTTTGCATATCTGAGATTCATGATTATTAAGCTCTACTTAATTGTATGACACATGATCACGAAGGGATGTGTATTGACCCATGATGAATATGTGCAATGATACATGTGTGGAGTTTAATTATGAACAAGATGATATCTTGAGTTACTTATATTGATATTAAAGTTTATATGATTTCACAATTTATGTTATATGTGTTATGCTTTAAATATTTTCTCATATAAAAGAAATGTGATTATTTAATTGTTATATGCACTTGTATTGTTTCCCTATGTTGTACTTTTATTTCACTTAGTGAGCAAACAATTATTGCTCATATTACTTGCTCGCATTACTCTTGTTGAATTTTTCAGATAATTCTAAGTTCTCGAGTTGAGTCGACTCGAAGCTTGTCTTTAACGCACATAGAAGAGGACGTGTCGTTGAAGCACTTTTATTCTTCCTTCTCTTTTATTTTTTTTAAAAGCATGCATGTAAAAGATAAACATAAGTGTGGGAATATAGTTGATTAGAAACTTTTTGTAAGATGACACAGAATCTGATCATATAGAATATAGTTCATGAATTGGTGTGTGAATAATAGCGACAATACATGAATGACATGGTTTATGATTTTCGATTAAACTTGGATGAGAATATATGCATTTATTGTGTGTATTGACAAATAACATAAGATAATTAAGATGAGATTTTGTTGATTTTATTTTTTGAATTGCTAATTAAAATTAAAGAAAATAATAATTACGATTAGAACTTAATCACAAAGTTTGGTGTGACAGATAGGATGGCCAAAAATTGTGTCAGAAATGCAATTCCTAACGATGATCCCGACCTAGGTTCTGTCTGACACAGCCTGGGTTTCTTTTAACACGACCCTGATAATGATCAATACGGCTCGAGTTTCATATAACCCAAATCGAATGGAATGAGAAAATGGACCATATTTCATGAATAGGGCCCGTTTTGTTGACCCGACCCATATTGTAAGTAAACGCAGCCCGGGTTCAGTCTAAATGGATGGATTGAAGTCAATCGGGCCGACCCGGTCGAGACATATTGGACCATCCAGAACACGGCCAGGGTTCCATCCGACGCGGGTCGAGTTCTGGGGATAGAAGACATATTTTTATAAATTGATTTATAATTTATTGAATAGCTATGATTGTTAATCATTGCTGATCATTTTATAAACATCTCTAATTTTAGTGTGATCATACCTGATTAAATTGTCATCGTATTAATTATTATTATTATTATTACAATCAGTCATGATATTGGTTATGATATTAATCTATTTACATTATTGTTGATTGATCATGAGCAAATTGTTATCATATCTGATTTATTAATCATACCATTGATTAATATATTGATCTAGTGATTTTCTGATTGGGTCATGTTTAACCTAAGATAAATTGTTAAAGATAGATATCTTAAATAATTGAGATAAAAATTAAAAATTATTAGATCCATATCTACTTATTGCCACTGGACTTGATTGGACCTTCGGACTAATTGCGCTTGTAGGCTGTTTAGACTTTCGGGCTAATTGTGCCTTCGATATGATAGGGCTAACTATGCCTTCGGGCTGATGGGCCTTCCAGCTAATTGTGCCTCCGAGCTTATGGAGCTTTCGGGTTAATTGTTCCTTCGAGTTGATTGGGTCTTCGGACTGATACGACCTTCGGGTTAATTGCATCTTCGAGTTAATTGTGCCCTCGGGCTGATTGAGTATTCAGACTGATAGGGCCTTCGGGCTCATTGGGCTTTCGAGTTAACTACGCCTTCAGGTTATTAGGGCTTTCTGGCTAACTGCGTCTTCAGGCTGATAGGACCTTTGGGCTAATTATGCATTCGGGTTGATGGGGCCTTTAGACTAATTGCATCTTCATCGTGATGGATAATTGAATAAGACATATAGTGTAAAAACTATAGTCATCCTTAATATGGTCCTTCTATTATACCTAAACTTATTAATTTACATGAAGTGGCGTGATGTCTCATAATAATAGAGAACTCTCGTATTGCGCCCGAAGAATTGATTGTAACTCCCAAGGTTGAATTGATAATTGATTCACCCTAATTGTTGATAGACTATTGATTTCTCCCTTGTACCGATGGATAATCGAATTGTATTTTATGGCTGATAAATAATCGAATTGTGCACTTATGTCTAATGGATAATAAATTGTGGTTTTTGTGCTTGATAGATGAATTGATAAATTGTTAATAAAATTGAATTGATAATTATTATGGTCTTCATTGACCTTTGGCCAATTGGAAATTGATCTTAATTGTTAATTATCAAATTATGGTCTTCATTGATTTATGATCAATTGATAATTGATTAAAAATAATTGATATTGAATTGATAATTGTAATGAATCACACTGAGATAGAATTGATATTGGTCATCGATAATTGCTGATATAGATAATTATTATGATTGATTAATCAAATTATTATTTAGTGTTCATTGATCATTCTCACGATCAAGATAATTGTTTATTGGTAGTATTCCTATTGATATTGATATTGACCATCATTCAATTGATAATTACTATGGATAACTCTACGTACTGAGTTATTTTATTGGCTTTGTCCCTATCCGTACAGGTGATGGTGATGATGACGGTGAGACAGTTGGTGACTCCTTTAATGAGTGACATGCACATAGATATAAGGTCCATTATTATATAAACATGGGTCATAACCCACAAGTTATTGGATGTTTTATAAATGGCTTCTGCATATTATATAAATTATTATAAATTAAGTCTTTCACTATTGTAAATCAGCATGTAGATTGATCATAATTAAGTCATAGAATTCAATGACATTATCGAGATAGTCTTCTGGATAAGTAAAATTCGTCGAGTCAGTTGGTTGAATTTAAATTTTGACCGAGTACGATGAGGTTAAAACAAATCAAACTCTTTCCTAAATTTCAACTAATCCATGAGGTCGGGCCGGACCGGATCTAATAACTCTATAAAAAAGTTGGAAACAAGCCATTAGTTATGTGACCCTTGGTTCTAATGACCGGTTCCACTTCGGGAACCAAGTTCCACCAGAAAGTTGGAAACAAAGCATTGAAATCAAGATGACATGACTCTTGATTCTAATGATCTGATTCCAGATTAGGCATTTGCTTTTCATGAAACTAAATGGAACTCGTCCCTGATTCCATCAATCTTCAGTCACAAAATGGGTCCCTAAGGAATCTATTTTAATGAGATTAAGGGCAATTAAACATGCGTAAGGAATCTATTTTAATCATAGGGCAATTTGATCAGATGATTCGATTATTTGCGATGGAGCTAAATGAAACTTGTCCCTTATTCCATCTAACTTCAATCACAAAATGGGTCCCTAAGGAATCTATTTTAATGAGATTGAGGGCAATTAAACAAGCCTAATGAATCTATTTTAATCAGAGGGCAATTTGATTAGATGATTCGATGATTGCGATGGAACTCATCCCTGATGTCATTTAACTTCAGTCGCAAAATGGGTCCATAGGGAATCTATTTTAATGAGATTGAGGGTGATTTAACGGGCTCAAGGAATCTAATTTTAATCAGAGGGCAATTTGATCATATGATTCGATGATCACGTTCCTTCTTTATTATTAGTCGAGTGATTCATGCATTCATGCTTGCATGCCCATTGAAGGCATCGAGAGCAAGCTTTCAACTTTGTTGATTCATCTAAACAAGAACCTTAGTTTTTGGTGTGTTAATAATTCCAAAAAAACTATGATTAGATAATGATAACAATAATAATAATACCAAAGAAAATACGATACTATTACAGAGGGAGAGAGAGTGCGTCTCTAGTGGGAGATTAGTCTTAGCCTTTTAGGTGACGTTTGGTTGAGGATTAATCGGTGGAATATGTAGATATTCTTCGGATTACAACTAAGCACACCTTTTATTCTACAAAAAGTACAAAGGTTAAAGTTGCCAGTTTTAAAAAAAGTTAACCTTGCAAACAGTGAAAATATGAGAGCTAACGTATTTTTTATAATAAGTAGAATATTGATAATCCGGTGCAAACTTTAAAAATGAGCTAATCGAATGGATTATGTGTCTTAACCCGATGCATAGCTAACCCTCAACCAAACGGGGCCTTAGGTGACGTTTGGTTGGAGATTAATCGATGGAATATATAACCGTGGATTACAGTCAAACACACCTTTTATTCTACAAAAGGTACAAAGGGTAAAGTTATTTTAAAAAAAGTTAACCTTGTAAATGGTGAAAATATGAGAATTAATGCATTTTTGTAGAACTTGTAGAATATAGGTAATCTGATGCAAACTTCAAAAATTGACTAATCGGATGAATTATATATTTTAACCCAATGTAGAGCTAACTTCCAACCAAATGGGGCCTTAGTTTTTATTAGTTTTTAAGAATTAATCGATTTAATAGAAAAAAGTTTAGATTTGGTGTTTGAATGAAAAATGTAATGATGAGAATTTGAAAAGTTGATTTGATAAATAAATTTTAGTAGGCATTTAAATAAAAAGTTTAGATTTGGTGTTTGAATGAAAAATGTAATGATGAGAATTTGAAAAGTTGATTTGATAAAAAAAATTTTAGTTGGCATTTAAATAAAAAGTAAGAATTGGGGATATAATTTATTATTTTATGAGGTATAAATGTAGTAAATTAAAATATTATGTATTTATTTAGTTAAAATAATAATTTTAAAAATATTTATATTTATATTATAATTTATAATTTATTAAAATAATAACATTATAATTTATTATTTCACTATATTATTAATATTATAATTTAAGAAAATTATTTATATTAAGTTAAAGAATTTATTTTATAAGCTAAATGATAATATATTAATAAATAAAATATTATAATTGGTTATTATTTAAGATAATATAAAAATATTTTAATGGATAATATTAAGATTAAATAATATTTTACTAATTAACATATAATAAAGAATTAAAAAAATAAAATTTCTTGAAAAAGTTATCGTTGAAAGTGAGAAATTAAAATTCTTCGTGGAGAATTTTTTTTTTATCACGGTGACCGGAGCTTTTTAAATTTTGATTACATTATCTATTTGATAATGAAAGTTGCACATCAGTTGCTTATCAATTCGCGATGACAAATGAGTGACTTATCATTCAACATTTAGGAGTGACGTGATCTCATTTCTATTTATACTTGTTTAGCTATTTTACTTTTAAAATAAAATTACACGCACGCAACACACTTTTTTTACAAAAGATAATAAGATTCGAAAAGAATATAATATTAAATGTAAATAGTCGGTGAAAAGCCAATATGTTAAAGTCCTCTTAATGCCACTCCCCACTCCCCCAAAAACTTATGTTACTTCAAAATGACTATTTTATCCGCCACTTTCATTTTAATCTTTAAATACCATTTCTCTAGCCTCTTCGGATTTCACCCCCATATGTTTTAGTCAAACATTGTTGTCATCTTCCTATTGCATTAGAACGTATAATTTAATATTGTTAGTTATTTCATGTGAAAATTGATTTATACATAGAACAATTATCACAAGACCTATCTTTTTTCTAATCTAATTGCATGAATTATATTTTGAACCAATAATGATCCCTCTTGATGATCTAAGGCTATCTAAGTTTTATATTTTATATATTGTTAGGATTACCACACGAGAGAAATTATACACCGCAAAAAAATCTGAAAATTTATTTGATGGAAAAAATAAAAGAGAATTACAAGATCAACTTTATGTTTGGATCATTAGAGAGTTTATACGCACTCACTTTTACAGACGGTAGGATCGATTGGGACTCCGAATTAATCTAAAAAAATAAGATACATATAAGAAAATAAATCAATTTCGAATCACATATAAAATATCTCATAAAATAAAGATTAAGAAGGGGGCGTCGCCTCCCTTTGCGACCTTCGGCATTCGTCGAAGGACACAAAACTTTCTCTGCACCAGCGCACATAGAGAAGGGGGCCTCGCCCCCTACTGCAACCTCCGGTGCTCATCGGAGGATGTAGAGGGAGGGCCTAGCCCCTCTTTCTCTGGGTGCACGCTTGTCGAAGGACGTAGAGGAAGGCGAGCCCCCCTTCTCTACACCAGCGCACGCCGAGAAGAGGGAGCCTCATCCCTCCTCTGTGACTTGCGGCACTCATCGGAGGTCACAGAGGAGGGGCGAGGCCTCTTGTGTTTGGCGCCGATGAGGCCTCCCTCCCTCCAACGCCGACAAGGTCGTCGGAGGTCCTCTTCTTTTTTTTACTTATTATATTATTTATTATTATTTAATCATGCTATATAAGAGAAAGAAATGTCGTGTCGGATGACTTTTTGCATGGAGAAGAGAGAAAATAATCGCATGGATGTCACGTCGATGGGGCAATCGAGAGACAGCCGATCGTAGGTAAAAATGGCACCGAGTGAAATGAGTTCATAAATGGAGGGCATTTGTGTTAAAAATAAATTAGAGAGTATCGTTGAACAAATGTCAAAGTCGAAGAACATTTGGCGTAATTTATCATGAGATTCGCATGATGGTATAAGTGTATAACATACGAAGTAGCACGTAATAACACCACAAAGACATATATACTTATCAACATAAACTAAGAAAAAAAAAAGGACACACCGAACACGCTGAGAGCAAACTCAAAACAAATTTAATTAATAGTCTCCAACTCTAGAGTTTATGCCAATTACAAGAACAACCCATTTCACGTTATTTTCTATGAAGTCATTTTTCCTCTTCTTTGTTAATTGTTATAAACAACATAACCAATACCGCAAGATAAAACATACAGAAGAAAACATAAAATAATAGATATAACAGAAACAAGATGAAACCAAGCCAAATATATAGAAAAAAAGACACCAAAATAACACTTCAAGTTACCATGAAATATTTTTTTCTTTTCATACTGTAAATTCCTCATGTTTTCTTTATAACACCCAAACACTCATCATCTCATTTTTCCTCTTTGTACGTTATGCAACAATTTGGAAAAAAAAAAAGAAATTAAAAGAAAAAGAAACACCAAAAAAGATCCAATATCTTTTGGGAAAAAAAAAAAGATGTCACTAAATGGTCATACAACAAACGGGACATCTCACCAGTCCATTCTCGTTGCAGTCCAGGCATCGCCGAAATCCTTCGAGCTCCTCCCTCTCACTGCCACGTTCTCCTCCTCATCCTCGTCGACCTCTTCCTGTTCTACATAGACTTGCAGCTCCCCGAGCACGTCTCGCATGGCACGAACGGCATTGTTGCCACAGCAATCGCAGGCCAACTCCATGCCGGCCTTCCCGTGCGATGCCGGCCTTCCAACGCCTTCCTCAGCTCCCCCACCTCGTGCATCTGCCTCACCTCTTCGGCACCACCCAAGTAGGCACCGTCCGCAAAGATCCTCGAGTGTCCTTTTCCGCCGTATCCCGGGCCGAGTATCTCGATGAGCTCCTCCTTGAAGCCCCCGTGCATGGACATGTCCCGCTCGTCGACGCGGATGCCATAGCTCTTCAGTATCACGCGCACCTCCCAGCAGTCCTCGTAGGTTTTCCTCACACGGAGGCTCTAGAACACCGCCTTCTTCTTCCCCATCCGGCGGAGACTTATAAACCGCAATGATCTTGGCCGCCTTCTTGGCATCCTCTATCGGAAAGCATTGATCGGGACGCGGATAATGCCGGCCGACTTTGAGGATGAGCTTACTTCCGTCTCGGTTGATTGAGGCGTCGCAGATGGAAGCTGCGACATGAGCTTCTCGAGGGCTTCCCGGAAGGAGGAGAGTATCTCAGGGTCGAAATCCATTACGACATGGTCGCCAGTAACTCCGAGCTGCTGCATCCACTGCGGCCGCTGCTCCGGTGACAGAGGGATGGGCTCCGGCAATGGGGGCACGTCGCGCGAGGTGTGGAAGGACAACGCGTGGCAGACGGCGGCGGGGTGGATGGGACCAGCGTCCTCCAGCCCCGCCACCAGCTCCCACGTGTCTATGGTCTCCGGCTCAGCATCCGGCGGGGTCATGGTGGGCGTCCTGGGAAGTTGCTTCTCGATCATATCCGACCAAGACTTGGCCTCCTCGGCAACGAAGAGGCCTTCGCGGCTCACGATTACTCGGTCGTTGGTGATTTTCATCATTTCCTCATGGGAGCTGAAGTCCGACGAGTTGTCGAGGCGGAGGATATCTGTAACGCTTCCAAAATTCGGATCTAATTTAGTTGTCAAACTATAGGTGGCGTTACTTTGACATGATATAATTTCATAAAACTTTACAGCAGAAACATAATATAATAAACATGAAACAAGAATTTCATAAACGGCGGAAGACTTCATAGATAAATAAAACAAACCCAAGATAACATACTGGCCCATGGGCCTAATAGGCTTTAACGTACGCCTAACAAAGGATTCCTATAACATAATGAGTTCAAGTAAAATACGTGAGTTCACAAGGCCCATAAGCCATACATAAATCACTCTTACAAGAGTTCATCAAAATGACATAATAATAGTAAAACAACTTGGGCCGGAGCCCGACTCGTCCATGTGCAATGTCTTCGTCAAGAGGCCCTCACCGCCAAACTTAAGCCTCATCCATACATGCATCGATTCGTGGGGTGCAGGGGGATTTCTCCCATTAGAGTATGTTGAGGTCCATGCATGCTATGACCTTATAACATAATCTCTACATGTCATGGCATATGCATATCCTCATCATGGAATATAATTCATATGTATGCTATGAGCTACTTATGCATAGTATATGACATGTGAGCATATCATCATGGCAAGATAAGATAACATGTAACATCATAATCTTTAGGTCAAGCATATCATAACTTATCATTATGATAATGCATATCATGGTCTTATCTTACTTTACTTTGTCATCTTTATTCATGTCATTATATGATGTGATAAGTGGACATTCATATTGCATCCTCATAGGTGCATACTTCATCATACTTCTTTAACATCTTTAACTTTATGTCCTAAGTCATTCATCATTCATCTTTTCATCTTTCAATTTTACTTAGATACTTTCTTATCTTGTTGATTGGGAAGACCATGTTGAGTTCGTGGGAGAATGGCTAGGTAGGGCAAGATTGGGTTCGCGGGTAGCCAATAGAGACGCCACACTCAAGGGTGGAACTCGCCTCTTGGTTTCGCATAGGAGACGCCACACTCAAGGGTGAAACTCACCTCAACTTATGAAAATGCCACACTCATGGGTGGAACTCGTTTCCCCGGGAAATGCCACCACTTAGGGTGGAAATCATTTCTCCTCCTCGATTACAATAAGTCACCTTCACGTCAATCCGTCTTTTACTTGTTTTAAACAATACATACAATCATTCAATACATGATGCATGTTTTAATCATATTTGAGGTCATACATACCTCAAATCATACTAAGTATAGACATTCAATCATAACCAATCATCTTCCAGAACAGACGATCATTTTGGGTGACAGTCGACCGCTGGACTGGTATCGGTCGATCGATCGGGTTATCGGTCGACCGTTATGGTCTTTTCGGACGATCAAAATTGTGCTTCGGTTCGTTCGCTAATCACAGAATGTGTCGACTCTCTGAAACGAACGACCACTAGGATATCGATTGACGTTATAGGTCTTTCGGATGACCGAAACTGAGCTACGATTCGATCGCTAATCACAGAATGTGATGGCTATCAAGTTGGACGACCGCTGGGAATATCGATCGACCGTTATATGGCTATCGGACAACCAAAATAGGCCGTTTGATTGATCGCTAATCACAGAATGTAATGACCATTCAAATCGGACGACCGCTGGTATATCTGTCGACCGTTACATGGCTTTTGGACGATCGAAATAAGGTGTTTGGTCGACTGCTAATCACAGAATGTAACGACCCTTCCAAAATAGACGATCGTTATTGAATCGGTCGATCGTTGGACAGTGTACAAGACTACAATGGTCTATAGAACAGTCGATCGATACATTATCGGTCGCCCGTTCTGGACCGACAGACACGATTTTTACATCATCTTGTTTACAATCTTACATACTTTCACATATTAAGCAAAAAGTGATTCCACACAACATATGAAACATTCTTAATATTCTAACAGTGAAGTAAACAGTGTATTCACATGAGGACATCAAACATGTTAATCACAATCATGGAGGTACATGAACATTGAACTAATTTTTTTTTTAGCTAACATAAGAAGCCTTAAATATTCGACATCTAAACATGATTAGCAATAGAACAATAGTCATGATAAATATGAAGCACATTACATTCTACTCATGATTAACAATGAACATGAATCTCTAATGCATATTCCCTAATCCTTTAAGCTTAAGAACATGGGGTTTGCTCTTCATGCCCTAATCCACACATTCAAACAACATTAGGGAGGATTTTGGGAGGTTTGGATCCCCTCAAACATACATTATTCGTTAATCAACACATAGGTTAAACATGAACATTTCTACTATCTTAATCGTATGAACAAACATCATAATGAATTAAACATGGATAGCAATGAACAAATAAAAGGATTTGCCTAAAGAACATTAAAAATTACTAATCATATTCATATGAACAAATAAAAGACATCATAATGAATTAAACATGGATAGCAATGAATATTCTAATACTAAACATGATTAGCAATGAAATCATAGTATTAATGAAATAAGAAGCATCTTAATGCAAATATGGACTTTCCCTAATTATGCATTAATAAGATCTAGTTTCGTCTTAAAATCCCTTAATTCACGTAAACACACATCATTAAGGGGTGATTAGATTTAGGATCTCCTCAAACATACCTTAAGAGTTTACGTTAAAACCCTAATCCTAAATCCTAATTTCTTTCTTCTTTTTCTCTTTTTCTTCTTCTCCTTCTTCTTTCCTTCTCATCCTTTTCTTTCTTCTTTCTTTTTTCTTCTCTTGTTTCTCTTCCTGGTGTTCGTGTGAGAGGAGAGAGACTGTGGGTTGCTCCCTTTTTTGTGCTGGTCGTGAGTGTAAACAAGAGAGAACAAATGAGAGAGGGAGAGCTTCTAGGGTGCTGTGGACGTGAGTGGAGAGAGGAGTGATGGCCTCCTTGTTGCTTGTGAATGAGAGAGGAGCTGAAAGAGAGCAAACGAGAGTGGAGGGGGTAGGTGAGGGGGGAAAGGTTGCTGTGTCGGCTGGGAGAGAAAATGAAAGAGAGTGAGGGTTTAGGGCTTAACATATAGTATTTATATTTGGATTTGAGAGTTTGTTAGGTAATGGGCTTTCTAATGGGTCTTAAGTGATTTTAACTTTCTTTTATTTATTTATTTATTTATTTTTCTTTTTATTTTACTTTCCATTTAATTTTTTAGAATGTTACAATATACCCCTTAAAATAAAATTCGTCCTCGAATTTTGTAAAATCTTATACAATAGATCTCCTCATCCACGTTGCTCCATTTATCTTTCACTCCTCGTATGCACCGACGTGATCTCTCCATTTATGACACCCAATGCGCATTCCCTGGTGATCTCACTTTAACGTTTTTTGAATTTCATCTTCACTAGGTGATCACTAACTCTTTCCATTCCAAGATTTTCGTGGGAATCTCATATCTCTAGACAATCTCAAGAAATTGAGTTCGTTCCTAAGCCACGTTTTCGCTATGCAACTCTAATCATTAAGTTAACCTTAAATGAAATTCCTCTCATCCTTGTTACTTTATCCATCTCCAGTTCTTCGGGTCCACCCATGTAGCCTTCTTCATGAGTTTTCAGTAGCAGCACTTAATAGTCTAGTGTCAGCGGTTCTTGTTAATGGTTCTAACTATGCCATCACGTTATCTTATATCTTAAAAATTCTAGTAGAATCTTGGATCCTTACTCCACTTCATAAAATGAAGATCGTCCGTGCATCACGCTTCCGTTGCGCTACTCTAAACTTTAGCTTCATCTAAGTGTCGAATTTTTTGACTCAATACTTGACCATTTCATGTCATCTTTTAGGTCATGTAGACCTAAGTAAAACAATCACAATTTTCTTCACATTTTCGCCACCATTCTTGTGATCTAGGTAGCCTTCCTTAACTTTCTTTATTTTAAGAACCATGATTGATTTCTTATCCTTAGAATATTCCTTTAACAATAAAATTTTTTTAGGTGGTTTCTATGTCTATCATGCATACACATTATGGTTGGTATGATCAGTTAAACATTAAGCGACAATTACCTTGAATCGTATCCAGAACTTGGTGAGCTTCTTCGACTTGCATGGCGTGAACTTGTCCCAACACTTTTGGAAAGTTGACATCTAGCTTCTCCGAGCAATTCTTCGCATAATGGCCAGCCTTGCCACACTTCAAGCAAGTTCCCGCCTTTAAACGACATTCATCGAGGTGACGTCTTCCACAATGATGACATGTGTAATATGCTCGTTCCATCTTCTTCGGAGAATGGTAAGGTGATTTCTTTGGACCCTTCCTTTTTTTTTGCTTGGTCATATTCTTTGATGTTTTTCCATTATACTTCACAACTTCATCCTTGAGCTTCTATTCTAGTTCTACAACTAGTTCAAGAGCTTCGCTCATTGTCTCAGGAGCTTCACACATCATTCTAGCCTTCAATTCGGGTTTAAGTCCCTTCACAAAATGATTCCCTCTCATTCTTTCCGTCTTGACCAAGGTGCAATACTTTTCGAGTTGAAAGTACTTAACCGCGTAGTCGTCCACTGGCATATCACCTTGTTGGAGTTTAAGAAACTCCTCTTGTCTTTGTTCACTCATACTTTGTAGAAAGTATTGATCCTTGAAATCCATCACGAATTTCCACCATATCGTATTTTTTTCATTGGCATATTTAGACCTAAGGATAACATCCCACAATTGCTTTGCTTTTCCTGTCAAACTATGAGTGGCACAAGCCAGTTTACTTTCTTTCGAACATTTCATCATTCTGAAGATATTCATGATGGCATCCAACCATGCCTCGACTTCCTCCGGATCTTCAATACCATTGAACATAGGAGGATTGAAGCTTAAAAACATCATCAAAGAATCTTGGCATGAGCCTTCATCACATTCCATAACTTGAGTCATGCCTGCGTTCGTTGAATAATTCACATCCATCTATCATTATACAATAACCATGCATCAATGTCTAACTTTACATAATTAAAGTGAAACACATACCTTTAGGTTCGGTGGCACCTCATGAATATTGCACATGGGCTTCATACTTAAACATTACACTTAGACATTTTAGCCAACCTATGGCTTGTACATCCTAGGACTTAAGGCATGGAACAAGTCTATAACTTACACCTACTCTAACATAACATATAACATATAAGAGCTCAACCATGGCCCTTGACTTCTAGGACTTACAACACTCGAGCCAAAACTATGGCTTGCATATACTAAAATCCTATACATACGAGACAAACTGTGGCTCTGATACCATCTATAATGCCCCCAAAATTTGGTCCCAATTTAGTCGTCGAACCCTAAATGACATTACTTTGACATGACCTAATTTCATAAAACTTTGCAGTAGAAACATAATATAATAAACATGAAACAATAATTGCATAAACAACGAAAGACTTCATAAATAAATAAAACAAACCCAAAATAACATACTAGTTCATGGACCTAATAGGCTCTAATGTATGCCAAACAAAGAGTTCCTACAACATAATGAGTTCAAGTAAAATACATAACTCCATAAGGCCCATAAGCCATACATAAACCACTCTTACAAGAATTCATCAAAATGACATAATAATAGTAAAACAACTTGGACCGTAGCCTAACTCGCCCATGTGCAATGTCTTCGTCAAGAGGCCCTTACCGCCGAACCTAAGCCTCATCCACACTTGCACGGATTCATGGGGTGTAGATAATTTCTCCCGTTAGAGTATGTTGAGGTCCATGCATGCTATGATCTTATAATATAATCTCTACATATCATGGCATATGCATATCATCATTATGGAATATAATTCATACGCATGCTATGAGCTACTTATACATAATATATGGCATGTGAGCATAACATCATGGCAAGATAAGATAACATGTAACATCATAATCTTTAGGTCAAACATATCATAACTTATCATTATGATAATGCATATCATGATCTTATCTTACTTTACTTTGTCATCTTTGTTCATGCCATGATATGATGTGATAAGTGGACATTCATATTGCATCTTCATAGGTGCATACTTCATCATACTTCTTTAACATCTTTAACTTTATGTCCCAAGTCATTCATCTTTTCGTCTTTCATCTTTATTTAGATACTTTCTTATCTTATTGATTGGAAAGACCATGTTGAGTTCGTGGGAGAATGGCTAGCTAGGCCAAGATTGGATTCGCGGGTAGCCAATAAAGACACCACACTCAAGGGAGGAACTCGTCTCCTGATTCCGCATAGGCCCAACAGAGACGCCACACTCAAGGGTGGAGCTCGCCTCAATTTATGAAAATTCCACACTCAAGGGTGGAACTCGTTGCCCCAGGAAATGCCACCACTTAGGGGTGAAACTCATTTCCCCTTCTCGGTTACAACAAGTCACCTTCACATCAATCCGTCTTTTACTTGCTTTCATCAATACATATAATCATTCAATACATGTTGCATTGATGCGTGTAAAATTGATAGCAAACGTTAGCAAGTGCACTAGTCGCTCAAGTAATAAAGTGAATGAGTAGAATTATCGTTCCCACAAGGACGGTTAATAACTTAGATTTTATTTTAACCTTGTTAATTGAGAAATTAGAAAATATATGATTTTCAGAGGTGAATAAAAAGAAAATAATAAAAATAAAGAAAATGATCACCTGGAGAAATAATGATTTGATGATTAGAACACCTAATTATCATCACTAGAATGTAATAAATTTTTTCAACTTAGAATTAGTTGAATCAATAACACAGTGAATTCCCAAAATTAGTTAACCAATATTTCAGACTTTAACTACTATCTTATGAATAATTAGAATAAATCAATCCTTTCAATTTTTAATTTACCTAATTAAATCATAAGATGCATTCAATCGGAATTAATATTAAGGACTTTCTCAAGTCACCTTAATAACTTCACAAATTAGGTCTCTTTCGATTTTCCTAATTGTGGCATGCAATAAATAAGATCAATCCCCAGAAACTATTATGAAAATAATCACTTCTTCTCAGATAGCAATCAAATCATAAATAATGGAATCAAAGGAAAGCATTAAATATGAAATTGCAATGCTATTAAAGAATCAAACTAAACTAATATCAAGAAAGACTTCAATACATAAATAGAATTCAACTAGGATGACCCTAATAAAGAAATAAATCTGAGAATAATAACATCAAATCTGGAATAAAAATGTAGGAAAAAGAAAACAAAAACTCTAGCATAGGTTAAGCGCGTCCTCTCTCGAGTTTTCGGCAGAGCTTCATTGTTGTCCTTGCACTTCTCCTCTTTGTAGGCTTTAGAATAACGCTCCAGGGATGCTTTTCTAAGCTCTCTTCTACTTTCTTTTATAGGTTTTCTCGTCCCCCAAGAAAATATACCCAAAAAGTGAATAAAAATGGCTTTAAAATGGCCTAACAGACCGCCATCACGGTCATGAAAGGATTCATCATGGCCATGACAGAAGGCTGTCAAAGCTGAAAATACAGCCAAATTTTTTGCTAGAAATTATCTGTCATGACCATGACAGAAACTGTCACGACCGTGACAGTAACTTAGTCAAATTTCTGAGTGCTGAATGTTTCTGTCACGGCCATGACCAGAACTGCCACGGCCGTAACAGTCTTCTGAGCTGTTTTAGGTCTTTTCTTACCTTCATTTCGACGTTTTCTCATATCCTGCCATGAACAATTTTCAGATTTAGGTAGAAATCAAATCTAAATAAAATTATATGAAAACAAATCAAAACTCTTCTTTTCTAAACATAAAAACATTCTAAAGTGTTAATCAAATAACCCAAACTAATACATGATTTTCCATGCATCAAATACTCCCAAGCTTAATATTTTGCTTGTCCTCAAGCAAATTTCAGATAAGGCACATGGCTCCATCACAAAACCAATACTTTCCTCCCATTGTTGTTTTACACGACCATCACTAGAGTATCTTTTCTCAACCAATACACAACCTTGCAAAATTCTTAGCTTTCAAACATGTCTTTCCTGCATATCTACAAATAGTATTAGTCAATCTTATAAGAGTATCAATATTGAACCACAAGTCTTTAAGGAGCTTATTTTCATACTATTATCATTTCACATTTCAGCATTAATATTTTTTTTTCATTTGCACTTAAGAATTTAGTAATCCTCCATATTGCACAAAGTGGTCCATGTAACGGGCTTTCGATCGACGAATCCTAGAGCAGATGCCCTTAGGTCGCCAGGCAAGAATCCCCTACGGATCTAATCACCCGGACACACCAAAGTTCCAGAAGATACTTTATACTTTTCACTTAACTGTTGGAGCTCAACTAGCTCTTTTTTCATTTTCATTTTTTGTATTAAAATTATATAGCATAATTATAATCTCCAAAAAGACTTAATGCTTTCAATAGAGATGCAATTATAATCAGGACTAAGATCATAGTAAATAATAGAGAAATTCATCATTTAAAAGCTAGTCCTTCTACTTAGTAACAAACTCAATCCAAATCCCAGTACTCTAGTGATACCCGATAAAAAGAAACAATGATTGAATTTCATAGATTAAGCGATGTTCTGAAAATAAGCTTAAAGATAATAAAATAATAAACAAGGAGAAATGAGATGACATAAACTTATTTTTTTTTTTAAAATTCAGAATTAGATGCATGTCAAACAAAATAAGATGGTAGATTCAAAATGTTGAAAATAGACATGCCATGCAAATGAAACAAGACTAAGTCCTTCCTCCAAGCTTGAACCTGACACTGCCCCAGTGTTAGGCTCGTGCACATGTAAACTACGAAATAATAATGATAAAATGCAAAAGGAGTAGAGACAACCTGATGATTTCTAGGTTCTGATGAGCAATTAAAAAGAATCTTGGTCGCATTGCTTGGGTGGCTCATAGGCTTCTTCCGGCATGATTTGGACTTCTACATTTTAGAATTGTCATGGCCTTGACGCTCAATAAGATAGACTCGACCGTGAGAGATGTAGGCATGGCTGTGACCGTGTCCTCCTGAAGCAATCTCAATCTAAACATTTTTTTAATGTTAACTAGTCTACATTAAATAATCTAATACTAATGCTAAACTAAAAATTAAAAGGACAAAAGTTTAAGAGTATAGTTCTAAGTTATAGTCTTTAGCTTGACTTTTACCCTTCGGTTATCTCAAGTGTCTGGAAGGGATTCGAAGTGACCTTTTTCCATATTACCTCTGATGTAATGTTCAAAGTATTGTCCCTCCACTTTATAAGAATTATCTGCATCTTCCTGTGGAGTTTGGTCCTTGGACTTCCAATGCATGGAATTTTGTGATGTCGGAGGTGATGGCAGTGTGTTCCCTTCTATCAATGAACGATTTGGAGGTAATGGAGGGATAGTTGTTGGAGTTTCCGAAGGCGGATTTCTTCTTCGCACTTGTCCATCTTCCATAATATATTCACTTGTCTCATTGACCCTCCATTGAGTAGTCCATGTCTTCTGGTAATAATTCTTCATCGGTCGTCTTCTTCCTAGATTAAAATATTGCAAGTGACATGGGCATATAATAGGTACAGATTTATTCAAAATATTATCCTCCGAGGCATAAGCAATCTGAGAAGCCAACTCCAATTTCTTCTTTAATGTTTGAAATTTTGCCGACATCATATCAAACTTAACATTAAAATTTGGGGATTGAGGAGGAGAAGAAATAATAACAAGTTGTTGATTCTTCAATTGTGTCAACTGTGATTGTAGATTGCTAATGAGTTGATCTTGTAGGATGAATCTTTTCTTTGACTCTAATCAATTGGCACAACTTTTCCTCGAGGTTGGAATTTAACTCTAAGTAGGTGGACGGAGGAGCATCATTTTTCATTTGGATCCTAGCCTCCAATTGCTCTACTTGTCCCAACAACTTCATAAAGGCTCTTTCTTGAAGTTGAAATTTTTCTTCAACCATTGTGATGAACTTTAACATTTTGTCTTCAATTGTAGAATTTTCTTGTACCATGAGAATGAGTGGGATACTGTTATTTGCAAGTTGTGATATTTGTGCTTCATGATCCTCAAGCATCTTTCTCCGTTCTTCCAAATAGTAATCTCCCATAGTCTTTGGTTTTATTGTCATTCTGAATTGTCTTTTGATAATATTTCCTGGTCACACAAAATAAAGAATATATGAAAGTACGTGAATTAATAAAAATCTGCGTGGAATTTAACAAAAAAATAAAAGCTCCCAAATAACAAGTAAAATAAAAATAAAAGTTACTAAACACCGTCCCCGGCAACAGCGCCAAAAACTTGATGCTTGTAAAATTGATAGCAAACGTTAGCAAGTGCACTAATCGCTAAAGTAATAAAGTGAATGAGTAGAGTTATCGTTCCCACGAGGACGATTAATAACTTAGGTTTTATTTTAACCTTGTTAATTGAGAAATTAAGAAAATATATAATTTTTAGAGGTGAATAAAAAGAAAATAATAAAAATAAAGGAAATGATCACATGGAGAAATAATGATTTGATGATTAGAGCACCTAATTATCACCACTAGAATGTAATGAATTTTCTCAACTTAGAATTAGTTGAATCAATAATAAAGTGAATTCCCAAAATTAGTTAACCAATATTTCAGTCTTTAACTATTATCTTATGAATAATTAGAATAAATCAATTCTTTCGATTTTTAATTTACTTAATTAAATCATAAGATGCATTCAATCGGAATTAATATTAAGGGCTTTCTCAAGTCATCTTAATAACTACACAAATTAGGTCTCTTTCGATTTTCTTAATTATGGCTTGCAATAAATAAGATCAATCCCCAGAAACTATTATGAAAATAATCACTTCTTCTCAGATAGCAATCAAATCATAAATCATGGAATCAAATGAAAGCATTAAATATGAAATTGCAATGCTATTAAAAATTCAAACTAAACTAATATTAAGAAAGACTTCAATACATAAATAAGGTTCAACTAGGATGACCCTAATAAAGAAATAAATATGAGAATAATAACATCAAATCTGGAATAAAAATGTAGGGAAAAGAAAACAAAAACTATAGCATAGGGTAAGCGCGTCCTCTCTCGAGTTTCCGGCAGAGCTTCGCTGTTGTCCTCGCACTTCTCCTCTTTGTAGGCTTTAGAATAATGCTCCAGGGATGCTTTTCCAGACCCTCTTCTACTTTCTTTTATAGGTTTTCTCGTCCCCCAAGGAAAGAAATAGAAAATATATCCAAAAAATGGATAAAAATGACTTTAAAACGGCATAACAGACCGTCGTCACGGCCGTGACGGATCAAGGCTGAAAATACAGCCAAAATTTTTGCTAGAAATTATCTGTCACGACCATGAACTTAGCCAAATTTTTTAGTGCTGAATGTTTCTGTCACGGCCATGACCAGAACTGTCACGGCCGTGACAGTCTTCTGAGCTATTTTAGGTCTTTTCTTGTCTTCATTTCGACGTTTTCTCATATGTTGCCATGAATAATTTCCAGATTTTGGTAGAAATCAAATCTAAATGAAATTATATGAAAACAAATCAAAACTCTTCTTTTCTAAACATAAAACATTTTAAAGTGTTAATTAAATGATCCAAATTAATACATGATTTTTCATGCATCATGCATGTTTTAATCCTATTTGAGGTCATACATATCTCAAATCATACTAAGTATGGACATTCAATCATAACCAATAATCTTCCAGAACGGACGACCGCTTTGGGTGACGGTCGACCGTTGGACTGGTATCGATCGACCGGTCGGGTTATCGGTCGACCGTTATGATCTTTTCGGATGATAGAAACTGTGCTTCGGTTCGTCCGTTAATCACAGAATGTGTCAACTGATACGACCGATGGGATATCGATTGACGTTATAGGTCTTTCGGACGATCAAAATTGAGCTTCAGTTCGATCGCTAATCACAGCATATGACGGCTATCAAATCGGACAATCACTAAGAATATTGGTCGACCATTACATGGCTATCGGACGACCGAAATAGGGCGTTTGGTCGACCGCTAACCACAGAATGTAACGACCATTCAAATCGGACGACCGCTGGTATATCGGTCGATCATTACATGGCTTTCGATCGATGGAAACAGGGTGTTTGGACAACCGTTAATCACAGAATGTAATAACCCTTCTAAAACAGACGATCGTTATTGAATCGGTCAACCGTTGGACAGTGTACAAGACTACAATGTCTCCAGAACGGTCGACCGATACATTATCGGTCGCCCGTTCTGAACCGACAAGCACACGATTTTTACATCATGTTGTTTACAATCTTACATACTTTCACATATTGAGCACAAAAGTGATTCTACACAACATATGAAACATTCTTAACATTCTAACAGTGAGGTAAACAGTGTATTCACATGAAGACATCAAACATGTTAATCACAATCATGGAGGTACATGAACATTGAACTAATTTCTTTTTGAGCTAACATAAGAAGCCTTAAATATTCGACATCTAAACATGATTAGCAATAGAACAATAGTCATGATAAATATGAAGCACATTACATTCTACTCATGATTAACAATGAACATGGATCTCTAATGCATATTCCCTAACCCTTTAAGCTTAAGAACATGAGGTTTATTCTTCATGCCCTAATCCACACATTTAGACAACATTAGGGAGGGTTTGGGGAGGTTTGGATCCCATAAAACATACATTATTCACTAATCAACACATAGGTTAAACATGAACATTTCTACTATTTTAATCTTGAACATATGAAGGGATTTGCCTAAAGAACATTAAGAATTATTAATCATATTCATATGATAAAATAAAAGACATCATAATGAATTAAACATGGATAGCAATGAACATTCTAATACTAAACATGATTAACAATGAAATAATAGTATTAATGAAATAAGAAACATTTTAATACAAATATGGACTTTCCCTAATTATGCATTAATAAGATCTAGTTTGTCTTAAAATCCCTTAATTCACACAAACATACATCATTAAGGGGTGATTAAATTTAGAATTTCTTCAAACATATCTTAAGGATTTACGTTAAAACCCTAATCCTAAATCCTAATTTCTTTCTTCTTTTTCTCTTTGTCTTCTTCTCCTTCTTCCTTCTCTGATCTTCCTTTTCTTTCTTCTTTCTTTTTTCTTCTTCTCTTATTTCCACTAGCTGTCCAAATCTTCCTTGAGCTCTTCCTGGTGGTCGTGTGAGAGGAGAGAGACTGTGGGAGAGGGAGAGTGTGGGTTGCTCCTTTTTTTGTGCTCGTCGTGAGTGTAAACAAGAGAGAGAACAAATGAAAGAGGGAGAGCTTCTAGGGTGCTGTGGACGTGAATGGAGAGAGGAGCTGAGAGAGAGCAAATGAGAGTGGAGGGGGTAGGTGAGGGGGAAAGGTTGCTGTGCCGGCTGGGAGAGAAAAGGAAAGAGAGTGAAGGTTTAGGGCTTAACATATAGTATTTATATTTGGATTTGGGGGTTTGTTAGGCTAATGGATTTTTTAATAAGTCTTAAGTGACTTTAGCTTTCTTTTATTTATTTATTTATTTTTTTTTTACTTTCCATTTAATTTTTGAGAATGTTACAGTGCCGAGAGTGGAGGAAGTGAGCGCAACGACGTGTCCTGGCTCATCGCCGGAGGCAACATTCCGTCGGGCGCTGGTGCTTCCGGTGCTGTGCAGGGGGAGAGAGTATGTGCGGCCGTACGGCAGACTGCGCCTACCGCGGCGTAAGACCTGCTTGGAGTTGCCGCAGCCCATGCGAATTCCAATAATGGGAGATGTGGATTTTGAACCTCTCAAGAATTGGTGGAAATGTATAAGATTGGGATCCACGAAGGTTTCAGAATGAGGAAGATGCCACATTTAGGAACATTCTTTCAGATCAAGAGAGCTCCGATCTCGATCGCAGTCGTCACCCTGCATTCAATTGAGTACCACAAAGAAAAATGCCGAACGGACGGACAAAATTCCGATCTTGATCACACGAAACCAATGGCAAACGATCAACCTTATTACAAATCTAGAAGGCAAGAATTCAGCAAAATAAGCAAACTTCATGAACAAACGAACGGAATTCACAGGATTCAGTACAGAACATATGCGGATCAAACGAAGAGGCCTGAAAAGCAAGGTCAGATTTTGATCAGATAAACAAGGGAAGGGAAAGTACGGGTCCTTACGTAGGAGATAATGCAAAGGAGTGATTTTGACGAAGGAAAATAAGAATCGGCAATAAAAATTATGCAGAACTCACTCAATTATGTTCTTTGGATCAGCCTCGAAAGAACCGGCATTATTTGCAGAAGAAAGAATTGGTCATCCGCAAAGCGAATTGACACACATGGAGCAAGAATCCAAGGAGGGATAAAAAATGGGCCACCAAATGAGACATTTTCTTCAGCAGAGCGATAAAAGAATTTTTTTTTGAAATCCTAAAGAAAGAGATCGCAGAGTAGAGAGAACGGGAGAAGAAGAGGGAGACATGGGCACGCCCACGGTGACGCGCTCAAGTCAAAAAAATAGAGCAGGTGATGGACTCCAAACCCCTGAGGAAAATGAGAAGAGGACGACCTCTAACTACTCCGCCGAACCAACCCCCCCCCCCCCCCCCCCCCCCCCCCCTCTCTCTCTCTCTCTCACTCACTCTCTATCTCAATCCCTATCTGGCTCTGTCCCTCGCGTTCACTCTCCAAGCATCCTCTTCCTCTGTGCTCCTTTCCTTCTACTGCCCTGCCGCCATTAACTAGTACTAGTAGAGCAGCAGAAAAGAAACGCTCAGCGAGAGAGGTACAGAGAGGAGTGAGCGTTTGAGGGATCACACGAGGCTGTGGCAGTTTAATTCGTCGGGCACACATCAATGAAGACCTTTAGGTGCGCGCAGGCGAGCATGAGGTGGAGTAGAGGAGTAGAGTTGCAGACTGCAGCGATAGGAATAATAAAGGAAAGGAAAGCAGAGGGTAAAGACACCAACAACTAACAAAGTTTGCTTCAACCTCAACAATTTGGTCCAAAATGAGAAGAAAAATTAAGATTGTTAAAAGAAATTGAGATTATTGCAATTATGAGTCTTGCACACGTCAAAGTTGAGGAATAGTGCAAACAAACACGATAATATGGATTCTTTCTCTCTCTCTCTCCCTCTTTCTCTCACCAGTCGTGAGAGGCTGCTACTCCATTTCACCTTTGACTACAGCATCTCTTTCCTAAATTGCGTGCCATGAACTAGTTGACAAAAGGAAGAAAGAAACATGGGTCAAAGGAAAAGGGCAGTGCGGAAATGATCGAGAGCAATCTTCTTGCAGACATCTCCGTACACAAAAGGGCTCCATTCTTGCAAAAAGAAGAAGAGCCATCTAGAATCTTCCATCACGCTCGATGTAGTTCTTCATCAAGCCTATTTGACTTAGCGTCGTCAACTTCGTCATGCAACCTCTTGAGCATTTCTGGGTAGAACTGTTTTTTCAGTTCTGTCTTGAAGTTGCTCCACGTGTCGATAACGATTGTGGACTTCATGATTTCCTCCTCCACGCACCTCCAACATAGAAGCGCGTCGCCCGCCAAGTAACAGGGAGCCATGTCAATATGATCCTTCTCGATCACGATCCTGCTGGTCTTGAAGCCCTTCTCAATCACTTCTTCGGTTCAGGGCCTGTAAATTTTGGGACGGACACCGCACCGACAATCCTCTTGCGTCGAGAAGTTGTCGATTAAGGACATCGACCTCCATCGTCTTGGCCTTCATGTCCATGGCCGCCTCCATGGCCTGAAGTTGTGCCTCCATGTCCTACAATGCGGTCACGCCCTCCTCGAGAGCCTGGCCATGCTGCCCCACCACGGCCTCCAGACCAAGGACCACTGCATCCGTGTCCTAGAGCTTTTGCCCTAGTTGGTCGACTTGCCTCTCCAAGGTGCCCACTGGCTCCTTGGACTTCCCGTGAGTCATCTTCCGTCGCTCTCCTTCATGCACACTACCAGCATGGGGAATGCCACCTCCAGTGATCGCGTCCCGCACGCCTTGGCCGCTGCCCGCGATCGTGTCGCTCGCGCCCTGGCAGCCGTCTCTGCTTCAGTGCGGCTTCGTGTCCAAGGTCCATATCTTTCTCTAGACATTGTTGCAGAACCTCGCTCTCATATCACGTTGTCACGCCCTTAAGGGGTCGGCTTGGAGCGCCTCATGCGCAATAACTCTAGCAGCCTTCATGGTCATCTGCCTTGCATGCAACGAAAACACACACACACAATGCCTCTAGAGAACACTTGGATATGGAGGAAAGCTTGGAACTTTATTGATTTCTCAATGATTACAAAACTCGGCCAAAGGCCTCTATTTATAAAATACTAGGGCTGGCTAATTCCAACCTCCCTATTTTATCTTTCCACTAATTAAGGGATCCTCCTCGATCTCCTAATCTGTAAAACTCCCTTTAAACTTTATCTTCTCTGCAAGATTTAAGCCAAGGACAATCCTCTTGATTCCACCCTAATCATTCGGCCAAGAGATAAGTTTTCCAACTTATCTCTTTCCAACTAACTTATTCCCAACTGCCACATTTCCTTTAATGGATAAACCACATGATTGTTGGGTAGACTTGCTATCCTTCTCAAAGCTTGCCTCTAACTCCTGACTTCTGAGAGATGCCAAATAGTTCAGGACTTCCGTCGCCATGCCGCATCGCGCCCTGCTCCATCGTGCCAAGCCCTTCGTGCTGCGCCCGTCGTCCATTGCCAAAGTGGGCATAATGTCAAATCAGCTATTATGCAACTTTGGGCAGAGAATCTATCCTACACCGCCTTCATGCTTCGCCCCAGTCCTCATGCCGTCCGTGCGCTTGGGCGCGTCCGAGGCACGCCATGGCTGGGCGGGCATTGGGCGCCTGTCCCTCCATGCGCCCTGACGTTTCGCCTAAGGCGAGGGGTGACGCTCGGCTTGGGCCGTGAAAAATGTTTCTCACAGCTCAGCTCGTGTGTCATGCCTCATTCTCCAGCCACGTCCCAGGACGAGCATGGGACGTTGCGGCAGGCAAAGCTGGAACGCAGGCGGCGCCCACTTTGGTATTCTATGTACTTTGGCATTATGCCCAGTTTGACAGAACGCCCAGTTTGGCAACGACGGTAGAGCAATGCAGCGCGCACTTAGGCAGCAGAGGGACGATATCGTCCCAGGCCAAATCCACCTATCCCAAACTACCTGAAAGGATGGCAAGAGTCGAGGAGGACAACTGTCCACAAGTAACACCAATCGGTTACTCCTTGGAACAAAGATGGCAATTAGAAGGATATGATGGGGCGCATCATATCAACCGAAGATCATGGAGGTTCCTTGGAGATTCTGGCCAGCCACCTAACTCTAGGAAATCAAGAAGGATCTCGAGAAGATCAGCGTGGATCCGGGAGATCATTCCATGTTGATCCTAAAGATAATATCAAGGAGGATCTTTGTGGAGAAGATCTTGAGGCCAACTAGGGAATCGAGGAGGATCCCAGGATATCATAGGGTGGTCTTGATGATTATCCTTGGTGCGGATCTCGTGGAGATAATCAAGGGATATGGAGAATAATAATCCAGCACCTAAAGTGGGGGTTTTGTTATAACTAGAGGATCGTGTAGGATCTCTAGAATCAAGGGGATCTTGGGAGATCCCTAATATTGTGGGAAAGATTCACAAATGCCAATTGACCAATCTGAAAGTTCTCTTCGACGGACTACTAGAAAACATATTCTGCGCCAACGACTTGACATCGAAGGGTTACATGAACATGAACCACATGAGGTCAACATAGTAAGTCTGGAAAATGAACTTGAGCCCAAATTGGACAAAGATGTTCACTCGTCCCCTGCTAAAGAAGAATGGATTAAGGCAATGGAGGAAGAGTTAGGGTCCATGCAGAAAAATCAACTCTGGGACTTGGTTGATCTCCCGCCAGGCCGTAAGGTAATTGGGAACAAATGAGTTCTCAAAACTAAACATGGCATGGATGGATCAATTGAGAGATATAAAGTCCACCTAGTGGCGAAAGGTTTCACCCAAACATCGGGTGTTGACTATGAAGAAACTTTTGCACCTGTTGTAAGGTTTGTTTCAATTCGCCTAATATTAGCTATAGTCACACATATGAACTTAAAATTACATCAAATGGATGTAAAAATTGTATTTCTTAATGGAAAACTAGATGAAGAAATTTACATGGAGCAACCTCAAAACTTCATTATAAAAAGAGAAGAGTGCAAAGTTTGCAAACTATGCCGGTCCATTTATGGACTAAAATAATTATCTAGACAGTGGTATCTAAAATTTAATCAATCAATCATTTCGTACGATTTTAACATGATTGATGAAAATCACTGTGGAGCCGTTTGGCAATAGGAACTAGAGTTCCATCAAGTTTCCGTAGTTCTAGTTGTGTTTGGATAGAGTGGAATTTGATGATGAAGAATAAGGTATATAGTTGATGTGATAGAAAAAAGTAAATGTGATGGATTAATTTTTGGTGGGTTTGAAATAAAAATTTATATTATAAATATAAAATAAAATATTGTTAATAAATAAAAAAAGTAAAAATTAAAAAATTTGTTCAAAAAAATTCATAAAAAAATTATTTAAATATCAAGAAATCAATTTTTAATAAATTATATGTAGTAAAATATTAAAAATTATTAATGAAACAACAAGTGAAAAAATAATATTATATTAATATGTTATAATAAATAAATTATTTTATAAGATACATATGTGTGTGAGAGAAAATAAAGAAAGAAAAAAAAAAGAATAAACAAAATTGGAAAAAAAAGTTAACACGTCAACTTAAAAAAAACTACGGTTGCTACAGTACTTGGTTCCACCATTTGTGAAGGAAAAAGGGGTAACGTGACCCCTTTTTTTGGAATCCGTTCTTTATCCGATTCCGCCAAACGTCACATCGTTTGGCGGAACCAGCTGGAACCAGGCGGAACCAGACGCCTGGTTCCACTTGCCAAATAGGACTTGTGTGTATGTTCATAAGTCCAAGGATAATTTTGCTATCCTAACGTTATATGTTGATGACATTCTAATAGCTGAGAATAATAGAGACTATGTCATTACCATTAAGCAATGGTTGTCCTCCATGCTTGAGATGAAGAACATGGGTAAAGCAGCATACATACTAAGCGTGAAAATCCAGTGCGACCATTCCAAACGACTCCTTGCTTTGTCGTAGGAATCATATATAAAAAAGGTTTTGGAACGATTTTGCATGGATGGCTGCAAATCCATTGACACTCCTATTATAAATGCGAGGTTTTAAGCTTGGACATGTGCCCTAAAACTCCAGAGGAACAAAAGGAAATGTCCAATGTTCCCTATGCGAGTGTGGTCGGCAGCATGATGTACGCTATGTTGTGTACTCGGCTAGACATATGTTTTGCCGTGGGTCTTGTTAGTCGATGTTAGGCTAATCTGTGACGCCAACACTGGAAGGCGGTGAAAAGAATCATGAAATACCTCAAGGGTACTGCAGATCTTGCATTGTACTATTATGGAGGAAGTGTACGACTTGCTGGATTCACCGATGCCGATTGGGCTGGTAACGTTGATGAACGAAAATCCACCTTCGGATATACTTTCTTGCTCAGCAATGGTGTTATTACTTGGAGTAGCAAGAAACAAAATTGTGTGGCACTATCAATTATGGAGGCAGAATTCATAGCTTGTTCAATGGCAGTACAAGAGGTCTTATGTCTTAGAAGATTCCTTCAAAACCTGAGAATTTCTAAGAATGCAACGAAGAAGATGATCCTCCAAAATGTGAGTGAAAGATCCCACTGAATCGAATTTGATCCATGAAGTGACAATCAAGCAGCCATAGCTTATGTGAAGGACAAGAAATACCATTGCAAAGTAAAGCATATCAACATGAAGTACAAATTTGTACGAAATCAAGAAGTTAAAGAGGAGATCTCAGTTGAGTACATATCAACGCACAATATGGTTGCTGGTACGTTCACCAAACCATTGCCAAAAGAGGCATTCTTGAGACATGTAAATACCTTAGGGCTGCGTAGATTATAAACACAATAATGTACTCAAATCTTCAATGAATAAAAGATTATGTTTCTTGTATAAATTCATTCTCTAGAATTCTTATTATGCATGTGAAAAGTATGTCGATCAGGCCTAGATTTGTTCACTCACACGAACAAATATTTTCGTCGCTTACGTAGATAGCAAGCGGAATGAACTATGTGAGTCATAGTGTAATTATTAAAACATGAGTTTTAGTAACTCAATGTCGCCTAATTAAGAGAGAGAGAGGCCAGATACGAGATTCAAATTTGCCGCTATTGAACAGCGAGCAATTTGAAAACTCGGGTCAGGCGCTAAAAGGTAGCGATTGGACTTAAGTCTGTGCGGTGTATAATTAAACAGAGCTAGACATACGCTCCTTCAGTGGGAGTCTCCACCACAATATTTGTATTTAGTATCAAATATGCAAAGTCGATCTAGAGAGACATGATGAATTGATTAGTTCAATGATTATCATGGTGTGAGTCTCTGACAGATGATTCATCTACATGTGCCCTTAGATTCTTGACTATGTCTTAAGGGAAGGAATTAGTGTTTGCTACTTTAGCGGGGGTACTCAAAGGTGAAAAAATAAAGTAGCCTGTCGAGCCACCTCTAGGAAAGCAGCTAGTTCACTACTAAGAGACATGAGAGCGAGAGAAAGAACTGTTATGAGCTGCATTAAGCTTTCACATACAATTGGCTAATTATTTTTTAAAATAGTGTATGTGAAAGATAGTTACCGCGGAGCATGACATGTGTTGTCTTGGCTATAGTGCAAGTCAAATCTAGAGCATAACGAGTTACATTATTTTGAGCATTTGTTGGCTCATATGAGAGGTGTCATGAATACCTGAAGGGCATGACATGTAATCTAGAGATAGTTGAGCGATTGAACCTTAATAGGTATCTTTCTAGCTCTTATAAAGAAGCGTGCTTGTACTCGTGGGTCGCACGACACATTTACCAATTCTGGATAAATAAAAGTACGATGCCCAATGCGGGCAGATGGGAGATTGTTGGAACAAATGCCCTTTTGGGCATGTGGGCCACACATGCAAGCAGCCAACTTAAGCAAAACTCGTGCCGACGCACGGGCAGCGCGCGACGGCACGTAGGACGCATGGTGGGAGCTGATAGCGCGCGGACCGCATGCGGTCAGAGTGGACCGCGCGAAGCATGTAGTTCGTGCGATTTGCGCAGACGATGCTCTAATCTCACGCCGTGAGATAAGAGGGTTGCACATCACGCGCGTTGGACACACATGATGCATTCTGCCTAACTTCTCGCTTAAGCCTCCCTACCCTATAAAAGGGGACCCATAGCATAGGTCTCAAATATACTTTTGCAGAGGTTCGTCCAGAGTACTTGTATTGTGGCAAAGAGTTTTGTCCCTTGAGGTCCAATTCCCGATCCCGAGGTGCAAGTGCGTTCGTCAAGAGTTCGTGGAAAAGTCCCGACAACCTCTAGAATTTATATCTGTTATAAATTCCAACATTCCAAGTGGATCCTGAAGATAATATCAGGGAGGATCTTGTGGAGAAGATCTTGAGGCCAACCAGGGAATCGAGGAAGATCCTAGAATATCACAGGGTGATCTTAATGATTATCCTTTGTGCGGAACTTGTGGAGGAGATTAAGGGATATGGAGAATAATATCTTAGCACCTAAAGTGGGGGTTTTCGATATAGCTAGAGGATCGTGTAAGATCTCTAGAATCAAGGGGATCTTGCGAGATCCCTAATATTGTGGGATGGATTAGTGGAGTTGTTAAGGAGTTAGTGAGGATGGCTCTTCTATATAAACTCATGTCTCCTCCCATTGTGAACACATCCGATAGGAGTAGCGATCGAGTCATGGAATAGATATATGCTTTCCCTTTTATCTTTATGTGTGTTCTATTCTTGCATTGTGGTATAGCTTGCTAGGAGATGTTCCAAAGAGAGTCTTTCCAGTAGAGTTCATGGAGGCTGAACAGACGTCCCGAAGAGGGGAGGTGCCGTTGCCGCACGAGATTTTCGGAGAAGCGAAAAAGTAGCCCATGACACGTGAGAAGTTCCCACAGCCTGAGCCATGGGAAACATTTTCCACAGGGTCTCTTCCGTGGGAACTTTCCTACAGCCGCAACCATGGCAAATGTTTCCCAAGACTGTGGTAGAGCCGTCAAAAAATGTTTGCGACGAGCAATTTTATGACGGTTCTCTCCCCTCAAAATATATGTCGCAAACTTACCTTTGTGACAATTTTTTTACAATTTTCGACGGCTCTTGTAGTGTTCCGTATTTATAACAACATACCATAACCGAAGGTTTAATCTTTCATTATATTGCATGGAGATGTAGCCCTATATTAAGTATTGGATCATCTTAATCTACAGTGGTCGTCATCTCATTGAATTCTTGATGGTGAAATGGGGATTGAAATGCTCAAAGCTTATTGATGGTTACACTCTCTTGTCACCTAGCAAGGCTTCTTCCCTGCAAGGTAACATTCAATTGGTTGAGATTATTCTGGATAATCAACCTTCATGGTATCGACGAAGAGGTGCAACGCCACCAACGAGAGCGCCTTCTTCATCTTCATGTAAAGAACGCTTTCTTAGGCGACAAATCAAACAACTCATCCTTTTTGCATGTCGTCTTCTTCTTCTTTTTTCTTCATTTTAACTTATGTTCTTCCTATGATGTCATTGAAATAGGGGAGGAGTTCGAGAGCAAGCATCTTGTAAGAAATCACTTCATCGATCCGTAGATATATCTTTCTATAATTGTTACTTTTTTAGTCTTTTTATTAAGTTATGGTTCTGCTTTTTTAGTCTTTCTATATTTATGCTATGTTAACATATGAGATAGTCTCTTTCTTCAAGGATGTGTGTAGAATGAAGTAGTGTGATCTTGCGCCAGATAGTTTGAAACCCTAGCGCCCATCCATGCCGCTGCCACTTGGGGTAGTTTCCCCCCTCGTCTCCGGCAACTCCCCGTCGGAGGCGCCACCCACAAGAACCCTGCTTTCCCACCACCAGATTTTCCCCTCATAGTCAAGATGTCCACTCCGGTCACGGTCGCCTCTCTCCTAGGAGGAGACCCCGGCCTTGTAGATGACCCTTTCCCCCTCTTCCATAAAAAACAACCCCAACCTCTCGCTCCTTCAAATCACTAGGGACTCCCCCCCCCCCCCCCCCCCCCTCCATCCCACCACGCCCTGCAAAATCATGGCTCATGGAAGCCCGTAGAAATTGCCTTGCTACGGCCATATTTACAAAAATCTCACCTCTCCAACTTAGGGAACTATAGGCGGCCACCACAGCCAAAGTTGTCATCCCTACCTCGAACACTACCCCCTTCTCTGATTACCGCAGACTATGTCTCATGGGCCGATTCATTGGTTCTCTGGAGGTGCTCAAGCAAGGAATTAGGCCACTCTGGGGTGCCGCTTTCCCTCCGATCATCTCGCATCTAGGTAACTCCTTTTTCCTCTTTGCTTTTGAGAATGAGTATGCAGCTCTTAACCGGCGGCCCGTGGGAGTTCGGAGGTCATCTGCTCCGTGTCACCTCTCTTTCCCCGTTTCTCCACCTCGACTCAGCATCCTCTCTGGATCCAGCTCATCTGGCTCCCAGATCTGTTGTTGGAGCTTCGTAACCCCATCTCTCAAATGCATTCCAGCGGCTTTCAAATCTATTCTCTACATAAATGAACATGCTCTCAACTCCATTGATGTGCCTTGCGCTCGATCCTATGTTGAGGTAAACCTTGCTTCTCCTCTTCGACAGGCCATCTGGATTTCTGTTCCGAATGGGGAGCATTACCTCCAACAAGCTACGTATGAGAATCTCCCAACCTTTTGTTATCGTTACGGCATCATCGGACACTGCCTGGAAGCCTGCCCTAGCGCTCTCACGAAAGGGGAGCCCCGGGTGGCCACGCTACTGTTCAGGCCTTGGATGCGTACGACGACCCACCCAACTTCGAGTCATCAGCCGTCGTAGCTGCATCTCCCCTGGCCCCATTCTCTAGAACTAAACTGCCCTACCGCTCAGTCGCAGACGTCTGGTGCTTGTCGTACAGCTAGTAGCGCCGGGGGTGCGGACCACCATCCCCCTGGTGCTCGCTCGACGGCTAAAATCACCATGGCGACAGCTGATGTAGGCCCCCGTGGTAACCCGTCAGATCATAGTGGCACGTGCGACACCTACGTGGGCCTACCTGACACTCCGCTTATCACCGCCCCGTCAACGATCCATGGGAATGCCATCCAACGACATATCTCAGTTGTATCTAACGGCTCTCATACACCACTAACTCTACGTGTTTCTTCTAATGTGATAGGTAAAAATGCATCACCGATGACCGTTGATCCCTCTCTGAGGCATTTGCGCTGTCCACACGTCTCCCCCCATCCCGCTCCAGATATACTCCTAACGCTATCTCCCAAACCCCCTTCACCCTAACCTCTTCTCTTCTCATCTGGGTGTCGCCTCCCTCTCCTACCATTGTTCCCTCACAGACCCTCTTTGCCCCTCCCATGCAGGTCGTCGGTGATACTGAGTGCACGTCCTTGCATGGATCTATTCCCAACCATGTGGCTCTTGTTGCGTGTGCTTCTGCTGGACTTCGGGCTCCCGCTGAGATGATCGAAGATGACTCATCCCATGATGAGCAGGAAGACTCTGATATGCTCTTGGCGCCTCGCCAGGAAAAGAAAAAGACCCACCTTATGAAGCCTATGGCCCCTACCCTCACTCTATCCCTCCGTCCGAAACCAACTCCCAACCCAATCCGGGGCAAAGGTAAGAAAAAATTTACTTTACAATATGAGTACTCATCCGTTCCCTCTGCTGGTGTCTTACAGGGTCAGGTAGACACTTTACACTTGTTGCCATGAAGATACTCGCCTGGAACTATAGAGGCGCGTTCAGATCGAAAGTTAGAGATAGAATTAGGAACCTTATTTCCACACATTCTCCTAATATTGTAATTTTATTAGAGAGTCATGTTGGTTCTATAAAGTCTAAGCAGGTGATCCGCCGCCACGATCCTTCTTGGTCCGGCACATTCTGCGTTAGGACAAGCGCTGCTAAGGTTATTATCCTCACCTAGCATGGGTAGGATACGTAAGTTACCTCTTTACTCTCCTCGGATTCTATTTTGTGTGCTGTTGTTTCCTACGAAATCTTTCATTTCCTATTATCTTGCATCTATTCTAGTCCTTAATGTTCGGATAGAAACCTTTTATGGAACATGTTAAACTAGATAAATTCTAATGATTTTCCTATCAGTGATTTTAACTGCATTTTATCTTCTGATGACAAATGGGGGGGTGTAATCCCTTTACTCCAACCATATCTACTGTGCTCCTTAACAACCTCATCCAAAGCCATGGTCTTTTAGACATCAACCTCTCTGGAAACCCTTTCACTTGGTCAAACAATCGTGCTAGTCACGCTAGAATCTTGTGTCGATTGAATCGTATGTTGGTCAGCCATCATTGGATTAGTGCTTTCCCGAGCCTTGTTCTTTCCTCCCTCCCACGCTGTGCGTCGGACCATGTCCCCATTCTTTTCCAATCTAATATTCAACTTCCTCAGCCTCGGTCCTTCAAATACGAACACTTCTGGCTCTGTATTGTAAAACATCAATGGTCCTCCTCTTCTAAGCATAACTCCATTTAGAAAGCCCTTCACCGGATCCGCATAATCACCCTACGCTAGAATCGGGAGGTTCTCAAACCCGCGCTGAGGAGACGCTCACTCAATCTCCCTTTTAGAGCACCTGACTCTACCCAAGGGCTCTCTCTCGCTTGCCTGCGGGCCTCCTATCACCTGCACACGGCCCTCCTACGCCAAATCAGTATCAAATGGTGGAGTAAGGCACATACCTCCTAGCTCCACCATAGTGATAGCAACACAAAAAATTTTCATCTTCAGACCATTGTTAGGAATAAACAAAACCTCATCCATTCGGTCCAATCCAACTCTAGTAGTCATCTCAGGGGTCCTGCTCTCATTGTGCAGGATTATGTTGATCACTATCAAACCCTATGGGCCCCTCCACGCGAGGCCGACATCCCCTTGAACCTCTGGCCTTCCCTGCCTTCATGTGATCCCTATTTCTTTCCTTCCCTCACTAGACCCATTACCTAATAGGAGGTCACCTCGGTTGTTTGGGGCATACCATCGGGCTGTGCCTCAGGTCTAGATGGCTTCACCATTGATTTCTATCGTATTCACTAGGAGATTGTGGGTCCCCGAATCATCTCCAAAATTCAACTTACTTTCTAAAATTCAACCAAATCCCTAAGGACTGGGGAAAACAACACTCATTT
The DNA here is from genome assembly GCA_030549335.1 of Pontederia crassipes. Lineage (NCBI taxonomy): Eukaryota > Viridiplantae > Streptophyta > Magnoliopsida > Commelinales > Pontederiaceae > Pontederia > Pontederia crassipes. The sequence goes on along the minus strand of CM060184.1, from coordinate 39,769,464 downwards.
TCATTTCCAAAAAAATGTCTCCCTTGTCCATCAAAGATTATCGCCCATCTCCCTCTGTAATGTTCTATCAAAGATTATTGTCAATAGGCTGCAACCTACCTTAAACACTCTTATCAATCCCATGCAAACTGCTTTTATTCCGAGACGTAGTATTCAGGATAACATTCTTATTGCTCAAGAGCTCACGCATTCTCTATCTTCTGGTCGCATTAAGCGCATGATCATTAAAGCTGACATGGAGAAAGCTTTTGATTGTGTGTCCTGGAATGAAATTATTAAGACTTTAACCCTCATGAACTACCCTCCTGCCTTCATCACTTGGATAGAAATATGCATTTGATCCCCCATGTTCTCCTGTGTGATTAATGGATCTCCTTCTCCATATTTTCTGCCACACAAGGGCATTAGGCAGGGTGATCCGCTTTCACCCGATCTGTTCATCATCTCTTCGCAAGTCTTCACCTCACTTCTTGAACCCAGCATAACTTCTTGCCTTATCAAACCTTTCAACCACAACAATTTCTCTATTAGCCACCTTCTCTTTATTGATGACCTTCTTATCTGCATAAGGGCGACTCTCGCTAACTATCGACAGCTTAAGAGCATCCTTCACTCTTATGAGACGCTTCGCTACAAGAAAAGTGTCTAATAACGAAGGAAAAAGTGGTCACAAAAAATGATATTCTGGTCCTTAAAAATCTTTAACGACTGAATTTTTGGATCGTCACTCATCGTTATAGGCTCCGTCGTTAATGATGAATAACGTGCACTAGCCGGTCGTTAAAACCTAGTAACGATAAGCAAAACATTGGCCGTTGAAAATCTATAATGGCAAAAGATCTCATCGTCACACATTATCAATGACGAGCAAGTTTATTGTCATTATTGATCTTTAATGGCAATTAAACTTGTCGTAAAGTATAGTAATGACCAATTAAGATTCGGTCGCTAAAAGTTATTAAACTATAAAAGGTGCCATTAAAGAATTAACAACTAATAAAAAGTGACCAACAATTACCACTATTCCAATCAGTAATACAAATAATTTATTAGAACTTCATAATAATTTGTTTTAAATTTCAATGAAAAACTATTACCAATACATTTCTGTTGTATCTTCTAACATATAACACATATAAAAGTAAAAGTAACATTCACATATTACATATCACTTGTAAGTATATTATAAAAAGTTCTCGTATCATCTAAATTTGATAAGATACAAATTCTTTGCATTAATATCATGGTATACATTCTAGATCAAAAAGAGAAAAAAAGAAATAAATTTGTCATTTCAAAAAGATGAAATGTCACATTTGAGTCTCTAATAGAACTTTCAACAACTCCAACACTTTGTACATAACATCAACTAGTGTGCTTGGCAATCGGCATTCATTCATATTACAAATATTGGTAAAAACTTCCATAGCTAGCTGATTTGGAATGTGATTTGTTGTCCAAGTTGTTTCAGGAATTTCAAATGAGAAGACCATCTATGATCTTTTTTGTGGATGAAGCATTTCTTCAACCTGTCAAAACAAAATGAAAAATAAATATGATAATGTTCATACTCCACATGCAAAATAAGTAGAGCATGAAATAGTTGAATTTCAATATCAATTCTTCATGTAGGAAGTAGTAAGAACTTAATCATGCATTCATATAGAAAGTATGACACAGTGATAGAAAGCTCACATGCATTATCATTATGACTTAAGAAACAGATTACTGCAGGGTAGTTTCTAGCAAAACAAGATGATCATAATATTCATAAGACATAAAAAATACAACATCGTAGTACAAGAATAAGTTTAGAGAAGGAAATGTTTCTTATCGATTCAGCTTTACCTTATCCATCAAGTCACCAGATTGGCTGTCACTTTTGCCGTTTGCACATAGTAAACGCACCTACTCAAATAAGAAGTATTAAGAGACTTCACTAACATGAAAAAAAAATACTCAGTGGTTACTTTTAGCATAAAGATGAGCTTTATATGATTTCGTTGTTCCCTCTACCTTCGCCACGTTCTCACTCATTATAATTGTAAATAAGAGAAGAGAGGAAACAAAAAAAAGAAACGCTCAAGCAAAAAGGAAGCATGGAAGACGACGAAAGAATTGTGACACATTAGCTAATACGTTCAAAAAAATTCAGATCTAACACATTAACAAATGAATTGTGGCAATATAGAGTTTCTATAGCGTTATTATGCACTAATGCATTTTGGGGTAATATAATTAATTTCAACCTTTTTATTAGCATTCTATGCAATTTTAAACTAAAACTAGGGACCAAAGTAAATGGGCAAAAGATGCAAGGGTTGTACATGAGTTCATAATTGGGAGCCTTACGAGACTTATGCCAATTGAGATTACTATTGTAGCAAGGTTGCACTGAAAAATAAAATAATGTAATAAATTTCTGTTCTGGATAATGGATGGAAGAGGCATTGAGTCACCATCCTAGTAAATGGTTGTCGCCATCATCATTTTAGATACTACAACTATGGAATATCTCTTAACAATGGACTCAAAAGAAAGAGGAAACATCCCACTGCCTTGCCATGATTCTCAGTTGATCCAAAAAATGATCCTATATATAGAAAGGACTACATGTTTAATTATCAATTGTGCAATTATAAGATGCTTTACTTGTAGAATATTTAATCTTTAAAAACTTACATAAATATGGATGCTATCAAGTTACAGCACCATTAGAATGTGATTTCAAAAGTAAAAAAGTAGTTGTTATAATAGCATCAAAAGACATAAATATTACACAGATATGAGAATGATCCTGAAAAAAAACTCTTCTTGCACATATGGGGGACTTTACTAAACCTGAACACAACCAAAAGCATTAGATGTAAAAAGGTTGTTCCCTGCAATTCGAAATCCAAATGCATGTCTTCAAGTATTGACAGGATGTGTACTTCCATAAATTGGCATCCTATGCAACTTGAAATAGTAAGGTAAAAAACTATCAGAACGATGAAATGGAAAAAAATCACAAAACTATTTCAATTGAGAGAAAAGGGGCAAAGTCAGGGGGCACAAATGAGTTGAAACTGCTAGAGGATGCCTTAGTCTGTGAGAGAAGAACATCATTCTGCGATGAAGCTAGGGACAGCCGGCTGTTGTGAGTTGCTCCATGAAGGCGACAATGATGACTGCTATAGGCGCCGACAGGTGCTGCAGTTGTGATGAGCATAGGAGGTGAAGAAAGATTGAGGAGAAATTTGAGCCTAGAGAACCATGAGCTCTAATAGATGTTCCTTGAAGGCGACGGTGATGACTGTTGTAGGAATCTCCAGGTGTTGTAGTTGTGAGCAGAGGAGGTGAAGAAAAATTGGGGGAGAAATTCAAGCCTCGAGGACCCGGAGCTCTGGTAGTTGCTCCTTGAAGGCGACGATGATGACTGTGATAGGCACCACTGGGTGCTGCAGCTGTGAGCAGAGGAGGTGAAAAAAAATTGGGGAGAAATTTGAGCATGGAGGACCATAAGCTTTGGTACAAGGACATGCACAGCGGCTGGTATGACCTTTTAGGACTTCGTTTACCGTAGTAGATGTTTTGTGGTTTGATCAACAGTGCAGATGCATTTTGGTACCAAGTTAGTGAAATTTACGAAGGGAAATTATTTTGTAATCCGCCAAAAAAATGAAATATGAGCGGGTTTAGTTAAACTTTCCATCTCCATTTTAAATATTTTTAATTGTTTTAATGATCATTAATGGACACACGAATAACTCATTGTTATCTTGAACTTTTAACGACCGGACTCATTCTTTTATCGACGGAATCTTTTACTCGACATTACTGATACTTTTATTAAAGAGAACATTTTTATCCCGTCGCTAATAAGCCAAATTAACGACTATTTTTTCAACCCGTCGTTAAAAGTTACTTTTCTTGTAGTGTTACTGGTCAATGATTAAATCCCCTCAAATCTGTTGTTTATTTCCCATCTAAACTCAGCCCAAGAAGAAGACAATCCATCACTAATTTTTGGGCATCCACCAAGATACATTCCCCTTGACTTATTTAGGAGCCCCCATCTCCTAAATATATCCTGCATCACAGCAAGCTTTTCTTGTTAGAAAAATCATGACTAGGCTTACTGGTTGGCATCGTCGGCTGCTTAGTCAGACGGGCCGTGCTACCCTCATTAAGTCTACTATCTCCTCTATACCTAACTACTTCCTCGGCATGACATATTTATCCATGGGCACTGTCTCTACCCTGGAGAAACTTAGTAGATCTTTCTTTTGGGATTCTAGCAATGGCCACCATTCATCACATCTCATTAGCCGGCAAAACTGTCCAGTGCCCCCGAGCTGAGGGCGGGCTGGGTATCCATCTCATTCGGGCCTCGTTCTTGGCTCATAGAATTCTTAACCTCCTAAATTACTCAACTTCGACCTAGGCTACTCTCATTCACGCAAAATATGGTTCTTTCTGCCTCTGGGAGCCAAGGGACTTCCACCACTCTGCTTGGTCCTGGAGACTTATCCTTGAAGCAATCCCACACCTCCATCTAGGTTTTATCAAGGCTATCGGGTCAGGCTTGAACACCTCGGTTCTCCATGATCTGGGGATATCCCCTATCCTCCTCAACAGATCGCCGACTTACATAAATATGGACATCGACATCTCCACTCTTAAAGTTTCGAACCTCATCATCGATCACACCTGGAACATCCCCCTGCTACCTCAAATTTTTACTATTTCGACTTGTGAAACTATTTGTAATATTTATATCCCACATACTGCCTGTGATGACGGGTGGATTTGGGTGACAAATGATTATGGGCTTCCCAATGCTAGTGTGGTCTATAAATTCGTATACCAGCGGGCTTTGCCGACCAACTTGGTTGGACGGCAGCCTTGGTCCAGAATTTGGAAGATTCAAGTTCCCCCTAAAATACATTTTTTCCTTTGAAAACTCCTTCACAACCGTCTTCCTGCAAAATCCTGTGTTCAGCATTTTGCCCCTACTGTTGATCCACTTTGCTCTCTCTGTGGTTTGGCCACTGAAACAATACCCCACTTATTTTTCTCATGTCCCACCGTGCTTCAACTGTGGACCCTCTTCCAACAAAAACTACAATTCAACTTTCAGTTCTTCTCCTCTTGGGATTCTGGTTCGTGGACCCAGGAAGGAGCCACTTTGGATCAGCCTTCAAAACAACATTTTCTTTTGATCTTCTCTTACTGCCTTGTGGGGAATCTGGAACCTCGGGAACAATCTCCATTTCCGATCAAGACATGCAACCGTCAATGTGATCTGGGAAAAAGTCGTCGCCAGTTTTCACAAATTTATTACCTCTGTCACCCACGCACCTGAGGCGCTCTCCCCCATGATCCTCCACAAATCCAGTGGGAGCACCCCTTCCCGAATTGGGTTATCCTCAATTCGGATGGCTCCTTCTGCTGGGCCAACAGGAAAGGGGGCTATGGTTATATTCTACGGACTAACACTGGTACTTTAATTTTTGCAGGAGCGGGTGATGTCCCTGCTGATTCTGCCCTCTATGCCGAGGCTGGGCGCTTCTACTTGGTATCTGCGCATGTATCACTCGTCGGATCACCCATGTCAAAATCTGCACTGATTCTGAGAGTCTAGTTCACATCATCAGGAGTACTCGCAATTGTCCGTGACGAATTCGCAGCATCGTTGTTGACATCCAGAACTATATTGGTTGCTGCCTTACCCCATCATCACTTGTATTTTGCCCAAGAACTTCAAATACTGCAGCTGACTTTCTAGCTAATTTTGGCCGCCAAAATGACAAGAATTTTTGGTTCCACAATCCCCCATGGCCTCGAGAGCATTTTTTACAATGACTATGATTCTTTTCATTACGTAATGATAGTACTTTCTTTTCAAAAAAAGGATGTGTGTATATATAGGTCCGGTGATGGCTGTTTATTTTGATTTCATCCTCAGGATGAGATGTAAATATTGGAACAGTCAAGGTGTAGGGAGGTTTACGGAGGGTGGAAGAAGTGCTTTGCTTTGCTTCTGGGTTCTTCTCTTGGTTTGAGCCTTTTTTTTTCTGAAGGGAGGTTTAAGAACTGTGGAGCACGTACATTCGCCGTCATCACCTTTGTTTTGACTGTGTAATATGAGGGCAATGCTATTCGGAACTTAAAAACAAATATCGAACTGTTCACCGGTATTAATCCTTAATTTGCTTCTATACATCTTCCTTTTGCTTCATGCCATGAGGCCCTTGAAACAGTTGGAAGATTTCCGTGACATATTAGCTTAGCTATCATATTGTATGACCACAGTGATTTTGTTATGCTGTTAGATCTAAGCTGCTTAAAATATGTTGAAATTATTGTATTTGAATTATTTGCAAGACTACGAAAATTCACAAGCTTTTCATTTGTCATGACATGTAACACTAAACAAAATAAATCGGGATTACAATGTAAAATAGCAATAAAATTCTGATCATGTCTCATACCTATGCCGACCCCACCTAGTGGGATAAGACTTTGTTGTTGTTGTTGTCTCATACCTATGCAATATAATAACGAAATATAAAATAACCTTTTTTGCGACGGAACCCAGCTCGAGTTCCACTCACTCAATGAGCTCGGGCGAACTCAGCCCGAGTGTAATCCAGACTTGGCCCGGATTATGGTCAAGCATTCGGCTTTGGGAATTTGGTCTTGGTTTGTGAGGACTCAGCTCGGATTCTAATTTTCTGGCCCAATAATTGAAGGAGTCAACCCAGATCAGTGGGATTCCAATCCGAGTTTCGACAATGCACGAAGGTTTGTGTGGAAGACACGGGTCAAGTAGCATGGAACTCAGCCTGGATTGCCCGTTGTTCTGCCTTATAATTGTACACTTGGGTTGCGTTGTTTGAAACCCGGTCTTTTGTGATTCCAATGAAAGCCTAATGATCGTTGTTAAGGTGATTTCGTCAGATTAAACATCTTAGGATCAAAATAATCATGTGGGCGAATCATGGACAATTGTAAACGATGATGGAAGTTTATTTGACCCTAAGATTCTGAAAAACTATTGTTAAAACTCAATCCCAGGTTGACCTAATGATTGACCACCCACCTTTTAGATGTCCCTACGGGAATCCTCTTATGTTTAATTAGTCGACTTCTCATTCATTTCTCATGCCGACAGCCCTAAAGGTCCCTTACATCAAAGATCCTTCGTCCATGCACCCATGTGCTTGCTAGTGCCACCAGATGAGGAAAATGAGGCTAGAAAAGTAGAGTGAAGAAAGAGTGCGAAAAACCTTAGCCATGGCCACTGTTCCTCACCTGGATCATCGTCATTCCTCAGTATTGTCTCTTAGATGCAGCAACATTTCCGCATCTCGGGAGATCTGATTATTGTGCGGCTATGGGGAAAATAAGGAGTTATGGTGGCCGAAAATTGGTGAAGTGGAGGAGCTATAAGAAGTTAAATAGGATAAGGAGTTAAAACATAGAGGGTTGGTTATGACAAATAATTATTATTTATAAATTCCAAATTTTTTGGAATTATAGATTTTGCCTTTTCTTTTGTTTATGTTCCAAATTCTCGGGTGTTATATTATACACCTCTTAAAATAAAAATCATCATCAGATTTAGAGACGATGTAAAAGACCTTATGATGACTTCTATAATCCCCACATATCTCGAATATCTATTTCAATGTGTATATCACTATTGTGCATTAGTCGTATACTACTTTGATTCATGGCATTACTTGATTCTTTCTTTGTCAGCTAGATAAAGACTTTGGAACCCTATTTGTCTATCTTATATAATCATGTGGTTCGATAATAATTAATCAAATAAAACACTGTCAATGGTTTCAGCTAGGTATAAGTACCTTCGATAGTATTGTAGTTATTTCAGTGTCCACGAAATTGCATAACCGGCATATCAATCCAATCTCCTCATTCAGCTTGAAATCATGTTGGCACGATCCGTCATCATCTCTTACTAAACGAGTACTCCCATTGGATGCCTCTGAATCCATTACCTAACAATTCATCACAATCATCGAAGATACGGGTTTGTTTGAAAAAATTTTAAAAATCAGAACTTCCTAGAGAATGCAACTATCGTTTTCTTTGTTGTCCAGTTGTAAAAGTTGCTTCTACTTCTGCAACCGAATCAGAGCTTGAAGAATCAGGTGCTGATGTGTCTGGTTGCTCATCATCACTTTCATCTAGTTTGTTGTCCTCGTTGGAAGAATGATATGAATCTGGTGACTGATGACTAGAAGCATGATCAGAATGAAAGAATCTCCTCAAACCTACTTGGGAATGCAAAATCTCAACATCTGAATCCTCACTAACATCATCACTGCAGTGATTGACCTTAATGGCAATTCCAGGTATTTTTACTTCCGGAATAGATGGTCTGGTAATGGCTTCAATCCTGCGGTAAATTCTAACTCCATGACATCTTTGGAAGCGCATGATCTTCATCTCCCCATGAGACTCTGGATTAATTTTGTGCCTAGCACCATTCACTTGTGGATTGGAAACATTGGCTATGCCATTATCATTATCAAGGATGCAGCAAACTATTTTATCCTGTACCATCTTCAACTCAAAATTCATTCCTTTGAGAGTTGATAATACCATTAGATATGCAACTTCCGAACCAAAGGTATCACTGAGCAGCTTACTTTTACTTGAGGAGACACAGTCCTCAGTAGAGCGCCATCGATGATATCCATTTCCACAAGGATCTTCTAGGAGCTTCTGGAGTATTGCAATTTTTTCAATTGGAACTACCTCCATCCGTCTAGCATCCTTCGATTTCTGCTTGGTAATAGGGAACTTGCTCCTATTTATGAACACGGAAAATAGGCATGCACATTCATTGACATGGGGAAGCCTCTTGACAGAGATAATTTTAGCATCATTCCATGACATTGCTGGCAACTGCAGGCAAGAATCGTACAGAGGCTCAGAGAATTAGAACTCAAATTAGTGACAGAATGCTTCAGAAAATAAATAAAAAATTGGATTTAACATATCAGAACATAAAATAAATTTCATGACAGCAGAGACAGATAGAAATCTTGGAAGCACATGGAGGGTGTTGTATCATACGGATTTTCGCCGATCCTTGTCAGAAATCATAGCAGCTGGATGAGCTGAGAGTACACAAACATGAGCACCGTCCATTAGGAGCTCCGAACAATCATCTGAGGTTGCTCTCCTCGACCGCATACGCAAGTGATCACCGTTTACTTCTGCCAAAGAGCCACTTCCATTCAACGTGATACCAATATGGCCATCCTTGATATGAATTTGATCTATCCCATGCCATGATCCATCATGAAATGCTTCGAATGCTGAAAAGAAACGCAACGAGAAATGATCACTTAACCCAATCTAACAGCTCAGTTGATGGAAAGGCATTTCGTATTATGCATGTTAGTAAACGTGTGATTCATCATGTTTCTCTTTTTCACTTCTGCATTAGTTGGTCGTTGACCAACCACTGACATACGCTACAGGTTCAGTTGATCAAACGTTTACACATGTTTCAACTTTCAACCAACATTATGAGTTGCTTCTAAGGCACAAACTTGTTTTCTGCAAGTACATAAAAAATTTAGCATTTTTCTTGAGAAAAAGATAAAAGGCATTGCTTGCTTTACCAGAGGAATCGATGCAAGTCCCGGGGAAGGACGGTGGTGTCTTTGTCATGGTACTGACTCGTCGGCTACAACTGCACGATCGAAACGTATACCTCTGTCTTCTTTTGTTGTTCAAATCGCAAACGTCTTTGTTCTCCTTTGTACTTACTTCGGGTAGCGCCGGCGTCGTTAGCTGCAACGGAGAGGAAGAGGAGGAGAGCGAAGTGGCGAAGGGAGAGAGCGAGCGGCGAGTTGGTGACGCGAGATGGTTTGGAGTCTGGGCAGCGGGGGAGGTGGACCGTCGAGAGTGAGTTCGGGTTTATCGAGGAAGGAAGGAGCCGATATATTCGCTTTAAGAATATTAGAAAATTTTGTAATCTTTAGAAGCTATTTACTTCATTTTTAATTTTATTTTTTACTAGAGATGTTTCCGACTTGTAACATGTAAAGTTTAAATTTCAGTACCTTGTTTGAAACCGAAATTGTGATTTCGTCAATTTCTATTTGAATTGGTAAAATAATTTGAAATGTGTTTGAATAAAATGGAAAGAGATAAGAAAAATATATGTGATTAATTAATTTTGGTAAGTGCTTGAATAAAAAAAATTGTAAATATAAAATATAATTTTTTATTTAAGAAAAAATAAAAGTAAAATTAAAATTTAATATTAATTTTTAAAAAAATATATATTATGAACTTAATGAGTGTGTCCTTCAATGTCTTCCCTCTTCTTATTCATCAGATCATAAATTTATGAATCAAATTTAAAATTTTTAAATAAAAATAAATAAAATAAGATCAACATATTTATAATCCAAAGAATAGAAATATACGAGACACTATAACCCTTTTTAAAATAGAGGACACCTTCATATTTTTCTTATTATTCAAATATATTAAATTACTTTTTTATTAAATTGTATTTAGTGAAATATTAAAATTTTTGGATGACATAATAGGTAATAAATAATATTATATTAATCATTTATAATAAATATTTTATATTTATTAAATAAGATATATGAAAGAGGTAAGCGAGAAATTTTAAAAAAAAAGATAGTCACATCAAGAAAAAATTGAATAGTTCGATAAAAATGTGAAAACGTAATATGGGAACTAGGATTCGTAATTTCCATCTTGAATTTCTGATTGTTTCCCTTAGCAAATTACCAAACATATAAAATACGCTTATATAAAAGTAAATTGTGTTTATTTTATTTTATTTGAATTCTGAAAAAAGTAGTTCCTACTTATGCCTGGAACATGCTGCCTAAGTCCGGGCTCTCTCTTGCCAAGGCCTCTCGTCCCTCTCCTCCGACGCGTATGTCACATCTGCAGATCCGGGAACTTGAAGCCAACATCCACTGGAGTTGTTATCCCGGCCTCCGATATCAACCAATGCTCCGATCATCTCAAATCATCCCTCATCGGCAGTTTTGTGGGGAGTGTTGCTGCGCTCCGGGATGGCATCCGCCCGCTCAGGGTCTGGCTAACCCTTGTGTTATCTCTTCACTTGGTAATTCTTTCTTCCTCTTTGCGTTTGAATCTGAGTATACTCGTTGGCATTCCTTATTGGCGGCTCGTGGGAGTTCGGCGAGCATATGCTCCGTGTCTTCTATCTCTCCCTTCCACCGTCTCAACTCAGCATCTTCACTTGACTCCCCGCTTTGGCTCCAGTTCTCTGGGCTTCGCCTGGAGCTCCGCAATCTGACCTTCCTCAAGCGGATCGCTGCAGCTTTCGGCAACTTACTCTATATTGATGAACAAGCTATGTGCTCTGTTGAATCACCATGTGCCCGTGCTTGTGTCGAGGTAAACCTCTCCTCCCCTCTTCATCAAGCTACTTGAATTTCACTGCCCAACGATGACTTTAGCAGGCCACATATGAGCATCTTCCCACATTCTGCTACCATTGCGGCATCATCGGTCATCGCTTGGAGGTATGCCCGCGGGCGCCGGAGGAGGGTTCCTTGTCGACGGCACTACTGTTTGGGCCATGGCTTCGTGTGGCAGAACCCTACCGCTGCCCGATCCAGCGCCCGCAGCAGGCAGACCTACCTCGTCCTTCCGTGGACCTCAACCTCCCAGAGGGCCTTCCTTCCTCGCCGGGTGCACACCGATCGGCTAGTAGCGCCAGGGGTACGGAAGGCCAACGGTCGGTCGGTGCTAGCCTAATGGCTAGTAGCACTGTCACGCCCGTTACGCAAGGCCCAGTGCAAGACCCTGGTGCCACGTCTACGATCCAAGGCGAGTTGATCCAACGGTCCTTTTATCCTGATCGCACGGCTAACATTTGCAGGAGCTAGCTCACCCATTCATGCCATCAATTGGTTCTCGATTGCTTACTCGAGGGAACAGGATGCACCTATTTTTTCTTTCGATGATTGTGTTTCTCTTGATAGGACAGGGCCCTGCAATGATGGTGATTCGGCGCACCTTACCCCGCTAAATCCTAGCCCTACACGTATCCCCCGATCAAACCTCCCCTCTCATACTCACACTATCTCCCCTTCCTGTTCAATCTCCCCTCATTCTTCCTCAAACCTCCGCAAGCCTTTCTGCGTCACCCCTTGCTCCTAACCCCAAACCTTCTGTCTCTTCCTTTTCCCTGCTAATATTTCCTCATATATACCCCGGAGCACATCGCTATAGCTGATCACTCTGCGCTGGTGGTGCGTGTGTCGATCGGCCTATGTGCGCCTATTTTTCTGGTCATCTAGATGGAGGATGACTCTTCACTAGATGATCTAGAGGATCTGGACCTTGTCCCCCACCCCCCCCCCCCCCCCCCCCACCCCCAAAACTAAGCGCAAGAAGTTTTGTGTGCTTAAACCAACACCCCTACCCCTTCCCTATCTCTCCGCCCTCGCCTATTGCCGACCCCGGCTAAGGGCAAAGGTAAGAAAAAACCTTTTGTCTCTTTTGATAACTCACTTTCATCTTCTATTGTGCAGGGCACGGCCCCATCATGAAGATTCTTGCATGGAATTGCTGTGGCGCGTTCCGGGCGAAAGTTAGGATAGGCTCATAAATCTTATTTCTTCATTTTATCTTGACTTTGTAATTCTTTTAGAAAGCCATGTTGGGTCTGTAAAAGCTAAACAGGTTATCCATCGCGTTGGGCCTTCTTGGTCAGGCACCTACTACGATGGCTCCTGTTCCTTAAAAGGTATTATCCTCGCCTGGTGTGGGTAGGATACTCAGGTTACTCCTCTCCTAAACGCCACTCATTTCCTCCATGCCTTTATTTCTTATTATGGTTTTTATTTCTTATTTTCCTGTGTTTATGCGAGTACTTTGCCTACTAATAAAAATCACTTATGGAACACTCTTAGTCTAGTTAACTCGTATGATTTTCCATGGGCTTTAATTGGCAATTGTATTCTCTCTTCTAAGGACAAAAGGGAGTAATCAATTTAGAATTTCTAGATCCTCTACCCTACTTCAAAACCTCATTGACTCCCAAGGCTTCATTGACCTCAAACCCTCGAGTATTCATTTTACCTGGTGCAATAATCGTGTAGGTCAAGCTCGTATCCTTTGTAGACTCGATAAAATGTTGGTCAACAATATTTGGCTTGATGCTTTTCCTGGCCTTGAGCTCTCGACCCTTCCCCATCGTGCGTCGGACCACGCCCCCATTCTCTTCCAATCTAATCTCCTGGTACCCTGTTAACACTCGTTCAAATACGAGCTTTTTTGGTTTCTTCATCTCGAGGCTAAGGATATCGTCAGGCATCATTGGTTGTCTCTTTTGTGTATCCACTCCATTCAGGAATCCCTTAAGCATATCCGAAAGGATACCATCCGCTGGAATCGTGAGGTTCTCAGGTGGCTTGAGGTGTGTGCTCAAGAAGCTATTAACCGTATCTCGCTGCCGGAGGACATTGACATCGTCTGAATTAGCTTCTCTTAGGGCCACTTATCACCTCCATGCTGCTTTATTACGTCAAATCAGTGTCAAATGGTGGAGTAAAGCCCGCGCCGCGCGGCTCCTTCATGGTGATCGAAAGACTAAATTTTTCATCTCCAAACTATTATCCTCCATAAGCAAAATTTCACTCGTCAGGTTCATCTGGATTCAGGCGAGGTCATCACCCAACCTAATCTAATCGAAAAACATTTCGTTGATCAGTATGTAAACCTCTGGAGCCCTTTGCCGGATCAAATCATCCCTCCTAACCTATGGCCTGACGTACCCACTTGTGACCTTACCTTTTTTCCTTCACTTACTGGCCCCATTATTGATGAGGAAGTCCGCTCGGTCATCTAGAGTATGTCATCCGGTCAGGCGCCCTGACGGATTCACTCTCGACTTTTATCGTAATTACTGGGACATAGTGGGGACCCGTACTACCCATGCCATCCAACAGGCCTTTGAAAACATTCATCTGCCTAATGACTGGTGCAAAACCTCCCTCATTTTTATCCATAAAGATTCTCCCTTAACCATTAAAGACTCTCGTCCCATCTCCCTCTGTCATACTCTATATCGGGTATTTGCCAAAATCCTCGCCAATCGTCTCAAATCTACCTTAGATAAGTTCATTAGTACTGTACAATCTGCTTTCATCCCTGGTCGGAACATACAAGACAATATATTATTGACCAAGAGCTTTCCCATTCCCTCTCAATTGTTCGCGCTAAGCATATGTTGGTAAAAATTGACATGAAAAAAGCTTTCAATTGTGTCTCCTGAGATGTCGTCACCCACATCCTAATCCTCATGAACTTTCCCCACATGTTTATCACTTGGATTAATCTATGTATCAGGTCCCCCATTTTCTCATGAGTAATCAATAAAAAAACCTTCACCTTATTTCCTACCCTATCGGGGAATCAGCTAGGAGATCCGCTCTCGCCCTATCTCTTTATTACTATATCCCAGATCTTCACATCGTTAATGTAGAGGCATATCGCGCTGGGTCGCATTACCCTTTTCAAATTCAACTCCTTCTTCCTTAGCCACCTCTTGTTTGCTAATGACTCGCTGGTGAGCATTCATGCCACCCAGGTCAATGGCAGACAACTTAAATTAATCCTTTTGTATATATGAATCCCTCACTGGTCAACGCATCAATTTACCTAAGTCTGTTGTCTATTTTTCTTGTCGCATTAGCTCCCATAGGTGTCAGGCACTCATCCAGTGCCTTGGGATCTCCCAAGGTTCTTCCCCTTCATCTACTAGGGAGTCCCTATCTCTGCAATTATATTCCCATAAGGAGCAAGGATTTATTATTAAGTGTTTCACTTTTAAGCTCTCTGGATGGCGACGTAAACTTCTTAGTCAAACAAGTCATACTACCCTTATCAACTCTTGTCTCTCCTCACTTTTCACCTACATTCTTGGGGCTACCTACCTCTCCGGAGGCATTCTCCGCTCGCTCGAACGCCTCGCCGAACTTTCCTTTGGGATTCTAGTAATGGTCAGAGAGGACTTCACTTGATTCGTTGGTCTATTGTTCAGTTCCCCCATGCTGAGGGCGGCTCAAGTTTATGGAACTTTCATCTTATCCGTTCTTTGTTACTTGCAACTAGAGTTCTGAGCCTCCTAAACAACTCCCAATCCCCTTAGGCATGCCTGGTCCAGTCTAAGTATGAAACCCATCTATCTCTGGAATTCTCTGCCCTCCGGGGCACTGCCCTGGTCCTGATGTCTTATCATTGATTCCCTCCAACAACTTCGCCCAAGTTTTATCAAGTCCATCGACTCGGGCCATAATACATCTGTTCTTTTTTATCCTTAGATAACACATGTCCCACTTTATAGACTGCCCACCTATCTTAATATGGATGTTGATATCAGCACCTTGAGTGTATCAAACCTCATTATCGATTTTAGCTGGAACACCACCTTTTTGTAAATCGATTTGTGATGCTCTTTGCGATATTTGTATCCCTCGCTTTGCCTGTGATGATGTGTGGGTTTGAGCGACGGATGAGCATGGGCTCCCAAATGCCAGTTTTGTTTACAAATCATGTACCACCAGGCTTTGTCGACACCTTTGGCTGGACGGTAGCCTTGGACTGCGATCTGGAATATCCTTGTTCCACCCAAAATATATTTCTTTCTTTGGAAACTTTTTCAGAAATGACTCCCTACCATGGATTACATTCTCACTTTTAACTCCAACATTAACCCTTCCTCTCCCATTTGTGGTCTAGCTTCGGAAACCATCTCTCATCTCTTCTTCTCTTGTGCTTTTGCCCTCCAATTATGAGATATTTTTCAAACTGAGCTCCACTATTCCTTTTGTTTCTTTCCCTCATGGGACTCGAGCTCCTGGATCTAGGAGGGTGCCACTCTTCAAGGAAGATCCTCCTATTCATTTTTGCTTTTTGCCCCTGTTCTATTTGGAATCTTAGGAACCATATCCATTTTCGATCCAAATATGCAATCGCCAAGGTGATTTGGGAGAAGGCTCTGGCTAGTTTTCATGAATTTTCATCATACACAACCCATGCTCCTGAGGCAACTCACCCCCAAGATCGCGGATCTAATGGGGATCTCCTCCCCGAATTGGGTTATTCTCAATTCGGATGGCTCGTACATTTGGGCTAATGGTATGGGGGATACAAATTTCTACTATGCACTCATTCTGGTTCTTTTATTTTTGCAGGTGCTGGTGCTACCCATGTCATGTCTACACTTCACTTGGAGGCCTGGGCGCTTCTCCAAGGGAATTGCGCTTGCACAGCTAGAGGATTTACTCACATGAGCATACGCTTGGACTCTGAAGTTTTGGTTCACCTGATCAGGCGCTGCCGCCCCTGCCCTTGGCGCCTACGTAATCTTCTTTCAAATATTTGGGACAACCTCGCGAGAATAGCACCTACTTCTATTGTTTTCTGTCCCAGAGTGCTTAACTATGCTGCAGACTAATTTTGGGCGCCAAAATGGAGAATACTTTTGGGTGGATGGTCCTCCTCCCAGCCTCCATCGATTTTTGTAAAATGACTCTAGTAGTCATCTTTCGCATTAATATAATTTTTCTTTTTCTCAAAAAAAAAATAATGCTTCCATAACCAGAGTCTCATTAATACATACCAAACAATCCCTAACAAGTTGTGTCATCATTCATCCGCCGACCGGCCCCAGTAGCCAAAGAACCCGCTCTCACTCTGCCGAGAAGCTCTGTCATCATTCATCCATCAGCTCATCTGCCCCCATACGCCACCTTCCTCTTCTCACTCATCCATTGGGAAGGAACTGATTTTGACAGCTTCTCGTACTTGAAACCCTCCATTTGTCCTTAGTTTAGGTTTTCACTTCTCACCGTGAGCAGAGAAGCCAATGCTGCTAGGTGTATTGTGGTTTGCCATTATATTTTTTTAAGGAAAGATCATTTAACTATTGATATAGTATCGAGAGTTATCAAAATATAGTAAATGGCTTCCGAAGGAAGATAGCCCTCCAAAAAAATATTATAGGATGTACGACGGCCCAACTGCACAAAAAGTTAGGCTACAGAGTTTCCTTTTCTATTACAATATGAGATGTTGTAGCTGTAAAGGTACTCAGCAATCTTTTGACGTTCGAAACAATATTTTTTATTGTCCATGGAGTAGTCACTTTGTTGTTAGTCACATGGACTAGCGTTTCTAAGTCAAATTCAATCTGCAATAGCCTGATGCCCATCCTGCTTGTATATTTGATCCCTTCCAACATCGCTTTGGCTTTAGCTTCCAGTGCCGACCTGCTCCTTCTCGCCAATTCACTTGCAGCCAAAAAAGAGTGGTCGTGAAAGCGCAGGACAAAGCCCAACACCACCAGACTGCCCGATATTAGTAAAAGAACCATCTATATTTAGTTTTGTCCACTCCGCAAGAGGGGGCTCCCACCGGGCCAGGAGTCAGCCTTGGGGGTGTTTTGCATCAGGTACCTAGCAGTTAGCATATTCATTAGACAATACCATCTACCAAACTGACCTAACGGTTGCCATCTTGGATTTAAAAACAGCATTATTTGTAGCGAACCAAATACCCCAAAAACAAACAGCCAGAAATGATCTTAATTTTACCCTTGAATTCAAGGTCAAAGTCAGTCCCTCATTTAACCAGGAACCATCAGGTCATAGAGGCCAGAATTCAAAGTTAAAATTGAGGATCTTAATTTTACTATTATTCCTTTGTTTTTTGTCAAACAATTGATATTGTGACATGATGCGCCCCACTGCATTAAATGCTGCAAAAAGGTGAAATTAGTGAGTTCCATCGTGAAGCAGGAATAACACATTCTTGTTGGATTAAAGACATGGACCAACTAATAGATTAAAGTAGCTTAATCCTGAAATAATAAATCTTGAATCAAATGGGCCACTCTCCTATCCTATGTGCTACGAAAATTATGCCGCCCGACCCCAATCCTTACTCTTGGCGTTCCCCTCTAAGAATTTTATTAATTTATATGTCACTTATTAGTTTTCTTCTGTGATTGCAGTGTCATTAAAGAAAACTTTGACTTCGATTAATAGAAAAAGGAAAAGAAAACCAGTGGCCGTCAACCTATAATAATAAAAAAACACATCACTTCTATGATCTGGACAGAAGCCTATCACACATGAAATGCAATTAATTAAAGAGGTACATGACCCTTGGGTATTTACTCTTATAACTTGAGTAACTATTTATCACAAGAGTTGACCTACTACTAAGACAGATTGTATACATAATAAAAGAAAATTTGTATTTGTTTGAATTGATACCAAATTTGTTCATTACAATTTTCTTTACTTCCTGATTGCTAATATATTAATCTATAAAAGTTTCAGATCTTATTTCATTGTGATTTGTTCACAAGAAAATTAACATTCAGCCTAACTTTTATCTTATTTCTATGTTCTGATAGACTGAGTGGCCTTACTTTTATGACCGTCACCATGAACGGAGGATGTTGGGCCCTCATAAGTTCTTGAGCTGCTTTTTGGATGCGAGTGTAAAAAGATTCCCTCTAGATGTGGACCTTGCTCGTCTGCCCAACATGGCTTCAATCCAGGCTACATTTTTTTCTTTTCTTCGTATATCTTTTATCATGGCCCACAAAAAAATGCCTCATAACACACTTTTTTCATATATTCAAGTACGAACATAAATATAGTGTCTAATGAAAATTTATATACATGGATCTATGAATCTTGCCCCCCCCCCCAAAAAAAAGGAGATATTTAAATGAACATGAATCGAATATGATTAATAGATTTCTTTTAATCCAAAGGCTAAAAGAATGTGTGGAGGATATGGTGTCCTTCCTTAAAATAAGGGGAACTTTCATTATGCATAAGTGTGTATTTTTTTCACCGTGATAAATTGAAAAGAATTAGGCCGGACTCATCCAACTTCACGTTGTGTAATAGTTTACTTTACCATCTCGTCTGGTGGCCCAACACGGTATGACAGGCTGAGGGCCGGCCCATGTATCCCATCCATCCTCCTTATCTCCTTCATCCATGCAGCAATCACTCTTGTTTCTTTCACCATTTCATTTTTTCTCTCCATTGGATGATATATATATATAGTAATATTAGCGTGTTACCACATTATGTGGTAGCACCCTACGCCCACTAAAATCCAACCATTCATTTGAGGACGGTGATGATTATTTTTAGACGGTTCGGTGTCGTCCAGTTCATACGAGTCGACTTCTCCCCGCTGGTTTGCGAGGCCTCTCTTGGCGATCGATTTTCCTCTTCGCGCATGACTTCTCCGTGACCTCTCCCCTGGTGAGCGATCTCTGCCTCCTCACGAGCGACTAGGGCACAGACGACGTGATCGAGTCTTCGTGACTTCTCCCCTCGCGATCGAGTCTCCTCCTCCTCTTCGCCTTCTCCGCGTGCAATCGAGTCTTCTCCTCCTCTCCGTGAGACACTAGGGCACAGATGGGGATCGCCATCATCCCCCTCCTCCTCCTCGCGAGCAACTAGGGCACAGATGGGGATCGCCATCATCCTCCTCCTCCTCGCGAGCAACTAGGGCACAGTCGGCACGATCGCATCTTCGTGACTTCTCCCCTCACGATCGAGCCTCCTCCTCCTCTCCGCCTTCACCGCACGTGATCGAGTCTCCTTTTCACCCTGAGACACTAGGGCACAGACGACAGCCGACATCCTCCTCCTCCCCCTCCTCTTCCCGAGTGTCTAGGGCACAGACGTGAGTGTTTCTCTTCCTCCGCCTCCTCCTCATGAGCGGCTAAGTCACGATGGCCGCTCATCTTTCTCACGGTTGTCAAAATGCCTTCCTATTTTGTTTGTCTGCATTGCTATTTATCTTCATTATATGTTCTCTCATTCTCCAACAGCTAGGGCACAGAGACTGGGTGACAAAGGCCTGTCAACGACACTGGGCGAAGGCTGAGGGACACAGATATTGGGCAACGGATGGACACCAAACGACGGAGGGCACATGCGCGGTTACCTACACAATAGTGATTTAGGGCAAAAGAGGTTTTGATCTCCTTCATGCTTGTACAACAATTTGTTTAAGCATTGTTGTGGTAAATGGCAATTTTGTTCTTAATCGATCATTGAAATACTATAATGTTTAGAAAGGACTATTTTTGCCTCAGTTGAACTTTCTTAATCTTATAATTGAACTTTATTAATTCATTTCTAGGTAGGATTTCTCATTCATATCACATTAATAAACATTTCTAACATGCCTTTATGACTTATGATCTCTACTAGTTCAGCTGTGGAACTTTATTATAATGGAAGTGCTAATAGTTATTAATCTTTCATGTCACTAATTCATAATGTTTACATATTGGTTTGAATCATAATGTTTACAGATTCGTAATCTTTCATAATGTTTACGACAACCCCCATTTTCCTATGAATAAAATATGAATCAAAGTCAAAGTAATTTTGATTTTTTTCTCATTCTTCTGTGCACTTATATTGCTTCTGCAATTTACTTATAATGTCAACAGTGAAACCATCAATTACACCACTATGTTATTGTCATGAAGTTGCTGCTATTAAAACCTCATGGACAGAAGCAAATCTTGGATGAAATTTTTATGGGTGCAAATATTATGATGTAAGATTCTAAGTTTAATTGTGTCATTTCTGACTTGCTTATAATGAAGTTTACTTTGACTTTGATTCATATTTTATTCACAGGAAAATGGGGGTTGTCAATATTTTCAATGGTTTGATCCTGAAGTTGATTCTCGATATCAAAGCCTTCTTAATGGTTTATTGAGGAGGATTAAGCAAATAGACTCTGATGGGAAAGATGAAAAGAAAATGTTATAATCTATTATCGAAGATGAAAAGAGAATATTTTAAGTTGTCATTGACGATGAAAGGAGAAAATGTAGATTTTATAAAAATTTGATGATATGCTTGATAGTGAAACTAGAAACGTGTAATGCCATTTGTGTTGTAATGTTATTGAAACTAGAAACAAAAGCATTATGTAGTTGTGTAAACATTATGTAGTTGCAAGGTAGCTTATATTCAGCTTCAGCGTTCTCATTGGACACCCTCCCTCAACCAGCTACAATCAAGAGTAAAATACATTCGGTTCAAATTTCATAATCATAAGCTTAAAGAATAGAGAAAATATGAAAATTCAGTCACAAAACCACCATTTGAAATAAGCTCAACATCAATTTAACATGTTGCCCAACATCAATTGTAGCCAACACACACCTAATAATAGATACCATAATGAACAATGTAAAACACAATAAGAGACAAAAAAAAATGGAGAATATAAGTAACGCTAACAATATAAATATAATTAATGTCAATGCCTAATTATTCATCATCTTCACATGACATGATCATCTAATTCATCACCATAATCCTCCATCATTTTGCCGTTTTCTTTCCTTTTCTTTTCTTCTTTCGCCTAGTAACACAACCATAAGATTTTAATTAACTGCTACACAATAACACAACCAAACACAAAGTGTAAATGGCATAAATACATTCTTTTAGCTACCGGACAAGTACTCCTATAATGACCACAATTGCCGCACTCTCCACATATCCTCCTCTTAATCTCAGGTTGTGACATGGAAATTTCGATACCCGATTTTATTCTTTACAATTTTTTGGCTCTTCCTTTAGATTTCACATAAGTTGGGTCATTAATCATAACTTGTATTTCAATGGGCCTTTTTGTCAAAGTTGCATATGGCAACATATTCTTATCTGCATCACCAATTTTGAAAAATTCAAACGTTTGAAGAACTTCATTGACAACTTTCAAACCGAAGTCAAGATGATCATCCGAACGCAAACCAAAATTATTAACCTTCCAAATATTTCTTCTCCAAGCCCATTTCTTTAGAGTACTAATAGACTATTCCCCACATGTGTGCTCATGAGCTAAGTGTGCTTTTATCAATGGTCCAACGATGAAGAATATATTTTTTCGGAAGAGTTATTAAACCTTTCTTATTGAGGACATTTAGCGCATGGGTGCAAAGTATTCCCTCTTGTTCAAATTTCTTACAAGAACATTTTACGAAAATTTTCTCATGTGAACTATACTCAACAATGTAACTTTGCTCGTCATTCTCCATCACCACATAGTAGAGTACTTGATTAGCATCTTTTGATATTTTTTTAGCTCAAAAATTATTGATAGACTTGAACTCCTTTTGAAATGAAGAAAAAATATTTTGGGTATACATCTTTCCTGCATGTGCTTCCAATAAATTTTTAGAACTTAAAGAATGTGTAGAATGTAGGTTTTTAAAATTCTCTCGTTCTTCTACTTCTCGACGACACTGAATGGCTCTATCATACTACACAACAAACTTGGTTAAAGATGTTTGAGAGTTAACAAAGTCATAAAAAATAATTAATACTCTCATATCTCTGTGATGATGACATTCCAGCACAAAATACATCACTATAATAAATAGGCACCCAAAAATGACATTTAACAAACATTATTTTTTCTGTCCAATGTCCATCTGGAATATCATATGTTTCCTTCAAAGAAAGTCATTTCTCCTCACAATGTATAAAGCTCTTTGACCCATATATCCACTTCTTAAAATCCTTCATAAAGTTGCATTTCACATTGTCCAATTTACGAGTACTAATGACTGCATTCTTCAAAATATGCCAAATGCATAAGCGGTGTCTTGTGTTACGAAAGACTTTACTTATAGCATTTCCCATAGCGATATCTTAATCAGTAATAATGCATATAGGTTCTTTTCCTCTCATGCAATCTAACCAAATTTGGAACAATCAAATAAACATTTTTCATCCACAAACAAGACACATCCAAATAGGATAGACTGCATATGATGATTCACCCCTGTGAAGGGTGCAAATGACATGCAAAATTTGTTAGTTCTATAGGTTATGTCAAAAACAACAATGTCTTCAAAGGTTGCATAATTATTTCTTGGCCTATTATCTGTCCAAAATACATTTCTTGTAGTGTTGTTTTCATCCACAATCATTTCGAAACAAAATCCAACATCTTCATTTTTTTTGCTTGAAATAAAAAATAACACCCATGCATTCTTTGTCAACATTATTTTGTCTACTTGTAATCAAATGATTTATGCAATCATGTGTAGTAATTGATGGAACGTCCGAGAAATTAAGAACTTTTACAATATGAGAAGGGCTCGTTCCGACACCACGAAATTGTGTAATAAGATCTTTAGAAGTATCACATAAGTTGCTATATGATCTCAATCTTACAACCCTTCGTGGGGGTGGCTAACAAATGATTATGCTCTTCTCGAAACCTTTTCACAATCCACCTATTGTCCATCATTTCACCGATAAAAATATGAGCTTCACAATCAGTCATTTGTTCTCTCATTCGTTTCATGTCATCTCCATCATTTCGTTTGAGGTCTTTATGACTTTCTTTAGAGCATACAAATACCATACTTGCATATTTTCTCCTTTGACCATCTGGCTTATGGTAAGCATGCTTTCTAATAGAAAAAATAGTTGTTCTAGCATATAAGTTATAATATCTATAGGCTTGGTCATCCGAATCGAAAATCATCCTAACAGAAGGCTTACCATCACTAGCTTGATTTATGTTTTCTATGTTTTCACAATCATTATTATTGTACAGGCATCAAAACAAATTCTATTTTAAGAATGCTAAGGAAAGAATAAACATCGCATGTGACAAAAAATCACCTTGTTAGTCGAGGACTACTCATGTTGGATACAAAAGATGAACAGTCATAAATTGCCATAGATGTGAACATGTCGTCATGGTTCTCGACAACAAGCGATTCATCCGCACTTTCATTTTTCACGATAACCTATGAGAAATGCAGTGATTTATAAGGCCTACATCATTCAAATTGAATCAAAAATTATAATTGTGTAAGGTCATCAGTAAAAAAATGTCAACAATTGAAGAATTACTTCGGGAGGAGGAGGGCAGTCATCGTATGTGCCCTAGCGGCTCGCGGAGAGGAGGAAGTCGCCCGCCATATGTGTCCTAGTGGCTCGCGGAGACGAGGAGGAGGAAAACCGGCCGCCGTATGTGCCCTAGCGGCCGACGAAGAGGAGGAGGAGGAAGTCAGCCATCGTATGTGCCCTAACGGTTCGCGGAGAGGAGGAGGAGGGCAGCCCCAGTATGTGCCCTAGCAGTTCGCGAAGAGGAGGGCAGCCACCGTCAGTGCCCTAGCGGGGAGCGGAGAGGAGGAGAGCAGTCGCCGTCTTTGCCCTAGCGGCTCGTGGAAAGGAGGAAGTCCGTTGTCTGTGCCCTAGTCGATCGCGAGCTGAGAAGTCCTACCGATGAGGATCTTGATGCCCCAATGGAGAAGTCGCATGGAGAGGGGACTACTTGCGCAGAGGGCAGCCCAATCGCGAGAGGAAAACCGATCGCCAGGAGAGGCCTCGCGAACCGGTGGGGAGAAGCCGACTCGCGCGAATCGGATGACACCAAATCGTCTGAAAGCAGTCATCACCGTCCGTGCGCGCATTGGTTGGATTTTAGTGGGCATAGGGTGCTACCACATATATGAAAAAGATATAGGTGTTCTCTACCTCACCTTGTTCTCTATCATGATTAACTATTTGAGATATTCAATCATGAACCGTTAGATGAAAATTTGATGGTATAAAAAATAAGGAAGAATGTGAAGTAAGGAACACCAAATTTGAAGCATATATATATATATATATCTGTGTGTATAACTATCTGTGTAGAGCCATCACTAAAATTGGGTCAACCATAACCATGAATCACACCTAGTATTTTTTTAAGATTAATTTTTAATCATATTCACTCATTTCTTTTTCACACTGTTTGATTCTTAACGAAATCTACCCTCAGTTTATTATTATTATTATTATTATTATTATTATTATTATTATTATTATTATTATTATTATTATTATTATTATTATTATTATTATTAAATGTCAAAAATTTATAAAGATGATAATAAAGTAATGCTTGTCATGTCGATCACAAAAAAAAGTAGTGTCTAATGATGTGTTATATATATTTCAAGAGTTTACGAGTTCCTATATCCTAATCAACTTATGTTTTAATTTTGAATCGTATTGGATCGGTTCATGTTTGATTTGATCTGTTGGATTCATATTTTATTGAATTAAATTTGAAAGGGGTGTAATTCTTTTTTGTCAGTTTACTAAATAAGTTTGATTCAAGATAATTATGTTAATTAGTTGAACTGGTTTCTTGGTTCACAATTTAATTTTGTTCTAGTGTAACGTTTTATAAGAGATTTAAAATCACATGTTAGTCTTTTACGGGCTTATAATTGCATAAAATTGTTTAAATAATTTTTGCATTGTTAAGACAAACAAGATTTCTAATATATTTTGAAGAATTATATTGTGCCAATTTGTTTACTATCATTTTGTGCATTAATAAGGAATTAATAAATCATCTCTGTCTTTTATTCAATATTGATAGATGCATATTAAAATTTTTATTCATAAAAATAACATATCATGCAACTCATGTATTTTGAATTAGAGTTTAATGTTTTCGCTATCCATTTTAATGGGTAGTAGTATCAGACATCTATTAATCATAGTCCAATTTATAACGAATGATGAATTCATCAGTTGAATAATTATTTTAATTCACTTACATCATGAATCGAATGACGAGTAATAAACGTCCGTTTTATGGTGTTACCCCTTACAAGAGGTGAAGTGATTACAAGAGCTCTAACTTAATTTTTTATCATTTTGACCCATGTAAATTGAATATATATGATATATATATATATGTGTGTATATATATATATATATGTATGGGTTCAATTTTGATGTTTCCTATCTCACCTTATTCTCTATCTTCATCTAATAATTCATAATTGAATCTTTCAAATAGTTTATCACAATTGGATGGAGATATGATGGTGGAGACAATAGAAAACAAGATGATATTATATATATATATATATATATATATATATATATATATATATATGACTTCTATAATACCTTTGAGAAAGCAAAGATTATTAATTCTAATCATAATCAAATTGAATCACTTATATTTAAAATATTTGAAATAATACAATTTTCCAAAAAGAAAATATTATTTATTTTATTAAACATGTCCATTATCTTTTACAAATGAAAGATTAATCTTAATTGGACTCAAATAAATAATTTATTATTAATTAAAAATAATAAATTATCTTTTAGAAAGGAAATTTTATTTATTGTAATCATACTAAAAAATTTGCTTCTAATTAAATTATGCTATTAAATATTCTTTATTTTTTCACCGTATACAACAAACCATTATAAGATAAATTTTATTTTCCATAATTATTATACTTGTCCATTATCATTAAAAAAAGGAAATATAAGAAAAGATTAATCTTAATTGGACTCAAATTGAATTCTTTATTTAAAATTATTTGGACGCAATGGAATTCATTTATTCATTTTCCTAAGTTAAAAAATAATACATTTATCTTTAATAAATGAATAATTATTTTTTATTATACTTGTACATTGTCTTTTTTAAATGAAATATTATTTATTTAATCCCAAAAATCATGCATTATCTTTTAGAAAGGACATATTATATATTTTATTATATTCAGTGTGTTACCTTTTAAAATGGGAAGATATTATTTTAATCACAATCAAATTGATAAAAAAATAAAATATTAATCCCAATTTGACTCAAATTGAATTCTTTATTTTAAATTATTTTTTATTTCCATAAATAAGGAATTATTTTTAAAAAATTATTATTATTTACTTGTGTGTTATCGTTAAGAAAGAAAATATTATTATTTTCATCGTACTCAAATTGATAAAAAAAAGAAAGAAAGATTAATATTAATTTGACTCAAATTAAATTATTTATTTTAAATTATTGTTCTTAATTTATAATATAACAAATTATATTTTAAAAATTATTTATTATTTACTTGCATTATATTTTTTAGAAAGAGAATATTATTTATTTTAATCATACCCAAATTGATAAAAATTTATGTAAAATATATATATGCATATATTTCCCTATATTTAAATCTTGCATATTAAAGGCACGAGCGATTGATACTTATGATACATAGAACTGAGTGTTAGAGAGTTTTCTTTAAGTACATTACCTTGTAATAAAATTTAAATGTGTCACTATTTAAAATAAGAATATTAGTATTTTTATATGTGAAACATACAAAATAAAAATATATTTTATATGAGTTGATAAGATGATAGAAGTAGTGATCGGACGCTCAAGCAAAAAAAAGAAAAAAAAAGCAGAAAGAAAATGTTTCTGCTGGCTCGAAGGTCGGGTTGTTACAGGTGGTAATATTAATCTTAATTGACTAAAATTGAATTATTCATTTGAAATTATTTTTAATAACAAAACATCTTCTAAAAAGAAATTTTTTAATTGTATATTATCTTTTAGAAAGAAAATATTATTTATTAATCATACAAAAAATGTTTTTAATTAAGATATGCTCATAAATTTAATCTGACCTTATGGACAAACTATTATAAGATATTTTTTTGAAAATTTTAAATTAAATTTGTATATTATTATTATTATTATTATTATTATTATTATTATTATTATTATTATTATTATTATTATTATTATTATTATTATTATTATTATTATTATTATTATTATTATTATTATTATTATTATTATACTTCTAACATATCCATGGTGAGATTAAAAGAGAAAAAAGATATGGACTAAAACTGCTTCTTGACTCCAATTAGTTATTGGGTTCGAATAGAATTACACATTGAGTTTAAAACTTATAATTACATATATAATGCAACACCACCTAAAGTTTTCCAAAATTCCCCAATGTTTTGTTATAGGTCGTTCTCGTCATCGAAAGAAATGTTGAAGCTCCTTAAAGAAGGGAAGTATAGTTGCAGTTGCAAGGAGGAGTCGTACAAGGAAGACCAAGCAGAAGAAGACCAACAATCCATCGGCTTATGCCTCTGATCAGCTATTAGGCTTGATTTGTTTGGACCTCCCCAAATTCCTTTATTTATTTATCAAATGTTAGTCTAGTTTTTTTATCTAATTGAATTTGCAAATTTTAATTTCACTATTCTGACCAATGTTGTAACTTGTAAGACTCGTCCAGGCCATCGACATGCATTGTCCAACGATTCAGGTTGGATTGGGTCAAACCAAATGGTCGAACTAGATAATATAAATTAATGAAATAATAATTAAGCTAAAGAGATTACTGTAATATTGTTAATCTGTAATATTTCATTTAACAAAAATATATAATATAATATATAAAATAAAATACATATCAAATAATATATTATTAAATTAAATAATCAATCAAATATTTGTTAAATAAAAAAATCTTATGAGTTAATTATAAATAAACAAAAATAATGATAAAATTATATATATATATATATATGATTAAGGAAGACATTGAAACATAAATTTCAATCAAAGATATATATAAATAATATGTCTAAATTTTTAATATTTTTATATTTTACAACTTGACCTGATCCGGTCGGTCAAACTCGTCGAGTTGACTGATTGAACTAAAATTTTAACCGAGTTAAAATGGGTCAAACCTATGGTCAAATTTTGGATGACACGCAAATCATTTTAATGCATGATCCAACTAGCCAGGTCAAGTCGGGCTAAGTTTTACAACACTGATTCTAAACACATATTGCATATTGTCGCAACTTATGCATCCTTGAGGAACTTTGTGTTGTTTTTTGTTTCTTTTTTTCTTTTTTGGAACTTCATGTTCCTTGCAATCGTCTTCATTCTCTCCCTAAGACATTAAAACAATTTTCCTAATTTGAAGATCCTTGATGTATGAAATAAAATTCACTCGACCAATTATTACGGTAAAACATTTTATATTCAACTTTTACCTTTTAAAAACAATCAAACTCCATGCATGCATATAGTTTTCTCTCTGGTTGAGGTGGACATGAGTTACAACAACGTCCATCTTGTTAGAAGCACCTTCGAACTAGGGATGCCAAATTTGAAAAAGTTTTATATTTTTTACAATCACATATCTATCTTCCCATAGCAATTTATAGGATTCCTTTGCCATTCTTTTTGGATGCACGTGAGGATTCCTTTGCCACGCCTTTTGGATGCACGTGACTGTGGACTTGAATTCTCTAACAATTGGTTGACGGATATAACTTGCAAATGAAATTTGTTATTTTCCCAATCTCAGGTACATTAACATTAAATATATACATTTGTAAGTTGCCTCCTTCATTTACATGCACTAAGGAGCCTTGAATTAGAAGAAAATTTGATATTGAAAGTTTCACCTGAGATAGAGAATCAAGGTGTGGAAGCAATATAAAGAGCATACTGTTGAAAGAATGTTGGAGCTAAGATTCATAATTATCATATCAAAGGGAGACTAAATTGTGACATGAATCCACAATAATAACATTCATTTTTTCTCTATTTTTTATTCATGTTTTTGGGAAAAACTCTTATAAACATAACCTAGTATTGCTTGAATACCCTTTAATAAATCTTCTTTCCAAATCCTAATATGTTCCCTTTTCTTTTGTTTTTGCCTAGCTACGGCACTAATATGTTTGTATTCATGTCACTCTTACTAATCTAATCTTCTTTTGTTATTGAGTTGACTCCACTAACAAAATAATTTAATGAAAATCTATGTTTTTCAAGATGTAGATTAGTGAAAACTATAATTTGAACAACAAAACAATTTAACAAAAACAAAAATACAAAATTATCAAGTGTTATCCATGACTTATCATTAATCAATTAATTAAACCATATAATGATATTAGAAGAAAAATAAAAAATACACTTAAATCACAAATTACATTTTTGTCAATATCTCATTTGATCTTCCAATGCAAATATGTCGTTAGATGTGAATTTAGAGCACAAAAATGGAAAGAGGTGTTAGTTCATCAAATTTTTATTACGAAAATGTTTATGTCATTATCTTTAATTTCCTATAATAAATAATATGACAATAGCATAAAAATAGTTTTGAACTAACATAATGATAAAAAAAATATGTTTAATTCACAAATTATATGTATATCGTTATATATATACACATTATAGATAATGATTACACTATTTGTGGCATAAATATTATCAAGTAAAAGATTTTCTATTCTATTCAACCCGACTATAAATTACACTCTTTGTGGAATTGAAAACTACATAATTTTCATATGATAAAATTTAGATGACTATTTATAAATGAAATCATTTACCAGAGTACATGCAACCGAGCAGCGTCCAACATTTCATGCCTCTAACTAAGCCTCAGTTGCGAGACTTGATCCGTCTCAACCTCCCCAAACATCATTTAAGGGTGCATAACTTTTTGTCTTTATCTCTTCCTTTTTCACTAATGTTTACATTTATTTTATTCCCAGGAATTAATTTATAATTGCTTGTGTGACAATGTCATTCAATTTGATAAGGTTGATCTATTTGAACTTGCAAAATTAGTTTACAATAGCAATATGAGTTTTTTATGTGATTATCTTTCCATTGCTATTTCAACTTATGCTATTTTAATATTGCATATTGTAGATCCTCTCATATGTCATTTGCATTATCTACAACCTTGGGAAATTTCGTATTCCTTGAAATGATCTTTATTCTTTCCCTAGGACTATCCATAAGTTCCCTAATATGAAAATCCTTGATGTATCGAATAACAAGCTCAAGATGTTATCAAACAATTTCTCTAAACATTTTATATTCCATTTCTACTTTTAAAACACCAATATCCATCTCTTTGCTAGTAATAATATGCATATTTTCCAATGCATGCATGCTAATTGAGCTGGACTTAAGTTGCACAAGCTCTATTTTGTCAGAAACGCTTTCAAATCAAGGATGCCATATTTGGAAAGCTTTAGATTTATGACAATCTCATATTATTTTTTTTAATAGCAATTTATGTGATGCCTACAAATAAATTACACGTCAATACACTACTAGAAAAACGCAGATTACCGACGGTCCGGACCGTCGGTAATCAGCCCGAAAACCGTCGGTAACGCAATTACCGACGGTTTTTCAGACGGAATCGATCCGTCGAAAAAATGCTCGTCGCAAATGACTTTGCGACGGTTCAAAAAAATCCTTCGCAAATATCGACGGTTCTGGCCATCGGAAAAGTCCCCGACAGTTCGACCCGTCGAAATTTTTCGATGGTTGCAACCGCCGGAAAAGTGCCCGGCGGTCCGAACCGTCGATATTTCCGACGGTTGCAACCGCCGAAAAAGGCCGGCGGTTCGAACCGTCGATATTTCCGACAGTTGCAACCGCCGGAAAAGGCCGACGGTTCGAGCCGTCGATATTTCCGACGGTTGCAACCGCCGGAAAAGGCCGGCGGTTTGAGCCGTCGCAATTTTTCGACGGTCGCAACTGTCGAAACTTTGGACGAACGTCGCAATCGTCGATCTTTAGACCGCTGGCGGTCGAAACCGGCCGCCTGGCGGCCGATCCGACAGCTGGGCGGCCGATCCGGCCGCTGGAGGCCGAATCCGAACGGCCACGGCCGGATCCGGCCTCCGGCCGGCCGACAGCAAAGAGAGAGAGAGACGCCGGCGCGGAGCGGGAGAGAGAGAGATACGCCGGCGCGGGAGAGGGTCGCCGGTGTCCGGCGTGGGAGGGTCGCCGGCGTCCGGCGTGAGATGGTCGCCGACGTCTGACGGGCGGGAGGAGTGCTCGCGGACGGGAGAGAGAGAGAGGAGAGGAGGGAGAGAGAGAGGAGTGGAGGGAGGAGGGAGAGAGAGAAGAGGGAAGAGAGAGAGAGAAGATGGATGAGGAATATATATAAAGGGAAAAAGTGGAAAGCGGAAAAAGTGAAAAAAAAGCGGGATAACAAAATTTTAATTACCGACGGTTGCGGCCGTCGAAAACGTAAATATTAAATATTTCATAATTATCGATGGTTGTGACCGTCGAAAATATATTTAGTTATATATAATATTTATTTTTTATTTTACCGACGGTTTTGACCGTCGGTAATTGCGTCGGATTTTGCGACGGTTAGATATCCGTCAAAAATATCGACGGTCCTAATATAATAAATTATATAATTAATTTTTTTTATTTCCGACGATCTTGACCGTTAGAAAATCCATCGAAAACATTTAATAATAATATAAAAAAATACATAATTTAATTTTTTTGACCGTCGAAAAAGTCGTCGGAAATTGCAATGGATGGATATCCGTCGAAAATATCGACGTTCCTAATCGTCGAAAAATTAAATAATAATATAATTAATTATATAATTAATTTTTTTATTTCCGACAGTCTTTACCGTCGGAAAATCCGTCAAAAACATTTAATAATAATATAAAAAATACATAATTTAATTTTTTTATTTCCGACGGTCATAATCGTCGGAAAAGTCGTCGAAAATTGCGACGGATGGATATCCGTCGAAAATATCGACGTTCCTAATCGTCGAAAAATTAAATAATAATATAAATTATTTCCGACGGTCATAACCGTCGAAAACGGAACCGTCGAAAAATCCGTCGCAAATTGCGATGGATTTAGAACAGTCGGAAATTATCCGTCGAAAAATCGCGATTTTCTTGTAGTGATAGGAAAATTTTCATTTTTGAACTAATGAATATATATAATAATAAAGAAAAGTTAGTAAATATTCTTAAATTGCAAATTTATTTTCATTGATATACAATTTAATATTCTAGTATAAATTTCTCATACATATACTTTTTCAAGATGTAGAACATCTATATTTCGAATACCAAAAAGAATTTAATAAAAAACATAAAAAATAATATTATTATTCACTTTTGCCGCTGCCTAATGACTATGCTATTGTGTTCCCTATATGCCTACTTCTTTATATCAAAATAATTTCGTCTCTTGGTTTTGGCATTCTTTCCTTATTCATTTGTGCTTTAATGTTCATAATTTTTCTAGAGAAAATGGACTTTTCTCTTAACACATTATTAACTATGCATTCGAAGCAACCAAGAATGAGTTTCTAAAAATATTACTCTAACATGTTCTCCATTAATCATTTACATTTTTTCAATATGTATATTAGTGAAGATTTATAATTTTAATAACAAAATTTAAAAATACTAATGGTCATGCGTCTTATAATTGACCAAAACAAAATTCAACACATGGATTTCTTTTTTATAGAATCAACAAAATTAAATTTTAGAATATAAAGTGAAAATATGATAAAATTAATTCAAAAAAGGGAAAACACCAAAAAATTGTGAGATGGGTGATTGTATAAGACAACTCATGAACTTTCCGATAATTCTATCATGATATATTTAAATTCTCTTTCTCTCTCTCTCTCTCAACATCATCAAAGTTTAGAATTTATTTTGTATATTATCTCAAAGTAAGTCATAATTAGTAACTTCATATATACCATGATTTGCATAAGGTAGGCAATTTTTTTATTTTAGCGCGTTAAATCTAGAAAATGACGCAATCACAGCAAAAATAAATTAGCCTCATATTTTTAATACAAAAAATTAATACAAAGTAACCGATAATTCTACAACATGAAAAAAAACAATACTTTGCCAAAATAATCTGACTTCTCATTTTTCTTTATCCTTCGAGTCATTATGAATTATTCCATGGAAAAGTTTATATGAGAATAGAAATATTTACAAAATTCAATTTGGATGTCATTTTTCAATCGAAATACGTAGATTTCTCAAAAGGTGAACAAAAAGAACTATAGCACACACATACAAACAACTATAGTGAGTGCACACATATAAATGGGTGTGTACAAGAAAAAAAAAGGCTAGTTAATAGGACAAATTTTCATTTTTGAACTAATGAATACATATAATAATAAAGAAAAAGTTAGTAAATATTCTTAAGTTGCAAATTAATTTTCATTGATATAAATTTAATATTCTAATATAAATTTCTAATACATATATTTTTTCAAGATGTAGAACATCTATATTTCGAATACCAAAAAGAATTTAATAAAAAAAAATTAATATTATTATTCACTTTCGTCGCTGCCTAATGATTATGATACTGTGTTCCCTATATGTCTACTTTTTTATATCAAAATAATTTCGGTTTTGGCATTCTTTCCTTATTCATTTGTGCTTTAATGTTCATAATTTTTCTAGAAAAAATGGACTTTTCTATGAACATGTTATTAACTATGCATTCGAAGCAATCAAGAATGAGTTTCTAAAAATATTACTCTAACATGTTCTCCATTAATCATTTACATTTTTCAATATATATATATATATATATATATATATATATTAGTTAATATTTATAATTTTAATAACAAAATATACTAATGGTCATGCGTCTTATAATTGATAAAAAAATTCAACATATGGATTTTTTTTATAGAGTCAACAAAATTAAATTTTAGAATATGAAGTGAAAATATGATAAAATTAATTCAAAAGAAAGAAAACATCAAAAAATTGTGAGATGGGTGATAAGTCAACTCATGAACTTTCCAATAATTCTATCGTGATATATTTAAATTCTCTCACTCTCTCTCTCTCATCAAACTTTAGAATTTATTTTGTATATTATATCAAACTTTCATAATTAATAGATTCATAGATATCATGATTTGCACAAGGTAGGCAATTTTTTATTTTAACATGTTAAATCTAGAAAATGATGCAATCACCACAAAAATAAATTAGCCTGATATTTTTAATACAAAAAATTAATAGGAAGTAACCGATACTTCTACAACATGAAAATAACAATACTTTGCCAAAAACAAAATCTGACTTCTAATTTTTCTTTATTCTTCGAGTCATTATGAATTGTTCCATGGAAAAGTTTACATGAGAATAGAAATATTTACAAAATTCAATTTGGATGTGATTTTTCAATCGAAATATTTAGATTTCTCAAAAGGTGAACAAAAAGAACTATAGCACACACATACAAACAACTATAGTGAGAGCACATATACAAATGGGTGTGTACAAGAAAAAAATGGCTAGTTTTTTTTCCTTACAACAAGAAGGGCCAAGACATAGACATGTAAAAAAACATAAAAGATTAATATTGCTATTCACTTTTGTTGTTGCCTAATGACTGCACTATTATGTTCCGTATATGTCTATTGCTATTGTTGCCATAATATATCCTCACTAGCTTAATTTTCTTTTATTATTGCACTGCCTTCATTAACTACCTACTTCCACAAGTCCTCTATATGTTTTCTGCTATTGGTGCCCTAATATGTAGTCATGCCATTCTCACTAATCAAATCTTCTTTCGTTATTGTGCTGTCTCCGGAACAAAACAATTTAATAAAAATCTTTATTTTTTCAAGATGTATATCAATAGAAATCTATAATTTTAAATCAAAATAATTTAACAAAAACAAAATTATCAAGCATCTTCGTGGCTTATCAAGTTAATCAATTAATTAAATCATATAATGAGAGAAGATGAAAAAGTTAATAAATACACTTAAATCGCAAATTACATTTTTGTCGATATTTCAGTCGATCTTCCAATGCAAATATGTCATTATATGTGAATATAGAGTAAAAAAATGGAAAGGGGTGTTAAGGGAAGTTCATCAAATTCTTATTATAAGAATGTTTATGTCATCATATTTAATTTCTTATAATAAATTATATGACAATAGCATAAAATTAATTTTGAACTAATAATATTATATAACGACAAAAAATATGTTTAATTCACAAATTAGTTTCCTTTAATTAAAAATATACAAAATTATCAAGTGCTCACCATGACTTATATAATTAATTAATGAAAACATATAATTATATAAAAAGTTAATAAATGTTGAAGAGAAAAAAATGTGAGAAATGTAGGAGAAATTTGATAAGAACATAAGAAAAAATTATATATGAGAAATGTAATTCAAAAGTACATAACCCATTATTTATTATGTGGATCATGTGCATCAAAGACTAGTTTTAAGGGAAGTAAATTTGACTTTAATATATTTTCCTTACCAACTTATATACTTTTCGTATTTCTCAAATTATTTTCATAAAAAATGATAATATTTTTGGAACAAAATTTTATACCTTATATAATTATATTTTAATAATAGAAAACTCCAAATATTAAAATTATATATAAAATGCCAAAAAAGTCTAAATAAGAATGAGCTGATTCATGCATTAAACTTAATATTAATATTTGTGTATGAATTTGCACGTAATATTTGATTACGTTATCAAACGATTTGGTATAAGAGTAAAAATAAAAGTTATAGATAATGTTAGCTTTCTATATAATCAAGATCAACTCATTTAAATACTTGTACTAAAAATTATGTATAAAAGAATAATGATGTAAAAAGTTTAATTTGAAATGAATAATTTATGCACTACAATTTAATTAATTATGTGTCTATGAAAATTATGTATAAAAGAATAAAGATGTAAAAAGTTTAATTTGAAATGAATAATTTATGCACTACAATTTATTTATTATGTGTCTATGATCCTATTATATTTTTAATAAATAAATATCAAAATTATAGACAAGTTTGTTAATTTTTCATAGAAAAAAATCATATGAATGATGAAACATATGATCGAGAAATTGTAAAAATGACCGTTGAAATATGAGACTCGAATCTTGTTGAAATGGACATCCGTTCCACAGAACGAACGCCCATTATGTTTCAGTAACAACTAATATAGAACAAAAATCGACTAGAAGAAATTGGCATCCGTCCTAATGTAGAAAAGTATAAAATGGTTAGTCTTGAATACCAACTATTGTAGGGTATAAAAGAGGTTGGAAGCACATCAAGAGGCCTAAAACTTTTGAGGAAACTAAATAAGAACATTTTGTAAAGTCCACTTGAGTTACAAGTTGCAAATATTATATTTTTTATCTCTTACTTTTGTGTGAAGTTACAAATTCTAAAAGAGAGAGTAAAGAGTGTTTTTGTAATACTGTAATAATTATTTAACTCATGAGTGAAAAGAAATTGTGACTTACTTCTTGAGTTTGGATGAAAGAATTCGAATAAAAGAGGTGTGTCTTACCTTTCGAAGTTGAAAAATGAAAAATATAATAGATGTAAAGAATTTCTTCCTTGCCCCAATTGAAATGAATGAAGGGTGTTAATGAAATTTTTAACCATATCGAATTCTAAAAAAAAGTGTGGTCGAATATCGTCAATAATCCATTGTGCATCTTTACTTATCTTTCTCTCTTCCTCTTCTTTTCACTTTACTGCGCTTGTTTTTAAAGTTTACTAGATCAATCTTAAACATACGCGGCGATTTTCATAAAATTAATTTTTTTGGTTAAACACCATTTCATGTATTCTTCTTTGCCTTGTGATACAACAAAGTACAATTGATAAAATTAAATAATAAAAATACTATGGATGCTTATGCATTACAAAATTAAATTATTTTAAAAATATTTTTTTGGTGATCCATATAAGAGTATTCGTAATTATAACATTAAATTTAAACTAAATATAATTTGGTCTTATCCATAATTAATTCCAAAATTTAGAGGTTTACTTTTTTTATTACACAAGTTTAGTTACATCAGTTTTCTATTTGTCTTCAACTTTTGTCATTTATTAATTAGATTTTTATATTAAGTAGGCTAGTAGCCTTTTAATTAATCTAGTTTGAGATTGTAAGTAGGTTTAGCCATCGAACAATTTCATGGTTAAATTAAGGATTTGACTATAACATTTTCCCTTTTTGTATTTAGAATTGTGTGTTCTTTATATTTTACATTATCTTTCCTCGCTGTGCAATTGACTAAAAAAAATGTTTGCTTATTTTTCTTTTATTATAAGCAAATATTAATTACTTGGTAAAAAAGTTTATATAGTCTTTTCTTTTTTTAAGTTTTACTATCTCCTTCCTCCTAGATTGCATCCTTGCTTTGTCTCTGTTACCTCATATATATTTTCTTTAGAAAAAGTGGTGGATATATGATTGTAATAATGCTTTAAAATTTGGACCGCAGTTTCCAACAGATGAATCACATGATATCCGTTGGTGAAGAAATCTGGTGCTCCTTGCCTTCAACTTCTCACCAATTAAGTAGACTCCAATTCAAACTTTCGCCAACATAAAATATTTTCTTTAGGAGCTTTTCATAGCCAACATAATTCATAATGTACAACACTATAACCTTTGGCCAGTGCATATAATTCATAAAGTCGTGTGAGTTAGACAATCGGTGTCATTTTTTCAAATAACGAGGAGCAATCAAAAGAAAAATGAAACAATCATGACAATTCTACCTTTTTTTTTCCTTTTCCATCAATGTCATAGGAAACATATATATATCGTTTGAACAGTGAAATCATACTTGTTCCTAGATCTACGTGAATAGTTAAATTTATATATTAGTTCGGGGTGTGTTTTGATGGAATGAGTGTGAACTAAAAAGTTAATGCGATATGAATATATTAATTTTAATGAGTTATTAAATTAACTATAGGTATTATAAATATAAAATATTATTTTATTATTAAATAAAAATAATAATAATAACTAAAATTGTTTATGAAATTTTGTTAAAAATAATATTTAAATATAAAAAAATATTTTTAAGTAAATTATATTTAATGAAATAATATTAAATGACAAGTAATAAATAATATTAAATTAGTTATTTTATAATAAATATATTATATTTAATAAATATAATATTTTATATGAGAAAGACAAGAGAGAAAATTTTAAAAGAAAAAATAAGTTGAAAACAAAAAAAGGAACATCACTTCAAAAAAATGTTGAAAACAAAAAAAATGATGAACAATGACCTCGTTCAAAAAAATAATAATAATGCTATCGACCCGGATTGATTAACGAGTCAAATAGAATGCATTGGTTTGAATAACATAAATTAATAGAAAAAATAAAAAAAAAAGTTAAAGATATTATTACAATATTGTTAATATGTAATATTTTGTTTAACAAAAATATATGATATATAATAAAGTAAAACTAAATATTTTAGATCAAATAATATAATAATGTAAGCATAAATTAAGTCATCAATCAAATATTTTCCAAATAAAACAATCTTGTGAGGTATAGTTATAACTAAAAAAATTGAAAATTTTAGTGATTAAGAAGGACATTGAACTTTAAATTGCAAACATATATATATAATATCTGAATATTTTAATAATATATATTTTTCATTTTAGAACATGACCCGATCGGTTCCATCAAATTCATCGAGTCGGCTGGTTGAACATAGATTTTGACCGAGTTTGATCGGGTCAAAATAGGTCAAATCCTTCTCTGAATTTCAACTAACCCATGAGCTATTTTAAGTCACGAACAAATCTAACAAGATTGTAAAAAAGTTGGGCACAAGCCAACGGCTACGTGACCCTTGATTCTAATATTCCACTTTGGGAACCAAGTTCCATTAGAAAGTTGGAAACATGCCATTGAAATCAGGACGATGTGATTATTGATTTTAATGATCTGAGTCCACCTTGTGAACCAAATTAGGCCTTTACTTTTGATGGAACTAAATGGAACTCATCCCTGATTTCATCTAACTTCAGTCGCAAAATCGGTCCCTAAGGAATCAATTTTAATGATATTGAGGGCAATTTAATGGGCGTAAGAAATCTATTTTAATCAAAGGGCAATTTGATCAGATGATCCATGCATTCATTCTTGCATGCCAATTGAAGGCATCAAGAGACAACTTCCAACTTTGCTGATTCATCTAATCAAGAACTTAATTTTTGATATGCTAATAATTTCGAATAAACTGCGAACAGATAATGATAACAATAATAGTAATACCGAAGAAATTATGACACTATTAAAGAGGGAGATTAGCCTTAGTAATATATATATATATATATATATATGTAAGTAAGTAAGTAAGTAAGTATGTATGGGTTTAAGTAATATGCAATGAAAAGTTATACAATCAACGTCCAATGAATTTGAATCATTGGTGATGATTACATGGTTGAGATTAAATTTAATAACTTAACATTAAAGTTAATAGAGGTTGAATCTCAATCATATAATCATAATTTAACGATCCTAAATTGTACAAAAATTGATTATATGCTACCTAATCTGAAATGTAACCCCTCTTAGGTGTAACCATGTGTAACGTCGAAATATGGATCGTTATATATATATATATATATGATTAATGGAGTGTAACCCCCTCATGTGTAACCATGTGTAATGCTAAAATATATGGGGTGTAACCCTCTTAAATGTAACGCCGAAATATGGACTGTTCAAATTAATCTCCCTCGCCGTTCAAATCAACCACAAAATTCATCCTTACCATCGCAATCCTTTAATAATTTAATATTAATATAATATATTTAATCAAATCAAAATTGAAATTCGAATTCGATGAATTCTTCCTCTCTCTCCGCCGTTTCCCTCGCTGGACGCTGACAGCAGCAGCTGCTGTTACTCCATTTCACCTTTAACTCCAGCATCTCTTTCGTGGATTGCGTGCCATGATCTGGTTGTCAAAAGAGAAGAAAGAAACAGAGGCCAAAGGAAAAGGGGCAATCTTATTCCTAATCTTTTGCAGACATCCCCGTACAGAAAAGGGGCCCATTCTCTCTCCCCCATCACATAAATGCTACTTCATGGCCATGCAGTCATGTCAAGCATTTATGGACTGATGTTAATGAACGATGCAATGCTTAATTCCCACTTTTTTAGCAACGACGTAACAGCAAAATGACAGAGAAAGACCGCTGCTACTACTCCCACAGGCCACTCGATTCGATTCATGCTAACTCGCTCTTTGTGTGGGTGGCACTTTTGTTTTTGTTTTTAAATTAGACATGCATCAATATATGAGTCAAGATTAACAAGTAGTTATTAAAGTCATATAACACATTTTAATGATATAAGGTTATTATGGAGTAATTTGGATACCATTTTATATTTAGATTTATCGGCGTTCTATTAGCACAATTAGTAATTACTAACCATGCCAAGCTGAATTATTTATTTATTTTTACTTTGGTAAAGTATTGCTTTCAATGTCTGAAGAAAAATAAAGAAATAAAATGTGATTATATATATAGAGAGAGAGAGATAAAGAGTTTTAATTGATTAGTTCCGTTTTATGTCCAAAAAATTACTCACTATTTTTTCAATTTCTTAAGTGAAAAAATCATTCTATATCATCTTAAAGAAAATAAAGACCATTCTCTCGTAGGTCAATTTTTTTTAAAGTCCTAATTTTATATTATATTATAGTATGATATATATAATAAATGAAAATTAATATAAATACATATATAAATTTTTAAATATAAAATTTTTATTATTAAAATATTAAAGTTATCACATTAGAGTTTCATAATGTGATTGAAAAAAATAAATTATATACAATTTTATTATTTATAATAAAAATGATGAGTTATCAATTAATTATATGAAAATTTATAAATGAAAAACAGATTTTATAAGCTTCTACCATTTTGTTTTTTGGATCGAGCCTAAACTTTAGCGGATCAGTTTCAATCTATTTTTTAAAAAAGTTGGATAATATTTTTAATTGATCTGTTTTTCTTACACTCCTAAACTAACATCATCTTTTATCGTTAAATTGATTTTATTTCATCTGTTTTATATCTTTGCGTGTTACTGTTAGTGTTTTGCTCGAATTTCAGTTATAGTAACCAACATAAACTAATGTTGTACAAAAACTTCTTTCCCTCTCAAAAAATACGTTTCCAATATCATATTTTCCCTGATGTAGTGTAGTTATGTGATAAAATAAGAAAATATTTTTTTTGATATTTACGTTTTAATAATCGTTGAACGAAAAAAAAGGAAATTGTTGTGTCCGATAATATTTCTCGCATAAACAAAAAATTCCTCACTTTTTATTTTCTGCCACACAGAAAGAAGTGGATCAGTGTAGGTAGTACTTTATATCATGTTTTTTTTTTGTCTCCGTTATGAATCTTTATATATGATGCATGTAAGGTTTCTGATATTTAATTGTACGACTCTTTTTGTATCATTTCATATATGCACTCTATGTTAAAAAAATGAGTCGCATTCATACTGCGGATTATGTCGTGCCACTAAGAAAATTTTTTATATAATATAATTAGTATTAATTATTCTATAATATATGATTTGAATGACTACTTTAATTATTATTGTATAATATATAAGAACAAAGAATATAATTAATAAGAATAAAGAATAAAGAATATAAGTTATAAGTTATAACATTATACATAAAATTAATTGGTAAGTATTTAATAATAATATATTATATAATTTATTGTATAATTCTCAATAGTAGAATATCATATTAGTATAAGACTATAGTATTACTTAGTATACTAGTATAGATATTATACTACTAATTCACTATATACTAAGTTATACTAGGTAAATTAACACTTAACTATCTATAATTAAGCTACTATATACTAAGTTATACTAAGTAAATTAGTACTTAACTATCTATAACTAAGTTACTATATACTAAGTTATACTGAGTAAATTAATACTTAACTATCTTATATCTTAGTTATAAATTATATACTAATTTACTAATTACTTATAACTTAGTTGTATAATTTATAATAGTAAAATATCATATAAGACTATAATATTAGAGTATAGATAGTTAAGTACTAATTTACTATATTCTAAGTTATAAGATGTAACGATTTGGATTTTCCAAGATTAAATAAAATATATCTTAATTGATTATTTGGATTTGAAAAATAATTATTTAATTTTTTGGTATTATTTAATTCCAGAATTAATGAAAATTAGGGAAGAAGTTGAGAAGATAAGATGAAGTTTGAGAAAAGGTGAAAATTATTATAAGTATAGTTATTTAAATTCAGATTTAATTAATCTTGAATATTTAACAAAGGTTTAATTAATGATGGATGACCAAGATTAATTCTAAAAGAGTTCAAGTCCTAATAGAAGTGAAAATCCAAAAGACATTAAGAGGTGGCTGCCTTTCAGTCAAATAGAATTTATATCTTATGAGCTCCTCTTTTCCTCTCGTTTTCATGCAAATCGAGGCATTTCAGATAGCACGTGCCGGTTAGTTTCGAAGCCAGCATATAGAAGAAGATATTTCAAGTGGTAGCTGCAAGTTTCAGAACGTGGACAAGGAGTAATTGCCGATCAAAGTTCGGCATTTGTACAATTTTCTAGCAGACAAGTTCTCAATTAGTTTTTCAACCAACTTAACCTACGTAGAGGGATCCTCACGACATCGGTTTTCCACGACATGGACTCTGAACTTGTTTCCGTATACAAATGTTACATTGATATATTGTTTGTATTGATTGGATATCGTATGGCATAAATAGCATGAACGAAAGTTGTGTTGGAAACACAATATGACGATGACAGAACCCGGCTCGGATTCTATTGGACACGGCCCGGACACTGTACGATACGGACCGAGTTTTAGAGAACCGGATTAAAACGGACCGCGTTTAATGAACACGGCCCGTTTTAAGGCCGACATGGCCAAGGTTCAACCAAACACGAGCCAAGTTAACCGATTTGAACGTGGACCGTGCTCGCAACGATGCGGTCTGGGTTTTCGGCAACACGGCCCTTTGTTCCATTGAACGCAGCCCGTATTGACCATGTGCACGAATAAGAACACGAACCGGCCAGCCCGGCCCGGGTTCGCAGTACATTCAGCCCAGGGTCGTAGTACACCCGGCTCGAGTTTTGTCCGACCGAGGTGAAAAAATGGTATTGGGAACATGGTCTGTGTTTCAACTGACGCAAGCCATTTTATGAGAGCAGAAAACCTATTTTCTACTATGATTGATTGTTCTTATCATGCATTGGCATATATTGGTCATCTTATTGATTATGCTTGTTATATTGATTGATGCTAATCAATAATTGAAAATTAAAAGATGATGTTTGATTATGGATAAATGACCTACTATTAATTGATATAATTAATAGATTGGATAATTGAGAGTAATTGTGCATAATCTAAGTGATGGTATGGAAAATTGGTTCGACATTTGGATGTCCAACAACATA
This sequence comes from Pontederia crassipes, assembly GCA_030549335.1. NCBI lineage: Eukaryota > Viridiplantae > Streptophyta > Magnoliopsida > Commelinales > Pontederiaceae > Pontederia > Pontederia crassipes. The sequence continues at coordinate 39,725,335 of CM060184.1, read as the reverse complement.
TAACCCGACCCAAATTTAGTTATAGAAAATATTATTGTTGAATTATTGATAAGGGTTGATTATGATAATTATTATATTGATAATTTTTGGACATAATAGTATCATAATTGATTGTGGATTATTGATATTTGATTTATTGCTATGATTGAATTCTTGATATGATAATAGATTGTCGTGAATTGTTATATGGAGTAATTGTTAAATTAATAATTGACTTATCGATAAGATTGAATTATGGACATGATGACATATCACACATATTGTTATTGAAAATTGATAATAGAGAATTGGAATCAATGAAAATTGGTTATGGATGATAAGTGTAATGATTTATTGATTGACACCTAATTGAGATAGCATGGTCGAGCTGACCTCATGATGGAACCCTAAATTGAAAAGGCGCTTAAATTGATAAAGTTAGACGTTATAAGCAAATAAGATAAAAGATGAAAATTGTGGACCTTCATGCTTTGCGTATTGCGACCTTTATGGTTGATTGACCCCACGCGATATAATGTTCCCTTAATAAATGAAAGCTCTCGATACGACCTTATGGTTCATATGACAACTTCAAAGATTAAATGAATAATTGAATAATTGTATTGTGAACTCTATGGTATTGACAATTTTATTGTAATTCTAGTGGTTAAAAATGAATAACAAATAATTGATTGATTGACAATCATATTGTGACCTTGATAGTATGGATGATTGTATTGCAAATTGATTAACTGACAATTTTATTGTGACCTTTATGGTATTGACGATTGTATTGCACCATCTGCGATTGAAGAAAAGGTAATTGACTAATTAACAATCGTATGATAATTGTTATGGTATGTATGATTGTATTACAATCGATATGGTTGATGGATAAGTGACGTCCTAGTGACTGATGGATTGTTGATTTCACCCTAATGGCTGATAGATAGCAGATCGCGGCCTTTGTGCCTAAGCGATAGATGATTGATAATTGCTAAACAGGGCCTCCATTGAGTTTGGTCAATTGGATAATTCATTAATGATAATTAATAATTGAAAGTGATTGATATTGATTGATCATCATTAAGTTGATAATATAAGTAAGTGTATAATTATGATCAATTACTTATTGTTAATAGATAATTATCATAGCATAAACTGTTTATCGTTAATCATGACATTATTTATAGATTATTGATTGTTGATAGAATTGAATAGTCATTATTGACATTGATTGATGGTTCATATAGATATTATTATGGGTGATCCTAAATCCTATGTACTGAGTAATCACATTGGGCTTTGCCCTTATATTTGGATTCATACAGGTGATAGTGATGACGGTGGTGAGATGATTGATGACACATGCATATGAATATAGGGTTCATTATTACATAGATGTAGGGCCTATGAATTCACAAGTTATTAAATATTGTATAAATAGCTTCCGTTTATGTAAGTCAATGTATAGAATTGAGTGGCATCGTCGAGATAACTTTATGGATAGACAAAAGAAAAAAATCTCGAGTTGTTACATAAGATGAAATTCTCACATTGTGTATGAGCATCTGCGTCAAACTAATTTATAATATTATATAATAAATACAATAATTTAGGATTTTCAAACACCCACTTGTGTTCGTCGAAGATCTTTATTTCTTGTAATTAAGATAACATTCTCACAACAACTTTTGTTTAGACACAATTCGAGTAAAAAGGTAGCATTACTTTTTTGATATTTTGCTATGTAGACTCATTTCAAATGTCAAAAGAGTAATCTTCTCATTCGAAATGGTTTTACAATGTTGTGAGTGTTGGAGTTGATGAATACTTCAGGGCATCTTGTTTCTCACACCGGATTCGTTCACGTGAGCTTAAGAAAATCTGAGTATTACCCAATTAAAAGAGAGAGACGAGATGATGAGACGATGCGCTTGAATGAATTCAATGGACTTAATTTTATAGGGTCTGAATTCATTTAAACACGACCTGCGTTGTCCTTTTTACACCTATGTTCCCTTTGTCAAATTGTCCATGTTTGTGTTGTCAAGTCGTGAATTCCGTTTAAATAAGTACGTAAGCCTTGTGATTTCAGCGTAGGGCATGTTTGTGGGTGGTTCAGGTTGGTGCGAGAAAAAAAAAAACTCATGCAAAAATAAATCGTGTCGTGTCGAGTCCTACCGTGCCGGGATATGTCATGCCCACGATGCAAATGAGCGACATGAAATGACACGGACACGATCCACTTTTTGGATCCGCACGGACTTGACCCTATCCCAAATTTCATTTCTTACTCTATCACCACTTCACATATTGAGTGAGTATAAAAAAAAATTCTAAATCCTACAAAAGTGAACATGTAAATTATATTAGAATTGTGATTGGATAGTGTTTTACAATACATCATATTTAACTTTACTATTGATAACAAGTTGATAGATCAAATGACTAAAGTTTGTGACCGGTCAAATTTTCAAAGTGTTATTTTTTTCCTTTTCATTTTAAAATGTTTAGTTGGCAAAGTTGCTCCAACCAAGGTATTTTATTTCTGATACATATTCCATTTCTTTTCTTTTCTTTTTAATTTTTTAATTTCATTTTATCTCTTCTTCTTCATTCAGTAATGTTGCATTCAATATTTGATGCTTAAAATTTCGTCACTTTTTCTCATACAAATGTAGATGATTTTTTTCTAAAATAATTATATAAATCAAATTTCCCTTTATTTTGATATATAAAAATCACTTAAAATAAATTAATATATTTTGAAAGTAGAACAAAAAGTCGATAACTGTGCCATAATGGAAAAAATAGTACCCCTAATGCATACAAGAATGCAAATCGTATTTATTTAATATCATTTTTTCAGTTATAAAAAAAGTTCATAACACTTGTTAATTGTATCAATATCAATAGAGCTATTCATTGTCCACTAATAGCTAATCATTAATCAAACAACTACCAAGTACCAACTAATAAAAACACTCATATTTCCGCAAGGAGACACAGACTTAATCATATGATAAAGGAAGGAAGTACTATTTTAATCAAGGCGATGCCTTTACGGGTCTCAAAAAAAAAACGACGATAATAATAATAATAATAATAATAATAATAATAATAATAATAATAATAATAATAATAATAATAATAATAATAATAATAATAATAGTAGTAGTAGTAGTAGTAGTAGCCATCACCTAGAGAGATCTCGTTGTGAATCATCTGTAGCTGATGAAATAAATGTGGGCGGTAGTGGCCGGTGGGTAATGCAACCGAAACCGGGCAGACAGTAACAAATGCCATTTTAATTTATAGTAAATTGAATCACGAAAAATTAGCATTGTTGAAAATATTTACCTTTGGCGTCTTAATTACCAATTAATTCAGTAGCTTCCATCCTAATAGAAATTAAATTAATATTGTCATACGAAAGGAGAAGATAAAATAAGAGGATACTTTTTAGGACATTATTATTATCACTCCCAGAGTAAAAATATTTAACACATGATAATAATATTACGACACTGCTTTCGCATTGGTAACTCCTACCTAACCCTCAACAAATCTTATTACCATATGTAATGACATCAGTCATCAAAAGCTGTTCGGCAATTAATTACATTCCCGTAAAGAAAACAACCACCATATTCATGTGTACTCTCTCTCTCTCTCTCTCTCTCTGCTATTTGTCATGCTTTTTGTGCCTTGCATTCATGATTCACGCACTGAGCCTCCTTAAATCTACTTAACATATTTGTATTTCGGACACTGACAGTTTTTTTTTCCAGTAAATTTTATAAGAAACAAATTTGTTTTCCTCTATCGAGTCAGTCTGCTTATAAAAAGAAAAATAATTTATTATAATATTTTTATGTATCACATTTTGGGAATACGTATCGAAAATTTCTTTTTTTTTTAATCCAATTTCGTTTAATGTGAAGCATAAGAAAACATGCACGAGAACTGGGGAGTTGAGAGCAGATATTTCTTGGTGGAATGGTTAAACGGGTCGCGGCGGAGGCAAAAACCGTCCCCGTTGTTTGCAATATAACGCTCGCGACGGTAACCGCTACGAGCCGTATCCGAGGCGCCGCTGGGCCCCACTGAGCGAAGGGTGGCCCACCATGGAGCGGATGCCGACCTACTCAAGGACACGCGTCTCGATATCATTGGATCTCGACCGGTCTTCGGGATTCATAGCAGCAATAAAGTCTTAAGACCCAAAGAAAAAGGAGGAGGAGGAGAAGAAGAAGAAGAAGAAAAAAAAAAGCAGCACGCAGAGCAGGGTCACACTCATACCTCTCCACTCAATTTCCATTTTCCTCCTACCGAGTTCTCCCAAGAGCCCTCATTTCCCCTATAGCAATGCCCGATCGTCGTCTCCGCGTTGGTCAATCCCTCTGAATTTTCTGATTTATTGGGATTTTTTTGGTGTTTTACGGCGGAGAATTGGCTGAGATTGCTGCATTGGCGGGATAGGGGCAATTCAGAATGCTCGCAAGCGGTGAGGGAAGGATGAATAGAGTCGGCATTGGTGGCACCGCCGGCGGCGGAGGTTGCCATGGCGGCGGTGGGGAAAGTAGCGAGGAGGAGCTCTCGGTGCTGCCGCGGCACACTAAGGTGGTGGTCACCGGAAACAATCGCACGAAATCGGTGCTCGTCGGTCTACAGGGGGTAGTTAAGAAAGCGGTCGGCCTTGGCGGATGGCATTGGCTGGTAAAAGATTCGGACCCTTTTTTTTAGTTGCTTTTTTTTTTTATCTCCCATCGATTCTTGAATTCTTGTTTAGAGGGAGGAAAAAAGAACGACTTTTAGGCGCTTTTCCATGTTTTTTCTTCCGATCGTCTGTGTTGGGAGAACGGGGCGTGGTTTCAGTTGGTAAAAGAAGGCAATTTTATAATGTAGTGATAGTCGCGGACATTTTTCTTTTAATGAATTCAGCGCGTCTTCTTTGATCGATCGATTGTGATGCTTATTGTGTCCAAATTCTCAATTTCCGAAGCTGCATTTTTCAAGTAGGTTTTGCATTTGGATTTGAATTGGGGGATCTGTTGCGATTACTAAATGTGACACAACTATGAGATTTTCAGTTTAGGGTTTTCTTGGACTGCTTATTTTTCTCAGTGTTTTCTTTGGAATTCCTGCATGCAGCATCTAGTTCACAATTGGCGTAGTTTTGACTTTTGATTTCTCTCTCTTTGATTACTTTCACTTCAGCGGCTTAATTGGTTTTTTTTTTTTTGCATTTGAAAAATAGTAGTAGTAGTAGTTCCAAATCTCGACTTTCTTCAGCAGTCTTCAGTTTCACCTTTGCTTTTGTTTTTGTTTTTGTTGAAAAAAATCTTGATTTGGGAATTATTGTGTAATCTATGTATTTTCATAGTTAATTTGTTAGGTAATCAATGTGAAATTACTGTTTCTGGATCTAAAATCTTACTGCAAGACAACTTTGTTTTGATGAAATGTCTGTACTTTTACTAGTCGACTTTTGTCTTAGCATGACCTAATTGAATTCCAGCTCGTCTCATCTCCTGGAATTTTAGTCAGTGAAATCTACATCAGTTACCATGTACTACTTTTCTGTGAGATCTTGATTGGTAAAAGGATCCTGATATTTGATCGGATTAACCTATATTTTTTTCTTACTTAATTTCTGTCCAATTTTTCTTATTTATTCTGTTCATATATTGTTAGGCAAACACTTTTATTCATCTCTAATAAGCAATAGTCTGAAAGTATATGGTTTTGGAAGAGTTATTGCATCGTTACTTTGGTACGAATTTCATCCCAATAAAAATTTCCACGTTAGTGTGATCCCTATCTCGTAAAAAGCAAGAAACATGCCCTAGTTGCTCCTTGATGCAGCCTCGTTACAAATTGTGACAGACTATTTCTATGTGTTGAGTGGGTGAATACCTAAAGTTTTGTGCCTTGTTACTGTAGTATATTTGTGAAAGAAAAATCACAATCATTCTATGTGGATTTTGATAGAATGATTGTGATTTACTTATTCAATAATTCTGAAATTTGCTTATTCTTTTTTTTTCTTTTTTTTTGTTATTATTGTATCTTGATGGCGTCGTATGATCCATGTAGCCGACTCCACCTAGTGGGATAAGGCTTTGTTGTTGTTGTTGTTGTTGTATCTTGATGGTAGTTGGATGTATCTGGCTTTGTGATAAAATTGAGACATTATTTGAACCATGGAACAGTTACCATAATTTGCATCCTTTAAACTGCAGACTTGAGTGTGCATGTTTATGGATTCAGGTTTTGACGAATGGTATAGAAGTGAAGCTGCAGAGGAATGCTCTCAGTGTCCTTGAAGCACCAACAGGGCATGAGGAAGATGATGAGCTTGAATGCGATAACATTCAGTGGAATGGATCAGATATGGGTGAGCATTTTCCCTATCTGATAATGAATTTATCTGTATTTAACATCATGCTTCTGTGTATTGTTTGATTTTGTATCAATCAGACCTTGCTAGATACTTTTATAATTTTGTGAGCATTTCTTTTAGATAAGATTAAAAAGATATCAGCAAACTCTCTGTGTTTCTTACTTTCAGATTTTATCTTGTCTTTTTTGTTCTTACTATTCTTCTCTTATGTTATGAAAGATCATGGAAACTAGTTGACAATAGAATATGCCAGTTCGCAGCTTGGTAATCATGTTCTCAAATTTTAGCATTCTGAAGTAAGACTTCAAATTTTCCGGTGCATCTCTCGTATCTGGGGAAACATCTAGAAGTGAGCCTGAAATTTTCTTTCAAGCTATGTGTGCTTTTGCGAAGGATGGATGATTGTGGATGAATCATAAAGCGAGTTGTACAATTTTTGTACAGGAGAATGGAGTATTTCATATAATATCAAATCCTCTAGTTTGATATGTTTATAAACTAGAGAACAAACCTTCTCAAGCTGGCTACTTGGCTAGCAGTTTTCTTTACCATGTTTAAATATTTTATCCATGTTCTGGTGCTTGGGCTTCCATTTACAGACTCTAGTTTTGCATGTTTTTATCACCATCTGCCTTCTGGTGTGGTTGGACTATGGTTTTGTCTTTGTTGATGCCTGTTAAAATAGTTGTCTTTTCTTGCAGCATCTGATGATGCACAATCACATAAGCTGCAAAGGTCAAGGTCCAGGCACTATAAGGGATCTTCTAATAAATCATTTAGTCACTCTCAGTCTTGTGATTCACAATCCAAGGGATCAGTTTCATCCTCTACAATCTCAACGGTATGAACCATAATTGTAGATCAATAATGGATAAAAGTCAACGATAGCTTTACGATTCATTTGGAAAATTTGTTATATTTGTCAATATGATGCGTCAGGTGTTTGAACATGACATGCTAAGTAGTGCAGCCATTTGTTTCTGTATTTTGCTCTTTTGTTTTAAATTAAACTCTGACAGTTTCTGTTAATATAATATTTGGTTACAATATTCATTTATCTAATCTTTCCTACGCAATGGCTGCAGAAAGTTGACCTGAGCAAGCTAGAAACAACAGCTTTGTGGAGATATTGGCGCCATTTTAATCTCGTGAGTCACTTGCACCAAGTAGAACATCTTTCTGGCTTCTAGAGCTCTTGATTATCATGCTTACGTCTGGATGACTTTGGCAATCTTTTTTTTCAATCATGTTTTTTGTTATGCAGGTTGATTCCATTCCTAACCCCTCCAAAGAGCAATTAGTTGATGTAGTTCAGAGGCATTTCATGTCTCAGGTACAACATTTAGATGCTTATTTCGTGCAATTTGGATGTTTTTGAAGTCATTAGATTGCATCAGTTTCCAATAACTTTATCTCAACATCATATATATATATATTTTTTTCATCTGGCAGCAATTGGACGAGTTGCAGGTTATTGCAGGGTTTGTGCAGGCTGCCAAGAGACTGAAAACCGTCTGCAACTGAAGGTGGTCAGAGTGGGTGGCCTTTTTGAGTCTTACTTACACATTGCTGTAGGGCCTTAGAGTGTCTGTAGCTAATAGCTAGATAGTGTAACATATGTATTTTGTCAGCAGCTCGAGTTACTCCATATATTGTAACTAGAGTTGCATGTTAGTAATGTAATATAAAATATGAATCTGTATGATGTATGTACAACTGTGGCAAGGAGGACCATGCCGTGTGTTACTTTGCTATGCAACACTGCCATTGCTGCAAGGCCGAATTATTCACTGACGACTAGGACATATATTTTGGTGAAGAAATTCCATGTGCCCCTGTTTCTTTCACCCTGTGCTTTGTAGTCATCGTAAACCATATGTTTGTCTATACCAAGAAGGTGCAATGTTTTATTATTCGAGGTATCTATCCGATAGAGCTTAGCTTTGATCAATAAATAATTTGCGGTCCCTTAGCCGCGTGCTACTTTTTCATCTGTGGTTTTGATCTGACTGAGCAGCATCTGGATAAAAGAATTTTGGGGGTAGAGTTTTGAGCAGACAGAAGTATCCAATGTCACACACGGCGTCTTTATCCCTTGGGGATTGTTGATCAAGTAAACATCCGCCCATGTGGTCCACTGGTGGAACAATTATTCCAAATGCTTAATGTGGTCCTGGAGTGGAACCACAGGTTTCTTCGACCTCTTCCCCCTGCCCCAATCCAAAATTAACAATTTTTGTCTCAGCCTCTCTCTCTCTCTCTCTCTGTAGTTCAGTCATCAGTGGCGGTGGTGGTGGAGGGAGGAAGAGAAATGCTGTTCTTCACATAATGCTGAAACTGCCATGGCTCGATTTGAATGGTTAATGCTGTTCTTCACATAATGACATTGTCGCCCTTCGTACCCTCAGGGGAACAAACCCAGGGACCTTTGCTGGTTTTATTTCTTGTGATGATGAAATATTGCTACCTAACGTGACTCTGTAAATAGAGGTCAAAATAAAATGATACTTTATTATTGCATCTATTATGGTCAAAATAAAAAGGAGTCATGTCCGGAAGAGGATTTGGGTACTCCTTTCTTTAAAGGGTTTTGCTATATCCTCCGAATTTAAGAGGATTTAGCCTCCTAAATGAGTCATAATGTCACCAAATATAAATTAGTCAACTTTTTTTGGGTAATTAAAAAATGTGAGTATTAGAAGAATTTTTAGGTTGAAGTTTTAGGAGGATTTAACGTTTTCCTTCTTTAAATTCTTTTTATAGTATCATTCAGAATAAAACATTACAAAAGTACATATTTATGTAATCGGAAAAGGGCATTAAGATATTGAAATAGTAACACTGAAAAGGGAGATAATAAAGAAAGATATAATATATTTATGCATGTATATACAAGTAAAAGGTATATTAGAACTCTGTTTAAACTTCCAAACTCTAATGTTACTAAAGACATAAACTCAAATTCTACTTTTTTGGATGTGCCAATGTGCCCGATACAAGCTATTTATTAACATATGTCAATAATTATTAAGGAATTTCGAATGAACAAAACTTAATTTATGAAAAAAAAAACAGTTACATCATTCATAAGGAAATAGGATGATTGTTCCTCATGTGTCATGCCCAATTTTTTAAAATTAATTAATGTTTGCTGTATAGTATAATTATATTTTTATATAGAATATTAAATAAAAAAGTTTTATTAAAGTCTTCTGTATTGTTGCCTCCTTTTTTAGAATACATAAAATGTCTTATAATACATCTCCTTTTTGAATACACACTCATTTTTTCCCTATATATACCTGAAAACAAAAGCATATATATATATATATATATATATATATATATATATATGTTTTACAAAATATTGCGAATTGAAAAATAATGTTTTACAAAAACATTAAAACTGTTAAGATTCTTGAATAAAAAACAAACAAGACTATCTAATCTAATCAAAATCTTTTTACTATTACAATGCAAATTAAGTTGATTTTGGAAATGGATTAATTCTTGATGTATTGTGTTATAATGGAAGCTCAAAACTATTGAGGGGTTTGGTTGAATGAGGAAATACGAGGAGTGTTATTTCTATATGGAGAAAATGTATCATGTGGAATAAGAACAACATAATATATTACATTAATTAGTGCATCTTATATTTCGTCTCTTTTATTGCTATTGCTCTGCATTCAAGAAAATTCCATACAATATAAAATAAAGTATCCGTAAGCAATCTAATTGACAAAACAAAGTTGATTATTTGAAATAAAACACAAATAGCACATAAAATATTATTTTGAATGCCTTTATCAATTTTTTAGATATGGATAGCTATAAAAATTTGGGATGGGGTTTAAATATTTGGAAGTCAAATTATTGAGTTTGGCTCTATTTTGCATTATCAACGATTTGATAAGAGAATAATGGTTTACTAGCTGATAGTGATTTAATTAGCGTATAACGAATGATAATTAATGGTTAGAGATATTATCAACTAAGTATTTGCTAAACTTAACAATAAAAATTTCTAATGAATATAAATGACATAACAAGCACTATACAGAACTATTATAATGTAATAAATAAATTATTTATATATCAATCAAATAAAATACAATGAAATGGAACAACGATACCTTTCCAAGTGAAAGATGACATGGAGTAAAGATGAATAAGAAATGAAAGTTACATTCCATTGTTCCCCACGACGATTCTCCCATAATCTACGTTGCACTTGCTTTATTCATTGTTTCATGCTTATTCTAATGGATCATATTTATGATCTATTATAAATTTACACTTAGTTTTATGCTAATGGTTAAGCTTGCTCTTTTATATGATCTCCACAAGTATATGATATATGCGAGTTTGGTTGATGTGTGTGATGACTTCAATTCGAGTGACATGTGCACATTATTATCTTAATGTCATGTTGGGGCTTACTTTATATCATCAAGTTGTATCTCGGGCACATGGACGTTAAGCATTATGTCATGGACTTGTATATGCCAAATATTGATGTTCAAATTATATTATGTACTATTTTATTTTATTAGCTTCCGCATTCCTTAGTTAATTGCTATAATATTTTATATTTAGAAGTCTTATGTTAATGTGTTACCCTTATTGACCATTTGGGTCAACGAAAAGGTACAAGAAGTATCGAAGAAAATAGTACATTGACATTCATCACATGACGGAGTCAAATTTTGGGACGTTATATTTATGGTATCAGAGCCAAACATTAAGACTCTCTTGATATCCTAGGTATAGAATCTAAGTCCAAATATGATCCATGTGCACTCATAAGAGCAACCACCGCAATTTAGTTGCCACAAGGTCAATTAAGAGATTATTGTCTTTTATGATTAAGATCGTTTTTATTGAAATATATGTTATATGTTGCAGATGACTCCTATGACACATTCAAACGGTTCGTGGGTGTAGACATGGAGGTGGTCGCATTGTTGCGAACCTAGAGACAGAGACAAACTGACATGGGGAACCGTTGCCCACCTCGAAGAGATGCTCGTCCTGATCGCTTCCATCACTCATATCAGCAACACAAGGTTCCTTGCCAGCCACAACCACAACCACAGAGGAAAGCCTTGGCTCCATCGCATCAAGATAGCAATATACATCCTAGCAGTAGGGAGTGTTGAATTGTGCCTACCGTGGGCTACAACGAGGAGAGTGCCATGCGAAAATGGCATGCACATTGAGTGTAGCAAAGATGAACACTTCAATCAAGATTGTCTGACAAAGAACTAAAGAGGAACCGATAGAGTATCAGGATGTCTTTACAATGTCTAAGCAGATGCAGCTCAGCAGGATAATAATGTTATCCAAGGTACTCTCTTGATAGTAGGACTCCATATGATTGTGTTATTGTGCATCACACTCTTTTATTTCTAACCCATGTGGCTTTACTTATAAAGGGAATGTGACATAATATGAATGTAACAACACCAATGAGGATTCTCGACACAACGAAGTACCTTCCCGAGGTACCAATTATTGTGGAGGGGAAGAATTTCTATGCTGACCTTATTATAATCCCCATGGTGGTTTACGACATTATTTTAAGTATGGATTATTGTCATATCATGTTGCATCGATAATACACAAATAGAAGAAGATTCTCATCGGCAATCATGACAATTCGAGGATCATGATCAAAGGTATGATGACCCCGGATAGCAAAATAATAGTGTTAGCAATGAAGGATCACAACCTACTTTGCAGAGGGTACTTGGCCAGCATGCCAATAGCCAATGCTCCTATACCAGCCCTGCATCAAATCGATGTTGTTCGAGACTTTTCATATTTCTTTTTAGAAGACATTCACTACCGTCGTAGAGGAAGATTGACTTTAGAATTGATCTGCTACTAGGAATGATACCGGTCTCCAAGTCCACCTACCGCATGGCTCCGATAGAGGTGCATTAGTTAACAAAACATATTCAAGAGTTACTAGACAAAGGATTCATCCCAGCGTCTATTTTTGGAGTTCTCTAGTTCTATTCGTCAAGAAGAAAGATAGTTCCTTCTGTTGTGCATTGACTACTGCATGTTGAATAAGGTCACGATGAAGAACAAGTGGCCATTTCCCAGGATCGATAACTTCTTCGACCAATTATCAAAGGCATCGGTGTTCTAAAAGATTGACTTGAGGAGTGGCTATCATCAACTGAGAGTCGCAGAAGAAGATGTGCTGAAGATCACTTTTCGATCGCACTATGACCATTACGAGCTCATGGTCATGCCCTTCGGACCAACGAATGACCCATCGATATTCATGCATTCATGGATTTGATGATCAAGATCTTCAAACAACATCTAAATCAGTTTGTGATCATCTTCATAGACAACATTTTGATCTACTCTAGTTTGGAATAGCACCAGGAACATTTACGGATACTTGGTGCCAATACAAACTCTTTGCAAAGTTTTATAAGTGCGAGTTTTGGATAGAGAAAATGATGTTTTTGGGCATATTGCGTGAAATCAGAGTGGGCCCAAAAAAGATCGAGGTGGTGATCAATTGGAGCAGACCGAAGAACGTGACAGAGATCCATAATTTTCTCGGTTTGGCAAGCTATTACCAAGTTTCATCCGAGACTTCTTGAAGATTACATCCCCTCTCACCAATTTTATGAAGAAGAACAAGAAGTTTATATGGACAGAAGTGCGAGAACATCTTCGAGGAATTGAAGAACCGTCTGACCTCTAATCCTCACCATTCCATTGAATAGCGAAGGGTACATGGTCTATAATGATGCTTGTGGCATCGATCTAGGATGTATCCTTATACTGCACGACAAAGTGGTGGCTTACTCCCTAAGACAATTGAAGAAACACGAGGTGAACTACTCGACCCACGATCTTGAGTTGACAACAATCGCGTTCGCACTCAATATGTGGAGGCACTACCTTTACGGTGAAAAAATTCAGGTGTTCACCAACCACAACAGTTTGAAATATGTGTTCACTAGAAGGAGCTGAACATGCGATAACAAAGATGGATGAAGTTTCTCAAGTATTATGAGTTCATGATCAATTACCATTTCGAAAAGGCGAACTTAGTGGCCAACGCACTCAATCAGAAATGAGAGGCTTCTCTAGATTTCCTACAGCTCCAAGGTATGAAATCATTGAAGAACTTAACTAGTGAAATCCTAGAGTTGCAAGACACAAGGCCATACTCATGATGCACTAACTGTAGCTGAGTATGATCGACATGATCATCACCACATAGATGGTAGATGAGGAGTACTGAACAATGTTTAGGAGTTGCCAGAACGAACTAAAGGATTTCAAGGTCAGTATAGATGGAAGGATTAGGTATCAGAATTGCCTCTGAGTTTCGAATGATGTTACTATCAGAAGGGAGGTGCTCGACGAAGGTCACAAGTCAGAGTTTGTGATACATTTGATCAGCACGAAGATGTACAGGGATGTTAGTCGCAACTCTTAATGGCTCGACATGAAGAGGGAGATTATCCACTAGCCTCCAAATGCCTAGCCCATTGGCAGGTCAAGGTAGAGCATCAACGACTGTATTGAATTCTCTAAGAGTACTGAAATGGAAGCAGGAGAACATCAGGATGGATTTCATCTCCAATCTACCTCAGACATAGAAGGGACATGACGTCATTTGTATCATGGTAGACAGGTTGATGAAGACATCTCACTTCATTCGGATCAAGTGAAAGCAGTCAATGAAAAGTTTGCTCGAATTGTATGTATGAGAGATCATTCGATTACATGAGATTCTCGATTTTGTCAAACCGCGACCCTTGATTCACATCGAGATTCTGAAAGAGTCTACAAAAGCATTCAACACCAGATTGAACTACATTATAACATTCTACCCATAGATAGTCCAAGAGGATGATTCACACTCTAGAGGACATGCTTCAAGCTTGTGCCTTGGACTAGCATTGGGATGAGCAAATGTCATTGATCGAGTTCTTTTATAGCATTAGCTTTCACTACAGTATTGGCGTGACGCCTTTAGAGATGATGTACATGAGACCTTGTCGATCGCCTGCACACTGGGATGAGGTCGGCGAGCAAATAGTTATGAGTGAAGAGTTGGTAGTCTGAGTCCAAGAGTATGTAGATACAATTGACATGATCTGAAAGAGGATGAAGGCCACATAATCTAGACAAAAGAGCTACGCTGAACGAAAGAGAATTGAACATGTGTTCAAGACTAGAGACCATGTGCTACTGAAAGTGTCTGTGATAAAGGATGTTATGTGATTCAACAAAGGAAAGCTCAGTTCTTGATTTGTTGGCCCCTTTAAGGTTCTGGAGTTAGTCGGTGAAGGTGCGTGCCGATTGGCCTTGCCCCCTTCTTACGAGTGAGTGTACAATATCTTTCATGTTTCCATGCGCAAGAAATACAAGCGTGATGACGCCAACATCGCAAGGATCGAAGAGCTCAACATAAAGGAGGACTTGATCTATACGGAGTACCCTACGAAGATCTTGGAGCATAAGGTACAATACCACAAGGACAAGGAAGTATCACTGGTTAAGGTCACATGGAAATATCATCACGGGAAGGAGGCTACGTGGGAACTCGAGTCGAAGATGAATAAGGAGTTTTCCCACTTTTTTGGTAAGCTTTACTTCGTACATAATTCGGGAACGAATTCTTTTTCTATGGATATTATAATCTAACAACCATAAAATTTCATGAAAATCTAAAAATTTTATGTATTGCAGACATCGGATTTCAGACACCCGATCCACAAAATGAGCACCCGACATCATGACAAATTGAGATCCTAGCAGGTGCTCCACCGGTCAATAAAAAACCTTTTGACCATCCAAAAGTGCAACAAATAAAAAACAAAGAGGATCGATTGTGATATGTCTCTTTCCTCCATTACCCCTGAGGATATGTAATCCCTTCCATTCATGATCTGAAGAAGTTAATGGCCGAAACCCTGATGGTGTTTTTTTGTGGGAGTGATTAACTAATTGATTTATTGGATCCCAAGCACAAAATGTAAAAGACTTAGTCGTAGAACTTTGGAAGCAGACTAAGGTCTAGGTCCAGACTATGCACAAATAAAAACTACACAAGGTTTAGGCATAGACTATGCACAAATAAAGACTAAACAAGGTCTGCGTAGACTATGTACTCCCTACAAGTGCACAGGTCGGAGTAGTAGACTCGAATGTCGTAACTTTGAAATTTAAGATTCATTAATTAATATAAATTAATCCTATATTAAAAAGTATAAAATAACAACTAAATAAAAGGAAAAGACAAAAGTAGATTAACACTTAATGACAAGTTCTATTAGGAATGGGGTTTATTTAATATTCTGATATTGATGGATTAAAATAACTTAACAATAATAATTATGCCAGATTCAACCTAAAAAAATTGCTCTCATAGTACATTAAACTTAAAACTAAGTATCATATTTTCATATGAACATTAGTTATGTTGATTTAAAAGGAGTTCAATTGATATAAAAAAATCATTGAAATAGATTAAATTATATCCAGAAACTAGTGTTAATGCTTTTGGTTCATTTCTAAACAATTCAAGAATTTAAATTCAACCTCTCGACTGCCATTTCAACATGAGATTCACATTAACAAAAATTAAATGGATACATCAAACCTCAATTTGATAGATTGGAACCAGGAACTAACAACAATGTTCTTGACTCATTTATGAGCAAGAAGAGAATTTAAAATCAACTTTTCAGTTGCCATTTCAAAATAGGATTGACATCAACAAAATTAGATTCCAAAACATTTAAAAACTATACTAATATCAATGACAAAAATATCATTCTATCATTCATCCATAAACAATAAATTAAAATACTACCCTATCCTAAGAGAGCTAAGATTTAAATCCTCATGGATGTCGAAATCATTACAAAACAAATGAGGAACACATACAAAACATTCTAAAATATAAAAGTAGAAGAGTCGGCTTGAAGTATTCTCTTGACTGCTTCTTCTCCTTTCTTGAGCTCTAAGGTGCAGTCTCCAGCAAAAGCTAGAAGAAGACCTTGAATGCTCCTCAAATCCCCCTTTTATATGGTATTATCATCACCACTTGATCCTTATAAGAAACTTCTATTTCTTATGATTTTGATACATGTCCTTTGGTCCTCTTTCTCTGCCAAAAGATTTCTTTCTACATGCTTTGCTTGTGGTCCTCTCCTCCTTTTTCTGCAGGAATATTTGTCTTTTATGTGCTTGATTTGGATGCTGAAGTAGCGAGAACAATAAACATCAATTCTTGAAATAAAAATTAGCCAAATAAAAATTAAATCAGTATATTATTCAGCTCAAATGTGCAGATGTGAAATAATATTATGTCAAGAAGATAAATGCATGTATATTAAGAATTTGAAGATTTCACAGATTATATGCACACAAATTAAGATGAATTCAAGCAGAATTTTGGTATAACTAGCTAGTGATCAAACCCTCATCTTCATGATCTTTAAACTCAAATTCTTTTCCCTCTTTTTTTCCCTCGATCATTTTTCCCCATTTTGTGTGTATCCGTCCATCATTTAGCTTGGCCAATGGAAGAGGGAGGAGGCTTTGCTAGTGTTGAAGGAGCAAGGAATGTGGAAGAAGTTAAAGCTCGATCCAACGAAGGAAGGATCGAAAATCTAAAAAAAATGTGAAATTTGGGATCTAGATCATGGGGACTTGTTTTTTTTTTGAAAAGTTTGCATGTCATCGGGATTGTTTTTAAGATTAATATTCATGCCAAAAATGGGTAGGAAGCAAGTATTACTTCATTGTCAAATGATATTGATCTATCGGATGTTATAATGCTATGTTTGATTATCTATTGAACATTATGTGCTATGATGCTAGAGTAGTATGGATATATGATTTCATGATCATTCAATTTTTTTAAATCACATCTTTTGGCATGAAGTATTCTGGAGTTTTATATTAAGATCTATATTAGGATTAGTAGAATGATTGTTATGAAATCTCATTACATTAGATTGAGGCCATGAAATGCATATGTATATAAGAACTTAGACATGCATAGGACATGAGGTATCCTATGAATCATGCTAGTTGTTAAGAATAGGTGTATATATGTTTTGGGTGAAAACTAATTGAAAATATACGAATTCCATAATGACCTATGGTTCTGCCGACTGAAACATGCGATCGAGCATCCGAATCTCTTCGGGAGAAGATAGTCGGATCACAGATCATAGACTGATTTGGAAATGTTAAGACATGAACATGACAGTGATACCAAATCGAATGAATGATCGAAGGATCGGGCGCCCGATCAAGAATGTCGAGACACAAACATGATCTAATGAATGATCGGGAAACAGTCTCGGTTGAGGATTATGGACATGGTTTTTTCGGATGACTGATTGATGTTCGGATGCCCAAAACTCTTGATCGAAAGTTTATGAATCCTACAACGATGCCTAAAAGTAGAGAGCTCTCCCAACCCATAGATAAAATGAAATGAAATGAATGGCTAAAGATGAATGAAATGACTATCCTTATGAAGAATATGAAATAAAATGAAATGAAACAACGATGCCTTTTCAAGTGAAAGATGACATGGATTAAAGATGAATAAGAAATGAAAGTTACATTCCATTATTCGCCATGACGATTCCCCTCATAATCTACGTTACACTTGCATTATGCTTTATTTCATGCTTATTCTTTATAACCTATTATGAATTCATGTTTCGTTTTATGCTAATGTTGAGTTTGCTTCCCTATATAATCCTCGCAAGTATATAGTATATTTTCGAATTTGGTTGATGTATGTGTGGCGACTTCAACTCGGTTGCTTTTGGGAGAGCAGTTTAGAAAAGCATATGTGAGGAAAAGGTGTTGCCATTGAAAGATGGGGTGGTTAATCTTTGGGGAAAAGCAAAAAAAAGTGTTGTGGGCTGTAGAAATTTTTGAGGAAAAGCATCTACAGTATTTTTACCAAATAGAAGACATAAAAAAGTTAGTGACCTTTTTTTTAGAAAGCACTCTTCCCACAACTCTCCCAAACGCAGCCTATATCATCGATCTGTATATAGGATATATGAATGTTATGTATTATGGCATGGACTTTTATATGCCAAATATTGATGTTTAAATTATGTTGTGTACTTTTTTTTATTTTTTTAGCTTTTACATTTCTTAGTTAATTATAGTAATATTTTATATTTAGAAGCCTTACGCTAATGTGTTATCCTTACTGACCATTTGGGTCCACGAAAGGATCAAAGAAGTATTGAAAAAAAGTGGCCCATTGAGAGTAGATTTCATCAAATGATGAGGTCAAATTTCGGAGTGTTACATAAAATATGGAAGAGAAGGTTTGTAAAATGATTTTATTTATCAATTTTTAGCTATATTTAGTATTTTAACTTTTACAATTTCACATTATTATCAAAGTTTAATTTATCAACTTAAAGTAAACATTTATATTTTTCAAACCTAGTATCTGTTCTCAAACTTTTCAGTTACATCAACCCAAAGTAAATTTACTTGCATAATAACATTGCACACCTAAATCCAAAGCTAAATAAAGTTGATCGAAGTGCAAGATGCTAAAAAGAGATAAAAAAAGAAGCAGGTAAATAAATCCCATTTTCTCATCCATAATAACATGCATGCAAATATTTCTTTTCTTTTCTTTTCTTTTTGCAACAAACAAAAGTAACCTGACTTTTTTTTCTTACTTTGTAGCCGTTTTTTTCTTTTTTCTCTTATTTTATTTTGAATGGAACAAAACCTTGCCCATAATCGAATTTTAAATCAGTAAATAATACATCCTCCCTCCTCCACTTGTTTAAATTAAAGCCCATGTACTAAGAAGAAAGCGAAAAGAAAAAAAAGCCCATGGTTGGGTGGGGTCACCTCCCTCCGACCCGCTCCTCCGCCTTCCGTCGCCGCGCGTCCCGCACCTTTTCTCCGGCGTCGCCTTCCCTGCGTAAACACGAGTCCCGCACCTCTTCCTTGGGGCAGGGCTTAGTGGCGGACGACTGCCGTTGAGGGCGGGGCGTCACGGGAGGATGAAACGGTCATGGATCGGTTCGGCGAGGCGTCAAGCGGCGTTATCCGACGAACAAGGATCGTGGAACAAGGGAAGATATGGAAATCGTCGCAATCTGAGAGGCAGGATTTGATTCTTCAGAGTCATGGATGGCCTCCCTTGGCTTCTTTCTCCTGTCAATGAGGCATGAGGCTGCCGCAATGTGCCGAGAGTGGGGTGCGGGAGGAGCTCGAGCTAGAGGTATCAGTTTTGTGCCCTTAATATATTTTCCGTTCCAATTCACAATTTTGTTGGTTTGACCGCTTAGATTTATGCTTCGGAATTTGAATGTTTGTGTATTCGAAATTCAATTACGTGTATGTGGAAGAGGTAATATTTATTCGTAATTTTACGGATATGTAATTTGCATGTTGTTCAACGCGTTCTTTCAGCTGCAATTCCTATAAGAAGCTGTCCTAGCGTTCTTGTGTGCCTTCAAAAGAGAATTTGATGTTAACAACTCTACGTGTTTATCGAACCAAGATCCGACCAACAATATTGGCTTAGAGCAAAGAGATGAAATGCAAGGGTTCATGTTAACGATTAACTGATTAGGTTTTCCATTTTGGGGTCGTAAAATGATCCAAGAATGTATCTTGATAATAATGCTAAGAGTGCGACGCGAAAAATGTGATTGAAGATCTTTCAGTTTGATTGGATGCTAAATGTGGGTCATTTTGTAGGTTTGCTAAATGCAATTCCCTGAGCCATTTTCTGCGGTTTAAATTCTTCTCATTGCTGAACGTAGATTTATTCACAGGAACTCTGCATATTGTACATGGAGGATTCATCCTCTACAAGGAACTCTGCATTTTGCTAGTATATTAGCAGCGTCCTGCCCCTGAAAAAAAAGCAGTATCCTGAATTGATAGCATGACATATTGCATCATGAAAACCACGTGATGTTAGTGAACATTGCACTCAAAGAATAAAAAAATTGAAATTTTAGATGAAAATTTGTCTAAAGATGCGAGGCTATTTGAAATTTTTTGTATAGATGCCTCAAATCAGTTCCTATGTTCTCTCACTACCAATGCATTTGGCTGTTAGTTGGACTGCTTAAATTTCTTGAAGCCTCAAAGGGCTCCTTGGCTGAAGCTCATCTTTTACTTTACAATTACTGTTGTAGAAAATGTATATTGCCCCCTTTCAACTTGAACTCTGCTCAGTGAGTTATCGAGATTCGAGATACTGACATCTAAAAGTTTTTATTCCTTGCATCTACAAAAAGAAATGTCACAACAATTGATCAAAAAATTAGTATTTGTCCAATGTTTTAGTACATTCTTTGTTTGCCTAGTGCGTCAATCACTTCGTTCTAGCATCAAAATTTTCTGACCAATAGTTGGGCATCACTTTATTATTGATACATTCATATTTATCAATGGATACTAAAATCACAAAAAACATTGAAGTTGGTTGTGATTTTTTTTCCTTATAATTCTGGTAGTGAGAACTTGGTTTTCAATGGGGTTGTGTCCCTGGCACATGTCCTCATTTCTTTATAATGGTAGTGATGGGAATCCATGTTGAGGAACCTGAGGCTGTCCTCCATGTTGAGGAACCTGAGGCTGGCCTTTGGACCGTGCGGACGAGCTGACACTGATTTATAGTGGAGTTGTCTTGAATGCTGTTACTAGGTTACACTGGTTATGGTGAAAGAGTTGCTGTTACTAGGTCACAATGTTTTTACCTTTCACTCGCTATTCCATATCACAACAGGAAGTATAAGATGTGAGCAAGGTAACTCGCCTTTTGTTTGTATTGCTTAATATTTCTGTTGCCGTTTTCTTGTTCAATTAATTCAAATGTCTGTCTCTCCAGTCTGTTAAATTAAATATAAGCAGCGTTTCTGCTGTATTTCCTTCTAACCTCGCATTTCTTCCGTGCTTGCTCGCCAGAGAAACTTGGACCACTGCTGTTTGATGTACGTTCAATCTTAGTCTCGAGAATAATCTCTGACTTGTTTATTATTAATGGATGCCATGTTAACTCGTCTTAAATAAATATTGGATGAATTCTTGGACGCTGATGCTGCCTATCATTCTATGGTCAACACCATGCACGACACTATAAATGGACTTGGGCGCAATTCTAATTAGTATAAATCTCTATTTCCCAGAAGAAAGCAGTATCAATTGTCTTCTTTAATAGTTTCAAAATATTTCAATGGTATTTTTCACTGATGTGGTTCAAATATTTGACATTGGCCACAGGAGAACATGCCGCTTTGTTAGCGAGCAAATTTGAGAGCTTTCTGTCGACCAAATTTGGTCTTCCACGATCCCAGGGAAGCCGTTCAAAAGAGTACTTATACATCTTTGTACTACGCAGATGTGAAGCAACGTGGATTTGTATTAGTAACGAACAGTAACATTATTGCTCAATGCTCATATACTCTCGTCTGACCGCAGGTTTGTGAAGGGACCAAACCAAACATTTACTTACCATCTTTCACAGAAGGCGATGATTAGCATTATCAATGCGTGGCATGTTAGTTTGTCAGACTGCTGCGTATATCCACATGGTCTTGCTGCTTTACCTTCTGCTCCTTGAGCTGTTCATGATTATCTCTCTCCTCTCATTCATAGTTCTCTCTCTCTCTCGGTTTGAGTTGGAGTTTTCGTTGGGCCAAGAGCCCCTATTTCTCTCCCATCCAAAGTCCTAATAGGCTCGTTGGAGGAGTAACAGCGTTGGAAAACGTGAGAACACACGTGGACATGTGCGCATGCGAGGGCACGCACGTGTACCTTGCACGTGCAGGCATGTGACCGCGCCTTGGTTGGGCGCACATGCTGGCCAGTCGAGCCATCCAAAACTTGGCCCGCCCAGGGAGCCACCTAGATGGTAGCCTGTGAATAAGATTGTCACTAGGATTGGGAGCACACCGACTCGAGGCAGAGGGATGTGCGAGGGGTGACATATACGAAAAATCTCATCACTGCACATAGGATTTTATTTAAGATGGAAGAAAAAATGGGAGGTTGAGGAAGAGAGAGAAAAGATTGGGGACAAGGATATTTTCATTCCATGCCCTCTAAGATTCTCATCCCCAACATGATGGAATACAGTGAGACAGCACCTTACACTATTTATTGGCCACCTCATATTTTGATTTTTCTTGTGTTCAAAGATCTGGTCAAGCGTATGTATAATTTGGCCGGAGAACAAAAATGGCTGTATGTTATGGGGTGTCAAATGTGCCAACTCGCCACTTTTTTTTTCTTCGTTTCTTTTTGCAGCTTCATGGACAAACAGACCAGACGACAGATTGACTGGCCGCACAATAGATAATTAAAAATTTGTGTGTAAATGGCTCCTGACCCAATGAAGTTTCAAATGGAGACGGTCTCAGAGGACAAGATCATTAAAATATGAGAAAATTTAAAAGGAGGGGAAGAGAGAGATGGATAGGTTTCATTGAGAAATGTGGTGTTTGAAGCATTATTATTTGGCACTACGTCGTCTAGGTCCATATGGAATATCTAAAAGAAGAATCCTTGGCTGAAAAGGCCTCGAAATGTTCCATATCTTTCTGGCACTTTCATCTGGATATTTTAATCAAGTCCTTTACCTTTTCTTTATTTTCCCCTTTCAAATGACCAACTAAACCTATTCTTTAATCGAGTGCATTGCATGGTGCTAGGAAGCTATATATTGTCTTTGTATACAAAGACTCCATCCACAGTGTGGATTGAATCCTTTCCACTTAAAAAAAGGATCAATTGCCATTCCTGTGAACCAATCAACAGTGTATTAGATATTCTGAAAAATAGCAACAGGAACCAGGAAATACTTCTGTTGGAGACACAACAAAATGTGCATATGCTTCTCTCTCCGCATATGGGCCTTCAGCAGTTGCATCACGTTCATGATGGCTAGATTTGCCATATGTGTTGTGCCTCTGGGGTTTTGGTACTCCGATACTGCTGGCATTCCCAATTGTAGAAATCTTCCAACTTTTCCTCGTAGAGAATGACATGAAATCGCAACTGACATTCAAGGAGATATCCTTTTGATTCCTCGCACATCAATAAGGAGCGCTCCAAGGCTGCAAGCTAACCTGTTATCGAAAGCGACCCCTCTCTATCCAACTTCGATATCTTAATAGCAAATCCTCAACCCCATTCTTTATTCATCCCCTTCCATAAATATTTTTTAGGTATTCCTTTCCATAAAATTTTGAAGGCTTTGTATATCTGTTCTATGCCCATCACCCATGGATGTGACCTGTCATCGTAAAGGAGATGGCTTAACTAATTTGGAGATTTCGGGCGCACCATATATTGTGTCTATAAACATATGCACGCATGGAGCGTGTTATATTAGGGCTACAGCTCATTAAGTACTTGTCTGTTCATGGTGATGGGGTAGAGGTATGGATCTCTAGTGGTGCCTCCATGGGCCCCCTCCTCATAATGTGCCAAATGCCAATGCATGTTAAGTCGAGTATGTGTGTGAGATCGGTGGGAAAGATATGAGGAAAAACGAAGTGTGGCTGGCTCCTTCCAGGACCATAGGCAAAGTTAACGGACAGAACTTAACAGCGACCCTCGAGCCCCATTTTGCCATCCCCATGCATGAAAAAAAAACTAATATATTAGAATAGGGGCACCATTTCTTTCTCTTCTTTTTTTTTTTCCCTGTTCTTGCTCATGTTGTTTCCCACTGCATTGACATTACAGACTATAAAGAAATAACAGAGAATAGAAGCGGAGAAACAAAAACAAGTAAGGCAAAACAAAGATCTCCTTTGAGATCTGCATATTGAATCCTTATGTTCTTCCTCTTCATCCTCCTTTCATTACAGGGGGTATGGCGCCAATCACCTCACCTGCTTCCCACAGTCTCTCCTTGATACCTGTTGAAAGAGTAGGAACACGCTAGATTGTCAGGTGAAGAAAAAAAATGAATCAGAAAAATTCACATGCACGTAAGTAAGCAGTTAAAGAATATGTACGAGGTGATGCTTAACTGGTCTTGTTGGATTTGGCTTCACAGGGACAGATGAAGTTACATAGCCCATTTGTTTCCCGAACCCAAACTTCCCCTGCAAGGAAGTGCTGTAAATGAATACAGTTTTACAGAAGGTAAGCGGCAGAGATGTGGTACCTTTAGGTGAGTAGCTGAGAAGCCACATGAGAACTCGAGATCACCATCTCCTTCCATGGATGTCTCCATGTAGTAGTTGCCTTTCTTATCGCCACTGAAACTGGTCTGCAGAGAAATGGGAATGGCCACAACTTTAGAAGAGAAAAATGGACTTTAATGACCTTGAGATGTAGAAGCATGCCTCGGAGCAGTTGCAGAGAGGAGAGCTGGCAGTGTCATCCAAAAGGGATGAGGAATCCTCGCGTTGTCCTGACTCGACCCTCCTCTTCTTGCCGCCTTTCACGGGCAAAGCAGCAGCTGGAGCCATGGCAGCGCAAAGGCTCCCCCTACAACCATGGGAGACCTGGCAGCTGTCGTAATGTTGGTCTCCTCTGCCATGAAAATGGGGCGGCCCAGAAGATGCATCAGAGACCATGGACAAGTCTTCTTCTTCCTCCTTGCAGTCCTCTTCCTGCCGAAAGAGGCCTCCTTTCTTGAAGATGAATGAGCTGGGGGCCTCGTAGGAGGAGGATTGGTTCAAGTACATGGTCCAACCGGATTGACAACCGCTGCTGCACTCTGACCTTACTTCCTCTTCTCCCCCCAGCATCATTTGAGTAAAACGCTCAATGCGGGGCGGCGGCGGCAGCAGCAGCAGGGTAGTATAAAGGAGTTGAGAGATGAAAAGCAGCAAAGAATAGAAGGAGAAGAAGAGTGACGAATATGATCCTCTCAAAAAAGGAGAAGAGTAAAGATGGTGGAGGCAGAAGAAGAAGAGAGAAGAGAAGGGGGATAGGATCAAAACAAAATCCCAGACTAGTGTTTTGTCATTATGCCCATGCCTATCACTTGCTTTCCTCGGTGCAGATGCAATTAAAACTGCCAGTTGGGCACTGAGAGCACTTTGCGTTGGTGCATTCGAACAGGCCTTCACTTCATGCCACCTTCTCCCGCTACAAGCTCGTATATCTGCTGCAAGCCTGCAATATATCAATGTATGTAGTCGCGCTCACTCTCTCTCTCCCTCTCACACACAAACACATACACGCACGCACAATGTGATGTTTTCTACTCTCTCCCTCACTCTCCCCCTGTGCAAGTGTATGGAGAGATGGAGTCACAAGTAACGGCTTCACATGCGATACAGCGAGGCGCTGTGTACCTCTCTTTACCGGTTTAATTATTCGGTTTAGAGAGCCCCGTGAAGAAAGGAGAGTTTTTTTTTTAGGTGTGTGGGGGTCTGGTTGTGTCACATAACGCTTATATATGTGACCACAATATTGGGGTATAAAAATACATATGAATGAAACGTATACATGGATGTCTGCATGGGCTTGGGGGACCTTCCACCATTTAGGGCTTTGGAATTTTTCACTTTAGAGAAGTCCTCTCTCTTTCTCTCTCCCCTTGTCATTGTCGTCCGTACTCTGGTGGATCACAGGTGCCACACCTTTGAACTACTAGCAATGCTAAATTTAATTCGACTTCTACGAGAGACGTGTACAGTGGGCATGCATCAACAAGTCTGAAGTATGGGTATTAGACTATGTTTCGTTTTTAGACAGCATATTTTGGGATCGTTTTACTCTAATTAACGTAGTTTCTACTCCTACTGACACTAATTTTACATGTTCTACGGGGTAAAAAGTATGTGATGTATTCCTAATTCCGTTACATGTTTACCTACCCCAAGTTAATATCTACTGTAGTTAATGGTCCTCTTTTGGTGGGTACGCAATTTGCTAACTGTGTGCTCAATGCATGGTTTATGGAACCAAGGATGGTTGGCGGACCTACATTGCTAACAATGGAGTCAATTGACCCCTTAGAGTTTAGGATATATATATATATGACGGTGGCCTGTCGAGCGTCCAGTTCACGCGCGCTTATAGTTTTTTTTTTCGCTCGCTCAATGGATGGCCGGCTCGATTCTTTTTCTCTCCATATGACCCCTGGCTGCGGCTTCTTCTTCCCACTCGGCGACGTCTCGACGGTGGGTCGCAGTGGTCGCTCAAGGCGAGATCGCACACGACGCGACCGTGGACGTCTATTTTTCTTACTTCGCGTCGACGTCGGTGGGCTGCGGTGGCCGCTTCGGGCGCGATCTCACACGACCGTAGACGGTGAGTGTTTCTGTCTCGTTGCCCCTTTGGGTTAATGCGGTGGCCGCCTGTTTTTCTTTGCCCTAGTTTCAGGCGCGATCCCGGGAAGGTGACGTCGATCTCATGGTGGGCGCTGAAGGCTCCGACGATGAGTCTGTCTATTTTCGGATGCCATGCCATGTACATTATTTTTTTTGCGTCTGAATACCTTCTATTTCAATCATCGATTAGGAGTTATCAAATTTGTTCTATCTTCAACAAATTATTCTGATTGTCCTTTCTCCCTTTTCTTTCTGTGGTGAGCAGTGGGGGACTGCTAACATCCAAATCCATAATCAAAATGAAGTATGTTTCACATGTTGTTGTATGGTTTTTAAATCTTTGCATTGTTTTTTATTTCTGTTTGTTTTGCAGCCAACACGTTGTTTGGCTGAATTGTCATGTATCCGTCGTACCTAACCTATTAATTTACATATGTTTTTTCTTGAATGTAGAGTAACCAGTCGATTGTTTGGTTTAACAAGTTTGACCCAAGATCAATATATTTTTTCTCTAATTATTAAACTGAAGGAAACTGATCAAGTTCGAATAGCAGCAGATTGCGATTCATTGTTTGGCACTGTGCTTTCTTTGGTTTTCTTAAACAACCTACCACTTCTTCAGTTTGGCATGAATGTGGGGTTCCTCACTACATTTATGTGGGAGAAAGATTCCTAAAATCATGGCTTGCTCTTCTGATATAAGATGAAACAAACTTTGACATCTTATTACTTTTGTGCCAAGTTGAGAACAACTTATTTTTCTCTTTCAACAAGCATGCCATGTACACTATTAGGTGATAGTTAATATTCTGAATATAGCCATCTACTAGTCTCTAAATTTGCTTATATGTCAAGAAGGTAATTCTGTTTTAACATGGAAGTAACTGAAGCTTATATTGAGGGAATGATTGAAATGGATATGGATGAAAATGAAGAAGAGTTAACTGTCAATAACTTTCAAAGTTCAAATTTAGATGATACTTCTGATACACCGAAGCCATATGTTGGTATGACATTTGATAGTGATGAAGAAGTATATAAATTTTATAACATGTATGCTAGGATGACCGATTTTTCTATTAGAAAACATGCCGCACATAAGTTCAAAACTACAAGAAATATTGTAAGCAGATATTTCGTTTGTTCTAAAGAAGGACATAAGAATGTGAAGCAAGATTCTGGAAAGACACAAAGAAGAGATGTTAGAGATGGTTGCCTTGCCCACTTATATGTTGAGTTAAGAAAGGATGAAAAGTGGGAGGTGAGAAGATTTAAAGAGGAGCACAACCATCATTTAACAACTCCTTCGAAAATCAAATATTTGCATTCACAAAAACATATTTCAAAAAGTACTAAAGAAGCTATTGTTAACTTGTATGGATATGGCATGGGTCCATCAAGAATAGCCAGAGCACTTAATATGTCCGGAGAGTCAATTTTAACAGCGCAAAATTGTATAGATCATTTGAAAACAAGAAGAAAAAGTAATCTCGGTACTGAATGTCTAAATATCATTTCGTGTTTTCAAAATAAGATGAGTGTGGATCTAGGTTTCTTCCACAGATGGGAGCTTGATGCAGATGGAACAGTTATGAATTTCTTTTGGGCTGATGGTAGATCAAGAGATACTTATTTAACTTTTGGTGACATTATTGTATTTGATACAACTTATCGGACTAACAATTTGCGAATGTCATTTGCTCCCTTCATTGGGATTAATCATCACAGAAGATCCTATCTGTTTGGTTGTGCTTTATTGGCGGATGAGACAGAGGAAACATTCATATGGTTGTTTGAAAAATGGTCTGAATGCATGAGTGAAAAATATTCTGCTTGTATTATTACTGACCAGGATATTGCAATGGAAAATGCAATTCGTAAAGTTTTTCCACACACCAAGCATATATTTTGTGCTTGGCATATTAAAAAAAATGCAATGATTCAACTACAAGCATTATATGCACGAGGTACTTTTAAAGAAGATTACAATAAATGGCTTTATGACTCATCCAGTGTAGATGAATTTGAAGAAGGGTGGCTATCTTTAAAGGAAAATTTTGATATCCCAGATGGACATTGGTTGGAGAATATGTATAACAAACGTAGACAATGGATTCCGTTATATTTTGATGATCTTTTTACTGCAGGTATGCGCACTACACAGAGAGCAGCAAGTATCAATGCATTATTTGATGGATTTATTAATGTGAACACATCATTATCAGATTTTGTAAATCAATATGATATGGCTGTCAAAACTCATCGCGAAGTCAAAGAGAGAGAAGACTTTCACACGATGAATTCTACACCTTTTTATGTAGTGAAAAATCTACTTGAAGTTGATGTAGGCAACGTTTACACACAGAAGGTGTTTTGTAAATTCCAAGAGCAATATTCAGAGGCCTTTAAATTATGTGGGCATAAACTGTTAAAAAGTACTGAGAAGTCCATTTACTCGGTAAATACAATAGACAGCGTAGATGAGCGCAAAAATATTGTCCGAATGAATTAAACTAGGGCAAATTAGGGCAACGAAAAAGGGCATCAGGAAATAGACAGACTCACCGTCGAAGCCTTCAGCGCTCACCGTGAGATCGACGTCGCCTTCGCAGAATCACGCCTGAAACTAGGGCAACAATTAGGGCAAAGAAAAATAGGCGGCCACCGCATTAACCCAAAGGGGCAACGAGACAGAAACACTCACCGTCTACGGTTGCGTGAGATCGTGCCTGGAGCGGCCACCGCAGCCCACCGGCGTCGACGCGAAGGAAGAAAAATAGGCGTGAATCGGGAGGGAGGAAAAGGCGATAACGCGTGTGAATCGGGAGGGAGGAAAAGGCGCAAACGATCACGGGCGTCCACGGTCGTGTCGCGTGCGATCTCGCCTTGAGCGACCACTGCGACCCACCGTCGAGACGTCGCCGAGCGGGAAGAAGAAGCCGCAGTCGGGGGTCATATGGAGAGAAAAAGAATCGAGCCGGCCATCCATTGAGCGAGTGAAAAAAAATAAACTATAACTTTCCAAACGTTACAATAGATAATCTTTATGTACCAGAAATGTTCGTTTATCCTATATCCTCAATCATACTGAAAGTGCAGTGCATTCATTAGCGTCATTAAAGAAAATAAAGAGAGAAGGATCTCCAACTCACTGACCCCAAACATCCACTTATGACCTAAGTCATTGTAATCGTTGTGGTAAGGAGCGTGCTGATAACAAAACCAAAGCTAACTATCTTTTTCCATGCATAGTGCAAATGCCTGGTTATAATATGTACAAAGATACACTAGAACTTAGGCTTCCTAAATGGTAAATTGGGATGAGATGGACTAGATTTAATTGGGATGATGAGAACAAACACTATGTTTGTATACCATTAAAAAGGTAAGTAAGATTGAATTGGTGTCCTAGACCCATATCACACTTTAAAATAAAATTAAAATCGGTGCCCAACAACATATATGAAAATAGAATGCCTGAATGAATTAAAATTAAATATAAATATGTGTTCCTAATTAATAGTATTGGTAGCAACACTTGTTAATAGTCGACCCCACCTAGTGAAATAAAACTTTGTTGTTGTTGTTGTTCCTAATTAATAATATTTAGATAGGACACTTTCTATTGAAGAAAAAATTGCACATATATGTGGCGATGATGGCTGTAGGTTGCATGCATGCACAGGGATTTGCTGCGCCACAATTCCGACACTGCTTTGTGGCTCTTTGTGATGCGTCAAATTTTAATGGATGCACTTGGGATAGCATGCATGTGCACGGGTCACATATTAATTAATCTAAATGTCTCATGTGTAATTCTTTTCCCCTTCGTCAGTTAAACCCAAAATTCTTGACACGAGAATGGGGGACCTTTCGCTACTAATGAAAAGCATGCAGCCATCCCTTAATTCCCTAGTCACCAGCCATCTTACATGAACTCACCGCCACCACCCAACTTTTTGCACCAGCGAAATCAGGACAGTAAGAACATGTTTATGAGGATTGATAAGTACGTACCTAACGCATAGACATAATACATGGCTGCTGTATGTCCAATTGCACATGTATGTAAGATTGTCATAATTTAATCCAAAAAAATAAAATGGAATTCTTGTTTCCTTTCAGGAGACCAAGCAAAAAGAGTCCATTAAAGATGAAAATTTTCTCTGGTTCAAATCAAGACAAAGATTAAATCCTCAATCGTTGTTTATGTACGTAACGTATCTTTAAAATATCACAGTCGACAAAAACCAAAATAATTTCCTCGCGCATACGTACTGAATTATCATTTGCCGTCCATATTATAATTAGTCACTTATGCCTTTTTTTTGTTCCGGGAGATAAGAGTGAGCATCCATAAACCATGAATTTTTTTCAATAAGAGATTCATCCGTGTCCAGAGCTATTAGCACTCGATTAATTCATTATTTAGACGAAAGCGGTATGAATAAATTCTAATCAAAATGATGATTTTAGAAATCGATTTTTAAACTATTAGCAACCAACGATCCCAGAACCTCGGAAGTAATGGGTGCGAAATATAACTCTTTAAATAAAATTTGTAATAACATAAAAAAATGCAATATTGAAATAACTAATTTTTTTATAAATTAAATATTAACATTGAAACTTATTCCATAAAAATAAAAATGACATAAGAAATAACAAAGAAAAAAATCTTGAAAAGAAATGATTAATTTTTTATGATCCTAAGATTTGTTTTTTTTAACTTATGTTACAATCTTTTTTCTACCAACGGAAACTACAATAGCTTAATAGACCAAAGAGTTTATTACTTTCATGTGGGGAATGAGAGATGAAGAAAAATGACAAAAGAAAAATTAAAGCTAAAAGAAGAGTAAAAAAATATGAGAAAGAAAGAGATGATTATGTTATGAATTATTGGAGAAGTTGGGATAAAGAAACTGAAGTGTTAAAAGAAAAAGTAAAAGTAAAAGAATAGAAGGGTACTTTCATATAATATAGTACTTTTCAATATTACTGATGTTAATATATGAGGCATATTAATGTGTGACCACACATTAGGGGCACACTGTGCAACCACATCATGATCTGCATCAAACAAATGCGATCCCTGACGTGACGTGCTCTTGTGTGTACGTCTTCATCCCATGCGTCTTCCCTGGCTCTGAGTTCTCTACCTTGCCAGTGAACACCAACAGGAACGACGGCAGGGAGCCCAACTTGTAGATCGCGCGTCTTCCTCCTCCGTCTATTGCACTCATGGGTCTTCCTCCTCCCTCACATGAGCCTCTGTCGTTCCTCCCTCGCGCGACTGGCGTACGTCTCCTCCCTCATGCATACATCTTCCTCCTCTCCATGTTGTGGCATATGTCTTCCTCCTCCGGCGCACTCATCGTCGCCGTTCCGCTTCTGCAGCTCCTCCTGGGTCTCCGATGAGTGCAAGGGCAGAGGGAACTCCTGAGGATCCCACGACGGCATAAAGAAGGATACAACCGATGATGACCCACTGCAAGAAATTTGTTGATCGGAGACGCAAGCAAGTCTGCGCTAAAAGGAATAGAGCATCGCAATAGCGCCGACAACAAATGCGACGCTACTAGTGCCAAAGTGTGATGCTACTACGACGTTAACATGACGCAAAATGCGTACTCACGAGGAGTTTAAGGGCGTTGCCCTACGTTGGCATTGAATGTTGTGACGCTAATGAGACGCTAAGTTGGCACTAAACTTATGCTTAGTGTGACACTAATGAGATGCTAATGTGATGTCATGCGTCGTCTCTGCTACAACGCTAATGTGACGCCAATACCGATGACGCCAACCAGGTGCTAAAGTGACACCACTTACGATATATTTAAAATAGCGTTAGATCACATTGCGTCGCTATTGGGATGCTAAATACAAAAAAATTTGACCCATTTCATCCGTTTTGTTTCCTTCCCACACCATACAAATTATAGAATGCATATATAATGCATTCTTCATGTAGATAACAATAATAATAAAGCAAAACACTAATAACCATCACAAAAACACTAATAAGATAGCAAAATGATATCATACATCATAAACAAAATCATATAAAAGATATATGATAGAAAAATTTTTATCCTAAATCGTTATCGTCGTCGTTGTCATTCTTGACATTCGACGCCGACGGACTCGGTCCTTGGCCTCGTGGGGACTGAGTTTGTGACTGAAACGCGGTCTGGATCGCTTGCATAATGGGAGCTAAATGTTGAAGAAGCTGCTGAGCTAGTTGCTCCGAGACGAGTCCCCTGATGTTGTCCCTTTTCAGCATGCTCCGCTGCTGGGATGCTGGTGGCTGTCGTGGAGGCTGTAGTGCATGTGCCTATCGCTGGGGTTGTGGCTGAAATTCACGTTCATCATCGGTTAGTGTCATTCCTTACTCGTTCTTACATCACTAACACATCTCTTTACTTCACCTGAGGCTGGCGAGGACTGGCGAGGAGCCTCTGCTGGTAGGGCTGACGGCGATAGTCGTGGCGTACATCCTTGCGAGCTGGGCGGCGGTCCTCTTGATGCATGCAAAATACAACGCATATTTGGCCATGCATTTAATTACATTTCGATTCATTTTCATATAGCATGCATCATTTTCTGACCTTATTTGCTTTAATTTTATAAAAATAGAAATATACTCAAATTGTATGTTTTATTGCAGAAAAAGAAAGAAAATTGAATTACGAAATTACCGGAGAAAATCACGCTCAAATCAGAGTCAGAAAGTGAAAATTAGTGGAGGCTACCAAGGTTAAAATTAAATATAACGGCCGTGATATACATGTAATGACCCATGACACATGGCCATTATGACTTGTTAAATGCCCGGTTTCGTGCTAAAAATAAGTTTGAGTTAGGGGCCGTGAAATCAGAATATTACGGACCATTAAATAACATTTCTACTCCGATTTGGACATTGTAAGGGCCATGAAATTAGTGTTACGAGTCGTGAGAAGCCATATTCAAGTCGTTACAAGAGTTGTTATGAGTCATTACGAAGGCTGATTTCGAGATTTCTTCGACTTTTTTTGGGGATTTCAATTGCAAATCAACTCCAAATCGTACCATAAGACATCGGGATCATTTGGAAACATATTCACTCGAATTTGAAGAATTTTTGGATGGTTTTAAAGTCCAATCAAAATCTATTCCAAATTTTTATTATTTTGACATAAAAAGACTCCTAATCAAATCCAAACTTTACCAAAATCTTTGGGACAACTAGAGGTTATAAATAGAGGCCTTAGGAGACAAAAAATGGTGTGCTTGTGATTGTTGGAGGTGCTTGACACTTGGGAGCCGTATCATATTGCAGAGGACAAATTTTGAAGCTCGAAGATCACCCGAAGGAGAAGGCTGCGCAGTACCTCGTCGATTGTGCTGTGCGATGCCTAGAGGTCCCTAAGCTGAGAGCTCTTCTATCTTTTATTTAGATGCTCTTTTATCTAGTTCTTATAGTTTATTATTTCTGTAATACAAATTTTATGTTCTTTTCATTTTTCAAGAAGGAAAACTATTTGAACCTTGTTATTAGTTGAGTTAATTTATCTTTTCGATTTCTTTTGATTATGCATGCTGAGATCATTGCCTTTTGATGAGTAATTTGATTTCCGATATTAAATTACAAACCTATATGTGGGGTGATTAGTTTCAGGAATTATTATTACTTTGATAATTGATATTTTATTTTTAAGTTGAAGCATACATAACATGTGTTCGGTAACTCATCGTTTGTATTGAATTTCATGCGGTCTATTATTTTGTCCAGATTTGTGGGTTTGAATAATAGTGTAGGAGATACATACTCATGCATCTTAATTCTCCGTAAAATTAATAATTGACTCATTGTTTGTGATTATTAGTTTTATTAGAAGTTAAGATAGTTTGGTTTACTCGTCTTGAGAAGGTAAATACTTTAAGTACTCCTAAATCATCATAAGAATCAAAGTTATTATTTACTATTATAACTCAACTATTACAGAGGATCTTACGCATTTACCTTTACATTAATAATCCATAATCCTCAAGACTAACACCAGTTTATTTTATTTGTTTATCATTTATTTTCTGCACCTTTATTTTTTTGTTCTCACCATAAAACCCTTTTTTCTCTTAGTAGATTATTGAGATAGATTAGATTTAACTAGTTCCTCGTGAATTCGACACTCTACTCTACACTTTATTACTTGATATGACGAGTGCACTTGATAACAAGTTTATTTGTTACAAATTCAACGCATGAAGTTTTTGGCGTCGTTGTCGGGGTCATCACCTCCCATCTTGACTTGGCCGACTCGGACGATCGTGCCGGCTCCTTCAACTCCTCGCGCCACATCTATATTTCGCACTCAATTCTGTATGCCATGTGAACAGCTTCATGTAAGTCGACTTTGCCTCATAGATGACTCTTTTGTGGATGGTGTGGTGGAGGCCATCAAGGAATTGCTCAGCGCGGTTGGCCTCGTCCATTCGATCCTTACTATAGCGCTCCACTAGGATGAGGCGCGCATGGTACTCCACCACCGTCATATTGGCGCAAGTCCTTGAATTCTTTCGACTTCTCCTTCCTCCGGTAGGCGGGAGCGTACTGCGCCTCGAATAGTTCCCTGAAGCTAGACCAAGGAATAACCTTCTAGCCCGGGAACTTCGTCTACTATGTCGTTTTCCACCAATCACTAGCTCGACCGGTGAACAAATGAGTGACATAGAGAACCTTATTATCCTCGTTGCATCGGGAGATGCAGAGTAGTCGCTCCATGGTAGTGAGCCAGTGGATGGCCTCCTCGTAGTCCATTGCCCCTTTGAAGTGGGCCGGGTGTAGCTTTAGAAAGGCCTGTATTGTATCCTCGCGGGGAGTAACAGTCGGTGGTACTGTTGCTTGGGGGAGGAAATGGTGCTTGGTATATCGGCACTAAATGCGTTGGCTGCTGCGAAGGTGGCTGGAGCTCCAGTGGTTGCACAGGAGGAAGCTCCTACTGCAATTCCTCCCCTACTTGACTCCCAGGAGCGGAGTCAAGTTCATCCATAATAGTCTCCGGGGTGGCCGCGCCCATGGCCTCTGCCGTGTTGGGCCGCTGAACGTGTAGTAGGAACCATCTATAAAACATTATAATACCATTCAACAAACAATCATAATCATAGAGGCAAAAATGATTTTTATTTTGCTTTGCGGCGGTTGAGAGTGGTGGTAGCTCTGGTGGGTGCACATGGACATACTTAGATTTAACTCTATAGGACGTCAAGAGAGTCCTAGCATTAGGCTCTGATACCATAAATGTAGCGCCTTGAAATTCGAGCCCACCACATGATGGAATCTCCTCTCGGTTGTTACTTTCTTCGATCTTGCTTTGACTTTTTCATTGACTCAAATGATCAAGAAAAGTGACATGTAAGCGGAAGACTCAATAATAAAATAATACAATAATAAAAGAAGAATGCGGAAGCCAATAGATAAAAGTACATCAAATTGTTTTAATATGAAACAAAGTGCTGAAGCAAGAAATACATCCACGGTATGATGAACTGTCTCAATATTTAAGCAAAGCGCGGAAGAAAAATGGTACATCCATCTGTCTCAGTGTGAGGTGACCAAAAGTAAAGCACTAGTACTAAACATAGGAAAGCCTCTAGTCAGCCATGACTCGATATGTCTCATAAAAAAGATACACCACCTAACATATCGTAAAAACATGCGATTCATACTGGATTCAACCAAAACCATGTGCACGTGCCACTTGAGTTGCAGTCGCCGCACACACATCAATACGCCATGCATTGCCATCGTGTGCCTGTGGGGATCAACTGTTAGTATAAAGTTAAGTGTGAGTTCGTATAAATCATACTTTAGTTTTGTCAGAATAAGCATGAAGTGATCTTATAATCAGATGAAAGAGTGAAATCATAATAGAGGAGTCGACGGAAGAAAATCATAATTCATGCCCTTTCATTTCCTTTCTTTTCCATGTTCAGTTTTCGTATTCACTGTTCATGTTCATCATTCTTATTCATGGTTCATAAGGATAAAGTCCTTCCTTTCATCTTTTGGCCATTCATTCTTTCATACTTTGGAAGAGCTCTTTCTTTTTTTAGGGAATACCACTGTAGGCACAGCAAAGTGCAACTATTTAGACCATCATGGGCCAGTGGGTGATCAGTGGAACGACCAGCCCAGTCGGACGGGATGACCTCACGCAAGGCGAAAATATATGTAAAGGAGATATTCCCATCTAGATAGGGCAAATGGCAACCCGTAGGGAAGTGCCTCACATAAGGCTATCATTACTTCCCCCATCATCAGTGGACCTCTTTCAATTTGTTGATTGATCAAGGCCGTATGGAGCTTCGAATCATCTTTAAGTTCATAAAATTTGATTTCAATCAGGCGGACGAAAACTTATCAAATTAGGGGGTTCGATTAAAGTCGTATTCTTCCGTCCACATATCGGATGCTCGAAAGTCGAGCGATTATTTGCCTTAGGTTCGTTCAACGGTCGTTTGAAGAGGAAACGGACGACCGTTTATCAATGTTCATATGTCGACCAAAAAGGGAAGCGGTCACCCATTCCATGGTCATTCTTTCATCATTTCATAGAGATTCAGGATGGTCTGCGATCATCATTCCTAGTCGTTCATAGAATCATAGTCATACATTATACATGTTTCGATGGAGTGACATTATAACAATCCATTGGTTCGGTTTAGTCATAACGAAGTAAGTACTGTTCTAATAAGCATAATTAACATTACAAATAGATTTGGTATTACGTACGTAAATCAAGGGTAAAAAATCATAAAATCATCATTCTGGTGGTCGGAACCCGAGCCGAGTATAGGTGGAACTCGAGCTGAGTTCTGATGAATCAGTCTTGGAAAAATCAGTCTTGGAAAAATCAGAGTAGACACTCGGGCCGGGTCGGGGTCATACCTGGGCCGAGTTGGGACGCGATTGTGTCGAGACAGTCGCCTCGCCCAATCGTCTTCTCCGCTACAAACTCGGGTCAATTTACTGGTACATGCAGAGCTCGAGCTCTGCGTTAATGGCGGATTTGGGCCGAGTCGCAGACGAGCTAGAGCTCTGTGTTAATGGCGGATCCGGGCCAAGTCGCGGATGAGCTTCGTCTGCCCGAGCCGAGTTATGGGAAACCCGGGCCGAGTCCTTATTATGTAGAAAATTGCTTTTTGATTTCTTTGTTTTCTCAGTGATTACAGGTATCATGTATCAACATTATGAGCTCATGATCATAAACTAAGGCATCTTCTGATCATCTAAATCACACGAAATTTGTCTACACATGATGGAGATTAAATGGGTGAAAATGAAGTGATATGGAGGTCTTTTGGAATTTCAAAAAAGAAGACATTAATTGCCATGAAGGGTTGCTTAAATTTCAAAGAGTCATGTGTTTAAAGAATATTTAATATTATGCAGAAGTTTAGAAGATACATTGAGAGATGAAACATCATGCAACTTAAAGAATATTAAAGAAATCGAGAAGACAACTTGGAAAAATGAATAATCATTTTGGAAAGTGAAGGATTATCTTGAGAAGTAAAGTGTCATCTTGAAAAGTGAAGTATCATCTTCAGAAGTGAAAGATCATATTGGGAAATGAAGGAACATCTTGAGAGTCAAAGAGTCTCTCATTTATTATGTTATTTAATTAGAACTAGTATAAATAGAGATGAATGTAAGGTGTGAGGGTAGGTTATGTTTTGTTGAATTATGAACTTTGAGTTCTTATTTTTGACTACGTGTGTCTTGGTGGATTCCTTGATATACTTAGTTGTGTTCTTATCTTTTGACTACGTGTGTCTTGGTGGATTCCTTGATATACATAGTTGTTTTCTTGTTGTTTTTGGAGGCTTCATTCTCCTCGATTAATCCATCCGCCATCAGTTGGTAGCAGAGCTCCGGTTCTTTCCATGACTGGTCATAGTCGACGTGGTTCGAATGTCAACATGGGCAACAACGAGCGTGATCTTCATGATATCGAGATGGACGAGTTGAGAAGGCAAGTGCAACAACTCCAACAACAACTTGAAGTTATTCAAGCTGCAAACCATCACGAGCAACATCATGATTCACAAGTTGATGATGAAGAGGATTTAAATCCATTCTATGAAGATGATAGTGATTCATCTACTAGGAGTTGTTTTTTTCATTTCAACCAACGACGTCAATATGGCATCAAAATTGACATCCCCGACTTTGAAGGTCAACTACATCCAGAATACTTCATCGATGGCTTGCTACAGTCGAACAAATCTTCGACTATAAAAGCATTTCGGAAGATAAGAAGATCAAACTTATTGTCATCGAACTGAAGAAACATGCCTTGATATGGTGGAAGAATCTAAAGAGACAAAGGAAGCGTGAAGGAAAGCAATTGTGACATGGGAAAAGATGAAAAGGGAGTTAAAAAAGAAATTCCTTCCTGCCAGCTATAAACAAGACTCGTACAAGTTCAAACAAGAGCCTAAAGAGCAAACTATAGCTTGATGTCTCGGTGATCTTCGATCTAAGGACAAAGGTGATCGTAAACTCTTTGAAAAAGAAAGAGGCTTTAACCGAGGGAGTACTCCAACCATCAAATCCTCATCGCCTTCTAACAAAATGATTTCTTCTAAGACCGCTCCGACACAAGAAGGTAATCCTCGCACTATTTCAAATCATGCCTCTAAACAATGCTTTAAATGTCGAGGATTTGGTCAATATCGTTTTGGACTGCTCAAATCGGAGGGTCATCTCTCTTATTGAAGAAGTTGAAGATGAAACTTATATTTGTCATATATCCTGATGAGGATGACAATGAACAAGAGGAGATTATTTATGGTGATGAAGGAGAGGCTCTACTGGTTCAATGTCTCTTAAAATCATCACATGTCGAAGATGAAACATGGCTACCTCACAATATCTTTCATACTCAATGTGCTTCACAGGAAAAGGTATGCACCATCATTATTGATAGCCGGAGTGGTGAAAATGTTGTCTCAAAAACTTTGGTGGAAAAATTGGAGCTCAAATTGGAGAAACATCCAAATCCTTATAAACTTTCTTGGCTTCAGAAAGGTAATGATGTTCATAAACATTGCCTTACTCAATTTTCTATTGGCCATCAATATAAGGATGAAATATTATATGAAGTGGTTCCTATGGATGCTTGTCATTTATTTCTTGGTTGCTCTTGGTTATATGGCAACAATGTTATTTATGATGACTTCAAGTGTACTTTCTTTACTAAGGATAGTGTGAAGGTTACTTTGGCTCTCTCAAATATAGAAGCCAAACATAAATATGAAGAGGAAAATTCTTATCTATCAAGGTCTCGATATTTTCGAGCTATGAATTATTCTTCAGACACATATACACTTGGGCTCATGGAAGAGAACGAAGATCTAAGTGATATCTCTTTTACTTTGAAGTCTTTATTTGATGAATTTCAAGATGTGATCCCTAATGATATTCCTCCAGAACTTTCACCTATGCGGAGAATACAATATAATATTGATATGATCTCAGATGCTTTCATCCCAAATAAAGAGGCTTATCGAATGAGTCCGAAGGAGTGTAAAGAACTGCACTAACAAGTTGAATTATTGCAAAAATGTTTGATTCTTAAAAGCTTAAGCCCATGTGCAATATTTACTCTCCTTATTCTAAAGAAAGATGATTTGTGGAGGATGTGCGTAGAGAGACGCACAGTGAACAAAATTATCTTTAAGTATTGGTTTCCTATATCGCATCTTGATGATTTA
Source organism: Pontederia crassipes (assembly GCA_030549335.1). NCBI lineage: Eukaryota > Viridiplantae > Streptophyta > Magnoliopsida > Commelinales > Pontederiaceae > Pontederia > Pontederia crassipes. The sequence goes on along the minus strand of CM060184.1, from coordinate 39,684,871 downwards.
TTTGACCAATTTCATGGTGCATTAATATTTTTAATGATTGATCTAAGGGGTGAATATCATCAAATAAGATGTCGTTCAAAAGATGAATGGAAAACTACATTCAAGACAAAAAGGCCCTCTATGAGTGGTTGGTAATGTCATTTGGTCTCTATAATGCTCCTAGTACATTTATGCGCTTCATGAACCTTATTTTCGAGGCATTCGTCAGCAAGGTTTTCGTGATATATTTTGACGATATCCTTATATTTAGCTCAAGTATGCAAGAGCACTTTGAGAATCTTTGCTCAGTTTTTGAAATTCTTCGAGAGCAATAGATATTCGTGAATCTAAAGAAATGTCACTTCATCACTAATCGTATCATTTTCTTAGGATATGTTATTTCTCAAGAAGGCATTAGCATGGATCCAAGCAAGGTCGAGACAATAGTAAATTGGCCTCCGCCAAAGTCATTGCAAGACATTCGAAGTTTTCATGGACTAGCATTCTTTTTTCGATTTTTCATTGCCAATTTCAACACTATCATGGCACACCTTGACGCGTGTATCAAAACCTCGGAAGTATCTCATGTTGTTGATGTTTACTTTAAGGAAGTTGTGAAGCTTCATGGTATTCCAAAGACTATCACTCCTGATCGTGAGACAAACTTTTTTTTTGTCCACATTTTGGAGGAAGCTCAGAACTATTCTTCAATTTAGCTCTTCCCGTCATCCTCCAATTGAAGGTCAAACAAAAGTTGTCAATCGAACGTTGAAAAATCTACTCAGATCTTTGATAAAGGAGAATATTCGACAATGGGATCTACAATTGGTTCAAGCAGAGTTTCTTTATAATCAGTATCAAATCAAGTCTATTGGCAAAAGTCAATTCAAAATTGTTTATGGTGCTAATTTTGCAGGTCAATTATATTTACTCCGTCATCCTGTAACTAGTTCTTTCAGTAGTAATGCAGAAGAAAAAGTAAAATAGATTCGAGGTTTGCATGAACGTGTTCGAAAGAAAATTGTTCAATAGAACGAGAAGTATAAGGAGCAAGTTGACAAGTATAGAAGGCCCATGAATTTTATGGAAGGAGATCTAATATGGATTCATCTTCAAAATGAACGATTTCTTCTAGGACGTTATGAAAAGCTCAAGCCTCGAGCATATGGTTCTTTTCAAATTCTAAAAAAGATAAGAGAAAATGCATACAAGTTTATTTGCCTAAAAGTTATGAAATTTCAACAATTTTTAATGCCCCAGATTTATCATCTTATGTGGAAGAGATTGAAGAAATTCAACTTGAGGACAAGTCTTTCACAATCGAGGGAGAATAATGGAGATTAAATGGGTGAAAATGAAGTGATATGGTCTTTTAGAATTTAAAAAAAAAGACATTAAATGCCATGAAGGGTTGCTTAAATTTTAGAGTCATGTGTTTAAATAATATTTAATATTATGCAGAAGTTTAGAAGATACATTGAGATAAAACATCATGCAACTTAAAGAATATTGAAGAAATCGAGAAGGCAACTTGGGTAAGGGAATAATCATCTTGGAAAGTGAAGGATTATCTTGAGAAGTGAAGTGTCATCTTGAAAAGTGAAGTATCATCTTCAGAAGCGAAAGATCATCTTGTGAAATGAAGGAACATCTTGAGAGTTGAAGAGTCTCTCATTTATTATGTTATTTAATTAGAACTAGTATAAATAGAGATGAATGTAAGGTGTAAGGGTAGGTTATGTTTTGTTGAATTATGAACTTTGAGTTCTTATTTTTGACTACGTGTCTTGGTGGATTCCTAGATATACTTAGTTGTGTTCTTATCTTTTGACTACGTGTGTCTTGGTGGATTATACTTAGTTGTGTTCTTATCTTTTGACTACGTGTGTCTTGGTGGATTCCTTGATATACATAGTTGTTTTCTTGTTGTTTTTTGAGGCTTCATTCTCCTCGATTAATCCATCCGCCATCAAGACATGCATAACCTAGACAAGTTCATAGAATTTGCAGAAACAAATTAAAAATTTCTAGGAGTCGGTATGCTATGTTTTCTAAGCATGCAAGCAGGGATTATCGTCTAACTATGTCCTTAGAACATGCATCCATTATCGAGAATCCAACCTATGAAGTAGATCTTGAAATCAGACCTGGTTCGAAGTCTGTCGTACGGGAGCTTCGTCGGCTCGAGCTTCGTCGGCATCCTCTCCGTCCTTCCTCATCGCCTGCGCTGAATGAAGCCGCCGGTGACCTCCTCTCGGCCTCTGGTAAACGAGCACAACAGGGTGAGTGAGAATGAAGAGAAAACAGAGGAGGAGAAGATCTTTGCCTTGGAGCTTCTGTAATTGAAAAATCCATCGGAGGGAGAGAGAGAATGGAAGGGAAGAAGGGACAAAAGGGAAAAAGACAAATAGAAAGAGAAAAGGAAGAGAGAGAGTGAAATGAAGGGAGGGAGAGAAAGAGGGCGGCCGTGACTCGTCAGCTTCCTTTTATATATATATATATATATATATATATATATATATATATATATATATATATATATATATATATATTACATTCTTGGACTTCTTGGTGGACATTTCTTTCTTAGAGTGGGATGGTGGCGATTTTGGTGGAGCGAAACTTGTGGCTGGCACTGATGGAGTGGTATTAGATGGTGGCTTTATCCGTGGTAAGCTAGTTGAAGTTGTTGTAGGTTGGGTGTGGCCAGTGGTGCAGGTGATAAAAGCTCAACGTCGAGTATGAGAGGGCCGTTCGATGCGGTTCCTTTCTTATCCTTTGATTTCGGATGCCAAGTGTGGCCGGTGGCTTGTCCTCTGGTAGCACCACAGGCTCGAGCCAGAGAAGGTGATGGGCTCGAGCAAGAAGTCAAGGCACGAAGAAGATAGGAGAGAGTGAGAGAGGGAATTGGGGGTTGGAGCAATGGATATGGTGGACGAGAAGACCGTTGGGTGATCATGGCCGTGGAAAAATGCATGATTTTTTGGGGGATGGTGCCACGTGTCCAGCAAGGGTCATTTGTCCGTTAATGATGGCGCCTCTGTTTAACATCCATCACCCCCATCTAACAGGGGTCTGACAGGACTGCATTGCAAGAATATGTGAAAATATGAACTATCCTGAAGACAATAGAAATTATTAGAAGTTAAGTTGTGTTGTCTCAGAGTAAGCGCTATTGTTTCACATCCTAAAATAGACTTGATATCTTGCTGGATCATGTAGGGGAGAGCTAAAATTGAACTCATTTGGGTATTCACATGAGAAAAGTAGATTGCAAGTGTGTGCCCGTTGACCTTGAATATGTCTCCTCATGTATTTTTTAGCTCGACTGCACCGTGTTTAAAACTTGGCGAACAGCAAATAGTCAAGATAGATTTCAGTTTTTCAAGAAAAAAACTTGAATCTAGAGTTGAGAACAGACCTTGATCTCCTGGTTTGAATTCTCAGTGCAAAATTATCATGCCTTAATTTTGTTATCTCTTTGTAGATTTTAGCATTTTCACACACATTCAGTCTTAATTCTTTAAGCTCAGACAACTGAAGTTCTCTTCTTTCTTTCGCCATAGGTAAGTCCCAATTTAGTAACTTAATGACTAAAAAGTTTTATAAAAATATTTCTATGTGCCTATGAAAGGCTTTTCCATATATAGATCTGTAAAGAGGAGTTCCAAATGCAGTTTTGTATGTTGTTCTACATGTCCATAAAGCTTTATCAAGTTTGGTTGGCAGTTTTCCCTTGATCTTGTAACAATTTTCTCCAGAATGGACTTAATTTGTTTATTTCTATTTGACCACCGGTCTATGGATGGTAAAGTATATCAACTCTATGTTTATTTTCATATTTCTTTAGCATAACTTCAATTTGTTTCTCTATAAAATATTACCACCATTACTTATGATCTATTAAGGAATTCGGAATTTAGGAAAGATGAATTTACTCAACATCATTTGAACTGTAAGTGAATCACACTTAATGGTAGGAATGACTTTAATCCATTTTGAGACATAATTATTTGCTACCAATATGTATTTGAATTTTTTTAAAATTTGAGAATGGTCCTATGAAATCAATTCCTCAAACATCAAATATTTTCATTTCAAGTATTCATATTTTAGGTATTTTATGTATTTTGGAAATATTTCCACTTATTTCGCATCTGCCACAACATATAAAGGCATTCACATCCCTAATTTCTTTGGGTTCACCGTTGCCACCTTTAGTATGATAGAGATCTATGATTGCTTGAACTTCATATTCAGAAACACACCTTCTTATTGACCATCTGAGTATTTTTTGCATAATATTGGGTCATCCCAGTAGTACTTTAGTTGTGTAAACAAATTTTTTTTCCTTCAAAGGTCATTTCTGGTGGTAAAAATTTCACTGCTAGATAGTTGACTATATTTGCAAACCGTGGTGACTTGGAATGAGAGATTGCATCCAAACAATAATCAGGTAGGTGATCATTTATAGGAATGGAATTTTCAGCAATATGTCTTAGGAGTCTTGAGAGGTGGTTTGCTACAAAATTTTCAGAACCCTTTTTATCCCTTATTTTTAGGACAAATTCTTGGAGTAGAAGTATTCACTGCTATGTGATCATTGAATACTACAACCTTTGAACCAATTAAATAAAGTCTGAATTTGGCAAAAGCATATACCACTGCCAACATCTTTTTTTCAGTTGTTGTATAATTTAGCTAAGCAGGATCAAATGTCTCGCTAGAATTATAGATGACATGATTTCTACCCTCTTTCTTTTTTCCTAATATAACTGCAACAACAAAGTCACTTGCATCACACATGGCTTCAAATGGGATGCTCTGGTTTGGTCATTGTATGATAGGAGCTAAGATCAAAACTTCTTTGACTTGATAGATGCTGCTAGGCAGTTATTGTTGTTAGAGTTGGTGAATACTTCAGGGCCCCTTGTTTCTCACACCGGGTTCGCCCACGTGAGCTTAGGGGAATCTGAGTATTATCCAATTAACAATATTGCTGGCGTACGAACGAAAGAGGGGGTTCGGGGGGCCCACCCCCGACGGCGGTCCCGCTCGCCGGTGAACGGGCGGAGGTTCGGGGGCAGCACCCCCGAAACCTAGACGGGTTTTGGGCTTTTGTTTAGCCGGCCCGTGTGGTTCGGATTAGGTTTTTTCTCTATTTTGTTCGGGTTTTGAACCCGTTTGGAGAGGCTATTTATAGCTTATTTTCAGATGTAATCTGTGCGGCGGCTGAAAACCTAAACGATATAGTGGAACTTCTTTGCAGGACGTAGCCCTAATCTCAAGGGTGAACCTGGGTAAATTCGTGTGTCTTCTCTATTTTTTCTTGCAATCTCTCTGCGATCTTCTCTCCCTGTTCTCGAATTTTTCCATCAATTGGTATCACAGCACAGGTTGTTCAAGGAATTAGGATTTATTCGAGATGTCAGGAGGGTCGCGAATCGAGATAGAAAAATTTGATGGAACACGATTTAATCTCTGGAAGATGAAGATGGAGGATCTCCTTTGTGATCGAGATTTTTGGACGGCAATCGAGAAGGAGAGACCAGGCATGGAGGCGGCGAAGGTCGCGGACGAGGCCTCCTCCAGTCAGGCAGATCCAAAGGCGATCGAAGAGTGGGATCGGATTGATAGAAAGGCGAAGGGTTTGATTCGGCTGTGTCTCGCGAATTCAATTCTTACGAATGTGATGGGCGAACCTACTGCCAGAGATCTGTGGAGGAAGTTGGAATCCCTATATCAAAGTAAGTCGTTGGTTAACAAGTTATTTCTGAGGAAGAAATTGTACAATCTTCGGATGCAGGAGGGTGACTCATTTTCTACTCATCTTTATAACTTTAACACGGTGATTAGTCAACTTGTATCAATCGGTGTTAAGTTTCAAGATGATGATAAGGCAATAACATTGCTCTGTTCGCTGTCGGATTCATGGGACAATCTGATTGTCGTGATTGGTGGCGGGGATAAAGAACTTTCGTATGAAAGTGTATGTGCTGCCTTGTTATCAGAGGAAATACGGAGAAAGGGATCAGCAAGTTCCGGTAAAGAGGCGCTGGCGGCTAGAGGAAGGCAACCAGAAAGGAATCAAAATCAGAGAGGGAGATCCAAATCTCGTGGGCGTTCGAAGAGTAAAGATAAGAAGTGCAATGTTGGAGATGTCAAGAGTGGGGTCATCTGAAACGAGATTGCAAAAACAAGCCGGTTCATAAGAAAGAAACTGAGTCAACCTCGGACAAAAAGGAGGCTGAGGTAGGGGATATGTATCTGGCTTCTGGGTGTACGGCACAGTCAGATAAAGATGTCTGGCTTATCGACACTGGTGCTTCGTACCACATGACGCCTCATAAACACTGGTTCTGTGAATATGAGGAGTATAATGGTGGGGATGTCATGCTCGGAGATGACACTGCGGTTCAGATTGTTGGACGTGGCAGGGTGAAGTTGAGGATGAATGATGGCACGGTGAAGACTCTACCAGATGTGATGCATATACCACTTATGAGTAGGAGTTTATTATCTGTTGGTACAATGGCTGACTCGGGTGTTATATTCAGTTGCGACAATGATTCGTGCAAGATGATCAGAGGGTCGATTGTAATTGCACGAGGGGTTCGCTATGGCACGTTGTACAAGTTGCTCGGAGAGACAATATCTGTGGGCTGCAGATTTATTTCTGAAGAGGCCAAAGAAGATGAAGACAACAAATCTATGTTGTGGCATCGGAGATTAGGCCATATCAGTGAAAAAGGACTCTCCACTATAGCATCAAGTCAGATGGTAGAAGGAGTTTCGGATTGTTCTGTGGGCTTCGGGTTCTGTGAACATTGCCTCCATGGAAAACAGAACCGAGTCAATTTTCAACACACAGGTTCAAGAGCAACGAAGATTCTCGAACTGATTCATAGTGATGTCTTTGGACCAACTCCGACTCCATCTATTGGAGGGTCCAGGTGCTATGTTTCTTTTATAGATAATTTTTCGAGATACAGTTGGATTTATTTTATCAAGAATAAATCAGATGTATACGATAAGTTTCGAGAATTTAAAGTTTTGATGGAAAATCAATTGAGCTACAAGATCAAGGTTCTTCGTACAGATAATGAAGGTGAATTTTGTTCAGATAAGTTTGAGCAGTTCTGCGTGGACAATGGTATTGCTAGGCAGAAGACAACTCCATATACACCTGAGCAGAATGGAGTAGTTGAAAGGTTAAATCGGTCACTCATAGAGAAGGCTAGATGTATGCTGAGTTGGGCTGAATTGGGGCAAGAATTCTGGGCAGAAGCTGTAGCCACAGCAAACTACCTAAAGAACCGCTCACCGACCTCATCAGTGAAGGATCAGACACCTTATGAGGCAATGTTTGGGAAGAAGCCAAATTTGTCTCATGTTCGGGTGTTCGGATGTGACACATATGTTCATATACCCAAGGAAAAGCGGGGTAAGCTTGATAGTAAATTTGAAAAGAACATATTTGTCGGATACAAGGAAGGGATCAAGGGCTACAAACTGTGGAATCCAAAGTCAAGGACTATTGTCTACAGCAGGGATGTTGTTTTCCGTGAATCACGTTCCCAAGTTGAAGTTCAAAAAGGTGATGAACCTAAGAAAGTGGTAGTGCTTGAAGAAGATTCTGATTCTGAAACTTCAGAGGTGGATGCACAAGATACTTTAGTTGAGTCTGTTATAGAACCGGATCAAGAGGACTCGGTTAATGAAGTTGAAGATGCAGATTCAGATGAAGACCCAGATATTGGTACTACCATACCAGTTCTCAGGAGATCGACACGAGAAAGAAGAGCACCTTTGAGATACTTTCTTAGTGCTCTGAGTTCGTTTCATGCTTTGAGCATCATCGGAGAAGAACCTAGTTCTGTAAAAGATGCAAGGTCTATGGATGATGCAAATCAGTGGAAGCTTGCTATGGCAGATGAGATGCAGTCACTGGATAAAAATGAAACATGGAGTTTGTGTAAATTGCCTAAGGATAGAAAGACAATTGGTTGCAAATGGGTGTTCAAGCGAAAGCAGAAATCGGATGGGTCTGTAGAGAAGTACAAGGCGATGCTGGTAGCTAAAGGGTACTCTCAGGTTGAGGGAGTCGATTATGATGAGATTTTTTCTCCCGTGACGAAAATGACTTCAATCAGATTTGTTCTATCTCTGGCAGTAGCATATAATCTTGAGGTAGAGCAGATGGATGTGAAGACGACATTCCTTCATGGGGACTTGGAGGAAGAGATATATATGAGATAACCAAAAGGCTTTGAGGTTCAAGGTAAAGAGAAGCTGGTGTGCAAATTGAAGAAGTCTCTGTATGGATTGAAGCAGTCGCCAAGGATGTGGTACCAGAAGTTTGATACGTACATGCTCGAACTCAAGTTTGTACATTCAGATTCAGATCATTGTGTTTATGTGAAGAGAGTTGGAGATCAGTTTGTCATTCTTACATTGTATGTGGATGACATGTTGCTGATTGGAAACAGTATGAAGATGGTGAATTCAGTGAAGGGTTTGTTGGCCAAGAAGTTTGAGATGAAAGACTTAGGGTCAGCGAATTTTATTTTGGGTATGCAGATTAGAAGGGATCGTCAGAAGCGAAAGTTGTGGCTATGACAGGAGAAGTACATAAAAGAAGTCTTGAAGAAATTTAACATGTCGGACTGCAAGCCAGTGGGTACTCCTATGTCTCTAGGAACCAAACTTTCTGCAGAGCAATGCCCAAAGACGGATGAAGAAGCTGAAGAGATGGATCGTGTGCCATATGCAAGTGCAGTGGGCAGCTTTATGTATGCCATGGTGTGCACGCGTCCAGATATAGCCCAAGCAGTGGGAGTCTTGAGTGGATATATGTCTAACCCAGGCAGAGAACATTGGAATGCTATCAAGAGAGTTTTCAGGTACCTTCGTGGAACTTCAAATTTTTCGTTGTGTTTTGAAGGTACAAGAAAAGAAAAGATGCTTGATATTGTGGGTCATGTAGATGCTGATTGGGGTGGAGACATTGATAGTAGACGGTCCACTAGCGGATATGTTTTTACATTATTTGGGGCTGCACTAAGTTGGATGAGCAAGAGACAAAGCGTGGTAGCACTTTCTTCTACAGAAGCAAAATATATGGCTCTTACTCATGCTGCAAAAGAGGCCATATGGCTACGGCGGTTGTGCTTGGAGCTCGGATTTGAGCAAGGTGCTATAGAGGTGAGATGTGATAATCAAGGTGCTATTAAGTTAGCTAAGAATCCCGCATTTCACTCACGCACAAAGCATATTGGCATCCAATACCACTTTATTCGGAAAAAGGTGGAAAAGAAAGAGGTTCAGCTTGAAAAGGTTGATACAACAGAGAATAGTTCTGATTTTTTGACTAAAGCAGTTACAGGTGTAAAGTTTGAGTGGTGTTCTACTGCTGTCGGATTGAAGAAGAATGTTGCTGGCAAGGCTCTTATTGATGTGAAGTATCCACCAAGTGGGAGAATGTTAGAGTTGGTGAATACTTCAGGGCCCCTTGTTTCTCACACCGAGTTCACCCACGTGAGCTTAGGGGAATCTGAGTATTACTCAATTAATAATATTGCTGGCGTACGAACGAAAGGGGGGTTCGGGGGGCCCCGCCCCCCGACGGCGGTCCCGCTCGCCGATGAACGGGCGGGGGTTCGGGGGCAGCGCCCCCGAAACCTAGATGGGTTTTGAGCTTTTGTTTAGCCGGCCCGTGTGATTCGAATTAGGTTTTTTCTTTGTTTTGTTCGGGTTTTGAACCCGTTTGGAGAGGCTATTTATAGCTTATTTTCAGATGTAATATGTGCGACGGCTGAAAACCTAAACGATATAGTGGAACTTCTTTGCAGGACGTAGCCCTAATCTCAAGGGTGAACCTGGGTAAATTCGTGTGTCTTCTCTATTTTTTCTTGCAATCTCTCTGCGATCTTCTCTCCCTGTTCTCGAATTTTCCCATCAATTATCAAAGTTGAATTCAAAATTCTTATGGAAACGGATAGTTAATGATTTAGTAATATTAGAAAAGTCCTTTATAAACTTTCTGTCGAATTCTAGATTGCCCAAGAATCTTCTCGCACCCTTAATGTTGACTGGTGTGAGCTCAGTAGTTCAATCTTTGCCTTATCCACTTGAATTTCTTGACTGTTGACAATGTGTCCTTAAGACAACTTCCTTCTTGATCATGAAGTGACATTTTTTGTTTAGTTTAGCACCAAATTCACCTTCTCACATATCTTTAGAGCTCTAGTAATATTGGTTAGTTAAGAGCCAAATGAAGATCCATAGACTCATAAGTCATCTATGAATACTTCCATATTATATAAATTCAGAAAAATTGGCACTATACAACTCTAAAAAAAGTAGCAAGTGCATTATAAAGTTCAAAAGACGTTCTTCCAGAAACATAAGACAAGTGAAACTATTTTCTCTTGGTTAGCAGGATGAATAGTCAGAGAAGACCATTAGATGCGCCAGTAACAAGAGTAGATCAAATAATCTGGAGTCCGATTAAAAGAGGGAGAGGGAGGCCAAGGCGGACACTTGGCGAACTAATAGAGCAAGATTTATTGGTGAATAATATACCGAAAGATTTGATTACTAATAGAGCGGAATAGCGTCGTATGACCCATGTAGCCGACCCCACCTAGTGGGACAAGGTTTTGTTGTTGTTGTTGTTTGTTGTATTAGCAGGATGAATAGAAATTTGCCAAAAAAAAGAATAGCCATATAGGTAATAGAAATATTCTTGCTTAATTAATCTTTCAAGCATTCGATCTATAAAGGGTAAAGGGAAATTATTTTTTTCTATTTTTTATTCAAGTTCCTATAACTTATACACATTTTCCATCATGTGATGGTTTTGGAAGGTGTAAACTCACCCTTATCATTATAATCTATTGTCATTCCTCAATTTTCAGGAACAACCTGAATAGGGTTGACCTAAGGGCTATTAAAAAAGAGAATAAACGAGGCATGCATTTAAGAGTTTCAGAATGTTCTTTTTACTACTTGCTTGAGTTAGGATTCAATCTTCTTTCACCTTCTATATAGGGCTTAACATTTGATTCGATATTCGATGCATGCAAACAAATGGGAGTAGTTCCTTTATATCATCAATGGAATAATCAATTGGTTTTTCTGTATTTCCTAATGACAGATAATAATGGGTGAGTTTGAAATTCATTCAGATCAGCATTGACAATGACAAGACAACTGGAGTTAGGATCAAGAGTAGAGGGAATTTGGATTGGGGCACTTTTCATCATGCATCAGGTTGGCTGGTGTGAGAATTCGAGTCATCGACTGTGATTCGTTTTAAGCAATTTGTCCAATCTCGGAGGTATGATTAGCCAGAACTTTTTTTAGAGGAGATTAGCCAGAATTTTCTTATACAGGGTTGCTTTAGGGTCATGATATTCTTGTAATATAAGACATTCTTTCAGTGAATGTGACATCTGAAACACTGCTGAGACTTATTATACAACCTTCTTCTATGAGATCATGTGATTCACAATTGGATTTTTGAACTGGGCATCTCAAAGCTTGGTTTATGGTGAATTTCTTATCGAGTTTGCCATTTTTCACATGTATCAAGGATCCAACAGTTGCTAAGAAGGGCCTTCCTAAAATTAGTGAGGTAATGAAGTCTTCTTCCATATCTAGTACTATAAAATCAACTACGATGAAGAACTTTTCTACCCTCAATGGAGCATTTTCCTGAATATCCTATGGTTGATGGATATGCTAACTGCAGTATCATGTTAGTGGATTTTGATTCTCAAACATTTAATTTCTCACACATTGAAAATGTGATTACACTGACACTAGTTCCTATATCACATAGATACAATGTCTTTTTCACTTGTAGTTGCCCAATTTCACAATATATGAAAAAATTGCTTGGGCCGTTGAGCTTAGGAGGAAGCTTGTTCAAAATGGCAACACTTGCATTATCGATGAGTGCAACTATCTCATGCGCATCAAGATTCCTTTTCTTGGATCTTTAAAAATTTTGCATAGACTGACATTTGGTATCTCTCTGATCAACTACACCTACAAGTTGGTGCAACAATGCTTCTTGTTTTATCATCATTGCCATAAGGTCATCATGTTTGGGTTTAGATTTTGGAGCTAGTAAAATTAGTGGTTGTTGAACTGATTTTGCTAAATTTTGAGTTACCAATTTTGATTTTGATTTGAATTGGTTTGATACTGGTTCCATTTGTAAGTATGGATGCTTTCTATTTTCTGGATGATACTTGCCATCTAGCTTTTGAAAATTTCCAAAGGCATTAACCTGATCAATTTGATGGTCATTTTTCTGTAAAACTGTACTGCAATATTTATATGAATATTCTATCATTTCCACAATGAAAATATTTCATTTAAAATATGTTGAAGTAACATCCTGACTTGGACTGATAAGTTTAATTTTTCCAAAGCTTTCTCAGTAGTTTCTTAGACTTTAGAAGATCAACTAATTCTTGTGCCTGCTAAGACTGGTTTTGTAGTCCTTTCGTGCATGATGGTAATGATGATTCTTGACTAGATTCTCAATAAGCCTATAAGACTCTTTAATGTTAGTTGTGGCAAATATGACTCCAGCTCCATTATTTAATGCTACAGAAGTATGATAGTTTAACCCTTTGTGAAAGAAGTTGAGTAGCTGCCATATTTGAAAATCATGATGTGGGCGAAAGAGATAAGTACTTGAAACCTTCGCCAAGATTCATATAGATTCTCTAGATCATGCTGTTAAAAATTATATATTTCATATTTAATATGAGCTGTTTTGCTAGGTGAATAAATTTTTTCAAGGAAAGCTTGTGAGGTAGATTTTCAAGTTTAAGAGATTTCTCCCAGATTTAGCCTTTCCTTTCAATGAGAATAAGAATAATCTCATATAAATTGCATCTGTAGGAACAGTGTTGAATTGCAATGTATCACATATCTCCTTGAAGTTGTTCAAATGGTTGGAAGGATCTTCATAACATGATCCTCCAAATTGACCTTGCTGCATCATAATAACTAATGCATGTTGCAGTTGAAATGAAATATTAGTAATTTCAAGTCCTTTAGGCACTTGTTTTTCAATAGGTGAAGATACATGTGTCTTTCAGACAAAGTAGAAACTTGAGCTTCCATATTTTATTGAGTGTTTAAATCTATTCTTAGTATAGGCTGCTCTGAAGGTGTGGATGTGCCTTCTGAGCTAGAATTAATAACAAGTGGATCCAAAGCCAACTGCTCACCCAGATTCAACTAACTCTATCCTCAGGGTTGCTGGTTCAGTAATGGACTGATCTTTGATTGGATGTTTGCTTTTTTAGTAACTCTTATCTCTGAATTCTCTCAGGTTCAAAATAAAAGAATTCTTCAGCCATAGAGCAAGTCCTTTGCATACACTAGAGCAAAGATCAGAAGTACAAGAAGAAAACAAGAACAAAAAAGAAGAAGAAAGGACCGTGAAAGGTTGCATGTAGGAAGCTAAAAGAAGAAAAAATAAGTGTAAAAATAAGTGATCTCAAAACTGAAAAAGAAGAAAGATAGCTACATTCCCAGCAATGGAGAGAGAGAGAGAGAGGTGCTGCAATTATACATGTGTTTCTACATGAAAGAATCAAGAGGGGGAAGAATTAGAGGAGTTATGATCAGGAAAAGGGGAAAAAAAGGGCTCTTTGCTATGCCCAAGTTAAGGGAAGAATGAGCAACTGGTCCGGAAGCACAATTCATGATAGCATGCACATTATATTATATTATATTATATTATATTATATACAAATGGATTCGAGTGGCAAGTGGCAATAGATTTTTTCCATCTACAACTTTTGGATAGTTGTGAACTTTGCAGCAGTAGGAGCGAAAAAGTAGTTGAAGCATGCAGTAGCTGCAGCGTGCATCTCCTGACCGCAAAATAAAAGAACGAACAGGAGAAAAAGATAATTCTCATATATAAATCATGCATACCCCAAATCGTACAAGAACCAGATTTGGTGGTAGCACATGGAATAGTCTAATAATACATTCTTTTCGAATTCCACAGTTAAGTTTAATTTTCTATTATAACTACAAATATTAAGACTAATATTAACATTTACCTTCAACTTGATTCGTGTCTTCCTATATTTCTCTAAGGGAAAGTTTTCTTTTTAATTTTTATTTTCGATTATTACAAAAGACATTTTTTTTTAAAAAAAAACTAAAGAAAGTTGGAGAAATATGAAGTTTATCTATACTGGGCTTTATGAAGGTCGTGGTGCTGAAAATTTTGGTTGCAGACGTCATGGGCCATATTAAGGCCTTGAAGCCTTAATGCGCGTAAATTCAGTTTTTCCCTTAAATAGCTAAGTTATAATTTAAAATAACATTTTTTTTTCATATTTTCTTATTCATAGTGTACCATCTTCAAAAATATTATCTTACTTTAAAACAATTAGACATTTTTTAAAAGGCGTTATTTACAGGTTGATATAACAAAAATCTAACAAAAGGATTAAACTATACATCATTTTTTTTAAAGATAACCAATTGAGTACCTGTAATAACTCAACTATGGAAAGAAGATTAAAGGTATATAATTAATGTCTCTAGACTCGTGTGCAACTTAGTGTCATCATAAATATCAATCGTTACGAGCATCGTCGTTCTTTGTTCAGTCAACTTCATGATCCAAATGAAGAAGAGACACTTCTTCCATAAGTTTTTACACTCGATAATAATGAATATGAAATTCATAATAGAATAAATTATTTATACATGATGGACAATATGAACGAATCATGTTTCGACAAGGCCGCTCTAACTTTTTCAAATTCTAACGTATAACATACATTTGGTTTAATTGGAAGGTCACGATTCAATATTATAGTTGATCAAATGAAATTGTGAAAATGTACTATAGTACCTTTACATAACACAGAGAAATGGCACTACAACAACATATGCCATTTATATTGACCATTTAGTGTAGACAAAATATTTTCTAAATTTTACATACCACAAATTTATTTATTTATTTATTGTTTTCAAAATACAAAAAAGTACCCCCGCCCTGCATGCGACTTTAGTGACCTATCTAATTCTAGGCTCAGCTGCCATGACTGGCTCGAGGGCAATGAAATGATGGGCTTGGCTTTGGCTCACGAGCATATTGGACATGTTAATACGACTATGAGGTGTGCTCCTCCTGCGTCTTGCTATTAGGGAACCATATTTTTACATATATTTGTTTTAATATATAGCCCTTATCACCATTTTTTTCAACATCCCTAATAGTCTTTAGTCCTTGCGCTGATCCGTTCTTTTTTTTTTTCAGTTATGATATCAAATTTCTCTCCCTTTATTTAATTTTAGATAAATTTAGTCTCGCAATACCGAGCGCTTAGGTGAATCATTAATTTTCTCTAATTCATATACTTTACGTCAATAGAAATAACTTTTTAATAAAATGCTAAGCGCTACTTATTTTTATCATTTATCAATTAAAAAAAAGTAACGTTTGAATCAAAGAGAGCCTAAAACCTAGAAGAGTGAAAATATTCTTTCAAAACAACAAGAATATTTATATTCCAATATTTTCTATCTCTAACCCCAAATAAAAAAGTATAAATGATATTTGAAAACATACAAATATTTATATTCCAATATTTTCTATTTTGTAACCATATTTTTTTACTACTATCGGTCACCAACAATTTTATACATAAAATATCTTATTACTAAAATATTATATTTTTAAATTTTATTCGAGTACAATAAGAATATATCTACTTTTCAAGAATATGCTGTTATGCTGTTCTATTCCAATCAGATTCATTCTCCAACCGAACCGGCATAAAAAAATATATGTATGCATACTAATACTCCACAGTGAGCTAAATTAGTTAAAATGTCAACCATTCAAATCTTTAACAAAAGAAAAGAATTTGTAATACAATTAAGTGTAAAAAATTGTAGACTAGGCCACTTGATTAAGAAAAAAATAAATTGATTAAAGGCAATATGTAAATTAAACAATTAAATAAAAATATAAAATAGTAAAATATAATGGCTAAAGAGAAATAGAAGTGCAAAATATTATCACACAAATCCGGAATATTAGATGTAATTAATTAGATAACACTGTGTAATTAGAATAAATTTGAACTTGGGCAAATTTCAAAAATCTTGATGAGAAAGTGCAAACCTAATTTTTTCACAGAGAAAAGTTGCACTAAGAATATATTTTATATTACAATTGCAAAAAGTTTAACATTGAATTAAAGAAACAATTTTTGAAATAAATCGGCATCACACAGAACAAGTTACCTTTCTTCTCTCTTGTTGGATTATATTGCAATAACAGACGTAGTAACTTCGCCGTCTTCGGTGTCGATCGAGTCGTCGATGGTCACTGCACGGTCGCCGGGAAGTCGAAGGGCAGCGGGCGCACGGCGGCGCTGGCGAGGTTGTCATGGCGGTAGCCGTAATCTCGAAGCACCTGGTCGTCGGCGAAGTGCAACGCCCGCTGCATGCCTTCCCAGCAGTTCTCCCCCGAGTATATCTTGTTGTGGTCGCCGCTGCACGGTTGGCACCCCGCGAAGTGTGTGATGAACGGCCGCCGCCACCCCTCCGGCCCGCTCACCATCCCCAGCTTCGCCACCTCCTCGTTCCTCGCCCTGCCGTAGGACGCGGCTGCCACCTCCGCGTGCCTCCGCCGCAGCTTCTGATCCGCATTCCTCTCCATGGCCACGTACACGTCGCTCATGTTCTCCAGCCTCCCGATGATCTCGATCCAGTAGCCCTCGAAGTAGTAGCCATCCTCTAGGTATATTTTGGTACCCCACGTATCCCTGTGCTTGATCAGGAGGTAGACGAGCGCCGACTGGTCGTCGGACTCCGGGAACTGCTTGTCCTTTAACTCGGACCTGAGGGTCTCGCCCCACTTGTCGTAGTCCGGCGTCTGGGGCCCCGTGGACGCCCACACGTCGATGAAGTCGAGCGACCACTGGCAATTGCGGATCATGAAGACGCCGGCGTTGAGGCTGACCCAGCTCTTGTTGCTGTACACCACATCCGGCCACCCATGGACGATGAGGTTGTGGTCGCGGTAGCGAGACAGGGGCGGGAAGAAGTCCATGTCCGTGAAGGCCGCGTCTGAGTCCACCCACCACACCCACTCCGCCTCCGGGTGGGCGAGCATGGCGGCTCGCACCACCGGGTACTTGGCCCAGTAGGTGTGCATGGCCGGGTGGAGAAGCGCCGTGTTGTAGAAGAGCTGCACGCCGTGGCGCCGGCAGTAGTCGACCTTGTTCTTGAAGAACCGGAGCAGCAGGTGATCGCCCACGGGGTTGCTGCACGGCCCCGGCTGCGACCCGGTTACCAAGACGACGCGCTCGCCTGCCTCCTCGCGGGCGAAGGTCGGGTGCAGCCGCAGCCACTCCCGGCGCTTGTCGTCCCAGTCGGTCATGTGGCCGTCGATCGTGTAAGTTACAGTCGGATCGTCGTAGAACGTCCTCTCCGCAGGGTCGACATCGAAGGCGTCTGCGTCTCCCGGGCCGGCGGCCGTGGGCGGATGGGAAGAGCGAGAAGGATTGACGAGTTCGATAGGGACCGGGACAGGGCCGAGGACAGACGAGACGGTCCAGACGACGAGGAGAACGACGGCGGCGCCGCAGGCGAAGCCGAGAAGGCCACTGGAAGAGGAGGAGCGAGGTATGAAGGAATTGAGAGTCTGGCGAGGCGTGGAAGAAGAGAGAGGGAGGTTGGAAGAGGTCACCATGGCCAAATCGCCACTATTAGATTGGGGAGATGATGGTAACAAAGTAGCATTAAATAGTGCACTGATATGCTCATGAGCCAAGTTTAAAGGAAGGTTGAATAAAATAAGTTACATAGATAGATATTAAGTAGACAGAATATGTACATTCAAAATGTTCTCTTCGTTCGAATTTTGGATTCATTACTTTGGGGATTGGAATAAATCGCTCGGAATCAATCGACACTGCTAGTCGTTTTGGATATAAAGACCTCTCGTAAGTTCTCTTTCATAATCTTAAAAATAGAAAAAAAAATTGATAAGAAAATGGTCATTCAAAATTTTGCATTTATTTTCTTATATATAAGATTATGCTATTTTTTTCCTTATATGCTCATTTTATTTATTTTTTCAATAAAAGCGGTTTGGTTGCTTTTAGTTACTTACTGATGAAAGCTGTCATGGTGAAATCATTCCATAGCCCAAATTATTACAAATATTGTCCATAATTATTTTGATTTCTTTTTTTTTCCTTTTCTTTTTCTTACTTTCCCTTTGTTTCTCTTCCGTTTTCCTTTCAAAGTGACAGACTGCCTTTCTCTCCTTTTAAGCAATATTTCTTATATAGATTACCCACCCATCAACTTAGAAGGAATAATAATTGGATTATCTATAGATAATCTCATGATGGAGTAAAATTAGATCATTTTAATTTATTCTAGTGTGGATGAACTTAATCCTCCTCTCTTTTTGGGCTGCCAACATAAGACGGGTAATTTATTTATTTATTTATTTGTTTATCAAACTGAAAAGGAATATCTAAAATAAATTATCATATTAATTGGTTTAACTCTATAATATATACATATATATATATAGTGCCAAACCCTAATGTTTCTACCAACAACACATTACTTTTTCCTTCTAAATTTCACTTTAAAGTTGATGGGTTCGAACGATATTTGACTGACCTGATAGAGATGTGTGATTTTAGTGATGTTGCGGTCTGGTTTGGAGTCCAAAAGGCGACAGTATGACAGGACATTTTGAGTTCCCAAGGAAAAAGCTAATTTAAAAAATCGATCCCAAATCACTTTAATTACTAGTACCCAAATTTAAATGGATGCACGGGCCTATTTAGCTTGACTAATAAACTAATAAATTATAACATTAATAAGTATTTTAAATAAAAAAACATAAGCAAATATATGTTGAGACAAATGTACTTATAATAATAATAAGTTATGCACTATTAATTAATAAAATAATTGAAAACTTATTTTTATAATTAAAAGGCTAAAATACCTTTAAGATATATAAAACTAAAACAAATTTTGATTAAGTTATAATAAATGAATGAGAATATCACAATGAATTTTGGGCTAATGGGGGCACTACTGTGAAAGATGTAATAGACGAGTATTTGAAAACTGTGAAAATGAGGTGGCATAGAAATAGCTTTCTGAATTCATGAAGACAATGAAACAAGTTAATATGTGAATAATACATAAAAAAAAACTAGGACAACATGGGATATAGGATCGTAAAACACATCTCAACAGAATCAAATAACAAAGAAATATAATCAACATAAACAGATCCAAATAGTTCAGGAAATATCTACACTGCTAAAATACTTTTTATTTCTCAGTGAAGTTGAAACAATGATGACTCCTTTATATTTCAGAAGCCCGATACAGTATAGGAGTTCCTGTTGTTCCTCCCTAGCCTGCAAATTAAAGGGTATCAGCTCTCAAAGAGAGAGGATGAAAAGCCTTCTAAACTCTTTGCAGCATAGAAATTCTGGCAGTTTTTGATAACATAAAACTTACAATTGATACAAGAGCCTGGCCATGACTATTTGCAAGTTTATATTCACAAATGAGAGCTTAATTGTTTTACTCAACTCCAGTTCTGATATGGCTTGTAACATCTTGCTTGCAACGAAAAAAACTACAAGCCTCTTAGACTAAGCTGCCAATGGAACTGGGAAACAAAGATGGTCAAGGAGGCAACAAATAACGCAGGATTATAATAGATGAATCATTTTTTTTGAGAGCATAATCGATGAATTATTTACCTTCAATATGTTGCATTTTAGAGCTGATAACTTTTCCTATCCTGTATTTCCACCAAGCTGTGTCAGATCTTCCTGCATTTATGTACATGAGATATATGACTTTTGACACATGACTTCAGTGGAGAACTAGTGCACAAGTTTCCAGCTCAGACCTGTAAAGCTTGCTGATTGATCCATTGCATTCTTGAAATACTTCCAACAGTTTGTGCACAAAGCTGGCTCTGTAGAAGTCCACATTATTTATTAGGCAGCTGAACGAATTTTGTTGTTCCACAGCAAATAGGTGTATGCAAGTACAAACTTTGCCACATATAAAGTTTCCCATGGCATCTTATCTAACTTGATCTACTACAAATTTAACAAACGTGAACCTGCAAGGCATAACCATGTTGTTGTTGGTTGCCAAGATCTACTGCTTCAGCCCCATGTAGTCCAAAATGACTACCAAAGGATAAATTGTTTGGGTCAACTTCTTCCTGAATTGAGAACAAATCACATTAACATCTGCAAAGGAGACAGTGGAAATGAATTTCATGATCCCTGCAATGTGCTAAATGAAACACAAACCATTAGGTCAATGCCAGCTTGGGTTCTATCATGAGGACTCAGATGTGAAATTGTCGAAGAAACTTGAACCAGATTATTTTGACTCCCATCAGATAATATAGTAAAAGCATCCTAGTAATAGAAGAAGTGGTCAATATGGTTAGTCATGCATTTTGTTCAGACCTTGAACAATTAATAAATTAACTTTCCAGTATTTTACCTTTTTGCTACTCCAATCATCTCCATGTTCCACCAGCGATTCCTTCCTCTTTTTTGGGGGCCGGCCTCTTCGCTTAGCTGATATAGAACCAAAAGTGTTGTTACCATCAGTTACATCCATCTGCAAAGCTGCATGGTTCTTGATACCTCCATCTGACCTGCTTTCAGATTGCAAAAGCCTACGCAGCAAGTCCTTCCATGCATCATCATTTGAGATAGATTTCTCCACTTCTCTGATTATTTGGAGCACAATCTGGTACTTATCATCAGATATTGTGCCAACCTCAGCAAGTTGAAGGCATCGTGCAGAAAGATAATCATATTTATCCATTTGTTTATTTTCTAAAACACCATCTGAGTAACGACTCAAAATATGCAACTGTTTGATATCCTTTCTCCATCGATTAAGGATATATTGAGGTGGAATTTCATAAACTTGTTGCACTGTGAGCACCGATAATGCATGTCTACACAGAATGCCCGTAAATTGGAAAAAGCCACAAGAACACTGCAGCTCAGATGCATCTGCATGGAATAATACCTCAAAAGTCTTATCATGGTTAACCTCACACTCTTTTGTATAAACACATTCTTTGACCTCAAAGGTAGATAAGGAGCCATCAACTTTTAACGAAGAGACCTGGCAATAAATAATGGCCTTTAGCTCCTCTTGGAATTTTCTGAACATGTTAAGTGTATATGCTTTGCATATTTGCTCTTCCATATGAAATTTCGACACTAGAGGTCGAGCTTTATGGAATGATTGGAAGTCTGCTTGAGCTTCCAATTCATATTTTGTCTGTATTACCATCTCGTACTTACTGAGGAAGCTCTTTAAAGAAGTTCTTAAAGACAAGGACCCTTCAAAAAAGGTACTGACACTCTCTTCGCTTAGGCAAGTTGACAATCCTGCCCAAAATGTGTCCTTCAGGAAAACAGGGGCCCAAAGTTGGCGGTTATCATATAAGAAACTAAACCATTCATTACCCTTAAGTCCATACTTCTCAGTTATTTCCATCCATCCTTGTTCAAATTCATCAACCTTCATAGAGTCATAGATCAGTTCCTTGATCACCTTCTGAATTATTTTCGACTCTGTACATTCTTTCAAATGTTCAGGAATCCTTTTGATAATCTTTGGTAGAGAAATACAATATCGAGCTTCAGGGAAGGCTTTGACAACTGCATCTTGAATTGCTTTTGAATGATCAGTAACTATAGCATTTGGAGGATGCCCTCGCATGGATGTTAGCCATGACTTAAATAGCCAAAAATAACTTTCGGTTGTTTCATCAGAAAGCAAACCACAACCCAATAACACTAGCTGTCCATGGTTGTTAGATCCAATGAAGAAAACAAGAGGAATCTCATAGTTATTATGTAGGCAAGTCGAATCAAAATAAATCACATCACCATAGTATTGATATGCCACTCTTGCCTTCGAGTCAGCCCAGAATATATTTCTTAGTTGCCCCTCCTCATTCAGATCAGATGAGTAAAAAAAATTTGGATTCTTGATCTGCATCATTGCAAAAAATTGTTGAATAGCATCATAGTCACCCTTTGGAAGTTTCAACCGATGTCCATTAACAGGTTCCATGTACAAGTTATCAACTGATGCTAGGTCTTCACATCCAGATGCTCGTGTAGCAAAATCTTTGGCTATTCCACTAGGTAGTTTTTTATAGCATCTTAAGGTACGAGCTGCCAGTGGGTTAAGTGCATGGTTGTGTTCAAGTTTAACTTCCACAACATGCATCAACCCATCACCTCGTAGCCTAGCTGAAAGTGTAGCTTCACAGTTGGTCTTCTTTGTTGACCTATATTGATGAATCGCATTTACTTGTCCCTTTCCCCACTTGTGGCACACAAGTGTAAGCTGCCGACAAAGACCCTTTTTAGTAAAAGCCGATTTTTTTATGGTCACACCAAACCCCACACGGATGGCATATCTCTTGTAGAAGCTGACAACCTCACCATAAGAGTTGAAAACCATTCCAACCCGAGGCAATCTATCATCTTCCCCAGTTAATATTTGATTGCCAATCAACTCAACCTTGTTACTTTCTCCATCATCATCTCCATCATCGAAGGTGACCAGTTCTTTAGTCCCATCATGTTGCTCTTCAATGGCAGACTCAGTAGACATTTTCTGTAAATGTAAAATCATCATCAGCAAAGCTAGAGTAAAAGTAAACAACAAACAATGTCCATTGCATGTGCATACTGAGTTTAAAGGAAACTCAAAGATGCATTGACCATAACCACCTGGGAAATTTCAGCATCAAATGCGATAGCACAGCCAATATTCTCATCATCATCAACAAACTCTGTATAAGTGCAGGTGTCATCATTAACCAAAGTTGCTTCTCTAGCCTTGTCCAACCCGCCATCCATGATGAAATTATATGGATTTTCTGAATTCATAATACACAAGGAAACACTACATGTTCAAATAGTTTAGGAAACCAAAGAGCACGAGAAAGGAAGTTGGAGGACTACAAATGTAACACCCAACTTTATCGCTAACGATCACTAGGGGTGAATCCGAAAATTCACGAATTCAATTTCAAATTCAAATTCCAACAGAAATGCATTCTTTAAAAAGTACTCTTAAATTTATAAAAAAATTAGCATGGCATATGTGTAAATTCGTCCATGCGTCAACATGCACACATGTACACACATATATACACTTTATGTTCAAGGATAAAGTGGGACTAAAAAAAGACTCAGACCCAAAACCTGGTCACTATGTCACCTCTAACTCAAAACCTTCAAAAAAGTGTCAACGCTTGAGCAAAATACATTGATTTCTCGCCAAATCCATCAAAGGTCACATGCCCATAATCAATACCATGATAGAGTTGCACCCGAATCATCTCATCCAATATCAATGTAGTCTCGGCTCCCATTTCATGTCTCGTATCCAAACACATCTTATGCCATATGCTTGATACCAGGCATCATGAGAACAAAGAACGAAATTGCAACTAAGAATCAAACATAACTCTGAAAATAGAACAAAGTGTATCAAGTGAAAAACATAACTAAGCTAGGTAATATGCTCCTTAATGTCATATCCTATCGCCTTTTATTAATGAAATTATTAATGAAACACTATCATGCAATCAAGTTGTCGCATCAGCGAGACAAGATTCTAAACTCCATTAAAAATAATATTGTCAAGATAAAAAAAATGACATTTTAAGACATGATAGAAGAGATTATTAGCTTTCAAACCCAATAGGAATATTTGAAAAATTATATCTGTAGACAAAGTTATAATTATATCAAGTATCATATGTAAAGACATCGAAACAAAATATGATTAAGGTTATAGTGGAATTTTCTAAGGATAACTGACAAGGGATTAAAATATGAGAATTTTATGAGTAAGACCCCTAATTGTCTACGTTTAAGAAAAATTGAAAGCACTGAATTATGATGCCCGAAAATAAAGTTATAATTTATTTATTGACCATAAGTTGAACCTGTTCGCACGTATTCAATGTTATCTAATTAATGATTATTGATCTTTTTTATTTTTCCTATTGATTGATCAAATATATTGGCGAACTAATAGAGCAAGATCTATTGGTGAATAATATACCGAAAGGCTTGGTTACTAATAGAGCGGAATGGCGTCGTATGATCCATGTAGCCGACCCCACCTAGTGGGATAAGGCTTTGTTGTTGTTGTTGTTGTTGTTATTGATTGATCAAATATATATCTCTATCATCTATCAAGCATTGTAATGCTGATCATCTTATCATCATGCTAGTCTCCTATTCATGATCCACATGAATTGACTATTTTTAGTGTTGATGCTTCATATGCAATCGACATTGTCTGATCGAGGATTGTTGACATTTTTGCCATTATGATTTTATATGGTATTAAAGAAATATTTACTTGATAAATCATTTGATAAAAATCCTATTGGACTTAATTATTCCCTTGATTATGAATTGTACTTGATCTAGTTTCACATTATTACAAGTGGTATTGATCTAATTGTCTATTTGACCCTCTATTGATCCTTGAGCTCCGATCAATTGACAACATTTGGTAAAAATCATGTGCGACTGAATTAAGCATAGAAGTCATATGATCATTTGATTATTAATTATCCTTTTGATTAAACAGTAGATCAAGGTTATTGTAACCTAATTATTCTACTGATTAAGATTTTCTCTTCTTATCAGTGTCGATCGTTTTCACCCATTATATTGAAAATAGAGCACGGCCTGAGTAACCTTCGACTCCACCTATGACCTCCCAACTCGGCCCAAACTCTGATTGTTTACATATATCCGAGGACTTAACTCCTCAATCGATTACAACTTATCAAGACATGCAGTAGTTTAGCCAAGATTCATCTTTACCTAATCCATATCCCGATTGAAAATGATTAATCTTATTAATAATTCTATTGATTTGATGTATCAAATTCGATCCTAAAGATAGTTAAATAGGTTAAACAAATAAAAGCAAAAAAAAAAAAAAGAGAATTTGTCAAGTTTGTTATTGATTGTATCTTATTGTATTGTTACTGGAGGGGCAAGTGGCATACCGAAGGAGATATTGAAATAGTAGGTCTTCGAGCTATTGTTCCTATTGTACAAACCCTCTTCCTTTTGTGCAACGAAAAGGGTTTCACAACAAGGGTGACATCCTTCCCTAAAATAGGGCATTGGTCAATGGCTCGATCCATCATTGATGATTGAACATGAAAGTACCTTGGAATATTCTAATTGAATAAAGAGCACGATCTATGACAACATTAGTGATGGAAGGAGTCTAAAGCTACTTCCAATCTAACTATTGAAATATAAAACATGTAATGCATCGAACCATAATGAAAGCAAAGCAAAAAATTCTAGCCGAAAGGTTTTACAGGCAGTACTGCAGTTGTACTCTGTACCAGAACAATTATTTACCCAAGTATGTGTCATTGTTGACAAGGTTAGTCCCCTTCAGAATGCGACAACATTCATTGTTATGATAAGTTAACAATTTAACATGCTTTTAGTTTAGATGCCTGCCTTAGAAAAGGGAAATCATGAACCTGATTTAGAACATCTCCATCTTCTTTGAGATAATAACTCATGAAGTTCTAGTTTTCCTAATGAGCAAATTCTTTAACAATACAAACTCAAAAAAACAACATAAGAAAGAATAAAGGGAACACTACCCTTAAAAAGGAATAAATGAGATGCTAAATATGTTGTGCTACACTTGATTCCTTGATATTGTATCTTATTTTCATGAAGGCTTCCATTTCATTCTGGTTCATGGCTTCTTGATCAATAACTATCCCGAGTGAATTTTACTGCAATGAGCTGTAGATTTGATGATAAAAAGGTTCATCATGTTTTTTTCTTCTCTATTCTACAATGTATCTTGATAAAAACTAAAGCAGGACAATAAAAGGTTCATCATCTATTGGTGAATAATATACCGAAAGGTTTGGTTACTAATAGAGCGGAATGACGTCGTATGATCCATGTAGCCGACCCCACCTAGTGGGATAAGATTTTGTTGTTGTTGTTGTTGTTGTATTCTACAGTTATGTATCTTGATAAAAACTAAAGCAGGACAATAAAAGGTTGACTTGATGAACCAATCCCGCCTATGTTTTATAGCCGGTCCCAAGCCCGGATAAAGGAGGAGGGTTGTGTTAGGCCCCGACAGCCAGCGTAAAACCCTGTCGAATCTTATGAACATGGATCAACGAATATATGGTGTATCCATGTAGCCGACCCCACCTAGTGGGATAATGCTTTGTTGTTGTTGTTGTTATTGTCATTATTATTATTGACACAAAGTATCACATTGAGAAAGCAAAGTATTAAATTGATTAGAATACTACCATTGTAATGATCATTGAATCAACGTATCAAATTGTTAATCTATCATTGATCATCGTTTCACTAGTTATCGAATAATGATAGTGTTACATTGATTATATTGATGTTGATTATTGACCCAAAGTTTTCTATTGATTTTGATAATCATTTTCAATGATTATACTTATATTGGTTATTCAACCACTAATTTATGTTGATATTGATCATTGTCCATTAATTGTTCATATTGATTATTGGGCATTGATTATATCAATATTGTTTATTGAATATTATCCCTAAGTATTGTTCGCATTGACTATTATCACATTCATTTCATTGATTTTTTATCATTTTATATCTATGATCATTGAAATCAATGCATGGTATGATTAATCAAACTATTGAAAATATCGAACTGAGATATTGATCATTTTTTATTGTCTTTACATGACACTCTATTTTGAATTTCATATTTATTAGGCGTAAAAGCGCATGGAAATTCATTGTAAAAACTCATGGAAATTTCATTCCTCTGCATTTGGATCCTACAGGTGATAAATTCCTATAGGTAAGGATGGTCACGTGCACGGTGGCAAATGTTCGTGATGACATTGGATTGCACATGAGTCTAAGGTTATAGATTGTCTTTTAATTTCATAAAAAAAATTATAGTTATCGAATTAGAAGAATGAAGCAATAAACTTTTACATATATTGAAGTTTAATTGTTATCATGGTCAAAGTCAAAGTAAAAATAATCAAAGTATAAGTCCCATCAAATATGCTTAATTTCTTTATAGTAAGAGGGTGTGTTTTTTGTGGTGTTACATTATTTGTGAACACTTAACTCATACAAAAATATTTCTTCTATATCCATTTTACGATATAATTACTAATCACATTTTGACTATATAAGCATTTTTGTAGTAAATTATCCAAATATAAATCGTTACACTAATTATACTTAAACTACTACTGTCAAATCAATCTCGAACCAATTCAGTGTTACCAAAATTAGCCTTAGCATGCATCCTTAGATCATTTTCCCATACAAAGACAGCATCTTTCTCAAATTCAAACGCATGGGCGATGATCATGTGTACTCACCGAATGTGACTCACTGCAGTTCTGACCTCGAACGATTACACTGCAAAACGCCGGCGATTCTGTCTGTTGGGCAAGTGAAATAGTGACGTTCAAAGAGGAGTGGATCCAGTATTCAAGATACCACCACTAATTAGATCGAATAATGTAACAAAGAGGTCGCCGAATTGATCCTGGTTGCCGGTGACTGCCGAAATCCAATCAAACAAACTCTAATCGAAATCACAATCCACGTAAACCCATCCAATTCAAACACAAACACTTCTAAACTCACCGCAAAAACAGTGGAATCTGAGTCCGGCAGCGTGCGAATTACTCTTTGGGCGACGCGAGCGGCGTTCTTCTCCCAGTTCCTACTCACGCGCAGAGCTTTCTTTCTTCGTACTCTTCGTGTTGGTGGTAGCAGATGATCGAGACGTTGTCGGACGGAGGCGAATCGGGCGGTGAATCAGGCGGCGGAACGACGGCGAAGCGGGCGTCGGGGTGTCCTGGTCGCGGCTCGTCCCCCCTCCCTTTTTTTATTTATTTCACGCTGATTTTTTTTCGCTCTTCTATCGTCCGAAATGACTAAGGGACTGTTTGGTATAATTTACTTATAAGTTAACTTAAAAAAATTTGGTAACTTATAAGTCAAAAAAAAAAAAATAGGAGAAGGATACTTATTTTCTTTCTAAAAAATAAGTCAGATAATTGTCTCATAACTAACTAGTTGTTATTAATATACATAGTTTTATATAAACGTGTAACTGCTTATTTTTAAAAATATGTTTCAGCCAATAAAATACTTATCAACACTTTAACTTATTAGTTATTTTATATGAGCTATCAAACGGGTCATGCTCTCCTTAAATTCAAATAAATAAGATTACAATAAGCAAAAAAAGCACAAAATTGATATTTCATAATTATTAGTTTATTACAAAAAAATTAACATAATTTGTGTTAAAGTTAAGGATTTATTTAGATGGACGAATAGGAAAATTGGAAATACGAAGAAATGAGATTAGTTAAACCATTATATTATATTTTTTATTTTATAAAAGTTAAGAAGAATGAGGTGAAATAATTGTCTTTTAAACCTCACATTTTTTTATTTCAAATGAATAAATAATTTTAGATCAAATTAATTCCTCTTTTATTACTAAATAAAATTATTTTTCTTATCACTAAATTAAACCACCTCCTCTTTTTGATTGATAAATTATCTTTTTTATTATCATTAGATATTACAATAAAATGTAAAAATAGTTTTTTAATAAATAAAACTTTTATTTTTTATACTATCATTTTATACATCTTACCCAAAGATGATCTTTCTAATGACATACTACACTCTATCACTACATTTCCCACTACACCACTCTATTACACTCCTCTATTAAATTTATAGTTTAATATTAATTTTGAAAAAAAATAGAGAAAAAAACCACTTGGCCGTGACCCATGTTGATTTAAAATGCGAGATGAGTCCTATTATGCATGCTCTACCGATGGCTTAATAATAAAATTAGAAAGGTGGGAGGGAATGCATAAGAACTAGGGCACGTTTCTATTTATTTTATATGTTACTGCTAGCTTTCACTTAAATTATTTGGATATATTATATTATATATTTTACTTATTCTAATCAAGACACATTTCTCAATTATCTAATAATGAAGTAGAATATTTATAAAGTGAGCAATTCACGAGCTGATGTCTATTTGGATGATAATAATATTATATTTTCATATTACCTCTTTGAAACTTATATTTGAATAAATGATAAAACCATGATACATCACACAACAAAATCTTATTATTATAATCATTAACAGTAATATAATCTTAATTATTATTTTTATTTCAAGTATATAGTATCATGATTAACAATAACATCGTAGTGATGATTAATTTAATAAATATATCATTTAATAATATTATATCTTTTATGATACAAAAATATATCATTTAAAATTATATTTATTCTTTATAAATCATTTACCTAATATATAAATTTATAATTCAATAATTCATTTTTTTTATAAATTTACAAGTTTCAATTGTATTATATAAATTTGACATTTTTTATCATAAGGTATTTTAGTGTATTACTTAGTAATCTTTTCTTATAAATAAACATTATTACTTGAATTATCAAATAACTTATTTATACATAGTCATTATTGATAATTTAATAGATATCATTTATTTTGTTGGGTACTCGAGACTGGCGGATAATGTTGAGTGGCAAACATTGACAACCATTTTATGAAAAAAGGTAAAACTTTGAAACTTACCTAAAATACAGGCGGATCATCGAAGGGGAAGAGGAGGAGAATGGAAACAGATTTGTGAAAAAGAGATTTTGGCGGATCGTCTCGGCAGACCGAACCGGAAAGAGACGAAAATAAGCATGGATTCATCGCACATTGATCTCAATCGTGCATGTGTTTAAAGCACGATCCAAGGGCTATGATGGATTGGTTGTAAGTTGAAACCAATTTCTTTGGTTGCATTCAACTTAATCTCATATATATATATATATATATATATGTGTGTGTGTGTGTGTGTGTGTGTGTGTGAATTTAATGGGCATGTTCTCTAGTCGTCCGATCTAATTTGGATGGCAGATTGGGAGGAGGATGAGGACAAGCTGAAAGATGATGAGGGAGGCGTATGCAGATGCAATGACTATTGGTACTCGGGTTGAGGAAAAGGTGGCTAGAGCATGATAGTGAGGCTAGAGGAGGAGGAGATGAGGCACCTCGTCGGCAGCTTTGAGAGGAGGACAAGATCAGGCGGCGGTGAGATGAATAGTGTGAGGAGAGAGATGAATCCAAAGTAGGTTAAAATTAAACTGCTCTTCATCTATCATCCAAAGTTGATCTGACGTTGTTGGATGTTGCCTAATTGACGTTGTTTGATCTAAAGTTTGATGCATGTTTGAACTATAGAAAGATGGGTCACTATGTCAGAGATTGTTCAGAGAAGAAGCCAGAGCATCAAAATAAGGGCTAGGACAAACAAGTAGAGAACCAACAAAGGGCATCAAGAAGAGTCTACACCATGTAGGTGAATGAGGTCTAAAAGTCCAACAAAATAGTCCAAGGTGATATCCTTGTAGCTGATCACTGTGCAAATGTATTGTTTAATTCTTGTGAAACTCGTTCTTTGAGTAAAGAAAAGAAACATGGAAACATATACCGAGTATGGATGAGAAGCATATTCCTAATGTTTTAGATGCACAAGAAAATGAATTTCTCCAGCTTAAGAATGCTTTGAATTGCAACTAGTGGATGAAAAATATGAACGTACATTATAGTATGAATGCCAATTTTGTTTAAAGTGGTTGAATTTTGATGTTTACCCAAATATTTTAGGTTGTTTAAAGGGATCGAATTTTCATGTTTACCCAACATTTTAAAGCAAGTAATAAAAATTTCAAAAAAATCAAAATCATTATTGGATACCCTTACATCTGAATCAGATACCCCCATTTGCATGGCATCGGAGACAATACCAAGATAAGGTACCCCTACTACAATTGATCAAAAGGACTCATCAAATCCAGTAAAAGTAGAAATAAAAAGAACTTCCTTCTACCTTGAGGTATGAATTCTTAGGCCTGAAACTCAACCATTTTTATCATAATAACTTTAGGCACTATCAAGCTACTGAACTTTTCACCATCCTTAAGAAACGTAGAAAGGCTAGTGGCTATTGAATGGAAGACATCAAAGTCATTAATCTCTTGTTATGCATGACATCAAAAGTCATTAGTCTCTAAAATTTCTTTAGAAGATAACTCTAAACATTTGATCGAAAGATAGAGAAAATTAAACATGAACATACAAGAAGTCATAAAAAATGAAACTTGTAAATTATGATTTAATCTACTTCATTTTTATAGTAAGTGTGCTAATCCTATTCAGGTAATCCCAAAGAAGTGATGGATGACTGCAGTTGAAAACTCGAAAGGAGAGTTGATTCTCTTTAGAATAACAACAGGTTGAAAGATGTGTGTAAATTTTTGAAAATTAAATAAGACAATTAGGAAAGACCACTTTCCACTTCATTCATTGATCAAATATTAAAAAGGTTAGCTAAAGGTGATTATTTTTCCTACCTATATGATTTTTTTGGTTTCCTTCATATTCCAATGCATCTAGTCAATCAAGAAAAATTACTTTCTCATGCCCGTATGAAATTTTTGCATATAACATAATGCCTTTTAGTTTATGTAATGCACCTACTAAATTCCAACATTGCATGCCTATTATATTCTCTGATTTTATTGAAAATGCAACGGAGATACTCATGAATACTTTTTCGGTCTATTGATATCCTTTTCTCAATGTCTAAAGAATCTTGATCATTGCAACATTTTGAGGATGTAAAAGACTTTAAATTGGGAGAAATGTCATTTTATGGTGCAATAAGGTATAGTTCTATATCACAGAAGGGCATTGAAGTTGATCCTACTAAGATTGTAGCAATTGCACAACTATCCCTACCTATCAGTGTAAAGAGCATCCTTAGTTTTCTTAGTCCACCTCTTCATTTTCTGACAATCATTAGAACAACTTATTGAACATGTCATGACCCCGGTTTAAACCTTGGTCTAATTCCCAAGCCGCGACATAATATGATCGATCAAATTCTTATGGCGAAAGCGTCATATTTTTATTAAAACATGTGAAATAAAATTATCACACTATTGTTCACAACACACTTATATTTAATCTCATAGCAAGTACACACGCGAATTCAAACTCGTACATTCCAAAAGGTTCTTGAAACATTTAGCTTTTACACACCATATAACACATTAAGAGGAGTCACATATCCTCACAAAAATATATCAATACTAAGTCTTCAAAAGTGCTTCTAATCCGATAATTCAAGCATGGCCACATAACTTATCTACTGATCTAAAAAATGTTAAAACAACATTATGAGTAAACAACAACTCAGTAAGTTAAAAACTCATAACCTATTTGTTACCATCTATTTAATTCAGATAAACTAATCGATATGTGAGGAACTTATAGGAAACAAGCTAACATCTTACTATTTATGAACAATTATCATATTACGAAGGATACTATATCAATTAATCTCAATGAAATAACATCTTTAGCATATCATATAGCGTCTTACATATTTGTTTCACTTCATATAACATTTCACATATCATATCATATCATATCATGTATCATGTCATATCATATCATATTATATCATATCATGTATTATGTTATATCATGTATCATATCATATAATGTATGCACGTATGCATAATGCACATGTCATATTACCAACTGGTCAGAGGAACATATTACCCCGTAGGGTTTCATATCATCCGAAAATATGAGGTATATTTCCTGCAGAAGACATATCATTCCTGACCAGAGGCTACATATCATCTCGTAGGACATCCTATCATCCCTGCCGGGAAACATATATTATCTCATAAGATATCATATTATTCCATGAAAATGGGGTACCTTCCCTGCATAAGACATATCATCTCGATAGAGGAAATGCAATGCATGATAGATAAGATGCATAATGCATGCATTAACCATATCATATCACTTAGAACACATATCATATAATTGCATTAAAAGTAATCCACTCACTTTTCAATCATATAGAACATATAGTCATATCAAATGACATTCCAAAGGCATAACATGAGCTATAACAATGATGAGTTACTTCTAGTGTACCTTAGTACATTAGGAATTCGTGTGGTGTTGAAAACATCATACATAATAATTAGTAAATATGTGATATTAATACAATTGTAATTTTGCATCGTAACAGACTTTACGAAGCCTAATCATTCATTTAAGGTATGTTGTATAAGGGCTCCACAAATTTCATCAATACAACTATATTCTTCACCTACCTAGTTTGCTGACAAATTAAGTGGTGTCGGGTGTAAAATTCATAACTTCTCGAATACATGTGATAATTAAGTAATTCTAATTTCCATGGAACTAGATTCCCAACACATATCAATCTCATAATTTTATTGCTCATATATGGTTATAAAAAAATCCAGATATTTGCCTCTGTACTCTTCCACTTTTTTGTTCTAACAAACTGAGTGATGTTTGCTTTAAAACTCATAACTTTCCTTGTACATTGTCTTTAAAAGTGATTCCTCTTGAATTAAAAGAGGAATTTAACATCTTTAATACATATAAATTAATCATTTACTATAGTATTTACAATTCAAATTACTCATCATAGAAAATAAAAAGGGCGACTCGAAATAATCGATTCATAACTTTTCGTATACAAATCCAATTAACCTGATTCTAGAGCCTATGAAAACTAACCTCAATTAGGGTTCATCCTACAAAATGTCATAATTTTTTAAAAACTCTAAGATGTCAAGATCATGTTGACAATTTTCGAATAGGACTTGTTGTCCAGCAAAGATGAAATTTCATGTTGGAGAACTAAAGTTTAATCCACACCACAAGAACATGGACATAGAGTCACAAAAAAATCATGGAGGCTCAAAAGAATAGATTTTCATCTGAATTTCATAGGAATAATTCATAGGGAAGGAGTAGAAACCTTACCTAGATGAAACCCTAGCAAGAAACCCTAGATCTCTTCTTCTTTTGCTTTTGTTTTCCTTGCCTTTGGTTGCTACCTTGTTGAAGTCATATGGGGCTGGTCAGGGTATGGTAAAATGGGATAAGAAGATAAGGTTGAGGGTTATATGTCATAATTACTGACCTAAAGTTGGTTGGATTTGAGTTCCATCTTTGCCCATTGGAGTTAATCTTATTTACAATAATATCATTTGGAATTGAGTAAATGGCTTGTCATTTATTCTATTATTTATTTTATTTATTCATTTATTTAAGACATTACATGTAAATAAGAAATTATCCCCATTTAGATTCAAATAAAATATTTAAAATATTAAATTTCAAAGGAATCAAAATCCAAATTTTTGTCCGAAAAACAAAATCCTTTTTTCGATTTTTCAATTTTGTGCTATCATTTAACCTAATTAAGACTTTACCTAAAAATTATTAAAAATCATACTTAACATACTTT
Organism: Pontederia crassipes; assembly: GCA_030549335.1. Classification (NCBI taxonomy): domain Eukaryota; kingdom Viridiplantae; phylum Streptophyta; class Magnoliopsida; order Commelinales; family Pontederiaceae; genus Pontederia; species Pontederia crassipes. The sequence continues at coordinate 39,650,286 of CM060184.1, read as the reverse complement.
CATGTATAGGAATAATTATCGGGACTTTAATTTTCCAAATTCTAATATTTTTGAAAAATCATTTTTCATTGTCCTTAGTCATTTGTCATCAATTTCAGGTGTTGGTTTCTATGGAGTTGATGCACATACGCTAATACACTTATCATAATACATCTCAATCATATAATATATGATTAATTTATATAATCTTATGTGCACCAAATCATGGATATTATAGAAAACACAATACCGTTGCAGACTTGGAGTGAAACTTGTTTGATTTTGTTTCTTGATAATTGTTTATATGTTTTTAAGAAAAACATTTGAAACAATTTTTTTCTTCTCCTCGATAGATCAAGCATGAGAGTAAATTTCTACCATTCTTTTTTATCGCAGATGATTGTGCTGGTTTCTTGTTCAAGCTTTAACTCATCCTCTGAATTAATGCTTAGATTGTCGTTTATTGTTTTATTTTGATCATCAAACTTGTGGAATAATTGTTTGATCAAACTCAAGGTGTTGTAGCTGGTCTTCTAGTTCAGAGAAGTACTTGCTAAAGTTTGGGCAAGTTTCTCTCACGAAGTAATTTCTCTTTTCAATACAAGGCAAACTCACCTCTTGATCAATTGATAATGATTAGCTCTAGTTAGTTGTGGTGTAAGTTTGATTTTTCTTTACACTTAAAACTTATATTGATCTTTGATTTGTTTTCTTTTCGACCATGTGCCTTGCTTTGATTTTTATTTAATTTATGACAAATATGACAGACATCACAATTAGGCACGTCACTAGAATGTACAATCATATAGTTAGAGTCATTCTATTATTTCTCAATATATATACACAACCATATAAGTGATATGATGTTTTCCTAAAGGGGATAATTTTGTATCGATTGACTATTAGAAAGTTGTATCTAGTCAAAATATTAGTTAGATAAATGGATAATATTTGATAATCAAATATCAATGCAATAAGATGATAGTGGTTAAATATTCATGATTCAAATTTAAGGCTCAATTATAAAAATGAAGTATTTGATAAACATAAAATTTCAACTTATTAGCATTAATGCAAATATCTCACCAAAAATAATTGCTTACATTTAACCTCTATTAATTGGCTGATACACCAATTAACATAATATAAAAAATTTTAAAATCTATCAAAATACACCTATTTAACATAATATCAAACCTTTTTAAAATATGATTGAAAATTGGATCGATCCTACCTCTCATTTAATTTTCAATTGGATGACAAATCGATGGATTTGGTTCAACCAAATTAATCAGATTAAATTGGATTTTCACTAAAATAATAATACTTTGTGTGAACTAAGATTGTACAGTGACGAAGCCACGTTAGATAATTAATAGCCATATTCACTTCTTAAAATCTATTGCTTGTTTTGACGAAAGTCTCAGGCTCTATGATATATAATGGATCAACGATTGAGATGCGCTCAGCATCCCTACAAAGTGGAATGTGCTTTGTAGGTACAATAATATATATATATATATATATATATATATATATATATATAATAAGGTTCAATGAGCATAGAAGCGGCTCCCTCTCCGTATGTGTGTGGCGCACGACATGAAGCGTCCATCAATGAATGGACTGTCGTCCACGATGTTGTATTTCAGAGAGAGAGAGAGAGAGAGACGGAGGGAGGGAGAGAAATGCGCGCGCGATGCTGCAGTCATTTATTCTATTATTTATTTTATTTATTTATTTACTTAAAACATTACATGTAAATAAGAAATTATCCCCATTTGAATTCAAATAAAATATTTAAAATGTTAAATTTCAAAGGAATCAAAATCCGAATTTTTGTTCGAAGAACAAAATCCTTTTTTCGATTTTTCAATTTTGTGCTATCATTTAACATAACTAAGACTTTAGCTAAAAATTATTAAAAATCATACTTAACATACTTTCATGTATAGGAATATTACCGGGACTTTAATTTTCTAAATTTTAATATTTTTGAAAAGTCATTTTTCCTTGTCCTTAGTCATTTGTCATCATTTTCAGGTGTTGGTTTCTATGGAGTTGATGCACATACGCTAACACACTTATCATAATACATCTCAATCATATAATATATGATTAATTTATATAATCTTATGCTCACCAAATCATGGATATTATAGAAAACACAATACCGTTGCAAGACTTGGAGTGAAACTTGTTTGATTTTGTTTCTTGATAATTGTTTATATGTTTTTAAGAAAAACATTTGAAACAATTTTTTTCTTCTCCTCGATAGATCAAGCATGAGAGTAAATTTCTACCATTCTTTTTTTATCACAGATGATTGTGCTGGTTTCTTGTTCAAGATTTAACTCGTCCTCTGAATTAATGCTTAGATTGTCTTTTATTGTTTTATTTTGTTCATCAAACTTGTGGAATAACTGCTTGATCAAACTCAAGGTGTTGTAGCTGGTCTTCTAGTTCAGAGAAGTACTTGTTAAAGTTTGGGCAAGTTTCTTCTTACTAAGTAATCTCTCTTTTCAATACAAGGCAAACTCACCTCTTGATCAATTGATAATGATTAGCTCTAGTTAGTTGTGGTGTAAGTTTGATTTTTCTTTACACTTAAAACTTATATTGATCTTTGCTTTGTTTTCTTTTCGACCATGTGCCTTGCTTTGATTTTTATTTAATTTATTACAAATACGACATACATCACAATTAGGCACGTCACTAGAATATACAATCATATAGTTAGAGTCATTCTATTCTTTCTCCATATAAGTGATATGATGTTTTCCTAAAGGGGATAATTTTGTATCGATTGACTATTAGAAAATTGTATCTAGTCGAAATATTAGTTAGATAAATGGATAATATTTGATAATCAAACATCAATGCAATAAGATGATAGTGGTTAAATATTCATGATTCAAATTTAAGGCTCAATTATAAAAATGAAGTATTTGATAAACATAAAATTTCAACTTATTAGCATTAATGCAAATATCTCACCAAAAATAATTGCTTACATTTAACCTCTATTAATTGGCTGACACACCAATTAACATAATATAAAAAATTTTAAAATCTATCAAAATACACCTGTTTAACATAATATCAAACCTCTTTAAAATATGATTGAAAATTGGATCTATCCTACCTCTCATTTAATTTTCAATTGGATGACAAATCGATGGATTTGGTTCATTGAATTAATCAGATTAAATTGGATTTTTCACTAAAATAATAATACTTTGTGATTGATAATAATATGTGTGAACTAAGATTGTACAGTGACGAAGCCACGTTAGATAATTAATAGCCATATTCACTTCTTAAAATCTATTGCTTGTTTTGACGAAAGTCTCAGGCTCTATGATATATAATGGATCAACGATTGAGATGCGTTCAGCATCCCTACAAAGCACGTACATTAATATATATATAATAATAATAATAATAATAATAATAATAATAATAAGGTTCAATGAGTATACGAAGCGGCTCCCTCTCCGTATGTGTGTGGCGCGCGACATGAAGCGTCCATCAACGAATGGACGGTCGTCCACGATGTTGTATTTCAAAGAGAGAGAGACGGAGGGAGGGAGAGAAATGCGCGCGCGATGCTGCATTTCACACAAAAAGAGAGAGATTGGGAGGAAGGGAGACTTGGATGATGCTGCATTTCATACAGAGAGAAAGAGTGGAAGGGAGGGAGATGCGAGATGTTGCATTTTACAGAGAGAGGGAGAGGGAGGAAGGGAGACGTGCGTGCGATGCTGCATTTCACATAGACAAAGAGAGAGTGGGAGGAGGGGACGTGCACGCAATGCTGCATTTCACAAAGAGAGTGGGAGGGAGGGAGCATTTAGGGAAGGAAGGAGATGCGTGACAGAGAGAGAGAGGGAGATTGGGAGGTAGACGCAAGGCGGGGAACATAGAGAGAGAGAGCTGCGCGACACGCCGGAAGGCCTCTGCATCCGCCGGATTCGCTTCTCTCACGCGACAATTGGCGAACGGGAGGTGTAGTAAAGACAAGATGAACGTGGAAGGGATCAAAGGGCATCGTTGCTGAGTGCAATGTGCTGCTACTAGTAGGAATGGATGAGGAGATGGAAGAGGAGGTAGTCCACAAGATTTAACAGTGTGGGGTTTGATCGTGAGACAAGGAGGGAGGGAGACAGAGGGGAAAAAAGGAGAGAGAGAGAGAGGAATATGAGTTGGTGGAAGGCCGCTATAGTTCTTTGGACGACGGTCGTTGATCCGTTGATGAACAATCAATGTTGCGCGTGACACGATACGATGCGAAAAGAGGGAGGGAGACAGAGGGGAAAAAAAGGAGAGAGAGAGAGAGGAATAGGAGTTGGTGGAAGGCCGCTATAGTTCTTTGGGCGACAGTCGTTGATCCGTTGATGAACAATCAATGTTGCGCATGACACGATATGATGCGAAAAGCACAGCGCCTGCGCTTTTCGCATCATATCGTGTCACGCACAACATTGATTGTTCATCAATGACTGTCGCCCATATATATATATGTGTATGTGTATGTATGTATGTATATGCATATATAATCTTTTATTTATAATTTGTTACTTTTTTATTTTTTAATTCACTTTTGCTCAACTTTGAGAATTATCTTAATTACCTCTAGGGGTGAAAGTGATTCGGGTCGGGTGATTTTTACGTCGAAAAAAATTAACTTTTAAATTTTGGATGATTTTTTAGAGCGTAAAATCATATCGTGTCACGCACAACATTGATTGTTCATCAACGACTGTCGCCCATATATATATATGTGTGTATGTGTATGTATGTATGTATATGCATATATAATCTTTTATTTATAATTTGTTACTTTTTTATTTTTAATTCACTTTTGCTCAACTTTGAGAATTATCTTAATTACCTCTAGGGGTGAAAGTGATTCGGGTCGGGTGATTTTTACGTCGAAAAAAATCGACTTTTAAATTTTGGATGATTTTTTAGAGCGTAAAAGATCACTCTAAATTTTTTTTGAGAAAAAAAACCGACCTAGGCGGTCTCAGTTTTTTCGGGTCAGGGATCTACTTAAAATAATATTTTTTTAAAAAAATTAATAGACATTAAATACATCGCAAACTATGTTTTAAAAAAATAATATTTAACTCTAAGTTCATAAAGAAACTAAACTAACATATTATCACATTATAATTTAAAATATTATAGTCAATTTTATACAAATTTTATTAAAACAGATTAATAACTTGATAATATTCAAGTTTAACTATAACATAATAATTCAATAATATAGTTAATCTAATAAATATGGTTAAAAAATGTAAAACTTTAAAATATTATTTGAAAGTTGAGATAATATTTTATAAAATATATATTTTGTTCGGGTCGGGCCCTCCGATTTTTTTTATTAGGAGCCCTAATTTAAATGGGTGACTTTAATTATTCAAAAAAATCAACCTAATTTTCATCGGAATTCGAGTTTGCGATTTTTTCGGGTCGGCTTTTTCGATTTGGTTAGGTTTTTTAGGTGAGTAGGTTTTTTCTTACACCCCTAATTTACCACTCAATATTTTTATTTAACATATAAATATGATGTTATGGCAAATGGTCAAAATACTTAAGATTCTCAGTTGACATTTTGTGTTAGGTTGAGTATTGAGGATGTCCATAATGGTAATATGAAAGTTGCATAATCAGATCGGTCAAGTGATGTAGTTCGTGGTCATCGAATTAAGGAACATTAATGGAAACACTTTTTGAAATATGCTTCAAGCTGCATGCTGGCACATTCATTATTGGGGACGTGGTTTGAGCATGCATTTTAGGGCAGACCAGATGGTTGTGCTATGAGCATTTTAGCTGCTCTTGGTCAATCTCTTACACCCTTATTTAGTAAGCTATTAATTCAAATAAAACTAAATTTAACAAATAATCGAGAAGAAAAATGATTTTTAAGTCTATATTAATTGTAGGCACATAACCATGTTCACCTCTAACTAGTTCCAATTCGAAGTTGGAATACTTCTAGTTTGCTGAGCCAGAAATTAATATCACGTTCTCTCGTTGATTCATCGTTCTCTGAGTTAACAACTAGGGGTCACGTCTTTTCCATCAGTTTCTAATTATTCTAATTTGATTACATGGAAAACATGCAGGATGACAAAATATAAAAAATGAGCATTAATTTTGACTTGAGGTCGTCGGGACAGAATAGTCAGTCCTTAATTTTCATACTACTGTTCCCGTTCTTGTGTCTGTACGTAGCATGCATGGTCGGTAAATTTTGTTACTTAATTTCTTTCTTCATGAAATGTATACGCATAATTAACTAAAGTTGCCTACTATGTATTTTGTTACGTTTATCTATAATTAAAAAATCGGGCATGTATTTCAAAGCTGATTATCATTAAAGACAGATTAGGTTCTTTCCTTCCTTTAAACCTTAATGAGCCCTTAATTGCTTCAGTATTATAAAATGAATGTTATTCGGATAGAAACTGCTATATTATTATTATTATTATTATTATTATTATTATTATTATTATTATTATTATTATTATTATTATTATTATTATTATTATTATTATTATTGTTATTATTATTATTATTATTATTATTATTATTATTATTATTATTATTATTATTATTATTATTATTATTATTATTATTATTATTATTATTATTATTATTATTATTATTATTATTATTATTATTATTATATATGTATGTATGTATAAATCGAACATAATAACGTAACATGCACACATGACCAAAGATTACAATATGCAGTTGCCATTCGAAGTGCTCAAAGTGTGGAACCGCGAGCAAGCTGCCGGCATGCAGCGAATTCCTTCCTCTCCAGTCTCCAGTCAAATCTCAGCAGCAATAATTCACGTAGCAACACAGCAAATCAAAACTGCACCCACCAAGACACAGATAGATAGATAGATAGATAGATAGATAGATAGATAAATAGATAGATAGATAGAGAGAATAGATAGATAGATAGATAGATAGATAGATAGATAGATAGATAGATAGATAGATAGATAGATAGATAGATAGAGAGAATAGATAGATAGATAGATAGATAGATAGATAGATAGATAGATAGATAGATAGATAGATAGATAGATAGATAGATAGATAGATAGATAGATAGATAAATAGATAGATAGATAGAGAGAATAGATAGATAGATAGAGAGATAGATAGATAGATAGAGAGAATAGATAGATAGATAGATAGATAGATAGATAGATAGATAGATAGATAGATAGATAGATAGATAGATAGATAGATAGATAGATAGATAGATAGATAGATAGATAGATAGATAGATAGATAGATAGAGAGACTTCTTACATTGTTTCCAAGGAAGAAGATCCCGTACTACCCTCTTCCTTCGACTGCCGAGTAATACCGGAGCCGGTCGGAAGATACACCTGCTGCGGTGCGTACCCCTGCGGCGGATAGTACCCCTGCGGGGGATACCTTGGGGCGGAGGGACGGCATGGCATACGTATATATGCATACCTTGGGGCGGAGGGACGGCGACGGAAGGCTGCAGGTTGTTGTGACTCATGTCTTCTGCTACAATATGTATATATGTATATTCTCAGGTACTTGTCGTCGGAGAAACCGGTGGATTCGAGAGTCGATGGAGACGAGAACGTCCCCGGTGTGGTTTAAATAGGCGATACAAGTAAAAAAGCCAAGGAAGATATTTAAGATAACTAACTAATTAATATCATCCATTAATTGGTGCCGTGCATGCCGGCGACGCGACTTCATCTCCAGTCAAGTCTCCGAAGCAGCAATGCATCCAAGATGAAGTAGTGGAGGCAACAGCAGAGAACCGCCTAGCTCCACACAAAATTAATTAATTCGTCTGCTCTTGACTTCGCCTCCGGACAAGTCTCCTCTCAAAGAGACTGTGGGTCACTGGGTCACCTCATGGGGCCTCATGGCATTGCAGGCAATCGCTATGATTAAAAATAATATTTATTTATTTATTTATTTAGACTATATTATAGCTTAATAAGTAATTAAGACAGATCAGGCTTACAAATCTAACAATTATATATAATATATGTTTGTCTCCCCTTTAAACATTGGATCTCAAACTACAATAAATGAGCAATAGTTGAAACATGGGTATAGCAGAGCGCCATTATGAGACTGAATGTTCTTTTATTTTAAAATTTTATTTCATTTGTCTCTATCGAACTTCTCGAAAAAATAGATAAATGACACTAAATAGTTGCATGACTTAGTAAGCGCATGCCGGTACAAAGGTACCCTTATCAATATCATATGGCTTCTAATTATATATATTGTTGTTCCAGTATTAATTCTCAATGGTTACTTTATTCATTCATGGAGTGGCCAGGTACTCTTGACCGAACCTTCCTGGACTTGTAAGGCATTAATCGCTCATGATAGTGCCGTCAATTTCACAGCATTAATTACATTGCATGCCAAGGACATATCTATATATATTATATATATAAAAGATAAACAGTGAAGAGCCACGTGACATCTTCACAATTTTTTGATAAAAATAATTTAAAAAATGAGAGTAATAAGAATATTTGGTATATGTTAATAATATATATATATATATATAATTATGTAAGATATATGTCATTTAAAAGGAAAATTTATCTAAGTCCATAATCTTTAATAAAGTTTGTTAAATAAGGTGATAAATTAAATTTAAAAGGTAACTCTTATTTGATTAGGAGTAGGAGTTTAGGATTTGTTAACTTTGTGTTCATAAATATAACTAATTAATCTTAATCATATATGACCATTATAAATATTAAATATTATAAGTTCCTTAAATAAATTAATAAAGTTAAGAATTCAACTCAAACTTAAATACGAATAAGTGTCATATAATAAAATCACTACGTCACTTAATAATTGAAATAATCATAATATATTTAAAAAAAGAATTGAATCAAATATAATAGAATTAAATAGGAGTCCAACTTTTACAAACTTAGTCATAAATATAACAAAATCATAATTATAATTTAAATATAATCATAATTCTAATCTTTCTGTATATATAATATTTAGAGTCCTACATATATTACACATTTTTTAGAAAAAAATAATCATATATATAATAGAAAAATATCTATATAATTTAACATGTTTGTTACCGAAAAAGTCCAATTAAAAATGATAACATAGAATTAATTCAATAGATAGATAGAGAGAGAGCACAAAATTAAAATAATAGTATAAATAGCTTAAAACTTTAGATATAATTTAGATATGGTTTTACCCATTAGGATTTAATTTTTTTTGAAAAAGTTAAAAAATCTGATAATAATAAGAAAACTTCTCCTTTTAACGGACTTAATTAATCATATATATAATAGAATAATATCTCATATAATCCGTAGAGAGAGAGAGTTTAAAATTAAAATAATATTCTAAACAGCTTAAAAAGTGTAGATATGATTTTAGATTTATGTTTTTTAATAACAAACTTTTGAATATTTTTTATGAAAAAATGAAAAAATAAGAATAATAATACTGCCCTTTTTTAATATCCTTATCAAAAAAATCAGAATTTAATTCTATTTTAACATAATTGTAAATTTTAAGAGTTTAAATCGAAAAGATAAAAGTAATCCTACAAAGTTTGTTAAATAAGATAAAACTGAATAATAATAATAATAATATACTGAAAAAATTAATTGGAAAAAAGAAGAATGATATCGGAACATAATATAGATAAATTTAATAAAATTAATATATGTTAAATTATTATCTTAAACATAACTAATTTTAATCGTAATAGTCCAATCTTATCACATTGATTTATATATACCTATGTGAACAATATTACTTATCCTAATATATTATCTTAAGACACATATAATCTAATATCACGAAGACTTATTTTAATAATAATTTTGTAATATCTAATATCCTATACTATATTTTATCTTTCTCAATGTAGTTCGATATTATATAGGGATTATAATTAAATTGAAAAATAAAGAATAATGATATTGGAACACAATATATATATAATTTAATAAAATTAATATATGTTAAATTTTTATCCTAAACATAACTAATTTTAATAAAATTAATAAGTCCAATCTTGTCACATTAATGTATATGTACTAATTTTAATCTATATATGTAAACAATATTACTTATCCTAATATATTATTCTAAGACACATATAACCTAATATTACCAAGACTTATTCTAATAATAATTTTGTAATATCTAACATCCTATACTATTTTTAATGTATATATTAGATTACAAATAATAATCCTAATAATAATATAATTTATTACTTTAATATTAGAATTTAAAATTGACGTCTAACAGATTTACTACTCCAAAGAAATAGAATATTAGATTAGGAAATAGGAAATAGTATAGGATATTATATAAATAATCTGATAGTATATATTTACTAATCCAATGAAATCGATTGGTATTATGATTTAAATAGATATTAATACCATCAGAATTATACATTTCTATGGTATCAAATATTATAATATTAGTATTTTGTACCTAATAAATTTTCATGTGAATACATTATGGTTACTATTATGTATAGACAGATAGATATATACTTAAATAGTATTACGTAGTAGGATATTCTAATGCAATACAAAATATTATTTCTTATATATTATTATATATATTAATATTGGGGATAGTTCAAAATTGTTTTGCGTATTTTATCTTTCTCAATGTAGTTCAATAGTATATAGGGATTAGAAATAAATATCAATATAAATAATATTTATAGATTCGGATTATGTTTAGGAACGGTTAGGATGAGAACGTACTAGGTTTAGTTATATTGATTATATTATTATTAGGATTAGTTATGTGAAGGATGAGGATTAGATTAGTTTAATATAATCTGATGGAATTGTATATTAGGATTAGGATTATAGTTAATATTAGAATTTGAAGTAGAATGGGATTATTAACATTAATATACATAATTATCAATGTTATTGAAGTCCTACTTATACTCAGATTAAATAATCTAAAATTAAAAGAATAAAACTTAACTTAGGCTTATGGTTAATATTAGAATTTTAAATAGGTTGGGATTATCCGTGTTATTGGAGTCATATTTCTATTCAGATTATAATGATATTATTATTTTTAAATCTATTTACAGAAAATAAAAATTTCTTATAATAAAGTTTGTTAAATTAGACAATAACATTTCTGAAATTAGAAAAAAGGATTACCTTTAAAAGATAAATTTAATTTGATTAGGAATAAATTTCAAATATTAATAATAAAATTGTGTAATATACACAATAATATATGTCTAAATTGAATGGAATTTCATATGAAAATTAATAAAATTAAATTGAGTAGAAATAGGACACAGTAGGTTCAAACGAGAAAAAAGAAATAGTGCAGAATAAAGTATAAAAATAAAATTTAATTTATTCTTATTTTCATATTTAAAAAATAACATTTGTAAGATGAAAATAAAAGATATTAAATCTAAAAGGTAAATATAATTTGATTACGAGCTAGAAATTTTGTATGAGTAAATCTAATCATATTATTATTTTCAGATTTATTTATAGAAATTGAAAATATCTTATATTAAAGTTTGTTAAATCAGGTAACAACATTTATGAAAATAAATTTAAATATTAGGAGTAGAATTTTCAGAGATGCAAAAGTAAAAAATTAATAATATTTTTTATTATAACCCAATAATATATGTTCAAAATAAATGAAATTTTATGTGAAAATAAACAAAATTAATTTGAGTAGAAGTATGAGTATTAATAGGTTTGAATTGAGTTAAAAAAAAAGAAACAATGAGAATCAAATATGAAAATAATTCGTATTTGTTTACCTGAAATAAATTTTTTTATAACAAGGTTTGTTAAATTAGTTAATAGCATTTTTAGCTAGAAAAATAAAACATATATTAAATTTAAATCTAATTGGTTTATGAGTAGGGTTTTTGGTATGAGTAAATATTTGAAACGGAGTAAAATATTTGGTATTAAATCAAGAAAGATAGTAAAACATATTTAAAAAACAAATTAGGTTAATTTTAGAATAAAAAACTAATTATAAGTAGAAATGAGAGTTTCGATATTTAAATATTTTTAAAAAATTCATTAAATTGATTGTATCATGACATAAATGTTTTAAAAGTTAAATCAAAAAATTATTTTAAAGCTAATATACATGTATTATTTTTTAAAAAAATTAAGAAAGTATCAAATTGTTCATGCTTAATTATAAACTCATTCAAAATATTCTTGTCTCTGCCAAAAAAAAACTGACAAATTCATAGTACTAATCTTTTGCATATAGATATTAAGTTGTTTGATTTTTTTTATTTTAACATATTATATGATTTATAAAATAAATTATGTCAATTAACTGTTCAATACGTAATACTTAACATGCATTAAAGCATTAGAGTAATTTTGATCTCCCTCGAGTAGTAGACTTTAAATTCAGGATTACTCTTTAAAGTTTAGTTTTAATATCACAAAAATTTATGCACAAAAATATTTTCATATTTCGATTAGAGTAATCCCTTCATAAAAGTTTGATTTTATTATATTAATTAATATTTTTAGTTCTTTCAAGAATGAGTGAATGTGTATTGCTTAAGGTGAATAAAATTGTTTCTAAGAGCATCAATCAATTTTTTTATTTTATATGGTTATTCTGCCAATGATGAGTTATCATTCAAAATCATTGAAATTAAACCTATTAAAGAATTAAGTTTGAACCTCTAAGTAATTATTTTTCTTTAACAAAAAGTATTTCATATTTTTTATGTTTAAAATGATATTATAAATGCATTTTTTAAAAGAGAACTTTTGAATTGTCCCAATCATAATTGAATTAGGCCTTAAAAAATGTTCAAAAAAAAATTAAGAATGTTAAAAATGAATTTTACTGTCAACTTTTTAATTACATTAACATAATTTACAACAACCATGCGATTTTAGACTAGTGTATATATATATATATATATATATATATATATATATATCGCCATGCACTCATGCTACTGCATGCCATGCGTTGATGACATGGACTGCAAAACCTCAACTCTCCGTATGGGGTTGATCTTGGGACTTCTACGCAATGTTATTAAAACCGGACCGGACCGGCCGGTTTAACCACGAAACGGTAACAAATCCGATCCGAGCGAACATTGGAAACCGGAAATGTAATTAAACCGGATTGGACCGGATTAAACCGTCAAGAACCGGCGAACCGGACGAAACCCGGTTCATCATCGATTAAGCTTTTCCAAACATTTTAAAAAAGCCGCCGCAGGGCACTTTGGGAAACAAAATTAAAAATGGGCTTTTAAGTTCTTTCCTAATTTGTTTTTACTTTTTAGCTGGCTACTTGGCGATTTTGGCTTGGGGCAGGAACACGACGACGTTTCGACTTCCGACCTCGCAGCGTCTTTTCGGCATTGGTGCAACTCGACTGCATCTTTGTTCTCCGGCGATAGCGACTTCCGACGACGCAGCGTCTTTTCGGCATCGGTGCAACTCGACTGCATCTTCTTCCAAACGCAAAGCTCTGTTGGTTAGTGATATGTCCACCATTTTTGTTAACATCTGTCATATGTGTGTGTGAATAAATTGAATATACCAGTTATATGCCAACATTCAGTTTTTTTTAATAAAACGAGTTAATGAATCATCTTTCCAGTGACCTCTTAGGCTCTTACTATATCGGAACATTTTAATAAAATTTCTGACGAACACCATCGTAGTGCTACAGTCTTCAAATGTTTCTCTGGTCATTGGCATTGCCATTAACACAAAGACAAAAATTATGAATCAAAGTGTTACTTTATTTACAAAATATTAACTAAGATATACCAGAATACAAAAATTATGAATCAAAGTGTTAACATCTGTGTGTGTGAGAGAGGGGGAGAGAGAGATTGAGACGGACAGAGAGAGGTGTCGTTGCTATGAATTGCATGAGAGAGAGAGATGTGTTGTTGCTATGAATTGCATGAGAGAGAGAGAGGTGGGGTGATTAATGTTTGGTCTTTGTATGTGTACACATGCCATATATATAAGTAACATTTTTATATGAAAATATTCTAGCTCTGATTGCCTTTTCGATTTAATGATGCATACAGTAGTTCATTTTTTTGTGATATATTGATGTATTTAGATTTTAGATGTATGATATTATTTCAAAATGACATCTCTAATAGCTTACTATCAATTTTAATTAATTTTAATTTATGAATTAGTTACTTTCTTTAAATTTTTATGATATGACTTTATTTAATATTTAATTAGTTTGCTATCGCAAAAAAGAATGACTTCTCAAGAACCACCTTCAACGCAAGCTTCTACAACTCTTATATTGGATCATTCAGTTAGGCAGAAAAGGGATATAGCATGGAAATATGTTAGTGAGGCAGCAAATGCAAACGACAGAAAGATATTGTTATGTTGTTTTTGTCAAAAACAAGTTGCAGGTGGAGGTATCAATAGAATGAAACAACATATAGCTGGGATAAAAGGAAATATTGATCCATGCAAAAAGGTTCCAGGTGAAGTCAAGTTTGAAATTAAAAACACATTAGAAGCTATATCACAGAAAAATAAGGACAGACAAGGGTTGATTGAAGATCTTGCTTCTAATGAAACCATGGAAGGTCCTATTTCTCAGTCTCATTCTAATGCTACAGGAAAAAGAAAAAATTGTGAAATTGAATCATATTTTCAAACTGGAGTAAGTGATCCTTCGCAACCTAGTATTAAAGCATGCATGCAAAATAAGGAAAAATGGAAGAACACTGACTTATCAATTGCAAGGTGGTTTTATGATGCATGCATTCCTTTTAATGATTGTAATTCACCATATTTTCATGCTGCTATTGATAACATTGCTAGTATGGGACATGGATATAAGTCTCCCTCTTTTCATGCATTGCGTGTAAATTTATTGCATGATATTAAGATTCAAGTGAGGTTATTAATTGAATCATTTAGAAATACTTGGAGTGAAACGGGCTGCACTATTATGGGAGAGGCCTTTAATTAATTTTTTAGTTTACTGTCCAAAGGGAATTTCTTTTATCAAGTCAGTTGATGCTTCTGATATTTGCACTAATGCTGAAAATTTGTGCAGTCTTTTTAGTGAAATTGTTGAATGGGTTGGTCCTAGAAATGTTGTTCATATGGTTACAGACAATGGTGCAAATTACAAAGCTGCAGGTAGTAAACTTATGGAGAAATATCCTTTTATTTTTTGGTCACCTTGTGTTGCCCATTGTGTTAACTTGATATTAAAAGATGTCGGAGAGATGCCTACTGTGGAAAGCTTAGCAGTCCTTACTTCTAAAGTGACTGTATTTGTATACAACCACAATGTGACATTGAATTGGCTAAGAAAGAGAGAAGGTTGGCGTGAAATCATTCGTCCAGGTGCAACTAGATTTGCAACTACATTTATTGCTTTACATAGTTTGCATCAACATAAGGATGATTTACAAGCTTTGGTAATCAGTGCTGATTTTAAAAAGTTTTTGAAAGAAAAGAAAGGTAAAGAAGTAAAGCAAATTGTGTTGGATGAAAATTTTTGGAATAACTGTTTATTAATTGTCAAAGTGATGACTCCATTGATACGTTTGTTACGAATTTGTGATATCGATGTCAAGCCATCTTTGGGTTATGTTTATGAAGGAATGTACAGAGCATGCTCAGGAATTATGGCAATATTTAAGAATAAGAAAAAATTGTACAAGCCTTATGTTGATATTATAGATAAAAGATGGGATCGTATGTTGCGTCAAGACTTTCATGCAGCTGCATATTATCTTAATCCTGCTATTCAATATGATCAATCCTCCTTTTGCCAACAATCTGATGTAATGCGTGGTTTGCTAAATGTGATTGACAAGATAGATGATGAATCTCCGAACACATCAATATTAGATGAGATAAAAATTTTTCGAGAACATGAATTGGGATTTTCTCGTCCTAAAGCTCTTGCATCTAGTAAAGTTGCTCAGCCAGGTAAATTTTAATCTCATTACTCTTTTGTTAATATGTATATTCTTTTTAACTTCAAAGTTTGTAATAGTAACTCTTTTTGTTTTTCTTTTCATACTCAATGGAAGATGAATGGTGGCGAATATTTGGTCATGATGTTCCAAATTTACAAAAGCTGGCTATAAGAATCCTTGGCCAAACTGCTTCTTCCTCCGGATGCGAACGGAATTGGAATGTATTTGAACGCATTCATACTAAGAAGAGAAATAGATTAGAGCATGAAAGGTTAAATGATCTTGTTTATGTTCATTACAATTTGAGGTTGAAAGAAAGGTAAGTGCTCTTTTTTAATATAATTTTAGTTCTATATTATATCATGAATCAAAATAATTAAATTAATTATTGATTAATCTTAGGATGTCAATGTTCAAAAAATTATATGATCCAATTGATATTGAATCAATAGACAAAACGGAATTTTGGATTATGGAAAGAGAAGAAGAAGGGGAACTTGATTATGATGAACTTGATAATATGGTTCAAGAAGAAATTCCAAAGGACATTGAAGGGTCAAATGTTGAAGGTTTGTCTTAATTTACTATGTATTGTTTGTTTATATTCTAAACTTCTAATATTATTTTGGTGGAGGATATTTAAATTTGTGCTATTTTTTATTTTGTAGATCTTGAAGATTACATGTTGGATCCAATAGAATCTCAAGAAGAAGATGAAAATAATGATGAAGATGATTAAGATGCTATAGACAAATGTTAAACTATCTTTTTTCTTTAAGATTTTGATTAATTTTGAAACCTTTTGTATGAAGATAAACTTTTGTTCAAATCTTCAAGATTATGTTGTTTGAAACTTCCTTGATGCATGGGTGTTTGAAGTCATCTAATGATCAATATATGAATGTTTAAAGTTTTGTTTGATTGTTATATTGTTGTAGTATAAATGATTTAATTATGATATATGAATAAAGATAATATATTGTTTATTTATTATTTATAATAAATAATATTATTTTATTTAAAATCCGGTTCAACTCGATTGAATCCGATTCAACCGATTCAACCACGACCCAGTTGGCACACCGGTTCATTGGCCAGTCCGGTTATAATAACATTGCTTCTACGGGGTTAGATGCATCTGCATCGGGGTTAGTGTCGTGTATATGATGCAAATTAATTAAATGATTATGACAGAATGTTCGTTATAACCATATAGTATATCCATCACACTTGTATTATTTTTGGGGACATATAAAAATGTAAAACGTATTAATTTTAAAGTTCATTATATGATATGGCCCTTAATTAAATTAATATTTTTTTAATTTAAAAAAAAGCAAGTGCATATAATTTCATTACAAAATTATTCATGACGTAATCAAAAGGTCTTCACGTTTATATTAGAACTATGCAATATATATCATATTACAACATCATCTTTTGTTGTATCAATATTTTGAGTGTTACATACATGTAATTAAGGCGTGTGACAAAATAACTTTCACTTTTATAAATTAACATTATAATTATTTAAATGATATGCATGTATTAATTTTAAGGATGTGACTTTATTTTATATTTTATGCAAATATATGAATTGATTGTAGCTTAAATCATGCATATATTCATTAAGGAATGTAATAAATAATATTCATTTTGAGGAGAAATGAATTTTACAATTATTTCTCTTCTTTAAAATTCAAGAATATTTTATACATTTTTAATTCTATTCATAAATGTCAATATTATGAATGTGACATGTTTGATCATGAACTTAAAATTTTAATTATGATATATATTATTTTCTTTATTATAAATACAAGTAATCCGAATAAGACTAAAGCAAAATTATGGTAACATTTTTTGTTGAATGGTGTATAAAATTGTCTAAGCAAGCATGTCTTATAGATACTACAAGAAATCTGACAAATAGTGATGCACTTTAGATACTCAACACGTTGTGACGCTAATTTGACATCAATAGCGTCTAAATAGCGACGACGTTGGGTTGACAAAATGAGATGCTATGCCTCCCGCATCCTCTATTTAGCGTCGAATTAGTGTTACCATGTGTCGGTGCTAAATCCGGAGCCATTGCGACCTAGTTCGACACTAATATCAAGAACCAAAATAAGAAAATGCGCAGTAGATTATAGATAGTGTTGTATTTGCATAGACTCGATGCGACGATAAATTAGCGTCACAAACAATGCGACGCGAGAATAATAGGCGATATTGGCATCGGAGTCTTGCGTTGTATTGGCGTCGACACTCTGCGACGCTATATTAGTGTCACCGACATTGCAACGCTAATTCACATGCGATGTTGGCGTCAGAAGGTTGCGACGCTATTGTGTGTCATAAGTGACTCTATTTTTCTGCGTCGCTACTATGTCCCTGATGTGACACAAACATGTATAACTATATATATTTTAAGTAGGTAATGTTAATTTGTATAACTATATATGTTAACTACATATGTATTCATATATTATATGTTACCTATACTATGTCTTACCTATATATGTGTTCCTAAATATATATGTTACCTTCATATGTATTCCTAAATATACATAAATACAAATACACATATATGTACATAGGTGTCACCGACGTTGTGACGTTAAGTCGATGCTAGTTCATAGGTGATGTTGGCGTAAGAAGGTTGTGATGCTATTGTGTGTCATAAGTGACTCTATTTTTTTGCGTCGCTACTGCATCCCCGATGTGACACAAACATGTATAACTATATATATTTTAAGTAGGTAATGTTAATTTGTATAACTATATATGTTAACTACATATGTATTCATATACTATATGTTACCTATACTATGTCTTACCTATATATGTGTTCCTAAATATATATGTTACCTTCATATGTATTCCTAAATATACATAAATATGAATACACATATATGTACATAGATATAAATATACATATATAGTAATTATAGATGTATTGATGTATATAAACACAAATACATACATACATACATACATACATACATACATACATACATACATACATACATACATACATACATACATACATGTGTGTATACTTTATGCACACATGTCAATATTATATATATATATATACATATCATATCATATCTTAATTATAGATAACTTATTTTCATATTCTTAATCATGAAATTATGAGAGTTGAATTAAGTGAAATGATCTTCTTAGAAAAGTTGAAATTAATAAAATAGTGTCAACTTGTCATTCGACGCTAACGCGGCGCAAATTAGTGTCAGTTTAGCGCCACATCCATTGTTGACGCTAAGTTAGAGCCACCACAACATCGATTTAGCACTGCCCATTTCTAACACTATATCGGTGTCTCATGTATGCGACGCTGTGTCGATGTTAAGGAGCTACTTATTTATTTAGTCACGAATTAGCGTCACGATAGAAATACACAACTGAGTTACTATTGCACTTAGCCGTCTTCTTTTGATTATTCTCATTTAATCCTACATATATATAAATTTCATCTAATTTAACTAATAAGAAAATATATCACTTAATTCCATGATGATAATTATATGATTTAACAAAAGGATTCATATATGTGGTATAAGTTTATGTGTGTGTGTGTGTGTGAATATGGAATTAAAGGATGGGGTTTTTCTTAGTAGTTTAACGTAAACTTATCTACACATTTATTAATATAAATAGCATAACACATAGTTTATATATACATATATATATATATATATATATATATATATATATATGTGTGTGTGTGTGTGTGCGTGTGTATGTATACATATATTGATATAATTAGATAATATAAACTTATATATACATTTGTTAAGATAAATAATATATACATATACATACATGTATCCATATACATATACATACAAATACATATAAATTAAGGACTTTCTTAAGTCATCTTAAAAACTTCACAAATTAGAACTCTTTCGATTTCTTGAGCAAGGTGATAGGCCGCTAACTATATGGCCACGCCACCCAGCCTCACGCCAGTGCCATACCTGCGGGAAGGACCACACACTATCACGACCATTCCAATACATTATCATGTGAAGCCCTTGTCATGGCCGTGCCATTCCTAAGCATGGTCGTGATGGTGGACTCTTGGACAGTTACACAGCAAAATTTCGATATGTTGGGCAGTCACCTTAACTCTATCGAGCTTCATGTGATGATTGAGCAAATTGATGGGAACAGAAGAAGTGCCATTAACATGGGCATGATAGGGGCACACTCCACTGTTGAAGAGGCATTCATATAAGGAGCTAAGGAACCTTAGTTGGGAGCCCCAAAATACACTCTACCTAACATTTAATACCGTTGAAGTAAAAATGTTGTATCAAACGTCCAGTGACTTCTTCTTCTTACTCCCGTCACATGTCATTATCAGCGATGAAAATCTTCCCCGAAGCCACCCTCATCCTTTGAGAGAAGTCTAAATTGACCATCCCGATCGACACTTCAAGAACGAACTTCGAATTTCGACAATCCTCTACAATGCCTATGTGGCATTAGTCGCCTTGCACACCAATGCCTCACAAGGCACAATCTACATAACCAATATGTGTGTGTGTGTTAGTTAGTAAACCAATTTTTCTAATCAATATACAATCAACAAATTTAGACCTTTAAATGATGATTATATGATTGAGATCAAACTTTTAATGAATTCAATGTTAATTTATTATATTTAATATCAACTACATAATTATATTTATTGAAGACATATTGGTTGTCAAATTTTTAATTGCATATTAATCTAAATAGCTATTGGGTAAAAAATACTTAATTAAACAAGCCGACCCATATGACCTTGATTTCATTACTTTTGCCAAAACTTTTAAAAGCAAGATTGTTTAAAATGATTATTATTAGTTCAACATATTTACCTTATCTAATAAGTAATACTCTCGGAAGTTTTGATTTTCTTATGAATATTCTTTTAGACAACATAATTTCAAATTTCATTAATAAAATAATTTTCTGAGTTGCTATTGATGAATTGGGAAATGGATATTCATTTTATATATTTTAAAATATAATTATATAAATGTAGGGCCCAAAAAAATCACTTGAAAATTTGATCCGTTAGAGGGTGGTTTTTATTTTTTAAAATAATTTTAGGGCATTTTTTATTTTAAAAATTGACAAGAAAAGTAGCGATTAGTTTTTTAGACAAAAATCTGACCCCAACCCGACCCAAATTACTTTCACTCCTATTGATTACTGATATATATATATATATATATATATAGTTTAAGAAATATGTAACAAAAAATTGTACAACCAATATCCATCAAACAAATACCCTTTTATAATTTTTTATTATGAGACTTTTCTTATTTATAATGTCATTTTGAAAATTGAATTTATTGTTGATGGAAAATTTTTTAAATATTATTTAACATTCTAGTGAAATTTTATTTTATTATTACTTATATTAAGAATATATTTTTGAAAATATTACTTGTTTGATAAATTGATCAAAGAGAATTTAAAATTTACCCTAGATTATCATCTTATATGTATATAATAAATTTTACCTGACATTGATATACTTAAAGTAAGTCTAAGTATAAATCCTTCATAATGAATTAAAACTTATTAATCCAGATTTTTTATAGTTAGAAATTCAAATAGCATATGGTTTGACTAGTAGCTTTCAAGCTAAGAAAATTTGGGATATTTAAAAAAGTGTTAACTATGATAATCACAATCTATATAATGTAAAATTTTCCCGTGTTCTAGAAGTTATAAAAAATACAAATTAGAAGGCATATATGCAATTTTTTTTAATCACGAGAACAAAATGACAAAATGTGTTCACGATGACACATGCAAGATGATCTTAATTATCAAAATTCTTGATTCTCAATGAGATAACACATGATCTATGGAATGTCATAAGGACAGAATTCTATTTTAAGATTCACATTATTCAACATTTAGTGAAATTATTATTTTAATTCTTATTTATGCTAAGAATATTTTTATAAATCTTATTTATTTGATAAGTTGAAATATTTCATATTTACCCTAGATCATTATTTTTATATGTATATATTAGTTCTTTAACTAACCTTGGTATCTTGGAATAAGTTAAAGTATTTGTTATTGCTAATGAATTAAAATTTGTTAATTCAAAACTTTTCAATTAAAAATTCAATCAACATGTCGTTTGAATTGGTAGCTTTAGAGCTAGGAAAGTTTGGGACGCCTCAATGACGTTAACTATGACATGTGAAAATTATGACAATCTACATAATGTAAAGTGTTTCCCATGTTTTAGAATTTTCAAAGGAACTAGAAAAATGATCTTATCGAGGTTCTTGATTCCAATTAGATGACATGATTTATGAAATTTGATAAGGGTAATGTGTGATTTCAAAATGAAAATCAGACAACAACTACTTTTGTTGAAGTAATAGATCATGATTATCATGACAAAAGATTTAGTCATTAAGAAATAGTACCAAAATGGTGTCCTTACTTTATGACTTAACAGAATAGTTAAGTTGGTAATTGACAGCTACTCCTGACTAATAGTTGGATTGGAATATTAAGGGCTAAAGTGGTTAAAGAAGAAGTCCATAAGATATATTATCAGACATATCTAGGTATCTAAAAGTAGCAGTTAAATAGGCATCATGAATCTTGAATTGCTTGCCAGAAATTTCTCTGAGACAAAATTGTTATATGGTAAGAGGTATGCATCGAGATATGGTGCTAAAAAAATGAAACTCTAAAGAAATTTACATTACTGAGGTTGCTGAGAAAAAAATCATGATAAATATGTCACACTCTCAATTCTCATTCTCTTGTCACGTGACAATTGAGCTTATTTTGGGCCGCGTTACCTACACATACTCTTCGTGGACTTTCACAATCCAATAAGACAAGAATATAAAGGTGTCGAAGCTGATTAATTCATAATAAACAAACTCTGATAATAATGTAAAAGCTAATAATTCTTCTATTTCGAGAAGTCTTCTATCACATACTATAAAGCAATTATAAAGTCAGAGCAGCAACAAATTCGTTACACCTAAAGATAGACACCCATGTGCAATCGTATTACTATGAGCTGCACGTGCCTCCACCTGTATCTTCAGTTACCTACGAGGTTCAAATACATGGACATTGAATATTCGTGAGCAATTACGCCCAATACATGAAATAATATAAATGGATGAAATAACTTAAACAAAAATAGGATTAGCATTTAAGTCTCAATCATCATATACCACATAATAATATTTCTATACTTTCCTTTTCATTTTTTTTCAGTTCTTGCTATACTTCTCCATTCCTTCGTTTCTTAATAATTCTTCTTTGATGTGTTACATTACATCTTTTACTTTAATAATTCCTAAGAACTTTTATATTTGTTGTCCTAGGCGAGCTTGGTTGCTTTTATTATGGGTCAACATTGCACTTTCATATGACTATAACAATGGATCAAGGTAGATCAAACCAAGACCAAGTGAATGTTACTTTACTTACTCACAAAAAGACGGGCTTCACATAGTCACCCACCTCATGACTGTTAATTACCCACCTCATGACGTTGTCATGGTGGCATCTTGTTGACTATTAATATCATTAACCAGAAACAATATCCATAATTTGATCCTACAATAACTTAATCATTCCATTAAGTAATTTCATCCAAAGTGAACCAATAATTCTCATGTACTTTTTTAAGTAGAATTACTTGGAACCCTTAATTTCCTTACGATTTTTGAGATGAGGCCAAGTCTCTCGACGATGTGTCCGACATCATTTGACAAAGAGTAGATCCACGAGTAGACAGACAGTCGGAACAGTCATGCACGCATATTCGAGGAGGGAGAACATGAACTCAAAGTGGAGGAGGAAAGTAGTTTTCTGGATAAAGAAAGGGTTGTTGGTTGAAGGGTCCTATTTATAGTGACGAGGACTTTGACTCTAGGTGATTTAAATCTTAATCCAAAATTAAGTTAATAATCACCTCTAGTATAATCCTGATCCTTATCTGTAATAATAATTATTTAGTTTATCTATTTCTTTCTTTTCCTTTCTCTTTTTCGGTTCAAAATCTTGTCTATAAGTGACCTCCTCTCTTCACTTCTTAAAATTTCTTATCTTTCATTTAACATAATGTTCAGAAATAAATAAATAAATAAACATTTAATTTATCTATTTAATTAAAATGAAGAATTATTATACATTTCCTTTCTTTTTCTTTAATTCAAACTCTTATAATTTCTTAACTTCTTCCTATATTTTCTCAATTTCAATTATTCCTTGTTATTAAATAAATTTCAAAATTAATTAAACTAATTCAATTCTGATTTTTATTTTAATTAACTTAACCTTTATCCTCTTTCATTTTCTTCTTTTCTTTTCTTCTTTCAATCAAACTCTTATCTCTTCATAACTTCTCCTTATCTTCTAAATTACATTTATTTTTGGAATTGAATAATTAATATTATTCTAAATATTGAATTTTTGGAATTAGTCATTATCTTTTATCTTAATTTCCAGAATTAAAATAATATTATTTAAATTCTGGATATTTTAAACATAAACTCTTAATTTCACCCCAATTAAGAGTCCTTAACTTATAATCAAATTGAAATTATATTTTAATTTTCTAATCTCAATCTAATCACAACACCTAATTCAATAGGATTTAACTTCTTTTTCCTTCATCCAAATTCTTTATCATCATAATATTCACTTATCTTCTAACTTCTATCTATTTTCAGAATTAACTTATCTTTCCTATTTGCAAATTTTCAGAATTTAAAATAATAATTTATTATTATTTTATTTTCTGAATAGTTTTAACTATAAAACTCCTAATTTCAACCTCATTAGGAGTCCTTATTCAAACTTCATCATCAATCCTATTTTAATTATCTTTTCTTTATTATATTTCTTCTATACATAATTATTCCTGAATTTTTGGAATAAAATAATAATATAATATTATTTTATCTTCTAAATATTTTTAGACACAAAACACTTATTTTAACTTTCCTTGGAGTCCATTTATATCCTAAACTTGTGGTTAGATTCAAATTTAATTTTGAATCTCTAATCTTATCATAATTTTAACTCCTAATCAAATTAGAAATTATATTTTTTTCTGTAATTATACCTCTATGCACTATCAAACTTCCCTTATCTTATCTTTACCTCTTCTCTTATCCCTTGTCTAACTATATTTTTATTCCGTTCAAATTAACTTTCTTTAACAAATCCTAAATATTGAATTTATTTTAATTACAATAATTAATTATTAATTTAAAAATGGGGGTGTTATAAAATATCAAATATTTTTTTTAAAATTGAGTTTACCAATATAGACCAAATAAAATATTGTTAAGCCTCAAGAAATCACCAAAAAGAGAACGAACAAGAAGACAAAAAGGAAAAATATTTAAAAAAAAGTGGAGAAAATTATAAAAGGATAAATAGAAAGGATGGCTGCTACAAGGAACGTCACTTCCCCTCTTCTTAGAAGCTGAGAAGTTAAAGTTGGAGGTTGATCTAGTTTGTTCTTAGCTTATCCTAGTTTTTATTTTTTTTTAATCGGATTGTGAAATAGTTTATGATGGACACGATACTGGATTGTTATATTTTTGCAATTGGTTTCATAGCGACATCTTGATAATCAGTCAGCTAGTGTTGAGGAACTATGGAAGAACATTTGCTTCTTAATGTTTTATCTATGCATTAGTTTTTGGAAGTTTTGTTGTCTACTCTAATTTGATTGTGTTATGTTCTTGTGCATATTCTCAATCTTTGATTATATCGTGATTTGGGACTGAATGTGTTGTGATTCTCGAGGTTCATTGGAGGCCAAGAGATCACATGGATTCTAGTGTATGTTAAGAGACGTCCGAGTGAAGCCAAAAGGACAAATTATGTGTTTGTTGTCACAAACATTGTTGACAGATTCATTGGAGGTTGGGATGTCACAAGATGGTGTGTGATAATGGATTGTTGACAGTATTCATGAAGAAAGAAACCAATAGGAGAAGCTTGTGTGTTAGCTGTTGTGGTAATGCTGAAAGTTGGACATTTGAGTAAATGTCATATGAATTTGTTCTAGCCATGGAAATGGTGGAATTAATCTTCATGAGGATCGTTTTAGTCTTGTAGTGTATAGAGTTTGTATACACAAGTGTAGGGATAACTCTAGAAGGTGATCATCATATTTTTTAGATTTTTCGAGCTACGCTTTTTTTGACTTTCATTGAATTAGAAAATTAAATATCTGGATATACTTCATTCCGAATGCCCGTCTCCATTGTTAATAACTTGACCTTATTGTTTTCTTTCTCATCTAGAGTTTTATTTTTTTCCTGATATATTATAAATCCTAAAAATTAGTGTAGTTCCTAGTTTATGCAATTTTACTTTTTAGTTATACAAAAAAAATCAAAATTTACATCCCATAGATTTAATCTTTGGAGAGTAGTGTAAACATCTTTTCCTGCGAATCGATCTTTAAATGCTACAATGTTAGTCATGGTCTTTAAGTACCATGATGTTAACCGTGCACTTGCAACGGTGATTGCATGCTGAGGATTATAATTATAAAATTTGTTGTGATTTTTGTTCGTATGAAGTCTTACATATTTCAGTACACATTCATATTAACACCTACCAACACACATTTGTCAATCGATCCTCTTACTAAATGTTGTATCATAATGGAAATTGACATATATATATTAGTGTTCGGAGAGGTATAGACCACGCATCACTTGATCCTTCATATATATGGAACATATTCAAAGAGGTTTTCACTCGGTTAATGTTTAGCCCGAAAATCTCCAAACATCTCAATCAAGAATAGTGCCTTGTTGTAGCTTCCACTAGCGTTGGAGAGGAAGTTGGTGCCATCGGCGTATTGCAAGAAGGGAATGAATGATAGAGACCTCTTAAGAAGAATTGTCCGAAAAACTAGGATAAAAACTAGTGTTGTATGTATGAGTATTCGCCAGCCAACATAACACACAACATGTGTGCCGGAGGACAACCTTGGCGCCCCCCAACATTGGGGTTGAAGTCCCAACAACCTGCCTGCTAGGATGCCATTTGATGTGAGCCAAATTAGAAGCAGGCATGTTAGAAATGATCTCGAGCTCCAATAGCGATTGCCGGTTGCAGATCGAGAAGAAAAGGAGTTGCAGAGGAGGAGTAGCAGAGGAAAAAAGAGTAAAGCTAAAGCTACGATTCTATTCAAAATGAAAGAAGCTATTAAGAATGATCCACCACATGGACTAAGCAACTATTTATACTACCTGGCTGTTACAAGGATTAAACCGCATTATCAGGTGTTACAAAATATAAGGCTGCTACAAAGAAACAGAAATAGTACATGCTGCTACAAAAATAGAACATGCTGCACATTTGGTGTTGCTTCTGCCTTCAGCTCGATGAAGATGAGATGTCGATGTGAGGACTTCTAACATGCCCCCTTAAGTTGAGGGTGAGAAGAAGTTGAACACCGTCAATTTGCGGTAGTTATCACATCGACATAGAGAAGAATATGTTGACTTGTTACAAGCAGAAGCTAAGGAAGAATATGCAGCGTTCTATAAGAGCTTGACAAATGATTGGGAGGAGCATTTGGCTGTGAAGCACTTCTCTGTTGAGGGATAGCTTGAGTTAAAGCAGAGAGCTACATCTGGATGATGATAACTTGAGCAACATGTCGATGTTTGAGAAGAAACAGAATAGCACAACAACAATGGACGAGCAGCTCGCCAAACATGAAAGCACATATTGAAGACACCTTAACACAAATGCAGTCACTTGTCAACTTGAACATATGTCTAACACCTTGCACACACACTCAAGATCCTGGGATGTCAAATTGAATTTAACAATTCATCGAACACCTGCTGGTGCTAGAGAGAACGACCACAACGACCATGTATACAAATGTGCAGTGCATCGGTGAGAAGAAATTCAGTGGAGAACATCTGCTGATGAAGAATTTTGTCAAGATGAATGTATCGCCCCTTGGCGGCAGTGTGGGCGTCCATTTGTTGCTACTGCTGCTTGTTGTGGACGACGATGGATGGCATGCTCCCCGCAATAGAAGACGGTCGACGAACAAGCTCGTCTTCAAGGAGTTGGAGCTGCTGAAGGACAGCTCGAATATTTACAAGCTGATCAGTCCAGTGCACATGAGATTAAGGTCCAGAGAGTCAAAACGAGCAAACATAGAACAAGATTGTAATGACGATGAGGAGAAGAACAAAATGAAGAAAAATGAACCAACGGGATGTAGCTATGAAGAAGATGAGCAGAGATGATGTTACCAAGATCTAATCTAAGATGGGCACTTCCAGACGGAAACAAGAAACGAAACAAGAAGCAAACAGATGGAAAGTGGAGATCAATGGACAAGGTAGAAATCAACGGAAGAAGAACAAGTGCATGATGACCATCTACCAAAAGAAAAAATGCGATCCATCACCGCGGCAACCTGAGGAACGCTTATGATCCATCGCCCAAATATGTGACAACCTAAGGAATCGTTTAAACGTGATCCATCGTCGATTATATGAAAGAAATTTTCCATCGTTGCAGTTTGAGATGTCAGCTAGAAACGAACTCAAACGCCGATTAACGACTTTGCTGGAGAACAATCACTGATAGTGATATTGGGGTGTTTGAGTGATAACTTGCTGAATTTATGTAAAGGTTCAATTTTTTAATTTTTGGTCTTCCAACTCACTAGCTGCAAGTGCACAGGTAGGTTGTAGTAGACTCAGATTGTCGTATCCACAAAGATTTGAAGCCTAAGACACCCTAAAACAATCTAGACTAGTTCTACTTAAGTGGCTGAAAATAGTTTTTTAATGAAAAGTGAAAATAAATTTTTAATGGAATGCAGAATGATAACTAATTTTTGGGTTTTGGAAATTTATCAAAACTGAGTTATAAATGCTAGATTGAAGTCTAAAAATGTTTATTAATGATGAAGGTTCTCCTAGGAATTGGAGTTCATCTAAATTAATTATGGATGGATTGGATCAAGTTATCATTAAAAGTCCAATTTTGATTCAACCTGAAATATAGCTGCTCTCACAGCTCAATTGGCCCAACATATTATCATATAATTGTTAGTTAGGTTGAATTAGAAAATGATCCTCACTGAAAGTCAAGTTATCATTGGGCTCAAATTAAAGTTCATTGCTGATTTTTACAATTCAAAGAAATCTGAAGTGATAACTTGTAATTGCAATCATAAAATAATGAAATCACTTCAATTAGTTAAACCAGGATGAAATCTACCCAATAATAGTGCTTGTGCTCCTGAGTTCATTCGAATTTCAGGGGGATTTGAAATCAACCTCTCGGTTGCAAAGGAAAATGAAATCCACACAAACTCCAATTAATTTGGGTTAAAAGATATCCTATCTAAAATGGAGAATTCAGTGATTATCCAATGCTCCCTGGTTCATCTCTAACTCACAAGGAAGACCTGAAGACTACCTCTCAGTAGTGGATTAAAATGAGGCTTGACAATGGAAATCAGAATTCAAACAAAAATCAGAAAACAAAAATCAGCAATTCAAGAAATCAGAATTATAAATCAATGGAATTTAGGCTTGCCAATTGCTTCTTGATCCATCTCTGGACTGCAAGAAATCCCTAAGGTTCACCTCTAAGTGATTGAATAAAATCAGGGGATTCAATTGGTAAGACAGATTCCAAAGAAATCAAAAAATAGATTTTCAGAATTAAAATTTCAGAAATCAGAAATGGAGGACGGGTTTGAATCATAAAATGCCAAAGTATCTTGATTCATTTATGAACAAGACTTGGGCCAATATCAACCTCTCAGTTACTCAATTAATCAAATTCCCAATGGCAAATCAAATGCAAACAGTTCACAGAAATCATATTCAGGAAATGAAGGAAATCAGGAAATCAAAAATCAGATTTTCAATCAAATGGAATCCAGTAACTTGGCATTGATTCATAATTCATTTCTGAATAAGGACTAGATCAAATGATAACTTCTAAGTTATAGATTACAAATGGGATCTAACAATGGCAAGAATCAATTCAAAACAGTGCTAAAATTTGAAAATAAAAAATGATTGCAGTGCAGGATTAATTTCAGTCCATATCCATCCACAATTAATCTAAATTACTACCCTATCCTAGAAGAAATGGAGTTTAGCTCCTCATATTTACAAAGCTTGACATAAAATGGAATGGAGAACAGATACAATCCATCCTTGCTTGAAGATTCACGGCAGGTTCTTCCACAACCAGCAGCAACTCCTTCAGCAGTAGCTCCCTGGTGCAGAAACCCTTGCTCCAAACCCTCAATGTCTAGCCCCTCTTTTCCCTGCTAGAAAGGATAGGACAGCAAACATCGAAGTTCTCAAATAAGAAATAAACAAATATGGATTAGGACAACATATATATTAGCGTAATTATTGAATGCAGCTTGGTGTTGTGCAGGGATAAAAACCAATATAAAAAATAATAGTTTTGGAACCTGGAATGATAACTTTGCATATATCATGGAAAATGTCCAAATATAAGTGGTTCAAATCATTGAAGGCATCAAATGGATTAGGATGACAAGTGAATGATGTCAAAAATCAAATGTGGATAAGATTTCATAGGATTGATAATTTGGATGCCAAAACGATAACTTAAATGCCTTAAAAATGATAACTTGTCATAACTTTGGTTGTGGTTATCCAAATGTGATCAAATTTGAACAGCAATGAGTTATGAAAATAATATAATGGTTGCCTAAGGCCTTGGTGCAGAATTGATAGTTTTGCATGTCAAAATGATAATTTTGCCCTTTAACGATAACTTGGCATTGGAAAAATGATAATTTGTTCAAATGGATTTAAAACTTTCTACAAGTTGAGATATGATCATCCAAATATGATTCGTTCATGATAGTAATGGATTTAGGGCAAGAAAATTATTGAAAAATAGTTCACTCAAAATAATGATAACTTGACATATATGAGTGATAACTTGTCCTAACTTGGCATAGAATTAAAATATTTATGGATTTTGACATTTCAAAACCTCTATGCACATGAAATTAGGTATAAAATGAGGAAGATCAACTAGTTATCACAATCTATGCATTTCAAACATAATTGGCCAAAAGTTGGGCAAAATAGGGATTCGATATGGGTGAAATGCATCTAAAATGGGATAAAAACCTATAGTGATCAGCTAGTGATCGAACTCCCCCAAGCTTAGCCTTTTGCTTGTCCTCAAGCAAAACATTCAGAAATTAAGGATAAAGTTGAGTTAAAAGTTCACAAATGAATTAAAAGTCAGCTGAATTGAGTCCAATGAGTTTTCCACTTTGCCAACACTTCATCTCATTCTTTCCAATCCCCAAATTCTAACTGAGGAGTCACAAAGTTAAAGCAAATTTAAGCTATGAAAGAAGTACTAACATTAATTGATTTGGATTACAAAGATTGTCAACTTTACTAAAAAGTTTGAAACATCAATCTCTTCATGAACAGATTTTTCATTGCTTAAACATGTTTGAAAACTTAACTTTTATTCATGAAGATGAAATAAATAGGTTTGAACCTAATTTTTATTCATGCTGGTCACAGGATAAAAATCCTGGCTTTATTCAGGAGAGGTTCCTTTTTGGAATTTTCACTCTCTTTATTCATGTATGCATGCAATGCAAAATGCAACTTTTCACTTTTCCTTTTTCCTTTTTTCTTTTTCTACTCTGTTCATGAAGTGAGTAAAGGTTCAAACTCAAGTATAGTTTAGATCCTTAAATGCAAATAGTCAAGATTTCCTATTTAACATGGCAACAAGATCCTTGACTCCTTTCTAGACATCTTCTACTTTCCAATTAATCCATGAATGTCAGCTAGTGTCACCCACAAAAAGAAAAAAATTTCAGCTGAAAATTAATTCAAATGCATCTGAATTGAATAGCCAATTGAAGCAACAAGTTAGTCACTTGGTATTGGAGTGTACTATCTGTCATATAATGTATTTCACCCATTTTGGAGTCAAAATAAAGGTAAAACTTGAATTGGACTCGATTAGTGATAACTAATGATAACTTGCAAAATCTATTGATAACCTAGTGATAAATGATATGTGAATATTAAAATCAATTGAAAACATGGTGTAAAGGTTAGAAAAGCACCAGGTTTCCTCCCCAAGCTTAGTCTCAACACTGTCCATAGTGTTGAAAAGTTAAAGTAAGGGAGAGGGTTGGGAGGGTATGAAATATATGGAATTTGCATTTTGTCCCTTCCAATGGGTCTTGCATTTCAATCCTACTCTTCAGGTGTTCCATACTTCATTAATTGCATCTAATCCTGCAGAGAAAGAAGAGAGATCAGTGGGGTATTCAATATGAGATTTTTAGATGCATAATTCAACAAGGCAATGGGATTCACTAAAATTCACTAAAATTCAGCTAAGGTGGATTGGGACAACTGGTATGCATGATGATTCGGATATTACTATGATGATTTCAGCATGAATGAAGAGATAATATCAGTTATCAATAGGATTTCAGTGAGAAGAATGAAAATTAAGGGTAGGGGTATTCCCTTTTTGTCAATTTGTGGATGGATCTGATTCCTCCCTTCTTTATTTCTATGAAACAGAAAAGTTATGTTAAGGAGTTTTAAATAATATGATATGATCAAGTAGAGATCTCAATCTATGAACAGCTTCACTAATTAAGTATGGATCTCTTTGTTTATTAATGATTGGCCTTTGTTTTTCACTTGGATGTACCCCTCCTTCATTGTCCCAGAAGTCTACTAACTTCTCATCTCTAGAATCCTCATATATGATATAAGAATCCCCTGGATTAGGAAGAGGTTTCAGCTCCAATTGGGAGGAAATGTCCTAAGTTGAATTGGTGTGGAGTTCAACAGTGAAAACCTCCAACACCCCATTTTGGAATTCTGAATTCCCTACTGATTGGAGTGCATTCATAACTGATTTATATGCTTTGACTTATGGATCATCTAATTCCTTCAAATGATCAAACATTAGGCACATTTGCAATGGATCTTCAATGGGAATTATAGGAGAAACTTGCTGTACAATCTGATCCAGCTGCCCCTTTTCAAAATTATTTTCCTGAAAATTTGGCCTACTAATAACTTGTGACAATTGGGCCTTGACCAATCTTTGTGAGAATGGTACCTTGTCAAAAATTCTGGTCTTGGCTTCACTTTGAGGATGTTGATTCTGATTTTTCAACACAGGTTCTTCATTTGGCTCTTTAGCAGTCTTGGAATTGGGATTTGTTTGGGCTGAATTATTTTCAACCTTCTTCATTGGCTCCTCCACAATCTTCCCACTTCTGAGTTGGATAGCTTGGGCTTGTTCTTTGAGGTTCACCTCTGATTGTCCAGGAAAGAACATGGGTGACATATTGGATGTGCTTGCTTGTTGGGCAATTTGGCTTTCAAGCAACTTCTGGTTGGCACTCAAGGCTTCATATCTATTTGTTAACTTCTGCATTTCCTCCTCTTGCTTCTCTTGTTTCTTCAAAATTTGTTGCAGCAACTCTTCCATCTTTGAGAATTAAGTGGGTTGAGGGTGTGGTGGCTGCTCATAAGGGGGTCTTTGCATAGGAATGGTTGAGGACTGATTCAGATGTGGAGGGGGCTGGTTCCTTGGCAAGAACTTGGATTGCCAACTAGAATTCTGCATGGGTGGCCCTTGGTAATGGTTGGCCTTATAGGAGAGGTAGGGATGAGTTCTATTTTCTGGAGTATAGAACTCAGCAGGGGGTTTCACTCCATAATTCCCCACAGCATTCACTTGGTCAATGGCTTGCTCATGTTGCTGCATTATCAGGTTACAACTATCAGTGACATGGTCTTGATTTCCACACACATCACACCTTGATTTAGAATTGGAAGTCTTGTTGACATTAGGTGACAAATTCAGCTTCTCCAATGTCCTTTGCAATCCTTGTTCAATCTGGACAGCAATGTTGTTGATTTCATTTTCATTAGATAGCCTCCTTGTCCTGTCACGTGTAAGGAAATGGTGGTTCTTGGCCATGTTCTCAATTAATTGGTAGGCCTCATCAATGTTTTTGGAGGCAAAAATCCCTCCTACAGCAGTGTCCAATGCTACTTTAGATGGAAAATTCAGACCCTTGTGGAAATAATAGACCAACTGCCATTTCTCAAATTCATGGTGTGGACATACCATCAACAAGCTTTGGAGTCTTTGCCATGCATCACATATGTTCTCCTGATCCAATTGGTAAAACATGACAATCTGGTCTCTAAAATTGTCAGTTTTGCTAGGTGGAAAAAATTCATCTAGGAACAATTGAATTATGGATTCACAAGTAGTCATCTCTTCAGGTTTGAGGGTCTTGTAGCATATCTTTGCTTTGTCCTTGAATGAGAAGGGGAACAACCTCATGTAGACAGATCCATGGGTGTATTGTTGAAGTGAACAATGCTGCAATTCTCTTTAAAGTTGTCAAGGTGTGAAATTGGATTCTCATTTCCCAATCCAGCAAATTGGTATTGTCCTATCATTGTGATTAGTGCTGGATTCACATCAAAGTTGGCAGTAGGTGCTAGGACTCCATTCCCTTGTTGATTTCTGACATTGCTAGGTCAGTAACCATCCTTGAGTGTCCTTGGTGCAGCCATATTAACCTCTTCTTCTTCCTCCTCAAAAATTCTTCTTCTTGCCTCTATCCTTTGCAATCTTCTCTTTCTCAAGAATCTTCTTTAAAGTTCAGGATCTGATTGATAATAGTCCTCTTGATTGTCCAAATCCTGCATAAATG
The DNA here is from genome assembly GCA_030549335.1 of Pontederia crassipes. Taxonomy (NCBI): domain Eukaryota; kingdom Viridiplantae; phylum Streptophyta; class Magnoliopsida; order Commelinales; family Pontederiaceae; genus Pontederia; species Pontederia crassipes. The sequence goes on along the minus strand of CM060184.1, from coordinate 39,615,439 downwards.
AATTCAGAAGTATCAAATTCAAAAAAAGAAAGAAAACTAGACAAAATTAAAAAATTCAGAATGATAACTTGTGAAAACTGAAAATTGGTCCAACAAATAGACTAAAAATTAATCTAAAACTAATCTAAACTATCTAAGTTAGCCTAATTGACCTCAAATCCCTGACAACGGCGCCAAAAACTTGATAATGATATTGGGGTGTTTGAGTGATAACTTGCTGAATTTATGTAAAGGTTCAATTTTTTGTCTTCCAACTCACTAGCTGCAAGTGCACATGTAGGTTGTAGTAGACTCAGGTTGTCGTATCCACAAAGATTTGAAGCCTAAGACACCCTAAAACAATCTAGATTAGTTCTACTTAAGTGGCTAAAAATAGATTTTTAATGAAAAGTGAAAACATATTTTTAATGGAATGCAGAATGATAACTAATTTTTGAGTTTTGAAAATTTATCAAAACTGAGTTATAAATGCTAGATTGAAGTCTAAAAATGTTTAAGTATCAATGAGGAAGGTTCTCCTAGGAATTGTGGTTCATCTAAATTAATTATGGATGGATTGGATCAAGTTATCATTAAAAGTCCAATTTTGATTCAACCTGAAATATAACTGCTCCCACAGCTCATTTGGCCCTTAACTAAGCAACATATTATCATATAATTGTTAGTTAGGTTGAATTAGAAAATGATCCTCACTGAAAATCAAGTTATCATTGGGCTCAAATTAAAGTTCATTGCTGATTTTTACAATTCAAAGAAATCTGAAGTGATAACTTGTAATTGCAATCATAAAATAATGAAATCACTTCAATTAGTTAAACCAGGATGAAATAAAATCCACACAAACTCCAATTAATTTGGGTTAAATGATATCCTATCTAAAATGGAGAATTCAGTGATTATCCAATGCTCCCTGGTTCATCTCTAACTCACAAGGAAGACCTGAAGACTACCTCTCAGTAGTGGATTAAAATGAGGCTTCACAATGGAAATCAGAATTCAAATAGAAATCAGAAAATAGAAATCAGCAATTCAAGAAATCAGAATTATAAATCAATGGAATTTAGGCTTGCCAATTGCTTCTTGATCCATCTCTGGATTGCAAGAAATTCCTAAGATTCACCTCTAAGTGATTGAATGAAATCAGGGGATTCAATTGGTAAGACGGATTCCAAAGAAATCAAAAAACAGATTTTCAGAATTAAAATTTCAGAAATCAGAAATGGAGGACGGGTTTGAATCATAAAATGCCAAAGTATCTTGATTCATTTATGAACAAGACTTGGGCCAATATCAACCTCTCAGTTATTCAATTAATAAAATTCCCAATGGCAAATCAGATTCAAACAGTTCACAGAAATCATATTCAGGAAATGCAGGAAATCAAGAAATCAGAAATCAGATTTTCAATCAAATGGAATCCAGTGACTTGGCATTGATTCCTAATTCATTTCTGAATAAGGGCTAGATCAAATGATAACTTCTCAGTTATATATTACAAATGGGAATATCAACCTCTCAGTTATTCAATTAATAAAATTCCCAATGGCAAATCAGATTCAAACAGTTCACAGAAATCATATTCAGGAAATGCAGGAAATCAAGAAATCAGAAATCAGATTTTCAATCAAATGGAATCCAGTGACTTGGCTTTGATTCCTAATTCATTTCTGAATAAGGGCTAGATCAAATGATAACTTCTCAGTTATATATTACAAATGGGATCTAACAATGGCAAGAATCAATTCAAAACAGTGCTAAAATCTGAAAACCAAAAATGATTGTAGTGCAGGATTAATTTCAGTCCATATCCATCCACAATTAACCTAAATTACTACCCTATCCTAGAAGAAATGAAGTTTAGCTCCTCATATTTACAAAGCTTGACATAAAATGGAATGGAGAACAGATACAATCCATCCTTGCTTGAAGCTTCACGGCAGGTTCTTCCACAGCCAACAGCAACTCCTTCAGCAGCAGCAACTCCTTCAACAGCAGCTCCCTGGTGCAAAAACCCTTGCTCCAAACCCTCAATGTCCAGCCCCTCTTTTCCCTGCTAGAAAGGATAGGACAGCAAAAGTTCTCAAATAAGAAATAAACAAATATGGATTAGGACAACATATATATTAGCTTAATTATTGAACGCAGCTTGGTGTTGTGCAGGGATAAAAACCAATATAAAAAATAATAGTTTTGGAACCTGGAATGATAACTTTGCATATATCATGGAAAATGTCCAAATATAAGTGGTTCAAATCATTGAAGGCATCAAATGGATTAGGATGACAAGTGAATGATGTCAGAAATCAAATGTGGATAAGATTTCATAGGATTGATAACTTGGATGTCAAAACGATAACTTAAATGTCTTAAAAATGATAAGTTGTCATAACTTTGGTTGTGGTTATCCAAATGTGATCAAATTTGAACAGTAATGAGTTATGAAAATAATATAATGGTTGTCTAAGGCCTTGGTGCAGAATTGATAGTTTTGCATGTCGAAATGACAATTTTGCCCTTTAACGATAACTTGGCATCGGAAAAATGATAACTTGTTCAAATGAATTTAAAACTTTGCACAAGTTGAGATATGATCATCCAAATATGATTCGTTCATGATAGTAATGGATTTAGGGCAAGAAAATCATTGAAAATTAGTTCACTTAAAATAATGATAACTTGACATATAGGAGTGATAACTTGTCCTAAAAATGATAACTTGGCATAGAATTGAAATATTTATGAATTTTGGCATTTCAGAACCTCTATGCACATGGAATTAGGTATAAAATGAGGAAGATCAACTAGTTATCACAATTTATGCATTTCAAACATAATTGGCCAAAAGTTGGGCAAAATAGGGATTCGATAGGGGTGAAATACATCTAAAATGGGATAAAAACCTATAGTGACCAGTTAGTGATCGACCACAAAGAGGAAAATGTGGAAAAGAAGTGAAGCTGGAAGATGGAATTCTAAGATCTAGAAGAAAATGCAAAGAAAAAACAAAGCGTACATGAAACATAGAGGGGGAAACGACGATGGATGGAGAAATAGATGAGATCATTAACAAAGAACAAAAGAAATGATGGAAGAACAACAGAAATGAAGAGGAACAAAGAAAAAAATGTCTCCGACCGCCGATCTAGATGTCGACGAGATCATAAAGATGACCCAACACGGTCGCAAGTGTAAAAGACTAGATTGGCTTCATCAACCACGCTCTCCATAGTCAGGACTCTCAGGCGCCATGGAGGATAACTCTGCGACGACCTTCAGAGGTGATCGGTGAGATGCTTCCAGCAGTTGGTGATGGCAAGGCAAGACGACTGGAGCTCAACTGTATCGGGAAGGCCTGAGCTATGATACCATGTTAGAAATGATCTCGAGCTCCAATAGTGATTGCCGATTGCAGATCGAGAAGAAAAGGAGTTACAGGGGAGGAGTAGCAGAGGAAAAAAGAGTAAAGCTAAAGCTACGATTCTATTCAAAATGAATTAAACCTGACTATTATAAGGATTAAACCACATTATCAGGTGTTACAAAATAGAAACGGAAACAATACACGCTGCTACAAAAATAGAACATGCTGCACATTTGCTATTGCTTCTGCCTTCAGCTCGATGAAGATGAGATGTCGACGTGAGGACTTCTAACAAGGCAAACATGTCTTTTCGTCCAAGTAATCCATAGAGGAGAAACGTCCGTTTATATAGAAATCGCTAATCAATCAAATTATATGTCTGCCTTGTAAAATCAATCTTGCACAAAAACCTAATTGTGCTCTTGTGATGTCCCATATGACACTATCCCATATGATACACAATTTAGAAATCGAATTACATAAAAGCAAGTCATCCACATAAGTTTCCTACTTCTTGAAATTCAGAAAGAGAAAGAATTCATTAATTCTTTCAAAGGCATCCTATCAATAGTGAATTCCAAAATTATTGGTACGACCTCCGACCCCACCGAAGATGAATTTTTTTATTATAGAAGAGTATTTGCCACGACGATTTTTCCCTCTTCTTTATTGGATCACAAAATATGTGAACGAGCAATAGTTAACGTACTCCTTTTCATAGTTCTAATTTTCACGTTGACCTAGAAAAAAAGGATATCAAAAGACAAAAATATTTATAATATTACAATATATTAATTAAACTAGTCTTAAGTCTTGTGCGATGCATAGACATTATAAAAAATATTTTATAATATAATTTATTTTTTTTTCAAAAAAAATTAAATTTTAACATGCAAAAGTGTTAAATGAGTGAGGCTACTTTGCTAAAAAATATTGACATAATATGAAAAACAAATTAGAAGTAAAATTTAAAATTCCATTGTGTAATTAGATTAATCTCACTTTACTTAAATAGATAGAAAATAATATTTTATCATTATAATTAGGTAGACAAATATATTTTATCATTAAATTTAAAATATAATTCGGTTAACTTGATTATCAAAACCAAGTGGATTGTTCCCAATAACTTGACCTAATCTAGTTCGGGTTGGATCCGACGCGGCTCGACCTGATATAATCCCAAATTATATTTAGGTTGGAGATTTTTTGAATCAGTTTCACATCTTTTATATTTAATAAAAAAATATGACATACAGATATTATAAATATTAGTTCCTTATATAACAAACTTTTATTATAATATTGTTCTATTATCTGAAAAAAATGAGAATACTAACAATTATGTAGTTTAATCAATAGAACCCTATTTGTAATCCAATAAGATTTATATTCGAACTTAATCTTCTATTTTTTATTTTAAAATATTTAATCAAACAAAATATTCAACTTCTAATCAAATTAATTTTACATTTTAGAATTAATCTTTATTTTTAGGCTTATAATTATTATTGCATTGTATAACAACCTTTTAGTATAAAATATTTATAAGATACTAAATAATTATCTTATATTACATACATATATTATGCATATTATTATCTTATGTAACGAACTTTTATTATATGAAAAATTTGTATTTGCTAAACATTTTCAAAAAGGATTGATTAGGATTCTTAATAGATTTATTTTAGTCTGATTATAATTTATATTAGAGTTTTAGTTTAACTTAAATTCTTGTATAATTGTATTATAATTTAATTAATATGTTTTGCAGATAATACGAGGTATATTGGTGGTGCTTCATGAGACAATGACATCTCTCGTGGTTTGCCATATTTGAGTTTGATTATGATTATAAGAATATTCTTTTTTTGGGATGATATTTACCTTTTTTCTTATTTTATTTTGATTAATATTCTTATTCATTAATAAATTCCATGAATAATTATTTTGCATTGTTTGTGCTTGATTAGAGTTCTTAATTATATTTTTTATTATAATGTGGAAAACTTAATTAGTTATTTGCTTTTATCATTTGGATTCAATTCTAATTTGTTTCCATGTAATAAAATATTATAATATTAATATAGGATTGGGAACCGTTATTATTAGAGAGTCGAGGCAAAAGAAAGAATAACGTGAGATCTCTATATATAAAGAAGAGAAGTTAAGAAAAAAAGATATATATAGAGTACGTATGAGATAAAATTATTCGGATAGGATATATCTTAGTAGTATTATTACTTATTAGGATATATCTTGATATTATTAATACTATTATATACGATTTCATAGAGATTAGAGTATGATTAGTTAATTTTATAATATATACACGTGTGGATAGTATTATGGTTAGAATTCATTTAAGTCCGTCTAGAATAGTTAATATTAGTATTATAAATTATAAGTATGATTAATTTAAATATTATTAATAGATGACACATGTCATCAAAATAACACGTCACTTCTCGCACTTTTGTACTTTATGTTTTACCTTTGCTTTTATATATATATATATATATATATATATATATATATATATATTATATATATATATATATATATATACAAAAAAGTGGGTGCTCCTTAGGAGCACCCACTTTTTTGTGGGGATGCTGAGCACGTCATCCACCGTCAATTTCATCGTGAACTGTCTAGATTGAAAATTCACATAACTGAGAAAAAACGGACATGAGAAGATGAATCGTCAAGTTCTTTCTCAATCACGTGAGATTGCCGGAGACATTAGCACGCGCTCACGAGAAGCTGAATCATCATATTGTTACTCTCTCATCAATGGCACGTCGCTTGAGATCGCTCTCACCAGATCGCTTGCCCTTCTGAACGTGAAGGTTCACTCCTTTTGACATCTCAAGTAGCATTCCATATTAGTTCCTTTCACTCTTATGGATCACAGTGTGGACTCAATTTTCGTCTATCAGTTTACAAGCCAACTTGTTCATCTTCCAAATTTTTGCCATTGTGATATTTTTTTGTTGTGCAATATGAATTGAAAGTCAATGGAGTTGCTTTGTGCTCTCGGGTCTCACATGTACGTCCACAGTAGCCCTAACTTGCTTGTTTACAGCATTTTTATATGTAAAAGAAATAAATTGTAAAAAAAAATAGGAAAAAGATTTTGAGGAATAGGAAAAAGAAAATGTAAAAAAAAAATCATACTTTTTTATAAGTCACTCTTTTGCTTGGTTTTGAGGTAGATAAGTCTTCAAAAAGGAAGAGAAGTGATCAAAATAGGGGAATTCATTGCTCTACTATCTTTTTAGAATTCATGCTTTGGTTGATATGAGATTTCAGCTGTAGATTTCACAAGGATTTTAATATTCTTTTGATGTTTAAATAATGTTTTTTGCTTTCTTCCTTTGTGTTATCAGTAGCAAGAACGAATATTTGGAGAAGAAGAACGTTGGAAATTTTTTGAAGCTGTGAGAAGAAGAAAACCAAATTATTTTGAAGCTGTGTGGCGGATACTTGATTTGTGTTATAGCTCTTTGGAGATATAATTGATTGTGTCCTTATTGCAACTTTATCTTGGTCAACAAAAAAAATGCAAATTTGTTGATGCATTTGGCAATATTGCCTGTTTCCTCTTTTTGGCAAGTGTCTAGTGAACCGATGCACTAGTTTTTGTGCTCTAGTTGAGGTTGGAATTAGCCAACTTCTCTGCCATGTTGGAAATCCTTTCGTAGCCTCTACCAAAAGTTCTCGCTAGAAATGAAAAATGGAGGATTATTAAACAGAGTGACAGAGAAACGGATAATCTGCACTTAAAAAGTAAAATACTATCGTCAAAATCACCAAACAACATTTTACCTTAAAAAATCAAGGACAGGCACAGTTCGCAAATCAAATGAGAAGGGATGGACGCAGTTCGCAAATCAAACAACATTTTACTTGAAGGACATCAGAATCACCAAACAACATCTGAAATGTAAAGTAATTAGCAAATAAGCTAGACAAGGGACGGACGAAGTATGCAAATCATGTAAGAAGAGAGGGCAGTAGGCAGTTGCTGCCGCCATTGATCTTGCGCCGTCGCCGTCAGTCATCGATCTTCCCACCTCTTGGCCGCTCGTTGATCTTGGTATAATCTTTGGCTGGAGTTGCCGTAGGGCAACAGTGAAGCTCTCGTCGAGGGGAAGCACATCACGACAGAGGGAGAGCTGTGAATCACATTGCCAAAGAGACGCAACCACACATCAAAGCCAAGCTTTTCCTCCGAAGTAGAGAAAATAAACTCCGTCGAGAAAATCAGAAGCATGCCGTCGAGCAATTGTAATTTATGGCGGATGCATGATCTGGACCGTGAATCTTTTAATTAATGGCGGATGACGTGCTCAGCATCCCTACAAAAAAGTGTGGTTGCATACATGTTAAAAACGTGCTCAGCATCCCTACTTAGGTACATTTAATTGTTAACATGTTTTTTTTTAAAAAAAAAACGTACATGTTATCTTATTAAAAGAATTGAAAGGCGAGTTTGCATGCGTTCCCGGCTGCCTAAATGATTCATCTTTCATTCCAATATTTCATTTATAATAATGTAATTTATGATGTTTCTTTTGGTTACCTTATGGTTAAGCTCAACTTAAGGAGAAGACAATTTCCTTTTGAATGCATTTCGTTCGAGTTCAAACTATAACTTTTTTACTTGTCATAACTCCATACAAATTTCATCGAACTACAAAGAATCAGTGAGATGAAGTAATTATCTTACCTTCCAAAACTTTGATTGCGTGATTGTTGAAATAAAGGTTGGGATATAACTTTACATATCCTTCACTTTCTATCTTCAAACATAAATTTTCAATAATTCATCGTACAACTATGGCCAGAATTGGTATTTAGAGAAGTAAAAAACGAGGGACTTCATATTCAGTCATATTCCCTGTGGTCAATGATCCTTTGGAGATCACCATCATCCAAAACATTCGATTCCAAAGTAGCAACAGGAGGAACATAAGCATCAAATGAACAAATAAAAGAATGATAGTCCTTCGTTCGACAGAGGAGTCTACACAGAGAAAAAAAAAGCCTGATCCCGTACTGCACAAAATTAACACAATATGCATGCTGCTGAAAGAAAATATCCTAAAATACGACAGTGCAGGTGGAAGAAAGAGATAAGATGCTGAACTTGGTGCGTAGGTGGAGAAAAGTTGGTGACTTGGTGTGTTGAACCTTTAACAATGTCAATGGAAATCCGTTTTAATCATCAAGCACAACAACAACAACAATAATAAAACATTATCCCACTAGGTGAGGTCGACTACATGGATCATACGACGCCATATATTTATTGATCCATGTTTATAAGATTCGACAGGAACCTAACACAACCCTCCTCCTTTATCCGGACTTAGGACCGGCTATAAAATATAGACGGAGTTTTTAATCAAGCACAAAAAAAAAAAGATAGAAAGACAGGACGAAGGTTCATGCTCCCACTAGGTGGGGTCGGCTACATGGATCATACGACGCCATATATTTATTGATCCATGTTCATAAGATGTCGGGGCCTAACACAACCCTCCTCCTTTATCGGGCTTGGGACCGGCTATAAAATATAGGCGGAGTTTTTAATCATCAAGCACAAAAAAAAAAAAAAAATAGAAAGACAGGACGAAGGTTCATGCTAATATATGAAACAAGTCTTTAAATTGGAGGGTGTCAGCTGATGCCAGTACTTACCTTCGTCCTCTATATTATTTCCCCGTAGGGAAACAACAAGAATATAATTTTGGATCAACCAAAATATACTGATGTACCTATACCGTATCATTCTCTCTTGCCTTCATCTGCACTACATTATGCCTTCAAATTATATAATCTTGGACATTCTGAACAAAGATTGGATGCAACAACAATTTTGTTTAAATGAAGCACGTCGTCACAATAATTACTGCCCCCAAAACCAGAAGAAAACTCGTCTCTTTGCCTTGTGATCTCTTTAGGGCGTGAGAGTTATCCTTTCTATGTTATCCGATGCCCACTTACTAAATTCAGGTGACGAGGCTAATTCCCTCAACCCTTTTGTTGTTTGCTCCCTAGTAAATGCATCCCACTCTTGCTTTGAGAAACTCTTCCTTTCAGGGGTTTTATGGAAGGTTGAGTAGAAGCTCTTGTCCGATGGATTAGTCAATTCTAATGAAAAAGACAAAAAGAAACTGAGTGCTCTTGATAACTATAATTTTGTATTATTGTAACCAGAAACTTAACTATTACAAACCTGTTAAAGGTGAACTGTGGAGAGCTATATTGTCATTTGCTCGAGTCACACGCGACTGAGACCGGACACTATTGATGCGGTCAGAATAGTAGTCAGCATCATAGTGTTTAGGCGAATGCTGGGATACAGCTTTGTGGAAATTTTTGAACATTCGCCTGCAAAATAAATGACATGTTACTTTCATGGAACTGGAGATCTACAATGTTCTACATGTTAGCAAATTTCTTCTCATATTTTGGAAGGGGGTCCTACTATGATTCTGTGTTGATCAACTTGTACAGCTAATTGCCTAATAATAGCTTTGATTTGATAGGAGAGCAGCTCCATGATTTTCCCAGAAGTTTCCATACTAGAATTTTGAATCTCTAGGTTACTTATTACTTATCACAACATAGGTCATGATTTCAAACCTCAACATGCTTGTGAATTGGAAATCAAATTTCTTCTTAATAACTCATTTTATGAAGGGAGGGACTAAAGCCCACTCACTAGATCAAATATCAATATTTCAAGAATGTAAATACGAGTAACTTCCACGTGAGGTCCTTAATTTTGTAACCAATTCATCCTCCAACTTTCAATTGTAACAAAATGATCCTCCCCTAACCGATGATAGCAGGTTTCTAGGTTCGAAGATGAGGTGGCATCAGGCATGCATCGTGGACGTTCTGCATTGCTTTAGCTCCACTTGGCACCCAGCAACCCTGGGCATTGCCCAAAATATCTTATTTTCTATGTACCTTTTATTCCTTTTTAACTCGCTTTTGTACTTAATTTCTGGATCTAATTGGTCAATGTCAATTTTTTAATAAAGGCACTTTGAAAGTGCACCCTAGCTGATAGTCTGCCATATTCTGAATCTTCAAAACAACACATGTATGTACTGAATAGTAGGTGAGAGTATTCTTAATGCAAAATAACACCTAGCACTCCTGTGAAAGCCTTTATATTCAACAATTTTGTATTCTTAATACAAATTGACACTTTAAATTCTAATGCATTTCATATCAAGCATGGAGTCACAAACCCACGAAACAAGACCCTTTGGAGAACCTGGCACCTCGAAGAAGCCTCCCGAGCTCAACGCCCGTACAACGGTCTGTCAAACATAAGAGCCAATCACCTTAAACAAGTGGCCTTTAGCAATCCGCACGACAAACTTTCTGCTAGTGCTCAACAGAAGGAGTTTGTCTAGACAAACTTTGTGCTAGAGCTCAACGAAAAGAGTTTGTCTAGACAAAAGGCACGTCTAGGTGCCACAAGAGTTATTGTAAGCAATAATTGACCTCGTGAAAAGTTGGTATCATTGCTACTTCACTAGACTACTCAGTGGCAATAGTGAGCAAAAGGCATTTGACATCCCACGGTAAACTGTCAAATTTAAAGGCGACTGTCGAGCAGAAAAGCAGGTTAAGCAAGGCTGTGTGCAAGGTAAGGGCATTATGAAATCGTTCAAGAATCGTTTACTCCAATACCAATTGGATGTGGGCAAGATGCAAGATCAACTCGTGATGCATGAGTGAGAATTGTCCACAGCTTAAAGACAAAATCATGCTGCTCTATGGCCATACAAGAAGATCTCAAGACCTAGAATGATATGAGATGCACCATGAAAAAGCTGCCTCTGGCATGCAAAGAATTTAAGAGCCTATGCCAAAACCCTACAAGCATGAGAGGGTTGGCAAGGGAGATCAATAACTTTCTTTGAAACGTTTGAAGTTACATGGAGGCATTGGACGTGACATCAAAGACAAGATGCAGTCCGCTTTAGTGGTGTTACTGTTGCGTGGAAGACCCCGTCGAGACATGGGAGGGATTCAGCAGGAAACTCCACTACTATTTTTGCCCTGCCTGATCGGATGAGAGACCAAGATTTTCTTGTTTAGTGTCAACAGAAAGGCTCATTGAAGGAGTATCTAAAAGAATTTACGTAGCTTTGTATTTAGACACTATTGGTTGTCTTCGTCAAGGGATTAAAGCAGTGGACTCAGCGGTATTGGAGCGAAGAGATTGTGCCAACCTTCGTTTCTTAGTCGCAATTATTGAATCACTCCAAACCTCCAATCACTAGTCATAGTTGCCAAATCACTCGTTGAATTACTAAAGCCTTCTAGCAGGCACCATAGTGGGGGATAAAAGTCGAAGCCTCCAAAGTGGAGAAAAAGCGACATCATCACGTTGATAAGGGCAAGAGACATAAGGAGGCCAAACACATTCAAGAGGACGGGAGGCTGCCAAAGCCTTGTTATATTTACAAGGGTTCTCCCTGGACAAGAGATTTCCCTCAAAAGGCAATAGTCAACAGTATTACCCAGAAGGAAGCATGCCTCAACTCGATACATGTTCTCAATGCCATCAACGCCTCAAGGGGGCCATCATCAACCGCATGACTTTACGCGAACATCGGCTGAATAGACAAATCTTCAACACCCTCATTGACACCAGAGTTTTTGAGTTATTCGTGTCAAAAGTAGCTGCGAATAAGCTAGCTACTACTCTAGAAGGCTTCCAATTAATTTAAGATGATGAACTCGAAATCTATCTTGATCATAGGAATCTCCCATGATGATGATGAATGAGAAGTTTCAATGTCATGATGGCTCTTGTGACCCATCACGACATGTGTTTTCCCACTTACCAACTGATTGGTCATGTTTGATCCCAAGGGACCGGCCAACGTCTTGAGGTCAGTCGGAGACCCAAGCAAAAAGCTCTCTATACTATGTAAGTGGCAAAAGGGTTGTTAGCAAATTCATTAACAAGTAAGAAATGAGCATCAATCTTTTCTATATGACGAAGATGAAACACACTTTGAGGCATGGGACAGATTTAAGGAGCTCTTGAGTTCCCCAACAATTGATTTCACTTTGGAAGATACTTGAAGGCTTCTACAATGGACTACATCAATCCAATAAGGACGAGCTCGACTCCTCAACTGGAGGCACTGTCATGAGCAACAAGAAACTGCAAGAATCTACAATATCATAAAAGATGTAGCCAAATCTTGGCAATCCAAGTGCATTGTGCACAAAAGAGTGCACAAAGCTGAGAGCGATCAAGTAGTGGCTCAACTTGAGTGATTGAATAAGAAGTTTGAAATGTTTCTTAGCCAAAATAATCCAAGTGAGCTTTGTGGAGGCGGACACCTTAGTTCCAACAGAAGGTAATAATTTCAATCAAGTAGAATATCCTAATTTTGTTTCTAATTCTTTTTCCAAGAATCCAATAATGGGAAATGCCTACAAACAAAGTTGGTGAATCATCCCAACTTTTCTTGGCAACAAAATCAAAGAAAACAACCACTTCCACAGAACAACTTTCAGCGTCAACAATTTCAACCACTCCAACAACAACAACCTGAAGATAGTCCAACTTGAAGGAGTTAATGACAAGATTCATGACTACAATGGAAACCAAAATATCGAACCAAGATGTTTCCAACTGCAATATTGAAGTACAGGTATGATAGATAGCAAAAACATCTTAGCAGGACATACATCCTGGGTCTCTTTCGAGCAACACCAAGAAGAATCCAAAAGAGGCCAAAGCTATCTCGTTAAAAAAAACCAAAATTTTGTAGGACCAGCACCTCAAGTACCAAGCATCATCAGTAACAACGATGCTGAAGTTGAGATTGTAGATAAACTTATTTCAAAGGAACCTAGGGAAACTTTCTCAATAGTGAGAAACGAATAAGGGACCAATGACAATTGAAATTTTGAACAAGATGGATAATCTTCTATTCCATCAAAAGTTATGCAATAAACAGTTGGGTAAACAATTTTCTTGTTCCAATGAGATCTTTAAACAACTGCATATTAACATTCCTCTTCTATGAAGCATTGCAGCAGGTGCCCAACTATACAATGTTTCTCAAGAATGTCTTATCTCGCAAACAGAAGATTGAAATCCGAATAGATATAAAAATGACAACTCAATGTTGTGTTGCGTACAAGGAAAATCTTCTGGATTGGTTGGAAGACCTAAGCAGCTTTACAATGCATTGTACCAATGGAGATTTTCTTTGTGCCAAAGCTCGATGTGACCTTGGAGGAAGTATAAATCTAAAGTCATATTCCGTATTTTTTAAGCTAGATTATGGTGAGCTTGTGTCCACTTTAGTCTCGCTACAAATGGCTGATCAATCGGTGAAGAAACCAAAATGATTGGCTGAAAATGTTTTAACTAAAGTTGACAAGTTAACTTTTCTAGCAGACTTTATTGTGATGGAGATGAAAGCAAGACGATAAGAACCTATTATCTTCGGATGCCTGTTCTTAGTTATGGGAACACTTTTTATCTATGTCCAACAAGGAAAAATTACACTTGATCAAGATTTAAGCTTTGACATGAACAGCTCATTAAAAAACTATGTTGATTATTCATCTTATTTTGCTATTGACAATTTTGAAGATGACACACACGATGAAATTGACGTTATTAATGATCCTTATGTAGATATTGAAATACCAACAAATACTCCTGAGGATACCCCAGCAAACGCAGAGAAAAAAGACATTGACAAGGACGAGATTAAATTCCAGTATGACAATAACACTAACTCACCTCCTAAATTTGACCTTAAAAAACTTCATCTTATTTTGCTATTGATAGTTTCGAAGATGACACACATGAGAAGTTGATGTTATTGTTTCTAATGTTATTAGTGATCCTTGTGTAGATACTTAAGAACCAAGGACAGCGCAGCAAATGCAAAAAAGGAGTGATATTAAAGACAAGATGAAATTCCAGCATGACAAATAACACTTATCTCATAAACCTGGCCTTAAAGAGCTTTCTTCACATCTTAAAAATGCTTTTTGTGAAGCTGGGACTTATCCTGTGATTATGTCTTCCTCTTTAACAGGACATAGAAGGCTGACTTTTGGAAGCGCTAAGTTCCCATAAGATAATAAAGGCATATTACCAACAAGTTGCATGCACAAGAGAACATCAAGCCCACAACACAATTTCAGCGACCACTTAGTCCAACATTAAAGGAAGTTCTGAAGGAGATCATTAATTTACTTGACATAAGTATTATTTTCGCCATATCTGATAGCCCTTGGATAAGTCATGTGCAAGTTGTGCCAAAGAACAATGAACTTATACCACAGAACTGTGATCGACTGTCATGTGTGTGTATCAATTACTAAATTAATGTTTCAGGTCATAATTTCTATTGCTTCTTATATGGTATTCAAGTTGCAACCAAATTGCAATCGCACCAAGAGGTCAGGAAAAGATGATGTTGACATGTCCCTACGTTTGCCTATAGACGGAATGCCTTTTGGATTGTGAAATGCCCCCCAACGTCATTCCAATGTTCCATGATGTCAATTTCTAGTGACATGGACGAGAAGATGCTTTAAGTTTTCTTGGACAGTTTCACCTAGGTTGAAAGTTATTCCTATTCCTATTCGGATAACTTGTCTTTAGTTTTGGCGCAGCATGAGGAAACAAACCTTGCCATTATAGGGAAATGGCATTCTATGGTGGATGATGGAATAGTGCTCGGCCACAAATTTTGAATTTAACTCTGAATGTCTTGATGCTCGATGCTTATAATTTATTGAAGGAAAAATTAATCTCTACACCATTTTTTTTAGAGGGAAAAGGATGAGTACCATCTCTACACCAATTATTGTAGCTCCCAATTCGAATCTTCCTTTCGAAATTATGTGTGATGCAAGTGATGGAACCATTGGAGCGATGTTGGGACAGTGGCATGATAAAGTTCATGTCATCTATTATGCAAGTCATACACTCACACCAGCACAAGGCAACTACGCAACAAAGGAAAAAGAATTTCTTGCTGTTATTTATACTGTTGATATCTTCCAAAGTTATTTTGTATACAGATCAGGCTGCGATATCTCATGTACCACGTTGATTCGATGGATTTTATTGCTACAAAAATTTGATGTGAAAATTAAGGACAAAGAAGGGGACAAAAAATCTAGTAGTTGATCATCGTCCATGCTTAAAGTCGGTGAAGATATGAAAGAATGTCTTGGTGAAAAATCTGGCCATATTTGCTATTGATAAAATTTTTGATCTATCCTGCAAGCAAGTGGATTCTCAAAGTATGGACTATCCATCAAAGAGACAAGTTCTACTCGGATGCCAAATAATACCATTGTGAAGATCCATATTTGTTAAAAAAATTTGCAGATTGCATCATACGAAGATGTGTGTGAGAGTGAGATGCAGAACAGTCTACAACATTGTCACGATGGAGTCGCAAGAGGACACTTCGTACCCAACCATACAACAACAAAGGTACTAGAATGCGAATTCTGCTGCCCACGATTTAGAAAGATGCCAAGACTAACATACTCGTGTCAAGGGTAGGTAACATCTCACAACAAAATGAAATGCTTCTAAACAAAATTTTACAAGATTTTTTCCTAAATTGTGCAGTAATGAATATATCCTTGCCGCTAAGTGGGTTGAGGTCATTGCTTCACCTACCAATGATGCTAAGTGGTCATCAAATTTCTCCAGAAGAACATTTCCACTAGATATGGCACAGCTGTAGTAATTATTTGTGACAATGACACACACTTCTATAGTAAGACTATTGTTAATTTGATGGAGAACTTTAAGATTAACCACAACACCATATCATGCACAAATTTATGGCCAAGTAGAAATATCCAATAGATTAAATGTATTCTTGAGAAAACTGTCAATGCCTATAGGAAAAATTGATCGCTTAAGCTTGACGATACTCTCTGGGCCTATAATTTTTTTGAGAGAAAACTTTGGGCCTATAATAAAAGTAGGCAATACAGGAAAGGAGAATATGCTAAAATATTACTCCAAAATATTTGGGATATTATCCCAAAATACTTGGAATACTAATCCTGAATAATATTACAAAGATATGCAAAGATATGCAAATCTCTCAACACTCCCCCTCAAGCTGGAGCGTAAATATCATTTAGGCTCAGCTCGGAACATGTAACCTGAAGTTTCTTCTTGGGAAGTGCTTTAGTAAAGATGTCAACTAGTTGATCTTAGAAGCCAAGTGTGGAGTGGATATCTTAGATAGAATAGCATCACGAATGAAGTGACAATCCACTTCTATGTGTTTAATCCTCTCATGAAACACAGGGTTGTTTGCAATAAATATTGCAGCCTTGTTATCACAATACATAGGTTCTCGAGAAGTGACGAAAATTCCAAAATCACGTGGAAGAGAAATCACGCATAAGAGTACACATGTAGTAGGATCCATTGCCCTATATTTTGACTCAACGCTAGAGCATGTGACCACATCTTATTTCTTGTTTTGCCACGTTACAAGGTTTCCACCAACATAAGTACAATAACCAATGGTGATCTTCTATCTTCATGAGCCCCGACATAATCTGCATCAGAATAATCCCACACTTTTAAATGATCATGACTTTTTAAGTGAATACCTTTTCCTGGAGAGACTTTTAGATATCGTAAAATTTGACATACACCTGCCCAATGTACTTCACGTGGTTCTTGCATAAATTAGCTTAGGCGACCAACGGCATAAGAAATATCAGGACGAGTTCAGCAAGATACAAAAGTTTACCAATCATAGCTCTATATCTGGTGACATCTCATATGAGCTAGAGGTAGTTCTGGATCCATAGGAATGGTGGCCATTTTACAGCTCATCATATCAACTTCCTTTAATAGATCCAAGACATTTTTTTGAGAGAGAATGAGTCCATCATATTGATTTACTTCAATGCCCAAGATCTTTGGTCACTGATTGCAAAAACTTCTTTGCTGCCAAAATACATAAATTATAAGGATGACTGAACTTTTAGAAGTATGTAAAGAGAATGTTAAATGATTTGAAGAGGATCGACTAAAGCCATATTCTTCAATAGCTATGCTGAATTTTTCAAACCACGCCTTTGGACTTTGTTTAAGTCCATATATTGCGCTTTCTTCAACTTGCAAATCTTTGAACACTCTCCCTGAGTAATATATCCAGGTGATTGTTCCATGTAAACCTCTTCAGTGAGATCACCACATAAGAAAGCATTTTTAACATTATGAACTTGCCACCCAAAATTGACAGCAATATAAAGTAAAATTCGAACAAAATTAAGACGAGCAACTGGAAGAATGTTTCAAAATAATCTACTCCATAAGTTTGGGTGTAATCTTTGGCTACTAAACGTGCCTTGTGACAATCAACCGTCCCATCACGGAGATACTTTAGTATGAACACCCACCGACAACTCCTCATCCATAACAGTTTTCTAGCATGAATGGTGGAATGCCTCAGAATGATTGTGAGGAATAAAATGACTATCAAGAGAAGTAGAAAAAACTTTGGCAGCAAGAGATGATCAAAAGTCATAAATTTAGAAAGATTTTAACTGAGGTAGAGAACTAAATTTTTATTTCTGAAAAAAAATTCCGAATAATACGAAGAATTTCCGTCTTATTCTGCAACTTATAAACCCAAGTGACTCTAAAAAAGTCATCTACTAAAAGCAAAAAAATATTTGAAATGCCTATTGTTGAAAATTCAACAAGGACCCCACAAATTAGCATGCACAAATGAAAATTAGCTTTTCTCTTGTTTGTCAAGGCGAGGTGAATAAGGAGTATGATGATGCTTTCCTATTTGACAAGCCTCACACTCAAGAACCTCAGTAGTTGAGATGTTGGAAAATTGTCGACGAAGTATAGTCAAACTGGGATGACCTAGGCCACGATGGAGCTATAGGAAAATGTTGGGTAGTGTAGGCTGTGGAATTTTGGGTAGATGGTTGGAGATATTAAAGTCCATCATGTTCAAATCCTCCACCAATCTCATCATTTTAATTGAGGCATGCTCCAAAGTTTGCTCTAATCCTTCTTTATCAAAGGGTCACAATTAACAAAAACTAAAGGCCAATGACCGGAGAGAGAGGCTTTCGATAGAGTTTTTACGGATGAGAAGAAAGAGGCATCACATGTTATTGAGAATTAGTAGAGAGCAAAAGTACCTTAATGGTGCATTACAGCATCACATTCTTCTTTTGATATTAGAGTATCCGACTCATTAGTAGTGGCAGCACGAACCTTTGGACGATTGGCAGGATATCCAAACTTTTCCTAGCAATGGTCATGAGGGATGGTTGGATCGATGACAGTGGCCACAAAAGAATTTGCCACGTCCTGCAAAGCCGTGCCCCCTCGTCCACGTCCGCGACCGCTGCCTTTGTCAGGAAAAATTCCTCTTCCTCTTCCATGTGTAGCAAGTGCAGATGCATCCGTATGAAAGAAATCATCAATACGGGAGAGCCGAACATAGATCTTTTCAGGGGTCATAATAGTTTCCTACATCATCAACTGAACCTTGACTTATATTTAGGACCGAGACCAGAGAGAAACTGAACGGATCTCATTTGATCACGTTGCTCTGCCAACACTTTCATATCAGCAAAAAGAGGTCGATAGATATCTTGCTCATTCCGGAGGTTAGTCAAGGTCCCAAAATAATCTGCTAATGACTGATCATTTTTCTTGCATGATTGAATTTCTTCGAGGACCTTGTAAAGGCAAGATATATTGCTTCTATAAGAGTGAAGTTTTTGAAGTACCTCCCACATAGTCTCGCCCGACTTAGAAGCCATGACCTGTTTAGCAACAAATTCGGCCATGTTATTGAGAATGGCAGAGAAACCCAATCATTGTCAGCATCCCAATCTTTTGTATGTTCTTCAGATTTGGTGATAATATGCTTCTTACTGTGGGACCCTATATAGCGCTCAAATGTCGTGTACCAAAGGAGATAATTCCATCAAGCTTGATATTGATACCGAGTGGAGTGTTGAGGGTGGATTTAACACCAGAGTTGCTAGATTCAGCTTTCTGGTTGGCCATGATTGAGCACAACGGGTTCCTCAGAGAAAAAGTCAAGCTCCGATCTTGAGAACTATGGATCTAGGTCGGAATCGACTATCATCCATCTAGATTGAAGTCAACCTCTTACTAATGGTGATTGACAAACATAGTGCAGCAGAGAAGTAAGAAAAAAGGGGCAGAAAGGAGGAGAGAAGAAGGATGAGGAGGAAGGGGGGAAGAATGGTGTTCAGCGCATTCACCACACACTAATGTCTCTCCTTATTTATAATAAATATTATTCCAAAAAAATTGGAATACTAATTCTGAATAATATTACAAAGATATACAAAGATATGAAAAGATATGCAAATCATATCTCAACAATATCATTTAACTTCCTCTCAAAAAAAAAAGCATCATTTAACTGCATACCTAAGATGGAAGTCAGTTTTAATGTCACTAATCATTTGCGTCAAACCATAAAGGTGCCATCCATATTCAATTCCTAACCATATATGAACTTAGCACTTGCTAAGGACCAAGTCAAGCCAACAAGTAGATTTTAGTTTAGTTTAACTTTTCTTGCCGCAACTTTTTAGTTTAGTTTTTCTTTTTCTTATTTAGATTTCTTAGTTCCTTTCATATATTTCTTATTTATTAGTTCCATTCTTATTTAGATTAGTATTTTTTATGTTTTTGGTGTGCACTAAACATCCTAATCAGTATTTGCAGGTTTGAAATAAATCGTCAAATTCACACGTCACGAGTTCTACTGTTGCCACGGGACATTACTTCATGTCTCGCAGTCCTTACTTCCGTCTTACAACTACACCAGTTAACTTGCCTAGGAGTTTCCATTTTCACGGGTCGTTACTGATGTTACAACCTGTAACTTCAGCACTGCAATTGTGTACCCTTCGACTCACGACCCTCACCACCCCGTCTTTCATAACCCACGTAACTATGTTCCACCACTAACTTCACAGGTCATTGTTGGTCGTGGATATGTCAGCAGTCATTAGTTGTTGATAATCACCGAATCACGAAAACATAAAAAACCTTGAAGAGCACCAACTTTTTTCACAAGTCCTTATCACCTTTGTCATGAGGATATCAGTAACTCGGGCGATTGCAGTTTGAATTTCATGGGTTATGCAAATTCTGTAATGGTCATATCAATGGTGGGCTATACAGTGTTCATTTCCTTTGGGGGTTGTTACCATCCTATGACGGTTGTTAAGTTGTCCTACGCAGCAAGAAAATTCGACGTTGCATACGATTCACGACCTTTTTGTATGTCATGAGCCACCACAAAACCTTCACAGGTCGTCATGTTCTTTTCACGAGTCGTTATATTTGTATACACAAAGTCTGTCACAAATATTCCGCGTGCCATCTATTGGTCCTAAAACTCCACACATAACTAGTCCATTCTTTGGATAAATTTCTAAATCTTTGTTTGGCAACTGAAAAAATAGAGTTTGGCGTAGCGTTTAACGGTTGGACTTGGTCAAATCGCTAAATAAAGTGTTTGGTAACCCAATTTTGATAATAGTGTTTGACTGTTAACTAGAGATTTTGAAAAACTTAATCTAATTAATGTCTAGAGGGTAAAGAATAAAGGGTGAACTTTTATTCCAAATTCATCCTTGTATGATTTAGAGGTCTTGTAATTATCCCATTACTTTTAGAATTTAAATTATTTGATATCATAATATATTTATTATATTTATTATTTGAATAATTATAAATTGATGCAAAATGGATAGTATGATTTCTAAGGTAAAAAATGTATTACATTACAAACAAATGTATTCCAAATTCATCCTTAGGTTAGGGTGGTGCTGCCCCACCCACCCAAAGAAGGCAAGGGCAAGAAGGTGGGTGGACGTCCGAGGGGTGCGTGAAGAAAATTAAATAGAAAATAACCAAATGAAGTTTTCATTGATCAAAGAACACTAAATAGAAAAATAATCACTAGAAAATAACACAAAAGAAGGGAATTAAATAGAAAAGTAATCACTAGAAAACAACACAAAAGAAGGAGAAATCTTTATGCTTAGCGCTAATGGATCAGACAAAGAAAAACAAAACTAGCGTCATTAACCAGCAAGGACTAAGATGGTTTAGAGGCATCCTATCGATATTTATGCTCTTTACTTACAACAAAAAGTTAAGATCATGAAAGAGAAAATAATCAGCAGAGATATTGTGACCCTTCCTATTGATGCAAAACTTTCAAATCAGTTGAAAACATTGGAACACGGGGCTTCTTTCATACCAAGAGCATGAAAAAAGGTGGAACAAAAAAAAAAGCACATTGCCATGCACAAGAGATCAACAGCACATTTCTCCATGTCACTATATCTTGGGTGGAGGATATGAAGACAATATAGAAAAACGGAGAGGCCTGGGGGTGGATGGGGCAGCACCACCACCACCTGAGGTGGCAAAGGACTGCCGCCCCTCACCTTCGTGAAGGTGGGGGCAACAGAACTTAAAGTCTATTTCAGAGTCGAGATAACCTTCTAGTGTTTACAAGCAAACAATTTATTCTTCTCATGGAATACAGGATACCAAGATCTTTTGCCAAAAGGTTTCCTACAAGAAAAGGATGCCTACCTGAATAAGCGAAAACATCTAAATCTCCTTGCCATTGCTAAAGTTGATATAGTTAACCCAAGTGCTTCTGCAGCAAAGAGTGTATCGAGAGAGCTCTACACAAAAGAATACAATATCACTGTTTGTGATAATCATGCAAATGACATTTGTAGTAGAATAACCAAAAGAAAACTAAATGTAGACCTGAAGAATAAGAACAACAGAAACTATCCGGATCGCCCATTCAACAAAAATAGCAACGCCAGAATCTACCAAGCCTTCTTCTGTCAGGACAAATTTTCGAACACCCCAATAACCAAACCATGCTCCAGCAAGAACAAGGCACATCAGAAGAAGCATACCCAGCTGCAGTTGAACTATGATTATTAGAAGTGATAAGCTGATAGACGCCCATTCAGCAAAATAAAATAAAAAAGAAAACAAGTGAAATTCAACAAATGACCCTACAAGGGAAGTAGCATGACCATTAGTTTTTTAAACATGCAATTAAGTAACAATCATTTGGAAGAAAATATCAAAGCCTTTTTTTTCTCTTTTCCCTTCTCATCTTTGAAGGGTTAAAGTTGGATGTTAGGACCTTAATGATACAATGAGCAATCACAATAGTCGTAAGGATAGATACAACCAATACATTAAATATATTAAGCACAAAAACAAAGACTGAGGCATCTGACAAGTAACATGTTGACATGACTGGTAATTTCAAACCAACATAAAAAAGAAAAAGAAAATTCCAGCAGCAGGGCATATACTTGATGCACATTTACAAAGTCAGTGCATGGCAAAAGAAACCTTTAGAAGATAGACCTACAAATAAGCATTTAGACCCCTGGTCAGCACATGAAATCATTGTTCAAAAATATTTTCTAAAGTTACCAGGATGAAACTATAATTGCAACATGACATCATGTCAATAACATCAAACATTTTTTTTTTTTGAGAAGTCAATAACATCAAACATAACAGAGACTAAATTTTGTATTCTGCATTTGCAATAAGCGATTTTTTTTTCTTTTCTGAATGAGAGTAAGGAAGTAATTAATCAAGTCTCGATAATATAGAGCCAAAAAAGTACAGATAAATCTCACAAAAAAAAAGTAGAGAGAATTTTTCCTTAGAAAATTACAGAGAAACTTACATACAGGATTGTGTATGTCTTCACTAATGCCTATCTCAACAAGAATTATACGCAATAACCCAGATAGATAATGTAAAAGAAATGTCCCAATACCCACCTGCCAAAGGGAAACAACTATAGTATCATATTGAATGCCAGTAAAGATGAATGGAAGAAATGTACTAGCAGCTATTAGAAGGTCAAAACTCACAATAGAAGAGTAAGCAAAAATTGCCAGAGAACTACTTCGTCCTGTAGGAAGTAGCTTCATACCCTGTGACATATGATACAAGCATTCAAATGCAAAAAAAAATGCATATGAGTATAACAGTTAATGACAATATTTTACCTTCTCTTTTGGCTTTTGCTTTTTCTTTCAGTCTGAGAAATGGTTCAAGCAAGTGTTTGAAAAGATTTACACTGATGTATTAACATTTGTCTCTCAGCATTACCTCTGCCTTATGAATTGCTTTTAGCATCACCATATGACTATAGTTTAGCAAAACACATTACAAACTAATAACCGGAGTAGTAAAGATAACTAGCCAAACATAGAAGGAGGTTGACTAAATCAAATGTTTGAATATAGGAGAAGAATGCTGAATAGTATATCACCCTCTCTATGTCAATATCAACTAAGATGGACAATTTGTATTACATAATTTTGCATGTTCCCTAAATCGTGGGTCAAGGATTGTAATCTCAGTTGTCAACTGGAAGAAGCATAAAAATGAATAAGAGAGGTTGGAAAAGACAACCACACTGGTGATTTAGCATAAGCAATCATCTTATACAAATCCATGTTAATAGAATCATTAATAGTGAACAATCCATTTGAGTTGCCTGATTTATATCTCTATTCAACCAACTGATTTAACGGAAGAATTGACAAGTAACATCTTTTCTGAGAAGGAAGTAACAACTATGCAACAAACAGAGAATTTCTCGGAGGAATACAAGTCAAAGTTTAGGAATCACTCAAAGATGAAGATCTAGCTATAAATATGATTGCATGCTACAAAATACATGAGGCATGAGAAATAATTAAGGCGTCCACAAGCTCACCTGAAATAGGACCATGAGTATGACAAGGATGATGCCTAAGGTCATGGCGCCACCATAGTATAATACCACTGACTCGCTGAAAGTGTGAGCCATCATCATCATAACCACTCCCAAGGCGAGAAAAATGACGCGATGTAACAGAAACTCTGCAAGAAAAGGCCTTATGAAGTAAGCTACAGATCAAGGACTTGAAAAAATTCGTAGTAGTGAAGAATGAGAAGTAGAGCGGATTAGCCATTCACCTTCTTGGGTCGACACCTCCACGATCCGCGAAGGGTCGGGCGGCATCCGTACGTCAAGAATCATGTCTTCATACGGAGAGATGCTGCGCGACCATGAATTTTTGGAGAGCTTCTCCCACTGCGCGGCGGGACACATCCCCAACCTAATCGACGCATTCCTGATAAAATCAAGAAAATTTCATCAAATTCGTGCAAGAACGGGTTTAAAAGAACGGCGGAAGAATAAGCAATTGCATCCAATGCGGCATAAAGAAAAGAAAGAATTAGGGTTTGGAGCAGGGGCAGTTTTTTACTTGTGAAAGCAGAGCTCGATTGTCTGCAGGCGGAAGAGGGCGTCGCCCTGGGCTACGGAGATGTGGACCTTGAGGGCGTGGGCGTACTTGGACGGCTTGCGGAGGCGGGAGCGGCCGCGGAAGTGGGCGCGGGCGCAGGTGAGGGCGACGCCATGACGAGCTCCGGGGGACTCGTCGACCGCGACGCCCGGAGGCAGCAGGAGGAACTTGGAAGGATGCGAGAGCACTGTCAATTTGAAGAAGAATCTTGAGCGCGAATCGGAGGGGAAAGGAGGAAAGCAGCTCAGAAGGTGTTTACGAAATTGTACCTGTGACGTCGCCGGCGGCGGAGGAGACGGAAGAGGGAACAAGAAGAAGAGAGGCGAGGAGGACGACGAAGAGGACGGTGGGCGAAGAGGTTGGCATGGATTTGAAACGTTTCTTGGGAGTTCACGACTCGGTACAAGGCAGTTGGAATTTAGAATCAAACCTATCTTTGGAACAACAATTTGAACTACATGAGAGAGAGAGAGAGAGAGAGAGATATGGAGGTTCAGACATCAGCGACGAAAAGTTGGGCTTCAATTTTAGAAAATGTGAAAGAATTGTATATATATATATAATTTAGCACTTAATTAAAACTGATTTATTTTTTTGAATATTTTATTTATATTAATATGTGTGGGCTGTAAAGTAAACAAATATTTCAATTTTTTTTTCAAACGTAAGGTTCCGATGTGTTATCATAAAAAATCATTTTATTTTAAAACTTTAATTTCTTTAAGACGACATGGACCTGCAAGATAATTATATATGTTGTTCCGTGTTATAATAATAATAATAATACTTACTTATAATATTTGGTGATGGTGTGGTGCATCATTGTACCGTAATCTTTTTTATAACGTTAGCTAGAATCTAAGATCTCGATCCACGACGCTTCATACCATAAGAATCCGCTAAATTAGAAGAGTAATGAGCTGGCCAAAAAAAACCCTTGAGTGCTCTACATATCACTGGAATAACAATGTACATTTTATATACTCTATTTGCGATCATGATATTTCACTCATGATGTGCCTTGATCGACCCAATCATGATATTAAAGGATGGAACCCTTAGCTCTAGCTCCTAGGGATCACTCCATGCATGCATATGGATGGTCGACTTGGAGCTTCGAAGATCAAGGCCCTCCACAAGATTCATTTTTTATGAAAATTGACGTACAGTCGTATCCCTACTAAAGACTTCTTTTTACGTTTTAATTTCACATGGAGACAAATGTCCACTTGTTTTTTTAATGCTATATGGTTTTGATCTTATGGAACCTATTTTAAAGTTTTTTTAATTTTTGTTTTAAACACATGGATACTTGGGATATGGGTGACTAGATCAAGGAGGGCCAAAGCTTGGACCCGAGATCCAGGCAAAGGTTTATCACTCTTTAGTTTTGCCTTTTGGGGGGTTATGGATGGCACGTAATGATCTACACTTCGCTCCAAGTCTTCAACCATGCATTATATATGGGTGAAAGCTATTGCAGCTTATAATGATATGTGTACTCTCATCTACGTGTACTCACTGCGAGTCTTGTGGGCTCCTCCAGCTATTAATTGGGTCAAGCTCAACTTGAATGGATCCTTCCTAGACCCATCTGAGCCGGGAGGATGGGTGGGCTACATCATTTGTGGCCCTAACTCAAATTTTCTCGCTGCAGGGTCAATTAGGCATGACGAGGAGTCGAATCTCACTCTAGAAGCATAGGGTTTTCTCCAAGGTCTGATTATGTTCCGGCGCCTTAGATTTGCCAGAGTGAAGATTGAGGTGGACTCTTATGTTCTGGTTTAGATTCTCGAAAGTGCATATGCCTCTGGCGGCTCAAGAATGTTATGTACACCATTTGAAGCATTATGGAATTCTTCTCTCTTTTGCACTCTACCATTTATTGGGGTTGCGTTTGGTATGAAAATATTGAGAGAACATTAGTTTTCGAGAACTAATTGATTTGATAGAAAAGTTTGGATTGGTGTTTGGATGAAAAAGTGTAATGATGAGGATTTAAAAAGTTGATGTGATGGATAAGTTTTAGTGGGTGTTTGGATAAAAAAGGAGAACTAAGAATATAATTTATTATTTTATGAAGTATAAAATTATAATAAATAAGAATATGTTATTAATATTATAATTTACGTAAATCATTATATTATTAATATTATTTTTATTTATTTTGATTAAATCATTTAAATATTATTAATATTACAATTTACGTACATTTTAAGATACAAATATAATATATTTTTTAAAAAAATAATTGAATAGTTTAAATAATAAAAATTTTATTAATTATTAGAACTAATTATTTTATAATTTTTAATTAATAATATTTAATAAATTATTTTATAATATCTCTAATATTGTATTAATATATTCTAAATTATATAACCCAAACATTATAAAACAATTAAAAAATAAATAAAATTTGAAAAAAAAGTCTAAGAAGACGTTTAAAATGACATGAAATTGAAAAAAAAATAAATATTCTTTATTCTAGCCGAAGGCAAAAAATTTTTGCCGAAACATTTGGTCAAATATTCCGGCCGAAGTCACGTTAAAGTTTCCGTCACCCCATGCATTTAACAAAATAATCGAATGTTCCGATTTGTTCTGTATTGTCAAACGCAGCCTGGGAGAACAAATTATTTCAATATTTGTTGAGATGGAGATCCTCCTCGTGACCTTCTCCACATTTTGTACTAAGATGTCTCCGACTTTTTAATCAATAGACAATTTACTTTCTCCAAACAAATATTACCTTAAATTTGTCTCCAACCTTCAATCCTTGCGTCTTTTGCTTAGAAGTTGATAAATCAATTCTTTCACAAAGAATATAAAATGAGAATTTGTAGAAAACAATATTATGCATAAAAAAACTGCTTATTTTTTCTTGCAACTTTTATAAAAGATATAAAAATAAAATGCTCTGAGGCTTCTTTTATCTTCACTTTCATCATTATCCACAAAACAAAACAAAATTAAAGTAATATAGGTGCATTAATTGGGCCTGCACACGTATGAGACCCATGGACTTTCATTTTCTTTCAATTTTTGTATATGACTTTTATTTATGGTGCACTTATTGTCAACACCTTATTTAGGACAATTTTACTATTTAATTTCATTCACAACTTTAATAAAATATAAAATATTATTAAAATAGGAGTAAAATAGTTAAAGATTGCGTGATATTAAAATTTTAAAAGTGCCAACAAAAGATGGAAAACAAACTTGACTCATGGTTGGATAGATAATAGTCGTATTGCACAACACCTTAATTACCTACAATGATGACTTTCATAAGAGTAATAAGATGGAGCCACATGTCTTGATTTGGTGGAATTCTTAAGCGCGGATGCATGGCTTTAACGAGTTGATAATGGAATGCTTTCAAAAAGCTTATTAGAAAGCAATTCTATAATGTTGGATACTTCTAGAAGTCCTGAAGACGTTGCCATTACTTGAGGCAATATTCAGAACACACGTTGTAGGACTACACAATCTAGTTCAAGTGTTGGCCGTTGATTCTTAATGTTTGACTTGGAGAAGCAGATATTGTGCAAAAGCATTTAGGTAGTTTGATGAACCATCTCTAAGTACATTAAGTTATAGGCATCGATGATGCTTGTTGGTAGAGAAGTCATTGCATCCAAAGTATTTCAAGGGGTCGTTTCACAATTAGAACTTGAGTTCCATCAAGTTTTTGGTAAATAATTGAGTTGCCAGATTAGTTGAATAGAGTGGAATTTGATGCGGAGAAATAAGATAGTTGATGTGATATGAAAAAGTAGATGTAATAGATTAATTTTTAGGAGGCGTTTGAATTATAAATATGTAAAATAAATATAGATTATAAACTTGTTAAAAATATTAAAAAATAAATGTATAAAAAAGTTGGTGTCAAAAAATTGTTGAAAAATATATTATTTAAATATAAAAATCAAAATTTCTATTAATTTATAATTAATAAAATATTAAAATTTTTAAATAAAAATAATAAGTAATAAAAAATACTATATTAATCCTTTTTATAACAAATATATTATATTTAATATATATTTTATTTTAAGAGAAAACAGTAATTTAAAGAAAATAAAAAAATTAAAAATGAAAATAAAAAAATAAAAAAAGTGATGTCAAATCAAAGAAAAAAATAAAAAAAAAACGTGAATAGTCGTCTGGTTCACCAAAAAGATTTTTGTGGACTATTTATTATATATATCTATGATATAATTAGCCTCCCCTAAATTAGGATATATATATATATATATAAAGCTAAGAGCATACTATTTAATATTTTTATAAATAAATATATTTTTTAAATTTGTTTTAATAATTTTATAATATGTATTGGCCCCTCTCAATTTTTTCTTGGGTGCGTCCCTGCCTACACTAACTATTGGGACAAGGTTGTAGCGAACGGCTTTGTCAAACAGGGCTCAAGAATGCAAACAAGAAGAAACATCTACTACAAAGCCAAACCAAAAGTGAAGGAATTAAGTGACTATAAGAAGTCAGTAACAAAAAGAAAAAAAAATTTTTTTGATGTACGAATTGCAAGAAAGAAGGACATACAAACCCAAGTGTTGATTTGCACATCCATAATTATCCTCAAATCATTGGAAAAATGGTGTCTCGAAGAACTTAAACAATTGGCTAAGAGTCAATGCGACTACAACATTTAATGAACTAAAATTTGTGGACTAGTCTCACGGGACGGACCTATGTTTGTGCCCCCCTCCCCTCCCCTCCCCTCCCCCCCTCCCCCCACTTTTTTCCATTTATTCAATATATATATCTATCATATAATTATCAGGTAAATTTAAGACTTGGCTCCCCTAAATTAGGATATATATATAAGCTAAGAGCATACTATTTAATATTGTTATACATAAATATTTATTTTTAAAATTTATTTTAATAATTTTATAATATGTATTGGCCCCCCTCAAATTTTTCTTGCGTTCGTCCCTGCCTACACTAACTATTGGGAGAAGATTGTAACGAACAGCTAAACTCAAGAAATCACTATCCACCTTAAAGCAACCTCTTGCATCAAATGAATATGGTGAAGCATGCTTCCACCGGAACATCAAGAAATAATCCATGGTTGATATTAGAGAACTTGATGTTAGAGAGCCTTTTGAACTCATCCAAAGTCGTAGTAAAGGTCCAGATCAACCAACAATACGTTTTTCATTTTACCATCACCAATTGATACATTGATGAAGTAACATGTAAGTTAATGCCGCTCGACATCAACTGTGTTTTTTTCTTCTCCATATGTGTTTGATCTAATGGCATCTTCTATCGAAGAGACCCTAAGTATAAATTCATCAAGGATGACAAACATTTTCTTGTGAAGGTTAAGAGACCAACAAGGCCTATAAAGTTGACCACTACTGCACAAGTGAAGAAGATGATAAATGCAAGGGGCAAGGAGCTAATAATCCTCTTAACATAAGAAGAGAAAATCTAGAAGTGATTTCCAAAAAACTTGATCAGATGAAAAGAAGAATCTACTACAACATAAGGAGTCATTTTTACAACCAAGAGGGATGCCTCCTACTCGACAAATAGAACATGGCATTGAGTCAATAGACGGCAAGCTACTCCCTAACTTGGGAATGTATATCATTACTAGAAACTAAAGAAATTTGATCATAAGCACAAGAATTGCTTCAGTAGGTGTCATCGGCTAGCTCATGTGAATCTCTAGTGGTATTGGTGGTGAATAAAGATTGCGAGTGGAGAATGTGCATCGATCGCTGAACCCTCATCTCTTCAATTTATCACCAAGAAATTAGAAGAATTGCTAGATCAACTCCAAAATGCTAAATACTTTATGAAGGTATACCTCAAATCAAATCAATAAGAAAACAACTTTGAAGGCCAAGCATAGTCTTTTTGAATGGAGAGTTATGCCCTTCGGTTGCAATATTCTAGCCAGATACGTGAGGATAATGAATATTGAAACTCTACTTAGATGTCTTTGTTATTGTCTACCTCCATAACATTCTTGTATAAAATCAATGGACAAAGCATTTGGAACATGTAGGAAAAGTTTTCAAGTTTTTTAATTTGGATGCCCACTCAGGAGTTTCGATATCGAAGGCTACTAACATTTGACTAATTCAAAGTCAAGATAAATAGTAGAATGGTATTATCTAATCAAGTGGTGGCTCCAGGAATCGAACTTGATAGCTCCCAATGACTCATTGGACAACTTTCTCGACGATTGGGCACAACTCTGCTAACCAATTGTGCCAACCAAAATCGATTAAGTTTTCAAATTTTTATAAAGCATGAACTCCATCTCAATCTAAAGAAGCATGTACAACTCGCAAATTTAATAAATGGAGGGAAACTTAAAAATTAAACACGCAGTCTTTGGATTAAGAGAAAATGGAAGACAACTTAAAAGCTAATCTCATTATTATTATTTGGATATGATTTTTCTAATAGAAAGAAATAATTAACCTAAGCTCTATTGGATATATGACCATTATAGTCATTAAGAAAATGATAATTATAATAAACATGAGACCATTATGATCATAATGATGGGAATGCATAACGGACGCATTTGACCACTATATAAGGGTGTAATAGGGAGACGAATGGTACACACACGTTAGTATAGCTCAATGTCGAGCAGGATGATGCTACGTTCGGATGATCTCCAATTTTTTTTTCTTTCATTGGTATGCCGGGAGTCACCCCCTATTTGCCATGAAATTCCCCAAGGCAATAATCATTCGTGTGCATCTTATGGATCGGGATCTCAACGCCATCTAGGATCCTGACATGTTGTAGGCCCTCTTACATCTAGGCTCATCGTCTCCATGCGGGTGACCACCAGCGCACTCAATAGTGGTTCACAATCGGACGCAACGACCAATGGATCGAACAGGATACCAACTCCGCCGGTGGGTTATGGATTCAAGAGGACAAGACGTTCCTAGGGTGGGCGGTGTCCTGCCTGTCCCTGGCGGTGAAGGTGGAGGAGACCCGCATCCGACTGCTTCTCGACCTGCAGGCGGCATCGACGAATTCGATGGAGGGGGTTGTTGGATATATGATTGTTATGATCATTAAGAAAATGATAATTATAATAAATAGGGGATCATTATGATCATAATGATGAAAATGCATAACATACGCATTTGGCCACTATATAATGGCATGGTAGGGGGACGGACGGTAGTGAATACACACGTCGGTATAACTTGATGTCGAACAGGATGATACTATGTTTGGACGATCCCCAAATATTTTTCTGCCAATTTTTCTTTCATTGGTATTAGAGCTGCGACCGATCTTGGTATGTCGTAACAGCTCGGACCTCAACGAACAATGTGTGATTGGGTCTCTCACTTCGTCACCTCTGGTTCACGATCTTCCGAAGACGATGGTCTTCCCCAGGAGCTGCTCATGGATTCGTGACCATCCATGCGCTAACCGACGAAGGAAACTTCATGGGAGGCCTCATTTTGTGCAATAGCGGCCGATCATTATCAAGGAACATTGGCCGACGGCTTTTTCGGCAGATCATCGTCGATGCCTAGCAAATCATCGTCGACGGGAGTAGTCAGTACCCATGCCAGAAGGTTCCCTTAGCCACGAAGACGCGTACATTGTGCTCCTCTTCCTTTCCGTGACGGTTGGCACATTTCCTTTAGGGGTCGTTTGACAACGGAAACTAAAGTTTCACCAAGTTCTTGTGAATAGTTGAATTAAGAAATTAGTTCTAATTGTGTTCGGATTGAGTGAAATTTAATGATGAGGAACAAGGTAATTGATGTAATAGGAAAAAATAGATGTGATGAGTTAATTTTAGTGGGTGATTGAATTAAAAATATGTATTATAAATATAAATTATAAAAATGTTAAAAATTAAAATACATATATTAAAAAAATTATGTCAAAAATTTTATTAAAAATATATTATTTAAATATGAAAAATCATTCTTTAATAATTTATGTTTAATGAAATATTAAAAATTTACAATGAAATAATAAATAATATTAGAAAGATTATAAAATAAATATAATAAATAAATTAACTTATATTAGAAAGATTATAAAATAAAATGATAAAGAAAAAAAGATTTGAAAAAAAAACAAACGGCCACTTCCCAAAAAAAAGTCAAAGGGGCTTGATTCCAAGCATAGAACCGCATGGGACGTTTGGTGGAGTCAGATGGAATCAAGCACCTCCAGTTGCCAAACGGCTCCTTAATTTCACCGCTGCAAGGTACGCTCGGAAACTCCCATGAGAAGACGTACAACTACTAAACTATAGATCTACTTTATTAATTGGATCATGATATTTATTTGTTATTTTAATCTTGACTGCAAATTCTATAAAATACCCCACTTACAACAACAAAAACTTGTGCAGTAGTTCCATATAAGTCGATATTCTTCTGTTATAATATTAATCTTGCCTTTAAACTTACTCCTCTACTAATTAAATCATATTAGAGAAGAATCTTATCTAAAGCAAGTTTTAGATACTATTTTTGGTGTATTTTATAAATGGTTATCTTAATGGTTTATTTGGATTAAATTATCATCTATTGGTAAATACATGTAAAATATTAGAATTATTAATATTTTTTTATGATCAATAGGTCATTACCTATTATAATAAATTTGTTATCTGTTATACTTTCTGTTTATGATTACCATTCATGTGCAGAATACTTATTAGTTTTTTTAATTTAATCGCCTGATTTTTGTTTAATTGCTATTAGTTTAAGAAATAACCGTCAAATTTCTGTCTCAAATATTTTAGTAATTAATTTGAATTGGTCAAATTCATGTTACCTAAATGTCTCTATCCGTGATTTTCTATATTTGGATTAATTGTAATATCCTGATTTTTCTAAAAGGGTAATTTGGACTTTTTGTTCAAACCCTCATGGTTTTCCTTATATAAGGCCTCTCTTTTTCTCTCTCTCTCTCATTTTCCCCACATCTTGACAGCTAGGGCTTGAGGAAGAAGAAATAGAAGATCAGGGAGAAAGAAGAAGAGGAAGAAGAAAATGAAGAAAGAGGAGGAAGAAGAAAATGAAGATATGTAAAGGGGATCTAAACTCCTCTCTCCTCTTTGAATGGTTTTTATGATTAGATTGAGAATTTGATGGCACTTTGTCCTCATAATACATTTTGATTGAGGATTTTTGTTCTAGATCTATGCATGAATTGATTAGAATTATGCTATGTGTAACGATTTGAATCAAATTTGTTATTAGGGTTCATGTTTTCTCATTGTTCATGATTTAGGGATGAGCCCTAGATCTGGAAATTTGAATGTTCTTACATGTTTTTCATGCCCCTTTTGATCCTAGAATGTCTAGAAAACATATAAGTATTGATTCATAATATTTCCTTATCAATTTTAGTTTGGAAAATGGCCAAGGCATTGCCTCTGGCATGACCGTGACACTTCATGTCATGGTCGTCACAAAGTAGGCACGGCCATGATGAATGGAGACACGGTCGTGACAGAGGGAATATATTTTTCAAGGCTTCAGTCACGGTCGTGACGGCCTGTATCATGGCCGTCACGACCGTGACAGCGACAGAAACCTAGTATACTATATCAAATGTTATTTTCAAGGTATTAATACTATGTATTGATGCTTGATGATCGTATATGAACCTAATTACACGTATATTTATGTTCCCACATAATTAGATTAAAATTTGAATATTGAGTGACGTAAATATTTTGTTGATTGTGAAGCATAATGAACCCAGTTGCGGATGATGTTACATGTCGTCCCTCTATGGCCCTTTATCGGATAATTGCCCGAATGATCGTTACACATATCAGCAACAGTGTGTCATTTCAATGTCGCCCTCGGGTGATAGTTCGGAATGATCATTACACACATCGACAACTGTGTGACATTCTGATGTCTCCCTCGGATGAATCCAAAATGATTGTTACATACATAGGCAATGGTGTGTGCATTCTGATGTCACATTCGGGTGAGAGGAGAGCATTGTCTCCTAGGCCTAGCTAGCCTATTGAAAGGGCAATGACATAAGTCCCAACTATCGAAAGATATAACATTAATAGGAAAGGGCCAAGGATCGATCGAATGGAATGAAGTCCCATGAAAGTGGAAGTCCAAAGAGTTATAAAATAATTCTGAGACAAGTTATGGAATAATGTCTCACGAAAGTGAAAGTCCAAAGTGCTATAAAACAACCCTAAGAAGAGTTATGGAGGCAATAATTATGATAAGTGTATCTCATTTATATACCTATGAATTGAATGAATGATTGTTATGAATGTCCATATTATAAGTATGATGATGATTACATGTCTCCCATGCAATTACTCATATGCATGATGATAGAATGATGTTAATGTTTGACATATAGATTATATATTAAGACATGGCATGCATATTATTACTTCTTTTATATAAAGATGATGCATATTATGTAGTATCATGTTGAGAGTCATATCATCGCATGCATGGCATTTACATACTCTAACAGAAAAATCTCTGCACCCTAGATCCGTGCAGGTGCATAATGATTTGGATGGATGACGGC
This sequence comes from Pontederia crassipes, assembly GCA_030549335.1. Taxonomy (NCBI): domain Eukaryota; kingdom Viridiplantae; phylum Streptophyta; class Magnoliopsida; order Commelinales; family Pontederiaceae; genus Pontederia; species Pontederia crassipes. Next base: position 39,580,047 of record CM060184.1, on the reverse strand, counting down.
TCAGCTCATGACGAATAAGATTGTACAATGATCTAGGATATTAAGAGTCAATTGTTTTAGAGTCTTTTGGTTATGTTTTAAAGAGATATGTTGCACGATGGTTTTAATATCTTTTATTCGTTATCGGTGACGTTTTGAACTCTATAACATTACTTTTGATGCTTTAACAAGTTTATGCATTCATTGAAAGATTCTTTTATCTTATTTAATGGATTTAAGCTTCCATTGATTTAAATGAAAATTATATTTTTATTATGATTATGCGATGGCGAATGGGCTAACACAGCCGAATGACTGAATTGTCCTTGACAATTTGGGCGTGAAATTCGGGGTGTTACATTAATAACAATTGTCACCATTAATTACCAGTATTTAAGAGATAACCTCTAATTGCACATGTATTGTCCGTTTCATATTTTCACTCTTGCTAACTTATAACCCCTTAGAATTAGTATTATTATAATTTGTATTATGCAATTTCAAGAACATAACTTTTATTTATCCGTTGTAAAACTATTTTATTATGTTTAGGATGTAATTATTTTCAATCATCCGTTAGATTTGAAATATTTTAAACATCATGTCATATCTTTGCTGGTATTTCCTTTATTTAGATAATTAATAACTTGTTTTACTTGTAAGGCTTATATGTCAAATGCCTAGATATTACAAATTGTAACTTTTATTTTGTACATATGCATATAGAAGTCAACGTGAGAGATTGTTCTTTTCTAATTCAATTAAATTTCATAAATTGACATTAGTATACTTAGAGCAAGTCTAAGTATGTATTCATGATAATGAATTAAAACTTATCAATCCATTATATATAGAATATTCAGATAATATGTTGTCTGAATTAATAGCTTCAAATTAGGAAGTCTGGATTTTTCTTTTCATCTTCAAAAGTTTTGAGAGAAAACACAAATTATGAGGTATATGTAAATTTTTTTTCAAACTATGGGAGCAGAATGACAAAAGTGCTTTCATAGTATACATGAAAGATTGTTTCATGAGGAATCTCGATTCTTAGTGAGATGACACATCATATATGAAAATGCCATAAGGGCAATGTCTAATTTCAAAAATGAAATCGATGCACAATTGAGGGCAATGTGTGATTTCAAAATTAAAATCGGTGCATAATTACTTTTATTTTTTAAAAAATAAGAGATAATGTGAATTGCATAATTGTCATGACTAAGAGTTTAGTCATTAAAATATAGTACTAAAAGAAGTACTATTTATGAATGGCAAAGTAATATGATTTAATGGAATAATTAAGTCGGCAATAATAGTTATTGATTGGACTAGATTCTTCAAAGCTAAGGTGGCTTAAGAAGAAGTCCATGGGATATACTGTCGGACATATCTTGCTATCTCAAAGTAGCAATTAACGAGGCATAAATGAGCTTGATTTGCACGTAAGAATATTTTATGACAAAATTATTCTAAGGCAAAAATTCTTGACCAGGATATGATGTCGGAAAAAGTGAAATTCCAGACAAGCTTAAGTTGCTGCAGTTGTCGAGAAATAAATGTCACGATAGATATCAATAATTTGTGGAATTGAGTTTGAACAATCCACTATATTGTAAAGATTAAAGAAATGATTCTTAAACTTCAAAAAGTTGCAGAAGAAGAATGGAGGGCCTATATAAGACAACACTTAGTTGAATGCATTAACAATATAGATTACATCAAGGAGTTGGCTTCACCGCATTTCAAGATGTGATGTACGCGTTAGGTTCCATCTAGAAGTTTGCTTCACCACACTTCATGATGTGATATACGCATCTAAAGTATGCTGATTTTTTTTTCTCCATTTTAGTTTTTCTCTCCAAAGAAATTGAAGTTATGTTTAATGATCATGTGTATATTGACAAGAACAAAAGATTTTCTGTTTTGAGAAAGTTTGTTCCACTGACTTATTTTGTCTTCTAATTGCAAGAATAATCAATGTGCATACTATATGCAATGTGTCTGATATGAAATTGAGACATGTAGTAAACTCAAAATTGAAATAAATAATTACGAACTCAGTACCTAACATATTAAAGTCAAGGATGATGCTATATGAGCATTTTTTGACTGGTAAAATAGTTCAGATGCCTTATTTTTTTGATAAGGTCGAGGGTTTTTTGTTAGATGATCATTGAGTATTGCAACACATAGAGAGGATGAATGTTTGATAATCATTGATGATTATTTTGATTCTCCTATTTTTATCTCTTAAAAGGAAAAGGGATAATTAACTTATTTAATAATTTTTAAGAGATGTAAGACAGATGAGGAGATAAGATTGACGAGACCAATCAAGTATTAAAGGACTGTAGAGGAGGGAATACACCTCTCCAAAATAAGAATTATTGCATTTAAGTAGGGATATGTAAGATATTACTATTGCCTATGCATTACAATAGATATGATAATATAATTTTTGAATGCAATAAGAAGTATGTTGTCCCACTCAAATATGGTTAAAGAAATTTTGAGCAGAGACAATTGCAAGTTACATACAAAGTATTCCCACTAAGTCCATAGCATTAATGCTATTAGTTGTGAATAGAAAGAAGTCTACATTTAGGTCATATAAAAAAATGGGGATGTAAAAGACACCTTAATTCCTAGTTAGTTTAGAGACAAGCTAGACTTGAGAATGGTAATGTGTATGTTTATTGAATATTATGACAAGGGTATATATATATTCTTCTATCTGTGATGCCTCATATTGAATTGAGATGCTACCTTTTTAGAAAATGAAAATGGAGCATGTATAAAGGGATGATGATCCCTTAGTGATTCTATAAGATGGTGGAGTCTAACTTCGGAAATACACTGTGCGATCCAATAGTGTGAGTTGAAATTATATATGATGTTATGCCTTTATAAGTAGTGGAGTAACCCATCATTTTCACAAGTACAATCAGGCAACATGAGGTCACAGACAAAACTTGCACAATTGAATGTACAGTACTGGTGCGAGGTTTTCGTGTTACTCCGTCGATGTTGATACATCCTATTATTGATAGAAATAATGCCTTCTATTGATTCAGAATTATGGATGGCCACCATGAAGAATAAAATGGACTCAATCAATCGGCACAGACTATTGGTGCTATGTGACTTGCTGGCAAGTATGCAATGTACATAGGGTACTAATGGGAATTCAAGAGAAAGCAATGGATGGATGATACTCTTGATCACATAATGAGATTGGTCATCAAGGATTATACTCGGCAAGTGAGAATAGATTTTCAGTGAACATATTCTCTATTGAATAAGGATACGTCAAGACAATCTTAGTAATTGTGATATGTACATAAAAATCTTACTTAATTAAGAACTAAGTAAGTGTGTACATTTGTGAGCATATTGTTAAAAAAAATGATGAAGATAATAAGGTAGGCTGAAAAATCATAAGTGGCTTAAAGAAACATTGCATAATGGTAGAATACCATGTGATGATGATCCAATTTGTGTTTGTTATAAATAAATTGGATGGACATCATGAATAGTGGGAGCAAATTGAAATAGTGTCACTATATGTATGCGACATTTTGCTCATGATGTTATAGTGCTCAATTTTAATTGAAATTTTGAAATAAGAAAATAGGAGAAATATCCTATAATATTTCAAACTATTTTGACAGAAACTCAAGAATATTGAGTTAGAGTCGGATACAGTGTATAAGACACTTAAATATTTTTGGAGCACTAAAAACGACTTAATAAAAATCAGTGTCGCAATACAGGGCGAATCCTTTAAAGGAACCCTATGTATAAGTAGTGTAAAGAGCTTGATGTATGTAATATAGTGTACATGGCTTATATTAGCTTATGCAATAAGCTTGGTTAGCAAATATTAAAATAATCATGATAAGACTATATAGGGTCATTGTAGATTATTTTGTATATCTGAGAGGCATCTTACATTCGATACAAAGCGGATTTCCTAAGGCCATAAGATATCTGGATGTGAATTTTGATGACGATATGTAAAAATCAAAATTTCACATGCGGTCACTCATTTTTTATCTGGTAGTACAATTGTTTCTTGAAGTTACAAGAAATAAGATGTGTGCTGAACACACATTGGAGGTTGAGTATATTGTTATAGACAATCACATGTGATATATGATTCAGATATTATTTTCAGGAACTACAGCGCAATGTAATGATGAGATTAATGTGTTGTGATAACCAAGTTGTAACAAATTTAGTATGCGGTAGAACCAATAGTTCAAACAAGAAACATGATGTAAATATCACTATACTGAAAACATAGTAAAAAGAAAAGAGTGACAATGATATATATGCCTAACAATAACATGATAGGTGATTTCTTACAAGAGGATTAAAGAAGGGATATTAATCAAACGTGTTGGTTTGATAGAACTCAAAAATTATTGAATCAGATAGAAGTCTTATGGACAGTGGACTTCGGTGTATCATCCTTGACTAGCACCATAGAAATCGAGAGTGTTAATATATTGATTGATTTTGTAGTAAAAAAATTGCACCTATGACATCAAATATTGATTTGATGGGACTAAAAAATAATTGAGTCAATACGAAGTCCTACGGATAGTGAACTTCAGGATAACATCTATGGTTAAACACTACATGGATAATGAGTGATATCATGACTATATCGGTCAAGTGAGAGATGTTGAATATATGACCGTTATGGTTATTAAGAAAATGATAATTATAATAAACAGGGACCATTATGATCATAATGATAGGAATGTGTAATAGACACATTTGGCCACTATATAATAACATGATAGAGGGACAGACGGTAATGAACACATACGCTGATATAACTCGATGTCGAGCAAGATGATACTACGTTGGGATGATTCCCAAATATTTTTCAATCACTTTTTCTTTCAGGAGTGGTAACTTCACGTCGGCACTGAGAACCTTGCAAGAACAGACCCGAGGCGACGTCGTCCCCCCTGTAACACTCGACAGTCCAAGTGCATGTTTTTTCGCTATTTATGTTTCCTTACCTTATTATACGATTTATTCATTTTACGATTTTAGTATTTATTGGATTAAGGTACGTTTTTCTTAGTCCAAACACATTTCTTCCACATCTTTATTACAATTTCTATATGTTTTGACCCACTTAATTGTTGTTACAATTTTCTATACTAATCAAGTTTATTTAAGATTATAATATTAAATAAACAAATCATCTTTAACAATTTTGGTACAAATTATTTATTCTGTTGTGAATTATTCCATTAGAGATAATCTTATTTTAACAATGGATTACTGGTATACTTCTGGCTATATTAGTATTGGATTAAGGAATTGTTATAGATTAACATTTATTATCTCACAATTTTTAATTTTGTCTTAAGCAACTAATCTTGATTACTATTTTTGTCCAATTATAAATCTTACTATATTTAGGAGATCATTTGCATTTATATTATTTTTATTACTGCCCGCATTTTTGCTTGAGAATTAGTTCCAAAATAACTAAGATTGCTATTCTAGGACTATAATATTTTAATTAGAAATGATTTAATTCCCAAGTATTATAAAATCTTCCGTGCATATAAAAAATTTCTATTTTCTAATTAGTTTAGATAAAATGAGGTAAGATTTGTTATATTTAGTTAGCATTAACTTAATTTAAATCCAAAGATGTTGGATACCTTTGGCATCACTTATTGCATTACTTTTAATAGTGTATTCATTGTATTATTATTTTGAGTTACTACTGTAAATGATTATTTATTCACTTGTTTATAATTTTAGGTGTCTATGTCATAAAAGGTATTTATATATGCATTTTTTTATATATAAAGTTAAAATTTACATCTAGTATAGAACGTTTTGTTCAAAAACATTATTTTAAAATTGTCAATATTATTATATCTACCTTAGAGAAAAGGGATATGATGTATATTTTATTTTTGAAAATATTATACTCATAGAAGTTTTTTTCAAATAATTAATATTTAGTTAATAGCTTCTGAACTAGTTAAGTTGGGATGGTTTAACATTGCCAACAATGACATTTGAAGTCTAAAGTTTTGGTACACACTAGTTCATCAAAACTTATCACATATCAATATAGGCATTACTGTTCTCAAGCTTTAGAGAGAAGCCAAAGTAAATGGCTCATGAGAAAGCTATTAAACAGTGGTACAATGATGAGAAAGTATGATTTTTCATCATGGTGTACAAAAATTTTAAGAAAATTTAAACAAGGTGCAATTTGAATAAGTAGCTATTAGGCTAAGTAAGCTGGAATGATTGAAGTTTCCAACTATGATATGTGACAATGACAGTCCAATCAAAGTTATATTTTCATATTTCAAAATGTTATCATTAGAATCCACTTTAGAAGATGTGAATGAAAGCATTTGAAGTGAAAGTGGAAGCAGAATGATAAGAAGTCTTTTATGACATCACATGAAAGGCCATCTCATTAGGATTTTATATTCCAATGAGATGGTGCATGATATATGGAAATTGCATAAGGGCAATGTGTGATTTCAAAATTGAAATTGGTGCACAACAATTTTCATTTAAGAAAAGTAAGAGATAATGATACGAGTTTAGTCATTAAGATATAGTACTAAAAGAAGTAATATTTATGAATGACAACATAATATGACTTAATAGAATAATTAAATCGGCAACCGATAATTATTGGTTGGACTAGATTCTTCAAAGCTAAGGTGGCTAAAGAAGAAGTTCATGGAATATATTATCGTGAGGCATAATGGAGCTTAATTTGCACGTAAGAATATTTTGTGAGAAAAAAATTATTCTAAGACAAGAATTCTAGACTAGGATATGGTGCCAAAAAAAGTGAAACTCCAGACAATCCTAAATTACTACATTTGTAAAAAAAAGAAATTCTACGATAGATATTTTAGTAATTTGTGAAATTGAGTTTGAACAATCTACTATATTGTAAAGATCAAATAAAGGAGCCTTAAATTTAAAAAAGTTGCAGAAGAATAAAGGAGGGCCTATATAAGACAACACTTAAGTGTTGAATGCATTGACATAACATATTACATCAAGGAGTTGGCTTCACCACACTCCAAGATGTGATGTATACGTGAGGTTCCATTTAGAAGTTTGTTTCACGGCACTTTAAGATGTGATATACATATATAAAGTATGTTGAATATGATCTCCATCTCAGTTTTTCTCTGCAAAAGAATTGAAGTTGTGTTTAATAGTCATGTGTATAATGGAAAGAACAAAAGAGCTTTCTGTTTTGAGAAAGCTTGTTCCAATGACTTATCTTATCTTCTAATTGAAAGAATAATCAATATGCATACTCTATGCCATTTTTCTGATATGAGATTGAGACACATAGTAAACTCATGGACTCAGTACCTAACATATTAAGATCAAGGTTGATGCTATATGAGCATTATTTGATTGGTGAAATAATTCGATACCTTTTTTCTGAAAAGGTTGAGAGTTTTGTTAAATGATTATTGAATGTTGCAACACATAGAGATGATGAATATTTGATAATATTTATTGATGATTATTCTGATTTCCCTATGGCTATCTCTTAAAAAAGGATATGAGAATTTTCAAGAGATGTAAGACAGATGAGGAGAAAAAATTGGGGAGACCAATCAAGTATTAAAGGATTATAGAGCACCTCTCGGGAATAAAGATTATTGCATTCAAGTAGGGATATGTAAGATATTACTATCGCCTATGCATCAAATGCGAGAATATAATTGTTAATGCATTCAAGTAGGGATATGTAAGATATGTTGTCCCACTCAGATATGGTTAAAGAGTTTTTTTAGTAAAGACAACTATGAGTTATATACAAAGTATTCCCAATGAGTCCATAGTATTAATGCTATTAGTTATGAATAGCAAGAAGCCTAAGTTTATATCATCTCTAAAAATGAAGATGTAAAATGCACACATTAATTCCTAGTCCGTTTGGGGACAAGCTGGACTTGACGATAGTAATGTACATATTCATTAGATATTATGATAAGTCCAAAGGGTATATATTCTTCCACATGTATAAATGTCTCATATTGAATTGAGATGCCAGTTTTCTAGAAAATGAAAATGGAGCATATAAAAAGAGATGATTATCCTTTAGTGATTTTATGAGATGGTGGAGTGTAACTCCGAAAATACACTGTGCTATTCAACAGTGAGAGTTGAGACTGTAAATGATGTTATACCTTTGGAAGTAGTGGAGTAATCCATTATTTTCACAAGTATAATCAGGAAACAAGAGGTCACAGAGGAAACTTGCACAATTTGAATGTATTGTACATGTGCAAAGTTTTCGTGTTACTCCATTGATGTTGATATAGAGGATTATACAAATCATATTATTTATAGAAGCAATGACTTCTATTGAGTCAGAATTATGGATGGTCACCATGAAAAATAAAATGGAATTAATCGATCGGAACAAAGTATTGACGCTATGTGACTTACTGACAAGTAGGCAATGTACATAGGATGCTAATGAGAATTCAAGAGAAAACATCGGATCAATGATACTCTTAATAGCACATAATGAAATTGGTCGCCAAGGATTATACTCAGCAAGTCAGAATAGATTTTCAAAGAACATATTCTCTATTAAGTAAGGATATGTCAAGACATTTTAGTAATTGTGATATGTACATAAAAATCTTATTTAATTAAGAACTAAGTAAGAGTGTACATTTGTGAGCATATTGTTCAAGAAAGATTATGAAGAGAACAAGATAAGCTAAAAAGTCATAAGTGGCTTAAATAAATATCGCGTAATGGTAGAATACCATGTGATGGTGATCCAATTTATATTTATTGTAAATAAATTGGATGAACATCATGAATAGTTGGAGCAAATTGAAATAACATCACTATATGTATGTGACATTTTGCTCATAAAATAATGCCATAATGCTCAATTTTAACTAAAAAATTGAAATAAGAAAATAGGAAAATAACCTATAGTATTTCAAATTATTTAGACAAAAACTCAAGAACATTGAGTTAGATACAGTGTATAAGATAATAAAATATTTTTGGTGCACTAAAAAGGACTTAGTAAAAGTCAATGTCATAATACAAGGCGAATCCTTTAAAGAAACCCTATGTATAAGTGGTATAGGGAGCTTGATGTATGTAATATAATGTAAATGATCTATATTAGCTTATGCAATAAGCTTGATTAGTAGATATTAAAATAATCATGGTAAGACTATGGAGTCATTGTGGATTATTTTGTATATATGAGGCATCTTACATTCGATACAAAGCGGATTCAAATGTTATCAGGTGGTACAATTGTTTCTTGAAGTTACAAAAAATAAGATGTGTGCTGAGACACACATTGGAGGTTGAGTATATTGTCTATGATAGACAATCACCTGTGATATATGATTCAAATGTTATTTTCAGAAACTAGGGCTCAATTTAGTCATGAGAAACATGGTACACGGTAGAGCCAATAGTTCAAAGAATAAACATACTAAGGTAAGTATCACTATACTGAAGTTATAGTAAAACGAAAAGAGTGACAATAATCTATATGCCTAATAGTAACATCTTAGGTGATTTCTTACAAGAGGATTAAAGAAGGAATATTAATTGTACATGTTTGTTTGATATGACTCAAGAATTATTGAGTCAGATAGAAGTTTTACAAATAGTGAACTTCAGTGTATCATATTTTATTGGAGCAAAGTTTTAATACCATATAAAATTATATTTTGATGATACAAATCTCGAAAGATTAAAGTTCAATGCTGAAAAAGTTTAAAGAAAAAAGGATAACTTTATGCACTAAACTTTGATTAAAAAATTAACTATGGTCTTATCATAAAACTGGATGAATAATGAATATCAAATTGTAGAGAATCTTGTTAGCTATTCATAGAATTCAAGATTATCTAGTTTGAATAACTGTGCAAAAAGTTACGCTCAAAATAGTACAGATCAGCCAACCTACCGATCGATATAATGAACATCAGTCGAGACTACACCGGTTGACTGATCGGAGATACTGACTGGTCAATGCATGAGCTGCTCAAATCTACAACGAGACTACACCGGTCGATGGACTGGTCGATATATCGGCCGACTGATCAGCTCAACGGGCGAAAATTAAAATGTCGAGACTATACTGATCGACGGATCAGTCGGTAGTCCGATTGTCCAATAAACTGCGGTAACTAATCAAATCAGCTCAATAGTCATATAGATCGATCGATTGGCCCATTAAAGCAGTCGACCGATCTTTGAGTCAAATGAATAGTAATGACTATTTTTAAAGGAGAAAATTATGGAACAAATTCTGGACAAATTTTTCACATGCTGAAGCCTATAAAAAGAGTGCCAAAGCTAGAAGTAAAGACATATATCCAAGCATTGAAGAAAAACTTCAAGTTATAAAAAAAATTCTTTTCATGAAGTTATCATTTTAGTTTTCTCTTCTTTCTTTCTTTTATTCGTGCGAGCTTGTGTTTGTAAAAGAGATAAACAATTTGTCAAAAAAAATGAAAAAGCTCCTGTGTAAAAGAGGTTCCATATCTTACCTCTTGAGTGAGAGAAAACATAAGTTTACTAGGATGAGAGGTATGCCTTACCTTTCGATGCGAAGAAATGTGGTTGTTGTAAAGGATGTTCTTCCTTGCCCTATTTAGAATTAAGGAAGAGTTTAGTTGAATCTCCGACGGTCTCGAGATCGAGAAGTCAGAGCAGGGACATAGTCCAAGGTATGGCCGAACCTTGTCAACAACTACTTGTGCACTTTATATTTGCATTCTCTCTCTCTCTCCCCCTCTTATTTTATGATCGTGATTTAGTTTGATTTGCATTGATTTAAAAGGTTTAATGAATAGATTTTAAACTTTCGTGATGCATTTTATGGACATTTTCGGCTTAAACACCAATTCAACCCCCCCTCTTGGTGCCTTTGAGATTCTACAATTGGTATCAAAATGAGTTGCTATGATATTGTGAATGGCTTAGCCTCCTTGAACGAGCAAAAAATTAATCCCCAAATGTGAAAAAGTTCCTTAGGTCTCTCTCCTCCGAATGGCATACAAAGAGGATCGTGATTGAAGAGAAAGATCTGAACAAGCTGGATTTCGATGATCTAATTGCTTCACTATAACCTATGAGATTGGAATCCAGGAAGAAGAAGAATCAAATGCTCCTAAAAAGAAGACATTAGTATTGAAAGTAAATGGAAAGGAAGAAGAATCAAGTGAAGATGAAGTGGACAAAAAGAGACACGAACGCTACACAAGAATACTTGACAAATATCTCAACTTGGTAAAATTCAAAAAAAGAAATTAAAAGTCAACCAGAAGATCATACAAACACCAAAAGACATCTCATGAAGGGAAAAAGAAAAAAAATATGAAGAGTTAAGTGAAACAAGTGACTCATCAAGCTCTTAGATGAAGTATACCTATGCATATTGGCACACAACAATGAGGTAATTTCTAGCCCTTCAATTTCAAATATTGACTCATCGAGCTCTTCCGAAAAAAAACATTTCTTTAGATATGAATAAAGAACTTTTCTCTCTTATAAAAATGTATTTTCACTTAAAAAAGAAAATGAAAAATTAATATATGAGATTGAAAAATTCAAAAAAGAAAAAAGGATATTTGTTTTATGGGAAATTAAAATTTGAAAAATGAAATTGATACTTTGAAAATTATACATGCATGTGAAATTGTAAAATTAGCATTTTCTTTAGAAAAAGTAAAACATGAAAATACTTTTTTTTAAAAAATACTCAAAATAATGATAAGACTATTGCTCATATAAAGAAAAATAATCTTAGGAATTATTTTAGACATAAAAACTCTTATTGGAAATCTAATCATTCCTATGATTGAAAATTACATTTTAAATAGTTTACATGTGGATTTTGTGGTCATTAGGCATATCAATGAAAAATAAGAAAATCATCACAATAAAGCATGATTTGGGTTCCAAAAGACATTGTCTAGCAAAATAGGACCCAAAGAAGTTTGGGTACAAAATGTTACATAATTGTTTTTCAGGTATGCGTCACATGTAAAGCAAGGGACAAGTGAAATTAAAAATATGAAGGCATAAAGGTTATGATAAAAGTATCACTTTGATCTCACTCATAATTTCAAAATTACTATTATTTTGAAAGAAAAAAGGAACATATAAAATGATTGGTCATAGTGATAGGGGGAGCATGTTAAAATCTTCCAACGTTATTTTTGACATATCATTAATATTATTATTGTCTGAAAGTTTTATGCAATATTTTGATTCTTAACACAATGTTCTGAGACATGATTTTCATAATCTCTAGATCAATTTGGTTTCATTTTGCTATTATAAAATAGTCATAAAAATTTAGGGGTAGTTATTTTTGCCTATTGCATATTTTATATGGAAACAACTCTTTACGATGTAATACTTTACATGTTTTTTATATGACAAAAGGGGAGAATAAAATTTTTTTAACATCATTTAGGAGGACTTACATATTGTTTCCTATGCGCTTCATATGAAAATTACTTTTTGATGAAACAAGAGGGGGAGAAATATGATATGAATATAACTTTATATGAAGAGTACCTTACAATTAGTACTTATATGAAATCTATCATTGTAAGGAAAGCTAATTTTAGGGGGAGTAAAATTATTTTTACAAGATTTTACAACTTTTTCATAAAATTATTTTTACAACTTTTTCTAAACTTATATATTTTTCATATTTCTCGATTTGTCTTCATAAAAAAAGGGGGAGATTGTTGGAGCAAAATTTTAATATCATATAAAATTATATTTTGATGATACAAATCTCGAAAGATTAAAGTTAAATGCTGAAAATGTTTAAAGAAAAAGGAATAACTTTATGCACTAAATTTTGATTAAATAATTGTCTATGGTCTTATCATATTATGGATGAATAATGAATACTGAATTTGTAGAGAATCCTTTTAGCTATCCATAGAATTCAAAATTATCTAATTTGAATAACTGTGCAAAATATTATGCTCAAAATAGTATAGGTCAGTCGACCTATTGATCGACAGAATGAACAATGATTGAGACTACACCGGTCGACCGATCGGAGATACCGATCGATGAGCTGCTCAAATCCATGACGAGATTACACCGGTCGATGGATCGATCGATACACTGGCCGACCGATTAGATCAACGGGCATAAATTAAAATGTCGAGACTATACCGATCGACTGGTCGGTCGGTAGTCCGATCGATCGATCAACTGCGGCATCTAAGTAAATCAGCGCAATGGATGTATAGATTGATCGACCATCCCATTAAAGCGGTCGACCAGCCTTTAGGTCAAATGAACAGTAACAACTATTTTTAAAGGATAAAATTGTGAAACAAATTCTAGACAAATTTTTCACATGCTGAAGTCTATAAAAGGAGTGTCAAAGCCAGAAGCAAAGGCATCCATCCAAGCATTGAAGAAAAACTTCAAGTTATCAAAAGAAGATCCTTTTCTTGAAGTTATCATTTTAGTTTTATCTTCTTTCTCTCTTTTATTCTTGTGAGCTTGTGTTTATATAAGAGAGAAATAATTTTTCAAAAAAAATGAGAGAGCTCCTGTGTAAAATAGGTTTCATATCTTACCTCTTGAGTGAGAGAAAACATAATCTTCTTAAGAGAAGAGGCGTGTCTTACATCTCGAAATGGTGAAAAGGTAGTTGATGCAAAGGGCGTTCTTCCTTGCCCCATTTGAAATTAAGGAAGAGTTTAGTAGAATCTCCGACGATCTCGAGATTGAGAAATCGAAGTGGAGATGCAGGCCAAGTGTGGCCGAACCTCATCAACAACTACCTACGCACTTTATGTTTGCATTCTCTCTCTCCCCCTCTCATTTTATGATCGTGATTTAGTTTGATTTGCATTGATTTAAAAGGATTAATGAATTGATTTTAAACTATCGTGACACATTTTATGAAATCGACATTTTCGGCTTAAATAACAATTCACCCCTCCTTTTGGTGTCTTTAGGATCATACAATTGGTATCAGAGTGAGTTGCTCTTATTTTGATTTTTAATTATATTGTTTTAAGATAAAATCATTTTAAGATTTAATCATTAAAACTTCATCGTCTTGTTCTAATATTTAACCATATTTGAGAGCGATGACATCAAGTGGATTTAGTTTTGCTGAAGTACAATCAATTAGTCGTCCTCCCATTTTTAACGCATCAAATTTTGCTTATTGTAAAATTAGGATTGAAGCCTACATATGTTCTATTGATATAAATATGTGGGATATTGTTGAAAAAGGCTATTCTTTACATGAAAAATTACTTTCAGATCATGACGAAAGACAATTTTTTTTTCAAAATTGAATTGAAAAGCTAAAGATATTTTCTATTGTGTTTTGGATTCAACTAAATTCAATCGGATTTTTAGTTGTGAGAGTGCAACTGAGATTTGAAAGAAACTTATTACTACTTATGAAGGAACATATAAAGTTAAAGAATCTAGATTAAATATTTTAAATCACCAATATGATTCTTTCAAAATGCTAAAAAATGAATCCGTTAATAATACGATTGTTCGTTTTAATGATATTGTAAATGACTTAGTCTCCTTGGGTGAGCTAAGAATTAACCCCAAAATATGAAAAAGTTCATCAGGTCTCTCTCCTCCGAATGACATACAAAAATGATCGTGATTGAAGAGAAAAATCTGAACAAGCTGGATTTTGATGATATAATTGGTACACTATTAACCTATGAAATTAGAATCCAAGAAGAAGAAGAATCAAATGCTCCAAAAAAGAAGACATTAGCATTGAAAGCAAATGAAAAGAAAGAAGATTCAAGTGAAGAGGAAGTGGACGAAAAGAAATTCGAACACTATACAAGAAAGCTTGACAAATATATCAAGTTGGTAAAATCCAAATAAAAGAATAAAAAACCAACCAGAAGATCATACAAACACCATAAAAAAAGACATCTCAGAAAGGGAAAAAGAAAAAAAATATGAAGAGTCAAGTGAAACAAGTGACTAATCAAGCTCTTACAATGATGAAGCATATCTATGCTTAATGACACACAACGATAAGGTAATTTCTAGCTCTTCAATTTCAAATATTGATTCATCAAGCTCTTCCAAAGAAAATATTTCTTTAGATGTGAATAAAGAACTTTCCTCTTTTATAAAAAAAGGTATTTTCACTTAAAGAGAAAAAAAAATAATACATGAGATTGAAAAATTCAAAAAATAAAAGGATACTTGTTTTGTGGAAAATGAAAACGTGAAAAATGAAATTGATACTTTGAAAATTACACATGTATGTGATATTATAAAATTAGCACGTTCTTTAGAAAAAGTAAAATAGGAAAATATTTTTTAAAAAAATACACAAAATAACGATAAGACTATTTCTCATATAACGAAATCTTAGGAATTATTTTGGACATAAAAACTTTTATTGGAAATCTGATCATTCTTATGATTGAAAATCACATTTTAAATAGTTTACATGTAGATTTTGTGGTCCTTACGCATATCAATGCAAAGTAAGAAAATCATCACAACAGGATATGATTTGGGTTTCAAAAGAAACATTATCTAACAAAATAGGACTCAAAAAAGTTTGGGTATCAAAAGTTACATAATTATTTTTCAAGTATGCCTTACATGTAAAGCAAAGTACAAGTGGAATTGAAAATGTGAATGCATGAAAGTTATGATAAAAGTATCACTTTGATCTCACTCATAATTTCAAAATTACTATTTTTTTTGAAAAAAAGAGGGACATATAAAAAGATTGGCCATAGTGATCGGAGGTGCATATTAAAATCTTCCAACATTATTTTTGACATATCATTAATATTATTCTTGTTTCAAAGTTTTATACAATATTTTGATTCTTAACACATTTTTCTGTGACTTATGATTTTCATAATTCTAGATCAATTTGGTTTCATTTTTCCATTATAAAATAACCATAAATTTAGGGGAAGCTATTTTTACCTATTGCATATTTTATATGGAAACAACTCTTTATGATGTAGTACTTTGCATGTTTCTTATATGACAAAAAGGGAGAATAAATTTCTTTTAACATGATTAAGTGGGAGTTACATATTGTTTCCTATGTGCTTCATATAAAAGTTACTTTTTGATGAAACAAAAGGGGGAGAAATATGATATGAATATAATTTTATATAAAGAATACCTTACAATTAGTACTTATGTGAATATCTATCATTTTAAGGAAAACTAAATTTTAGGGGGAGTAAAATTGATTTTACAAGATTTTACAACTTTTTCGTAAAATTAATTTTTCAAGATTTTACAACTTTTTTGAAACTTATATATTTTTCATATTTCTCAATTTGTCTTCATAAAAAAGGGGGAGATTGTTGAAAAAAAGTTTTAATGTCATATAAAATTATATTTTGATGATACAAACTTCGAAATATTAAAGTTAAATACTGAAAAAGTTTAAAGAAAAAGAGATAACTTTATGCACTAAACTTTTATTAAATAATTGACTATGGTCTTATCATATTCTGGATGAATAATAAATATAAAGTGTAGAGAATCCTGTTAGCTATCCATAGAATATAAGATTATCTAACTTGAATAACTGTATAAAAAGTTATGCTCAAAATAGTAGAGATTGGTCAACTTGTCGGTCGACAGAATGAACACTGATCGAGACTACACCGGTCGACCGATCAATGCATGAACTGCTTAAATCTATGATGAGACTACACCGATCGATGGACCGATGAATACACCGACTGACCGATCAGCTTAATGGACGAAAATCAAAATGTTGAGACTATATTGATCGACTAATCAGTCGGTAGTCTGGTCGACCGATCAATTGCGGCAACTAAGCAAATCAGCACAATGGTCATATAGACCGGTCGACCAGTTTCTTAAAGTGGTCGATTGGTCTCTGGGTCAAATGAATAGTAACAACTATTTTTTAAGAAGAAAATTATGGAACAAATTTTCCACATGCTAAAGCCTATAAAAGGAGTGTCAAAGTCAGAAGCAAAGGCGTTCATCCAAGCATTGAACAAAAACTTCAAATTATCATAAGAAGATTCTTTTCTTGAAGTTATCATTTCAATTTTCTCTTCTTTCTCTTTTCTATTGTTGTGAGCTTGTGTTTGTAAAAGAGTGAAACAATTTGTCAGAAAAAATTGAGAGTGCTCCCGCGTAAAAGAGGTTTCATACCTTATCTCTTGAACGAGAGAAAAGATAAGCTCCGTAGAAGGAGATGTGTGCCTTACCTCTCGAAGCGAAGAAAATGTGGTTGATGTAAAGAGCATTCTTCCTTATCCCGTTTGGAATTAAGAAATAGTTTAGTGGAATCTCCGACGGTCTCGAGGTCAAGAAATTAGAACGGAGACGTAGGTGAAGGTGTGGCCGAACCTCGCCAACAACCATCCGTGCGCTTTATGTTTGCATTCTCTCTTTCCCTCTCATTTTATGATCATGATTTAGTTTGGTTTATATTTATTTAAAAGGTTTAATGAATCAATTTTAAACTTCCGTGACATATTTTGTAAAATCGACATTTTCGACTTAAACATCAATTCAGCTCCCTCTCTTGGTGCTTTTGGGATCCTACATCCTTGACTAGCACTTCGTAGAAAGTGTGAGTGTTAATATATCGATTGATTCTCTTGTAAAGAAAAATTACACTTGTGGAACTCAAAAATAATTGAGTCAATGCGAAGTCCTACGGATGATGGACTTCAAGATAACATCTCTGGTTAAGCACATGGATAATGAGAATGTTAGATACCATGACCATTATTGGAATGTATTACATTGTCAACAACTGCTGCCACCATACTCGGTCTTCATGCATCCGGACTTCTAGCTCCAGCACGCGAATCATTTGCCACCAAGTTATTGCACTTTCTTTTCTGTTATTTACTTTTTGTTACTTGCTTCATGTATAAATACACAGTGTGTATTCACCATTGCAATATTGAGAGCCTAAAATATATTTTAGACATCTGTTTATGGTATCAGAGCAGGTTATCATGGCCACTCCTCCTTCCACACCCCATGACTCCTCTTCTTCACTGACAACCACCGAAACATCCCTCCCACCACTACCAGCACTTAATCATGCTCACCATTTTGTCTTGATCAAACTCACACCCTCTAACTACCCGCTATGGATCATCCAGCTCCTCCGTATCATTAATAGCTTTGAGCTAGCAGGCTTCATCAATGGCACTCTGCCTTGCCCTATCGTGACTGCCCCTACCTCCGACACAGCATCATCGGTCTCCACTGCCGTCCAAGAATGGATGAAGCACGATCAACTTCTCTTAAGTTGGCTTCTAGCTTCTCTCTCAGAAGAGGTGCTACCTCTTGTTGTCGGTCTTCGCACCGCTCGTGAGGTCTGGCAGACCTTGCATCAGGCCTTTGGAGCACCCTCAGAAACTCGGTTACTGCAACTTCAAATGCAAATGCAGAACCTCAAACAAGGAGATCTTCCCATCTCACAATACTTGCGACAAGTGAAGTATATCTCCGACGAACTTGCTGTCGCCGATCGTCCTTTAAGTGCCTCACACTTCAATGCAATAGTTTTTAACAACTTACATGGAGACTTCAACAATGTGGTTGCATCCCTTTCCTCTAGATCCGTACCGGTATCCTTTGCTGAACTATAGAGCATTTTGTTAAGTCATGAAATCAGACTTCAGAGCCAGCATGCTAGCAATAACTTTCTTCCAACTGCCCACTACACCAGAGGCCCTGTAGAGCATGGTCCATCTTCACAGCACAGCTTGTCTGCTCGCAATCGTGGCCGCAGTCGAGGATGTGGCTGCTCTTCACAAGGCCGGCGCAACCCCTGTCTTGTCTGTGGCAACCACGGTCACTCTCCCTACAACTGTCATTACCGCCACCCCGACTTCGTTCATCCCGAGGCGCATGCTACTGTTCACTCCTCTGCCTCTTCCACGTCTCCGACAACCTCAGCTATGGGCGAATACTGTGAGTGGTATCTTGACACGGGCGCCACACATCACACCACCCCCAACCTTGACGCATTGCAGGTCGCGGACGCATACAATGGCCCTCAACAAGTTACCATTGGCAATCGTATGTCTCTCCCAATTCACAATGTCGGCTACTCTTCTCTTTCCTCCACCTCTCGCCCTTATATCTCTCTAACATCCTGCATGTCCCCACTATTTCTAAACCCTAATTATCTGTTCGGCAATTCACTAACGATAGAAATTGCTCCTCTGAATTATTTCCTAATCATTTTGTTGTGAAGGATCTCACCACGTATCAGACCCTGCTCCAAGGACGAAATAAGGATGGCCTCTACCACTTGTCTGTCGATCAACTGCCCCAAGTGCTCCTCACTACCACATCAGATACCTGGCATGCTCGTCTCGGCTACCCACATGCTCGGGTCCTTAATAACATTCTTCACCAACTTCCCTCTGGCCGCCGTTCAAGAGTGCCTTCACACTACAGAGCATGTACTCAGGGAAAGGCCACTCGACTGCATCTTCCAGCCTCCAATAACAGCAACGACAAACCACTTCAACTTATTTTTGTCGACGTTGCCGACGTCTGGTGGCCTGCTCCCCAAGCCTCTGCTAACGGCCATAAATACTTTGTAGTATTTGTCAATGACTTTAGTCGTCACTCTTGGCTTTTTCCTTTAATGAATAAATCTGATGTACTTCACATTTTTTCCACGCTTTCATACTTTCCTTGAACGCCACTATAACCACAAACTTATCAGCCTACAGACTGATCGTGGTGGCGAGTTCCTCACCCTTACGCCGTACCTTCAACAACATGGTATTCATCACCGTCTGTCATGTGCACATTCCCACGAACAAATGGCATGGCCGAACGTAAAATTCGCCACATTGTTGAGATGACTTTAGCCTTATTAATTCATGCATCTCTACCTCATGGTTTTTTGGCACTTTGCTGCTGAAACTACTGTCTATCTTATTAATCGTCTACCCTCTCCAGTTATAGCTAATCAGATTCCATATTTTCGTCTGTCACCACGAACATCCTCACTACCACTCATTTCGTACATTTGGGTGCTTAGCTTATCCTTTCGCTCGCCCCTACAATCGCCACAAATTTGACAATCACTCGGTGCCCTGTGTCTTTCTCGGATACCCACAGCAGACAGCCGGCTATCATTGTCTCCATCCCCCAATCGGCCGCATCTATGTTGCTCATCATGTGTCCTTTGTCGAGTCCACCTTTCCTTATTCCATGGCTCCAACAACCACCCAATCCTCCCCTCCTACCTCCTCTACATCTCCATGGATTGCCCTTCCATTATCACCAATACCACTGGATAAACAAACCTCAACCTCCTCTCCCTC
Source organism: Pontederia crassipes (assembly GCA_030549335.1). NCBI lineage: Eukaryota > Viridiplantae > Streptophyta > Magnoliopsida > Commelinales > Pontederiaceae > Pontederia > Pontederia crassipes. Next base: position 39,559,672 of record CM060184.1, on the reverse strand, counting down.
ACCCTCTCCCCACCTTGCTTCTTCCCTGCCCTCTCCGGATCCTTCACCACCCAACACACCTGCTCACCGTCTCCGTCCATGCCTCCCCGTCGACTATCGCTGCCTTGCCGGCCTCAAAGCACTTGTTGCTATCACAGATGACACACCCACCGCTTTCACATCTGCCAACAAATCTCGCCCCTGGCGCCTCGCCATGGCTGATGAGTTCTCTGCCCTTCATTGCAATGGCACTTGGAGTTTGGTCTCACAGTATGCAAATATGAATGTTGTTGGCTGCCGTTGGTTATTCAAAACCAAGTATAATCCCGATGGCACTATTGAACGTCGCAAAGCACGTCTTGTGGCCAAAGGTTTTCATCAAACTCTTGGTCTTGACTACACCGACACCTTCAGCCCTGTTATCAAGCCCACAACAATTCGGATGATCCTTTCTCTTGTTGTCTCTCTCCACTGGCCCTTGTGTCAATTAGATATCAACAATTCCTTCCTACACGGTACACTTGCTGAAACTGTTTTTATGGCTCAACCACCCGGATTCGTTGATCCTGCTAGGCCGTCCCATGTTTGCCGTCTACACAAGTCAATTTACGGCCTCAAACAAGCCCCTCGCGCCTGGTTTCACACCCTTGCCACTTCTCTTCTTCGTTTTGGTTTTCGGGCCTCCTCCACTGGCACCTCATTATTCATCTATAGCTGTGGCTCTCTCCATCTTTATGTCCTCATTTATGTTGATGATCTTATCATCACTGGGTCGTCTTCTTCCCTGATCCAGAATGTCATCACTCGCCTTCAACAAGAATTTGCTGTCTGCGACAGGTTCTATGAACTATTTCCTCGGCATTGAAGTCCTCCCATCTCACAACCGCTGCTTGCTTTCACAACAAAAGTATATTCGTGATCTCTTGCGAACTAATATGATCCAATCCAAACACGCCACCTCGCCACTAGCTGCTAATGCCAAATTCACGAATGCCTCCACTACACCATTCTCCGATGCCACATTATATCACCAAATGGTTGGTGCTCTTCAATATCTCACACTCACTCGGCCTGACATTACCTATGCTGTTAATAGCGCTTGCCAGTTCATGCAAACTCCATCCATTGAGCACTGGACCCATCTCAAGCGGATCCTCCAGTGTCTCAATGCTACTCAAGCCTTGGGCCTCCTCATCACTTCCTCCTCCACTTCTCAACTCCAAGCATTTTCGGATGCCAACTGGGCAGGTTCCCCTGATGATCGCAAATCATTTGGAGGCTATGCCGTCTACCTTGGCAATAATCTCATCTCCTGGCAGGCTAAGAAATAATGCACTGTGTCCCGGTCCTCCACTGAATCCGAATATAAAGCCCTTGTCGACACCACCGCCGAACTAATTTGGTTGAGGTCCCTATTGCATGAACTTCATGTCTCGCCGATCTGCCCTCCTATCCTCTGGTGTGATAATATCGGTGCCACATATCTAAGTGCGAATCCAGTGTTCCATGCCCGCACCAAGCACGTTGAAGTTGATTTTCATTTCGTACGCGATGAAGTTGCTTGCAAACGCCTGACCGTTTGCTCCATCTCCTCCAAAGATCAGATAGTAGACATTATGACAAAACCTCTCGCTGGTGCACACTATCGCTTCATCTGTAGCAAGCTCTGCCTGTGTCATCGACCCAGTTGTGCTTGAGGGGGCGTATTGGAACGTAGTACATTGTCAACAACTGCTACCGCCATACTCGATCTTCATGCATCCGGACTTCCAACTCCAGCACACGAATTATTTGCCACCAAGTTACTGCACTTTCTTTTCTGTTATATACTTTCTGTTACTTGCTTCATGTATAAATACACAGTGTGTATTCACCGTTGCAATATTGAGAGCCTAAAATATATTTTAGATATTTGTTTAACCATATTGGTCAAGTGGAAGATGTTGGATATATGACCGTTATGGTCATTAAGAAAATGATAATTATAATAAATATGGATCCATTATGATCATAATGATAGAAATGCGTAATAGATGTATTTGACCACTATATAAGGGCGTGGTAGGGGAATGGACGATAATAGACATCACGCTGGTATTGCTTGATGTTGAGCAGGATGATACTCCGTTCGGATGATCGCCAATTTTTTTTCAGTCATTTTTTCTTACATCCTTTGTAGATTACCATGTTTACTTTACCCTAAATTAAACATGAATAGATGAAAAGTAATTTTAGTTTACTCGATCTCCTTCCCATTAATTAATCTCTTTTTTTTCCTTTCTTTTCTCTCGACCCCTTCCCTTATTCCAACACAATAAAAGTCACAAAAAAGTAAATGTGATCTTTACATACTATACAAAAATTTTAATCTTAGCTTTGAGAAACTTAAAAGATGGGTTTGCCATGACTTGAACCTTCACCATAAATCGTAATCCAAAATAAAAAAATAAAAAATTATTGAGGGTCACTCTCTAGATAAATAGCATAGGGTGGCAGAGTCCATCTAAGAGCCGAATATAAAGACCTAAACTTGATGGACTTAAATTGAATACTAGAATATGATATATATATATATATATATATATATATATATATATATATAAGGAAAAATGAACGTATGAAGCGGTCTTAGACATATTTTTCTTCATTTTTTTCGATATATTTCTTTAATAGCTTAAATGATCATTCATGATAATAAAAAATAATTTTATAAGATTAGAAGTTATATAAAATACTTATATCCATTATGACGAATAATAATGTGCAGAAGTTCGTCAAAATTAAAAAAATGATGAAAAAATTTATTGTTAATGATTTGAATCATATATTTGTTATCTCCCGTGATCCTCTAAACTATCAATGAAGAAAAATGTCCAAAAAAATAAACATAAGTATGTCTAAAACCGCTTCACACGCACTTCACACGAAAGAGTATATATATATTATTCTCGGAGCCCGAATTCTTATTACTATATATGATTGATTATTATTTGTATAGGGGCAAATCAATAATAAATAAACTACTTCTAGTATGAAAGAGTTAGTAATATTAATTTTATTTTTAATTATTTTTTATTATGATTACTTAGGGGCCATTTCATGCATTACTGATTTAATTAACCGATAATTTAAATAACCACTTAAATAGATTATCACTATTTAAATTATAGGTAATATCACATTATAATATTTGACAAGCATTAGTAATATAAATCATGATTAAAATAGTTAGAGAGAAAATTATCAAAATATTCTTAAAAAATATTTTATGCGTTCATCATATAGTATCCTAAATAAATAAATAAAAAATATAAAAAAATAAATATAGATAAAATAAGATGAGTAAAAAATAAGAATTATTTATAAAAGATTCAAATAATAAATGAAATGGAGTTAAATGATATTTATTTAATAATAAAATATTAAAATTAAAATATTTTATGGAATGAATATTTTTGTCAAAATGTATGTCAAGCAATCAGTAATATGAAAAGTCACCTCCCCTGTCTGCTATCTAGATTACTAATGAGATGGTAATGAAAATTACCGGAGTGATTAAAATTATCGATAATCAGTGATAGCCAAACAAAATAATGTGATGATCCTTGAAAATTTTAAATAAAATAATTTATCTGAATTATCTCATATCATACGGCTCTTATATACTTTTTTTTTAAAGTTATGGAGATATGCGCACTGCTTAAATAAAATGCCAAATTACTTAATAATTAAAGATATTAAACTCAATGATTCAAACGGCTGGATAAGGTCTCCTATTTGCGGGGCTAATAGTTATATATCCTTTGTTTACCGGGTCAATTTGTTTTCTCAAACAGGATCAACAAATTATCAGTTCACTTATCTGATTAGTTCAATTTGCTTGCGGATTCAGCATGAAATGCAATCACTGAATTCCTTAAGCATCTGCGAGAATATAAAACTTAATTATAATTCTCAATTAAATTGAATTAGTCGAAAAGAAAAGAAAAAAAAAGAATTAAATTTTGTACCACTGGTCGAACTGAATCAACCCAACTAAAACTAGATCAGCAATTTATCATATACAGATTTTAAATTCTTCAAACACGATCACCACGAAATGACAAATTGCTTCTTTAAATTAGACCCATTTTAGATGTTGAAAAGTCTGTCTTGTTGTTTTTTTCATAATTAACAATAGACATTATAGAAAGAAGGAAAAAAAAAAACTTTAATTGCTGAGCGTATTGGCAAAGTGAAGGGCCCGGACGGACGCCGAGGCTGCTACAATTGAATCAAGAGAGTCAACAATCCGGTCAAAGATCATGTTTTTAAATCTTTGTCCGGTCTTCCAAAAGAAAAAAACAAAAACAAAAACACTTGTTTGAAGGAAACAACTGAATGATAGATGGGTATAAGAGGAGAGGAGGACAAAGTGAAGCTTCCAGTCGCCAAGAGGAGAAGAAATAAAAAGGTGAAGCTTCGGAGTGGCCCAATCCAAGTGCCCCCTCTGCTGACTGCTGACCTTTTCTCATGCCGTGGAATGGAAGGGGAAGGACCCGTCTGCATGATGCACGCAGGTCTTCTCCCTCGCTAGCTAAGTTATTACGTTACATATAAAAAAACTCCACGCATTCCGCTTAGATTTCTCCAAGCCTCAACGCATATCGTCAATTATTGCGCGTCGTATTCTTCAAAACTTCATTCTCTTTCCTCTCCCCCTGACGACGATGATGGTGGCCGTCGACATCTTCGACGCCGTGCCTACGATTGTAGCGCCGGAAAGGGCTACCGCCTTCGTTCCCGCCGATCAGGTGGCTGAAGTCCAGTTTCTGATCAGCCCCGTGAGTGGTGATGACACCATCATCAATAACAAGACCAAGCAGAAATCCAGAGAAGAATGCTGCAGCAAGAAGCTGCAGCTGGTGGACTACTACTCCTTGCCGGAGTTCTTGAAGCACAACGAGTTCGTCATCAATTACTACCGTTCCGAGTGGCCCTTGAAGGACTCGCTCCTCAGCGCCTTCTCCATCCACAACGAGACCATCAACGTCTGGACGTACGTAGTTAAGCTGCTGCTATTGCGTTCAATTCGATTCCTTAGACGTCATATATATATATATATATATATATATATATATATATATATATATATATATATATATATATATATATATCTGCTGCGCATACTGATACCATTTTCAATTCATACTTCAGGCACTTGATCGGGTTCTTCATCTTCTTGATCCTTACTGCGTACGCCGTGACGATGGTGCCAATGGACTCCGGCGTGACGGCGCCAAAGGCGCCAGTATTGGACCATCCACCGGACATCAATTCTTCTTCTCCAACTTCTACCGTGACTTATAAGCATCAGGAAGCCCGCGCTCCAGCCGCATTGCCTCCGTCTCCAGCGCAAGTCAATCTCAGCGCCACGGTTACGACTAAGGCGTCCGAAGCAGCGCCGGCGACACCGACGCAAGCAGCCGCCAGCAGGTGGCCCTTCTACGCCTACCTCTGCGGCGCAATGTTTTGCCTGCTGATGAGCAGCGCGTGCCATCTCCTGTCCTGCCACTCCGAGCGCACCTGCTACGTCATGCTCCGCCTGGACTACGCCGGCATCACGGCCCTCATCGTCACCTCCTTCTACCCCCTCGTCTACTACTCCTTCGCGTGCCAGCCGTTCTACCGTTTCCTCTACCTCAGCTTCATCACTGTGTTCGGCGCCGCCGCGGTGCTGGTGTCCCTCGCCCCGGCGTTCGAGACGCCGGAGCTCCGCGGAGCGAGGTCAGGACTTTTCGCGTGCATGGCCCTGTCGGGGCTCGTGCCCATCGTGCACAAGACGATGCTGTTCGGGGATCGGCCGGAGGCTGTCATGACGACGGGGTACGAGATGGTGATGGGAGCGTTCTACGCCCTCGGCGCGCTGGTGTACGCGGCAAGGGTGCCGGAGCGGTGGATGCCCGGTAAGTTCGACATCGCGGGGCACAGCCACCAGCTTTTCCACGTCCTGGTCATCGCCGGGGCGTACGCACACTACCTGGCCGCCTTGGTGTACCTCCAATGGAGAGACGTCGAAGGCTGCTAACGACCGATGTACAGAGTTCCACGCATGCTTGAGGTCAAATTGGGTACCGAGAGCACAAAATTTTCTGTTCTTTTGTTCGTTTACTTTAACATTTCATCGACCGCATCAACTGTAAATTTGTACGTGAACATTACGATCGATCAGAGCTTGAGCAATGATGAGTCGTCGTCGTCGTCGTCTTGGTAGTTGGTGCAGCACGCAGGTCCTCGTGCATGGCGGCTCCAGAAGACGTTGGCGTACCGCGGAAAGAAGCTTGGCAAGTCTTTGATGGGGTTGTTGCCGTGTCGGCTTGCGTTGTTTGACTAGTCATTCTAGTCGACATTGTTGATTGTTTCTATTATACCACACATTTCTGTATTTTTTTTTAAATCCAACTTTAAACAACACACCTCTATCGCCCTAAGAAATACTGCAACTTTCTCTTTTTACAAATGGATATTAAAAAATATTAAACGTAATTTATTGATAATGTGATCATTAATCCTACAAAATATATTTAATTAACATAAAATGTAACAATATGAATTTTTACCTAAGAATACTATTATCTTTTAATCCAAATCCTAAGTTTCTCCAATTTAAATAACCTCAAATCTTCTTTCTTCTCATTCTTTTCTTCCTCTACGATGGTGATTGCAGACTTGAGGAAGGGCCGGGGGATAACAAAGAGGAGGAAAAGAATAAGATCAACGTGAAAGGAAAAGAACATTAGAATTCTAGATATGTAAAAAGATTCAAAGATTCAAACTCTCCTCTTTCTCTTGACGATACTTTTATTTGGATTATAAGATCTAATAACTCCCTATCCTTAATAAGAATTTTGATTAAGGATTGCATAAGTTATGATACATAATAATTTGCATAGTAATCTGATAATTAATTATATAGATTTTACTCGTTCAAAAATTATAAGTAAGAAATGGCATGTTAGGTTTAGTGCTCAAGCATGTTTATTAATGTGATGAATGTAATGATGTATGATAAAATGTTATGAATATTATCTTTTACATTTAAAATGCATGACAGTGATATATCATGTAAGTATGTTTAGGATTATTATTATGATGGATAAAATGAATGTTATATGCTTCATATGTACCATAAGACGAATGAAATGGATATTGTTATGGAATGTAAGGAGTGTGACTTACTCTACGACATGCATGTTGTTATATTTATGATTATATGATGACAAATGTGTCATATATAGTATATAGATTATCACTCTTACACACTCTAACTGAAAACTTTATACTTTGGATCCTTGCAGGTAATTAAGAATAAGGATAACTGCTCAAGCTTAGTATTGTATATGCCTAAGATCAAACAAATCTTTTCGTAATGAAGTAATGTTTATTATAAATGAAATTATGAAGATAAATGACATTTATCTTAATTTCAAACTATGACATTATAATGGTTATTAATTTTAATAAATATGTTCTTCCTTAAGTGTTTTGTTGAAAATATATATTTTAATAATTATAGTGATATATGGCGAACGGACTAACGACACAAAAATCCTCTAAATGACCATAACTTTTATGGTAGATTTTGGATCCTCACATGAAAAGTAATTCATATTCATTAATTTATGAATTGATTTTGAAATCCTAGATGTTTGAGATCTATTTTGCCTCATCTCTTCCGAGCAATGATGAAAGGCTAGTCGACCATCAGTGCACTTGAAGGAGCCATTAGAATTATAATTCACATGTTAGAAATAAAATGTGAATTTATACAGATATTTAATCATTTAGAAATCGTAGTCCAACCTTTAGTTTTACTTTTTCCAATGATTATTTTCTTTTGGAAGTATAAATTACATATGAGTTAAGAAGGAAATCAAAAGAATAAAATAAAATATTATACCAAAATCTTTCCTAACCTTTTTTATTTACCCTAAATATAATTGATCTTAGACATATAATTGGATGAATAGAAATGAAAAAGGTAAGTGAAATTCAAAGGGTAAATATATACCTATAGAGATACCCTAGTAGTTCTTCCATGTTACTAATTCGAAGCCAATAAAAAAATATCATAACGATGGTTGTTAAATCAAATTTGGAGTTATTACGATTGTGTTATATTTTTGTTATTGCATCCATTATTCAAACTAAATAAATGCTCATTCATCTTATAAATTCTAAAGAACCAACAACAATTGAACTGTAATCTTAGCCAGGACCTATAACTCTATTTGATAGCAAAATTTGAGAACAGGGAGAGAAGATCGCAGAGAGATTGTAAGAAAATAGAGCAGACACACGAATTACCCAGGTTCACCCTTGAGATTTGGGTTACGTCCTACAAAGAGGTTCCACTATATCATTTAGGTTTAAGTAAATAGAGCGGGACCGTCGTCGGGGGGGGGGGGGGGGGGGGGGCGGGGCCCTCCGAACCCTCCTTTTCGTTCGTACACCAACAGCACAGGTAATTGGATAATACTCAGATTCCCCTAAGCTCACGTGAGCGAACCCGATGTGAGAAACAAGGGGCCCTGAAGTATTCACCAACTCCAACACTATTAGCGTCAACTACGAACGCTACTAAGACAATATAGTGACACTGACTTCCATGTGGTGAAAAGTTATTTAGCATCACAAGTGTTGACGCCTATTTATAGTCATTTTACAATCAAATTTGAAATAATTTAAAATCTAAAAGATAAAATAAGAATAATAATCAACAATAACATAAAGATCTAAAAGTTGAAATAACAATAACAACTATTAGAATTTATCTTATCTATCCTACATCAGCCTCCCTCTCTTTAAAAGAATTCGATCTCGAACTTTGAAAATTAAATCGGGAGAATTATGTTTGATATCTAGCATGTCTTCTTTCTCAAATTGTCATATCAGTCAAACCAAATGTAGGTTAATACCAAATGATAAGATATTATCCTAAGAAATTGATTTGAAAATGTAAATTGAAGAAAAATAATTCTGCTTCAATTGAAACTTCCATGCAACTCGCGGTCATATGAATCATTTGGAACAAATCTCCTTTGTTAGTTGTTATAAACTTTTCATTCACCTCCTCAATAAATTTATCTTCTTTTTGCTCAGAAATAAAATCCAAAGTAACCAACCTTCAGTATTTGGATAGATTCTAATATTTTTAATCTCTTGTAGCTCTTTAATTGAAGTACATGCAAGTTCCAAAGATAATGATATTCACAAGATTGCACAAATTCTTAAGAAGTCTTGGATATTTTATTGGTTATATTCTCCAATCGTTGTTGTTTTTTTTCAATTGAATTATTGATGTTCTCCGGATAAAGTTTCTCTTCTTATATTAAAATTTTCCTCTCTGGTTGATGTTTGTTTGATTGCTGAAAAATAAGATAATGATATTATAAAGATAAAAAGTATTGGATGGGTAATTTCTTCAACTTTTGTCATATTCGGATAGGTTGTTTTTCATGATAAACTTGAATACACTTATTTATCTTTCCACCATGATAAAACTTCATGTGAAAATTTGTTGGTAACAAGTCTGCTTGTTAATGCTATGAAATATTGCAATAATCAAAGAAACTATCAACTTTAGAAATCCAATGTAAAAAGTCATAAGATAAAAGTACATGTCAAATGAAGATGGCTTATCTTCATCTTATTAAAAAAATTAGAAGAGAAAATAAAACAAGATAAAAATTAACATATAATAAGAGAGGAAAAAAAAGAAGAAAATGGATAAGGATGTAACCAATTGGAGATAACAAAATAGAGAAAACAAAGATAAATGATCAATTTGGTTATGAAGGAGAAGAAAAAATTAAAACAAGTTAAGATGAAAAAATATTAGGATATACGAGGAATGAAGATAAGAAAATAAGTAATGAAAGATTGAAAAAGGAAATGAGCACTGAGAATTTTATTGGAAGATTCTAATACCACTTGACATAGTGGAGGATCGTAAAGTGAAGGAGACTACGATATTTTCAGATGAATGATGAAAGAGGTTGACAAGTCAAATCACTAACAATAGCTTGATAAACTTGACATCCACTGAGAAAAAAATGCATGTTTATGGGATAATTGAATATTAATTGAACTACATTTCATGACTATTCATAGATATTTTACAATTAAATTTAAAATAATTGAAAATCTAAAAAAATAAAATAAGAGTAATAATCAATAATAACTTAAAAATCTAAAAAATAAAATAATAATAACAAATTTATCTTATCTATCCCACATCATTTCTTTTGTGTGTATCTTTCAGTTCCTGCTCACTATAAAATTTCTACACGCTGAAAATGGCATCTTTTTATGGGTATAAGGTTTTGGTGACTTATCGCACTACCTCCCAATTATTGTTGGCTTGATACTTTATTTATTAAAGAAAACTATCAATTCCAAATTTATGTTAATTTATTAATTGATTCATATCAAGTTTTAACCGCAAAAAATGCACTATGGATGATTTCATATAAATGACACTGTGCGAAACAGTGTAACACCCTGAATTTTTCCCCCAAGTTGTCAAGGACAATTGGGTCATTCAGCTGTGTTGGCCCGTTCGCCATCGCATAATCATAATAAAATATAATTTTTCATAAATTCAGTGGAAACATAAAGCCAATAAATAAGATAAAAGAATCCTTCAATTAAATGCAAAAAACTTTATGAAAACATCAAAAGTAATATTATAGAATTGAAACCACATCTAACATCATCACTAATAGTAATTGAAAACATCTTAAATCCATAGTCAAAATATTTCTTTAAAAATATAGTCAAAAGACTCTAGAACATAATGACTCAACATCCTAGACCAGTGTGCAATTTTTCTTGTCATGAGTTGAGCCGTCATCATTCATAACTTTATGCACTTACACAGATCCAGGATGCAGGAGTTTTCTCGGTTAGAGTATGTAAAGGCCATGCATGCAATGCTATGATCCTATACATGATGCTACATATGATATGCATCATCATCTTTATATAAAAAAGTAAACAATATGCATGTCATGTCTTAACATATGATCTACATGTCATTCATTCATGCCATTTCTATCATCATACAATAATATAAATCATGAAAACATGTAGTCAATTTATTATACATATAGTATGAACAATCAAACAATCATACATTCAATTCATAGGTATATAAGTGTAGTACACTTACCATAACCATTGCCTCCATAACTTTTCTTAGGGTTACTTTATAACCCTTTCGGATTTTCACTTACGTGGGACATCATTCCATTCGATCGATCATTGACCCTTTTCATTAGGTTTTATCTTTTGATAGTTGAGATTTATGTCATTGCCTCTCAATAGGCTAGCTAAGCCGTTGGAGACAAAGCTCCCCTCTCACTCGAAGGTGACATCAGAATGCACACACCGTTGCTGATGTGTGTAATGATAATTATGGACTCTCGCTCAAGGACGACATCGAAATGACACACCGTTGTCGATGTGTGTAACGATCATTACGGATAACTTTTTGATAAAGGGCCATACAGGGTCGACATGTAACATCATCCACAACTGGGTTCATTATGCTTTATAATCAACAAATATTTACGTCTCTCGATCTTTAAATTTTAATCTAGTTACATGGGCAACATGCATGTATGTGTATCTAGGTTTATGTACAATCGTCAAGCATCAATACATAGTATAAATACTTTTAAAAAATAACTTTAATTATATCATATCTTCTTCTTTTGGTCGGTCACGATCGTGACAGAGTGATCACGCTCGTGACTGTGACTATGGAACGGTCATGAATCACTCTAAGTGTTGGTCACAACCATTCCAACTAGCATCACGGCCGTGCCAGCCCTTGTCACAGATGTGCCAGCCCTTGTCACGGCCGTGAAAGAGGATTTTTGCCCACCTGCGAGGACAGTACGGTCAAATCATATTTTTGCCCTACAGGTCGTATTTTTGCCATTCGTATTGAGCTCGAACCAAAAAATACTGGCAGTCCGTATTTTTTGCCTTTGCTCGTATTAAAGCCCTCTTGCTCGTATTGAGCTCGCGTTCTATACGTTTTTCAATAAAACTTTGGGGAAACACAATATAAAGCATCATAAAATTTTTAGGCATGATCCATATATCAACATGCATCAAAAGCACATAAAAAACTATGCAAAAATATCAAATTTCTAGATCTATGATTCATCTCCACTTCATGAAAAATAAAGAACATATGAACCCTAACTATTGGATCTAATCGTAAAAACTTGTATATGCATAGATCTAACCATGAAAACATATACATACATAGATTTAATGATTTTCATGATTAAAATCTCTCAATCATAATCTAATAAGAGAACATGATGTCCACTTGCTCTCAATCCATTACAAGAAGAATATTAAAAGAAGAGAAAGGGATTTGAATTTTTTTTACATACTTTTCTCTTATATCTTCTTCCTCCTCCTTGTTCCTCTTTTTCTTCTTCTTCAAGTCCTAACCAAGTGAAAATTTTGACAAAAGAGATCAACAAAGAGAATTTGGGTCTTTATATAGAGAAGATCATGAGGATTTGACCAAAAGATCAGTTTGCCATTTTATGAAAATATGAAGTATTACAGGCAGATTGTTCGTTCCATTAATTTATTAATACAAACCAATTGATGTCGATCCATCGAAATTTGTGGAGCATTAAAATTTGATTGCAACAAATTGTCATTGGTTAAAAATGAAAATGGATTCCGGACACATGATTTATCAAACAATTTGCAGAAAACAAATGACTAATGCTTATTGAAATAAAACATTTCTTCCATTTCTATACACATTAACTCACCAGCTCTATATGTATATATAGAATTAATGCTTTTGCTGACTTGTAGCATCCGATCCATAGTTGTCATGAGGTAGATAAGAAAATTAATTGTCTTTAGCTGTCACACATGCTAACATTAATCCAATAACATATACCAGCAGTAATTAATTAAGCTCGATTAGTACTTAACTCTCTCTCTCTCTCGTTACTTCTTATTTTTTTGCCACTGATCTCGCTGCATGTCTGCCAAGGTCTAGGGTCAACAGCCGAGTTGCAGGCTAAGTAGTAAACGCCATCTGACTCAAATGCAAAGCAGACTCAACCACTCTTGTGATGCTATTTTAGGATCAGAATCATAACTCGGTTTAGCCGAGATCATGCATTTGCATGCAGGGAAGGAGTGGTGCTGCCATTTGTTGCTGGACGTACGGTATATTATTAATTTCTCCAAGGTGATGTAGTGAATTATTGCAGTCACCGGCTGACCGTTCAAAAGAGCAAACCAATCCAGCAGTGTAAATTTTCTTCTTATTTTTTTCCTTTGGCACATAAGTTTCACCGATAAAATTTGAAACTCGTCATTTCATGATATCCAAGTGAAGAGATAAATCACAACATCACTTGTTCTTGTCAAAATAATCTCCATTTGTATATAAATAAAATCGAGACAATAGAATCAGTTTAATGCGCCCATCTCCATTTGATTTTTTTCTTATTTGCACCTATTTTTTTTACTGCCTAATTTCACTACAAGAAAAATGGTATTTTCGTCAGAAATAAATATTTTTGACGAATTTATCGACGAAAACGATCGGTCGAAAAAGGTGGTGTCGCAAACAGTTTCAGACGGTTCAAAAAACATCTGTCGAAAGTTCCGACGGTTGCGACCGTCGAAACTTCCGACGATTGCGACCATCGAAGAGTTCCGACAGCTACGACCGTCAAAACTTCGACGGTTGCAACCATTCAAAATGTTTTGATGGTCGCAACCATCGAACTTCCGACGATTGCAACCGTCAAAATGTTATTGACAGTTGTGACCATCAATACGTTCTGACGATTGCGATCGTCGATAATCGGCCGCCAGCGGCTCGATTGGCCGGTAGGCGGCCGGATCGAGCCGCTGGTGGCCGCTTGCCGGCCGATCTAGCCGGCTGCGGCATGATCAGGCCGCCTGACGGCTCGATCGGCTGCGAGAGGGAGAGATAGAGAGATAGGGGGATCGCCGGCCACAGGCGAGAGAGAGAGAGAGGGGTCGTCGGGGGGTCATCCTTCCGTCGTCGTCTGGGAGAGAGAGAGGAGGTAGAGAGAATGGAGAGTAAATAGAAGTGAATGAATAGGAGGTAGAGTGAATGAATAAATAGAAGGAAAAAAAAGTGGAGAGCGGGAAAGGGAAAAAAAGGAGGGAAATGAGGCGGGATTATTTTTTAATTACCGACGGTTTTGACTGTTAAAAATGTAATAATAAAATAATATTTTTACTTTATCGACGGTTTTCATCGTTAGAAGTTTCGATGATCTGAAATTTTAACCGTCTGAACTTTCGATGATCTAAACCGTCGATAATTATAATAATAAAATACTAATAATATTATAAATTATGATATATACGATTACAATATTAATTACTTTTTCCATTACTGACGGTCCGGACCGTCTGAACTTCTGCCAGTCTGAACCGATTCGGACTGTCGGTAATTGTAATAATAATATAAAATACTAATTATATTATATATTATGCTATATAAGATTATAATATTTAATCATTTTTTGCGATTACCGACGGTCCGGACCGTCAAAACTTTCGACGAATGAGGAGCCATAAAAAATTTTGACTTTCCAAATCGTCAAAATAAAATAAAATAATAGTATAATAAATTCTATAATTTATTATTTTTATTTTTGACGAAAATTATCCATCGCAAAATCTCCATTTTCTTGTAGTGCGATGGTTATGACCGTCGAAACTTTCGATGGATACATATCCGTCGAAATTTTCGACGCTCCTAATCATTGAAAAATAAAATAATAATATAATAGATTTGATAATTTATTATTTTTATTTCAGACGATTCAACCATCGGATCAAATTCCGGAGACCTATCCGTCGCAAATTGCGATGTATTTTGTTCCGTCGGAAATGGCCCGTCGGAAAAACGTAGTTTTCTTGTAATGTCTTATCCCTAGCTTCCTATATATGTTTAGCAAATAATTTTTTTTTGTACTCCCAAATCTTATTGTCTACGATATTTAGTTGTAATGCTGCCATTGTTATGTGGGAACTCTCCTTCCTTGAACGCTATATAAGCTTGGTCAAGAATAATGACAAATCAATAAAAGAATTACATAATAAATTACAGAACAATTGAAAATATGTACTCATAAGTTGAAATAAATAATAATATGAAATATAAAATTTAATAAACAAAAGACATAAATCGCCCTAAAATTTGGCCTCTCCACACGACAGAGTCTCTTCTAAGGTCACTATAATTCTCCGATCATTTTAACCCTTTCATTCAAATCGATCAATAAGAGTGTCACATCAATGAAAGATATATAAATAATAGAATAACATAATTCATAAAAAGAGTACATATCACACCAATGACTAAGTTCTAATCCCAACTATTACATCCTTTAATTATGTTTAACAATATTATAAATAAAATCGGCAAATATCCTCCCATATTTATCTTGTGGTATTTGCCAACACATACAAAAATGCATATACATTCATCAAAATTTAATAAAAATTTATAAGACCTAACATTCACATATTGTCACTATTGCCTCACAAACCATTTCACATATTACACTCCACAAAATCAAGTTTTATACAACTTTATAAAAAGTTTCTCACAAACATAATTATAACATCTAGGATTATCGATTGCGTGTATGCTTCCAGAAATAAAGTGAAGGGAAAAATAAAAATGCTCTAATGGATCAACCTCTTCTATATGCAGCAAAGCAATATCCGAGACGACTCAACTCGAGAACTTACGAGTATCTGAAAAATTTAAAATGAGTACTGTGAAAAATAATTATTTGCTCAGTGAGTGAAATAAAAGTATAACATAGGGGAACAATACGAGTGCGTATAACATTTAAATAATCAAATTCTCCGTACGAGAAAATATTTAAAGCATAACTCATATAACATAAGTTGCCAAATCATATGAACTTTTATATAAATAAAAGTAATTCAAGATATCCTCATATTGTAAACTCCACACATGTGTCGTATCCCTCTATGATCATGTGTTAAGTAGAGCTTCATGATCAAGAGTCTTGGATATGTAGAGTAAATCATGGGTCAATATGTATCCTTCCACTACGAGAAAATACATCATTAGAGAAGAAAAATATGATAATTAATATTCAAATTTCGGTTGTTATTGGTCGTTAGCGACCAACATTTTCTATCGTCACTCGTCGTTATAGATGCCGTCGTTAAAAGTTAATAGCGACGGCTTAAAGACGTCGGCCGTTAAAAGTCATCAACGACCAGAAATAATCCGATCGTTAAAACTATATAAGGATCATTTAGTTGGTCGTCGAATGCATTAATGGCTAGAAATATCTTCATCGTTGACAATCTTCAACGGTTAATAATTCTGTCGTTATTGATTATCAACAACTAAAAATAATCCGGTTGTTAAATCCATATAACGACTATTTAGTTGGTCGTCAATACATTAATGACTAAAAATATCTTTGTCGTTAATAATCTTCAACGGCTAGTAATCCCATCATTAAAAGTCATCAACGACTGAAAATAATCCGATCATTAAATCCATATAAAGACCATTTAGTTAGTCGTTAAATACATTAATTGTCAGAAATATTTTTGTTGTTAATAATCTTCAGCAACTAGTAATCTCATCGTTAACGACAAGAAATAGTCTGATAATTAAATCCATATAGTGACCATTTAGGTCATCGTTAAATGCATTAATGACCATCATAATCTTTAGCGTTGATAATCATCCGTGACCATTAATCCAATCATTAGAACCCAGTAATGACCATTAAAACTCTTTCTTCAATTTAAAAAGTGGCTAATAAATATAATTTAATGAATTTATATAATCATTTTTGCATTAACTATTATTATAACGACTATAATTAATATCTTCCTAGAAGTTAGTCAATCAATATAATGTACTAAACATTTTTCTAGTACATTTTAACATGACTTTATCACACATGTCACAACACATTTTCTTGACAATCATTCAACTCAAAACAAACTCACAAACTATAACACAAAAGTTAAATTAATTTGCTCAGCATTTATAGAACTTCAAAAAAGAATAATTATCCAACAAACAAATGTTCAAGAAAGATCGATAACACTTGGCATCCAAATTTTCTAAGCCAATAATCTAGTTCCTTCTTCCAAAAATGCTTACATTATTCTACAAGCAAAATAGTTAGTTTGAGCTTTAAATTCCATCTCTTTGTTTCCATATCTTGTAAAGGTGACAAAGTACATAAGATTCTTTTAATAAATGTACAATGACTATTGAATTAACAACAAATTAAAAAGCAATAACTTATAAATAAATAAGACAATTCAAGAGAGAACATACAATGTAACAACCACTTCAATTTTCTTTGTTTGATCATGTGTTGCTAGTCTAAAGCAACGTTGCAGTACTTGTTGCATTTAAATTTTCATGGAGTTTAAGCAATTTTTCAAAATCCCATTCTTCTCTCGAAAAGACATTCTCTTGTTCAGTGGCCCGCAACTCATTTAATAGTGCACTTTTTGAATTATTCCTCTCAAATCCTTTGCCTTTATTCCACATCCAAATCTAGATATGACAATGATTTTGAAATCCAAAACATCTCTCTATTACTTTTATAAGTCTCAGTGTTGGTTCCAATCGAACGAGTTCTTGAATTTCAGCCTACAAAAGAAAAAAATAATGAACGTAACTTTTTGCCAAAAAAGTCAAGTGAACATAAATGAATAACTAATGTACATGTCTTTCAATTGTAGTAGGATCAATGAACCTATTATCTTTTTTTCGTGTTTCAAAGAATTTTTTTTCTACATCCGACAAAATACCATCTTTGCCTCTCTACATGTTACAAAGATCAAACGATGTCAAATAAAATATAAGAGTGCATTGTCAACTAAATATGATCACGTGTTGATATATAATTTCTCAAATGGGCATACTCCCACATTGATGAGGCATGCTTTCTTGTGTTTTTTTCACTTGATTCCTAAATTAACAAATCACAAAGAATGACATTTAAATTTCTAGTAGTTTTATAAAAAAAAGATATATACTAAAAACATAGTAAGCATTTTATCAACATACTAATTGTTCATATTAATACAAACCTTAAAACTTTTGCTATGGTAAAACTCTTTGACCAACCATTCACAATCTCTTTTTTCTATTCCATCTGGAATATTTTTTTAGTGCTTTTTTAGTGCACCTGCAATTGTCTTACCTCTTACGTATTTCATATGCATACTACCTCTCAACTTGTTCCATAATTTTATGCATGTCCATTTCATCACTTTTGAATGTCCTAAACAATGAAACATAAAAAACATATATTTAATTAGTTTTTATATTATTCTCAAAGCAAAAATGAGAGAAACAAGAATACAAATAAATTACTAGAAAAGAAGCTTAAGTTCAAAGATTAACCCCAAGGTCTTCATTTGTTCAGAATAAACACTGGCTAGCTGATCTATCTTGGCCATTTCAGATAGAAACAAATAAAAAACCTGGATAACCAAGGACAAGAACATATTATATTAACTGATCTTTCTGAGGATCTATATTGTCACATGTCAACTCTTCTTATTTCTCTCATGAGCTAATATTGAACATTGAGCATCTCATTAAATTCTTGGGGTTTCAGAGTCAAGTTTAATTCTTGCATCTATTAACGCTCTTCTCAAAAGGATGTAAGGTAAGGAATAACATTTTCTTCTGTAGGATGTTTTTCTTTCAGGGGATCTTTTGTAGGATCATTTCATACAAATGTCCTTTTTTGAGAGAGACAAATATCTATACAATCTGAGAGAAACACAAAAGACAGATATCTAAAGTTCGATAAATTTCCTTTTTTGAGAGAAAGTCGATGATCATTTCATACAACAAAAATGAATTGTTTGGGGAAAATAGAAGCCCATCTAATTAGGGAAGCATGCAATGTTCTATATTTTAAATATTCGATACCACAGGACTTGGTTACAAATATCTATATAATTTCTCTATCAATGAGTATTCTTATATTTTAGACGACGACAACAACAACAACAACAAAGTCTTATCCCACTAGGTGGGGTCGGCTACATGGATCATATGACGCCATATTCGTTGATTCATGTTCATGAGATTCGACAAGATTTTACGCTGGCTGTCGGAGCCTAACACAATCATCCTCCTTTATTCGAGCTTGGGACCGGCTATAAAACATAGACGGAGTTAAACAACAGAACTGTGTAAACAATGAAAATACATCTCATATTTTCTTTCTGCAGAGACAACCATAGTAAGGAGGGTAGATACAATAACATAGCAATGGGGCAAGACATGACTAGCAAAACGCTGAGCTACAGAATTCAGTTAGAAATTGTATTTTTCCTTTGAGGTTCAATGACTTTTCAATCCCCTCAAAAAAATTCTTCATCTATTTAACACTATAAAAACCGTGTCATGCATACACAGATTATACTACCTTCACTTCAAGAACATGAATAAGTAGAATGTTTGGTTACATATAACAATAAAAATGTCACATAGATAATTCAATAAAATTGCACTAATTATAAGAATAAAATCAACACATATGGTTGGCTGACAATAACATTTAAGGTTGCATCTCAAATTTGTACATAACTATTAACGCTCTATTTGATTGAAGATTTATTGTGAGGAAAAGGTTAATCGACGGGAAGAAAATGGAGGCGAAGTATTAATCAAATCTTATTTGGATGACATGAGTAAGGGGAAGGAAAGAGAATGGAAATTACGTGATAATACTATTTGGATGAATATATCCTTTCATAGACATATTTATGCCTAATTAAATATGGTTAAATAGAAATTCTGTTCAATTAGAGATTTCCCCTCCATTACATTTCATTTCAGGGTTGAAAGAAAAGTGAAGTGTTGAGAGGAAAATGGAAGGGACTTCCACTCCTTTCCTTTTTCATAATACATCCAATCGAGGGTAATAAGACATTTTCCTTCTCTATGTTTTACCCTTCCTGCCACCCCCAAAAGAGAACTTACAAGGAGACCATTCAACATTTGTCGATCCAACTAAGCCTGACAACTATTTCTAATGAGTCCCTGCTTAACTTTTCAGACTTTTGTCCGCCTCATTAAGTTATTAGAGTAATTGGGAGAGCAGCAGGCACATCGACGGACAAACCATGCATAGAGTCAATTATACGTTGACCAGTCGCTAGAAATGCATAGAGTCAATCAAAACTCGACTAGAAGGTGCAAAGCCCCATTTAAATGTCACTCGCAAAACATCATATACGCTAAAAGAACTCTAACGTACCGAGTAATCAAGATTATTTCGAGAAACCTCATAAATGAAGGCAATCGACAACAGGCGACCTTGTCATGTCATGTAAGTATTCAAACGCACCCAAGGATCACAACAATATCCCAGACAGCGGACACATATCTACCTGCTTGGCCTTGTAGCCAAGGCGGCGGGCCTTGTCGGGGCGCGTTGGGTGGGTAACGCGGACGATGGAGGGATGCTGACGGTACTCCCAGCAGCGCACGCGCAGCAGGAAGCGCATCACGTCAGACTGTTTCTTCCTCCACAGCTCCGACACGTACTTGTAAGCCCCCATTGCCGCCGAAATGATTTTCATATAATCAGCCACAATGATAGGAACAACACCATTGCATGCAAACATTCAACAAATGCCAGCATGCTAAGGGCTGTCTTCATTGTGCTAATAAAGTTTCAAGAAAGAAAACAAACTAAAGGAAAAGGGAAAAGAAAACAAAGAGAATATTTTTTTAAGAACTACTGATCACAAAAGAAAAATGACATGTCTGCTTCCTTGGTCATCAATAACATACATTTTTGCTTCATACATTAACAGTATAAGAAAGCCTCTCCTATAAAAAAATAATAGTACAAGAAAATAGAAAACATGATCAATCCAAAAAAGAAAAAATAGACACAAAAAAGAACAGAAGGACAACAGACTTACGGATAACGGAGGACAAAAGGTCAAGGGGCACGCACAATTGAAGGCAATTAAGTTAAGAGTCATACAAGTAGACATTAATCAACAAGAATTTGATATGAGCATCCAGTTCAAAATTAATTGAGATGCGAAAAAACATGTGTTTAGAGCACCAACATGGACAGTTTGTTCCAGGTGTCGTTTGAGTCAGGCACATGCATCCCTTATCATCAAGAACTCTTTAAGGTTACAAATTTTCTTCACAAAATACACTGAATTCAGATGTGGCCCTATCGAAAGGTGAACCACTGAAACAAAATTGATGGATAATTAGTTGTCAACTGGTAAGTTATTCTTTGTCCACCTTGTAGAAAACTTTTTTCTATTAGCTTTTTAAGAAATATGTGTATTCAAATGTTGATGCTGTGTAAACCTTCACTAGAAGGAATCTTCAGAAACCACACTCAAATGCTTCCTTAACATGCGTGACCCATAGATACACTTTCAATACCATTTTACATTTTTTTATACTACTTCAGCGATTAGGCCTTGACCTAATATTTGGTAACGAATTCTTGTTGTGTATATGTCTTTATCTTATATATATATAGCAGTATGTATCTTCTTTCATTGACAAGGTCGTGACTGAGCTTAATGCATTCATGAAATTATCAAAATTATACATTGACCTTACAAACAGATGGCTTCCAAAGTGATGTCGTCATCCTACCCCTCCTTTCAAAATTGTTATGCATTGATCTTACAACATGATTTTATTATAAACAATAGTAGTGTATAGGATGTATTGCAATCTAGGAGAATCATTTTGGAAGACTTGTATGTAATGAAACCAGTTCCATTGAGCTAGTGGAATGTAGGATTTTCTTTGGTTAACCTATTTATTTGATGAATCACAGACTTCAGAACATCAAATTGAGCACACTCTAGCAAACCTTAGAGTGAACGACAATAGCCAAAGCAATTGTGTGATTATTAAACAAAAGAGACTGGCGTTGTCTCACCATTTATCCCCCTAATTCTCGTATCTCCTAATATAAGTGTCAATGTCATAGAAATTGATGATGAGGTTGACATCTCTATAGATTGCAAGAATTAAGGGAGAAAGAAACTCCAAAAGTTTTTGTGCCTAAGGGCTGAGAGACAATGTCTTGGTTCCTAGAATAATTTTCAAGAATTAGATTTGTTGTACTAACACGCACAAGCATTTCCATGTCACAGTTGTATATTGCCGACATAAGAGGATGTTATTAAGCAACAAACTCTGAGGTACTATTTGGTGTGAAAAGCTTATAGGGACGACTTGTGACACTACACTACTTTTGCTCCAAATGAGCTATGAAATTTCCCCATCCCCAAATGCAACACTATACTCCTTATAGCCATGAAATCTTTCATTTTTCTGAATACTATAAGGCTTCAGTTTTGTTCTATTCCCAGATGCAACATGCCAAAAAAAATTGCAAGATTAAAAATAAAAAGATGCATGCAACCTATTATTGGCAGCAACACATCATGTATATAGAATTTGGCCCCATGAACCACACAAATTAATTACTTAATTGATTACCTATTCCACGTTCAATCCAAGGGAAGATGAAGGTGGGGATATGGACGCCGAGGTAGTCAAAGTGGAAGAATAATGACTTGGGGCTCACGATGCCCTCGGGGTTGGGGACGCCGACGAGGGTGGGGATGTTTAGTGGAAGCCGTCGTGCTCGTCCTAGGTGATAACGAAGAGGATCTTGTTCCACTGGGGGCTGGAGCGCAATGCCTTGCCCGTGATTAATTTTTGGTCCTCGGAGTCATCGTGCGACGGGTGGTCGTCGTTGTCGGGGATGAGCTTGAGGTCGTAATAATGGTGCTTGCGAGGAGGAGAAGAGGAATTCTGCTAGATCAAAAGAGGTGGAAGAAGGATGGACTGGTGCTTGTGAGGGGGAGAAGGAACAACCAAATAATCATGAGGGATTAAGGGTGGACTATTGCTCATGAAGGGGAGAAGAAGAAATACCAAAATAATCAAGAGAAACCAAGGACGGACTGCTACTCATGAGAGGCAGAAGAAGAATCACCGCTACTCGTGAGGGAAAGAAGAAGAGATGCCCAAATAATCAAGTGCTAAACTGATGCTCGTGAGGGTAAGAAGAAGAGACACCCAAATAATAAGGGAGAATATTGCTGTCCGTGTTAGGGATTTGTTTATTATTGGTAGATATTGACCTTTCTAAGGTGCATATGTTATAAGTTTGTGTATACATTATAATATTAGTTCGAGATATTTTAATCTGGAGGGAAATTTTTTTAATACTCGCTAATGATTATTAATAGAAGAGTTTCATATCATTCAATCAAATAAATTAATGATCGTATATTGGTCATAGTTACTTATCATTAACGTCAATAAAAATAATAGTCATCATATATTATTCTTAATGATGGGATCACATCTTTTAGTGACGAACAAATTTGCTAATCATCAATAATTCATTAAATAATGATGATAATTTCTTTTCGTCCTTAATGAGTGTCAACAACGACCATTTTTTGCGTGGTCATTGATAGGTGGTCCTTAATAACCACTTTTCTTGCAGCGTTTTATGATTGTGTGTCATACAGTTAAGTAGAGCTTCACAATCATGACTCTCGGATACACAGAGCAAATTTTGGATCAATATATATTCCTTCATAATTGTGTGTCATACAGTTAAGCAGAGCTTCACAATCATGATTCTTGAATATATAGAACCAAACACGAGTCAATACGGGCACACAGAGTAGCCCCAAAGGGCAAAGACACTCGATAAACGCCCCAAAGACTTCATGTATATCGAGTGCGATCCCAAAGATCTTTTTCAACCATCATGGTTAATGAATATAAGGAGTAAACAATATCAAAATACACTTGTCATAATCACATATCATTATCAAGTCAACTTATTTTAACTTCACATGTATTGTTCCTTGAAAATATTTTAATGTAAGAGGTTACTCCATCTCATATGACATGCTTGAAACATATCATAACTATTTTTCAAAGCTCAAGATATGTTTCAATAATATTAATAATAGTATTTACTTGAGATAATATCATAAATAAAAGAATTAACGTATAATATTTCGCTATGTTGTAAATTTACTCACTCATCTTGTACTTTATCCCTTCAAGGAGGTTTTACAATATTTCCTCCCTTTCACTTGCAACTTGATGTTTTTCTACAAATAATAATGCCTTTTTCCTTCCCAATTACAACAAAATAATATGCAATGCATGCTCATGATGGATGAATGCTTATGCACCCTAAAATGCATATAATCCCATCTAATACCAACTTATAACTTTAGGCATTTATATTCATAGGCTATTTCACATTTGGAACTTCTCAATTCTCTATAGCTTAACTAGGTGTTATCTCAGGATTCCAGACTGAGTGTCTATCAATTATTAATTCATAACTTGTTAACCACATGAAAAAATCTTATGATTCTGGATTAATTAGAAACTAGAAATAATAAGGTTTTCAACCCCCAAATATCATTAGCTAAGTCCAAGTTAATAAGTCATAACATCTAAGGCAATCTGACCTAGGGTTTGCCTCCTGAGTTTGTGTCCTGACAACCTGTGTGTCATAGAAAGATTAATTTATATGTTTTTTCATAATTGTCCATTTAACAAGATCATAATTTCAAAAATTAGATTTCCTTATTATTTAGTCATAAATATTATAGAATTTAAATCCGTGTATAACCTTATAACAAAAATAGGATCTGTCAATGTCCTGAAATCTGAAAGAAGAATCACTATGAAATGAAAAATTCATTTCTCCCAAGATATAACTCCAAATAGGATGATTTCACCTCTCATCGAACCCTTGGAACATCTAATTAATCATATTCAAATTTTAAATCCTAATTCACTCTATTTTTGGTGCCCTAATTTCCAAGTTGAACCTGTATCAGACTCCGGACAGGATGAGTGACAAGAGAAGCTAAGTTCATAACTTCCTCTATAAAACTTCTTTTTAGGTGTTTCTAGAGGCCATGAAAAATATATGATCTAATGTATTAACCATACAAAAGTTCATAATTTATGGTTAGATAATGATGAAGTAATGATCCTCTAAATTAGAAGGATAATTTTTGGATCAAGAACTCACCTTGAACAACTTATGTTCCCAAATTTCCCCAGACTATTTTTCTCGAGTTCTGCCTCTAGTAATTTTTCAAACGAGAAAGGATAAAGTCGAGTTGCTTATATATTTGTTTCAGAGATTTCTATCATCTTATGGCTGTTTAGAAAAATATCTCATCAAGCAAATATTCATCTGTCTGCTTCAGCTACTTAGAACTTAAGTGATGACCAATCACATTTTTTATCATAACCAAGTGTTTTAATCCTAATTAAGCTTACTTAATCCTATTTAAACATATATATTATAATATTTAAAAATTTTATAATTTATTTCTAATAACCTTATATAGATACTTTGTAAAGTTTATCGATAATTAAGTAATCATTACGCTCTAATCGGAATATTAATTACTATATACAATTATCACTAAAGGAACATCCAAACTAACTTAATATGTTAATTAAATGCATAATTATGCAAAAATGACGTTTGTAGAGCACATCCGTGACAATTCTCCGCTACTTAAAAAAAATTTCGTCCCCGAAATTTGGTTATCTATTTCAAAGAATATGAATAGATACTTCTCTCTTATTTGATCCTCTTGCTCCCAAGTTGTCTCTTTTCTTGAATGATTTCTCCGAAGAACCAAAACTAATGTAATCTTTCGATTCCGTAGTTCTTTTTCCTTTCTTCCAATAATTTGTACTGGATTCTCTTCATATGACGAATCCTCCCGTATTAAATAAATTGGGGCTCCAACACATGAGAAGGATCTGATCGGTATCGTCGGAGCATAGAGATATGAAAGACATCATAAATATGTGATAACTCCGATGGTAATTCTAATCGATATACAACTGGTCCAATACGCTCCAAAATTTCATACGGTCCTACATATCTCAGACTTAACTTTCCTTTCTCCCAAATCATATAATACATTTCCAAGGTAAAACTTTTAAGAAAACTTTACTTCCCACTTCATACTCCATTTCTAAATGGTTTTGATCTGCATAACTCTTTTGTCGATCTTGTGTTGCCTTTAACTTTTGTTTAATGTTTTTTAGATTGTTGACAATCTCTTGCACTTTTTGTGGCCCCAAAAGGACTCTTGCACCTTCTTCGTTCTAACATATCGGTGTCCTACATTTCCTACATATAATGTTTCAAAAGGAGCCATCTCAATACTTGAATGAAATCTATTATTATAGGCAAACTCTGCTAATGACAAGTGTTCATCCCAGGAGCCCTTAAATTTTAGAATACAAGCTCTGAGCATCTCTTCAGAATTGTTTTCTCTGATTGACCATATGTTAATCCATAATGATTTCATCCCACTTGCATTCGATTATCGGAATTGATTGAAGAGTTGCAGTCGGAGCTTTGTGTTTCGTCTTTACTTGTTGACATACTAAACATCGAGAAATATATTTTTCTATGTCTTTCTTCATACCGTGTCACCAAATGTTTGTCCTCAAATCTCTATACATCTTAGTATTTCCATGATGTATACTGTAAGGTGAACAACGAGCTTCCTCCATTATTTCTTCCTTGAGATTTCCAATATTAGGAACATATAATTTGCTGTCAAACATTAAAGTTCCACCATTCTTTAATATGAATTGGGTTTGCTCTCCATTCTTCACTTGATTGATGATTTTCACTAACTTTTTATCTTGATCTTGTACTTCACATATCCTCACGGCTAGAATGGGTCTAATTCTAAAGTGTGCTATGAGTGCTCCGTTCTCACTTGTCTTCAACTCAACTCTTAAGGATTTCAATTCTAATAATAATGACAATTGGTATACCTTTATATGGGTTAGAAGACTTGATGATTTTCGGCTAAGTGCGTCTGCAACCACATTGGCTTTACCCGGATGATAATCAATTATGCAATCATAGTTTTTCAATAACTCCATCCACTTTCTTTGGCATAAATTTAATTCTTTTTGTGTGAATAGGTATTTTAGACTCTTATGATCTGTAAAAATGTGACATGTTTCTCCATAAAGATAATGCCTCCATATTTTAAGAGAAAAAAATAACTACTGCCAATTCTAAATCATGTGTTGGGCAGTTTAACTCATGTGGTTTGAATTGTCGAGAAGTGTATGTAATAACTTTTCCATGTTGCATTAGAACGCAACCCAACCCTTGTCGAGAAGCATCATTATATACCACATAACCTCCATTTTCTATTGGGAGTGTTAACACTAGAGGAGATGTCAAATATCCCATTAGTTTTTCAAAGCTATATTGACATTGCTATGTCCTTTCGAACTTTACATGTTTTTGAAGAAGTCTAGTTAATGGAATTGTAATTATAGCGAAACTTTCAATAAAACGTCGGTAGTATCCTACTAGGCTAAGAAAACTTCACACTTATGTCACACTCTTCGGAGGCTCCCACTTTAATATTGCCTCAACTTTTGATGGATTTACATAAATACCCTTTGCTAAGATTACATGTTACAAAAATGGCACTAAGTTGAGCCAAAATTCACATTTGCTAAATTTTGTAAATAATTATTTCTCTCAAAGTATCTGCAAAATAATTTTTAAATGTTCTTTGTGCTCTTCTTTGTTTCGAGAATAGACCAATATATCATCGATGAAAACAATCACAATCTTATCCAAATAAGTCTTGAAAACTCAATTCATAAGATCCATAAAAACTATGGGCGCATTTGTTAAACCAAATGGCATCATAAAAAAATCATAGTGTCCATACTGACAGTTTTAGCAATATCGGCATCTTTAATTCTCAACTAATGATACCTTGATCTCAAGTCTATTTTTGAAAATACCTTTGCTCCTTGTAGTTGATCAAAAGATCATCGATCTGTGGCAAAGAATATTTATTCTTTCTAGTAACTCTGTTTAGTTGTCTATAATTAATGCACAACTGTAATGTTTCATCTTTCTTTTTTATGAATAATATTGGTGCACCCCAAGGAGAAATACTCGATCGGATGAAATCTTTGTCTAATAATACTTGTAATTGTAGTTTTAACTCTTTCAATTCTGCTGGTGCCATTCGATAAGGAACAATAGATATAGGGGTTGTCCCTAGAACAAAGTCAATACTGAGCTCAATTTCTCATTCCGGTGGTAGTCTAGGAAGATTCTATGGGAAAACATCTATAAATTCAGATACGATTAGAATATCTTCCAATTGTGGTCCTTCTACCTTAGTGTCAATCACAGAAGCAAGGCAAGCTTCACATCTCTTCTTGATTAATTTATGTGTCATTACCGTGGAAATAATACAAGATGGAAGAATTTGACATTTACCACAAAAGATGACTCTCTCTTTTTTTGGTGACTCAAAGGAAACTTCTTTCTTAAAACAATTTATAATAGCATGACGATGAGCTAACCAATCCATTCCAAGGATGGCATCAAAGTCTTGAATATTTAGAGGAATAAGATGCGCCATCATGTCTTGCTCAACAACTTTGACTCTACAATACTTATATGATTGTGCAACAATAATAGAATCTCCCACAAGTGTATGTACTAACATGGAACATTCTAAAGGACTAGGTTTTCTATCGGCATGCATGGAAAAGACTTTTGATATAAATGAATGAGTAGATCTAGAATCAATAAGAACATGTGCACTTTTATCAAAGATAGACAACGTACCCATCATTACGTCAGGAGTAGCCAAAGCATCAGGTTCTATCATTGCAAAGATGTGTGCTTGAGTTTGTGGTCTCCCTGGTGGATTCATCAATTTGATGTACTTGGAACTTTTTGATTACTCGCTTTCACATTTGTACTAGGAGTAGCTTTGATTTGAGACTTCACAGGTGGATAGGCTTTTATTTCAGAGAATGCTTTTACCCTTTTCCATAAATCGACAGTCTTATATCTTGTGTCCCTTTTGACCACAAGCTCTTTTGAATACTGAGCATTTTCCAGGATGATATCTTCCACAAATTGTGCAATATGCATTCGTGTAGTACTGTTCTTGTTTTGGTCCAACTTTACTTTGATTTTTTGAATATGTGCTTCTAACTGTACTTGCTTGGGTACTTATATTTTTTTGGTTGGCATGATACTTTTGTGCATCCTGGGATCCATTTCCATGTTTCATATTATTGTAGAAGTTACCATGAGACTGAAATGTACCATCACATATTTTGCCATTTTATTACTTGGGTCAGTCTGAGTAAAGTTAGAGTTTGGTCTTTTCAAATGTTGGTTAATTTGATTCCTTTCCTCTATAAGATTTTTAGCTTTTAGTGCCACTGCCACCAACTTGGAGTAGTCCGTGAATTCCAACACTTCAACATTTTCTCTGATGTTCAAATGAAGTCCTTATTTGAATCGCCTACACTTGTCATTTTCATCTGACACCAAGCTCGATGCATATTTTGATAGTTGTGTGAACTTTAATTCATACTTCACAACTAATAATGCTCCTTGTGTCAGATTTGGAAATTCCTTTTGCTTCCTATTAGTGTACATTTTGGGCAAATACTTCTTTTAGAATTCTCGAAGAAAGTCCTCCCATCCAAGAGTAGTTGAAAAATTTTAACTTCTAGGAACTATCTCCCACCAATCCAAAGCATCTTTTTGCAATAAGAAAATAATATAATCAAACTTTTCTTCATTAGAGCACCGTATCTGATTAAATATTCTATCCATATGCTTTAACTATGCCTTTGCCTCCGATGGATCAAATGTACCTTAAAAATCAACTGCACATTATTTTCTAATTTTGTCATAGAACATATTTCTTTGCATAACTTGAGATGTTGGGTTTACTCCACTCATAATAGCCCTTAAAGTTCGTGTAAGAACTTGAGCAGCACTCTGATTCTCGATAGTATTGATTTGATCAACAACATGAGAAAGTCTTGATGGACCCGCTGGAATCCCATCATCACGTAAAGAAGGGTTATCATTGACCGATGCATGAGATGAAACTGATGGACTCCTATTAGGTCGACTGCCTAGTGGAGCAAAATGACTTGGGCCAATAATAGCAAATTGGCCATCACCACGACACCTACGTCGTGGCATTTTTACCCCTTCAAAATAAAAATTAAAATGAAAAGAAAGTCAAAAGCATGCACTATCAATCTAATGCAAATAATGTTACATAACTTTAAACATAAGTTATACTGTCTACAGAATCTTATAACCTAAGTTCTCATACCAAAATCTATCACCCCAACTTCGTGACTAAGTTCTAATCTCAACTATTACATTCCTTAATTATGTTTAACAATTCTATAAATAAAATCGGCAAAACCTCCTTCCTTACTTATCTTGTGGTATTTGCCAACACATACAAAAGATGCATATACATTCATCAAAGTTTGATAAAAAATTATAAGACCTAACATTCACATATTGTCACTATTGCCTCACAAACCATTTCACAAATAACACCCCACAGAATCATGTTTTATACAACCTTACAAAAAATTACTCTCAAACTTAATTACAACATTTAGCATTATCTATTGCATGCATGCTTCCAAAAACAAAAGTGAATGGAGAAATAAAAGTGCTCCAATGACTCGACCTCTTCTATATGCAGCAAAACAATATTTGAGATGATGCAACTCGAGAACTTGCGAGTATTTGAAAATTTTAAAATAGGTATTGTGAGAAACAATCATTTGCTCAGTGAGTGGAGTAAAAGTACAACATAGGAGAACAAACGAGTGCGTATAACATTTAAATAATCAAATTCTTCATACGAGAAAATATTTAAAGCATAACTCATATAACATAAGTTGTCAAATCATATGAACTTTTATAATACAAGATATTATCATATTAACAGGTAAACTTCACACATGTGTCATCGCACATACTCATCATGAGTCAATACATATTCCTTTATGATCATGTGTCATAAAGTTAAGTAGAACTTCATGATCAAGAGTCTCTGATACTTAGAACAAATCATGGGTCAATACGTATCCTTCCATAATTGTGTGTCATACAATTAAGTAGAACTTCACAATCATGACTCTCGAATACGTAGAGCAAATCATGTGTGTCATACAATTAAGTAAAGCTTCACAATCATGACTCTCGGATACGTAGAGCAAATCATGGGTCAATACATATTCTCCCATGATTGTGTGTCATACAGTTAAGCAGAGTTTCACAATCGTGACTCTTGGATACGTAGAGCTAAACATGGGTCAATACGTGCACGCAGAGTAGCCTCCAAACGGAAAGACACCCGATATACGCCCCATAGGCTTCATGTATATCGAATACGGTCCCAAAGATCTTTTTCAATCAGCATGGCTAAGAAACACATGTAGTTTAACAATATTAAAATACACATGTCATAATAGCATATTGTTATCAAGTAAAATATATTTTAACTTCACAGGCATTGTTCATTGAAAAAATTTTAATGTAAGATTTACTCCATCTCATAACAAATGCTTATAACATATCATAAATACTTTTCACAGCTCAAGATATGTTTCAATAATATTAATAATAATATTTGCTTGAGATAATACCATAAATAAAAGAACTAACATATAATATTTTGCTATGTTGTAGACTTACTCACTAACCTTGTATTTTATCCCTTCAAGGAGGTTTACTATATTTTCTCCCTTTCACTTGCAACTTGATATTTTCCTATAAGCAATAATGCATTTTTACATCCCAATTACAACAAATAATATGCAATGCATGCTCATAATGGATGAATGCTTATGCATCCTAAAATGCATATAATCCCTTCTAATACCAACTTATAACTTCAGGCATTTATATTCATAAGCTATTTCACAATTGAAACTTCTCAATTCTCCATAGCTTAACTAGGTGTTGTCTCAGGATTCCAAACTGAGCGTTTATCAATTATTAATTCATAACTTGTTAACCACATGGGAAAATCTTATAATTCTGGATTAATTATGAACTAGAAAAAATAAGGTTCCCAATCCCCAAATATCATTAGGCATATCCAAGTGAGTAGTCATAACATCCAAGGCAATCTGACTTAGGGATTGCGTCCTGAGTTTGTGTCCTGACAGATTGTGTCACAGAAAGATTAATTTATATGTATCTTCATAATTGTCCATTTAATAAGATCATAATTTTCCTGAAAACTAGATTTCCTTATTATTTAGTCATAAATATTATAAAATTTAAATCTTTGTATAACATTATAACAAAAATAGGATCTGTCAATGTCCTAAAATCTGAAAGAAGAATCACTATGAAATGAAAATTTCATTTCTCCCAAGATGCAACTCCAAATAGGATGATTCCATCTTTCACCGAACCCTTGGAACGTCTAATTAGTCATATCAAAATTTCAAACCCTAGTTCACTTTATTTTAATGGTGCCCTAATTTTCAAGTTGAACCGATATGAGACTCTAGACAGGATGAGTGACAAGGGAAGCTAAGTTCATAACTTCCTCTATAAAACTTCTTTTTAGGTGATTCTAGAGGCCATGGAAATATAACTTCTAATGGATTAACCATACAAATGTTCATAATTTATGGTTGGATAACCACGAAGTAATGATCCTCTCAATTAGAAAGATAATTTTTCGATCAAGAACTCACCTTGAATAGCCTATGTTCACGAATTTCTCCAGTCAGTTTTGCTCGAGTTCTCCCTCTGGTAGTTTTTCTAACATGAAAGGATGAAGTTAAGTTGCTTATATAAATTTTTCAGAATTTTCTAACATCTTATGGCGGTTTGAAAAAATATCCCATCTAGCAGTTGTTCACTTGTCTGCTTCAGCTACTTGGAACTTTGATGGCCAATCACATTTTTTATCATAACTAAGTGTTTTAACCATAATTAAGCTTACTTAATCCTATTTAAATATATATTATAATAGTTAAAAATTTTATAATTTATTCCTAATAACTTTATATAATTACTTTATAAAGTTTATCGATAATTAAGTAATCATTATGCTCTAATCAAAATATTAATTACTATATACAACTATCACTAAATGAACATACAAACTAACTTAATATGCTAATTAAATGCATGATTATGCAAAAATGATATTTGTAGAGCACATCCTTAATAGTACATAGTGCGAAAACTTTGTACATATAAAGGTACATCACATGACATCATAAGAGACGTTCAAAATTTATGCCATAATACAACATATAGTCCCACATACAGCCTCAACATAACAATAAAGACAACAAGACAATGACACTATCCATGTGCACACACCACCTGGATAATATCACCATATACACATATCAATCGGATTGTCCAAAAGATCAAATACCTGTGGTGACCAACCATTGCAGTAAATCTTTTGAATAGTGACTCCAAGAGGTGATGCCGACGTTCAATAACTAATAGCGGCCCCATGGCGTCAACACAAATGACGACGCCAGCTGTCGCGGCTAGTGAGATGCTACGATGATGCTATAAGTGGCGTTCCAAAGAGATACTTAGTGTCGCCGTGTCGATGCTAAAGAGGCGCTCAAGATGTCGACGTCATTTTGACACCAATGCGACGCTCATTGATGGCACTATTCTAACGCTAATATGATACCAATATTATCCCCACTGTGATTTTCCTTGCCATCGTATGTGGCGCTACATTGGCGCCAATGTGTTGCTAACTTGCGACGCTATTTAGACACCATTGTGATGCTAAGTTGCGACGCTATTGTAGTGCCAACTTCATATGGTACCTAGGATGATATGGCATCGCT
This sequence comes from Pontederia crassipes, assembly GCA_030549335.1. Taxonomy (NCBI): domain Eukaryota; kingdom Viridiplantae; phylum Streptophyta; class Magnoliopsida; order Commelinales; family Pontederiaceae; genus Pontederia; species Pontederia crassipes. The sequence continues at coordinate 39,525,816 of CM060184.1, read as the reverse complement.
AGTGTGAAAGTGATGCTAATGAGGAGCTACGGTGACACTAATTATGATACATTTTGCCCCCATTACACCTCTATTCTTCCCTTCCCTCCTGATATAATTTACAATGCATTATACACATTCATCAAAATAAAAAGTAAAGAGTAGTGCATATAAAAAACTAATAACATCACAAAAAGTTAATAACTTAACAAACTATTATCAATACAATATATAGTTATCAAAATGTTAGAAAAGTTTTATCCTAGATCATTATCGTCATTGATGTCATTCCTAACATTCGACGACGTATATATATATATATATATATATATATCAAATTATTATTATCAACTTAAATCTATATGTAATGTATTTGTATTTATATAGATATATGTGTCTTTGTATCTACACACACATATATACATAAATTAATTAATATATTTACATATATATTAATTATTATTAGATAGGTAATATATATACATATAATTAGTAATTATTATTTATATAGGTAACACATATACTTGTATTCATAATTTGGCACCTCGGTAGGATCGCATTATCGCCGAAGAGGTTAGCAGTACCTTGACGTCTCCTTAGCATCACAAAGTGGCGGTGCAGAACATCAGGGCCACTACAATGCCTCTAAAGTTGTCGACGCGAATGTCGACACCAAGGTTGCGCTATGTGTTAGAGCGCACATATTTAGTGTCCCTGTAGCGCCGCTTGGGCGCACACCTTGGCATTGAAAGCTTGTAACTCCCATGCGACACTAATTCGAGGCGAATGTGAGACAACTATGGTCGTCCTTTTTTACTCTACTTTGTCGTTGTTTCATCGCTATTAGTGTCGATTTAACGTCGATGTATTTGAGATGCTAATTTGTGTGTCTCATCTGCAGGATTCTTGTTGTTAACTTTTTCGTTAGTTAAGTGTGATAACGTCAATGGCAAGTAATAAAGGCGATCCATCAAGCATAAACATGAATAACATAACAATGTACCTTTTAGGCACACGATGTTCAACATATAAGAGAACAATGAGAAGAGGATTCATTTCATATGATCGTAAGCTTTTAAGTCTAACTTGGGACATCAAGTAACATCTAGGGCAAATGATACGAGAGTCAATCTTTGACCGTGATGAAACCTAGGTCAATCATAAAGCTTAAATGATAATTCATCTTTCATTTGGAAATATACATTGAGAGTTCATTTTTTATGAGTTCATCCTTGTTCCATATTCAACATCTTTAGGACACAATCCTTCCATCATCGTTTAACATTTTATTTCATCTTTTCACTCATCGCGTACTTCATTTTTTTCCATTTCATCATTTATATAGTTTGAAGTGCTCTCCACTTTAGTGTATGCCATGCAAAAGCAATACAACATGTGCCATCATAGTTAGTGAGGGATCAATGCCATAGTGGGTGCCTTATGATGAGAGGAGGATGCATCATTTGTTTAGCAGAATCCTCTTCGTTGTTTAGTATGAACTGGTCCCACACAACAAGAATATTGATCACTTATGTTATGCCTTTACCAACCCATAGTTTCATTCTTTTTTGCCTTCATTTACTCTACCTGCCCCTCTATTTAACATCATTATTTTTAGTTCTCCCTACATAGGTATATAAACAATGACAAGCCTCCTTTTTCATCTTTTATTTTTCTTAGTCTACCATTCTATCTTTTTATCACAATGGATCTAATCAAGGATTATGGGAGTAAGGACAACTTCTAATCATCTAAGGCATCATTTAGAGATATCATGAAATAAAATGGACAGATTTAGTTGAGATCAAATCAGGAATTTAAATTATATATCTTCTTTGTCCAACTTTTGGACGTCCATCAAATCGAGTGATCATTCGGTCATTAAGGGTCATTCGACATTCGAAAGATCTATCATTTGGCCATTGAAATGTTATGTGAGATTCAGACGCTCAATAATTCAAACAAATGCTTGATTTTTCTGGGACAAAAAATGTAGAACTCTCGACCATGATTTTCGAATGCTCGAAGGTTCTACATGTCCTCTGATTTGTTCACATCATAATTATCCATTTATGTCACATTTTCACTGATCCATCAATTACAAGGCATCATTTGACCAATAAGATAAATACTATTTGTCGATAGGATATAATGATGTCCGCTTGACAGATCAGACGTCCAGAATAATAACAACTATTTTATACTAAAGAGGAGTAGACATCTGCTAATAAGACCGGTTGTCCGCTCATCCTTAGTAAGCGTAAGTTGATCGTTAGGTTTTCAATCAATTTTTAGCAAAACAATTATATAAAATATACTTAAACATAATCCTAACATAGAGCATGATCTAGACACAATTTAAAATCATCTTTGTGTCCATTTCCTCATCATCTACAATAGACGCAACTTTAGAAAACCCTTTTATACATCCTTTCATCTTAAGTTCATAAACTGTCATAAGAGTTCTCCATGACTTAGTTTACAACAATCAAATCTTAGTTCAAGAGGATCATCTGAACATATATAAAGAACTTCTTTCTAATCAATTTCATGCAAACTTCTTAGTATCAAAATAAGCCTTCATATGTCCTCCTTCTTAGATTCCTCTAGACATCATTATGAACTGAAACTATTTGATCATTGAATAGGCCAACATACGTAAAATTCACTAAATCATAACATCAATTCATAGATCATAATCAAGATAATCCTATGCTTAATTTCATCATATAGTCATTTAAACAATCAATCAAGGTATCATAAATCATGCTTATCATGACAAGTAATCATAGGCATTTGCACAATCATTTCTAGCATAAAACTAAGACTAAAATAGTTCTTATGAACATGCATAGCCCTAAAAAACCAATCCCTATGAATTAGATCTCGAAACCACATATTATTATTCATTTTTCGATTGTTTTGTTCAAGTACTTCAAGCTCTAGCAATTTTTCCACCTTCCTCTCGCATCTTCCACATGCTCAGTTCCTAGACCTCCTCCAAAGTACTTTGTTGAAATCCACAGTAAGGACAAGTATCAACACAATAATGGAAACAGAGAGGGTTTGCGGATATGAAAGGAAAAAGGGGGAATGAAGTGGCAATTAGGACTAAAAAGGCAAACAACACTGGAGTATATGCCCTCTCATTACAAAGAGTCGAGAAGGTGAAAGGATTCACCATTTCCCAAGTGTTGGTATGGAAAAAGAGGAGGAGAAATTAATGTCCAAACCTCGTAGTAGACATTTGAAACATGATGCCATCATTTTTTTTAAGTTTATGGGATGTTAGAATAAATTACATCATCATATCCCAATACATAGCGACATAATAGCAACCCAACTTTCAAACTTTAATACAACTCAATGTCCCAACATATATAATAATATGAAAATTATCCATGTATCAACCGAGCTACATCATCGCGCACTATCAACTGACATAGAGGACATGGATAAATATTGGAGAGACAATTCTTTTGTAAGCAATAAAGGTAATGTGAAAGCACAACATAAACATGTCATCAAATAAGTTTTTTTAAACATAAGTATTTACATAACATTCACATGAATCATTATAATTATATGATATTATCTTAATGAATAAATGAATCATAATTCATAACTTGGTTGCGATACAACTTTTATAATTCATTCACGAGCGGCACAAGAGTAATAAAAAAAGATGATATCATTAAAGTTAATCTTTAATCATGAAAGAGGCCACGTTATGGTTTAAGCATGATTATTGTAAGGATGCCTATCTTTTAATTGTAAATGATTACTTCATCATTATTTATCTTTCGTCATTTTTAAACATGAATTTTTTTATCATCTTTCATCTTTTATTTTAATATTTCCTTAATCTTTTCTTTTAATTTGGAATACTTTCTTATGTAGAGAAATCTTATATCTATTTTGGCTATGTTAAATATGCATTTCACCTCAATTTTGTTATATTTTTATTATTTTTATTATTGATTTTCTAGTTTTATAAATGTTTTTACAACATTTTATGTAAAATTAGAAATTTGATTATCTTGGGACAACATATTGTTATTTCTCTTTGTTTCTTGTGCATTTGCAGTACCTCTCTAGAAAACTTTTGGAGGTGAAAGTATTTTCAAGGAAAAGAGAAAAAACTTGATTCAACAATTGGGCATCAAGTGCGGTCACATGAGTGGGTAGTACCACCTCTCGGTTTCTTATACATACTATCGCCACAAAGACAACATGCCAATACTGCAATTGTATATTCCATTTTGGCAACTGTAGAAAGGTTCTTAAAGCATAAAGAGCTGACAAAAAATAATAAAAAAAAGTAGGTAAAAGGTGGAGAAACCCTAGAGGATAAATAAGAGAAGGGCTGCTACATTTCTCTCTCTCTCTCTCTCTAGCCATTCTTTAGACCTTTATTTTTTTCTCCTTTTTTTCATTTCTTCTCTTCCTCTTTTGGAGCTTCGGCCATGGCTTCAAGGAGGAGCTGAGAAGCAATACCAAGTTGTAGTTTTATATCTTTATTTTTTTATTTTTTGTTTCGATTTGTAATGGAGTTTGTACTTGATACTGAGTTGAATCACTTTGATTTCTGCTCTAGAATGATTTATAACTAAACAGACAATTAAAGCTGGGGATGTTGAAAGAATGTTTATTTTTTTAGCAATTTATTTTCATGCTTTAATGCCCTTGTAATGTCCCGAGGTTCACATGACAAACACGTGCTCATAATCGTCCTAGATATGCTACACAATTTTTCATAAATTTTTTTTCGAAATAAAATCTATGAAGTGAGAAAATAGTTCAATAATAATAACTAATAATCCATGATAATCAAACTAATAAAACATCCATAAATTCACAATTCTAAGAAATGCGAAAATAATAAATCTAAACAACTCGATCTAGAGTGCAACATATGTCTGCCACTAAGCATAGGCACCTGAACCTCTATGTCTCTCTCACATGCACAGATCTAGGTATAGAAGAAATTCACGAGTATAAAAATATCCAGTAGGGTATAATAAACAATCAATATGCTAAATTAAAAATAAAGTATGATCAATGATAAGTCAATTGAGCAATAAATGCAATAATCCATTAATAATTAATGTTCAATTATCAATTTTCAATTTGATAATCAATAGTCATTGGACAATAATAATTCGATTCAATAGGGAATAGCAATTGTCAATTCAATGCCAATACACCCAAATGATCATGATCTATTTAATTCAATTCGATTCTATTATGATTCAATTTAATTCATTATCAATATTCGATTTTATCCAATTCAATGAGAAGCACTCAACCAATTAAGGAACACTATGCCACTTTCATGCATGCCAATGGGGGATATCAAGATCATGACAAGCCCAATTCAATTCATTGAATTCATGTATGGTGGAAAACTAGTAGTCATACACAGGACAATTATAGTTTTTGCACTATCTACCTCATTCAACTCAATTGCTCCCCGCTTGGTGACAATCAGTAAACATGGACCCAATAGCTTTCAACTTTTATTTTGTTTACCTAAAATGCATATCTTTATCAAGTTTTAATTAGGGTAAAGAAGACCTAAACCAAAAGCTAAATCGGATAACAACATGATCAAAGATTAATATAATTAATACAATCAATATAATAATATTAAAATCAACAAGATAAGTAATGATGAACATATTAAATCAATAAAATAACTACTTCATTCTTTTTTTTATTCTTTGTGTTAGTTGGTCAAAGTGTCAACATTTTCTTCTTTTCCCATTTTTTTCATGCCCAACAATCACAAAGTGCAGGGATGCAACTCCTCACATTTTTTCACATTTCCCGACAACCTCTTTCCCTTTTCTTTACTCTTTTGTCCATGACATTTTTTCACATCGACTAAAACTTTGAGCGATTCTTCATCCAATCAATCCGCGCTAGTCCCTTTTTTCTTTCATTGCAAAACCTATATTTTCTATTTATTCTTTTCTGTTGTCTTGCATCTTTCTCTTCATTGTGCCTTCACGAGCGCCTTCCATACAATTTAGATTTTTTTGGCACAAACGACCCTTGGTGCAATTGTCCTTTGACACAAATGGCCAGAATCGACCGTCCAATAGAACAATCACATTTTTGTAGTTAATAAACCTATGAATCCCCCTTATGTACCTCTATTTGGTCGTGTTTCTCATGCCTCACACATCGCCTTCCTATTGTGCACTATTGTTTGTCGCCAAATCAACCTTGCGTCGCACTTTTGTCTCCTGGTGCACATCGAGAATGAGAGAGGAAGAAAACATTTCATATGAATGTAGAGACGGTCGTCCCTAAGGATCTATTTATAAGTCTTTTAAATCCCTAATTTTATAATCCATCTATATCTTTCAATCTCAATCAAATTTAAACTTTTAATTAATTTCTTTTAATCAATCATATTTATTCTAATAATTAAATAAATTCTAAATTAAATTAAATATTCTCATGATAAATCTTGTCCCTAATTTAACTCCTCTCCAATTTTCTTTTTTTAGGAATGATTAATTATAATAATATTAGTGATCATATTTCTCAAAATAAAAATAATAAAATATTCTTTTATTAAATATGAGAATTAGGGTCGTTACAAACATGTAGTTCTTACCTATCCAGTCTATTTGTCGTTACCTTTTTATTGTTGCATTCCCTATTTTCGTATGTTCCATATTTTTTATGATGTAGTTGTAATGTTGTTTAACTGATATTAATCACCTATGTATGTGAGGGTGATATTAATCACCTATGTGTGTGAGGGTACTTCTATTCCTTGATAATAATCCAAGATACCGAGAGGTCAGGATTATTATCAAGTTATGTCAATGAGGGATTGATAATCATGTTACTGGCCGATATAGAAGGCCTCATGTTGTACACGCGACCTTGCACCATCTTTGATGGTCCATAATTGCGCTGACGAGGGGGTCCAACACGCCTTGATTCTTTACAGTCCCTTGTGAAGTGGGCCACCTTGCCATAGCTCAGGCAAGCTCCAACACTCATGGGATGCATCCTGTGACAATAAATGCATGGTGCCATGGGCGGTTGAGGCTCATTCCTTGTCGAATATAATGGTTTTGATGATTTTCTTGCCTAACCTGCCTTCTATCTCTTTGAGCCCCAATTCCCATGAAAGCCTTCCTCGATTCTGATAATCTCTTTGATGATTTTCTTGCATAACCTATCTTCTATCTCAATTCCCATACTGATTTTGATATTGATTGGTCAATGCTTAACCTTGCTTCTTGTCACTTGCTTTAAAGTCATCTTCTAGATAGATGGCAAACTCTTCAGAAAACTAGAGGGTTACTAGGCTTGAGGCCATCAACCCATTGCTTCATTCGGTCAAGCTCCGACTACTGTAAAGTAGAGTACATTTCCAAATTTAGAAACTTCATCAGGTACTGCTTGATGGTCATACTTCTACTCCTTTTGCTTCCTGCCCCTCTCATAAGAAAGTATGTACCATCCTTAAAAGCCTTCTTATCGTCTAGCGATGTAGTCCCGACTGGAGAACACAATTAGCTTAGTGGCTTTCCACCAATATCTAGCCTCGCCAATAAGCTTCCTCGTGGCATAGATCTTCTTGCGGTCCTCCCCGCAGTCCATTTTGAGGAAGATTAGCTCGATACCCTCAATCCATCTCTCTAGGTCCACGAAGTCTCCCTTCCCATTGAACTAAGGAGGCTACAACTTGAGGAATGTCTCAATAGAGTCCTTTCAATCATAATGAGGTGGGAGGAAAAAACTACTAATGTTGAAGTATTTCGTATGCACTTAGTTGGACTCATGTGGTAGTGATCTCTGCCTCAGTGATTCCTCCTGCTGCCCACCTGCGCATGATATCCCTGAAGGCCTTGCTGTTGATTCACTTTGTGGACCTTGGGCCTATTGATTGGCCTACTGGGAACCCCTCCTAGGAGCTCATGGAATTCGGTTCAGGATTATACCTTAGGAGGCATCTGTACTCAATCAATAACAATATAATTCCATGAGTATGAGTTCAATAATTAATATCACAATCAGAACTTATTTCACCCTATTGGATGGGTATAGTGGTTGCCCGTGACAACTACACATGTACTCTATTCAATCCATTTAGAGACATCTACATAGTGTCTCTTCTTAGACTCTCATACCTTCTATATCTCATGAGACCCACATGACAAACACGTGCTAATTTGAAGTATGACCTAATTAGTATTAGTCAACTTTGTGAAAAAAATTTCTTAGTGAAATTTGAAAAAGAAAATTGTCTAATACTTGATGAAAATAAAAATCTTTTGCATGTTGGCTTTAAACATAACAATATACATAAGTGTTTATGTACCTTGAATTATGTACCTTGTACCCAAAATTATGAAAAAAATGAGAAAAAGGAAAAATGAGGATCTGTGGTGGAAGCGGAAGGCTTGGGCCATTAGGGTATGAAATTTTATATATGAGAATTAGGGTTTTATCATGATGTACTCTCTTTTGCTCATAGTGGATTCCTTCTGGCGGCGTCCTCCTTTGCCCGTATATGTTTCTTTTTTGTTCACATTGATCAAGAGAGTTTTACCACTTTAAAATCTATGTGTTCATTTTCTCTTTCTTTTGTTGTTTTGATTGTTCATTGATCCTCGGTGTTTTACTCCCAACAAATTGGTATCAGAGCTGAGTTTCTTTTCGCGAAGATGACTAAAATGAAGTTCGACATCGAGAAGTTTGATGGGAACACAAATTTTAGTTTGTGGCAAGTTTAGATGCTTGCCATCCTAGTTGAAAATGGATTGAGGAAGGCGCTGTCGGGACAAAAGTCTGATGCCATGGAGACGTCCGCCTAGGAGGAACTCGACGAGAAGGTCATGTATGTGATTCAGTTGTGCCTAACGAATGATGTTCTTCAGGAAGTCCTCGTAGAGAAGACAATGGCTGATCTTTGGACGAAGTTGGAAACTTTGTATTTGACGAAAACCCTAGCGAATTGACTTGTGTTGAAGCATGGGCTATACACCTTTCGTGCCGAACGTGCGTCAATCAAATCACATATTAGTGAGTTTATTGCCCTTATCAATGATTTGAATAGCGTAGATGCGAAGGTTGATGATGAAAATCAAGCGCTATTACTTCTTTATTCTCTGCCATCTTCGTATAAGACTTTTAAAGAAACAATAGCCTATGGTAGGGACAAGCTTACTTTTGAATATGTTAAAGGCAGACTTCTCAGTAAAGAAAAATTAGATAATGAGTTGGGATCTAGTAGCAAATCAGATGATAAAGCATCAGGTCTAATCGGATAAGAAATCAAAATTAAGAAAAATTCATATCCAAGTCGAAGAACAGAGATAAAGTCTGCAACTAGTGTAAGAAGAAGGGTCATATCAAAGCAGATTGTTACAAATCAGAAAACAAGAATAAAAGAATGAATGAGAGAAATGAAAAGGAAAATTAGAAGGCTGACATTGCAGATGCCAGTGTAGCAGAAAGTGAGAATGAAGATGTTCTGTTGGTAACAACATCAATCCAGATCATCAAGTGAATGGATTCTCGATTCTGCATGCTCATACCATATGTGTCCCGATCAAGATTGATTCTCCACGTACAAATCTATTGAAGGTGGAGTTGTTCTTGTGAGTAATAATGTTGCTTGTAAGACTATTGGTATTGGGTCCATCCAAATTAATATGTATGATGGAATTGTTAGAATATTATCTAAAGTCTAATGGAATGAAGAATCTCATTTCGCTCGGTGTATTAGACTCAAATGGTTGCAAAGATGTTATTGAGTCTAATGGTATGAAGATTTCTCGTGGTACTTTCGTGTTGATGAAAGGCCACAAAATCGATAACTTGTATGTTCTCCAAGTTTCGACGATGATAGATTCAGCAATAGTCTCATCTACTTCAGAGGAAGTTTGCACAAAGTTATGGCATATGTGTTTGGGCCATATGAGTGAGAATGTCATGCAAGTTCTTAGCAACAGAGGTCTTCTTCTTGGTGCAAAAGTTGAAAAATTAGAGCTGTGTGAGCATTGTATCTTCGGAAACCAAAAGAGAGTTAGCTTCGACTTAGCCATTCATAAGACGAAGGGAACCTTGATTACATCCATTCAGATTTATGGAGTCCTTAAGTTCCTTCGAAAGGAGGAAATAGATATTTGCTGACATTTATTAATGACTTCTCTAAAAAAGTTTGGGTTTATTTTCTGAAATATAAAGATGATGTATTTGAAACATTGAAATCATGGAAGACTCTGCTAGAGAAGCAATCTAAAAAAGTTGTGAAGAGGCTGATGACTGATAGTGGGCTAGAATTTTGTAATTCTAAGTTCAATAAATTTGTGACAAAGAAGACATTGCAAGGCATCGCACAATTGTGAGAACTCCACAGTAGAATGGAGTCGTAGAAAAAAATAAACAGAACTCTATTAGAGAGAGCTCAATGCATGTTGTCAGATGTAGGACTTGACAAGGAGTTTTGGGCAGAGGCTGTCAACCTGGCATGTCACTTTGTGAATCGGTCATCTCATCAATCCTTAGACTTGAAAAATTCTAAAGAAGTGTGGTTAGGTAATTCTCCTAATTACTCACATTTAAGAGTTTTTTTATTGTCCTATATATGCACGTTAATCATGGAAAGCTTGAACCTAGAGCTTGGAAGTGCATATTTTTTTATTATAAATCTGGTGTTAAAGGTTATAGATTATGGTATCCTGAAATTAAAAAAATTACTATTAGTAGAGATGTTACTTTCGATGAATCTGTAATGCTTCACTCGAGAAAGGACTTATCTGTCATTGATGATGCAAAAAAAAAAACAAAAAAGCTTTGGAGAAAGTGGAGTTGGAACTTTCAAATTCTTCTAATGAAAAGAATGATGCTCCTGATACTCTTGAAGTTCGTACATCACCTCGAGCCCAGCAACAATACATGCTAACTCATGATAGACCGAGAGAAATAAAAGTACCTCAAAGGCTCGGGTTTGAAGAATTGTTGGCTTATGCATTAAGTGTTGCTGAAGATATTGAGTTACCTAATCCTTCCTCTTATTCTGAAGCTATTCAAAATCCTGATTGTAATAAGTGGTTAATAGCAATGCAGGAGAAGATGGAATCTCTACAGAAGAATGACACTTAGGAAATTGTAAAACAACTAGTGAATAAGAAGATTGTTGGCTACAAATGGGTGTTCGAGAAGAAAGAAGAGATTAATAATAAAGATACAAAATACAAAAGCAAGATTGGTGGCAAAAGGCTAGTCAAGTGGAGGGTATTGATTTTCATGATGTGTTATCTCTTATTGTGAAACATACTTCTATTCATACTTTACTTGCTATTGTTGCTTGAATCTTGAACTTGAGCAGCTAGATGTTAAGACTGCATTCTTACATGGCGATCTAGAAGATGATATATATATGGAGCAGCCAGAGGGCTTTCATGTTGAAGGTAGAGAAGGCCAAGTTTGCTATCTGAACAAGTCCTTATATGGACTTAAACAATCTCCTCGACAGTGGTATAAAAAGTTTGATTCATTCATGTTGAGCATTGGTTTTGCTAGAAGCAAGTATGATAATTGTGTTTACTTGAATCAACTTGTTGATGGTTCATTTATTTGTTGCTTTATGTTGATGATATGTTAATTGTAGTAAAATACATATATGAAATTAATATTTTGAAAAATAAGTTAAATTCTAAATTTGAGAAGAAGGGTTTAGGAGCAACCAAGAAGATTTTGGCAATGAAAATTTCTAGAGATAGAAGCGCAGGAAGACTATTTTTGTCTCACCAGAAGTATATTACGAAAGTCTTGAAGCATTTTGGAATGCAGAATGCAAAGCCTGTTATTATACCAATTGTTGTACATTTTAAACTCAGCTTCATGTTCACCACAATTGGATGAAGATAAAAAGTATATGTCAAAAGTTTCTTACTGTAGTACAGTTGATAGCATTATGTATGCAATAGTTTGCACTCGTCCAGATATATCTCATGTTGTCAATGTTGTTAGTAGATATATGTCTAATCCAAGAAAGAAATGAAGCTACTAAGTGGATATTGAGGTATTTAAGAAGTAATTATGATATATGCTTAGAATTTGGTAGAGATTCAGCTGGATTGGTCGGCTATGTCGATTCATATTTTGCAGGAGATATTGATAGAAGAAGATCCCTAACTGGTTATGTCTTTACTGTTATTGATTGTGCCATGAGTTGAAAACTATTTTGTAGGATACAATAACATTATCCACCACTAAAGCTTAATACATGGCTATCACTAGCTATGTGGTTAAGATGATTAGTTGAGGAGCTCACTATGAAAGAGGAAGCTACTGTCATATATTCTGATAGTCATAGTGTAATACAACTTACAAAAGATTAAAAGTATCATGAAAGGACAAAACATATTGACGTGAGATATCATTTTGTTCATGATATTGTGGAAAAGCAAGATGTTCACGTTCAAAGATTAGCACCCATGACAAACCAACAAATATGATGACAAAGAGCTTACATATTGTCAAGTTCGAATATTGTTCAGACTTAGCAAGCATTCTGCAAAGATCAAGCTAGGCACGTGGGCCATTCGACAAAGGAGAGCATGTTGAGCATTTTATCTTTGAGAGTTTTGTAAAATTCAAATCAAGGTGGAGATTTATTGATGTGCCTTTTATTATGTACCTTGTACTTAAAATTATCAAAGAAAATAATGAGAAAAAGGAAAATGAGGATCTACAGTGGAAGCGGAGGGCTTGGGCCATTAATGTATAGACATTTATATATGAGAGTTAGGGTTTTATCATGATGCACACTCTTTTGCTCATAGTGGATTTCTTCTGGCGGCGGCCTCCTTTGCCCGTGGATGTTTCTCTCTTGTTCACATTGATCAAGAGGATTTTATCACGTCAAAATCTTTGTGTTCATCTTCTCTTTCTTTGTTTGTTTTGATTATTCATCAATCCTATGTGTTTTACTCCCAACAATAAGATTGATTTTGATAACTTAGAAAATGAAAAAAGAAATGTTTAAGTGCATTGCATGATGACTCAACTTTGTGGCATAGAAAAATTTGTCATGTGAATTTTAAACTATTAAAAAATCTTTCCAAAAAAATTGAGAAAGATGTGGTATGTAACTCTTGTTTAAAAAGGAAACAAACAAAAAATTCTTTTAAATCCAAAGAATTCATTAGTACTAGTAGAAGCCTGGAACTATTGCATTTGTTTGGCCCTATGATGTCTCAAGCTTAGTTGGAAAGAAATATATTTTTGTGCTTGTAAATGATCACTATCGTTTCACATGGACTATATTTATATCATATAAAGATGACACTTTTCATAAGATTTAAAAATTTGCAAAATGAGTGTAAAATGAATTCGATAAAGAAATAAAAAATTAGAAGTGGCCATGGTGGAGAATTTGAAAGTCAAGTATATTGTGAAAAAAATGGTATTGTACATAATTTCTCTACATCTAGAACACTTCAACAAAATGAAGTGGTTGAAAGAAAAAAAAATAGGACTATACAATAGATGACAAGAATCATTCTAAATGCAAGCACTCTTCCAAAATATCTTTGGACGAAAGCCATAACACCTCATGTTATGTACTAAATACAATTTTTATAAGACCTTTAACAAAGAAAACTTGCTTTGAGCTTATTTATAGAAAGGACCAAACATTTCATATTTCAAGGTTTTTTTTATTGCAAATGCTTTGTATTGAATAACAAAGTCAAGTTAGGAAAATTTGATGTTAAGTGTGATGATGCTATTTTCCTTGATTATTCTAGTACCAGTAAAGTATATAAAGCGTATAATAAAATAACTTTTTGGATGAAGAATCCATATATGTAAAGTTTAATGAGACTAATGACTTTATTTTGAGCAAATATGTTGAAGAAGATGATGCAGGGAAAATTGAAGTGAAAAATCAATTAGAAATGTTCAATTAAAAAAAAGTTTACTTCATGAAGAAAATGTTGAAAAGGAAAAGGAAACCAAATTAAAGAACAAGTAGAAAGCTTTGAAAGAATTGAATATCATCAACTTGATGTGCCACAAGTAATAAGAAAAATAGGAGAAATACTTCCTCACACCCAAGTGTGCAAATCATTGGAGATATAGGTGATGGAATCAAAATTCGAAGTTTCTTTAAAACTTTTTATACTTTTTTAGCGTTTCTCTTTCAAGTTAAACCCTCTTTGCATAGATGACGCATTAAATGATCTAATTGAATTAATGTTATGCATGAGGAGTTATAACTTTGAGAGAAATCAAGTTTGGAGATTTGTGGAAAGATCCATAGATCATCCAATTATTGAAATCAAATGGGTTTTGTTTTTTTTAAAACAAGTTAGATGAAAATGATGTCATTGTGAGAAATAAAGTTAGATTAATGGCCTCACAAATTGAAATAATCGATTTTGATGAAACTTTTGCTCTTGTTGCAAGACTTGAATCCATTTGCATGCTTTTGATCTTTGCTTGTTTTAAAGGTTTCAAAATTTTTCAAACAGATGTAAATCTGCCTTTTTTGAATGATTTTATAAATGAAGAAATTTATGTTGAGCAACAACAATGTTTTGAAAATTTTGATTTTCTAAACCTAAGTTTTCAAACTTTCAAAAGATTTTTATGGATTAAAGCAAGTCTCGAGAACTTGGTATGAATGATTAAGTAGCTTTATAATTGAAAATAATTTTCAAAAAGGAAGAGTTGACACCACTTTTTAAAACATATGAAAAGTGACATTTTAATGGTGCATATGTTGATGATATAGTCTATTGTGTCACTAATGAAAACTTATGCAAAGAGCTTGAATCTCTTATGCAAAATGAATTTGAAATGAGTTTTGTAGGCGAACTTACATGTTTTTACTAAGATGAAATCTTCTTAATTAATAAAAGTATACTAAAGAATTGCTCAAGAGGTTTGGAATGAATGATTGCAAACCAATCTCAACCACATGAGCATGTCAACCAAGCTTGATAAGGACGAAAAAAGCAAGGAAATTAATCAAAAAAGGTATAGATGTATGACAAGTAGTTTACTTTATTTAATAGCATCAATGTCAGATATTTTGTTTAGTGTGTGTTTGTATGTTAAGTTTCAATCCACACTTAAAAAATATCACTTAATCATTGTTAAAAAAATCGTGATATTTAAAAATACTTGTGAATTAAGAATTTGGTAGGATAAGAATTTCGCTTATGATTTGCATGCTTACACCAATGCAGACTTTGTTGGGTGCAAGGCTAATAGTAAAAGCACTAGTGAGATTTGTTATTTCTTTGGTAGCTCCCTCATATCATGAGCTAACAAGAAACAAAACTCCATCACACTCTTTACCAATGAGGCAAAATACATTGTCGTTGGCAATTATTGTGCACAAATTCTATGGGTCAAACAACAATTACTCGATTATGAAATTGTGTGTTCAAATGTACCTATGAAGTGTGATAATACGCGTGCTATAGAGATGATTAAAAATCCAATAAATCACTCAAGGTCTAAGCAATATCACTTTATTAGAGGTCATGCAAACCAAAATGATATTGCAATTGAATATGCATCCATTGACATTCAATTAGCTGATATTTTTACAAAACCCTTGAGTGAAGGCCGATTTTGTATGCTTAGAAGGGAATGATGAATGATTGAATTTTGATTGCATATCAATTCTAAGTAAAAGTGACTTGCTGCAAACTCACTTTAACCTGAATTTTAAATCAAAATGATGTTGCACAACATCTACATTTCCCACATAATATTTCTTAGATCATGTTTTAACTTAGTTAAGTAGCAAATGTTAATATTCCCAAACAACCGATCGATCGAATGGAGATCTCCTTGGCCGCTTTAATCATTCTGCATGCATCGGTCGACTGCCCCCTCAAGATTGGTCGATTGCTTGACACAAAAAATTGCACCCACTGCATATTGAATTGGTTAAACGCAATCGAACCCTATTGTTTTCTCTCTCCACACACGACCGCTGCTCTCTCGCTTCAATCGTGGTTGCTCCACCCACTGCCTGCCGTTCACTAACCTCTCCGGTGATGTCACTCCATATTTGGACAGATGGGCACTGCCCTCATTGTGGTTCGTCCCCCTTTTTGAATCATCGCGTGTATCTCATACTTCAACCGGCGGCGCACTCCTCTCCTTCCACCCAAGAAGGAGTTCGATTAAAGCCTAGTACAAGCTCTTCCTTTGCCCTCTTCATCTTCTCTTTAAATCTACATATTTTCCCCATTCGTAATTTCACCATAGTTGGGTGATCGGTCGACCACCTATGGTTGTGCATATGTGTCTTTCATGTATCGATTGCTCCCTATGCTAATTTCTTTCAAATTGGATGATGTATGTGTTAATCACCACTCCTTAATCCTTTTGCAAATTCCTCTCTCATGAGTCCTCACTGCCCAAGTGTCCACATTATTGCATCAAGTTACTAGATGGCCCCTCCCCGTACAAAGAATGTAAATATTGCACCACCATCTTCCCGCGATCTGTGCCCGAGGTCATGCATGCCGTTCTCCATCCAGTTGTCCCTCGTCCAGTCATCATCCACCTTCCAAATCATCTTTCGAGTCTCCACCACCCGCTAACTATGATAATGATATATTTCGTACTCAATTCCACACCCTCGACTATGACTTGGGACGTCAAGCGAGCAACTTCTTTTGATTGGGACTCCATAGACATGCCTGAAGTGATATTGGTTGATATTCTCTCGCGTCCTTACGCGAATTAGTGTATCCATGCCTTGTTAACCTCTTTTATGCTAATTTTACCATTGGGAATGATCACCTTATGACTCTTGTTCTTGGGCCATCGCTACCACTTCAAATGATCTATGTCACATCTTTGGGTTTTCTCCCCCACAATCGGGATTTCATGTGTATGCCATCCAAACTTGGCCACCAGCCTCTCCATCCATTGAGGAAGGAGTGGAGCTAGTGTTTGGCGGATGTGCATCCCATTACAAATTTGATGATGTACACCAATATCTTCTCCATTGAGAGTAGCTCATCACATATTAAGTCACATCATCACCCTCCACTTTGGCCACTTCACAAAGGTTACACATTTTGACCTATTCTTTCTTTATTGTCTTTGTATTCGTGATGCCTCATGTCTCAATTTTCCCTACTATTTTTTTCACCATCTACAAGCAATTCAAAGAAATCACCTCCAGGGATCTGAGGAACCATCCTTTTGTACTTTGGCTCTTGGATTACAAAAGTACTTGTTTCTTACTGGGTAGTTATTCTTTTTGAGGAAGAGTTTATCACAACCCGATCTTGGGATATGATTACATCCAACACCATGCGTAGGAAACATCTTCGACGTGTAAAGGACACTTGGTTTGCTGAGAAAGATGCCATGGACAGGGCTCATGAGCTTATGCAACCTATAGCCATGGACACGGGTGACACGCAGGGGAAAAATCTTCCCAACACACTTTTACCCCTCTGCACATTGCTCTGGATGCGGCGGGTGTTCTACCATCATCATCTGGCGTATTTGACTTGACTAAGCTCACTAATGAGGTGCGCACTTTGTAGAGAATGTCCGATGGCTTGATTGTGATATGCACTATCTGATCGAAACCATGCTTGATTACTATGTGGCTCAGGGGTTTGTCTCCCTGAGATTCATGAGGTAGACAATCTCGACGATACGTAGACTATTATGATGGTTGTATATCCATCTTTGATGATGTCAAAAGGGGGAGTAACTTGGATGGAGATGGAATAGCTTGTAGTAAGGGAGAGATTGTTGAATCCCGAGTATTTTCCCATGTTTTAATGATATCAAATGAAATTGGTCGAAAAATGGTACAAGTGATGTACATATATATGTAATATTAATAGAAAAAGAAGTCATAGAAGAACTTGTGAAGTTCATGCAACCGAATGAAGACCGGTCGTTCTGACACATGATCGGTTGTGTTTGAGAGCTCAAAAGTTTGAAAATAAGTAAATCAATTGTAGGATTGATCGACTAGACACACGATCAGAAGAGATTCCGGTCGATCGGACACATGACCAAAATGTCCAAAGAGTTAAAATAGTTGAAGACAAGAGATCGATCGAGGGGTCGGCTGATCGGATGCACAACCGAAATGACTAGAGAGTTGAAACAACTAGAAGATTGCGAATCGGTGGACCGTCTTGTTGAACCGGTCTATCGGCTCTATGCTAATTACTAAGAAATGACTAGTTTTTAAATAAAATCTCTTAGAAGATTTTCTCAACGGCTATATCTCATCGAGAAGCCTATAAAAAATTTCAAAAGGTTGTAGAGAAGATCATCCAAGCAAGCACAAACATCCAAGGGCCTCTATAAAGTTGAAGATCAATTTTTTATCATTTCTTTGCAAAACCCTATCTCCCTTATACCTCTTTGTTTTAAAAAGTGTGAGCACTTGTAATAAGAGATCAAGAGAGATTTGAAATTTATAACCTTGAAAGCTCCTATGTGAGAAGATATTTGCCTTATCGAAGGTGTTTTTCGGTGTAACAAGAGTTTACCTCTCCTTATAAAAAAGAAGGAACATAGTGGAACTCCAACGATCTCGAAATCAAAGAGTCAGAATGGGGACGTAGGTCAAGAAGTTGAACAAAATCTAATCAATAAATCTTGCAATTTCACTCGACTATTTTTTTACTTTCGTGCTTTGATTGCATTTATGCTTTCACGAAGTTTTTGAAAAACAATTAAAAAAATAAATATTGTGATTACATATTTTTACATGTGCCTTTTGATCCTACATGTTAAACATATGAATCAAATGAAGAGGTACAAATCAACTTAAAGAAATTATAAGGGTTGGATTTCTTTGTCCAATTACAAAGGACACTACTAAAAAGCTGATTATATCATTCAAATCCTAAAAGATAGACAAAAAGTTTTCCTCGCCGATCACATGCCCAAATTCTTGAAACATGCAACCAAAACATAATTGTTAGCATTATTTCATAATAGAGGGACATGTTTCCACAACTTATGGTACAAGGTAAATTGTATAATTTTTTATAAGCTATATAAATTGAATAAAGGAATGTTTCTAATAATAATGGCCAAATAAAAGGAACTATCAGTTTATGAAGAAAAGAGTTACCCGAAATAATTGCTTACAGCTAGGGTGAGACCCACAAACTTTACACACACCCTCTAGGACATCTCTTCTTTTAGGAGCATTGTCATAATAAGACATTAAATCAAGCATGAACTATGAATTCATCATAAAGAAAAGAGCTACAAATTATCCAAAATCAAAGTAAATAAGTTATAAAACTTCCCAAAAAGTCCTACAATAGAAACAATAGCATATTCTATAGCATATATTTTTAAAGATAATTGTGTCATTGATTTATATTGCATCTGTTACCAAGGATATCTACATAAAGGCTAAGAAAAATATAATTTTAACATGTTTGTTGGCTAAAAACAATAGCCTAAGGAATGTTGGTACTTTTCTACTTATCAACATAATTATAACACCATGAAGAAGAGACGTAAAAAAATAAAAAGATGACAACCACTGGAGTGCCCAATTGCACAACCTGAGATAAGTAAATACCAGATAAACCAAAAACAATTCTCATTCAAATATGAAAAGATGAAGAGGTAAATAAGAAGGAACATTGATTCATGCATTTTCTTGGCTAGGCTGCTGGTCTATAACATATCTATTTGTTGCATCTCAACATCTATTTATGCAAACAAATTAATTTAATTTTCATAACATAGAAAAGAAGAAAAACCAAATCACCCAGAGAATTCAATGCTCTTCATCATGACCTCCTAGTTGACAACCGACTCTAGAAAGTTCATGATGGGCCATTGGGGCATTTCATTCAGCATGATGCATACATCCAACACATCAAACATGCAAGTCTACAAAAATTGCAACATAAACTACTATTTTAGACAACAAATTTGTATACAAATATATTTATTTTCTAATATCTGTAAAGTTGGATGTTAGAGAGGTAGGAGAAAAGTGAAAGGCAATGTTCACACATTCATTTGACAAAACTAAAGAGAGAATATATAAAAGGGAGAGAGATGGCACCACTGAATGAGGCTCGTCGGGGTCAGAGGGAAAGAGAGCCAAAGAAGAGAAAGAAAGATGGAGGGAGGGAGGAAGAAGACAAATTTAACCAATAACACTAAATCCTTTGATGACCACGAGTAATTAACGGAGGCGTTCTTTGGAGATAGTGATCGGTCAACATCAGCGGAGATGGAGAAATCGGTGGGCTACAGTGTTGGAGTGAGGAGAGATAGAAATAAAAGGGGTTTAAATAGGGTTGTGTTAGGGAGAGTCTTATCTAGCACATTAAAAATGCATGAACGATGAAGATGGAGTAATATTAAAAATCTAAACTAATCCTAATGCATTTTTTTTTCCTTTGAAGCTACACATCACTAAGTTAAATTATTAGTGATGTTTAATACAGGTCACAAATATGTGCACTTGGGTAACATTTGTATTTCTTGTAGACGTCCTTAATGATTAAAAATCTCATAATGATAATAGCTAATCCACAAATATATGAATGCAGAGAAAAAACTCTTATTAGGGCTTTTTCAATTAATAAAATTCCGGACGAAGATATTTTTACTCAAGAACTATGGGGTATGTGTCTCTTTTTGTACATGTTTCTATTTCATCACATATTTTGATATTAAACAATTGTTTTAATTTTTATAAGAAACCAAAATCATGTGATTGCTTTTCTTCCTTGGACTCACCGCTCGAACCTCGCTACATGTCTGCCTTTAATAAATTGTTGAAGGAACTTGAAGTAAAAAAGAAGGAACATCGAAGAATGTTTAAAAGGATGTTTGAGATATGTTTTTTTATATAATTTTGGTTATTTTCAAATAAATTGTAATATTCGCTATCTACTTAATGTTACAATATAAGGATAGGAATGTTCCTTATCTACTCAATGTTATAATTTATGGATATGAATCTTCTCTATCAACTAAATGGATATGAATATTATCGACTAAACGGATATGTTGTAATCTATATGGATATGAGTGTTAGCATGTATAGATATGATGTTATCGGCTTAATATTATTTATATTATGTTAGATAAGTTAGATTGGTAGAAATGTTTTCTTTTATCAAAATTAATCCAGAAGATCAAATGTTGCTCAACTTCTACTTATGCTAACATAGGGTTGAAGGTGAGCACACCGACATGCCTATCAATGTGAAGAGTTTCATCACAACGATTAGGCTATCAATGTTAAGAGCTTCATCACAACGATCGGTCTAGCAACAATGGAGAAGGTTTGTGGTGGCATGTTCACTGTGGCGTGCATAGTGAATGCCAATGTAATTATAAATTTGTAGCATAAGCTTCGACCTTAATAAGCTATAACAACAACAAAGCCTTATCCCACTAGGTGGGGTCGGCTACATGGATCATACGACGCCATTCCGCTCTATTAGTAACCAAACCTTTCGGTATATTATTCACCAATAGATCTTGCTCTATTAGTTCGCCAAGTGTCCGCCTTGGCCTCCCTCTCCCTCTTTTAATCGGACTCCAGATTATTTGATCTACTCTTCTTACTGGCGCATCTAATGGTCTTCTCTGAACATGACCAAACCATCTCAAACGATTCTCTACCATTTTCTCACTAATAGGAGCCACTCCGACTCGTTCACGTATATGGTCATTCCTAATCTTATCTAATCTTGTATGACCACACATCCATCTCAACATCCTCATTTCGGCTACCCCCACTTTACGTTCATGTTGTCCCTTCATAGCCCAACATTCACTACCATATAACACTGCTGG
Organism: Pontederia crassipes; assembly: GCA_030549335.1. Taxonomy (NCBI): domain Eukaryota; kingdom Viridiplantae; phylum Streptophyta; class Magnoliopsida; order Commelinales; family Pontederiaceae; genus Pontederia; species Pontederia crassipes. Next base: position 39,504,000 of record CM060184.1, on the reverse strand, counting down.
CCTTATAGCAGTACGATAGAATTTTCCTTTAACTTTATTGGGTACTTTTCTATCACAAAGAACTCCAGTGGCTTTCCTCCACTTACACCAACCAGCTTGAATTCTATGATTAACATCGTCATCAATCTCACCATCTTGTCTTACAATTGATCCTAAATATTTAAACTTTGTCACTTGAGGAATTATATCCTCCCCTAACCTAACTTTCAAATCGTCTCTAAGTTGTTTATTTGTGAAATTGCTATGCATATATTCTGTTTTATTCCTACTTAAACGAAAACCCTTTGACTCCAACGTATTTCTCCATATTTCCAATTTTGTATTAATCTCTTCTCTTGAATCCGCTAAAAGTACTATATCATCCACAAATAGCATGCACTTAGGTACCTCCTCTGTGATACTCTCGGTTATAGCATCGATAACTAAGTTAAATAGATACGGGCTTAAAGCTGATCCTTGATGTAGGCCAATTCCTATAGGAAATTCATTTGTCTCACCTCCGGGTGTCCTAACCCTAGTCAATGCCCCATCGTACATATCTTGTATTACCTTAATGTAGGCAATATTCACCCTCTTCTTTTGCAAGGCTTTCCAAAGTACATCCCTTGGTACCCGATCATACGCCTTCTCTAAGTCAATGAAAGCCATATGTAAGTCTCTTCTCCTACTTCGATACTTTTCCATCATCCCCCTTAGTAAATAAATCGCCTCTGTAGTGGATCTTCCTGGCATGAACCCAAATTGTCTCTCAGAAATACTAGTCTCCATTCTCAATCTATGCTCAATCACTTTTTCCCATAATTTCATAGTGTGACTCATAAGTTTAATCCCTCTATAATTTGCACAATTCTGAATATCCCCTTTATTTTTGTAAATAGGAACTAATGTACTTAATCTCCAATCATCAGGCATCTTTTTCGACCGTAAAATCTCATTAAATAGTTTACATAACCACAACACACCTTTTTCTCCTAAACATTTCCAAACTTCAATCGGTATACCATCCGGTCCAACGGCTTTACCATTCTCCATTTTCTTAAGAGCTTCGCTAACCTCCGAGACTCTAATTCTACGATAAAATGACCTATTAAGCTCACATTCGCTAACTGTCAAGTCCTCCAAATCACAACGCGAACCTTCACATCCATCATTAAATAGCTTATAGAAATACTCTTCCCATCTGTTCTTAATATCTCCTTCAGTAACTAAAACCTTGCCAACTTCATTTTTTATGCATCTTACTTGATCCAAATCTCTCGACTCCTTCTCTTTGTTCCTTGCAATCTTGTAAATCATTTGTTCACCCGCCTTTGTCCCTAACTCCTTATAAAACCCCTCGTATGCTTTAGCACGAGCATCACTAACTGCCTTCTTAGCCTCCCTTTTCGCCAAACGATACTTTTCCCAATTGTCAGAACTATTGTCCAAGTGTATCACCTTGAAACAATTCTTCTTATTACGCACCTTTTCTTGGACCTCCTCATTCCACCACCAAGTCTCCTTATCTCGTGGTCCAAAACCTTTTGATTCTCCTAAAATGGCTTTAGCAACCATTTCAACCTTTTTTGTCACATTCTTCCACATGATACTAGCATCTCCTTCTAACTCCCACACACTTTCCTCTAATAACTTACTTCTAAAAGTCTCTCGCTTCTCCCCCTTTAACTGCCACCACTTGATCTTTCGATCAAAAACTGTTCGGGATTTTGGTTTTATACATTTTATTTGCATATCAAGAACTAACAATCTATGTTGTGTAGTCACCCCATGCCCAGGAATTACTTTGCAATTAGTGCAACGTCTTTTATCAGTATTTCTTATCAAGAAAAAATCGATTTGAGACCTATGAGTTCCACTTTTGTATGTGATTAAATGTTCCTCTCTCTTCCTAAAACAAGTGTTGATAATCTTAAGGTCGTATGCTAAAGAAAAATCAATAATAGTTTGTCCTTCCTCATTCAACTCCCCAAAACCAAAACCACCATGAACCCTTGCATGTGGTCCTGCCTCTTTACCAACATGTCCATTAAGGTCTCCCCCAATATAAACTTTCTCGGTTGTTGGTATACTTTCAATCAAACCCTCCATATCTGCCCAAAACTTCTCCTTGAGATGTGATTCTGCTCCTACTTGGGGTGCATATGCACTAATAATGTTCATAGTCTCCTTTCCAACAATTACTTTCACGGATATGATTCGATCCTCAATCCTTTTAACTTCCACAACATTCTTCCTCCATTCTGCATCCGCGATAATACCAACACCATTCCTTCCATTTACCTTACCTGTGTACCAAAGTTTGGAACCATTTAACCTAATCTCTTTACTTCCCTCTCCTACCCATCTAGTTTCTTGCAAGCATAAGATACTAATCTTACGCTGGTCCATTACTTGTGCCACCTCGAGGCGCTTCCCATTCAACGTCCCAATGTTCCAAGAACCTAATCTGACCTTAGTCTCATGAACTAGCTTCTTTAACCGCCTCCGTCCATTAGAGTGCGGTAGCCCTTGCTCATTTAACACTGCATTCAGGCGAGGATGCAGCGGCTCTTGCTCTCTTATCACTGTACCCGAGCTGTACAGCGCGTTACTTACGGGTAACGACCTAGCATTAACACAATATATTCGTTGATCCATGTTCATAAGATTCGACATGATTTTATGTTGGCTGTCGGGGCCTAACACAACCCTCCTCCTTTATCCGGGCTTGGGACCGGCTATAAAATATAGGCGGAGTTGACCTTAATAAGCTATATCTTGAAGTATTTCTTTAATCATGCCAAAGCTTCATTTTTGCAGCAAGAGTTATCTTGCGGTCAATGCATGTGAGCCAACTAAAGTCTTCATTACAAGGCTACTTTTAGCCAATTAATGGCCCCATAATTCCACTTGTAACTCATGAGTAGTGCATGGGTAGGTTATATGATCAATCTTGTGTGTATAAAACTATCACATCCAACATAAGAATACTAAATAATAATAACAACTGCTCATATCCATCCATCCATTCATTCATCATAATGATAACAAAGTCTAAACATAAGTAAACATTCAACATAAGAATACTAAATCACAATAACAACTCCTCATATCCATCCATCAATTCATCATAATGATAGCAAATCATGACCAACATAAACATAGCAATAAGCAGCAATTGAAGGACTTGAAGTTCCAAGAGATATGTCATGAGCATATGCGCACCTATTTCCAGAACCTTCGGTTTCAAATCCCTATGAATGATGTGGCGTGCATTCATCACTTTCAAATAAGCTCCTGTGATAACTTGAAATAGTGATAACTTTATGATGCTTGTTATTCTATCAGTTAGATAAATATGTAAATCATGTTATTGATATAGTCCTTAAGAGGTTTATTTTGGGACATCTTTATGACATTTAATTAAGGTTCATCTTACTATAGTAAAAAGAATAATTTATGGATCACCTCTCGAGGTGTTAAAGCAACTTAAGATAATAAATTGATGACATCTAAGGAAACATGCAAATCATTTTAAGGAAACAAAATTCGCTAAGATCTTGATTCTAGTAATTCATGAAGCTGACTATATATTGTCCCTGTGCATGAAACATGCTAAGGAAATACTTGTGCATGGACTACAAGAAGTACTATTGTGTCATGTGAACTTGTTTAGCTTGTTGTCATCAACAAAAAATCAATTGACAATAGAAAACCCTTACAAAGCTTGATTTAGCTCCAAATAAAAAATAATAATTTACCTTAGACAATGGGCATTGCTTAGTAAAATGACCTTTTCCACAACATTTGCAAGTTCTTTTCTTTTGCTCGTGTTGGGACAATGAAACCTTTACACCATATTCTTGCTAATTTTCTTGGTCTTCCCTTAGACTTCACATGATTTACTTCACAGGATTTGGGTTATGTATCTTAGCTCCTTGTAAGTTGCCAATTAACTATTCAGGATCAAGAGCAAGGGCAACAACAAGATGAATTCTATTGTCATTTTTGTCGGCAATTGTCAACTAATTGACGAGACGAGTTAAAATTGGAATTCCAATGTTGAATTGCTTACGAGTATGCACAATCATTTCTAGTGAATCCATATATTTGTTTGCCATGTCCACACATCTAATGGAGCCACACAATTTTCATGAATCGAAGCACTACTTGGAATACACATGGATTTGAATAACATGCATTTTTTACCATCAATGAAGGATGTACTTCTCCGGTATGCTAATAATTCTTATTTCATTAATTCATCAATATGAGAACAAAATAATCCATCTTTCTCGAATTTTTTGCATGATAAACATATTGAAATCAACGCACATTAGTTATTCAACTTTTATCCTTGCCTTGTCTTCGGATCCTGATTCATATATGGAATACAGTTATTTCTCATTGTCTTCTAATATTTTTCTTGACCAAAATTTTAAAAATTCCTTGAATTCATTTTGTATTAATAAAATCACTCTTTTAGTGTATACCTCTATTGTATGCTTTTCTAGAAGACTGACTGTAATTGGAGATTTTTTTAGTTGAAATTTCTAATGTCCTCTCGTTCCTCAGCCTCTTATCATATTAAACAACAAATTCAATCAATGACGAATTTGAATTTACAGAATCATCAAAGAACGCATTAATGCTTTTAGATCTTTGTGTCACCCTCATTCCTGCAAAGAAAACATCCTTCAAGTATACAGGAATTCAGTAATGTCACTTTTCAAACATGGTTTCCAACGAACGATCACTTCTAGTGTCATACTTTTGCTTTAATTGAGTTCATTTCTTATTGAAATCTTCAACATCTACTTATTCATATATCCATTTGTCAAACTCTTATTTTAAAATTATCTCTTGCATATAAGTCTTGAAAATGTGACATGGAATATGCCAAATGTAACACCTCAACTTTTTTCAAGTTAAAAATTAATTTCGTAATTAAAATAAATTGAAAATTTAGAATTTGATAGAGAAAGATAAAGGTTGAAAAGAAATAGAAATATAGTTAGAGGATGGATAAAAGAAGAAGAAAAAAATAAGATAAGAAAAGTTTGTATGAGAATAAAAGTGTTATTAGATAAGAGGTAGTAAAAGATTCCTAATTAGATTAGAAATTGAAGTTATAATGATATTAGAGATTCAAAATTAAATTTGAATTTAACGATAAGTTTAGGGTATAAAGGACTCCCAAGGAGAGTTAAGAAAAGAGTTTTATGTCCAAAAATATTTAGAAAATAAAATAATATTATTTTATTTTGAAAATTAAAATATAAGAATAATAATATTTATTTAATTACAAAATTCATGAATAATTATATTTATGAGAGATAAAATAAAGAAAAGATAGTTAGAAGTGGATTAGGGATAAAGTTCATTGAATGATTGAATTTAGGACTCCTAATGAGGTTGAAATTAGAAATTTTGAGGATAAAAATATTCAAGAAATAAAATAATAGTACATGATTATTTTAATTCTGAAAATCAAGAAATAATATTATTAATTATTTATTTAAATATGAAAATTTGTAGAAAATAAAAGATCAATTATAGATAGGAAGTATGGATCAGACTTCTAATTAGATTAGTACTTGGAAGATTTTTCCCTATAAATAGGACCCAAAGGGTCTTCTCCAACACATCCTTCTTCCCTTCTTTACTTGACTTTTTCCTCTATCTTTGGGCTATGTTTTCTTCTCCTTCAGTGTGCATGCGTGAGAGTTTCGACCGACCATCCAATCTCGAATTTACCCTTTGTCCAAGGATATTGACCTTGTGGTTATTCATCATCGGATCCCGCCAAAAAACACACCCAAGCTCTTAGGTTTCAGGGGATTCACTTTTGGATGCGATTTCTTAATAAAATAGATAAGATGATGAATGAATTATGCTTGATTTATGTTCCCATATGAACAATGAATAAGTTCCATAAGATAGTTTTTTAAGATCATGTTGTTTTGCTATCCAAAATCTAGGCCAAATTTGACGAAAAATTACTTGAATTCTGCTTTGTCAGAACCCGGCCAACATTGCTCCAAACACGACCCAGATTCTATGATGTTTTTCTAACGAGTTTTTATGAACACTGAATTTGACCTAGATTCGATATAAACTTGCCTGATTTTCATGTAATCAAGTTCGGGTTCTATTCGAGAGTGTGAATTGATGTTTTCGAGTTTCGATTCGACTAGCGTCAGCCCACAACCCGGCACCGGTTTCAAAGTAGAATAGAAAAAGGTATGTTCGAGCATTCTGTTTATCATTTGACCACAACGACTCGGCCCGAGTTTCATGAAACCCGGTCCAAGTTTCGAAGCAAAGTAAGAAAAGGAACATTCGGGCATTTCGTCGGACGTTCGGTCGTGATGACCCGACCCAATTTTCAAGAAACTTGACTCGAGTTTTCATGTTAGAAATTAGGAAGAAGAAATAGGAGTGATTGATACCGAGCTTATTATGTCAGCTCAAGTTCCAAGGCAGCCTAGACTATAGGTTTAACCATGCCCCGCTCGGATTCTGCACAGTTCGCTGATCTGATTTTGTATTAATTTGTATAGTGTTAGATTTAAGTTTTAATGACATACAGAATTATATTTTGATGATACAAACCTCGAAAGATTAAAGTTAAAATGCTGAAAAAGTTTAAAGAAGAAGAAACAACTTTATGCACTACACTTTGATCAAATAATTGACTATAATTTTATTAGATTCTAGATGAATCATAAATATCAGCATTGTAAAAAATCCTGTTAGCTATCCATAGAATTCAAGATTATCTAATTTGAATAACTGTGCAAAATGTTATGCTCAAAATAGTACACTTCGGTTAACCTGCCGATCGAAGCAAAGAAGGTTGGTCAAAGATATACCGATTGATCGACAAATACATGAACTTTCCCGGTCGACGTCGAGACGATGTTCGTCGACATACCGGTTGAAGAACCGGTTGACTGACCAACTGTGGTAACTGGGCAAATCAATGCAATGTCATATAGAGTGGTCCATAAATGCGGTCACCGGTCCACTGCTGAAATGAACAGTAATGGCTATATTTCAAGCAAAAAAATGTGGAATAAATTTTGAACGAATTTTTCACATGCTAGAGCCTATAAAAGGAGTACCAAAGCTAGAAGCAAAGGCACCCCATCCAAATATTAAAACAAAACTTCAAGAAATCAAAAGAAGAACATTTCTCATGAAGTTATCATTTAGATCTTTCTTTCTTTCTTTTCTCTTCTTGTGAGTGTTCTATTGTAAAAGAGAGAAATCATTTTTTAGAAAGATTGTCAGAGCTCCTGTGTAAAAGAGGTTCCAAATCTTACCTCTTGAGCGAGAGAAAATATTAGCTTTCTAGCATGAGAGGTTGCCTTACCTCTCGAAGCGGAGAAAAGATAGTTTATGTAAAGGGCGTTCTTCCTTGCCCCATTTGGAATTAAGGAATAGTTCTAGTGGAATCTTCGGTGATCTCGAGGTCAAGAAGTCGGAGCGAGGACGTAGATCAAGGTGTGGCTGAACCTTGTCAACAATCACCTGAGCATTTTGTGTTTGCTTTCTCTCTCTCTTTCTCTTTCTCATATTATGTTTATGATCTGAATTGCTTTGGTTTAAAAGGATTAACAATTCAATTTTAAGCTTCTATGATAATTTTCGTAAAATCGATATTTTTGATTGAACACCAATGCACTCCCCTTCTTAGTGCCCTTTAGAATCTTACAATTGGTATCATAGTGGATAGCTCTTATTTTGATTTTTCAAATAATTTTTAAGATCTAATCATTTTTAGATCTAATCATTTGAATATTTAATCTTTTTTTTAAGATTTAACCATCTTAAGAGCTATGGCATCAAGTGGCTTTGTTTTTGCCAAAGGACAATCAATTAGTCGTCCTCCCCTTTTAAATATATCAAATTTTGTATATTGGAAAATTTGGATTCAAGCCTACATATTCCTACATATGTTTTAGTGATATAAATATGTGGGACATTGTTGGAAAAGGCTATTATTGGTGAAAGACAAAAGGTTTTTTCAAAACTGGATTTGAAAGCTAAAAATATTTTTTATTGTGCTCTAAATTAAACGGAATTTAATCGGATTTCTAATTGTGAAAGTGCAACTGAAATTTGGAAGTAACTTATTACTACTTATGAAAGAACGGATAAAGTCAAAAAATCTATATCAAATATTTTGAATCATCAATATGATTCCTTCATGATACCTGAAAAAGGATCCATAAATGATATTGTTGTTAGATTTAACGATATTGTGAATGGTTTAGCCTCCTCGAACGAGCCAATGACTAACCCTCAAAAAATGAAAAAATTTCTCAGGTCGCTCACCTCCAAATGGCACATAAAGAGGACCATGATTGAAGAAAAAACTTGTAGAGTCTGAATTTTGATGATCTAATCAGTTCACTATTAATCTATGATAACGGAATCCAAGAAGAAAAAGAATCCAATACTCCAAAAAATAAGACATTAGCTTTGAAAGCAAAGGAAAATGAAGAAGAAGTGCACAAAAAGAGACTCGCCCGCTACGCAAAAAAACTATATAAGTATCTCAAGTTAGTGAAGAAGAAAGAGAAGAATGAGAAGTCTACCCGAAGATCATACAAAAATCACAAAGAAGAGACATCTCAAAAAGGTAAAAAGAAAAAGTATAAAGAGTCAAGTGAAACAAGTGACTCGTCGAGCTCTTCCAGTGATGAAGCATACTTATCCTTAATGACACATAATGATGAGGTAATTTTTAATTCTTCAAATGATGACTCATCGAGCTCTTCCAAAGAATTTTTTCTTTAAATATGAATAAATAACTTTCTTCACTTATAAAAAGATATTTTTCACTTAAAGAGGAAAATGAAAAATTAATACATAGGATTAAAAAATTAAAAGAGGAAAATGATACATGTTTTATGAAAAATGAAAGTTTCAAAAATGAAATTGAAATTTTTAAAATTACACATACATGTGAAATTATAAAACTAGCATATTCATTAGAAAAAGTAAAACAAGAAAATACCTCTTTGAAAAATACACAAATAGCGATAAGACTATTTCTCATATAACGAAAAATAATTTTAGGAATCATTTGTACATGAAAATTCTTATTGGAAATCCAATCATTCATATGGTAGAAAATCACACCTGAAATGTTTAACATGTGGATTTTATGGTCATCACGCATATCAATGTAAAATAAGAAAATCATCACAACATGGCATGATTTGAATTCCGAAAGGAACATTGTCTAAGAAAATAGAACTCAAAGAAGTTTGGGTACCAAAAGCTACTTGATTGTTTCTCATGTATGCCTCGCATATAAAGCAAAGGACATATGGAATTGGAAATTTGAAGGCACAAAGATTATGGTAAAAGTATCAACTAAATTTTTTATTTCACTCTTAAAAATTCAAAATTACTATTTCTTTGAAAAGAGATAACATATAAATGAAAATTGGTAATAATGATAGGGGGAGCATGTTAAAATCTTATTTTTGACATATCATGGATATCATTGTTGTATCAAAGTTTTATGCCATATTTTGATTCTTAATGTATTTTTCTTTGGCTCTCATCAAATTGTTTCCATTTTACTATTATAAAATAGTCATAAATTTAGAGGGAGATATTTTCTTACATACTAACTCTTTATGATGCAATATTTTTTTATTATATGACAAAAAAGAAAAAGAACAAACTTTTCATTAAGGGGGAGTTGCATATGGTTTTTTATATGCTTCACATACAAATTATTCTTTTTTATGAAACAAAAGTAGGAGAAATATAGAAGAAATATGATCTGAATATTATTTTATATGAAGAGTTCCTTACAATTTATACTTATGTGAATATCTATCTAAGGAAAATTAAGTGTTAGGGGGATTAAAATTGATTTTACAACTTATTTTACAATTTTTTCGCAACTTATATAATTTTTATATTTCTCGATTTATCTTCATAAAAAAAGGGCGAGATTGTTGAATCTAAGTTTTAACGACATATAAAATTATATTTTGATGATACAAACCTCAAAAAATTAAAGTTAAAATGTTGAAAAAGTTTAAAAAAAAATAGACAACTTTATGCACAACATGTTGATTAAACAATTGACTATGATTTTATTAGATTCTAGATGAATCATAAATATCAACTTTGTAGAGAATCCTGTTAGCTATCCATAGAATCCAAGATTATCTAATTTCGATAACTTGCCAGTCGAAGGAAAGAAGGCCGATCGAAAATATACCGGTCGACCGATTGAAGATGTCGATCGACCGACAAATACATCAGCTTTCCTGATCGATGTCGAGAAGATGTCAGTCGACATACTGATTGACGAACCAGTCGACTAATCAGCTGCGGCAACTGGGCAAATCAATGCAACATCATATAGACCGGTCGACTGGTCCATAAATGCGGTTGACCGATCCACTGCTGGAATGAACAATAATAGCTATATTTCAAGGAAAAAAATGTGAAATAAATTTTGGACGAAGTATCCACATGCTAGAGCCTATAAAAGAAGTGTCAAAGCCAGAAGCAAAAGCACCCCATCCAAATATTGAAGCAAAACTTGAAGAAATCAAAAGAAGAACATTTCTCTTGAAGTTATCATTTAGATCTTTCTTTCTTTCTCTCTTATCTTCTTGTGAGTGTTCTATTGTAAACGAGAGAAATCATTTTTCAGAAAGATTGTCAGAGCTCCTGTGTAAAAGAAGTTTTAAATCTTACCTCTTGAACGAGAGAAAAGATTAACTTTCTAAGAGGAGAGGTTGTCTTGCCTCTCGAAGCGGAGAAATGATGGTTTATGTAAATGGTGTTCTTCCTTGGGAATCTCCGGTGATCTCGAGGTCAAGAAGTCGGAGCGAGGACGTAGGCCAAGGTGTGACCGAACCTTGTCAACAATCACCTGTGCATTTTGTGTTTGCTTTCTCTCTCTCTTTCTCTCCCTCATATTATGTTTATGATCTGAATTGCTTTGGTTTAAAAGGATTAACAAATCGATTTTAAGCTTCTATGATGATTTTCGTAAAATTAATATTTTCGATTGAACACCAATTCACTCCCCTTCTTGGTGCCCTTTGGAATCTTACAATTGGTATTAGAGCGGATAGCTCTTATTTTAATTTTTCAAATAATATTTTAAGATCTAATCATTTGAAGATTTAATCTTTTTTTAAGATTTAACCATCTTAAGAGCTATGGCATCAAGTGGCTTTGTTTTTGCCAAAGGACAATCAATTAGTCGTCCTCCCCTTTTAAATATATCAAATTTTGTATATTGGAAAATTTGGATTCAAGCCTACATATTCCTACATATGTTTTAGTGATATAAATATGTGGGACATTGTTAGAAAAGGCTATTATTGGTGAAAGACAAAAGGTTTTTTCAAAACTGGATTTGAAAGCTAAAAATATTTTTTATTGTGCGTTAAATTCAACGAAATTTAATTGGATTTCTAATTGTGAAAGTGCAACTGAAATTTGGAAGTAACTTATTACTACTTATGAAAGAACCGATAAAGTCAAAAAATATATATTAAATATTTTGAATCATCAATATGATTCCTTCATGATGCATGAAAATGAATCCATAAATGATATGGTTGTTAGATTTAACGATATTGTGAATGGTTTAGTCTCCTCGAACGAGCCAAGAACTAACCCCCAAAAAGTGAAAAAATTTCTCAGGTCGCTCACCTCCCAATGGCATACAAAGAGGACCATGATTGAAGAAAAAACTTGTAGAGTCTAAATTTCGATGATCTAATCGGTTCACTATTAATCTATGAGATCGGAATCCAAGAAGAAGAATAATCCAATACTCCAAAAAAGAAGACATTAGCTTTGAAAGCAAAGGAAAATGAAGAATACTCAAGTGAAGAAGAAGTGAATGAAAAGAGTATCATACAAAAAAAACTATATAAGTATCTCAAGTTGGTGAAGAAGAATGAGAAGCCTACCCGAAGATCATACAAAAATCACAAAGAAGAGACATCTCAAAAAGGTAAAAAGAAAAAGTATGAAGAGTCAAGTGAAACAAGTGACTCGTCAAGATCTTCTAGTGATGAAGCATACTTATGCTTAATGACACACAATGATAAGGTAATTTCTAATCCTTCAAATGATGACTCATCGAGCTCTTCTGAAGAAATTTTTCTTTAAATATGAATAAATAACTTTCTTCACTTATAAAAAGATATTTTTCACTTAAAGAGGAAAATAAAAAATTACTACATAGGATTAAAAAATTAAAAGAGGAAAATGATACATGTTTTATGGAAAATGAAAATTTCAAAAATGAAATTGAAACTGTGAAAATTACACATACATGTGAAATTAAAAAACTAGCATATTCATTAGAAAAAGTAAAATAAGAAAATGCCTCTTTGAAAAATACACAAATAGCGATAAGACTATTTCTCATATAATGAAAAATAATTTTAGGAATCATTTGTACATGAAAATTCTTATTGAAAATCCAATCATTCATATGGTAGAAAATCACACCAGAAATGTTTTACATGTAGATTTTATGGTCATCACGCATATCAATGTAAAATAAGAAAACTATCACAACATGGCATGATTTGGATTCCGAAAGGAACATTGTCTAAGAAAATAGAACCCAAAGAAGTTTGAGTACCAAAAGCTACTTGATTGTTTCTCTCACATATAAAGCAAAGGATATATGGAATTGGAAATGGGAAGGCACAAAGGTTATGGTAAAAGTATCAACTAAATTTTTTATTTCACTCTTAAAAATTCAAAATTACTATTTCTTTGAAAAGAGATAACATATAAATGAAAATTGATAATAATGATAGGGGGAGCATATTAAAATCTTATTTTTGACATATCATGAACATCATTGTTGTATCAAAGTTTTATGCCATATTTTTATTTTTAATATATTTTTCTTTGGCTCTCATCAAATTGTTTCCATTTTACTATTATAAAATAGTCATAAATTTAGAGGGAGATATTTTCTTACATACTAACTCTTTATGATGCAATATTTTTTTATTATATGACAAAAAGGGAAAGAATAAACTTTTCATTAAGGGGGAGTTGCATATTGTTTTTTATATGCTTCACATACAAATTATTGTTTTTTTATAGAACAAAAGTGGGAGAAATATAGAAGAAATATGATTTGAATATTATTTTATATGAAAAGTTCCTTATAATTTATACTTATGTGAATATCTATCTAAGGAAAATTAAGTGTTAGGGAGAGTAAAATTTATTTTACAACTTAGTTTACAATTTATATTTCTCGATTTATCTTCATAAAAAAGGGGGAGATTGTTGAATCTAAGTTTTAATGATATATAAAATTATATTTTAATGATATAAATCTCGAAAAATTAAAGCTAAAATGTTGAAAAAGTTTAAAGAAATAGAGACAACTTTATGCACTACATGTTGATTAAATAATTGACTATGATTTTATTAGATTTTAGATGAATCATAAATATCAACTTTGTAGAGAATCCTGTTAGCTATCCATAAAATTCAAGATTATCTAATTTCGATAATTTTGCAAAAAGTCATGCTCAAAATAGTACAGGTTGATCAACCTGTCAAGTCGAAGGAAAGAAGACCGATCGAAAATATACCGGTCGACCGATTGAAGATCCCGGTCGATCGACAAATACATCAGCTTTCCCGGTCGATGTCGAGATGATGTCAGTCGACATACTAGTTGACGAACCGATCGACCGACCATCTGCGGTAACTAGGCAAATCAATGCAACGTCATATAGATCGGTCGACTGGTCCATAAATGCGATCGACCAGTCCACTGTTGGAATGAACAGTAATTGCTATATTTCAAGGAAAAAAATGTGAAATAAATTTTGGACGAAATTTCCACATGCTAGAGCCTATAAAAAGAGTGCCAAAGTCTGAAGCAAAGGCATCCCATCTAAATATTGAAGCAAAACTTTAAGAAATTAAAAGAAGATCATTTCTGTTGAAGTTAACATTTAGAGCTTTCTTTCTTTCTCTATTCTCTTCTTGTGAGTGTTCTATTGTAAAAGAGAGAAATCATTTTTCAGAAAGATTGTGAGAGCTCTTGTGTAAAAGAGATTCCAAATCTTACTTTTTGAGCGAGAGAAAATATTAGCTTCCTGGGATGAGAGGTTGTCTTGCCTCTCGAAACGGAAAAAATATGATTTATGTAAAGGGTGTTCTTCCTTGCTCCATTTTGAATTAAGGAAGAGTTCTAGTGAAATCTCCGACGGTCTTGAGGTCGAGAAGTCAGAGCGGGGACGTAAGCCAAGGTGTGGCCGAACCTCATCAACAATCACCTGTGCATTTTGTGTTTTGCTTTCTCTCTCTCTCTTTCCCTCTCATATTATGTTTATGATCTAAATTGCTTTGATTTTAAAAGGATTAACGAATCGATTTTAAGCTTTCGCAATGATTTTCGTAAAATCGATATTTTCGATTGAACATCAATTCACCCACCCCACCCCCCACCCCCTCCACCCCCCACCCCTCCCTCCCTCCCTTCCTCTTGGTGCCCTTTGGGATGTTACATACAGATGTCAAATGATATTTAGCTAAATAGAAAAAGATAAAGTTGTAAAATGAGATCATCTTGTGCACTAATCGTTATAGGACAAAAGGTGAGTATTCATATCCCCACCACGGTAATGTTATGAGGTGGATATTAATAGCCCCACTATGACAATTTTAAGAAAAGCCAATAGGTGGGTATTAATAGCCCCACCACGGCAACGTCATATGAGGTGAGTATATTCCCTCTATGACGGGTTTAAAGAAAAGGGATTCTTGCGATCCTACTTGAGTGGATATGTAAAGCTCCAGTTTTTTTTGTGAGTAAGTAAACGCTCACTTGATCCTGGTTTGATCCACCTTGACCATATTGTTATACTCACATGAAAATGTCATGTTGATTCATAATAAAAGAAGTCGAACTCGCATTGGGACAACATATATGGATGTTCTAGGAATTGTGTAAAGTAAAAGATGTAGTGAAAAGAATAGAAAAGAAAAAAAATAGAAAGGAACATAATAGAAAGAACTAAATGGACTAGAATAGAAAAGAGAAAGATCAGAAAGAAAAGAATAGAAGTGTTTTTTTATATTGAAAGCATGTCTATTTTTATTAAGTCTTCTTATTCATTTGTATTATTTTATGTACTGAGTATTTTTCTACTCATGAAAATTTTCTTTTCCTATGTTTGAATCTCACGGGTAGTTGAATAGAAAAGTAAGGGTGGATGCATGGATAACAACAATATTCGTGGTGATGTAAATTTGCACATGAAAGTAAGTCAATTAGAACTTCTATAGTTATATAATATAAAGTTAAGTTACCTTTGAAGCACTATTAGAAAAGAATAGTTAGAAAGAAAAGTCGCTTCCTCATTAAACAAAGATGAATAGTTATTTTGCTTTCTCATTATATGTAAGAAAGGCTCAAGAAGAATGAAGTGTAGATAACCCAGCCCAAAATAAGGCCCAAGAAGAATGAAGTGTAGATAACTCAGCCCAAAATAAGCCCAAATATCACAGGAGGGTAAAATTTTGGAGCGTTACACCAAATGCAAAATTTATACTGTGTATTAGGGAAGACTTTGCGAATAGCATTTCCCATTACCTTGATCGGTGATAATAGCCACGGAATGTTTGGCACACATGCACCTAAGGAATGCTTCAAACAACCATACAAATGTTTCTTCTGTTTCATTAGCTAATAACACACATTCAAACAATGTTGATTGCATGTGATGACTCCCCACATTGAATGGTGCAAATAGTATGAAAAATTTATTAGTTCTATAGATTGTATGAAAAATAACATCACCTAATGCCATATAAGAATCTCTTGCTCTACTATCAGCCCAAAAAGAAACTTCTTGGA
Source organism: Pontederia crassipes (assembly GCA_030549335.1). Classification (NCBI taxonomy): domain Eukaryota; kingdom Viridiplantae; phylum Streptophyta; class Magnoliopsida; order Commelinales; family Pontederiaceae; genus Pontederia; species Pontederia crassipes. The sequence goes on along the minus strand of CM060184.1, from coordinate 39,488,114 downwards.
GTGTAAGTCCCATTCAATTCCCAATTAGAAAAGAATAATTCTTCTTCTTTTTTGGATTTCTTCTAAAAATAATAATTCACATTCGTGCATTCTCTATCCATAATGTTTTGTCTTATTGCTTTCATATGGTCCTTATAATTTTGTGTTGTGACAAATGAATCGGCACAAATTTTGAGTAATTCTACTATTGCAGATGGACCAAACTCACGTTGATGTAATTTTTACATATCGTCCTTAAAAGACATTGGCAATGATTGGTGAGAACACAACATGCGAACTTTTGACAGAGTAGCTAAAGAATGTGCATGCACTTCAACAAATGGTGGATATGCATCATTATCTGTATCAAAAGTCATTCCAAGATATGATTTATTAATCTCATAGGACTTGTGATGCACCTCATCAACTTGTGTTTCCTTGTTCGCATTTTCCTCGACAATTTGTATAGTGTGTTAAGGGAGGAAGGCCAAACAAATTACTGCAAGCTTAACAAATTTGTAACAAGTAAAAAGCACCAATAATTATTGCAAACTTAAAAGAGTTAATGTATATAACTTTCTTGTGTGATTCCAAGTTCTTCAGTGCCTCCATCTTCACAATGTTCATTACTTTCGTGTGGATCCATGTTTGAACTAATGAACTCAATTATACCACAAAAAACATCAACGGAACCAGATTGAGCATAAAAAAGGAAATGACAGCATTCTTGTATACATTCACACTTATAAAGAGTAATAACACATTCATAAAGGAAAATGGCTAGACAAGTGTTCTTTGAACTTCAATTTACAAGAATGTTGCATGTTCCCGTGTATGTTCATTAAACCATGATGGTTGCAACACACTTTACCAATAATAAGGTTATAGATAGTTGACGTGACCTAGTACAAAACAAAATATCATAGTTGAGTTGTGAAGACACGAAAGAGAAAACAAAAGCTTCAAGAAATATGCAGTTACTTTAGATTTGAGGGATTAAATATGCAGCAGACAATGTTTCCTTCTATTTTCATTTTGATGTTGTGTTCAAACATACAATGCTCTATTTTGATTATAGATGTTTTGTTTAACATGAAAAGTAGGGTAATATATACCTTATTCTGCTCGACGTCCACCATCGATCGACATAATTGGACATCTCCTTCGCCATCAGCCATAAGGGCATGGCGTCGAGGGTCCTCGTGCTCCTCACTATGCTGCCTCTGATTCTCGCGATCTTCACCTTCATCCTTCAGTGGTGGGGGTCGCCGACGCCCCCATTTTTGGTGGCTAGTTTTCGATTCCTAGAGGTTTCCATGGATGGAGAACATCACTATCACACCCCAGTCCGTGACTAAGTTCTAATCCCAACTATTACCTTCCTTAATTATGTTTAGAAATTCTATAAATAAAATCAACAAAACCTCCTCTCTTACTTATCTTGTATTATTTATCAATATGCACAAAAGATACATATATATTCATCAAAGTTAAATAAATAATTATAAAATATATCATTCACATATTATCGTTATAATTTTTTTCGCTAACCGCCCCAGATATAACACCCCACAGGATCAAGTTTTATACAATCTTACAAAAAGTCTCTCACAAACTTAATTACAACATCTAGGATTATATATTACATGCACATACTCATCATGTGTTAATATGTATCTCTCTATAATTATGTATCATATAGTTAAGCAGAAATTCATAATCAAGAGCATCAGATATGCAGAGCAAATCATGGATAAATACGTATCCCTCCATGATTGTGTGTCATATAGTTAAGCGGAGTTTCACAATCAAAGAGTCTCAGATATGCAGAGCAAATTATGGGTCAATACGTATCCCAATCATGATTGTGTGTTACCCAATCATGATTCTCAGATACACAGAGCATATCATGGATCAATACGTGTACGCAAAGCAGCCCCCAAGGGTAAAGACATCCGATATACGCCCCAAAGGCTTTATGTATATCAAATGTGATCTCAAAGACCTTTTTCAAATAGCATGACTAATGAACACATAGAGTTTAACAATATCAAAATATACATGTCATAATTCTATATCATTATCAAATTAAACTTATTTCAACTTCACAAGCACTGTTCCCTAAAAATATTTTTGTGTAAAAAATTACTCCATCTCATATGATATTCTTGGAACATATCATAAATATCTTTCATAACTCAAGATATGTTTCAATAATAATAATAATAATCTTTGTTTGAAATAATATCATAAATAAAATAACTAACATATAACATTTTGCTATGTTGTAAATTTACTCACTCACCTTGTACTTTATGTTTTCAAAGAGGTTTACTAGATTTTTCTACTTTCACTTGTAGCTTGTTGGTTTCCTACAAGCAATAATGCTATTTCACTTTCCAATTACTAATAAGAATAATATGCAATGCACGATCATGATGCATGAATACTTTTTCACCTTAAAATGCATATAATCTTTTCTAATACTAATGTGTAAATCAGGTGTTTATATTCATATGCTAATTCACACACCCAAGTATTCAATCTTCCAAAACTTAACTAGCTGTTATCTCAGAATTTTAGTCTAAGTGACTCTCAATAAATAATTCATAATTTCTTAATCACATGATCAAATCTTATGATTCTAGTTAAATTAGAAACTAGACTTACTAAGGTTTCCAACCACCAGATGTCATTCACTAATTCCAAATGATCAAGTCATAAAATTCAAGGCAATATGACCTAGGGTTTGTGTTCTGGCAGACTGTGTATCAACGATTGATTTATATGTTTCTTTACACTTGTGTATTTCCTACATCATAATTTTCCTAAAAACTAGACTTTCCTATTATTTAGCCAAAAATTAGAGAATTTAACTACTTGTATAGCTCTATAACAAAAATAGTCAATTTGGGTCGTGTTCTGTTAATGTCCTGGAACTTGACAGAAAAATTAGTATAAAATGAAAATTTTATTTCTCCACATCTACACATTCAAATTGGATAATTCCACTTCTAACCGAACAATTGTGAAGTACATATATAAATTTCAAACCCTAATTCATTTTATACTAATCATGCCCTAATTGACAAGACTGACTTATCTCTGACTCAGGATAGAGTAAGCGACCTACGGTGTTGGGTTCATAACTTTCTATAAGAAAATCCTTTTTATATGATTCATGTGGTCATGGAAAGCTAACTTTGAGAGGATGAACCATGCAAAATTTTAGGATTATGAAGAACTATCCATGAAGATACGGTCATATGAAAAGGAAGGTCAATTTTGGATAAAAAAACCCTACCTTAACCAAGCGACCTTGGCGAATTTTCTCAGACGGTTCTGCTAGGTATTTTCCTCTGCAATTTTTTCTCCTTTCCGAGGATAAGATTTTTTTAATTTATGTATTATTTTTAGATTTTTAACACATCATATGACAGTTTGGAAAAATATTTTTCTAAGCAGCTGTTGAGCTGCTGCTTGAGCTGCTTGAAATCCTATTAGTTGAAATAAAGATCCAATCATATTATTTTGTTAAAAATTAGCATTAAATCTCTAATTAATTTAATTAATTATAGTTAAACATATTTATTATAATATTTACAAATATTAAAATTTATTCTTAATAATATTATATAATTCCTTTATAATGCTTATCGATAATTTAATTATCATTATGCTTTAATCTATTAATTGCTACATGCATCCATGACTATTTTAACATCTAGACTAACTTAATATTATAATTGGATGCATAATTATATAAAAATAATATTTGTGGAGCACGTCCGTGATAATCACCCTTGCTTCTTGGTCATCCACATTGTCGATGGCGTCATCTTCTGCATCGAATTATGGGGAGAATGTATAATGTTAAAAACTTAGACTGAGTGGGATTTGCATGAGAGGAAGACTGAGTGAGGAAGATCAAACATACCATCGAAGCATATGCGACGTTAGAGCATATACTGGCACCGAAGAAGGCGAATGACATCAGAGAGGTAGGGCATCCGACAGAGAGAGAACGATGAAGCAGGCGGATGAGTGAATGACTATAGGAGAGAGAAAACTTAGGGCATCTCTTTAGAGATCGTGACCGTCAAATCAAATGAATGATTGAGATAATTATGATTAACTTTAGAAATGAGGTTAAAAAAAGAAGAAAATGATCGTTGGGTCATATCAGACGGTCCTCATGACTGCTCTTTTCCCATTTTTTTATTTCCTTTTTTCCCTTAAGAGCTTTCAACTTCAATTTTAATACTTTACATTTTATCCCATTTTTTCCTTTTTATTCAAAAAATAAAATAAAAAATAAATCAAACCTGAATTCTAGTTCAACCCATTTTTTTATTTTTTCCTATTCATAGCATATTTTTATCAAAATTAATTTTATATATTTGTTTTGTGATTGTTTTTCTAAGCAGCTGTTGAGCTGCTGCTTGAGCTGCTTGAAATCCTATTAGTTGAAATAAAGATCTAATCATATTATTTTGTTAAAAATTAGCATTAAATCTCTAATTAATTTAATTAATTATAGTTAAACATATTTATTATAATATTTACAAATATTAAAATTTATTCTTAATAATATTATATAATTCCTTTATAATGCTTATCGATAATTTAATTATCATTATGCTTTAATCTATTAATTGCTACATGCATCCATGACTATTTTAACATCTAGACTAACTTAATATTATAATTGGATGCATAATTATATAAAAATAATATTTGTGGAGCACGTCCGTGATAATCACCCTTGCTTCTTGGTCATCCACATTGTCGATGGCGTCATCTTCTGCATCGAATTATGGGGAGAATGTATAATGTTAAAAACTTAGACTGAGTGGGATTTGCATGAGAGGAAGACTGAGTGAGGAAGATCAAACATACCATCGAAGCATATGCGACGTTAGAGCATATACTGGCACCGAAGAAGGCGAATGACATCAGAGAGGTAGGGCATCCGACAGAGAGAGAACGATGAAGCAGGCGGATGAGTGAATGACTATAGGAGAGAGAAAACTTAGGGCATCTCTTTAGAGATCGTGACCGTCAAATCAAATGAATGATTGAGATAATTATGATTAACTTTAGAAATGAGGTTAAAAAAAGAAGAAAATGATCGTTGGGTCATATCAGACGGTCCTCATGACTGCTCTTTTCCCATTTTTTTATTTCCTTTTTTCCCTTAAGAGCTTTCAACTTCAATTTTAATACTTTACATTTTATCCCATTTTTTCCTTTTTATTCAAAAAATAAAATAAAAAATAAATCAAACCTGAATTCTAGTTCAACCCATTTTTTTATTTTTTCCTATTCATAGCATATTTTTATCAAAATTAATTTTATATATTTGTTTTGTGATTGTTTTTCTAAGCAGCTGTTGAGCTGCTGCTTGAGCTGCTTGAAATCCTATTAGTTGAAATAAAGATCTAATCATATTATTTTGTTAAAAATTAGCATTAAATCTCTAATTAATTTAATTAATTATAGTTAAACATATTTATTATAATATTTACAAATATTAAAATTTATTCTTAATAATATTATATAATTCCTTTATAATGCTTATCGATAATTTAATTATCATTATGCTTTAATCTATTAATTGCTACATGCATCCATGACTATTTTAACATCTAGACTAACTTAATATTATAATTGGATGCATAATTATATAAAAATAATATTTGTGGAGCACGTCCGTGATAATCACCCTTGCTTCTTGGTCATCCACATTGTCGATGGCGTCATCTTCTGCATCGAATTATGGGGAGAATGTATAATGTTAAAAACTTAGACTGAGTGGGATTTGCATGAGAGGAAGACTGAGTGAGGAAGATCAAACATACCATCGAAGCATATGCGACGTTAGAGCATATACTGGCACCGAAGAAGGCGAATGACATCAGAGAGGTAGGGCATCCGACAGAGAGAGAACGATGAAGCAGGCGGATGAGTGAATGACTATAGGAGAGAGAAAACTTAGGGCATCTCTTTAGAGATCGTGACCGTCAAATCAAATGAATGATTGAGATAATTATGATTAACTTTAGAAATGAGGTTAAAAAAAGAAGAAAATGATCGTTGGGTCATATCAGACGGTCCTCATGACTGCTCTTTTCCCATTTTTTTATTTCCTTTTTTCCCTTAAGAGCTTTCAACTTCAATTTTAATACTTTACATTTTATCCCATTTTTTCCTTTTTATTCAAAAAATAAAATAAAAAATAAATCAAACCTGAATTCTAGTTCAACCCATTTTTTTTATTTTTTCCTATTCATAGCATATTTTTATCAAAATTAATTTTATATATTTGTTTTGTGATTGAACCTGTCAGTTTGGGCGGTCTAGTTCTCAAAACATTGCTAATGACATTCGTTCACAAATGTAGATTGAGACCTTTGATGAATTGATTGACACACAGCTTTTAGAGGATTGTCCCTCTCTAGTGCTAGGAACTTGTTGAGTACTTCTCAACAGCTAGTCATGCTTCCTTGCTACAAGTTTATAAATTCAACTAACTTCTTTTCTTGAACATGCAGAAGAAGACAATGATCCCTGAAGTTCTTCTTGAACTCCTTCCAATTAATTTTGTCATCATCATCCAATTGGATTCTAGTCACGAACCTCAATCAATGACGAGCTTAGTCAATAGATGATGAGTGGCCATGTTGACCTTGTGCCTATCAAAGCAACACATCACCCTGAACTCTTTTGTGATGATATCAAGCCAAGCCTCTACCTTGTTTTGATCTCTATCGCGTTGAAGATTAAGGTATGCATCTTTAGAAAATTTTAAATGATTGAATTTGAGTGAGTCTGCATTTCTTTCCATGACACGAGGAACATGCTTTCAATGACTCCTATGGCCTCCTAAGAAGTGGCCTCAAGAAGTACCTCCTCCTTCCATTCTTGTCAAAATAAAATCAATAAAATATTATCTGATTAATTAAAAACATACATAAATAAAGCATTAAACTTTTACATACTCCTTGGCTTATAATTGCTACTTATGATGGTTGTACATGAACTTAGACATTTAACTTTCTATGACTTAGACTTAACATCCTAAAAGATGAGATAATTAATTAGTGAATTTTTCGATGTACTAGCTCATTTGCCATCATATGATCACATAATATTATGTATATTATGGCTTACATTACATCAAAAGACAATAAGTGACATTAAATGACATGACTTTCAGGGACTACTTATTCAATTCATATTGACATCATTAAGAAGCAAATGACTAAATATCAATTAACACAAGAGTTAATGCTAACATGAAATATAATAGTACTATTAATAAAAGTTCATGAACATCTTTAACATGATCGATCTATTAGACTAAACATAGTTGACACATTAAGCCTTTATTATCTCTATACCATGTGCAACTTCTTATCACGGGCTGAGTTGCCATCGTCATTTATTGGTGGTTACCTACACAATTTTAGGGTGCATGATTTTTCATTTATAATAAGTAAAGATATAAATAGGATATTACATGACTTGCTTATGGTGTATGACGAGCTTAGCATATGAGTCTTTACATGTCAACTATAACATAACATACTTCATCATGCATATTAAATGAGAATAAACATTAGTGCATCATATGTAAGGAACAACGTCATCATTCATCAATCGTCATATGAATATGAGAAGATATAACATAATTACTATGTTTTGCCTTCATCTTTGGATCATGATTTTTTTTCAGGTTGCTTTATAATTCTTTGGACATTATTTTTTGTTATTATCTTGACTTCCTTCCTTTTGTCATAAGATGCTTTGAAGTTAAACTTCACATTTCATTTTACTTTATCTTATGACAATTTTTTTTTATCTTAACTTAGTTGAAAAATAAGTCACTACCATCACTTAGGCTATACATGTCTTGGGGATATTAAACCATTAGTCCGTAGGCAACTTAGGGACACACATATTGTTGCCAATATAAGAATTTTGTTCTCAAGATACACATACACACAAATTATAAGAACTTTATTTCTCAACTTTTCTTTTTTATTAATGACATCTTGTTAATCATCAAACAATTATGTCTCTTAGTCTTTATGTTTTAAACTAATTATGACCTAAGTATAATATAATCATCCTTCGTCAATACATAATACTTACATTCCAAAAAAATAAGTTTTTAATAACATAAATATTTTATTATGACTGATCACGACCATAATTTTTTCATGCCCGTGAAGAAGTTTATCATGACTGTGACATCACCTTTCACTGGCATGACCAAAACTTCTCATTTCTGTCAAATTCTCATCCTTCGATTACGATCGTGATATGAGTGCCATAGTCATGATTTGGGTGTCATGGTTGTGTCTTGGTCTTGTCATGGTTGTGAAACAAAGTTTCATGAGTGCGGCCAAAGGCTCATTTTTATAAGCCTCATACTTTCAGCTATGATCGTGACTGACATTGGTCATGATCGTGCCAATGTTTATAAATTTCAATTTCCAAGCTCGAAATTACATATTTTTCAAAATAAAAATTTTAGGAAAGCATTAATATCATCTTTATCAATTTAGATGACATTTGTAGGCATCTCATTGACATATAATTTGAGTCAAAACATGTAAATTATGGAATCATCAAGATTTATGACTTTTCCTCAAAACATTTAAATACATCTAGATCTAAATATCTATAATCATGCATCATATTAATATTAATTATATCGAACTTAGAAAATCTCAATTATGAGGAGACATGCAATCTCTCAATCATAAATCCTAATAGTAACATTGTGTTTTTATTTCTCTCAATTAAGTACATCATAATCCATTGAGATAGAGAGAAATTGGATCCCTTTTTATATATTGATCTAATTATGTGTTTTTCTTCTCCTTTTTCATCCTCTTTCTTCCTCCTCGTAAGGAAATGAGGTGACAAAATAAACTTAAAGGATGCTATGATGGTTTGTGTGGAATGACCCTAATATATGTTATTAAAATTTCAGTTTATTACATCCAATGTATGTGCAAAAAATAAAATCTAAGTTAAAAATATTAAACCAAAAAAATTATAAACATTAAAGAAAAACAAAGGTGCAAAACGGAGGTAGTATGAAAATTAATGTATCTGATAATTATGAAGATTATGTTAATTCTGTAACTTAGAGGATAAAATATTAATTCTATTTCAATGATAATGTGAATTTGCATTGTTACACAAAACTTGAATAGAAATTTTAAGCTAAAGATTTTGTTCCGGAGAAAGTAAAAAAACAAAGAATAAAATTTCATCTGCACTACACCTCTAAAATATTTATCAGTGTTTTCTTGGATGCCCATATTTTATTAGAATTTATATATTTAGAGTAATATTTTGAATTATTATTTAACGTATACATAACAGGTGCATATATAGTGAGAAATATTCATATCACTTATTAATGACGTATAGTCTTTGTTAATACATATAATTTATTTGTTAATTAAGATAATTATATATGGTAATATAATTTGTATAATTATATTTGATATCTACGTATATGCATAAGAGATTAATGTATCTCCAAAGTATTTTTTGCACTGGAGGAATTTATGTATCTCACTTAATAATTTTTTAAATGATGACATTTAATCATTTGTGTTCAAATTCTAATTGGTGGATAGACGCATTCAATATATTTTTTTCAAAACGAAATGTGCTTTGGATGTGTATTAATATGAGTTATACTAGAGTGATTGCACCGTACAATTTCATACTTTTGAACATAAACAATATAGATTATTGGATTAAAATGATATCAATCTGATAATTTAAAAATATAAAATTGCACAGTACAATAACATATTGCACTCTAATACGTCTCTTAATATATAATTTTGATTAGATATTGAAGGCCTAAAATTTTTAGTAGAATCCCATCCTATTTTAGGTTATACAACTTTTCTTCATGCACGCATTACAATTTTTTCTATAAAATATCAATTGGAATTATTATATAATTAAGAAAGTATACATACTGATAGGAGGAGATAAAAATACAAATACGTATATAGTAGGTTATTGTCCGTTTATAGACAAAACAAAATAGCACTGGCCACGGGAACCATCTCCTTTCCTTTCCTCCCTCCTTTCCTTTCTTCTCTGGAACAAGCCGTCAAAAAGTCCTCTCACACTACTAACTCTGCCTCAGAGAGTTAAGAAGTGAACAGAGAGAGAGAGAGATAACACTTTCTCTCTCCTCTTCTTTTTCGTAGATGCCCCAACCCCCGTCGTCCCAGCCCGGGAAACGGCCGCTCCACCGCCGCCCATTACTACTACGCCTCTCATGTCACTCTCGTCGGACCTCCTCTCCGCCTCATCTAACCTCTTCTGCGTCGAGGACCCCGACGACGTCATCTCCTGTGACCAGGATGGCGTCGCTGCCACCGATGCCGGCGTCGACGAGTGGGTTCTGCCTTCTGATGCAGGTGGCGGAGACCCCCATGGCGGTCCCTTGTCCGCCATTCTCGCATCTGAAGCCGACCACGTCCCCGACCCGGGTTACCTCGGCCGCCTCCACTCCTGTGGTCTCGACGTCACCGCCCGCCACGATGCCGTCGGCTGGATTCTTAAGGCGAGCGGCTTTAACTTCTCCTTGGTTCCCAACTGCGAACCTTCTGGTTTTGCTTTCTCTTCTCGATACTCAGTTGGAATAGTTCCCATGGTGCCAGCAGGTGAACGAGTTCTACCGCTTCGGGCCTGCGACGGCGTACCTCTCCGTCAACTACCTTGATCGTTTCCTCTCCTGCCATTCCTTTCCGGTGAGCCCGTCGTGACGACATCCATTGATCACAGCGTAAAACCGCGCCATCTCTTTTGCTTCGTCGCTCATCCTTTGGGTTTGCATTTGCATGTGAGGATGCCGCAGAAAGGGAGTGGAGGCGGCCTAAGCGGGAGGTGGCCGATGCAGCTGCTATCCGTGGCGTGCGTGTCCGTGGCGGCGAAGATGGAGGAAACGCACGTCCCATTGCTGCTGGATCTGCAGATCCTCGACCCCCTCTTCGTGTTCGAACCTCGGACCGTTCGCCGCATGGAGCTACTCCTCATGACGGCGCTCCGCTGGCGGATGCGCTCCGTCACCCCATTCGACTTCCTGCCACACGTCACCGGCGCCCTCTCCTTCGCCTGCGATCTTTCCTCCGGCGAACTCGGAGCTCTTCTCTCCCACGCCTCCCGCCTCATCCTCAGCACCCACAGAGGTGGCAACATAACTTGGTGCATTTGCTCCTGCTAATGTCGAATCCTTTGCTGCTTTCTTCATAGTAACATCCATTTTGATCTATTAAAGGATCGGTCTTTCGACATTGCAGTGGTGGATTTCTTGGGTTACCGACCTTCTGCGATCGCAGCGGCCGCAGTGGTCAGTGCTGCCGGCGAGATCGGCGTCGCCACGCCCGGCGACAGAGGCGACCTTTTGTGTTGCTTCGACGAGTGGGTCAATAAGGTAATTTTCAGTCCCCCAGATATGTCGGGCTACAGACACCGCCTGTGAGCACACCTCAATCTTGTCCGCACTATTCGAAGCCAATATTGAAACTTAAATAAAGCAACCCTCAAAGAAATACATCTTGATCTATGGGTCGTGCCTAATACTTATAATCGTACAAAAGCACTCTAGGTGTTTCATTTTTTGCGAAAATTTTAAGCGATAAAAAAAAGAATAAGAAAAAAAAAACGGTGTACCGAATGAGAAAAAAATTGGTTGGCGGCAAATGGCGAGAAAAAAGAACATGGTAGTGGTACCTAAAACTGTGTGGAGGTGACCGGACCGCGAAAAGAGCGGGACGGTTTGTTACTTTATAGCGGTCAATTTGGGCAGTAAATTATTTCTCACAAGTGGTGGAAGGCCCCGATGCCTTCCACCCTTTTGCTTTTCTTAGTTTAGATATTTATAGTTTTTTTTATTAAAGTGATTTTTGCGTATTCTTTTTTAACTTCTTTCGAGGCGTCTGCAGGAAGTAGTGAGTGGGTGTCGCCAGCTCATGGATCAGTACCTCATCGACACGTGTCCTACGGCCGCGGCTAACCGCTCGTTGCCGGCGACCACCCCGTCGAGTCCCGTCGGCGTTCTCGACGCCGCCGCCTGCGCCAGCTGCGACTCATCGGGCCCTCGGCTGCCCTCGAAGGACGACGCGTCCGATCTCAAACCGCCTCCCCCGAAGAAGCGCCGCCGTCTCGAGGAACAGCTCTGTACAGAAGAAGGCGGTGATGTTGCTCCCCCTCCTGCCACTGACGTCGATGGTAAAAATTAATGCCCTATTATTACGGCTTTTCATCATATGTCTCATAATTAATCCCTTTTTATATGTTATTATTAGTCTCTACAACCAAGGGGACCTTTTTTATTATTATAAAATAAAAAAATTATCAGTTGTGTTAATCATCTTTGTGGGCCTAATTCGTGTGGCTGAAATATTACTAATATTGATGACTTATATATATGTATATATGGAGTTGGCGGGGCAGAACGGGAAAGTTCGGGGCGAAACAACTTTTTGTTTCCTAATTCCCGGTAGCCCTCTGGCCCCACGCGGATAGACCTCCAATAACAGTACGACACGTGGTCCCCGTCGAGGTCGACCACGCGGCGGTGTCCAGTCACGCGCGGCAGGACCGCGCGTGGACTTCCGTCCATCCACGTGTCCCCGAATGTGACGTTGCCGTTGCTTTGCCACCGGTGACGCGTAAGTTTCGACTGGCCGGCGAGGTCTGCGCTGCGCCGAGTAGGAGGGGAGGTTTAGAATTTGTGCACCTTTATTTGCGCCATCGCTGGCCGTCGGATGTTATGTGCGGGCTCATACGACGGTCCTGTCCTTTCCGGACGGTTCGATCCCGTCGCAATTTTTGCCGCGCAATACGGGAGCCATAGGCAATTTTTAATTTGCGCTTGACGACAAAAAAAAAAGGCGGCCAGGGAAAACATCGAGGCCATCCACGAGCGAGGCATCGGAGGGGGATGCGACATGAAGGTGGGTGGGGACTGGGGAGTGTAGTGGGGACTGGGGACTGGGGACTGGGGACTGGGGAGGGAGGGAAAGCTGGCGGAAAAGACTGGTTTCGTCGTCCCCCCGTTACTGCTCGCCCACGTAACGGCGTCCTCTTGTTGTCTTGGACTTGGACTCCTATCTGCATGTATCATATTCCGAACAATGCATCTTTGTGTATATGATGCACCTTTACACTATATGTACATAATACAATAATATATACATATATATATATATAGAGAGAGAGAGAGAAACATAAATTTATTCTAAAGTTTGAGAAAATGAAAGGTGTAGTATAATATATATATATACACATATATACATCGAAAGCTAAATCAAGCTACTCAAACTCTAATGGTATCATTGAAACCTGATTTTTTTATCTTTAACAGTACATATTGTTCAGCTCGATTTATCCGGTGTGCCCAGATATATATGTTATACACACTTTCTTTACTTAACAAAATTCATATCTTACCCTCCTTCATGGCCCAAAAATAAAACCACATCATCTTTTGATAAGCATTCTAAAATATATCTGTGTTGGTCACCAAGATGACTTGTTGGGGCCGTCAAACTCGGATATGTATTTACATCAGAATGAACCGATTAAAATTGATGAAAATTGGTTAAAATTGACCTTTTAAAACAAAAACAAAAAATGTAACAGATTTTTTAGTAATCGACTAGATAATTTTTGTTATTTTAAATTTGATAAATATTCAAATTTCAACTTGCTTCATAAAAAAAATAGCATAATTAGTCTCCTCAATTTATACTAGTTATTTTACTCATTCTTTTTATTATCAGCTATGGAAGACCATGTTTATTCATTTATTTTTTTCTCTGTCTAATTAATTTAGACCTAGTTAAATTTTAATCTGTAGGCTATGGATTATGATCTTATTCATTTTTTAATGATATATATGTATATAATATATAATGGATAAATTTAACAAATGACAACGACTTCTCGTCGCTACTTTTTAACTTCATTTTATAATAAAATTTTTCTTCATCTTTTAACTTAATTCATCAATTACCATTTTGACTTATGATTGACCATTTTTCGATTATGCTATTCATGTGGTGTCAACGCGATAATTTTCTTTCTTTTACACGAGTAGTTGTCCAACGTGATATCATTTAAAATTGAATTAAATTAAAATAATTAAAATTAAAAGCGACTATCCCCCTCCTCTGCAATTGAATCATAGAATAAGAGCGACTGTCCCCCTCTTTCATCTAATTTTTTGCATCATCTTTGGTAAAATCAAGTCCACTACGTAAACATCCATAAATCGCTCTACCATAGTTCTTTGCGAATAATCCTAATTTAGAAGATCTTTATACTTAGGCTCTTTTTCTATTATTTCTTTCTGCTATACCCTTACTAGCAGGTTCTGGTCTCAATCATAATTTATCAGGGTTTTTTATTTATTTATTAATGATACCACATCGAACGATTGCTCACGTGGAGAAAAGAGAAAATCATCGCCGATAGCACAATCGAGAAATGGTCGATCACAAATTAAAAGCATATTTTATGAAATAAATTAAAAGATGAAAGATGTTACAAATGAAGTTAGACGGTAGCATTAGAAAAGTTACCAAAATTGAATGGTATATAATGAAATTTATCCAATATATAATTAGTGATACAGTGGCCCCACTAAAATAATTTTTGCCTCCGCCCTGTTGAGCGTGACAACCATGGTTGGTATAATAATTGGTTCATTGGTTATTAACATGTTATTCAGGAGAGGAAAGTTAAATTCAAACAAAACTGATGATTTATACACATCAATTGTGTCAATTAGATATGATTGTATTATATAAGAAGATATGGAGAACTTGCAGTATAAATTTATTTATTCTTAGAGTTAAGTGTGAAATTTTATTTTCTGTTTTGTTCGGATTATTTTTTTTATAATTCTTCATGTTTTTTTATATTATGTTTATTTATATAAAAATATTATGGGCGTCAAAGATAATCCTCACACTAGTGTAACTTTTCCATGATATTTTTCCAAAAATGTTATAACGAAAGTTTTTTTAGTTGGCTCTTTATTATGCTCTCTCTCTCTCTCTCTCTCTCTCTCTCTCTCTCTCTCTCTCTCTCTCTCTCTCTCTCTCTCTCTCTCTCTCTCTCTCTCTCTCTCATCCGTATGAAACTTCATATCAGAGAATCATATTTTTAATAAATAAATACAAAAAAATATCTTTATCTGTGATATTGAATATAGACAAGCAAATATTAAATGACACTCAACACAGCTCTCTAAGTAAAAACAACGCAATTGATTCCCATGTTGTTTTTAGTTTGATTAATTAGTGTTCCTCGCACTCGACATTTATTTATTCAATTCCACTCGTTAACTATTGTGTTTTTTTTTAAAAACAAATGGTTCAATATTTGTATCATCTAATATTTATTAAAATGTTGTGAAGTGAATTATAACGAACAGATCTTTGATTAATGGTTGTAATTCGTCGTCAAAATATTTATATAAAATATTGCATAATCCATATGATGATTAGTACAATTGCAATTTTATAGTCAATTATTAAACTTAGGTTTCACATGATATTTATAAACACTTAATTCTCAAATATTTAATTTATCATTTCGTTAAAGATTATTTTTTATTTTTAAGGTAGTGATGAAAATTACTCTGCATTGGTCAGGAGCAAATTATTCCGTCTGCTGTCATTATCGCCTTTTTCTTCCCAAATTATTCAGTTTTGAAGAACTCTTTGATTCTGTCTACAAGCATCAATTCAAATTCCTGTTCCCTCCGGCTACTATCCATTAAATCTGGCTGCGTTTGGACAAGCTTCATCATAAAGAAATCTTTGTAAAATGTTTGCTTTTGTCCAATGAACCTCAGTGTCAATTGTGAGAAAAAGTAAATTTTAAAATCATCACCAAATAACAAATTGACAAAAAGCAATTTGATTTGTAAAAAAAAAAAACTGTCCCGTATTCCAGAGCTGTGTATTCAACAATTTAAAATGCTAATTATAAGTAAAGAGACATACTTATCATTGATGAAATTTGAGACTATTTCATCTTTGAGTAAAGGTGTGTGTCGCTATATTTCCTTTAGTTCCACATATGGATTTATGATGAACGATTTATCGTAAAAGAATTTTAATTAATAGATCTATCATTCATCGCGAATCTAACGGATGAAGTATGACGATTAAGTATTGAACTCATTTGCATTATACCTGTAGTTGTCATACCTTTTTTCTTATAACAAAATCTCCATGTCGGTCGGATGGGATGCGTATCGGTCCTAATCGTACGATCAATAATTTTTAGAGTACAAGTATACGCCTTAAGAGTTAAATCATATATTTGTTCCTCCGGTGACATTTGGCCATACATTAAACTCGGAAATTCCGACATGTGCACGCAAATAAATGGTACCTAGATTGACATCACAAGATATGGTGATACGATATGTGTGGTGTCGTGAACCCAATTCAATGCCGTCTCCTCCTAATTGAAGATTTGGTCCATTTGATTAACTTGTCTCCCTCTTGGCTCGATCCAGCTGCTGCAATGTTGCTACATTCATCTCATCTACGCCCACAATTATTGGATCTTCCACTTTCACATTTTAATCTTTTCTTCTACTTAATTAATTCAACATGCGCTCTTCAAGAATTGCTTTCGCGGAAAACTATATATATATATATATATATATGAGTTGGCCCCAAATGTCACTCACTCCAATGCATAATAAATGCATAATAAGTTCTCGTTTGTTGAATATAATAACATTTTAGAGAACACTGATGATGATGATGATGATGATGATGATGATGATGATGATGATGATGATGATGATGATGATGATGATGATGATGATGATGATGATGATGATGATGATGATGATGATGATGATGATGATGATGATGATATGATGATGATGATGATGATGATGATGATGATGATGATGATGATGATGATGATGATGATGTATACAACATCATATTTGTACATTTGATTGAGTTCAAGAGAAACTCGGACCAGACTGGCATTATACACGGATCGGGTTGGCATTAAAATTTGATTCCGAATCGATTTGCGCATGAAAATAAAATCTGAACAGAACTCGGTCCGAGCTAGAACAAACTCGGCCCGGGTTAGTACAAATCAAACAGGGCGCGTGGTTTTTCGACCGACTTTAACTTGGATTTAAATCACGAACTCAACTCGGAACCATAAAAGACTGCTAGCTCTATAAATATGGACGTACCACGAAGTCAAGGAGCATGCAATCTCAGAATTTGAAGCCTTAGCTGCACCAGAAATGAGAGACGGAGTTCTACTACGCGCCACTGCAAATCAATCGAAGAAGTAGAGATTTCGTGATTTCGGACGATCGTTTGGAGCACAGTTTCGGCCAAAGCTTGTTCAAGAGACCATTTATTGGGAGTTTGATTTATAATTTCTAATCTTCATTTTATATTTTCTCCTTCGAATTTGATATTAATTCTTCCGATTATGGATTAGTTTAGTTGTTAGAGGAAGACTACGTTTGAACCTCAGTGTTCTCTTAATATATTTTATTATTTAGACTTCTGAGAACATAGTTATGATGTGGATTTCATGTTTAATTTGAGTTTATTAGTTTTTTGCATTAATTTCATATAATTTCACATAAATTTTGCAAGAGAAATCTGTCAGAATTATCTCTGTGAAGAACTCGAGCCGAGTCGAATACAACCCGGGCCGGATCCATTCTTATTTTCGCTGCATCTTACGTTTGTGTCAGCCTGGGCCGAGTTCCTTCTGACTGGGGCCGAGTTGTATTATTTTGATATTTTTATTAGTAAATTAGTTTTAATTGCTAACAATTATATCATTAAACAGAGATTTACCACTTAAAGCATCTTAGATAAAGTAGATTGGAGTTGATCGAGTTTTCGACGTCTTTAATTTTACTTCTATTTAAGGTAGTTATATTCTCAAGTTTTTGAGTCATTTACTTCAAGGAACCATTCATATTAATGCATCTTAGTTTAGAGTATATTAAAGTAGATTGAGTTTTTAACGTGCTTTGATTGTAATCTTTATTAGGGTAGTTAGGTTCTCAAGTTTTTGAGTCCTATACCTTTTATCCATTTTTTTTGACAAAAAGTCTATATTTAATTATTGATTAAGAGAACCATGATAGGAATATGAAGCATGAGTTCTAACTTTCTTTCACATTATTAGGGGCATCATTATCTTTGATTGTCATCATTTGAATTACTTTTATCTCAAATCAATTCTTGTTACTTCTCAATTAATAAACTTAGATTAGAAAGATAAGAATATAGATTAGTCCTCGTGGGTTCAACATTCTATTCACTCTTTATTACTTTATACGATCTAGTATACTTGCTAGTATATTTGCGTTTAATTTGCACGCATCAGAGGAGGATGCGAGCAGGGAGCCAAAATAAAATCGTCCGTCGAGCACACATCAATGAGACTGTTGAGCACAGTCGACAATGAAATTGGACAGTTAGGACATTTTTAGAGAAAAAGATTTTAATTCTTTTACGAAACAAATTATTTGATCTGGGTATTTATTTTCATTAAAATTTTGATGAATTAGTGATGAAAAATAAAAAAAAATGATGAATCAGTGATGATATTTTTTTATGAGTATAAAAATTATGAGTATTCCATCACATATATTGTCAAATAATATAACATCACAATTCCATCCTAATTTTGTGATGCATTAGTGATGAATAATTTTGTGAGAAAAAATTCATCAGAAAAAAAATCAAAAAATCGAATTAATTTTTCCTTCACAAATTAATTAAACGGAAGGCTGCAATCTGCACTAATGAAACGGAAGGCTGCGATCTGCTGCTGCCGCCACCGCTTCGATCTGCCGCTGCCGCTACGATCTGTTGCTGCCACCGCCGCTTCTTTTTTTCTTCTCGTTGTGTTTTGCTCTCGCTTCTTTTACCTTGAAGGTAGTTCTCTTGTTCTAGTTCCAAAGTTATTTGAAGATAGTTGGCATTGAGCAACCAATTTTATGATTATATTCAAGATAGACAAATTTGTTTGAAACGCAAGCCTAGTTCATGAAACTATCTTGAACTTTTTATTTTGTCCTTGAGGTTTATTTGTTTCTCAACTATTTTGTTCTTGCATTTGTCCAACGGGAGGAAGATTCTAATCTGATGAACGAATCCGTATAGCAATGGATAGAAGCTTTTGTCATGTATTGGTGGTTCAGATCTTGTTGATAGTGTTTATTTTACCAGTTTTTGTGCATGTGCCCATTGGATGGAAAGATTTTGATTGAAATTTTAAACAAATATCTAAATGATCGATTGTAATTTGATTTTTATATGTAATGTTTAAACTTCTCAAATTCAAGATTTCTTCCTTGGACAGTGATCCAACAACAATATTGTAATGAAAGTGATTACAAAATGGAGTTGGGAAATCCATTCTTGGATTGCTTTTTGACAATATTTACAATTTATGTATGCATCAAGAATTGTGATCGTGCTACGATTTTTTTTCCTCTGTTAGTCTGGTGCCCACTTATTACCTTTTTCCTAACAAGTATTTGGCAATTCAGAAACCAAGGACCCAACTCAGATTCCTAAATGTGATAAACTAGTTTGCAACTACATTGTAGTCTGATTCATCGTCTGTTGTATAAATACGTCAACCACTAAACCAAACATTTACCAACTTTTTTATCACGATTCCTCCTCCAATAGTTTTGATTGACATCTACCACATTACCGATGTTCATGTTGCACCCTCTAGTAACAAATGATACCCGCAGATATCAAGCAACATTATTCTGAATCATGCTTAATACTAGCTACAATTAAGACCTCCTTACCCATTGGATACGATAACACAACAAAGGGAAAAGCTTTTTCTGTTTTCTAATAAAATGTCTGCACAACATCCATAGACATTCCAAAGCATCGGCAATTTTCTAATAAATTGACTTCCCGATGTTCTAATAAATTGACTTCTGCATAGCATTGGCAATTTTCCAATAAAATGACTTCTGCACAGCATCGGTTGATATTCCAAAGCATTGGAAATTTTCATATCACATCTGAAGATCTTACACAATAATTTCGATCAAAATAGAGGACCATTAAATACTTTGAAGACCAACAACATCTGCAAAGGGCGACATCTATCCATGTTTAGTTTGTACCAAAAGCTAAATGCATTTATTACCTATAATGAGCAATAAGATGATTAAGAAATATAATAGAATGCAAAAATCAGCAAATAAATAACTATAATGAGCAATATAATGATTAAAAAAATTATTACTCGTTAGATTTAGTCTACCATTAAATGCCACCCTCTTCTTCTACATGGTCTTCAATCCTTTTCTTTTTCTTCAAATTTTCATTCTATGCAAAGAAACATGATATTAGCAAGCAAAGCACATATTCTTTGAAAGGAAAAATACAACAACAACAACAAAGCCTTATCCCACTAGGTGGGGTCGGCTACATGGATCATACGATGCCATTCCGCTCTATTAGTAACCAAACCTTTCGGTATATTATTCACCAATAGGTCTCGCTCTATTAGTTCGCCAAGTGTCCGCCTTGGCCTCCCTCTCCCTCTTTTAATCGGACTCCAGATTATTTGATCTACTCTTCTTACTGGCGCATCTAATGGTCTTCTCTGAACATGACCAAACCATCTCAAGCGATTCTCTACCATTTTCTCACTAATAGGAGCCACTCCGACTCGTTCACGTATATGGTCATTCCTAATCTTATCTAATCTTGTATGACCACACATCCATCTCAACATCCTCATTTCGGCTACCCCCACTTTACGTTCATGTTGTCCCTTCATAGCCCAACATTCACTACCATATAACACTGCTGGCCTTATAGCAGTACGATAGAATTTTCCTTTAACTTTGTTGGGTACTTTTCTATCACAAAGAACTCCAGTGGCTTTCCTCCACTTACACCAACCAGCTTGAATTCTATGATTAACATCGTCATCAATCTCACCATCTTGTCTTACAATTGATCCTAAATATTTAAACTTTGTCACTTGAGGAATTATATCCTCCCCTAACCTAACTTTCAAATCGTCTCTAAGTTGTTTATTTGTGAAATTGCTATGCATATATTCTGTTTTATTCCTACTTAAACGAAAACCCTTTGACTCCAACGTATTTCTCCATATTTCCAATTTTGTATTAATCTCTTCTCTTGAATCCGCTAAAAGTACTATATCATCCGCAAATAGCATGCACTTAGGTACCTCCTCTGTGATACTCTCGGTTATAGCATCGATAACTAAGTTAAATAGATACGGGCTTAAAGCTGATCCTTGATGTAGGCCAATTCCTATAAGAAATTCAGTTGTCTCACCTCCGGGTGTCCTAACCCTAGTCAATGCCCCATCGTACATATCTTGTATTACCTTAATGTAGGCAACATTCACCCTCTTCTTTTGCAAGACTTTCCAAAGTACATCCCTTGGTACCCGATCATACGCCTTCTCTAAGTCAATGAAAGCCATATGTAAGTCTCTTCTCCTACTTCGATACTTCTCCATCATCTCCCTTAGTAAATAAATCGCCTCTGTAGTGGATCTTCCTGGCATGAACCAAAATTGTCTCTCAGAAATACTAGTCTCTGTTCTCAATCTATGCTCAATCACTTTTTCCCATAATTTCATAGTGTGACTCATAAGTTTAATCCCTCTATAATTTGCACAATTCTGAATATCCCCTTTATTTTTGTAAATAGGAACTAATGTACTTAATCTCCAATCATCAGGCATCTTTTTCGACCGTAAAATCTCATTAAATAGCTTACATAACCACAACACACCTTTTTCTCCTAAACATTTCCAAACTTCAATCGGTATACCATCCGGTCCAACGGCTTTACCATTCTCCATTTTCTTAAGAGCTTCGCTAACCTCCGAGACTCTAATTCTACGATAAAATGACATATTAAGTTCACATTCGCTAACTGTCAAGTCCTCCAAATCACAACGGGAACCTTCACATCCATCATTAAATAGCTTATAGAAATACTCTTCCCATCTGTTCTTAATATCTCCTTCAGTAACTAAAACCTTGCCAACTTCATTTTTTATGCATCTTACTTGATCCAAATCTCTCGACTCCTTCTCTTTATTCCTTGCAATCTTGTAAATCCTTTGTTCACCAGCCTTTGTCCCTAACTCCTTATAAAACCCCTCATATGCTTTAGCACGAGCATCACTAACTGCCTTCTTAGCCTCCCTTTTCGCCAAGCGATACTTTTCCCAATTGTCAGAACTATTGTCCAAGTGTATCGCCTTGAAGCAATTCTTCTTATTACGCACCTTTTCTTGGACCTCCTCATTCCACCACCAAGTCTCCTTATCTCGTGGTCCAAAACCTTTTGATTCTCCTAAAATGGCTTTAGCAACCATTTCAACCTTTTTTGCCACATTCCTCCACATGATACTAGCATCTCCTTCTAACTCCCACACACTTTCCTCTAATAACTTACTTCTAAAAGTCTCTCGCTTTTCCCCTTTTAACTGCCACCACTTGATCTTTCGATCAAAAACTGTTCGGGATTTTGGTTTTATACATTTTATTTGCATATCAAGAACTAACAATCTATGTTGTGTAGTCACCCCATGCCCAGGAATTACTTTGCAATTAGTACAACGTCTTTTATCAGTATTTCTTGTCAAGAAAAAATCGATTTGAGACCTATGAGTTCCACTTTTGTATGTGATTAAATGTTCCTCTCTCTTCCTAAAACAAGTGTTGATAATCTTAAGGTCGTATGCTAAAGAAAAATCAATAATAGTTTGTCCTTCCTCATTCAACTCCCCAAAACCAAAACCACCATGAACCCTTGCATGTGGTCCTGCTAATAATAAAAAAATTTTATACCTTCTGAACACAAGTAGATCTGTAACGATCTTCCCCGCCACACTCATCACATATATGTATCTTACGCTCGTCTTGAGAAGTTGAAACTTCAACGTTAGACTTAAACCTTTGTATTTTTTTGGGTTTACCTTTGGCCTTACAAAAGTTGGATCGTAAATAATTGCATCCAATTCTTCTAAAGTTTGGCTAAACATAGTAGGAGCATTATTTGAAGGCAACATTCAATGTTTCGAACCATTCAATAAATTCTTTTATAATTGAAACTCCAATTTCCAAAAAGTCAAACGAACGCATGTCAAAATCATTAACTTTGTATATATTTGTTCGCCATATAAATTTCTGAAGTGGGGTTATAACATGAGAATCATTTGTAGATATACTGACATTGTCATCAATTGCACGTGCTTTTGAATATCGAGTGTCCATTGTCCAGTGATGTAGTATGTATTCGTTGGGCTAAACTTGTAATCCTCTTTTTATTAAGGACATTCAAAATATGGACACAAAATTTACCTTCTTGCTCAAACTTTTTACATGAGCATCTCACTGAAATCTTATCTTGATTGCTATATTCCACAAGGTTTCGCCTTTGATCTTCCTTCCCCATCAAATACACAGAGTATACTACTTGATTATCATTTTTTGAATTTTTTCGGTAAGAAAATCATTAAGTTGTTTGAACTATTTTTGGAAAATAGCAAACATACTTTGTGTATATACCTTGCCCGCATGCATTTCCAAAAGGTATCTTGAAATTAAAGAAGCCATTGAGTTCAAATTTTTAAAATCTTCATGTTCTTCAGCTTCACGACGTGAACAAAGTGCTTCATCGTATTGAAGCACAAAATCTGTTAGTGAGGCATTAGAATTGACATAACCATCAAAAAAGACATTTATACTTTTTGATCTTTGTGAGGAAGACATTCCTGCAAAAAAATATCACTTAAATAACACGGGACCCAATAATGACTCTTATTATACATATTTTCAACCCAATGACCATCTGGTATCTCATAAGTTTGCTTCATTTCAATCCATCTATTTTCAAATTCTTCAATCTTTGATATGTGTATCTAATCTTTAAAACCCTTTGTCACACCCAACTCCGTGACCAAGTTCTAATTTCAATTATCATAATCTCAAATACGTTTAGCCATTCCTAAAATAAAATCGGCAAAACCTCCCTCCCTTACTTTCTTGTGTTATTAGCCCACACATACAAAAGATGGATATATATTCATCAAAGTTTAAAAAGAACTATAAGATATTACATTCGCATATTGTCATCATATTTTTTTTTTCACAAACCATCTCACATATAACCCTACAGGAACAAGTCTTGTACAACCTTACAAAAAGTTCCTCACAGACTTAATTACAACATATCTAAGACTATCTATTACACATGCATGCTTCCAAAAACAAAAGTGAAGGGGGATTAAAGCGCTCCAGCGGCTCGACTTCTTCTCTATATGCATCAAAAATAAGCTCCAAGTCGACTCAACTCGAGAACTTACGAGTATCTGAAAAAAATATTTAAAATGGGTTTTATGAGCAATAATCATTTGCTCAGTGAATGAAATAAAAGTACGACATAGGGGAACAATATGAGTGCATATAGCATATAACATTTAAATAACCACATTTCTTTCATATGAGAAAACATTTAAAGCATAGCATATATAATATAACTTGTCAAATCATATGAACTTCCACATAAGTAAAAGTAACTCAAGATATCATAATTTTCATATTTAAACTCCACACATGTGTCATTGCACATACTCACCATGGGTCAATACGTATCCCTCTATGATCATATGTCATACAGTTAAGCAGAGCTTCATAATTAAGAGCCACGAATACGCAGAGCAAATCATGGGTCAATACGTATCCCTCTATGATTGTGTGTCATACAGTTAAGCAGAGCTTCACAATCAAGAGTCTCAGATACGCAGAGCAAATCATGGGTCAATACGTATCCCAATCATGATTATGTGCCACCCAATCATAATTCTCAGATACGCAGAGCGATCATGGGACAATACATGCACGCAGAGCAGCCCCCAAAGGGCAAAGACACCCAATATACGTCCAAAGGCTTCATGTATATCGAATGCGGCCCAAAGACCTTTTTCAAACAGCATGGCTAATGAACACATGGAGTTTAACAATATCAAAATACACATGTCATAATCTCATATCATTATTAAATAAAACTTATTTTCACTTTACAAGCATTGTTCCCTAAAAACATTTTTGTATAAGATGTTATTCTATCTCATATGAAATCCTTGAAACATATCATAAATACTTTTCATATCTCAAGATATGTTTCAATAATAACAATAATAAGCTTTGCTTGAGGTAATACTATAAATAAAAGAATTAACATATAACATTTTGCTATGTTGTAAATTTACCCACTCACCTTTTACTTTATCACTTCAAGGAGGTTTATTAGATTTCCTCCCTTTCACTTGCAACTTGATGTTTTCCTACAAGCAATAATGCCTTTTTACTTCTCCATCACTAATAAGGTAATATGCAATGCATGCTCATGATGCATGAATGATTATGCACCCTAAAATGCATGTAATCCTCTATAATATCAATTTTTAACTTCAGGTATTCATATTCATAAGTTATTCCATACTTGAAACTTTTCAATTCTCCAAAGCTTAACTAGGTGATGTTTCAGAATTTCAGACTGAGTGTCTATCAATCAATAATTCATAACTTCTTAACCACATGGGCAAATCTTATGATTCTAGATTAATTAGAAACTAGACATAATAAGATTTTCAACCCCCAAGTATCATTATCAAATTCCAAGTGAGTAAGTCAGAACATCCCAAGCAATCTGACCTAGGATTTGTGCTCTAGCAGACTGTATGTCACTGAAATATTGATTTATATGTTTCTTCATACTTGTCCATTTAACTAGGGCATAATTTTCCTGAAATCTAGACTTCATTAGTAGTTTTTCATAAAAATTAGAGTATTTAACTCTCTATATAGACTTATAACAAAAATAGTTAATTCGGGTGGCAATCTGTAAATGTCCTGGAATCTGACAGAAGCATCACTATGAAATGAAAAATTCATTTCTCACCAAATACAAGTTAAAATAGTATGATTCCACCTCTCACCGAACCCTTGGAATGTCTATTCAAACATATCCAAATTTCAAATCTTACTTCACTCTATTCTAACCGTGCCCTAATTTACAAATGGAACTTGTATCAGACTCAGGACAGGATGAGTGACTTGCGAAGTTAAGTTCATAACTTCTCTATAGAACTCCTTTTTAGGTGATTCCAGAGGCCATGGAAATATAACTTCAAATGGATGAACCATACAAAATTTCATAATTTATGGTTCGTTTATCACCATGTAATGATTCTCTCAATCAGAAGAAAAATTTCCGGATCAAAACTCACCTGGAACAGCCGACGTTCCCGATTTTCTCCAGGTCGGTTCGCTCGAGTTATTCCTCTGGTAATTTTTCTACTGTGAAAATATAATGTTAAGTGGCTTATATATTTTTTCTCAGAATTTTCTGAGGTCTTATGACGGTTTGGAAAAATATCCCTTTGAGCAGCTCTCACCTGTCTGCTTCAGCTGCTTGGAACTTAAGTGATGACCAATCACATTTTTTGTCATAACTAAGTGTTTTAATCCTAATTAAGCTTACTTAATCCTATTTGAACATATATATTATAATATTTAGAGATTTTATGATTTATTTCTAATAATCCTATATAATTACTTTGTAAAGTTTATCGGTAATTAAGTAGTCATTATGCACTAATCGAAATATCAATTACTATATACAAATATCACTAAATGGACATCCAAACTAACTTACTATGTTAATTAAATGCATGATTATGCACAAATGATATTTCTTGGGCACGTCCGTGACACCCTTCATGAAGTTGCCTCATCCACACAAATTCTTTGTGTTAATCATTGCATTCTTTTTTATATGCCAGATGCAAAATTGATGCCTTGTACTTGGAAATATTTTGTGAATCGCATTACCCATGGCAATGTCCTGATCAGTGATGATAGATATAAGATACTTTTCATTCATGCATTCCAACTATATTTCGAACAACCAAATAAATGATTCTTCAGTCTTATCTGCGAGCAAGGCACAACCAAATAATATAGACTGCCTATGATAATTGATCTCTATGAATGATGCAAATGCCATGCAAAACTTGTTAGTTCTATAAGTAGTATAAAAAATGACAACATTTCCAAACGTTAGATAACTATCACTCGAACTATTGTCAGCCCAAAAAATATTTCTTACGATGTTTGTTTCATTCTTTTGCACCCTAAAAAATAAATCATAGTTGTTCTTTTTTTTCTTTTGAAATAAGAAATGACGCCCATGCATTCATTGCGATCATTGTTCTTTCTTATTGCCTTCAAATGGTTCATACATTCTTGACTTGTAATTGTTGGCTCACCATAATACTTAAGAACCTTAGCAATATCTGATGGACCAATGCCAGCATTGTGTAAATTGTTGATGACCCCCTTCGAAGTTTCACTTAGCATAAAATGTGAATGCATTTTCAGTACTTTAGAAGGTGTTACCAAAGAATTATTATGTTGTTCTTCAAATCTTTTTGTAACTCATTTTCCATCATCTCTTTCGCCAATGAATAAATGTGCACCGCATTCACTTTGTGTAACGACCTACTTTTTGAAAAAAAAAAGATAAAAGGGAGTGGACGAGAGAAACGGTCACACCTCTCTCCCCCATGATTCTCTCCCCCATGACTCTCTCTTCCTCTCCCCACGAGACTCTCCCCTCACTCCCCTCCCACAACTCCTTCTCACAAGAGGTGACAAAGCTATAAAGGGAAGTGAGGAGGACTCCCTTGCACCTCTTTGGACTCTCCTCTGCCGCCACTACCCCTCTCTCTCCTTGTTTTCTGTCTCCGACGAACTACGACCGACGGACGAATAACGACCAGCGCACGAACCAGTGGATGTAAAGCACACGAGCGAACTCAGGACGACCAAAAGAGGTACCGTAGACGTATAAAATCCCTAGATGAAGAAATGTAGATCATTTGTCACGCGTTTCAAATTTATCATGACTTAGAGAACCATAGAAACATTTCCAGGTGGATTAATGATCACCATACATGCAATCATGCATGCATCGTGCCAAATAAGAGTAATAATAATGAGTGTTGTATGATATTTTTGTGGGCAAAGCAAACGTTCTTATACCATAATGTTTCCTATTACATTATATATATAGCAATATATGAAGCCACTCGTATATCCTGCATGTTTAAGACGTGCACATGCCTCACCGAGAGATTTGGAGCCTTTTTCTTAATTCATCTTCTTTTCTTAATTCATCTTCTTTGCAATTTGCACCACATTATATCAAACACTAAACTGTAATTAAGATTTCTTTGTTAAATTACATGGGCCTAGCATAATGCTTACGATGATTGCTATTAATCCATATGTTGTGATGATTAAACTATAATTTCTTGGATTACTGTTACATAGTCTACTGTTCTGGACACAAACATATTTCCGATGGTATTGCCACAGTCACATGTTAATTATTTTAATCTATTTTCCTTCATGATCTTTAAGTGCGTTATAGTCATATATATTTCTTTGCATATGGATTCATCGCATGATATTTCCTTTACATGGTGATTTAATTTATTAAGTCGATATTTCACTACTGGTTTTGGTTAGTCCCATAACAAAGCATACCACGTCCTTCCATGTGTAATCTAGATGGTCATGCATGCCTACATGTTACTGATACACATATGTAGGTATGCTTCGTATGACTTGCTGGGAATAATTATGTTGGTCCTTAATTACGAGTCAGTCCATTATCTATTTATAATTAAATTGCTATTTCTCTTTTAATTATTTATTATGCATGATTAAATTGAGATTGCACCATGCTGTCGATGACCTCTTAATTTAATGTTTCTTCTTTGATTGTATGTATGTCAACTAATGTTCTTTCTTAAAAGTTTGTATAATTAAGCTATAGTTCGCGAATTATTTATATTTGAGCTATGATTGAAACATGCACTTGTACTATAATGACTATGATTAGCCAAAGTGTTTATATGCTCTGTTATGTGACTTTTCAAGGGATTACATAAGACAAGTTAATTATGAAATGTGAAGATAGACATAATAGATTAACACGAGCGGAACCACTGCCGTAACCTGGGTCGAGTCACATGTCGACTTGGACTGGGCCTGGCCTCATAGATCGCTCGTCAGAGACCCGGCCCAGGCCATCCCCAACCCAGCCCGAGTCCCGACGCGTAGAAATGATGCTTTGTAATTGTTTGGGCCTCGATCATCCATAATTGGGCCCCACATTTAATAGGCCCACTTGAGGTCACATTCATCATGATAAAGAATGTATGGGACTTTCCTCCCTCAGAAAAAAGGGCGTGACTTTACCCCTTCTTTCTGGCTATGATTTTCAAAGAAGATAAATAAGACAAATAAAGTAAAGATAAATGAATGGGATAGCTATGTGTTGTTCATAGTAAAGGTCAAAGCATTGTGCAATGGAGGGGCAGGTGGCTGCACTGAGAAGATAGTGTACCTACTGGTTTAACTACCACTGCTCCTGGACCACATGCCCTCTCTCACCTGTGCTCCGAATAAGGGTGATGCATTGAACGCACTCTTCCCCCACGGGGGCATATATGAATTACATTGTTTCATGCCAGAGGGACAGGTATCTTAGCTGAGGAGACAGTGAACCTACAAGTCCGTAACGACCACTGTTCTTGGGATGCAGGCCTTCTCCCACCTGTATTCCGAAAAGGTTGTGCTTGAGCGTACACCTTCCCTTTCATGGGCACCCTGGCTACATTCAGTGTAGAGACACCTCTAGCTTCCCAACTAATTAAAGTCGAGCTCGCATAGGATAACGAACATCAATGATCTTATAGTAATGTAAAAGATGTAATCCCACACACAGCATAACAGAATATGGTAATGGATAATAGAGCATGGTAATGGACAACAGAACATGGTAACGAATAGCAGAACATGGTAATGGATAATGGAATATGGTAATGGATTACAGAGTATGATAATGGATCACAGAGTATAGTATTGTATAAAGCATTGTTAAAGTAAAGAATAAAGTAATTAATCATTGATTATCATTGAATAGCAAAGCATGATAATGGATAATATAAAATGGTAATGGGTAACAGAGTATGGTAATGGATCACAGAGTATGGTATTGTATAAAGCATTCTTAAAGTAAAGAATAAAGTAAATGATCATTGATTATCATTTCATCGTCTATGACTCTATGTGTACTGGGCGTTAGCTCATGGGCATTCCATGCCCTTATTTTGGGATTTTGCATGTGAGAACTCTGCTTAGAGAGGAAGTGGATAATGTAGAGTTTCAGGATGGCGGCACATGACTTGCAACATAACCACAATTTTCCACCATTTGTATTCTGCATTTGAATTATCTGATATTGTATATATGAGATACTTGAATTTTCCTTTTTAGCCTTGGTTATGTTGATATTCCCGGAACTATTCGAACCATTTTTGTTTTCCTTATTTTTCATGAACTATCTCATGTCATGTGACATCCTTTGATTTCCAATGATATCTCTTCCGCATTTCTATGTCATTATTATTATTTTATTATTGCTATTGCCACCTGGGTCATTTGTTGACCGATCAAAGTCAAAGTAGTAGTAGTCAGTGGGTAGCGCTCCCTTGGTCAGGGTGGGAGGGTGGATTTTGGGGGCGTTACACTTCGTGTTTCACTTCTTCAAAATGATTCGTTGCCGTCATTTTATTTAATGCCTTTCCGCCCTTGTTTCGAACAAATGAGCACTCTACTCGAGAATTTTCTACATTCACCTGCCTTATAAGAAACATGCTTTCGTACATAAAATCCAATCGATCTAGCATAACAATTATAAAAATCATATCCTGCTTTTTCAGAATCAATTGTCATTCCAACATATGGTTTGACTATATCAGTAAATTATTCTAAAGCCATATGACTTCCCTCTCTTCATTATCATTTCC
The DNA here is from genome assembly GCA_030549335.1 of Pontederia crassipes. Taxonomy (NCBI): domain Eukaryota; kingdom Viridiplantae; phylum Streptophyta; class Magnoliopsida; order Commelinales; family Pontederiaceae; genus Pontederia; species Pontederia crassipes. The sequence continues at coordinate 39,457,082 of CM060184.1, read as the reverse complement.
AACATCTTGCACATTGCTATAAAAAAATGTATTATGAGTTCACACATGGCATTACGAATTGCAGTAAAAAGATTTTGATATATACTTTTGTTGTATGTTGTCTGACTTCAATGTATTCTCTTCTTCACATAATGTCTCATGCATGCTTACAGTGTTACTCATGTTAGATGACATTAATTGTCTAGACATTATAAATGACAATATGAATAACACAATATAAACACATTGTTTATAATACTTGACATTTAACATCACACTTAAACAATATGACTTAATTCAATCAAAACCATCAAACTTAACATTTTACATTTAACATAATAACAAATAGACATAAATAACATCACACTCTACATAAATAAATCTTACATTTAATATCACATTTTTTTATTCTTTTTCTGAACAAAACAATGTGGCGTTGGACGCACATCACACAAAAAGAAGAGCTTATCAGTGGAAGTATAGAATTAATGGCATGACTGCTGCGGTGGAACGCGGCAGTGACACGGCGACAGCAATAGATCATGACGACGACAGTAGTAAGGGAACATGATTGTGGCAGAATGCGGCGACAGTAAGAAAACACGATGGCGGCAGCGGCAACAGAACACGGTGGTGAAGGCAACAGAACGCAGCAACGAATAGAACATAGTGGCCATGAAGTAGTAACGGCGGCGGTGAAGCCACGGTGGTACAGATGCGGGTAGGGGCGAGTGGCAAGCAGCAACAGGAGGTTTGTTGGGTTCGTGAGGGTGGGGGGGGGGGGGTGGGGGCAGAACACGGCGGCGACAGAACACGGCGACGGCAAAACGTGGCGTTAGCAGCGGCAGCAGCAACAAAATGCAGCGACATGAGTATGATCTTCGGTCGAAGGTGTTGATCATTCACACGAAGGGAAAACAAAGGGGGGCAGAAGGGTTTCGTGGGTAGGAATGAAAGAACTGACCAAAAAAAAAAGAAGAAACGGTTCAAGCGCTTCGATCTCAGCCTTCCATTTCATTAGTGCCCGATCCAAGGACTGAGATCTAACGGTTGTAAGTTGCAACCAATTCTTTTGGTTGCTTCCAACTTAAACTCATATATATATATATATATATATATATATATATATATATATATAGTGTGTGTGTGTGTTTGTTCTTGAGGTTTGATGACTCTATGATTGCTTGTCGTGTCTTCTACTTTTTGTTTACATTTAACCTTTCTTGTTTTTTATATAAAAATTGCAACTTATATTATTTTCTTCTATCCTACCTATATATTCTCTTTCTAGTGCACGGTCTTCCTAACCTCCTCCCATCAACTTTCTACGTAATCTCCTTCTTCCATGAAACTGAGCAGTTAGCAAATACTTTTGATTTCATATCTCTCTCTCCCTCTCTCTCTAACCTATCACCTATGTTGAAAAATCCTCCCATCAACTTCATAGGTAATTTCTTTCATCCATGGAAGTGAGCAAAGTTGTTTAACACCGTCGCCACCATCACCGCTTCAGCGTCACGAAGCATCACTGCCAATGCCAAAATAAAAACATCCCTATGTTTTTGCCACTAACGATCCCGACTCATTGCTGTTGGTGTTGGTGCTGCCATCGCCGTAGCCCACTTTGGCTGCCAACGAAACTCCCCGATCCTGAGTCATGGCTGCTAATGTTGGTGTCATGGTTGTCACAACACTACCATAAAGGGATGTTCAGGGACGGAGCTATCTAGGGTTAGGGGGGCCTTGGCCTCCACCCCACCCCGCTCCACCCACCCAACTTTTTTATTATACTTATATATATTTTTTAAAAGAAATTATGGTTGACCCCCCTAAGTTTTTTAAGTATACTGTATATAATAATATACCATATAATTTTCCTAAAAATATGTTAATAGACCCTCCTATTCTTATGAAATATACATAAATATAATATATTTATGAGTATATATGAAAAGATTTATAGTGTAATATGTGCATTTATGAAAAATATAACCAATAAGTTTGATTCATTTCCATAACAAATCAAACTACTTAGTATATTATTTTAAAAATTAGTTACATATATTTTCATCTAACTTTTTGAAATTAATTATTTGAAATATAAATAATGTTAAATATACTTATATTATTTTATCATAAAATTCAACTAGCAATATGAACATGACAAAAAAAATGTATAATGAATAATAAAAAGTTATATTTTATCTAATACAGATAAAATTTATAATTATAAGTTATTTTATAATGTACTTTTAAAAAAAATATTTTTTCTTATTTTTATTTTTTAAAAATAATTATATATTTATATATGCATATAGACATATCATTTTTTTCTCTCCGCTCTTTATATTTCAAGCCCCTCCCCCAACTTTCGATCCTGGCTTGGTCCTGAGGATGTTGCGATATATGTCCTAATTTGATTTCTTCTCGCTACCTCTATTGCCACACTCGCTGAGATCAGTCTTTTCTTTTGTGTTTGTCTTGAAGTTGATTGAAGCTTGGAGAGTCAAAGATCACGTGGTTCCTCATGTATTTAACAAATTTTGTATGCATTTTTTTCTAGTTAGATGTGAAAGTAATGATTTAGAGTAAACATTTGTTAAGAAATATGTGCATTTGTGAGTCTCTTTAGTATACAATTTTAATAAACTATTTACTATTATTCTTGGCATCTTGACTATTTTGTAATAATCCACCCGTTGGACCTACGCCCATATATATTGGGCCTTTTCTTTTGGTTACTAACTACACACATGTAGTTACCTTAACTACACACATGTAGTTATGTTAACCGTGCACTTTAGCACTTATAAAAGGGAGGCATGATATCACCTTTTAGGAGTGCGAAGGGGCTGTCCGACTAAGGCACAATGCGCATCAGTGATGTTGCGATAAGGTTCCGACACTGTTCAGAGTAGATTGGATTGTTTTCCGAACATGATTAGGATCCCGACTACACAGTAACAACATAAAAAAGCTTCCGACAAATTGTTCTTCTTCTACGAGGTATTCCATCGTACCACCCTATTTATTATTATCATTTCCTTCAATTAATATCAAAGTCGAAAATATTTTTTCACATTTTCTTACCTTTAAATTGCACAATCTTTTGATGCCTTCTATTATAGGATCATAATCGAAGAACGAAGAAAAAGCCGTACTCATTTTTGTACAAAATTCAATCCGAATTATTGTACGCTAATTTTTGTTATTTTCCCAATTTTCAAAAAGGCAAACGAACTGTTCACAAAAAATAGGGGCTGAAGGAATTGTACGCGAAATGGACTTTCGGCCCTCTGCGAAGGCTTGTGGCCCATGGTGCGGCGCACATAAAAAAACAAAAAAAGGTGCTCAGCGCGTAGACGAGCAGGCTTGCGTGGTCGCGTGGGCTCGGCTTACTTGTATCGTGCAGGCCCGGCCAACTGCGGCTCGTGCAGTTTCACTGAGCGCGCAGGCGTGGGCCCGCTTGCAGCCCAAACGAAACAATGTTTTTTTAAAAGTAATTTAGAAAATCTGGGAAAATAATAGAAAAATCAGATAAATATGTTTTTTTGTCTCAGAAACATTTTTTGAAAAAAAAAGTGTGAGATATGGGTAACATAAATGTATGCATTGTTTTTTCTTACGATGAATTTTATATGTGTTATTATCTCATTAAATATATTTGAGAAATTAGATTTTTTTTCTAATTTATGCATAATATTAAGCCAGAAAATCATGAATAAATTTTTTAAAGTTCCAAAATGTTTAATATGCATATTTAGTATTTATGCGTTTGTGTTTTTATATATTCTTCCATGTTATAAGGTCATATCATGCCACATTTATTTAAGTATAAGTGGAATATGCCTAAACTGAAAATTAATACAAAAATGAGCATATTTGTATTTCTAATAATTATGGTATAAATTGACATTGAAATGATTTTTTGAACATAATAAATTTTAATTAACAAGACATGCATGATATTATAAATTATTTATTTATGTACATAATTAGAAATTATGTAACATAGATGTAGAATTATAAATGCAATAACAATCTTGAGATTATTTGTATGCCTATTATTATAAATGTATCTTTTATAACAAATGTACCGTTGGGTTTACAATTCTTCGTAAAATGTTCAATTCATTTTTACGATAGATGACTTTTGTTATAAAGTAATAAATTACTTGAATTGTTCTTATTCAAATCGCATGATGTTCCTTAAGATTTTATAATTAATAAAAGGAAATCTCCTTTTATAAGAATGGTTAGTAATCATACATGCATAAGAAGTTGAACATTCTGATATTCTCTTGTGTCATTTGTCAAATAATGAGTTTATACCTTAATATAGGAAACTTATGTTGAATGACAATGAAGAGAATAATAAGATAATTTATGAGCAATATGATTCTTCTTTTGCATTTCACAAAAATGTCATGGATAGTGGGAGGACTCAGGTCAATTTTTGTATGCTAAGTCAATTTTTTGACGACTAGTGGGAGAATTCAGAATGTCAGTATTATGAGTTTATGACAGCTAAGTCAACCCTACAACTTGACCAAAAACTTATAATATTCATCAAAGTGAGTCTATAAGGACCGAACAAGTTTGGAGATTGATTTTAGACTCGACTATATTTCAAACAATGTTGTTAGGACTGGACCGGACAATGACCCTGACATGTCTCCATTTCAAGTCCAACGAATTGGACCGATCAGTCGGACTAGATAGTAATAAAATATTATATTTAATATGATATATTAAATTAAGCTATTATATTTTAAATATATACCTATGTCAAAATGTAATTATACAAAAAAATAACAATCATAAATCATAAAATTTAAATTTAAATTTAAGATTTGATTTTAAAATTATTACACACTTAATAAATGAAAATCTTATTGAATCTCATAAATATTATATTATATATAAATTTTTTATTCTTTAAATTTTTTTCAAAATATTATGAAAAGATTATATATTCTATACATATATATAGTATAATTAGTTAAATTTTTACTTATTAAATTAAAGAATTTTTATATTTGTCTATATATATAATACTATATTATATTAAGTATGTTATATTTTTTTGTATATTATACATATGACAAAGAAGTTTGTACCATTCATCTCTAACTAATTATCTAATATAACAAGTATTATATATAATATAATAAATATATAATTAAGTTATCTCATAATATACATTTATAGTATTCAAATTTTGAATAAAATAATAATCCATAAGTTAAAGTTCAAAGCTTAGTAAATTCTAAACTAAATGAAGGAAAAAAAGCAAGTGTACAAACATAATCCCACATTGATAATAGTAACAACATAAGGGTAAGGGGACAATTATAGATAAATAAGGACACTAGTGTGTCAATGTGATTCTTTATGAAGAAAGTTTATTTTTGGATGATTTTTAAATTTATAAAAATAAACTTTATAAAATTATTTCTTAACAAAAGAAATAATAAAAAATTTGGTTGGCCCAAAAATTGCGGTTCAACCCAATTTTTTCTGGTTTTCATTAATGTTGGCCAGTTTTGACCGGTTCAATTAAGAATCTGATTTTGTGGCTTATACTAGGCCGTCTTAGTGGCCAGTCAGCGGTCGGATCGGCCGGTCCGGTGCTGATAACATTAATTTCAAGGTAATTGGTTATGTATGACATGTTCGAACATATGTTTTATTGTTAAAATATAACTTTTATGATGTTTTCACATTCATCTTGTAAAATATGGTAATATGTATTCCTAATATGTACTGCTTATTTTGATTATTTTTTATGTAAAAATCTCAGTGAACAACACATGAGGCATACAAGTGGATGCCCTCACCTTGACACTTAGGCGAATACATGAAAAGCCAACATGGTTCAAGAAGGTAGCGTGTTCAAAATAGCAAGAGAAGCCCGTATGGTTCAAGATGGTAGCATGATCAAAATAGCAAATAGCTTGATGAAGACACTTTTCCACATCAGCCTCATACAAGGGTGAACTCAGGTTAAAGGTGAGGGGGAAAGTTTTAAAATCTTAATTCTTTTTATTTTGGCCCCCTTGTAATTAAGACTATAAAAGGACAAGAAAGATGTCAAAGAGAGGGGGGCTTTTTCAAACAGAGGGAACACCCGAGTTCCATTCCATTGCGGGAAGACTGCAAGCCTCCCTCCTTTTTTTTATTTTCTTCTTTTATTTGTTTTTAATGTGTCAGTAAACTAGCCAGCCAAGGCTAAGAGATCTGTGATGAATGTTTATATTTCGGAATATTATCTTTTATAAGTTTATGTTTAAGTAGCAGCAACCCATTACTTCATATCTTGAGTTTCCTATTTATTGTTCATTCATTACTGTTTCATTGTTGAAGTTTTGATTGTTGAACATGTTATCTTTGACTACCCACCCATTGTGTCTTGACCCAAGAGAATGCTTATCTTTCCCAACATCAAGCTTTAAGGCCGAGAGTTAAGGAGGTTAAAGTTGGTTTCCTACAAGATGGCACAATGTCATTTGACATTTCATCAATTCATTTTCTTATTTCATTGAGACCTCCTAGTTCAATTCAGACAGCCTTCGGCGCCCGAGAGTGTTCATAATCCCTAGGCATGCGAGCCGAGAGGTTGAGCTAGTGTCAGGATTGGTTGAGGAATCATCATTCGCCAAGGTTCAAGTTAGGAGAAGCTCTCAAGCTTCCTCCATTTTTCTGATTTTCGAGAGATTATTTCTTGTTTTTAGAACTTCAACCACAAATTTTGACGCTAACATCTTCTATCCGAGAAGGTACTCTATTTCCCAATCATTGCATGCATGCTGAGAAGTGGGACAATGGTTGGATTGTGTCTAAGGGATGCTGATGGTTAGTTCTGCAATGAGGCCGAGAGGTGGACCCGAAATACCCCAAGATCATTTGCTTGTTGAAGTTTCTTCCTTTGTCTGAATGGTTTTTTTATTTTACAGTGTCGATGACTCCCATCCGAGAGGATAATTTATTCTTTAGTTGTGTATGGATGGCGAGAGGTAAGATGACAGTTAAGTTGTGTGTAAGGGGTCACCGATGATTAGCATTAGGCAGGGCGAGAGGTTTCTATGGAGTTTCTTTCTTTTCTCTCTTGAATCTTCCATTGATTTAAGAAATGGACTGGAAGTCCTGAAACAAATCCATCTATACCCGGGTATTTATTTGGTCTAGTTTTAGTTCACGCTCACATTATAAAGCCATAAAAATTAGTGCAGTTTCATTTGCCAAAATTTTTAATTTAGTAGCATTTCCTTTTCTCATTTCAAATGACTTTCTTTACTTAAGCTTTTCCTTTTAAATGGTTTTAATCAAGTGCAAACTTTTCAGCTTTGTTCTTATGGATGAACCCTTAAATACTACACTAATTGCTGTGCACTTGCGATGGCGTCGTGTGTGCTAATTTATAAATTTCAAAGCTTATTTAAGATTTTTATATGAAGTGGGAGTACTCAGACACATAGGGGCAATCCATCCCCTTAGTCGTCCCTTTTCCACCGAGTGCATGTTTTTTATATTGTCGTATGTCATTCCACTCAAATCACACACATCACACCACAAGTCATAGGTGCATCATAGAAACTCTATGTTATGATTCGAACATTAATTTTGTGAAGATTTGTAGTAGTTCTTAGAATCAATAAAAGTATAAACTAGAAGTGAATTAAAACATATAAAATATAAGTGATTAATTAAACATACACCTTGTGTCGATTAGATATAAAAATCCATCCCATCCCATCATGGATTCTTATTGCACCAATAAAATGCCCAAGGAACTAGTCCAAGATACTTACATTCAAATTCTCCATCCCTTAAAATAGCACTAATCAAGTGACCACAAAATGTCCCTTGAAAGGGTAAGTGTCCAACCAACATCCACCCACAAAACCTTTTAATCTAAGCAGCAAAACTTACAAATAACCTGTTAAAAACGTGGAGTGGAGAACGTTCTAGACAAATTCTATATATACCCACCCTTTCCATGCTTCCAGAACTATACTTTATAACTTCCACACATTAGTCTCTTACTTTTTGAAATTGTTGGTGATGATTTTTCTCAATCATTTTTATTACCTTAGCCCTAGCTCTACACATTTTCCTATTCATCGGAAGGAAATTTTCTTCTCTTCTTATAGTTTTTCTCATCGAATTGACATTCCATGTAGGGTCATCTGTCAACTTATCTAAATATTGATAAGCAATTCATATCGAATTTACATTTCTTACATTTAATATTCTCGAATGCAATGTGTGTTTTTTAAAACTCTTGATGTGATATGTCGTGGATCCATACAAATTAAATGTGTGAAAATCCTCCATGGGCATCCATCCTCAAATAGTTATAACTCTTTTTTTTTGTAGTAAAATTCATAACTCATTTTTTTACTATTTTCCTTTAACGCTTATATAAAGACTTTCACATTTACAAATTAAATGTATGAATCCTCCAAGGGCATCCATCTTAAGCACAAATAGTTGTAACTCTTTTTCTAATTTTCTTTTGTAGTAAAATTCATGTCTTTATTTGACTATTTTCCTTGAACGCTTATATAAAGACTTTTCACATTTGTATATATGATTCACAACTTTAATGTGGATTTTTCATATCAATTATTTCATTAAAAATGGAGAATGACATATCATTTTATTCCAAATTCTCTTCATAAATGTCTTTATCCTCATCATCAATAACATAAGCTTCTTCCATATTTTCCTTTGCACTTGAATTATTAGGTGTAGCACATTTATTGCCCATTACATTGTTAAGAATCAAAGTTACCACACTTCATAGCCATAAAATTCTTTGTCTCACGAATAAAAGTTCATCACACCTATACTAGGTTTAGCACAATTCTCGGCCATTACATTCTCAATGTCTCAAGAAATATATTGTGTAACAGATATCAAAATCTTTCACACATCATTTGGTTGAACTATAGTAGGTTCTTGAGTTATTGGTAATTTTTTCAAATACATGAAAGATGTATCACTTTGTAATGGAACAACATTAATGTCAACCTCAACATAAATTGATTTTTTTTTGCTAATACAATAATGGATTACAAACATATTGAAAACATCGGTATAAATTTTAATTTAAATTACATATATCGGAGAAAAGGAGACAAAGAAAACACAATCAAACAAATGTCTAGAGAACTATAGGGTCCATTCTAACTTTATAGATCAAACTACCACACAAAAAGCTCCAAGGGGAAAAGTGAACAATAAATTGTTGTGCAAAAAGAGATGAAAAAAAATCTATGCAGAAAACAAAATAGAATAGAGTAAAAAAGGTACCTTGAGAGTCACAATTGGACGGTCATAGTTGGACAAAGAAAGTTAGGTCATACTTGATTGGAGAAGAATGCTGGAGAAGATTGCCGGAGCTCATACAACAAGTCAGATAATGTCGTCAAAGCATGCAATTGACACCTAGGGTTTTTGGAAAATGTTTGTCAGAAACACATCTGAAAGAAGACATTTATTTCAAGAGCAGAGGGCACAATAGTCTTTTGATAAATAAAAAAATAAATATAATATAAAACTTAATAATATAAAATGGAATCACAATTTCAAATAAATCGAGGAACTAAAATTATTAAATTTATAATTCATGGTTACATGTGGAAAAACTTTATAATTTGAGAGACGTTTAAGTAAATAATCCCAAGTTAATATTAATAATTAATTTGATAAATATGAATTCATAAATTATGATTTAATATATAAAAAATTAAAATAAAGTTATTCACATTTGATTTGTTTTTTTTAATTATATTATTGTACTTGAATGTATAATATATTAACTATTACTACACATATGTTAATGAGTATATAATTTATATTGTTTTATTATCAATGAATACGATCATTCGGATTAAATGGAAACCTATCCATGTCAACATCCGAAATTTATAACATTATGCTCAAGATATAACTATAAAAAGTTTTAATGTGTGTGTTTTCCGTGTCAAGCGATTTTACACATATTTTTTTTCAATATATTTCTTTATTAATAGTTTAGAGAATGATCGATGATAACAAAAATGTGATTCAAATTATCAATAATAATTATATTCATTATTTTTAAAATTTTCAAACTTCTACACATTATTATCCTTCATAATAGATATAATTACTTTTTATAAGTTCTCATTCTATATATTTTTTTACCATCAATGATCCTCTAAGGTATTAGTAAAGAAAACTATTGAAAAAAATAAAAAAAAAGTATGCATAAAATCACTTGACACATGTCACACACATTTTTTTACATTATTAACATTAATGTTTGACAAATCACAATGGGTTGTATCTACCATGGGCTCGTTAATTATGGTATCCATGGTAAGAGCATAATGGTTTTTCCTTGGCAGTAGTTGAACGGCCACCAGCAATTCAATTCCCATAAATTAATAGTTAATGCTATATATGTTGCATGTACTCCCCCGGAAGACAATAAGATATATATATTGAGTTATATATTTTAACAACTGTCATTATCAACTTTAATGACTTGAGAAAGTTAACCACGTACTTAACCTAATATTCTTGCAGATTGATTACGTTGCTCGATTGACACCCCACAATCTGAAAAGAAAAATTAAGCGTACGACCAAATTGCTTAGACCATTGTTTTCTTCTACTAAAGGAGTGAAGTTAATTAACTAGCTATATTTGGAATAATTGAGCCTGCAATATATTAAATGATCACGTATATATATAGCAATAATTGTTTAATTAACTTTTAAAAATCTTAATTAATTTATTTTCAAAACGGCACATTAATGATAAATTTCTGTCATCGATGGACGGGATCCTCAAACCGTGGTCCTATTTGGTATGGGAATAGGCTCAGAATTACTTTCTTTTTTTTTTTTCGAACAAGTAATTCTTTTTATCCGGTGGAGTTCACTGTATTAATTCTTTTATCCGTTGGAAATATGTTGCTCTCGTTGGATTAAGATTTAAGAAAGTGGGAGTGATTGATGGAATCAAATGTGTTAACCAGGAAGAACAAAATTCAGAGCCAAGTGAGGAGAGACTCAAATTTTAATTTTGGAGAGTGTCACCCGCACCCAGTACACGAAAAGGAGAGGAAAAAAAAAACAACTGTAACTTGCTATATATATGACTTCATCTTGCTTACCTAAAACATGCATATGGTCATTAATTAGCTGATCAACTTCTAACCATAAATACTAGCTATCTGCAACATATGTCATGCATGCATGCATGTCGTAGTCCTCAGTGCTCTTTTTTCTACTTCAAAATTTAGTGATGCAATACATGCATGCATGGTTAGGTGTATCACCATGTTCACATATGTCTAATCTAACCTAATTCATCCTGTGTTCACTTTGTTTTCTATTTTGTTTTCAAGTTTCAGTTGAGCTCTCTCTCTCTTCCCCCCCCCCCCCCAGCCTAGGCGGTGAAAAGAGTGATGGAAAAATCCGAGAACAAGGAGAGAAGATCGCAGAGAGATTGCAGAAAAATAGAGGAGACACACGAATTTACCCAGGTTCACCCTTGAGATGAGGGCTACGTCCTGCAAAGAGGTTCCACTATATCATTTAGGTTTACAGCCGCCACCTCAAATTACATCAGAAATTAGGCTATTAATAGCCTCTCCAAACCGGGTTTAAAACCCAAACAAACAGAGAAAAAACCTAATCCGAACCACACGGGCTGACTAAACAAAAGCCCAAAACCCGTCTAGATTTCGGGGGCGCTGCCCCCGAACCCCCGCCCGCTCACCGGCGAGCGGGACCGCCGTCGGGGGGCAGGCCCCCCGAACCCTCCCTTTCGTTCGTACGCCAGCAATACTGTTAATTGGGTAATACTCAGATTCCCCTAAGCTCACGTGGGCGAACCCGATGTGAGAAACAAGGGGCCCTGAAGTATTCACCAACTCTAACATTCTCCCACTTGGTGGATACTTCACACCAATGAGAGCCTTGCCAGCAACATTCTTCTTCAATCCGACAGCAGTAGAGCACCACTCAAACTTTACACCTGTAACTGCTTTAGTCAGAAAATCAGAACTATTCTCTGTTGTATCAACCTTTTCAAGCTGAACCTCTTTCTTTTCCACCTTTTCCCGAATAAAGTGGTATTGGATGTCAATATGCTTTGTGCGTGAGTGAAATGCGGGATTCTTAGCTAACTGAATAGCACCTTGATTATCACATCTCACCTCTATAGCACCTTGCTCAAATCCGAGCTCCAAGCACAACCGTCGTAGCCATATGGCCTCTTTTGCAGCATGAGTAAGAGTCATATATTCTGCTTCTGTAGAAGAAAGTGCTACCACGCTTTGTCTCTTGCTCATCCAACTTAGTGCAGCCCCAAATAATGTAAAAACATATCCGCTAGTGGATCATCTACTATCAATGTCTCCACCCCAATCAACATCTACATGCCCCACAATATCAAGCATCTTTCCTTTCCTTGTACCTTCAAAACACAACGAAAAATTTGAAGTTCCACGAAGGTACCTGAAAACTCTCTTGATAGCATTCCAATGTTCCATGCCTGGGTTAGACATATATCGACTTAAGACTCCCACTGCTTGGGCTATATCTGGACGCGTGCACACCATGGCATACATCAAGCTGCCCACTGCACTTGCATATGGCACACGATCCATCTCTTCAGCTTCTTCATCCGTCTTCGGGCATTGCTCTGCAGAAAATTTGGTTCCTAGAGACATAGGAGTACCCACTGGCTTGCAGTCCGACATGTTAAATTTCTTCAACACTTCTTTTATGTACTTCTCCTGTCCTAGCCACAACTTTCGCTTCTGACGATCCCTTCTAATCTGCATACCCAAAATAAAATTCGCTGGCCCTAAGTCTTTCATCTCAAACTTCTTGGCCAACAAACCCTTCACTGAATTCACCATCTTCATACTGTTTCCAATCAGCAACATGTCATCCACATACAATGTAAGAATGACAAACTGATCTCCAACTCTCTTCACATAAACACAATGATCTGAATCTGAACGTACAAACTTGAGTTCGAGCATGTACGTATCAAACTTCTGGTACCACATCCTTGGCGACTGCTTCAATCCATACAGAGACTTCTTCAATTTGCACACCAGCTTCTCTTTACCTTGAACCTCAAAGTCTTCTGGTTGTCTCATATATATCTCTTCCTCCAAGTCCCCATGAAGGAATGCCGTCTTCACATCCATCTGCTCTACCTCAAGATTATATGCTGCTGCCAGAGATAGAACAAATCTGATTGAAGTCATTTTCGCCACGGGAGAAAAAATCTCATCATAGTCGACTCCCTCAACCTGAGAGTACCCTTTAGCTACCAGCCTCGCCTTGTACTTCTCTACATACCCATCCGGTTTCAGCTTTCGCTTGAACACCCATTTGCAACCAATTGTCTTTCTATCCTTAGGCAATTTACACAAACTCCATGTTTCATTCTTATCCAGTGACTGCATCTCATCTGCCATAGCAAGCTCCCACTGATTTGCATCATCCATAGAGCTTGCATCTTTTACAGAACTAGGTTCTTCTCCGATGATGCTCAAAGCATGAAACGAACTCAGAGCACTAAGAGAGTATCTCAAAGGTGCTCTTCTTTCTCGTGTCGATCTCCTGAGAACTGGTATGGTAGTACCAATATCTGGGTCTTCATCTGAATCTGCATCTTCAACTTCATTAACCGAGTCCTCTTGATCCGGTTCTATAACAGACTCAACTGAAGTATCTTGTGCATCCACCTCTGAAGTTTCAGAATCAGAATCTTCTTCAAGCACTACCACTTTCTTAGGTTCATCACCTTTTTGAACTTCAACTTGGGAACGTGATTCACGGAAAACAACATCCCTACTGTAAACAATAGTCATTGACTTTGGATTCCATAGTTTGTAGCCCTTGATCCCTTCCTTGTATTCGACAAATATGTTCTTTTCAGATTTACTATCAAGCTTACCCCGCTTTTCCTTGGGTATATGAACATATGCGTCACATCCGAACACCCGAACATGAGACAAATTTGGCTTCTTCTCAAACATTACCTCATAAGGTGTCCGATCCTTCACTGATGAGGTCGGTGAACGGTTCTTCAGGTAGTTTGCTGTGGCTACAGCTTCTGCCCAGAATTCTTGCCCCAATTCAGCCCAACTCAGCATACATCTGGCCTTCTCTATGAGTGACCGATTTAACCTTTCAGCTACTCCATTCTGCTCAGGTGTATATGGAGTTGTCTTCTGCCTAGCAATACCATTGTCCACGCAGAACTGCTCAAACTTATCTGAACAAAATTCACCTCCATTATCTGTACGAAGAACCTTGATCTTGCAGCTCAATTGATTTTCCACCAAAACTTTAAATTCTCGAAACTTATCGAATACATCTGATTTATTCTTGATAAAATAAATCCAACTGTATCTCGAAAAATCATCTATAAAAGAAACATAGTACATGGACCCTCCAATAGATGGAGTCGGAGTTGGTCCAAAGACATCACTATGAATCAGTTCGAGAATCTTCATTGCTCTTGAACCTGTGTGTTGAAAACTGACTCGGTTCTGTTTTCCATGGAGACAATGTTCACAAAACCCGAAGTCCACAGAACAATCCGGAACTCCTTCTACCATCTGACTTGATGCTATAGTGGAGAGTCCTTTTTCACTGATATGACCTAATCTCTGATGCCACAACATAGATTTGATGTCTTCATCTTCTTTGGCCTCTTCAGAAATAAATCCGCAGCCCACAGATATTGTCTCTCCGAGCAACTTGTACAACGTGTCATAGCGAACCCCTCGTGCAATTACAATCGACCCTTTGATCATCTTGCACGAATCCTTGTCGCAACTGAATATAACACCCGAGTCAGCCATTGTACCAACAGATAATAAACTCCTACTCATAAGTGGTATATGCATCACATCTGGTAGAGTCTTCACCGTGCCATCATTCATCCTCAACTTCACCCTGCCACGTCCAACAATCTGAACTGCAGTGTCATCTCCGAGCATGACATCCCCACCATTATACTCCTCATATTCACAGAACCAGTGTTTATGAGGCGTCATGTGGTACGAAGCACCAGTGTCGATAAGCCATACATCTTTATCTGACTGTGCCGTACATGCAGAAGCCACATACATATCTCCTGCCTCAGCCTCCTTTTTGTCCGAGGTTGACTCAGCTTCTTTCTTATGAACCGGCTTGTTTTTGCAATCTCGCTTCAGATGGCCCCACTCTTGACATCTCCAGCATTGCACCTTCTTATCCTTACTCTTCGAACGCCCACGAGATTTGGATCTTCCTCTCTGATTTTGATTCCTTTCTGGTTGTCTTCCTCTGGCCGCCAACGCCTCTTTACCAGAACTTGCTGATCCCATTCTCCGTATTTCCTCTGATAACAAGGCAGCACATACACTTTCATACGAAAGTTCTTTATCCCCGCCACCAATCACAACAATTAGATTGTCCCATGAATCCGGCAGCGAACAGAGCAACGTTATTGCCTTATCATCATCTTGAAACTTAACACCGATTGATACAAGTTGACTGATCACCGTGTTAAAGTTATAAAGATGAGTAGAAAATGAATCACCCTCCTGCATCCGAAGATTGTACAATTTCTTCCTCAGAAATAACTTGTTAACCAACGACTTACTTTGATATAGGGATTCCAACTTCCTCCACAGATCTCTGGCAGTAGGTTCGCCCATCACATTCGTAAGAATTGAATCCGCGAGACACAGCCGAATCAAACCCTTCGCCTTTCTATCAATCCGATACCACTCTTCGATCGCCTTTGGATCTGCCTGACTGGAGGAGGCCTCGTCCGCGACCTTCGCCGCCTCCATGCCTGGTCTCTCCTTCTCGATTGCCGTCCAAAGATCTCGATCACAAAGGAGATCCTCCATCTTCATCTTCCAGAGATCAATCCGTGTTCCATCAAATTTTTCTATCTCGATTCGCGACCCTCCTGACATCTCGAATAAATCCTAATTCCTTGAACAACCTGTGCTCTGATACCAATTGATGGGAAAAGTCGAGAACAAGGAGAGAAGATCGCAGAGAGATTGCAGAAAAATAGAGGAGACACACGAATTTACCCAGGTTCACCCTTGAGATGAGGGCTACGTCCTGCAAAGAGGTTCCACTATATCGTTTAGGTTTACAGCCGCCACCTCAAATTACATCAGAAATTAGGCTATTAATAGCCTCTCCAAACCGGGTTTAAAACCCAAATAAACAGAGAAAAAACCTAATCCGAACCACACGGGCTGGCTAAACAAAAGTCCAAAACCCGTCTAGATTTCGGGGGCGCTGCCCCCGAACCCCCGCCCGCTCACCGGCGAGCGGGACCGCCGTCGGGGGGCGGGGCCCCCCGAACCCCCCCTTTCGTTCGTACGCCAGCAATACTGTTAATTGGGTAATACTCAGATTCCCCTAAGCTCACGTGGGCGAACCCGATGTGAGAAACAAGGGGCTCTGAAGTATTCACCAACTCTAACAAAGAAATGAACGGGTTTGCCATTCATTGTCTTCTTTTGTAGAAGTGATTCATTTGACTTCATGATCATGAATTAAAGTTATATATATATGGACTACATGTAGAGTAGGTAGGTTTCCTCACGTTGAGATGTTTAGACATATGACATCATTAATTCCCAAATGTCCTGATAATCTATATACTAATCAAAATTTAAACGATATTATGTAAATTCTATATTATTATTAATTTTAAAATGCTAAGAAAGAAAAAGGTTTGAAATTAATTTAGACAATTCTTGTCGGTTGCCATTAGAGTGGGATGAGAAGGTGGTGCCACATAACATTCCAACAGAAGGGCATGCACCTATATATATGTATGTGAGTCACATACCGAACCGTTCGGTCTCGTCTATTCTCATTACAATTATTACTTTTCATGCAATAGCTATTTAACTAATCAATTTATTTTTATTTATTATATATAGCTGATAATATATTATCTTAATCTAGCATCTAAGGACAAAATAATAGATTAAGCTGATTGATAATATAAAAATGCTTGCCATTTAAATAGCAATGATGCTGCAAATGTGCATCCGTTTCAAATGTATAATTCATTAAATTGTTAATTAAATTCTTGAAAGTGGCAGCACATTTACATTCAGGGAAAAAAAGTACTAGCAAATTAATCTATCTGTATATGTCCTGAACAGCCTAAAATCTAAATAATAACGGGAAAAAGGTAGCTTTATATAGCACCATAATATTATTTTAAGAGAGTTCAATAAATAATTAGAGAGCTTTTCTAGCGAATAAAAAAATTGTTTTGAGAGAATAAAATAAGTGGTATTTTAAAACTTACATTAATTTATCGCTAGTTTTTTGTTTAATATTAAACTATTTATTTTCATTGATTATTTTGCATCATTAATATTATTGAATAATGATTTACCCTTTAAACAATGAAGAAAAACAAGGAACGACTGAGCAGACCATCATTTGGACTTGACTATCGGTCCGTTCGATTAATTAACTAGTGAAATACGTCAATTAATTAATGAAATTTTGCATAGTATTCGGTCCCAATGTTTTTGTTAATTGATTGGTTAACCAAAAGTTTTAGTTCGCTTTGATGTCGTCAATTTATTTAAGAAAGAAAATATTATTAAATAGATAAAGATTGAAATAGATTAGAGTATTTTAAGAGAGTTTCTCGGGTCCAATGCTTATATTATGTATTTTTAAATTCAATATTTCAATTGAGAGTAGACAAGCTCTATTGTAAGAATATGTTAGGACACTTTTATGTCCAATCATCAAGGACCAAACTAATGATAGATGTCTTGTTTAGGAAAGAAGTATACTCTTATATACAGTGAAATAATCTCATTGTACCGAGGAGAGAGGATTTGCACAATGGTTCGAGACTATGTAAGCTCATTGCCACTATAGCTAAGCTACCTACAATTAATCTTCATTGCAATTAGTACACTTGGCAATTTTTAGTTTTCGACTTTTATCTAATTAATATTTAACTATAGTTGGACTCCAGTTTATACAATAAATCAATAAAAAAAATAGACATAAGAGTTAATAATGGTCAATCTGCTACTTTTACAAGATAAAAAAAACCCTGAACCGAATACTAGAGTGTAGGGAGGGAAGGTCAACTTTTATGTCACAACTCATGCAGGTCGTGACAACCTAGACGAGTAACAGTATGTGTAAAGATCGAGAGGACATGACAATGGGCACGATAAGCAAAGTGCGACAATGGTGATGTCAACAGGGTGGGACGAGGGCGAGCAGCTCCTTGGATTCAGGGTCAGACATTGTGGTAGTGACTATGCATGGTATCACGGTTTGTGACATGGCGTGACTTTGTCCGCTGAACCAATGCATAGTGTGACTTCGTGTGGCGCTTGCTGCGATATGCAAATGTCGTGGCCTCCGGATGGTGCGACGAACAATGGGAGACAAGCATAACTTATCTTACTAAAAGATTTCATGTTCAGAATAGATACTTCCATATCTTATCACGACAAGAGGAGGGATGATGTTGACCGTTCGATTGTTACGACGAGAAGGAACGGCACTGTTTGTCGCAACAATGAGCAACAATGAATAAGATATATTTCTATTCTAAAAAATGATGAGTTGAAAAGCTAAGCGGCTCCTTCTCGTTTAATAAAAATCTCGAGTTCAAGTCTCCTACGAAATGTAGAATATTCCTAAGTCTCATTTGTCATCACGGTAAATCTTTAACTTGTGAATTCTTTAGTGTCGCACGAGTTGAATCGTCGGCGACACTTCTCAGACACTAAAAAATTGGCAACAAAAAATATAATGCATTTTTTGGGCTATCGTGATTAAATCAATTTTGCTCAACACCTTTTACCTAACCCTTTTTTTTTAAAAAAAATGGACTCTGTTTTATCCGATTGGAATTATTATTGTAATAATTCTTGTTAATCTTCGTTGGGTCAGTAAAACTTTTTCTTAGTTAAAGCTGAAATTGGGTTTGAGAAGAGATAAAAAAAACGAAACCATTATTTTATTAAAAAAATTAAATGGACGAAAATGAATTAGTTCGTTGTAGTTGTACAAACATAGAGTTACATCTGGCTAATCAAATCAAAATTAGCAATAAAAGTGTTTAATCATTAACTTAAAGACATCACCCAAACTTTTTTTTTAATTTTATTTTAGTATGCTCGACTCTCATCATCTTGGTCATGCATTGCTCGTCTATACACAAAACACACACACTCCATATATGTGTTTTCTTTTTTTGAATTAGAGTTGATGCCCAAAGTGAAAGCTAAATGAAGAAACACAAAAACTAAAACAGGTACGGGAGCATGCGTTAACATTATGAGTGGGTTGAGGCTGTGCCTAGGTAGAGAGATGAGATGCATGCCCCTAAGAATTAGAAGACCATCACAAATGCATCCATCCACACAAAAATTATTCTTTCATGATATTATTATTATTATTATTATTATTATTATTATTATTATTTGGCAGGATGCACATAGTCAAAATGTTAGCTCGCCAATTCTCTCCAACACTCTGAGATCCTCCACCCTTCACCCACCCAAACGCTTCCTCGTGACAAATAAATAAATAAATAAAATAAGCCAAATCAACCGCCAATTAGTGAACAAGTCAAAATTAAGCAAAACAATTAATACGGTATTTCGATAATATAATCATTACTGGCGTATAATAAAAATAATTAATTCCAATTAATGCCCCATTCCTTTGAAGCGTTATTTTTCTTTCTTTTATTTATTTACTATGATACAACAAATTTTTGAATGCTTCCTTTGTTTTGTTTTGTTTTCTTTCACCACTTCTGCCGTTATATCTACTCTCGCTCCCAGTACTCTGCCTCAACTCCGTTGCACTGCGTCTTCTTCTTCTCCACTTCTCCCGCTGCGACGTCGCCGGCGCGCGCGCGCATCCAGCGTTCTCGCAGAGTCGTTCAGCCAAGGGTTCAGTCCAGACGCCGGAGGCCGCAGGCGACCGATGGCGTCCGCGCCCCCCGCAGCTAAGCAGGACGACTTTGCTCCTCACCCCGTCAAGGAGCAGTTGCCCGGCATCGATTTCTGCCTCACCAGCCCTCCTCCATGGCGTTCGTCCCTCTTCTTCCTCTCTGTCTCTTGGCATTCTTTTCTGCACCAATTCTGATTACGTATCCTCTGTGTGTGTGATCGTTCTGGGGGTTGTGCAGACGAAGCGTTGGTTCTCGGATTTCAGCATTACCTGGTGATGCTGGGCACCACCGTGCTCGTACCCACCATCCTCGTCCCGCAGATGGGCGGGGGACATGTGAGTGATCACCTACTACTCTTTCCGGTTTTATGTTTTTATCTTTTCCCATGTCTTGCGTGCTGTTAAATTTGCAGGAGGAGAAGGCGAGGGTGATACAGACGCTGCTGTTTGTGGCTGCCATCAACACCCTGACGCAGGCCTACTTGGGCACCCGGCTGGCCGCCGTCGTTGGTGGCTCCCTCACCTACTTGCTCCCAACTCTCTCCGTCATCTTCGCCAGCCGCAACGCCGACATACTCGACCCCCACGAGGTTATCAGTAGTTCCTTGAACCCTCCAAAAGCTTAAAGGTTTTTCCATGCTGTCAAAGTTCATTTTTTTCACTCACTTTTGCAGAGATTTGAGCACACAATGCGATCAATACAGGGCGCTCTGATCGCGGCCTCCAGCTTTCAGATCATTATAGGATTCTGTGGCATCTGGAGAATTTTTATAAGGTTCTTCTTGTTCTTTGTATCTTCTGCTCAATTATACTATTCAATTATAGATATTTAAATTCCTCTTCTTTTCTGCAATGTTTGATGCAATTTGTTCGTTTTCCATTCAGATTCCTGAGTCCTCTTGCTGCAGTTCCTTTCGTTACTCTTTCGGCACTTGGGCTGTTCTACTTCGGGTTTCCTGGTGTGAGTACTCGAGCGTTCATTCTGGTATACGCACAAACAACAACTGATCCTATGCTGGCATTTTTAGGTGGCAAATTGTATAGAAATTGGTCTACCGGCAATTCTTCTCCTGGTGTTCTTCTCACAGGTAAATATTTCTCATCCTGATGGTGGCATTGGAAGTATTTTGGATTCTGGAATGTCACTGCTTTCTGCATATGCATTCAAATGGGATCTGGTCGTTGCAGTACGTTCCTCATGCCATCGGCGGGGGCAGCAACAGCAGGAGGGTGATCTTTGATAGGTTTGCCATCCTAATTGTTGTTCCAATTGTGTGGGTTTATGCACACATTCTGACAGTATCTGGCGCCTACAAGAACACACCTCCGCGAACCCAGTTCAGTTGCCGAACTGATCGTGCTGGCCTTATTAGGGGCTCTCCATGGTACTATCATAAATTGTACTCCAATGAATATTTGTTTATAATCAGCATTAAGTCTTCCCTGACTGTTCAGCAGCATATTCCCTTTGCTCATGTGCATACATGAACCTCACTCTTCCTTCACAGGAGACTATGCGGATAGATGTCCCCTTTTCAATTATCTGAATTTGTTGGATAAAGATATTTTGATACAAGCGCATATGCAAATTTCAATGCTGCATGAAATTTAATCTTGATCTTTGGATAAATAGAATTTACAGTCATTCATACAGAAGATAATAGAACGTGTACTAGTTGAATGATTGATTAGGATGTGTGGTTATTGTACCAATCTTATTTCTTCTTTTCTGAAATGGGAAACTTTGTTTGCCAAGTAGTGTAAAATTACTTCTTTGATAACAAATTGGAGAGTTCTTTGTCTCTTTAAAGAGCTTACATATAGAGGCTATAACAGATTTGACCACGAACTACTTAAAATGTTATAAGATCAGCTAGAATTTGGGAAATATCTACAAATAATATGATTCATATGTCATGCAGGATAAGAGTTCCATACCCCTTTCAATGGGGAAGCCCCATTTTTAATGCTGGTGATGTTTTTGTCATGATGGCTGCCTCTTGTGCTTCACTGGTTGAGGTCTGTGTATGAAGACCCAGTTACTTAATTATTCTTCGTTTTTTTCACTCTTAGTCAATTCTTCCATTACCTTTGTACAAACATTTTGTGCTGTATATGCCATCCTTTTGCCCTTAAGGATTAATTGATTTCTGTGACAGCATATGTCAACTGGTTGATGTTGTAGAAAGTGGTAAATATTTTGATCCTCAAGAGAAGCAAGTTTGGCTTCATAACTTACGGTTTTCTTCTGTGTACAGTCAACAGGTACTCTGATTGCTGTATCCAGATTAGCAAGTGCTACACCTGCACCACCTTCTGTCTTCAGCAGAGGAATTGGCTGGCAGGTACCCAAATCTGCAGTTACAACCCAAAATTGAGTAGTGATAACCAGTTATGTGTTCTGAATTATGTTTACCATGTGCAGGGAATTGGCATACTTTTAGATGGAATGTTTGGTACTGCAAATGGATCAGCTGTATCAGTGTAAAATTCTGAATAACTAAAAAAATCCGGATATTTTATATAAATTTATTTATAATTGAGAAAATAAATTACTTCAGTTTTCTGTATTTGAATTTTTGTGCAGTGAAAATGCTGGTTTATTGGCATTGACTGGAGTCGGAAGCCGTAGGGTTGTCCAAATATCGGCTGGTTTTATGTTTTTCTTCTCTGTACTAGGTAGATATCCATTTCTTATGGATGTAATGAAATCATATGCACACTTCCTGTGTTTGCTGTATAAATATCTGATCATCTTTACCTTTTATGGCTTTTTGACAATTATAACCTTGCAGGAAAATTTGGAGCTGTTCTTGCTTCAATGCCTCTGCCCATTTTTGCCGCTTTGTATTGTGTGCTGTTCGCCTATGTCGGTCAGTACTTCATCCCATTTATCTCAACATTCATTTGCATATTTCTGCCATCGCCAAATTTGCCCCTTTGAATGACATCTAACAAGTTTTTCCTGCTATTTTGAAACCTAAAGGACTGATTTAAAGGAATAGATGATTACTGTTAACCTGTTCCCTTTAATTTCATTCAACTACATGAGTCATGAGGCATGCATTTTCAGGTTGGAAAGCATGATTCACTAAATTTCTTAATCAGTCTAGTTAATCATGTATTTCACCTTAAGAACCACTAGCTAATCAGCTATCTATCTATGAACTATGAAAAATGTCATCATAGTAAAGGCTGGGAAATACATTTAGCTTCTGTGTCTGCTAGTTACATTTTGAATTTATGACTATAAACCTTGGATCAGCTAAACATGTTTGTCTAGAATGGAAAGAAAATGATATAAAGTAACATGAAAATTAAATAATATGCACAGTCCTCTGATGGCTGACAATGATGTTGTGTATTTGGACACATGAATGCAGCTTCGGCAGGACTCGGATTCCTTCAATTCTGCAATCTGAATACCATGAGGACAAAATTTATTCTCGGTTTCTCCTTCTTCATGGGCTTATCTATCCCGCAATATTTCAAGGAATACCAAGTGATAGCTGGTCATGGCCCTGTGCACACCAATTCAAGAACAGTAAGCCATGTCCTGAACATATATAAGCCCTCTCTCAGTTAAAACATACCTTTTTGTTAACACTACATGCTGCAATATGTAGGAATTAAGACAGTGCATCACTGATCTTGAGACATTTTCTTGCCACCTGATTGATCATGACTTGGTGTTGTATCAAATTGATTAACTTTTCGTTACCTTATCCCGATTAATTTGCAGTTTAATGTGATGATGAATGTGATATTTTCATCGCCTGCAACGGTGGCGGTCATTGTCGCCTACTTCTTGGACTGCACCATGTTGCGGGGGGAGCCATCGACGAGGAGGGATCGGGGCTGGCATTGGTGGGACAAGTTCAGAAGCTATAAAACCGATCCGAGGAGCGATGAGTTCTACGCCCTCCCTTACAACCTTAACAAGTACTTCCCATCACTCTGATCAGAGGTCTCTCTGCATAGAAAGAGAGAGAGAAAGGTGGGTGGGTGGGTGTGGTGGATAAGTAATTACTTATGATACTGTGTACTACGTTTTTTTTTCTGTACCTGTGATATCACATTGACATTTAATTGTTGGGCTTAAAAGTTACAACCTGCAATTTTAGCTGATAGTAGCCGCTTGCACAATTATAGTTTGTCTACATTAGAATCCCACGTCTTTGTAAGAACATTTGAAAGAACTAAAAGGGCATAAATCCATGAAATTCGGATAAATTACACGGATGATCCTCCAACTTTGAATCGATTTTCAACTGATCCCCAACTTTAATTTGTAATTAGAACGCCCCTCATCTTTTATTTTCTTGCACGATTAGTCCTCTTAATCGGTGATAGTGAGTTTTCCGATTGCCTTGCATACGTGGCCGACACGTGAGTCGTTTCTCTCTCATCCACGTCATTTAAGTCATCCACGTCATTTAACGCTTCAAACTAGATGAATTACACAGATCGTCCCCCAATTTTGAGTCAACTTCTAAATAGTTCCCAACTTGATATTATTGCACGATTCATCCACTTGATCGGTAAAAAATAGTCTTCCGATTATCTTGCGACGTGACATAATAAAATATAATAAAAAATTTTAATTAGTTGACATCACATAATAAAAAATATTATAAAAATTTAAAGACGCGAATGAGCTGACAGATGAGGGGTGTCAACCCCCCTCTCCAAGCTCGCCCTTTGGCGAGTTGGCATAGGGGGCGCCGACCCCCCTTTCCAAGCTCGTCCACTGGCGAGCTTCGCACAAGGGTGCCAACGCCCCCCCGCGAGCTCGTCGGCGACTCTAAAATGACTCAAAGTAGAGAGACTATAAAAAATAAAATAATAGGAGTGTCGACGAACTCGAGAGGCGACGTTAGCGCCCTTTGTGCGAAGCTCGCCAGTGGGCGAGCTTGGAGAGGGGGCCGGTGCCCCCTATGCCAGTTCGCCAAAGGGCGAGCTTGGAGAGGGGGGCCGGTGCCCCCTATGCCAGCTCGCCAAAGGGCGAGCTTGGAGGGGGGGCGACACCCCTCCTCTGTCAGCTTGTTCGTGCCATGAAACTTTTATAATAATTTTTATTATGTGATGTTGGCTAGTTAAAATTTTTTATTATATTTTATTATGATACGTTGCAAGATAATCGAAAGATTGTTTCTTACCGGTCAAATGGATGAATCGTGCAATAATATTAAAGTTGGGGGACTATTTAGAAATTGACTTAAAGTTGGGGGACGATCCATGTAATTTACCTAGTTTGGAGCGTTAAATGACGTTGAAGACTTAAATGACGTGAATGAGAAAGAAATGGCTCACGTATTGGCCGCGTATGTAAGACAATTGGGAAACCCACTATCACTGGTCAAAAGGACTAATCGTGCAAGAAAATAAAAGATGATGGACATTTTGGTTACAAATTAAAGTTGGGAAACTAATTGAAAATCGACTCAAAGTTGGGGGACCATTCGTGTAATTTACTCATAAAATTTTGAAGCTATTTTGCAATTCAGATGCGGAATTAAACATTTTCTTGTTCATCTCTTTTTTTTTTACTCAAACATGAATGTTAATACCATTTCCTTTTTTTTCTATCCCTCCAACATACATATCAAACTTGTATGCACAAGAAATAGAAAATATGCATTCTACCTACTTTTTTTTTAGCAGGGGTGTGGAGTAGGTTGGGTCGACTCGCGAACCTAATGATCCGACCGACCTCGACCTCAAGACCTATTTTTTAATTTTCTTATTTTTTTATTTTTTAGCTTATATTTTTATAAAAAAAATTAAAATAAAACATTTTAAATGTTTAAAATAATATCTAAATGCAAAAATTTTTAAATAAATATTATATAATATTTTAATATTAAATAATAAAAAAAGTAAGAAAAATATTTTAAAAATATGATGATCGGATAACCCAACCATCCAACTCGATTGTAAATCAGGTCGAGTTAGATTGGATCCAACCCTTAAAAGGGGATTATCAAGTCGCTTTGTGGTCGGGTCGGGTGAAACTTCACCCTATTTGATTGTTGGTACAAAAATGTAAATTAGTTTATGTGATGGCTTTTTTTGTGTGTACGCACTCATAATGTCTTATCATCAATCATCACCGTCATTTCCTAATACATGATGCTGCTAGTTCGATTGATTTGTTTTAAATAATTTTGTAAAAAAATTATACCGGTTTGTTGCGCCTAAATTTAAAAGTCCGTGAACAACAAAGCTCATAGTAATTTTATTTTATTAGTACGATTTTCTTCACGATGCAAAAGAGATTTGATGCACTCCATTTATATATGCCCTATCGAATCTGATGCACTCATTTATGCGATTTCAATAAAAATAACACCAACAAAAAAAAGAAAGCATATATCAAGTTTTAAACTTTGAAATTGATATTATTTTGATCTATAATATATATTGTTTATGTTTTGAATTATCAAATTGAATCAAGAGTTAGGGTGGAGTAGTAAGCGGCTCCTCCTCCCTTAAGCAAAGTCTCGAGTGGCTCATCCTCGCTTAAGCAAGGTCTCAATTGGAAGCCTCACTTCTCACTGTCAGGTATGCGACACAGGGCAAACTTAACCGAATTAGTTGGGTTCGATAATGGATCGAT
Organism: Pontederia crassipes; assembly: GCA_030549335.1. Classification (NCBI taxonomy): domain Eukaryota; kingdom Viridiplantae; phylum Streptophyta; class Magnoliopsida; order Commelinales; family Pontederiaceae; genus Pontederia; species Pontederia crassipes. The sequence goes on along the minus strand of CM060184.1, from coordinate 39,430,484 downwards.
CTCTAACTTGTAGATAGTGCGCTACTTAGCGCCGTGCGGATTGAGTCTGCAGCACCGCTTTCCAAATACTAGAGGCTGACCACCCAAAAAAATTGAAATGATCTTAACTTTTTAATGTATTTAAGGAATGTGTGGACCTAAAATGAATTCACATACGTGGATTCATAATGATGATCCTTGATAAATAGTTTTTAGAATAAATTTATAATTAATTTAATATTATAATTGATATATATATCAACGATAATGCACATGGGTGAATCCACTTTAAATCCACACGATCTTTTTAAGAAACTTTTAAATTAACATCCTTTTGATCTAATAATAAAAAAAGTTTATGTTTTAAGTCAGATAAAAAATGTTAATTTAAAATTTTAAAATATAAGATTTCACATTAATTTAACTAATAATGACAATAAACAATTAAAATATTGAGTCTAGAAGTACATAAGTTTTTAAAAGTCATATATAATTATTTATTTATAAGATGATGATGAAGAAGAAGATGATGAAAGCATATCAATAGTAAAACATTTCTGATGATGATTATTATGATTGCATTTTGTCACCCTTATGATGATTTCTTATTATCTCTTTGATCTTATATTAATATGCTTTAAAAAAGATTATTAACACCATGTTTATCAACTCTTGTTGATATAACGATTCCTTGTGATCCTTTACATGGTGATGACCTCGTGACGATGATGATCGACACTCATTTATAATGATTTACTATGATCTATCTTGACATTTGTTCTTATGATCTTGATTTATGAATCTCTTATGATAATGTCTGTACTCCTTATATAGTGATGATGTTCCTATAATTTACCTTCTTGTCTATCATGATATCTATAATGCTTTTACCTTTACATATTGAGTTGCAAAACTCATAGGAAGGTTTATCTTCTTTGCATCTTCATATGTGCAGGAGTAGGTCCAAATGATGAAGGTCGTCAACGGTGACTATTCAAGTTCATGGTTGCAGCACATGATCGTCATGAGTCATTTATTTCCTTATTATGAGGACGATATTATATAAGCCATTTAGGACTTATATGATATTTTTCTTATTAGACTTCCGCACATTATGATGATTACTCTTCCGCTTATGTTTTCATTTTTAGTTGATAAGTTAAAGTTTCTTTTTTCTCAATATGATATCCACGTATGTACAAGTTGTATCATCCCCTAAGGCATATTCTGCCACATGGCGTGATATGTTTTGGGGACGTCAAAATAAGGTATCAGAGCCTAATGTCAAGAAATTTTTATGTCCTATTATCTATCCTATGATGGCATGGTCCATGGGTCACGAGTAATCATCGCATCACCTGAAGTCATGTCGAGTAAGTTTATCCCTCTTTCATAAGTTAAATGATTATGATGACAACTTATAACTCATGATATTTGTCTATGCTAGTATTGATCTTATTGATCTTAATGATGATTATTAATGATGAAATACTCTTTGAACATAGAGCAATCTCATAATGTGGCAATTGATAATGTCAATATTTATCTTCCATATGATCTCATCATATTTTTTTCGTGTCACAATTCACATTGTCCATCGTTCTATGATGATAAAGTGATGATTCAATGATGATTTGATCAAATGTCTATTATTTATCTCATATATGGCCTCATCGATGTTGTTGACCATGTTATCAAGGAATGACTCTTTCATGATGATGTTTTAGTGAAAGTTACTAGCATAGATTGATCAAATAATGATGACATGACATTATACCATTATCAATCTTATAATATCATGATGACTCTATCTATGATGATGGGCAACGTCCTTAGTTAATCTATTGAACTCTTCACAGCATGAGTTGCCTATGAAAATGATGATCCCTTCATGACATAAGTTACATGATGATGATGACTATATGGGAATGCTCTACACCCCAAGTATCTTCTAGAGGTACCAATGTCGATCGAAGGTAAGATCTTTTCTTCATATGATTATGATGTGATTCTCGATATCAATTGATTGTCCTCTCATGACGTATAAGTGTTGTGCAAGAAGAAGAAGAAAATTACTTATTCACATGTGAACAAAAACCTATAGTTCGAAGTTGATTGTCATTTGATCTCCTTCTAAGCATGACCTCGATTTCAAAGGCCCATTAGATAATGACATTAGCTAAAATGCATGAACTAAAGAAGAAAAGTTGGGAACTTCAAGACAAGTAATTTATTAGATTGAGTGTCTCGTCTTTAGGTGTGCTTGATCTTTTGTAAAGAAGAAGGATAGCTCTATAAAGATAGGCATTGATTACAAGATGTTAAATAAGGAAACCATCAATAACAAGTATCCATTACTGTGTATAGATGACCTATCTAAGGCCATGATGTTGCTGAAGAAGATGTATCAAATGATGTATAATCACTATGAATTTTAATGATGCCATTTGGACTAACGAACATCCCTCAAACTTTCATGGACCTCATAAATAAGATCTTCAGACTATACTTAGATTTATTTAGAGAGCCCAAGCAACATATAGAACATATGAGGAATATGCTTGACACTTAGATAGCATAACCTATAATGCAAAGTCATAAAAAGTAGGAATTCTGACAGAAGAAAAATAAGGTAAGTCATTTGACTTATGATCTCGAACTAGCGGTAGTGTTTGCTTTGAGACACTACATGTATGGAGTTCCTAAAAGATTTTGAGTTTTCCATGAATTATTAATTGGAATCAGACGAAGGCAGGAAGGTTTGCTAGTCTTGATAAGGCTGCGTGAGTGTATAAAGATGAAGGAACTAAGTATGTAGAGTTCAAATGATGAAATCCTAAAAAGAAAAGTACCGAATAAATGTCATAAGACTAAGTTTATAATCCATGGAAGTACAAGAATGTGCAAAGAGTTTTATATGGAATGACATGAAACATGAAAAACAAAATATATGTTTCTAAGTACTCAGTATGTCACAAGAAAAGTTAGAACACCAAAAGAGTTATGAAACAGTGATGCATGATATCAATGATTCTTTAAAAAAATGTTCCTATCTATGATGATGATTTTACCTTATGAGGCTTGGTCGTATCATTGTTAATTCCCTTATGATCATGCACAATGATTATATGATTTATGATCAATCATATTCCATAAAGATGATGATTACCCACAACAAGAAAACTACATATTAGCGACGCAAAATAACGTCTCAATCGCTAATGACACTACATCGACGCCATGAGTTTCGGCATAGCGTCCTAGTTAAGTCACAAAATCGTGATGCTATTGACCTCTCAATAGTGCTACATTCGCGTCTACTTAATGTTTCACAATATAGACATTAAAGTCGGTGCTATAGAAATGCCCATTAGACGCTATAATTTCGCGCCATGAAGTAAAAATGCTCGGCAGAACTTAGCGCTATTGCAGCGTCGAAATAGTTCGATGCGCATCTAGCGTCTCAAGAACTAGACGCCCTGTCGATGCTAGTTTGGAATGGATATGGACGCTGGACGTTTGCGTGGTTTGGGCGCCGCGATATGCGACACGACGTAGCGTCACAAGAGATGCGATGCTATGTAGACGCCAATATATGTGTAATTAGAGATCTTACCTGGGAAGCTGGTGAATCGACGGCGAAAGATGCTACCTACAATGGCCATGCTTGGTACTATTTTAACACTATAATTAAAAAATAGATTAACTATATGTTATATATCTATATATGTTATATCTATTTTGACGCAACCCCATACACTTTAATATATATTATATGTGTACCTTTGACATATATATGTATCTCTATATAATTACTTATATATGCCTATCATATGTGTGTTTCTATATGTTAATATATATTATCTATATTATACTCATATATATGTATTTTGATGCAACCCCACATATTTTAATATATATCATATGTGTACCATCGACATATATATGTATCTCTATATAATTACTTATATATGTCTATCATATGTGTGTTCCTATATGTTAATATATATTATCTATGATATACTCATATATTATATGTGTACCTTCGACGTATACATGTATCTTTATATAATTACTTATATATGCCTATCATATGTGTGTTCCTATATCCTAATTATACATATATTATTTTTTATATTCTTAATCATGAATTATGATGGTTGAAACAAAATAGTCCATTTTCGCGCCACCATGAAGACTCAGTAGCGTCTATAGAGCGGCATAATAGAGCCACAACGGAGGTCGACGCTACAGAGGCACTATTGGCGTCTCCCTAGCGTCGCTTTGTTGAGTCGCTAAGGTTATGGTGACGCTAAGAAGACGCTAGTGTGTCGCTGAACAAAATTAGCGACTCATTAGTGTCTTTATAATGCCTCATTATCCGACTTTTTTATTATCCTTACTTAATCGGGTACATATTGACATATATATACGCATATATACAACGCATACACATATACATACTATTTTCACTTAATCTTGCACATATAAATATATACATAAACATATATACTTTTAATACGTATATATATACACGTTATTGTCACTTAATCTCACATGCATATAGATATATAATACATATACATATACACATTGTTGTGACTTAATCTTGCACATATAGCATATACATACACTTATATATTGATATACATAGATATACTTATAAACTTATAATATATATAGACCTAACATACGTGCATACATGTGAATATACACTTATAGTTTATATATATGTAGACCTAACATACATGCATACATACATTATATATTTATATAGATATACATAGATATAATATAAAGTTAAAGAAATCAATATCGCGTCGACATAGCATCGACATGTACGCAACGCCAATGTCGAGTCACATCAGCATCTAACTAGCGTCTCACACTTTGGCGACGCTAAAAATGATCTTAAATCCCTAGGTTCTTCCCCGTTTTTGTACTTTTCACTATTTACTTTTTACTAAATGGTTCTTCTTTGGGACACCGATCAATGACCTCCTCCGCAGGACGCCGACCTCCTCCGCGAGACGCCAACCTCCTTCGCGGGATGCCAACCGACGACCTCCTTCGTGGGACGCCGACCGACGATGGCTCTGACGACGTTGGCAACTTCGACTGACGACGTCGACGGCTTTGTCGACTCCGCCCAATGCCTACCGCCTTCCTCCGCCTCCTCCCCCCGGCACCGCCATCTTCCACCTCCTCCGCCCACCGCCTTCCTCCTCCACCGTCCTCCCCCACTACCCTCCACCGCTGCCCTCTATCGGCTGGAATTGCTCCGTCGCTCCTCTGCCGGACGGTAAGTTCTATTTGTTAATTTAGATGAATATATGTTCTTAGTTATATTAACTTGAAAATGTGCTTTCACTATATGAATATCATGACTTGAAAAATAAATGAACAAATTAAATATATTATTCCGAATTATGCATCAAATCTGTATTCGATGAGGTTCAACTTGAAATCAAATACTAATAAAATATTATCAACTTTTTTTATTTTTTTTATCGTGTTCTCATTTTACTCAACATAGAATGTGGATGAATATTACTGTTAATTAAAATGAGAACATTGAAAAAAGAAACTAGAATATGATAATTCATTGATCAGTAATGACGATAAAGTACTTGAAATATGTGATTTTGAACTTTATAACATCAAAATCACATGTTTCAAGTACACAAATTTATTGACATGTGACTTAATGTTGTCCGTTACAAAAATGGCAAAGCGGGTCATAGTTGAATTCGTCATTAGAAGGATAAATGTGGTGGTATAATAGAAGAATATAAGAATGGTGTTGATGAATTTATTAATGTGGCATATCAAAATGAAGGCGTTGCTTCTTCATATGGCAAAATCTTATGCCCATGTCAGAAGTGCAAATATTATCGGTGCAAAATAATCTTATCTATTGTGTACAGTTGATGTGAACTTTTTGTAGTTATGAAATTATGGATTTTCGCACTGAAAATAATTCTAGTCACGTTTTAAATTTACTCTAGAGTTCACGCAACTGCAAGTGCACATGTCGAGTAGAAACCCTGAGTTGTCGTAACCCCATTGATTTAGATCAATTACTTGTTCTAATTATATCCCAAAAATTGTCACAAAATTATTAAGAATAAATCGGATAAAGAAAAGAACATAGATTACCAGAAATTATTCTAATTATATTAAAAAATGACTAAAAAGTACAGAGATGATCCGAGTACTCAGCCACCAGGTAATATTTCTTGGAAGGGATTCACATTTTTAATTTGTATTTTTTGATATATAATTTATATGATTATAATGTTTATATGATTGTATAATCTTTTTTATTTCATAGAGGACCTTGATGTTTGGGAGGAGGTGGCCGACACAACATGAGGATACTTGTGTGGCCTCGGTACAATCGCTCAGATACCTAGGAGGAGCGAAGGATATGCAGGCGACCCATTTGCTCCGAGCTCATCTGCCGCACTTGAGATGACGCAGCTATCATAGCAACTATCGCAGCAGCTATCAGAGCAGATATCGCAACAGTTGACTCCGCTATTGTAGGCGATTCAGGGATTGATCCTGACGCAGAATCAATCCCCGCGAGGCTATGGACCGAGCATGTCGGGATCAAACATCCGAAACGACAACAATAGCTCCCAAACTTAGGATAGAAACAAACCAAACTATACTTTTGTTACTTATAGACTTGTTATTAGATATACGTATAGTTTGTTAGTTCAGTTTATTACTTTTCATATTCTTATCTTAACTATTGTGCCTGTGATGATTACTCTTTCATATTATGCATGTGATGAATATCAATGCATCTATATACATTATATAATCGTATGGTGTGGGAAGGAAAAAAATATAGTTGTATGGGTCAAAAAAGTCTGCAATTAGCGCCTCCGTAGTGTCACCCTAACGTCGCCGACATCTCCTTAGCGTCAAAGACCTCGCATCACATTCGCATCTCATTGGCGACGCAACAAACATGATATTGACCTCACAGTAGCACCGCAATCGCGTCAACTAACGCATAAAGTTAGTGTCTCTTGAGCGTCGGCATAGCGCCTCACATATCGTGCCACTTTAGCGTCCCCCTAGCGACGTCTATGTATTGCTCCCAACCAAACATCATGCGTCATCGTAACGTCGAGATAGCGTCTACAGTTGGCGCTAGTAGCGTCACTGCTTTCTTTGTCTCTATTGCAACGCTATTAGCCAACGATATTCAGCGTCGCATTTTGTCGGTGCTATTTAGACGATAAAGTAATGCTATATATTTCAGAGACACAATAGCGTCGTGTTAGCGTCTCGTTCATTGGGTCTCTATTCTTCGATTTTCTTGTAGTGACCAATGATGATGAATTACATCCAATGACACTATTAAATTTTTTATGATGATCATTGATTTTATAAGTCGATGTATCTTATGACTACTGATCTTAATGAACCTCATGATAATGATTTTCTACTATAATGCTTGGATATGACATTGTTGATCTTATCTATACATATGATGATTTATTACGATGACCATCCTATGATTGAATAATGATCGTAAATTATAATGATCTACCTATGTCAGACAACCGAAGTGATTGATTGTTCTATGATATTGTATGGTTATATAATCGACCATACTATATGTAACCTTAAAATTCTTAATCCTAGGATTGTCTATTATCATGCCATATTTCACATGATTATGATTTTTATGACCACTCTCATGGAATTAATCATGAGATAATGTTTTATTTTGCATCCAACGATGCCTATTGATTCTATTTTTGCACCATGATGTCAATTAATGTTAAGAACAATTATAAGACATGCTCAATATTTCATTTGAGGTCGTGTATGGGATACCTTACCGCTCACCTCCATGTTTGGAATGAGGTAGGTGATAGAAAGTTTCTAAATGCCTAATAGATAAAAGAAAAATAAAATACTATGACAAGAAAGTGCAATTGATAAAAAAAAGAGGACGAAGGCAACTTAGACACGGTAGAAGTTCTATGCCAATAAATTTCGGCCGGAATAGATCTTTAAAGTAAATGATCAAGTATTCTTGAAGGTTCCACTACTAAATAAGGCATAAGGCTTATTAAAAAAGGGAAACCCAAGATATGTAAGTCCATTTAAGGTGTTGGATCTCTCCATCTTATGGGCGAGTGCATCATGTCTTACACATCTTGATGCTTCATGTCTTACACATCTCGATGCTTCGAAAGTTGGATAGAGAAACACCTGATTCAAATTATTGATTTGATAGTAACAAAATTCATCCATATGATTTCATGACATCTTCACATATTTTCTTATGATGATCTAAAGTTGACCTTTTTTCCAAGAGCCGTAATTAATTTCTTGTGATAAAAAAATAGGATAATATACTAAGAAGAATAAAGATAAAATGAGGATTTTCATTGACTAGCTAATGAGTTTTTTACAATCTTATGTGAGGCAATCCCCTATATAATGGGGTACCCACCATGATACTGATCCATCATTGACATAATTGCTACACTTTATTATGGTTGCATGACTTACCCTAAAGTAAAGTGTTTTTCAAATTATATGAATGATGGAACGAAAAGATGAACCTCGCGACGAATGAAAAGATGAAAGGAAGTGTTATATCTTTGCCCCAATATATATGATGATGAAAGCTCTATGAGCTTAAGATTATGAAAATGGAACAATGATGAGCAAATGTCTTTTAGAGTGAAAGATTAACTATCACATGAATGACTTGAAGCTTCTTTTTTGGTAAAATCTTACTCGATGACTAAATTTGAGTACAAATTTTATTTTAAGCGATTTATAATATAACACCCGACACAATTAAGGAAAAAAGAGATAAAGATCAAACCAAATAGAAAAAAAGGGAGAAAATAAGAGAATAAGGAGATAAAAATCAACCAAGAGATAGAAAAGAAAAAGGAGCTTAGTTTAACACAAACTAAAATTCTCTCTTCCCCTCCACAGAAATTTCTCCTTCATATTTTTTTTTGTTTCCCTCTCATTCATGCCCTCTCCTCCCACATACATCTCTCCTTTAAAAAATTATGGCACCAACACTATAGAAAATAAACCCCAAGATGGTGCCACACCTATAGGAGAACACCCGAGAACGTGGATGATGCACTAAAACAAAGAGCGGTGATCCGAGGAAGAGAAAATAGAGGAAGATGACAAAGAAGAGGAACGTGAAGTTTTGACGAAATCTTCACAAGATATATAATTAAGATAAATTTGTCGGTAGATTCATCATTATGGACTATAAGCACATTGTTAATGATTCTGTACTACCCTCAATTGTAGTTATGTTTGATATGAAGATGTTTGAGGTCAGAAATCGCCGAAAAGATGATTGGGAAGTTCACTGTGCGTTCGCAATTTTTTGAACATAAGAATCCGGCCCGGGCTCTCTGTAACCTAGCTCGGATTGGATGTTGTCCGGACTGAGTTCTTTGCAATTTGGCCTGAGTCTGGCATGCTAGAGCTTTCAAGCTCTAGTCCATGATGAACTCGGCTCAGGTTGAGGATGACCCGACCTAGGTTCCATCCCGATGAAGCTCAAGATGTGCCCGCTCGCCCGACCGGATCGATGCATAAACCTAGCCTAGGTATGACCCCCGGCCCAGGTTCATGATGACAATGACTTCCGAACTTGGCATGGGTTCTTCCTATACTCAGCCTGGGATTTTGACCAATGGATGATGTTTTAAGCATATGTTGGCTCATATCCTTAGTCCTGACCTATGTTATGATGATGATTATAATGTTCATGCACTTATTATTTCTCTCCATGATATTATCTTATAGTCCTAATATAAGTCATATATATTATGATGATGTTCCATTATAACTCTTGATTATCGTGATCTCATGATCTTTTGAACCTTCCTATAATAAACCATTTATGTTCTAATAAGTTAAATTAAAACCTACAATATAAAAGACGAAAAGTATTAAATGATGAGCTCTTATTGTTATAGGCCAGTGACTATCAGTTAAAGGGAGACTATGGTTCGTCATGGCTGCTTATGACTAGTTATGTGTTGACGATGTCGATTTGGAGTGAGTTTACTCTCCACGGGTTGAAAGATATCCCATTATAAGTCAAAGATAAATTTATAAGATCAAGATGGTGATGAAGAAGATGAAAGCATATTAACAATGAAACATTTCTCATGATGACTATTATTAGATTTTGCCACCCTTACAATGATTCCTTATCATCTCTCTAACATTATATTACTATGTTTAATCATCTCTCTAACATTATATTACTATGCTTTAACAAAGATTGTTCACACCATGATTATCTACTCCTGCTCCTATAATGATTTCTCATGGTCATTTATATCATGATGACCTCATGACAATGATGATCGACAATCATTTATGATGATTTATTATGATCTATCTTGACACTTATTCCTATGATCTCAAGAAGATGTAATCTTGATTTATGAATCTCTTATTATTATGTCTTTACTCCTAAAATGGTAATGATATCATCGTGATGTTTTACCTTCTTGTCTGTAATCATCATTTTTGTGATATTTTAATGTTATTTACCTATTGAGTTGCAAAATTCATAGGGAGGTTTCTCTTGTGCATCTTCTTATGTGCAAGCGCATGTTCAAATGATGAATGTAGCCAATAGTGACCAATCAAACTCGTGATGGCAATACTGTCATGAGTCCTTTATTTCCTTATTATTAAGATGATATATTAAATGAGTCACTTTAACTCATGACTTTTTTTGTTAGTATGATTACTCTTCCGCTTATGTTTTTATTTCTAGATAACCGATCAAAGTCTTTTTTTTATCAATATGATATTCATGTATGTATGTATATATAACTCAGCATCCCAAAGAACGTATTTTGTCACATCGTGGGATACATTTTGAGGGTGTAACATAGAGTGTCCCAAATCATCGCCGAGCCCACACGATCGAGGAGATAATGACTCTCGAGGCAGAGAGGGAGAAAATCTAGGCAGAGCAATGGGAGAGGCGACGAGTTGGTGACATGCTGATGGCACTGTTCCTCTATCTTGATTTGATGCTCGAGATCAGGAAATATTGTTGGAAGGTGATCCAATGAGTGATTACTTTGCAAGAGATTGTGGATTTGATTCTGGTCCCAACCCAAGCTGTTGATGAAATCATTAATAAAGATAGATCGGAGGAGATCACTAGTAATTGAATTGTCGGTGTCTTCATCTACGATCCTGCTGACCGAATTGTTTTGAGGCACACCAACAGTGAAATAATGGCCAAGAACAGGAGCGGGAAGAAAAAGGAAAAGTTATGAGCCACTTCTATTGCCTAGAGAGATCATGATCTATTGCAGTGTACAACAGTAAGAGTGTCAAAGTATTAGTTGTCATTATGTCCACGTAGCAGCCGTGAGATAATGAAACCACTTCTTTTGGTATTGTGTTGATTTCGGAGCAATTAATCAGATCTGAAAACTATTCATATTGGAGCAATGCTTTGTTTAACACCTTGTTGGTGAAAAACAAGCAAGGTTTTGTAAATGGTTCCTTTACAATTTGTTACAAAATGAGGGAGAGAGATCACACAAACATAGAATAACACAAAGATTTACGAGGTTCACCCTAAATCGAGTTACGTCCTCGGGAAGCGACGGCTCTCTTTGTTATAGAATAATAATGATTACAAGGATAGGTTTATGTCTGGACCCTAGAAAGTTTATATAGGCACTCCCTTATTTAGATGATAGGAACTATAGACCGATTGAAACTCTGAATTAATCCTCCAAACTAGGACACCTATCTCATGATAAAAAAATAAATCAATTTCGAATCACATACAGCGAGACCTCCTAAAAGAAAATCTATTGAAGCGCCTGATTACGTAGGGGGACCACGTAGGGTTACATCTGGGTTCAGATTCAAGGCATTATCAACACGATTGATAAGGTTGATCCGATCTATCAACATCTATGAAAGAGATGTAATGCTATAGTATTATCTTGGATCATTGCTTCTACTGTTAAAGGATTACTTAGTAAATCCTCTTTTACCCTTACAACCGATGTAGTGTGGGCTGATTTAAAAGAGAGGTTTAAAAACATAAACATAATGCTATGCAGATTTATTTTGTGGACAATGAATTTTTTTCTCAATATTTTTAGAATCGGACCGGCGACCGGATCAAACTTCTTATTGGGTCAAGGTTGGACCGATCCGATCGGATTCGATTGAATTGAACCAGATTTTATTAAAATAATATTATTTATAATAATTATAAAGATATAATATAAGTTATATGATATAGTATATGAATATTGTACCAATAGCCTATTAATAATATTAAAAATTAATATAACATACATTTTATTTATTAAAAGTTTTCATAATAATTAACATATAAATATAAATAGATTATTATTAATTTAAAATTTATTATTTATTGATGATAGATGCTATATTAATAATGGCAGGGAGAGACAGATTGGTGAGCAAAGAAGTGGACTCTATTATCTTCATGAATATGAAAGATTGAATAATGTACTGGTTGCTGCAAAAACTGAGATTCAGTGTTTAGCATAAGAGGCTAGGACACCTACCATATGGTAGAATGCAACTGTTACCTTTCATTAAAGGCTACAATGCTAAAGAACATGTACATTGTCCAATATGTTTTTTTTAGCGAGACAGACTCATTCATCTTTTGTTCAAACTGAAACGAAATATGTCGAATTGTTTGATTCGATTCATATCGACACTTGGGGTCCTTTTAAAACTCCAACTTACAAGGGATTCTACTATTTTGTGACTCTTGCTGATGATATGTCAAGAATGGTGTGGATATACTTGATTAAGCAAAAAATAACTAATTGTTATTCTATTTTACTTGATTTTCTTAATCTGGTCAAAACACAATTCAGCTCAAAAGTTAAAATTATCATATCTAATTATGGCTCAGAATTCCATAATTTGAAGTGCATGGAGGTTTTCAGCTAGGGGCATCCATCAAAGTACATGGGGTTGTTGAGAGGAAACACGAATTCATTCTTGAAGTAGCTAGAGCTCTTCTGTATCAGTCTCATTTACCTATAAGATTTTGGGGTGATGTTGTGTGGGGTGCAGTACATATTAGGCTTATTTCCTCTGACCTCCTCTAAACTATCGCGAATTACCACATCTAACACCAAACTACGAACTTCATTTTTTGAGTACCTAAACTATCGCATTTTTTCCAGTTTGGTCCTTCCGTCTAATTTCATGAACTTTTTGGTTAACTTCGATTTTTTTTATTTGTGAAAAGACCATCATACCCCTCCTTAAGTGTTAGTCTACTTTTACATAAAATAATATATAATAATGAATATAAAAATATTAAAAAATAATACTGCCGGGGGCCACGCCCCCATGTCGTCGGAGCGAAAGGGCCCCCCTCCCCCAGTGAGCTCGCCGGCGCGCGCGAGGGCAGCGAGATCGCTCAGGGGGCGCCGGCCCCCCTTTTGTTTTTGGCACAAGAATGAACACAAAACTTCATCATTATGTAGCAGATCTAATCCCTCAGCAGGATTAGGAGACAACGCAGAAGACTTTAGATAACTAACAAGTTGTTTATCGTGTAGTAGAACAAATACAATGAAAGATCTATATGAACTCTGAACAATCCAAGAACTGAGAAGACTTGATACCAAACAAACTTCTAAGGCTGCTGCTGGGCGTCGATGTAGCCGGCGTCCATGAGCACCTTATCACGCTTCACGATCTCGATGTCCTGGTCGACCATCATCTTGACCAGATCCTGGAAGCTGACCTTGGGCTTCCAGCCTAGCATCTTGCGGGCCTTGGTGGAATCCCCCTTCGGACTATCGACCTCTGCTGGCCGGAAGTACCTGGGATCTATCACCACATGATCCTTCCTTTGAGGGCGAGATAGCTGAAGGTCGCCTGCAGGAATTCTTCCACTGTGTGGGAATCCTCAGTGGCCATAACGTAATCACTGGGCTTGTCCTGCTACAGCATGAGCCACATGGCCTCGACGTAGTCTCCGGCGAAACCCCAGTTGCGGGCCGCCAAAAGATTGCCTAGGAAGACCTTGGTTTGGAGTTTGACCGCGGCCGATGGCGCGGGTGATCTTGCGGGTGACGAAGTTCTCTCCACGGCGAGGGCTCTCGTGATTGAAGAGAACGCCGTTGCAGGCGAAGTGGCCATAGGCCTCGCGGTAGTTGACTGTGTAGCAGTGCGCGGCGACCTTGGCGACGGTGTAGGGCGAGTGAGGATGGAAAGGGGAGGACTCCGACTGGGGCGGCGGCGTGGATCCAAACATCTTCGACGAGCCCGCTTGGTAGTAGCGGACGGCCTCGAGGAGGCGGAGGGTGCCGGTGGAAACAACGTCAGCGGTGTAATCCGGGATCTCGAAGGAGACGGCAACGTGGGACTGGGCAGCGAGGTTGTACACCTCGTCGGGGAGGAGACCTCAGCAACTTGTCCTTTCTCCCTCGTGCGCGGCGAGGGAGATTAGGGGGGCGCCGATCCCCCTTTCGCTTCAGTGCAGTCTTTTTTTTAATTTATTATTATATATTATTTAATAAAAGTAGAGTAACACTCGTAGCAAGGGTATAGTGGACTTTTTATAAATGCGAAAAATAAAAAAATAACAGAGAAGTCGACGAAATTGGATGAAAATATCAAATTGAAAAAATCACAATAGTTTAGGTACCCAAAAAATGAAGTTCATAGTTTAGGGTTAGATGTGATAATTCACGATAGTTTAAGGATGGTTAGAGGAAATAACCCTACATATTATAAACAAAACTCCTTTAAAAGTCTTGAATAACATCTCACCCTATTAGAAAGTTTTTAAAAGTCCTCCTGATCTTTCTCATTTGAGAGTGTTTTGATTATGTGACTAACAAGTTAATTCTGAATAAATTTGATAAAAGAGCTAAGGCAGTTGTGTCAGTTGTGTTTATGGGATATCCTTCGGTGCATAAAGGTTACAAATTCTTTGATTTGGAGTTTGGAAAAGTTTCAATAACTCGAGATATTAAATTTTGTGAGATAGTTTTTCCTTTCAGTGATCAAGAGATATTTAGAAAATTAAATCCAAGTGCTGAACATTCATTTCATAATATGAGGAGTGGATAGAACTTGGATTATTTTACTACAACATTGTCTCCCTGGAATTCTCCATGATCTTCAATTAGAACAAATTAATAATCAGTCCACTGATGCTATTCAGACCATTGATTCTATTCGGTCTTCCCCTATTCAGTCCCCTCTAAAAGAGCCTATTGAAATTTTGAAAGAAATACATTCTTCTCCTATTGCTACACAAATTTCCCGTGTAGAGAATTCTCCTATTCTACAAAGACCAAAGAGAAATACTAAATCACCAAGGTGGTTAAATGACTATATAGTCACTTCAGGTGAAAGCAGGATTCTCTTCCCTATGATATTAGGAATTTCATCTCTTATAACAAATGCTCTACTGGTTATGCTTCCTCTCAGCTTTGTCTAAGATGGAGGAACCTTCTTATAATATGGCAATAAAGGATCCAAGATGGATTAAGGCCATGCAAAAGAATTGGAAGCTTTGCAAAACAAAGGAACTTGGGAGTTTGTTTCTCTTCCACCTGGCGAAAAATCTGTAGGTTGCAGGTGGGTATACAAAGTGAAATTCATATCTAGTGGAGATTTTGAGAAGGTGTTGATTTTAAGGAGACCTTCTCCCCTTTTGCTAAGTTCGATGTCTCTTGACCATTGCTGCCAACAAAAATGGCTTTTGTTCCAATGGAATATAAACAATGCTTTCTTGAATGGAGACTTATATGAGGGGTCTATATGCAAATCCCATATGGTTTTGATATCAATGGGGAGTACGATGGCAAAGTGCATAAAGTAGTTAAATAATTATATAGACTTAAACAAGCATCAAGGCGGAACATCAAAATCACTGAAATCTTATTAAATTTTGATTTTCTTTAGAGCAACAATGACTACACACTCTTTACAAAAAGAAGAGGAGATGAGTTCCTTGCTTTATTGATTTATGTTGATGACATTTTGGTAGCCGGCAACAAGATCCATCTTATAGAGTCTACAAAAGCTTAGCATCTTACTTGAAGATGAAAGACTTGGGAGAATTAAGGCTCTTTTTGGGAATGGAAGTTTTAAGGTCAGCCTTAGGAATTTTTTTGACACAGCGAAAATATACTCT
Source organism: Pontederia crassipes (assembly GCA_030549335.1). Taxonomy (NCBI): domain Eukaryota; kingdom Viridiplantae; phylum Streptophyta; class Magnoliopsida; order Commelinales; family Pontederiaceae; genus Pontederia; species Pontederia crassipes. The sequence continues at coordinate 39,414,289 of CM060184.1, read as the reverse complement.
CGGCCTTTTTTCAGACCTTGGACTCTCAGGTTCTAAGCCTTGTGCTACTCCATTTGAATAACATTTGAAGTTAACCACACATGATATGATCTTCACTTCCCTGTAAATTGTACAAAAGGTTGATTGTTTGCTGAAATCTCTCACACGACTTGATATTCCTTTGTAATTAGACACTTAAGTCAATTCATGCTCCTAAAAATCACATTTGGAAGCCACCTACCGAGTCATGAGGTATCTCAAACAAGTTTTTGGAAGAGGTATGTGGTTCTCTACGAAAAGAAGTAGTCAAGTCACAACATATGCCAATGCAGATTGGGCTTCTTGCGCTTTCTCGAGAAGATCAGCCTTTTGTGTGAAGGTTGGAGCATCACTTGTATTGTGGAAATCTAAGAAGCAAACTGTTGTTGCAAGGTCTTTATCTGAACCTTGCACTTGTCGTGGCTGAGCTCATGTGGTTAGACAGAGTATTTTCTAAACTTGGCATGCCTTTGCAGCATTCCTTTGCAGTCTTTTCAGACAGTCATGTAGTCATTCAAATCACCGTGTTTCATGAGCATACAAAGCACATCAACATGGACCGTCATTAGGAAAAAAAATTGAATAAGCTGATTCAGCTGCAATACATTTTGACAAAGGATCAAGACCTGCTAACAAAAGGTTTATCCCGACAACTATATGAATATCTCACATTCAAGTTGGGACTTTTCGATTTATTTCAACCCCCAACTTAAGGGGGAGTATTGTTCAGAGATATCTTGCAGCAGCAATAAGAGTGTCAAAGTATCAGTTGTTATGTGCGAATCACAATCGTTAGAGCATTATGTCTCTCTCATATCATTTTACACTCTATTTATCTGCAATGTTATGCAACGTTATAAGTTTTTATTTTCTTCTAACTATAAATTGCATTGAAAAAGTCTTTGTAGTTTTAATTCTGCATTGAATAAAATTCAAATTCCTCCCAACTTCATCTCTCTTCTTCCTGCAGGCTCGTCAATGGCGACTGTTGGATCGTGAAGTTTCTGACAACTTCACCTAAGCATATACCATCGTCCGGCTCTTTGGACCTCCGATCTACTCTCAATTCTTCTCATTAAACCTCTGGTTCGACTTAAAACATCCGGAGGGGTCACACTTTTGGTTGTGGAACATCGATGGCTGATATGATGGTTTGCAATGATGCGTCTGGGTTAGCATGTCTGTATATTCCGTGTTGCAAGACATTTTCTTGGCATTCTGTACTTTATTTAGTATTTATATAAAAGATTAATGTCTAATTAAATAAATTCCTGAAACTTAATTTTTGAAAGTTGTCATTTGAGAGCTCAAGTTGAACCAATCGACTTTTATAATTTGCTAACCAATTCAACTCTGATTTCTTTCGATTATATGCAAACAACATGAATGAAATAGAGGAATATGGCCCTCCGACCCTCCGAATCCCGGAAACATTTTTTTATCTCTCTCATCACACACACGCAAGCTGCTACAATACACTACCACTGTGATTGATGGAAACAACACGAAAGGTCAATCCCTCCTTTCCAGCAGGACACTACACTTGCAGGCCTTTCTGTGTAGGCATATATTCTTTTATACATGAATTAGCAGCTCCAAGGGGCTTTTTTCCCTTCTGTTCCACTGATCTATTGCTTGCCATAACATTTTGCAGGGCTTTTCTTTTAACGTCGTGTTGACTCAATTACGACAACCGAAGGAAACTTGAGACTTTTACAAACGATATCCATCCCAATAGTAAGTGGTCTGAAGAAGTGATGCCACAGGAAGAGACGAAAAAAATTAAATATTATGCAACTATTTACAGAACCAAACATGAGTTGGTGCCACGTACGTATCTATTTCTTTCCTTTTTGAATTATTTATCCTCCAATTCATGAAACTGTAATGGTTATTTTGGTTTGCACACTAATCTATATGTAGTGGCACAGATCTTTATCTTTTAAAAGGATAAAAGAATGGCAACACCCTTATGAGCAATTTCTTCAATGCAAAGGCACAAACTTTGTATTGGTCATTTCCAGAGCACCGCCTGTACACAGAAGTCTCTGTGCTGCACCCGTATCAATACATTTGTGTCATCTTAAACATTGCATTCAATTGGTACGTCCTACCATTTCTACTCCTAACTCTGATGCCCACTCCCCACCTAATTAAGAAGATATATGTGCGAGACATCCACAAGTGCCACCTTTTGGTATCTGCGTCTTGCCAAAAGTTAAAACTACACCAACACGTCCGAGTCCCTACGACTGAAGCGTACTAAAATCATATATCACGCAAGCAAGTGCTTTGATCTGCACACACAGAGAGAGAGAAAGAGAGAGAGAGAGAGAGGTGATCAATGGGGAACTGTCAAGCGGCGGAGGCGGCCACGGTGGTGATCCAACACCCGGAAGGGAAGGTGGAGAGGGCGTACTGGTCGCTCAGCGCCAGCCAGGTCATGGCCGCCAACCCGGGTCACTACGTCGCAGCTGTCATTGTCACCACCCCCTCTTCCTCCACCAATAGCAATAACAACAGCAGGAACGCTGTTAACGGTGGTAAAAGCAACAGTGGCAACAGGAAGGCTGCGAATCCGGTGAAGCACCTGAAACTTCTCCGGCCGGACGACACCCTGCACATTGGTCATGTCTATCGTCTGGTCAGCTTCGAAGGTATACAACCTCATAATATATCCTCTCTCTCTCTCTCTCTCTCTCTCTCTCTCTCTCTCTCTCCCCCCCCCTCCCTCCCTTCCTCTGATTGATTCTAAAGTTTTGTGTGTGTGGCAGAGGTACTGAGGGAGTTCGCATCAAAGAAGCACGTCAAGCTGAGCCGACTGCTCGCCAAGAAGGTGGATCATAAACCAACCCGGTCGCCGAGGAGAACTAGCAGCAGCGTCGGTTCCTCCGCCTCTGCCCGCGGCCGCATCACCACCACGTTCTCCGCCTCCGAGGTAGGTGGGCGGTGAAACGCCAATTTTATTTTCAGAAAAGAGATAATGCTTAATTAAAGTATTCATTTCGACGAGTTAGCAACTGTAGGGAATCCGATAACAACATATATCTGCGCAATACGTAAAAGCTCGACGAGTCGCTGTCGCGTCCAATATCCCACGGGGTCTTCTTATCTCTCTGCTCAAGTCAGAAGTCATCGGACGCAAGAACCATAAAAAAGAAAGTAACCAAAGATCAATAACAAGTCTCTCGATAAGCAACCCTCCACGGCTCCACATTCATATAAGATCACAACCTCTCCGTCTGTCACCATATGTATATATATGTATTATTCATGGATAACGACAGGCAATGCATGCATATTTATGCTCAAGTGCCATGGAGCTAACGAAAGCTTCAAAGTAGCCGTAGAAAGAAATATTCAATTCCACAACTCTCATATGATCGCGTGTATACTAAGTTGTGTACTATTTCGTTTTCGACTCAGGAAAAGCCAAAGCCAAAGCCAAAGCCAAATCAGAAGCAGCAGCCGGAGCAGGAAAAGGGACGAGCGGAGGTGGAGGAGGAAGCAGCATCAGCAGCGAGAGTGGAGGCAGAGTTGGAGGAGGCGATGCAGCGCCTGATGGCAATAGGTGGTGGCAGCAGCGGCAGAAGCAGCAGGGCACCATATCGCCATCACGCCCAGTGGAGACCAGCCTTGCAGAGCATTGCAGAAGCTGGGACAACTGCCACTTGAATAGAGCGTTTACTCGCTTAATTACTAGCATCGATCGTGCATAAACTTTTCTTCATTATCTCTCCAGCGTATTGTACTTTTATATATATGGTGATCATAATAATGGTAATAATAATATATTAGCTTATTTTGTGATGAATCAAATTAAATGTAAGGTATCAAATTAAGTATATATTCCAACTGCTTCACCTTAAGAACCGAATCAAGGAGTTCTATCGTCTGGTTGGTTATACATTTTTTCTCTTGTTTTTGTTTGTTTGGATTCCATCGAGCAGCGCTCATAAATAATGTGTGTTGGGTATTCTTCGTCATGGATGATTATAATAGATATGGAGATGAAGACTGAATTCAGCATTTGGGTGAAATGGTTGGAAGATGCAGGATGCATGCGGATTCCAATGCGTTGCCAGACGTGTGATTTGATGCCTAGATTTTGGCCCCCTCCTCCCACTACGAGGCTCGTCTTTTGGTGCGGAACCCTCTGTGCAGGAGGACCGAGGAGGGGGATCAATTGCCATGTGGGGCTTGTGAGCTCCATCACTTTATCCTTTTGCCTTGAGCTTATGAGATGACTGACGCGTGGACATTGCACAGTATTTTTATACATTTTTTTTTAAATTTAACTTTGTATTAATTAACTGCTCCAAAAAACTTGAGTATAAAAAATGAGCAAGGCCCGAAAGAGGTTTGCTCTGCTAAAAATTATTACTAAGTTATTGTCGATTTAATTTAGCTAAATGATCAATCGCGTGATTTTCGCTGTGAAAATAGTGAGACACAACAACGGGACTAATAACCACAAGAAGGCGTCAGATGTCAGCAAGGATGCTCTGGAGACATCACGGACAGCCTTGCTCATGATTAACGGTGCGCACCAAAAGTTCAGAGTCTGAGTAGATGCAGATATAAACCCACAGAACAGCATGGCTGAATGTCGGCAAGGCGCGAGCTTTCATCTCGAGGATCGAGCTAGCCGTAGCAAAAGATGACCCTGCAAAAAGCAAAAAAAATGTCGTGAGATTGCTCCAGAAAACCAACACCTCGGACCCCAGCCGAGGAGCCATCCGTAAACAGAATGGCTTCGTGCTGAGGGGGGGGCTCCCGTCGGACCCGCATTTGCAAGTCGTAGGGGCGATTTGCCTCAAGTGCATGGGCGCCAACATATTCATGAAAGCCGGTCAAAGCCCTTACCCAAGCCAAGTCTACGGTTGCACACCGTGGTCTGAAATGAGCTCATTTCGAAGATTCCATAACTCCCAAAGATAGTGGACAAAAAGTGAAAGCAAAGAGTTTTTGAAATGCATATCAAGGTTGGAACCTTCAAGCAACCAAGCTCCAAGGTGCAAGGAGTCCTGGTGGTGTAAAGTAATATTGAGGCTATGCGCAAGGGAGCTCCAAAGACGTTGGGCCATAGGGCAATGGAAAAATAGATGCGAGATATTTTCAAGGTGGAGGCCACAGAGACTACAAGCAGAGTTTATAGTATTATCAAAGAGGAGGATTGTGTCCAGAGTGGGCAATTTGAAATGAAGGAGCTTCCAGAGGAAGATATGGATCTTCGGGGGAGCAGGAATCTTCCAAACGATGTGCCACAACGGCCCTCCAGTAGAATTCGACCGTATAGGGCGACGACTAATATGACGATGAACTAACTTTGCGTTCGCACACTCATAGGTATCATTCACCCAAACTCACGCGTCATCATTGGCATTCGAAGAGATGTAAATATGTTTAACTTATCTCAAAGATCAGGCACGAAAACATCAGAGAGCAAAGAGGAATTCCAAGAGCCGCTAGAGATAAAATAGTCGACATTGAGATCATCAAGGCAAATGTCCATATTAATGAATGTTGGCATGTAAATTAGCGGCGTCGTGAAGATCCAAGGATCGAAAAGGATAGAAGTGTTGGATCCCGAGCCGATACCCTTGGTGAAACCAGAACGAAGAACGGGGACAGAGTTAAGTATAAGTTTCCAGGAGTCGACGATGTGAGTACACGGCATGTTCGTCCAGAGGTGTAAAGGTCCATATTTAGCCTAAACGAACGCCACCCAGAGGGTGGAACAATTGTTCAAGAGGTCTTGTATGCGTTTGACAATGAGTGAGTGGCGAATGTTAAGTAAGCTACATATTCTAAAGCCCCCACAGAAACGAGGGAGCTGAGCAGTGGACCAGTTTATCAAATGCGCTCCTCGGCAATTCGCCCCAGATCCCAGAGGAAAGATCGAGAGAGACGTTCAATTGAAGCGATGGTGCCACAAGAGATGTTAGTGACACAGAGTGAATGTAAGGGTATAGAAGTGAGGGTGGATTTGATGAGAGTGGAGCACCCAGCCTGATTTAGAACCCCGCGCTTCTAGCCAGAAAGGCGGGAGGAGATTTTGTTAATGATTGAAAAGTGTTCTCGACCAGGAATATGTTTGGGTGAGATAAGGACTCCCAGATAACGAAAAAGAAATGAGCCGATTTTAAAGTTCAAGATCGAGGTAATATGATGCCTACGGCGTGTGCTAAGTTTGGGAAGATATAATTCGAATTTTTGAGGGTTTACCCTCTGATCAGTGAGGTACTGAAAAATGCTCAAGATCTTCTGAACATCGACGGCATTGTGTTTTGTGGCTTTTAAACATATGAGAAGGTCGTCCGCGAAGAGTAAGTGTGTAAGGCTGAAGGAGTTAGAACGAAAGGGCGAAATGAGGCCAGCCGAGACATATTGGCCATAAGAGAGGAAAATACTTGTGCAGTGATAATGAAAAGATAGGAGGAGATGGGATCTCCTTGCCGGAGACCACGTTGTCCGGTAAATAGTGGAGAAGGTTCTCCATTGATAAGGCATGAAAAATACGAGGAAGTGATGCATAATAAGATCTAGTAGATGAATTTCACTGGGAAGTTCATGCGACTGAGAGTAGTTGGAAGGGCATCCCAGGTGATCACTAGCTGATCACTATAAGTTTTTATCCCATTTTAGATGCATTTCACCCCTATCGAATCCCTAAATTGCCCAACTTTTGGCCAATTTTATTTAGAATGCATGGATTGTAATAACTAGTTAATATTCCTCATTTTATACTTAATTCCATGTGCATAGAGGTTCTGAAATGCCAAAATCCATAAATATTTTAATTTTATACCAAGTTATCATTTTTAGGATAAGTTATCACTCCTATATATAAAGTTATCATTATTTTGAGTGAAATGATTTTCAATGATTTTCTTGCCCTAAATCCATTATTATCATGAATGAATCAAATTTGGATAGTCACATCTCAACTTGTGCAAAGTTTTAAGTCTATTTGAACAAGTTATCATTTTTCCAAAGCCAAGTTATCGTTAAAGGGCAATTCTGTCATTTTGACATGCAAAGTTATTAATTCTGCACCAAGGCATTAAGCAATCATTGTATTATTGTCCTAACTCATTGCTGTTCAAATTTGATCACATTTGGATAACCACAACAAAAGTTATGACAAGTTATCATTTTTAAGGCAAATAAGTTATCGTTTTGGCACCTAAGTTATCATTTCTATGAAATCATATTCATATTTGATTTCTGACTTCACTCACTTACCACCCTAATCCATTTGATGCCTCTAATGCCTTGAACCACTTGTATTTGGACATTTTCCATCAATTATGCAAAGTTATCATTTTGGGGGTTCAAGTCATTAGTCTTAATGAAATGACATTCATACTTGATAGTTAAGCTCATCCAACTGCTGTCCAATTCCAGACTTGATTCCATTCTTATTTGAACATTTAGATACTTGCTGTTTTGAATCACTCATATTTGGATAATTATGACTAAATGATGCATGTTATCAATTATGCACAGTTATCATTTCTGAACATTAACTTTACTTGTGCATGACACCAATTTATATTTAACAAGAAAGTTGATTCTATCAGCTCTCTTAACCCTATTTGTCTAATTCTTATTTGTGGACCTTGATACTTGCTGTTTTGTGTCTTCTAGCAGGGAAAATAGGCTGCCAAAAGTTGAAAAAAGTGAGGGGGCTGGAGATTGAGGGTTTGGAGCAAGGGTTTCTGGACCAGAGGGAGCTGCTGCTGCTGGAGTTGTTGTTGGCTACTGAAGGTCCTGCCAAGAAGCTTCAAGCAAGGATGAATTGTGCTGTTTTTCATTCCATTTTATGTCAAGCTTTGTAAATATGAGGAGCTAAACTTCATTTCTTCTAGAATAGGGTAGTAATCTAGGTTAATTATAGATAGATATGGACTGAAATTAATCCTGCACTGCAATCATTTCTAGTTTTCAGATTTTAGCACTGTTTTGAATTGATTCTTGCAATTGTTAGATCCAATTGTAATATATAACTGAGAAGTATCATTTGATCTAATCTTCCTTCAGAAATTAATTAAGAGTCAATGTCAGGTTTCTAGAATCCATTTTATTTGAAAATCTGATTTCTGATTTCTGGTTTCTTGATTTCCTGGTTTTCTAAAATTTTTGAATCTGATTTCCAAGACTGTTTGAATCTGTTTGTCATTCTCAATCTGATTAATTGAGCAACTGAGAGGTTGCTATTGCCCCCATCTTGTTCAGAAATGAATCAAGATGTTTGTCATACTTTTGATTCAAATCAGTTTGCTCTTCTGATTTCTGAATTTTAATTCTGAAATCTGTTTTCTGATTTCTTTGGAATCTGTCTTGCCAATTGAACCCCTGATTTTATTGAATCACTGAGAGGTGAGCCTTAGAGATTTCTTGCAGTTCAGAGATGGGTCAAGAAGCAATTGGCAAGCCTAAATTCCATTGATTAATATTTCTGATTCCTTGAATTGTTGATTTCTGTTTTCTAATTTCTTTTTGAATTCTGATTTCCATTGTCAAGCCTCATTTTAATCCACTACTGAGAGGTAGTCTTAAGGTCTTTCTTGAGAGTCAGAGATGAACCAAGGAGCATTGGATAATCACTGAATTCTCCATTTTAGATAGGATGTCTTTTAACACCAATTAATTAGAGTTTGTGTGAATTTCATTTTCTTTTGCAACCGAGAGGTTGATTTCAAATCTCCCTGAAATTCAGAGATGAACCAAAGAGCACAAGCACTATTATTGGATAGATTTCATCCTACTTTAACAAATTGAAATGATTTCATTATTTTATTATTGCAATTACAAGTTATCACTTCATATTTCCTTGAATTGTAAAAATCAGCAATGAACTTTCATTTGAGCCCAATGATAACTTGATTTTCAGTGAGGATCCTCTTCTGATTTAACCTAACTAATAATTATATGATAATATGTTGCTTAGTTAAAGGCCAATTGAGCTGTGAGAGCAGCTATATTTCAGGTTGAATCAAAATTGAACTTTTAATGATAACTTGATTCAATCCATCCATAATTAATTTAGATGAACCCCAACTCCTAGGAGAACCTTCTTCATTGATAGTTAAACCTTTTTAGTCTTTAATCTAGCATTTATAATTCAGTTTTGACAAATTTCCAAAACCTCAAAAATAGTTATCATTCTGCATTTTATTAAAAATCTGTTTTCACTTCTAATTAAAATTTGTTTTTGCCACTTTAAATATGATTAGTCTAAGTTGTTTTTAGGTAGTCTAGGACTTCAAATCACTGTGGATACGATATTTAGGATTACTACAATTGACCTGTATACTTGCAGTAGAGAGTGAATTAGGGAGTTGAACCAAAAATTGAAAAATCTCAAGTTTGACCCAAAAATCAGCAAGTTATCACTCAACCTCCCAAATATCACTATCACCAGGAGACGTGATCGAAGGATTTTTCTAGGTCTGCTTTGAGCAGCATATACTTAAGATGCCCAGAGTTAAGGGAGTGGGTTAGCTCTTGGGTTATTAAGATATTATCGTGAATTGAGCGCCCAGGAATGAAGGCGGATTGGTTTAGGTCAATGAGAGAGTTTAAGGCTGGCCGGAGGCGATTGGCAAGTGTTTTTTATAAGAGTCGATAAAGGACATTGTACAAGGATATGGGGGGATGTCCCTCACCCGCCGAGGATGAGTAGATTTAGGGATGAAGATAATAGCAGTTTTAGTCCAATCATTTGGTAAGGAGTTAGAGTTCAGGGCATTTTGAATTTCCTTAACAATATGGTTACCAAAAATATCCAAATAAGTTCTATAAAAATCAATGGTGAATCCATCCGGCCCCGGAGCCTTACAAGGAGGCATGCTCCAGAGCGCGGATGTGACCTCGGCGTGAGTAACAGGGGCAACAAGGGACTGGTGCCAGCAGTCATCAATGGAGGGAAGAATAGGCCAGCAATCATGAGGGATGTCAATCTGGAGAGAGGGTTTCCAGAGATCACGATAGTGTTCGGTAAATATGTTCTGAATGAGACCAGGGTTTGTGATTAGTTGATTATCTTCATTAATGATTGAGGAAATGGTGTTTTGGCTACGCCTAATGATAGTAGATAGATGGAAGTATCTTGTGTTACGGTCTCCATTGCGGAGCTGCGAGACTTGCTCCACCATTTGAGACTAAGCTGCCTTAGGTAAGCCACATGGCGATGATAAGCTGAGCGCAGTGCATCAAGCTTGTGGGGGGCGAGGCCCTACTGGGCGTCAAGAAGCTCTAGGCAGGAAATTTCCTGAAGGGCGGTCTCATGATTCCATTTAAGAGTATCATTTTTAATGACGTTGAGGGCTTTGGATATGGTATGGTGTTATGCCTTTCGACAATCGCACGAGGTTCAGGGTGAGAGAACCAGAATTGTTCATACTTAAACGATTTATTCCTAGGCTTGGGATGAGTTTGAAGGAGGAGAGGAGCGTGATCCGAGATGCAATGGGTGAGAGTGGTTAGGGTAATACTAGGGTATTGACTCAGCCAAAGATGGTTTGGGAGGGCATGGTCAATACAGCAAAGGATACGAGCCATGCCGGCACGATTATTACACCATGTGTAAGGAGTGCCAATAGGGCTGAGGTCGATTAAGGCTTGGGAGTTAATGAGGTTGTTTAATGCATGAATAGATCGGGAGGTTTTAAAAGGTTTACCACCTAATTTATCACTTGGAGAAGTTAAAGTGTTAACATCACCGATTAGGAGCCAAGGAATAGAAGTAGTGTCTAGGTTATAGAGTTCATTCTGAAGCTGGGTTCTAACAGAAGAAATAGTACTAGCATAGACCGCCGAAAGAAAAGAATTAAAGCAGTTGAAAGAAATGGCATCATGGATAACTTGAGGAGTAGAGTGGAGCGAGGTAACCTGAGTTTCATGGCCCCGCCATGCCAGGAGGATGCCGTCGGAAGCGCCAACGGCCTCTTGATAGATTTCGTCCTAGTTGGGACCGAATCGCTTGATCACCTGTTTAATTTTTAAAGCATCCGCATGTGCTTCTAATAAAATTACAAAATCGGGTATATGGTGTCTAATAAGGTAACTAGTCCTATCTCTAACTTTTGCCCGGTGAGCACCGTGGTAGTTTCAGGCAAGGACTCTCATGAGGTCACCACGGAGGGGATGGGAGGGTGCGATGTCACCTACACAGAAGAAGAAGTTGGTGAGGTCGGAGAAGAGCGAGAAGCCGATAACTTACCCTTAGGCTCTCAAGAGTCACGTCGAGGTCTCAGAGCAGGGAGGGGGGTTGGGGCTTGAGAATGCGAGCCTTCTTCTTCTCCACGCGTGGTGGGGGAAGCAACTCAAGGTCCTCGAGCTCATCCTCCGAGAGATCAGGGGTAGGCAGCTGACGATCCAGGCCGTCCGAGGGAGAACTAAGTCGCCTGAAGACAAGAGAAGCAAAGTTAGCATGATTAACGTTGCCATTAACACATGCAGGCTCAGAGGAAGGATGTATGGTCGGAGGAGCGGGAGGAGAGGAAGCGTTGGGTGGAAGCAGAGAGGAGGGGGAATAGGTGGAAGGTGGCCGGGGGGAGAGAGAGATGTGAGGAGGGGAGAGAGGGACAGTGGGAAGAAGGGTTTTGTCACGGACGTGCTCCACAAATATCATTTTAATATAATTTTACTTTTAATTAGAATTTTAAGTAAATTTAAATGCTTATATAGTCATGATTGCGTGTAGCAACTAATCTTTGGATTAAAGTATAATCATAATTAAATTATCGATAAGTGTTATAAAGAAATTATATAAAATTATTAGGAATAAATTATAATATTTGTAAATATTATAATAAATATGTTTAATTATAATTAACTAATGTTAATGATAAGTTTAACACTAATTTTTAACCAAATAATATGATTGGACCTTCATTTCAACCAATAGGGTTTCAAGCAGCTGAAGCAGGCAGCTCACTAGCTGCTAAGTAATGAATTTTTCGAACCGCCATACGACGTGTTAAAACTCTGGAAAAAATATATAAATCAATTATTCGTATCCTCCGCCACCAGAAAAATTTACAAGATGAAACCCCTAGCCGAACGTCCTCAAGAAATTCGACAAGTTTGCTGAGTTAAGGTCAATTTGCAGATCCGAAATCAACCCTCATCTTCATACGATCATATCTTCGTGAGTAGTTCTTCTTAATTCCTGAAAATGTTCATGGTTCATCCTCTCGATGTTATCTTTCTATAACCACAAGAATCATGTAAAAAGGACTTCGGTAGAGAAAGCTAGGAACCGAGAATCGTAAGTCGCTCACTCTATCCCGAATCAGAGATAGGTCCGCCTTGTATATTAGGGTATGATTAGGGTAAATAAAATTAGGTTTGAAATTTATAAAGGTTTACTTCACAAGGGTTCGGTGAGAAATGGAAGCATCCAATTTGGATGTGTAGAGGCGGAGAAATGAATTTTTCATTTCATAGTGAGTCTTCTGTCAGATTCCAGGACATTGATAGATTGCGACCCGAATTAACTATTTTTGTTATAAGTCTATATAGCAAGTTAAATTCTCTAATTTTTATGACAAAATACTAATGAAGTCTAGTTTTCAAGAAAATTATGCCCTAGTTAATTGAACAAGTATGAAGAAATATATAAATCAATATTTCAGTGACACACAGTCTGCCAGGGCACAAACCCTAGGTCAGATTGCTTGGGATGTCCTAACCTACTCACTTGGAATTTGATAATGATATTTGGGGATTGGAAACCTTAGTATGTCTAGTTTCTAATTAATCCAGAATCATAAGATTTGCCCATGTAGTTAAGAAGTTATGAATTATTGATTGACAGACACACAGATTGAAACCCTGAAACAGCACCTAATTAAGCTTTGGAGAATTAAAAAGTTCTAAGTGTGGAATAGCTTATGAATATAAATGTCTGAAATTAGAAATTGATATTAGAGGAGGTTATATGCATTTTAGGATGCATAAGCATTCATACATCATGAGCATACATTGCATATTACCTTACTAGTGATTGGGAAGTAAGAAGACATTATTATTTGTAGGAAAACCTCAAGTTGTAAGTGAAAGGGAGGAAATCTAATAAACCTCCTTGAAGTGATAAAGTACAAGATGAGTGGGTAAATTTACAACATAGCAAAATGTTATATATTAGTTCTTTTATTTATGATATTACCTCAAGCAAATATTATTATTGTTATTATTGAAACATATCTTGCGCTATGAAAAGTATTTATGATATGATTCAAGGATTTCATATGAGATGAAGTAATATCTTATACAAAAATATTTTCAGGGAACAATGCTTGTGAGGTGAATTATGACATGTATATTTTGATATTGTTAAACTCCATGTGTTCATTAGTCATGCTGTTTGAAAAAGGTCTTTGGGTCCGCATTCGATATACATGAAGCCTTTGGGGCGTATATCGGGTGTCTTTGCCCTTTGGGGCCTGCTCTGCGTGCACGTATTGACCCATTATCGCTCTGCATATCTGAGACTCTTGATTGTGAAGCTCTGCTTAACTATATGACACACAATCATAGAGGGATATGTATTGACCTATGATTTACTCTGCGTATTCGTGACTCTTGATTATGAAGCTTTGCTTAACTGTATGACACATGATCATAGAGGGATACGTATTGACCCATGATGAGTATGTGCAATGACATATGTGTGGAGTTTAACTATGAATATGATGATATCTTGAATAATTTGTATTTATGGTAAAAGTTCATATGATTTGAAAAGTAATGTGATGGTAGTTATGCTTTAAACGTTTTATCATATGAAAGAAATATGATTATTTAAATATTATATGCACTCGTATTGTTCCCCTATGTTGTACATTTATTCCACTCACTGAGCAAATGATTGTTGCTCATAGTACATTTTAAAATTTTCAAATACTATAACTTCTCGAGTTGAATCGACTCAGAGTTTGTTTTGCTGCATATAGAAGAGGTCGAGCCGTTGGAGCAATTTTATTTTCCCCCTTCACTTTTGTTTTTGGAAGCATGCGTATAATAGATAATTCTAGATGTCGTAATTAAGGTTGTGAGAAACTTTTGTACGGTTGTATAAAACTTGATCCTGTAGGGTATTATATGTGAAATGGTTTGTGGAAAGAAAATATAATGACCATATGCGAATGTCATATCTTAAAGTTTTTATTAAACTTTGATGAATATATATCCATCTTTTGTATGTGTTGGCTAATAACACACGAAAGTAATGGAGGGAGGTTTTGCCAATTTTATTTTTGGAATGACTAAACGTAACTAAGATTTATGATAATTGGGATTAGCACTTAGTCACATAATGGGGTGTGACATGTTTTGCTTGGTGGGGGGAGAGACGTCGTAGGTGTATGGCTGGAATGTAACATCACACATGACTCGAGATCAGATCCCGCCACGTGTGACTAAGATGGGGGGCATCCGAGGGCGAGATTGATCACTAGCTGATCACTATAGATTTTTATCTCATTTTAGATGCATTTCACCCCTATCGAATCCCTAAATTGCCCAACTTTTGTCCAATTTTGTTTAGAATAAATGGATTGTGATAACTAGTTGATATTCCTTATTTTATACTTAATTCCATGTACATAGAGGTTCTGAAATGCTAAAATTCATAAATATTTCAATTCTATGCCAAGTTATCATTTTTAGGACAAGTTATCACTCCTATATGTCAAGTTATCATTATTTTGAGTGAATTAATTTTCAATTATTTTCTTGCCCTAAATCCACTATTATCATGAATGAATCATATTTGGATGATCATATCTCAACTTGTGCAAAATTTTAAATCCATTTGAACAAGTTATCAATTTCCCAATGCCAAGTTATCGTTAAAAGGCAAAATTATCATTTCGGCATGCAAAACTATCAATTCTACACAAAGGCATTAAGCAATCATTATATTATTTTCATAACTCATTGCTGTTCAAATTTGATCACATTTGGATAACCACAACCAAAGTTATGACAAGTTATCATTTTTAAGGCAATTAAGTTATCGTTTTGGCACCCAAGTTATCATTCTTATGAAATCTTATCCACATTTGATTTCTGACCTTATTCACTTGCTATATTAATCCCTTGGATGCTTCTAATGTCTTGAACTACTTGTAGTTGGATAAATTTCATGATTAGTGCAAAGTTATCATTTTCGGATTCCAAAACTATCAATTTTTCATATCGATTTCCATTCTTGCACAACACCAAATCCCATTTGATGTTTGAGCTGGCAACTATTATTATCCTAATCCTTATTTGTTAAAATCTCATTTAAGGATCTTGATGCTTGTTGTTTTGGGTTTTGCATCAGGGAAAACAAGTTGAAAAAAGGTGGGGGGACCACTCCTTTGCTGTCCTAAAGCTGCTGCAGTCAGCTGGAATGCAGGGACCATTAGACAGATGGCTGAAATCAAGGGAATAGAACTTTCTGATGCTGATCAAAGGATGGAGATGACACATATATAAGGGGGAATTTCTGGAGGAACCAGGGGAGCCTCCATTTGGAGGGCTGCTGGACCAAGAGCAAGGTGGAGGAAGGCTTGTTGATTTCTGCATAACAGCCCTGATTCCAGGATGGATAGCTTCTTCTCTTTATTTCATTTTGTATCTAAGTTTGTAACTATGAGGAGCTAAACTCCATGCCTCCTAGGATAGGGTAGTAGTCTAATACATATTGTGGATGGATTAGGGATAAGTTTAAGTTTCTTGCACTGATTTCTAAATTCTAAATTTCTGGTTTTACATTTCTAAAATCTGAATTGTTATGGATTAGTTCTTGTCATTGGAAGACCCTACTTGTATTTACAACTAAGAAGTTGTCATTTGGTTTAATCTTTGTTTAGAAATGAGCAAAGAACCCATGCCAAGTTTCTAGATTCTATTTTGATTGAAAATCTGATTTCTGCAAATCTGATTTCTGCAAATTTGATTTCTGAACTTTCTGATTTCGAATTTCCCTAAGTTGTTTGAATGATTTGTCATTGGGATTTGATTAATTAAACAATTGAGAAGTTATCATATGTCACACTCTTGTTCAGAAATGAATTAGGAAGCTTTGACATTTCATGATTCAATTCTATAATCACCATGAATTTTTCTGATTTGAATGAGTTGCTGATTTCTGATTTCCTGAATTCAGAAAATCTGATTGTCTATTGTTAAGCCCCATTTTAATCCACCATTGAGAGATGGTTTTAAGGCCTTCCTTGTGATTTAGAGATGAGCCAAGGAGCAATGACAATTTCTGATTTCTCAACTTGTGATTCTATGCATTTCAATTCCAATTAATTAGTGTGAAGTGTGGACCTCATTTTTAATTGCAGCTGAGAAGTTGAATCAAGGTCCTCTTGTAGTTTAAAGATAAACCAAGGAACGCTATCACTATTATTGGATAAGTTTCATTCCTACCAAGATAATTGAAGTGATCTTATCATTTTGCCAAAAAATCAGCAAGTGCCTTGAATTGAACCTAATGATAACTTAGTTTTCAATGGGGATACTCTTCTAATTCAACTTGGCTAACAATTATATGACAATATATTATTTAGTTCTGGTCTAATTGAGCTGTGAAAACAGTCATATTGAAGGTTGAATTAGATTTGACTATAAAGTGATAACTTGTCCATTTCCATCCATAATTAAATTATATGAACCCCAATTTCTAGGAGGACCTTCCTCATTTATAGATAAACCCTTTTAGCCTCTAGATTAGCATTTATAATTCAGTTTAAATAACTTTTCAAAAATCCCAAATCAGTTATCATTTTAGCCTTTTTTTTAAATCGGTTTTAACTTTCTTTCAAATTCTTGGATTTTTAACTTTAGATAAGGCTAATCTAAATTGTTTAGAGAGTCTTGGACTTCAAATCACTGTGGATATGATATTTTGATAACTACAATTGACATGTATACTTGCAGTAGAGAGTGAGTTAGGGAGTTGAAATAAAAATTGAAAAAATTGACTAATGACCCAAAAATCAGCAAGTTATCATTCAACCCCTCAATTTTAGTTTTTGGCGCCGTTGCCGGGGATTTGAGGTCAATTAGACTAACTTAGATAGTTTAGATTAGTTTTAGATAGTTTTTAGTCTATTTGTTAGACTAATTTTCAGTTTTTGCAAGTTATCATTCCCAATTTTCCATTTTTGTCTAGTTTTCCTTTCTTTCTTGAATTTGATACTTCTGCATTCCTTTATGCAGGACTTGGACCTTCAAGAGGACTTATATCTATCTCAACCTGAAAGAAGATTTAATAGAAGGAGGAGACTTCAAAGAGAAGAAGCAAGAAGGAGGATTTTTGAATAAGAAGCAAACAATCCAGATTTAGAAGGGGCTGTTAATTAAAACATGACTGCACCAAGTATACTCAAAGATGGTTATTCACCTAGCAATGTCAGAAATCAACAAGGGAATGGAGTCTTAGCACCTGCTGCCAACTTTGAAGTGAATCCAGCACTAATCACAATGATAGGGCAATATCAATTTGATGGTTTGGGAAATGAAGATCCAACTTCACACTTGGATGATTTCAAGGAAAATTGCAGCATTGTTCACTTCAACAATACACCAATGGATGTTGTCTACATGAGACTATTCCCTTTCTCACTCAAAGACAAGGCCAAGACATGGTACAAAACTCTCAAACCTGAAGAGATGGCCACTTGAGAATCCATTGTCCAATTATTCTTATTTGAATTCTTCCCTCCTAGCAAGACTGACAATTTTAGAGATCAGATTGTGAGATTTTATCAACTGGATCAAGAAAATATCTGTGAGGCATGGCAAAGGCTTCAAGGATTTTTGAGGGCATGTCCTCACCATGGTTTTGAAAAATGACAGCTAGTAAACTATTTTCATAAGGGATTGAACTACCCCAGCAAGGTGGCACTGGACACAGCTGTAGGAGGCATCTTTGCATCCAAAAACATTGATGAAGCCTATCGATTGATTGAGAACTTTGCCAAGAACCATCATTTCCTTACACATGATAGGATCAGGAGACCACCTAAGAATAATTCAGTAAACCACATGTCATCTCAATTTGAAGAGGTGTTGTATAAAACCTTGGAGAGGCTGAACCTAACTTCCAATGTCAGCAGGGTCTACTCCAAAAATTAGATGTGATGTGTGTGGAAATCAGGGCCATGTCACTGAGGGTTGCAATTTGATAATGCAGCAACATGAGCAAGTGATAGACCAAGTAAATGCAGTAGAAAATTATGAAGTCAAGCCCCTTGCTGAATTTTACACTCCAGAAAATAGGAATCATCCCTATCTTTCCTACAAAGCCAATCATTTCCATGGGCCACTAATGCAGAATTCTAATTGACAACCCAAAATTTTGCCAAGGAACCAGCCACCTCCATATGAAAATCAACCCTCAACCATTTCAATGCAAAGAACTCCTTATGAGCAGCCACCACAACCTCAACCCACTCAATTCTCAAAGATGGAAGAGTTGCTGCAACAAATTTTGAAGAAACAAGAGAAGCAAGAGGAGGAAATGCAGAAGTTAACAAATAGATATGAAGCCTTGAGTACCAACCAGAAGTTGCTTGAAAGCCAAATTGTCCAACAAGCAAGCACATCCAATAGGCCACCCATGTTCTTTTCTGGACAATCAGAGGTGAACCCCAAAGAACAAGCCCAAGCTATCCAACTCAGAAGTGAGAAGATTGTGGAGGAGCCAATGAAGAAGGTTGAAAACAATTCAGCCCAAACAAATTCCAATTCCAAGGCTGCTGAAGAGCCAAATGAAGAACCAATGTTGGAAAATCAGAATCAACATCCTCAAAGTGAAGCCAAGACCAGAATTTTTTATAGAGTACCATTCCCACAAAGATTGGTCAGGGCCCAATTGTCACAAGTTATTAGTAGGCCAAATTTTTAGGAAAATGATTTTGAAGAGAGGCAGCTGGATCAGATTGTACAGCAAGTTTCTCCTATAATTCCCATTGAAGATCCATTGCAAAGGTGCCTAATGTTTGATCATTTGAAGGAATTAGAGGATCCAGAAGTCAAAGCATATAAATCAGCTATGAATGCACTCCAATCAGTAGGGAGTTAAGAATTCCAAAATGGGGTGTTGGAGGTTTTCACTATTGAACCCCACACCAATTCAACTCAGGACATTTCCTCCCAATTGGAGCTGAAACCTCTTCCTAATCCAAGGGATTCATATATCATACATGAGGATTCTAGAGATGAGAAGTAATGAGATTTCTGGTACAATGGAGGAGGAAACCAAACTGAAAAATAAGGGTCAATCATTGACAAACTAAGAGATCCATATTTGATTAGTGAAACTGTCCACAGATTGAGATCTCTACTTGATCATATCATAGTATTTAAACCTCCTTGACATGAAGAAGTTGTAACAATGTCTAGCCTAAGACACTAAAGTAGGGCACTTCATGGGAGGTAACCCAAGTCATTTTATATCTAATTTTCTCTGTTTTGTAGGAATAATTCAGGGAGAAATCAGAACCATTCCAACCCTTTTCACCTAGGGAGTATTTCTAAACCCAATTTCCACTTTCACCACTGAAATGCCACTGATAACTGACATTATCTTCTAGTTCATGCTATAATTATCATATTGATACTTGAATCATCACTCATATCAGTTATCCAAATCTCCTAGTGCCAAATTTCAGTGCATTTCTCAAACTTTTTATAAAATGCCACTTGTGCACTCTATTGACTCCAAAAAACTGATATTGCAGATTTCATTGATATCCTCTATTTCTCTGTAGAATTGGTTGCAAACCATGATGTATGAATTATCCAAAGCCCCTATTTGAAATGCAGAAGGGATCAAGTGCCAAATTCCATGAATTTGATACCCTCCTTACCCTCTCCCTTGCCTATATTTTCACCACTGTGGACAGTGCTGAGAATAAGCTTGGGGGAGGAAACCTGGTGCTTTATAATTTTTACACCATGTTTTCAATCTATTTTAATACTTATATTATTATTTTTTTACCAGGTTATCATTATTTGAACAAGTTATTACTCGATTGTCACTAGTTATCACTCGGTTATCATTTTTTTGGCTCAACTCAATTCTGAATTTATTTTAACTCTGAAATGGGTAGAATACTTCATTATGACAATTGGTACACTCCAATAACAAGTGGCCAACTTGGCCATTAGTCTTCTTGCTTTAATTGACATTATCAATTCAGATGCATTTGAATTAATTTTCAGCTGAAAATTTTTCTTTATGTGGGTAACACTAGCTGACATTCATGGATTAATTGAAAAGTAGAAGATGTCTAAAAAGGAGTCAAGGATTTTGCTGCCATGTTAAATAGGAAATCTTGACTATTTGCATTTAAGGATCTAAGCTATACTTGAGTTTGAACCATTGCTCACTTCATGAACAGAGTAGAAAAAGAAAAAGGAAAAAGGAAAAGTAAAAAGTTGCATTTTGCATTGCATGCATACATGAATAAAGAGAGTGAAAATTTTAAAAAGGAACCCCTCCTGAATAAAGTCAGGATTTTTATCCTGTGACCAGCAGAATAAAAATCAGGTTCAAACCTGTTTATTGCATCCTCATGAATAAAAGTTAGGTTTTCAAACTTATTTAAGCAATGAAAAATCTGTTCATGAAGAGATTGATGTTTCAAACTTTTTAGTAAAGTTGACAATCCTTGTAATCCAAATCAGTTAATGTTAGTACTTCTTTCATGACTTAAATTTGCTTTAACCTTTGTGACTCCTCAGCTAGAATTTGGGAATTAGAAAGAATGGGATGGAGTGTTGTCAAAGTGGGAAACTCAGTAGACTCAATTCAGCTGACTTTTAATTCATTTGTGGACTTTTAATTAAAGTTTGTCCTTAATTTCTGAATATTTTGCTTGAGGACAAGCAAAAGGCTAAGCTTGTGAGAGTTTGATCACTAGCTTATCACTATAGGTTTTTATCCCATTTTAGATGCATTTCACCCCTATCGAATCCCTAAATTGTCCAACTTTTGGCCAATTTTGTTTAGAATGCATGGATTGTGATAACTAGTTGATATTCCTCATTTTATACTTAATTCCATGTGCATAGAGGTTCTGAAATACTAAAATTCATAAATATTTTAATTCTATACCAAGTTATCATTTTTAGGACAAGTTATCACTCCTATATGTCAAGTTATCATTATTTTGAGTGAATTAATTTTCAATTATTTTCTTGCCCTAAATCCACTATTATCATGAATGAATCATATTTGGATGATCATATCTCAACTTGTGCAAAATTTTAAATCCATTTGAACAAGTTATCAATTTCCCAATGCCAAGTTATCGTTAAAAGGCAAAATTATCATTTCGACATGCAAAACTATCAATTCTACACAAAGGCATTAAGCAATTATTATATTATTTTCATAACTCATTGCTGTTCAAATTTGATCACATTTGGATAACCACAACCAAAGTTATGACAAGTTATCATTTTTAAGGCAATTAAGTTATCGTTTTGGCATCCAAGTTATCATTCTTATGAAATCTTATCCACATTTGATTTCTGACCTTATTCACTTGCTATATTAATCCCTTGGATGCTTCTAATGTCTTGAACCACTTGTAGTTGGATAAATTTCATGATTAGTGCAAAGTTATCATTTTCGGATTCCAAAACTATCAATTTTTCATATCGATTTCCATTCTTGCACAACACCAAATCCCATTTGATGTTTGAGCTGGCAACTATTATTATCCTAATCCTTATTTGTTAAAATCTCATTTAAGGATCTTGATGCTTGTTGTTTTGGGTTTTGCATCAGGGAAAACAAGTTGAAAAAAGGTGGGGGACCACTCCTTTGCTGTCCTAAAGCTGCTGCAGTCAGCTAGAATGCAGGGACCATTAGACAGATGGCTGAAATCAAGGGAATAGAACTTTCTGATGCTGATCAAAGGATGGAGATGACACATATATAAGGGGGAATTTCTGGAGGAACCAGGGGAGCCTCCATTTGGAGGGCTGCTGGACCAAGAGCAAGGTGGAGGAAGGCTTGTTGATTTATGCATAACAGCCCTGATTCCAGGATGGATAGCTTCTTCTCTTTATTCCATTTTGTATCTAAGTTTGTAACTATGAGGAGCTAAACTCCATGCCTCCTAGGATAAGGTAGTAGTCTAATACATATTGTGGATAGATTAGGGATAAGTTTAAGTTTCCTGCACCGATTTCTGAATTTTGAATTTCTGGTTTTACATTTCTGAAATCTGAATTGTTATGGATTAGTTCTTGTCATTGGAAGACCCTACTTGTATTTACAACTAAGAAGTTGTCATTTGGTCTAATCTTTGTTTAGAAAATAGCAAAGAACCCATGCCAAGTTTCTGGATTCTATTTTGATTGAAAATCTGATTTCTGAACTTTCTGATTTCAAATTTCCCTAAGCTATTTGAATCTGATTTGTCATTGGGGATTTGATTAATTAAACAATTGAGAAGTTATCATATGTCCCACTCTTGTTCAGAAATGAATTAGGAAGCTTTGACATTTCATGATTCAATTCTATAATCACCATGAATTTTTCTGAATTGAATGAGTTGCTGATTTCTGATTTTCTGAATTCAGAAAATCTGATTGTCTATTGTTAAGCCCCATTTTAATCCATCATTGAGAGATGGTTTTAAGGCCTTTCTTGTAATTCAGAGATGAGCTAAGGAGCAATGACAATTTCTTATTTCCCAACTTGTGATTCTATGCATTTCAATTCCAATTAATTAGTGTGAAGTGTGGACCTCATTTTTAATTACAGCTGAGAAGTTGAATCAAGGTCCTCTTGTAGTTTAGAGATAAATCAAGGAACACTATCACTATTATTGGATAAGTTTCATTCCTACCAAGATAATTGAAGTGATCTTATCATTTTGTGACCATGCATGGAAGTTATCATTTCAGATTTTATTGAAATTGCCAAAAAATCAGCAAGTGCCTTGAATTGAACCTAATGATAACTTGGTTTTCAGTGGGGATACTCTTCTAATTCAACTTGGCTAACAATTATATGACAATAGATTATTTAGTTCTTGTCTAATTGAGCTGTGAAAACAGTCATATTGAAGGTTGAATAAGATTTGACTATAAAATGATAACTTGTCCATTTTCATCCATAATTAAATTAGATGAACCCCAATTCCTAGGAGGACATTCCTCATTTATGGATAAGCCCTTTTAGCCTCTAGATTAGCATTTACAATTCAGTTTAAATAATTTTTCAAAAATCCCAAATCAGTTATCATTTTAGCCTTTTTTTAGAAATCGGTTTTAACTTTCTTTCAAATTCTTGGATTTTTAACTTTAGATAAGGCTAATCTAGATTGTTTAGAGAGTCTTGGATTTCAAATCACTATGGATATGACATTTGGGTAACTACAATTGACCTGTATACTTGCAGTAGAGAGTGAGTTAGGGAGTTGAAACAAAAATTGAAAAAATTGACTAATGACCCAAAAATCAGCAAGTTATCATTCAACCCCTCAATTTCACTACCAGAGATCACGACCGTTGAAATTTGGGGATCAGATTGGTGACGTGGTAGAAGGAAGCACAAGTGTGTTTGTGCGCAGAGAGTCGCAGATGCTGGCCGATGAGATACGGATCGCTGACGTGGATGGCGAGCCACAAATCGCAAACGAGGGCGGCGAGCCACGAATCGCTGACGTGGGTACCTGCAAAGAAAAAACACAGATTGATGATGTGGTAGGAGACCGTTGAGCACACGCCCGTTCGGGGGAGGCCAAGGCACCGGAAGGCGAAAGCACGGCCGCCAACGGCGGCTCCACATCCGGTGCAGGGCAGTTCAGATCCAGGGCAGGTTCCTGGTTCTGAGCCACCAGGAGCGGTTCCGGATGACAAGTCACCAAGCCAGGCTATCGGCAAGGGCGAGCCATATGAAGCCACGGGCCATAGAGCATCACATCGCCGACGTCCACGGCCACACTGCACCCCTCAAAGCGATGACCCACTAAGCCACAATGAAAACAGAATGTCGGAACATTCTCATATAGGACCCGTTGGAGGTAACGGTCGCCGTTTGGTAGGCTGACCCAAGTTGCCTGCTTCAACGGCTTGGAGAGATCCAGTTCGATGCAGACCCGAGTGGAGGCTCCGTGACCACGGGCATCCACATGGAGGACAGGTCCGAACACAGCTGCAACACGCCGAACCAGCCTAGGCATGTGGAGCTCAAGCGGGAGGCCGGGAAGATGAATCCAGGTGGGAGAGGTGAGGATATCATTCTCGTCCGGGCGAAAGAAGGGGGCCACCTGAGCAATGGTGAGAAGGCTCCCATCGAACTCCCATGGCCTGCCCGTTAGGACTTGCAATCGATCGTTGAGATTAGTAAACAAAAAGATTAAGTAGGAGTTACCAATCTCAGTAATGGAGCAGGGCTCCATGGTCAGCCAAATGCTAGGAATCGCCTAGCGAAGAGAAGCCAGGTTTCCCACAAAGCTACCAAGGAGGCAGAGACACAGAGCGGAGGACTGCTCCTCCATCTCACACGCCGAGATTGAAACTTCATCGGTGATGACCTCCCGCAAGCCACGGAGCTGGCATTGCGAGATGGCCACAGGTGGAGGCGCCGGCTTAGGACCCCGGACGGTAGCAGCCCACGAGCGTGAGAGGGAAAACGTGGGAGTTGGGAGGATGGGAGGAAGAGCTGAGCGGTCGCGAAGTCCCGAGGGGGGAGGAGCGGATCAACAGGGGGAGTGGTTCGCGGAAAGGGGGGGGAGGATCTGGAGGAGGAGGAGCCGGTGACATGGTCGAGATCTATCCCCGGCAGAAGATGCCGGGGACACAGTTCAGGCGGCGACTATAGCAAAGCCGTGGCGGACTAGGGTTTTTGGTAGCGTAATTTTTTGGTAGCGTGCATCAACCAACTCGTGGACTAGTATTTTTATACATGACACCGAGTGTTGGTCTGGGTATATGATAATTGAAGGGGGCAAGGAGAAAAAAAAATGAGAAGAGAAAAAGGAGGAAAAAAATGAGAAAGATTTAAAGATTAAGTTTGTAACGTTTCAACATCCGCGTATTTTTATGTTTTCATAGTCTATCAAATAAAAATATAAAATAATAAGAATTAAATAACTCAATCTAGAGTCAGTTGAGCCACAATTATTTTTTATATTAATCCTCTCACATGTACGGATCTAGTATAGAAAAATAATATGGTCTAACTATGATAAGAGATAATAATCAATAATATTCAAGATATGAACAATAAATCAAATGAACAAATGAAATAATACTATTACGATAAATATTGATCATGATACCAATAGATCAATAGAATGATACAATACCATAATCAATAAGACAATGGGACACAATAAATGCAATAGATCAAGGATCAATGTAACTATAGATTTGACATGCTAAAATCAGAAGACCAATCAATAACAATAACAATTATTCATTAATACTTCCAATAGGTCTGATCAATATGGCACTATTCAATTAACAATTTCCAATTCAATAATCAATATCAATGGTCATTTGTCAATAATGATTTCCATTCGATTTAATGGGCGGTGGCAATGCCAGTTAACGCCAATATCCGAATAATCATGATTCAATTCGATTTCCATTCTATTCAATTCAATCTTTGGAGTTATCCAATACAATAGAGAGCACCCGATCAATTAAGAAACAATTCTTGTCTCTTTCATGTAGGCAGTCGGGGATTAAATTATGACAAGTTGTCCTTCATAAATAATGCTAAATAATAATTCATGATGTCGGGGAACATGGTCAATCACAGGATAATCATAGTTTTCCTAAAGAATAGCATCTCAAACCTCTAGATACACTATCTGTCCTATACAATACGATAACAATATGACTCAAGGGGCTTATATATAATTAAATAACATGGATACCCAACAGTTTTTATATTTTTATCTTTACTTAATATATCTATCTTTAACAATTTAATTTAGGTTAAATAAAGACCCAATCAGAGAAAAACTACTAGATCAATACTTTAATGAATCACATGATCGCATGACATAATGATATTAATAATCTCAAAATCAGATCTAAAATATATGATGAGGTCAGATCTGTTAACCATAATAAGTATTCAATTATTCATAGTAAACTAAAAATAGGTAAATAGGTGGTGAAACTCGAGCCACATTGGGAAATAATAAAAAACCCTTCGGCCAAGTTGAACTCGGTCTGCGTCCAAATCCGATTTGGTCCGAATTTGTAGAACTCAAGTTGTGTCCATACTGAACCCGAGCCGAGTTGGCAATAACCTGGGCAGTGTTGATATAGCCCGGGCCGGGATCTATCGCTGGCAGAAAGCCATGTTCCAACACAATTTTTTTATTACCATAACTACACCATTAGATGTCCAAACGATGCACAATCTATGTCAATGAAATCTTGGTACAAAAGATATGAGGATATGGTTCCATATCATGAAAAATCGAAGACATAGAGATTCTACTTACGTATCTGAAGTTGGCAAAAAAATCAATTGAAATCCCTTTGATGCGCAGGTTGTCTTCAACTTTGGCCGGCGATATCTCCATGATGTGACCTTGAAACCTGCGTTCGTCATTTCGAGACTTCTCTCCTATGTCGGGGCTTCGAAATCAATCGTCGGATGCCCTCTAGAACGTCTCAGTTGGCGTGAAAATAGAGGACAAAATAGGGCTCGTGGTACAAGAATTCTATTTGGCAAAAGAGGATTTTCATCCATCTCTTTAATGTTTATTTATAGTTATAGGCTATGGTTTTCACTTCTATTAGACCTTGGACTCTTTTAGAATTAATCTTGATCATCCATCACTAATTATTCATCCCATAAATTTTCAAATTTAATTAAATCCGAATTAACTTAATAATTCCATAAATATCTCCATAACAATTCCACCTCTTCTCAAACTCTCTTTTCCTTTCCAACTTCTCCCGTAATTTTCATCAATTTTAGAATTAAATAATGATTTTTCAAATCTCATTAATGAATAAAATATTTATTTATTTATTTAACAAAAATCAATGTCATTACAAATTTTATACGACAATTATGTTGTTATTAAAAAATGATAAGATGTTTTAAATATGAGGATAATTAGGTCCTTTACATATTAATATATTTTTTATGTTTTTATTTTCAAATTGGATTTAAAAATTTTATTTTCTTCATTTTTCTATATTTCTCTCGTTACAATCTAACTAAAAAAATTCTTTCCTCTGTCCTACCTTCTTCTCCTTTCAATTCAAATATGAGGTTATTCGCTTTTTTTTGGAATAAAATTGTCATGGATATAATGGTTGACAGAATTAATTAGTAAGATTATATTTTAAAATTAATGAAAATTAGAAATTTTAGATTCAGTTTTTAGAATCATCATTGATCAAGAAAATATTGTTCAATTTTTTATTTTGATTTTAGATTAGTAATTTACTAATATAGTCTAGAATATCATAAACTTTTATGTTTAGTATGGGAATAATGCATAAGAATAAGACCTTATTCTTATTTTTTTGTCAAATATTAATTTTATAAACATGTGGATCCCACATTAACAATTGCAAAATAAGCAAAAAAAAAAGTAGAGAATGAATTTGTTTTTGCTCCCATTCTCATCATAGGAACAAAGTGAGAACAAATATATATATATATATATATATATATATATATATATATATATATATATATATATAACTCATTAACTTTTTAGGGATTGTTTGGCGGTCGCAAGAATAATCTTGGAACAAAAAAAATTGACCCCAAAATGTTCCTACATCCTACAATAAGAACAAAATGAGAGCAAAAAAATTTCAAAGGGAGGCAAGAACATTTTTATCCCTATTTTATATTGTTCTTTCAATCATTGAAAGTGTCTCATACGATTCAATGGTGTTTGGATGAAGAAGTGAGTCTCACACTTTATTTTGGGCGACTACTGGGAGGACTAGGTCAGGCGTTATAGATATGCGATTGGACTTAAGTCTGTGTGTAGATCACCACTGTTTTCACAATCCAAATACCTTATATGAATATTCAATAGATCTTTTGATAGAGGAGATAGAACTTACACAAGCATCCACACGCCTCAATGCAGTGTCATAACTCTATTTATAGAGTTGTCAGGCAATTCACTTAACTGCACGTATGAGCAATTTCCCAAACTGCTTTATTGCAATCGACATCTAGAATATGGGCCGGCTATGATGGTCCATATGTGCGTATGTCTAATAATCTCCCACTCGCACATAATGGAGAATCTTTCGTATCTTATTCTACGAATATTTGTATATAGTAAATGGATCGTGCAACTCACGAGTACATTCACAATATAATACGGGAGAATTGTGACCTATTATGGTTACACAATTACTCAATCACTTGAGAGCGTATACCATGACCTGTTAGGGATATATAGTGCTCAATCGAGTCAAGACTATAACTCATTAAGTATTCATAGTCTCTCAATCAATAGCGAGCCAAAATTATATTGTCATATAGTCGCTCCAGCAATCATGTTACTCGCTTTGTCGTAGAGACACCTTGCTTGCATAGTTTAGACAACTCACGTCGAACTCCGCAATTATTCAATTATATATGTATACTTTATAGTTGGTCAACAACATATAAAATTTATGCAGCATCAGTTAATCTTTCTCTCGCCCTCATATTTTTTGCCTCTAAATCAGTTACTTTCCTAGACGTGGCTCGACGGGCCACATACAATTTTAGCCTTAGAGTACTTCAATAAAGTAGCAACACCAATCTATTACTTTAAAATAGTCAAGAGTCTAAAGAAAATCAGACTTATTTAGTCTTTAAACACATGTGATGAAGACTTGATAAACTAGTCGTCACGTCTTAGGGTCGACTTAGCATACTTGGTGATACACTCAAGTACTACGGTGGAGACTCCACTGCGTATGCCTTTACTCAATAGCACTTTCATTGATTATCGTCTCGACTCGAAGTGCAATACAACGTAAAAGAACCAATTCAATAATTCCGTTGCAAAGGTTGATTTCTTGATTTAAACCTTCACAGTGCTATCATCAAATTTCACTATGTAACTAGACTATCCTCCATCTTTTAATTTGTTTTGTCAACTACCATTTTGACCTTTGATAGATAGTTTTCCGATCACGTGTCGACGTGGCGGCCATGCGATGATTTTCTCTCTCCTCTACGTAAGTAGTTGTCCAACGTGGCATCATAAAAAATAAAAAATGATGAGCGCATGGAAGAAGGGAGGGTCACCACACCCACCCTATGACTTTCGAGTGAGGTCGCTAGTGCCCCCCCCCCCCCCCCCCTCCACCCCTCTCTCTTCTCTTTCCTCGCTCGCCGATGCAGGGAGGGGCCCCCTAGAGTGAGGCCCGTTCGTTGGCATAGGGAATGGGGGGAACCCCTCTTTCCAACCTGCATTATTTATTTATTATTTTTTTTATTGATGCCACATCGGATGACTGCTTGCATGGAGGAGAGAGAAAATTATTGCATGCCTGCTATGTTGGTAGTTCAATCGAAAAATCATCGATCAAAGGTCGAAAAGGTAATTGACAAAACAAGTTAAAGATGGAGAGTAGTCTAGTTACAAAGTGAGGTTGAAGAGTAGTGTTGAGAAAATGTTTGGAGGGCATTTAGTAAAATTTAGCCATCCATGGTATGTCATGTTGCTATATTTTATTGTTGTCCAAAAATAATGTATGATATATGATTGGGAAGTCTAGTTTCTAAAGGTTTTGGTTTTAGCTCAATCAAAGCTGTGTATTAATAGTTATGACCGAAGAATCAACTCATTGTCAAACTGTCTCACTAGTAGCATGATAGATTTGGAAAACTCACCAAAATTAGTATTTACCTAATCGGAGAATGAAATTTATGAAATAGATAGGTGATTGGGTCATCTTTCTATAGAACTTGGTTTCATCTCAAAAAGGAGATGTCTATAGGGAGATATTAATTATTTAGTGCTCAGTTGTCAACCCGGTTAATGTGGTTAGCACATAGTTATTGTGAGGATTTATGAGGATAAATGATTAAAGAATAAAATCTGAGAAAAATTATATATTGTTGCACTATTAGTCCAATGTGAAGATAAATTAGAATTCGACAATTTAATGACTTATAGAGTAAGCTATGTACTTTGAACTAACAAGGTGTTGAATCTATCCACCTTGAAAATAAGTATGTAAATAGGATGGACCCATTCCTTATCCCATTCTAGTCATTCTTAGGATGAGATGTGACTTGTGTTCTTGGTTTGGATTTGAGCATTTTTGTGATGGTTTTCATAGTTTTTGCTCAACATCGATTGTGATTTATAAATCCTTGTATGAAATATGGAAGGGTTTAAGAATGAATGTCATAAATGCAATGTGGCTGGATTCACTTGGATTTATTCATGTTCATGAACTTTGAATGCATAGAAACTTGTAGAGTAAATATAGAATGATCCTTAGTATGCTATGGTGATAGAAGTTTGAGACGATCAATTTTATGTTTTTTGAGCACAGACCGATCGACCGACTGAGTGGGCCCGGTCGACCGCTTTATAGTGAACAGTGGCCGGCAAGGCCACTGATCATGGCCGGTCGATCGGCAAAGGATCCAAATTTGACTGGCAACACCACTGGTCATGATCGGTCTATGGGATGATCGACCGGTTAGGGGCGAACTTTAGCCGGCGAAGCCACTACATGATCGGTCGATGGAACGATCGAGTGATCAGGGATGAATTTCAACCGACGAGACCATTGATCACAATTGGTTGAGTATATGATCGATCAGACTGAATTGCATAGTTTTGAAGACTTAACTCTATGCTTCTTTTATAAATTGCTCAATCGTTCATGTTATGCTATGATGTGTGATGTTTGGTACTATTATTGGCATGATTGTTATGCTATTGATTTGCTCACATAGAGACCGACACATAGGGTTCAAATTAATTATATAGAATTAGACATACTGTGGTTGAAACTTGGTTCCTAGGAAAATTGGATCGAATCGTCATTATAGTATTATATTATCATCGGATCCGGACGTGTGTTATTAGATTGGCACGCCCTCGAGGTGTCAATTGGGTGTTAGTACCACCCGGCTTGGTCAGCCCTCTCATGGTGTCAAGACCAACCAAGTACCACAATGCATTGAAGGGTTCACCTAACATTGATCGCTAATGTTTGTTAACCCTAAAATCGGTAAAAAAATCACTTGAATTATAAAAAATGACTAGAAATCAATATTATTATTGTTCATTGGCATTAAATGTTAATACAATCATTTATCCCCTAGCCATTGATTGATATCATATTGAGCATTTATTGTGAATAATATAATTGGATTTATTGTTATCGAATGGAATCACATTGTTCATGGATAGTTTATTGACATATTCCATAGTGTTGCCTTTATCATGTTTCATGGTTTCATCACAAGTTATTATTTTAATTATGCCCCTTATATACAACTAACGGGATGTTAACCCATCCTACATTCGAATTTGTGCAAGCTTGCAGGAATTATAAGGACTGATGGCATGCTCGTGATGGCAGATTGCACATGATATCATGTTATCATTATGATCATGATGCCTTTTTTATGCTATTAGCTTGTATGTTCATAGTACAACAATGGACTTCGGATTGTTGATGTATTTCATTAACTGAGTCATGTTGGGCTTTTCGCCATATCGAACTTCATGAATTTTATTTAAAGATAGTTATGCTTTCGCTACGCATCTTCGGACTATGTTGCCTTTGGTATTTATTTGTGTCATTGGGCCTCGTCTAACATTATATAACTGTTTCTAATATGGTTACCTTATGGTGGGTTTTACTAGTTGTATGCTTTCGCGAGCGAGTTTTGATAATGAGCTTTTGTCGTTATATTTCGATAATATTATCTGCTATAATTTTTATGAAATAACTATTGCATTGAATAGTGAAGCGCCGCTTGGGGCTTGCTCGCGACACATGAGGTGAGATAGATTTCTGGAGCGATACAAAAGCAGCAGCGGTAGCAGCAACAAAAGTGACCAGTGGATGGTGGAGGAGGAAGCAGCATCATCAGCAAAAGGGACGAGTGGAGGCAGAGTTGTAGGAGGCGATGCAGCGCCTGACGGTAGTAGGTGATGGCAGCAGCGGAGACCAGCCTTGCATAGCATTCCAACTGCTTCACCTGGAGGCCATCGTCTTGTTTAGCTTATACAGTTTTTTTTTCTGTTTAGTTTGTTTGGATTCCATCGAGCAGCGCTCATAATTGTGTTATTTGGGTATTCTTTCATTGGGTTTAATTTACCTTTTTAATTCGTTTGACCTGAGCGCGAGTGATTAAATATTATCATTTTAAATGTCATTTATTTTAAATCGTTCATAAGTAAGTCAACTATTGAAATGGATTCAATGGAAAAAATAGATATGGAGATTGAATCAACGCGAACTGCGTTTTTTGGGTCAATGGAAAAAACAATGTCTCGATTGTTTTTCTCGTGCAAGATGCAGGAATATGCATGTGACGGGGGGTATGGATTCCGATGCGTTGCTGGACGTGATTTGATGCCTCAATTTGCCCCTAACCACTACGAGGCTCGTCTTTTGGTGCGGTGTTCTGTTTTCTCTCCATCTCTTTACCCTTTTACCTTGCTGTTGAGAATTGAGTGCTAAATGGACTATCACTTCTTTTTTGGAAAAGATCTGGTGAGTATTGCCAGTGGATAGCTGAACTCACCGTCGGATCACCGATTGGATGAATAACGTTTTGACTGATGAATAATAGATAAGATTTTATTTGCTACTTGAAAAAATATATGTTTGATAAACAGAGAAACTCAATTAATCAATTATTATAAGTACATAAAACATTATTTCACATATAAATTTAGGAGATTGAAGCATGTAAGCTGCAGACTATACAACAGTGATTAACCCCGATTTTGCTGTGTTCATGTAACCAGCCTAAGAAAATAAATTGTACATCTAATTTCAGGCACAAGATGTTTGTTAAGAAGGCTAATCCAAACATGTTTGTTAAGAAGGATCAAAATTGTGGCCTTTTAATTTAAGAGGATTAACTAGGCCACCATCTAGCTTGAGATATTAACTTCAGCATGGGCCACCATCTAGTCTCAGACGACAAATCTCACTTGATTTTTCAAATGTCAATCTTATCTTACACAGTGGTCAGCGAAGCTACTATTAACAATAAGACCTTTCTTTATAATTTCATGAGAGTGCAGTTCCCACTCACTTTTAGTTGCTTTCATAAATTGCTCATCGCCATTTTTGGATACCAATTTTTTTCCTTGATAACAATTCAAACTTGAGTGTTTGTCTATAAGAATGGAGTGCAAAATATCATAAAACCAAATCAAACACTACCTAAAATGTTCATGATGAATTTCATCAAAGAAAGAAGTAAACATTAGCCACATAATGACTGCTAAAATAATTATGGAAAATATAGAAAAAAAAAACTTAGATTGGAGTTCCTAGTAATAAGAAGGGTAAAAAAAGCAAGGGTGCCTGACAATGGATTAAAAAGCTACTGAACTTTAATGGTAGTAAGCTTTCGTCTACTAGACTAATCTTAAAGATATGACAGAAAAGTCGGCAATGCATTGATCAGAATAGTTTGTACAGAAATATTGGCATATAAAATGCTCTTTTCTTCATCCTACCCGTAGAAAAAAGCCAGCTTGAGCAATCGATCGATCAATCATGACGTGCGAATCAACTCCGCTCCATTACCAAATACCAATCCAACAATCAAAGGATGCTGAAGAAGTAGTTACCCAAAAAAAGGTGCTAAAGATGCAAAGAACCATTAATCCACGGGCGGCAGAAGATAAAGTCGTGTTTTTGGGCTTTAGTGCAGCTAATATAATTGATAATAGCAACGAAGTTAGCGTAAAGTTGAGTTCATACCCGTCCGTCCCTTTGTCTTCTCCAAAGGCCAAAATGGCAAAATCATGTTCCCACCTTTTGTGTAAAACAAAACGGAAAAAAACCCAAAGAAGCTTCTACATAGCAATGGCAGCATTAAACGCGGTCAAGTACATTTACCTTTGTGCCCTCACTGGAACATGCTCACGGCTTCCTCACCCACACCATCACCGGACCGCGGTCGCTAGGAACGTAGCGGCGGCCGGACGTCTGATTCAGCCGGCCGTTTCCCCCAGAAACCCGTTCCACGACGGCTCTATGCTTCTCCTCCGGAATGTTCTTTTCAGGCACAACGGGAATGACCAGCGGCAGAATGGGCGCGATCGGCGCCGATGAAGTAGCAGTTTTAGTTTCCTCCTCTGCGCCGCGTTTCCCCTTCTTATTATCGTACCTCTTCCTCCGTCCTCGTCGTCGGGGTTCGCCGTCTATGTTCTCATCGCTGGAGACAACTTCGATGGTCGGATGACTTCCATCTGGACTGTGGGCATTCTCTTCTTTGGGATTCGGATACGGCGGCTTGGGAACCGCAGGATGTGGACCCCTCGCCGGGTTCCTTCTAGCTTTCTCAACATCAGCCGCCCTGCGCGGCCATTGTTTCGCCGACGTCCTCTCTCGGGCATGGCTCCGATCTGGACTGCGGGCCCTCTCGGCTTTGGGATTCGGTGACGGCGGCTTGGAGAACGCAGGGAGCAGCTGGTGACCCCTCGGCGGGTTCCTATAAACTTCCTCAACCTCATCCGCTTTGGGCGGCCGTTGCTTCGTCGCCTTCTTCTCTTGGGCTTCCTTCAGCTCGCGAAGGCGGCGCTCCTCTTCGTCTCGCTTCTCCTTGAGGCGTAGCTCCTGGAGTTGCTTCAACGTGACATAGTTCGGCGGTAGAGAAGGCTTCGGCCTCGTCGCACTCGCCGATGACGAGGGTGTCTCCATCTCAGCGGGATAGTGGAGCCAAAGGACGGTTATTGGTCCGGTGAGAGTGACTTGTGGAAGCCGTAGTGGTATTTATTGGTCGCTTATTTATTTGCTAAAGGGTCTTTTAGCTTTTATATGGAAAAAGGAGACTGAAATAAACATATATAAGAAATTAATCATACAATTCCTTTTCCTTGAGCACGGGTGAAAGTGGTTCGGTTGAAAAAAAAAACCGTTCCTTATTTTTCGGATCCATTTTTAAATCATAAAAATGAAATAAAAAAGTTTTTTTGAACTCCTATTTTAACAAATAATATTTTTGAAAAATATATAATAAATTAATATTAATATTAACCTATTTAATTTTATAATTAAATATAGGATATAATGTTAGAACTATTAAATTAGAGTTTCATAATATGTGATAGAAGTTATATAAAAAATTAATACATTAATAATAAAATAATTAATTATATCTAAATTAATTATATAAATAATAATTAATAAATAAAAATAGACTTCACGTGCTCCTATAATTTTTTCGGATGGGTCCTCAATTAAACGAGTCAGCTTTGCTCTATTTGAAATCACCATAAATCGTATTTGGTCCCCTAATTTTTTATTTTAAGAGTCGAATAGATTTTTCGATTCGGTCGAATTTTTCTTACACCCCTAATCATCACGAAGAATATGGCTCTAGATCTCTGAACTTTTCTTTATGAAGAAGAAAAAAAAAGAATGAAAGGTTGACAGCTAAAATTTGTGAAGATACTA
Source organism: Pontederia crassipes (assembly GCA_030549335.1). Classification (NCBI taxonomy): domain Eukaryota; kingdom Viridiplantae; phylum Streptophyta; class Magnoliopsida; order Commelinales; family Pontederiaceae; genus Pontederia; species Pontederia crassipes. Next base: position 39,378,619 of record CM060184.1, on the reverse strand, counting down.
ATAAAATTGTTAAACTTTTATATATAATTGGATTATGTGTTTTAATTCAAAAGATTCAAATAATACGGTCTTCCCTTCCCTCATCCTAGGCATGGGAACACTTTCACTTTCGATATGTAGTCACACTATCTAATTCTAAGACACTGAAAAACAAAATGATCAAACTAATGGTTTGAGATATTGCATTTATTTCCCTGAAAGTAAGTTTTCTGGAAATTTATAAAATGTTTTGATAAACTGAAAAGCATTTTTATTGTGTGAAACACGGAAACACCAAAAAACAATAATTATGAAAAAACAGTCCCTTAAGTAAACAGATTCTTAATTGCATTCTACGCCTAAGAAAAGTTCCAATTTCCAATCAACAAAATTATGGGTGGAAAAATATGAGGTTGGAACTGAGTCCCCATCTGATTTGTTTAGGATTTTTAAAAAATTATCTTGCTCCCGATCTCATCCCGATTAAATCGGGATAATAATAAGAACATTTTTTATTGTTCCGATTTGATTATAAGAAATAAAAATAATAAAATGTAGTATAAATATTTAATACTATATATAAATTAATAATTATCAATTAAATCATATATATAATAGCATGATATTAGATATATTGAAGATATATATAAAATATAAAATTTTAATTAAAATAAATATAAATATAATATTTTAAGATAGTTTAATAATATATATATTATCATATTCGAATTCGGTAGCGATTGGATTTTAAATGACCAATTGGGGATAAAAAAAAACTTGAGTTAGTGCAAGCTATGGCAACTGCACATAATAGAGCTTTTTTTAACGAAAGGAAATTATCTATTATAAAAAGCTCCAGAGAAGTTAGAGTACAAAAGATTGAGCAACCCGGAAGGAGGGTTGTCATTCCAAAAAAATTGTCCGCCATTACTTCGTACAAAAGAAGCCAGATAGTTAGCAGGCTTATTTGCTTCGTGGAAATAATGTTCTATGGTGTAGCTACGTATTTTGTCAAGTAAGAGTCGTATGTCAGAAAGGACACTATGTAGTCACCATGGCCACTTGGAGGAGCCACTGATGAACTGAACGAGGGAGGAGCAGTCCGACCGAATGCAGATATTGGAGAGATTTTTCTGAGCATAGCAGGAGATCCCAAGCAGTAGAGCGCGGGCCTCGGGCTCCAAAGGAGAGGCAGACGATGCACCTGTAAAAAGAAACTGGCCAGCATTAGTACGAAGGATGCATGCAGCGCCCCTATTCTAGCTCAGCAAAGGATCCATTCACATGGAGGCAAAGCTGAGCGTGAGCAGGAGGCTCCCATCGGATCCGAATAGGATCTCTAGGGTGAGTGGCCTCAGGCGAAAGGGCATCAGCATATTCCATGCTATCAACAAGCGGCCGAGTCCAAACCAAACCGGCGGCTGCAGGGTTGGATCTGAAGTGTGCATCATACCGGTTACACCATAAACCCCATAGACAGTATGCAAAGGTGGCAAGAAAGATTTTTTGGGACTGAGGCTCAAGGTCAAATCCTTCACGAATCCAGTGTCCAGCTTCCCAAGATTGAAAAAAAGCAAAATTGGTAGTGAAGCTGAGTTTCAAAGACATTCCAAAGGGAGCGAGCAAAATGGCAAGTGAAGAATAAATGTGAGATGATTCCAATCTGCTGGCCGCAAAGGGGGCAAGCAAGATTAGTCGTCGAACGCAAATGGCCAATATATGAAAGAGTGGGAAGGTGACGATGGAGAAGCTTCCATAGGAAATGATGTACTTTGGGGGGCACCGGAATGTTCCACACTTTGGTCCAGGCATGCCATTTAGCCTATGGATGAGTCGGGGCAGGGCAACAAAGTAATTTGTAAATAGATTTCGCATGAGCAATATCGTGGGTATCCGTCACCCAAATCCATTCATCATCATCGGCCGCAAGCATACAGTGCATCTGAGTAATGATGTCGCAGATATCAGGTCCAAGGGACAAAATAGAAATATCCCAAGAATTATTGACGCACAGGGATGCAACAGACCCATGGATGATGGGTGAGTTGATGTTTAGGTAAGTTGGCATGTGGCTGAGAGGGATCGGAAAGATCCAAGGGTCAGAGAGAATAAGGGTATTATTACCGGACCCAATACGCCGAGTGAAGCCCTGACTGATGATGGGGATAGATTAATGATGAGCTTCCAGGAGTTAGATGAAGATCGAGGTGATATTGGATTCCAAGGGTGAAGCGGGCCATATTTCTGACTAACCAGTTGAGACCAAGGGGAGGAACGATTATTCAGAAGCTACTGAATACGTTTGGCCATAAGAGAATAGTGGGCGAGATGGAAGGATCGAATACCAAGGCCCCTAAGCGATCGAGGAAGCTGAACTATGTCCCAATTAATAAGGTGCAAAGACCTACGCCCCGTGCTAGGGTCCTAGAGGAAACCCTGGGAGAGATGCTCCAGGGCCTCAATAGTGCCCGCGCAAAGCCGGGAGGCTCCCATAGCATATATAGGCAAAGTATTTAGGACAGCTTTAATGAGGATGGAGTGGCCAGCTAAAGATAGGAGTTGATGTCGCCAGCCAGCGAGGCGATCAGAGGTACGCTTGATTAGGTGAGAATGGGCATTAACTGGGAGGGTGGAGTTTGAGATGGGAACGTCAAGATAGAAAAAAGGGAAGGAGTTCGCACGGAGGCCTAAGGTGCACAGGATGGATTGTTTCCAGCGGACGTTAAATTTAGTGGGGAAGAAAACACTAGACTTATCGAGATTGACCTTAAGGTTGGTTAGATGCTGGAATAGCTTTAGGGTGCTAAGAAGATTCCTACATGATTTCTGAGTGGCTCTAATGGATATAAGGATGTCATCGGCATACAAGATATGGCTAATATTGCAGCTCCCAATGGAGAATGGCTGGATATCCGAGGAGGCGACTTGCTGGTTTAGAAGAGAGGATAGAACTTGAGTGACGAGAATAAATAGGTATGGGGAGATGGGATCTCCCTACCGGAGCCCACGGCGACTAGTAAATGTAGGTGAGTCTTCACCATTCATAGAACATGTGAAGCGGGGCAAAGTCACACAACACATAATCCAAGAGATGAATTTGGTGGGAAATTTCATAAGCAAAAGAATGTTCTCGATGGCTTGCCATGAAATACTATCAAAAGCTTTTTCTAGGTCAATCTTGATGAGGATATGCTTATTTCTGCCACGACCAAGAGAATGTGCAAGTTCCTAGACGGTAAGGATATTATCCTAGATAAATCATCCAGGAATGAATGCGGATTGCGTAGTATCAATGAGGTGGTCGAGGGTGGAGCGCAAGCGATTGGCAAGAATCCATGAGACAGCTCTGTACGATATGTTGCAGAGAGAGATTGGCCTGTAGTCTTTAACAGAACAAGGGGGATCATGTTTAGGGATGAAGACAAGTTGTGTATGGGACCAATCAGGTGGGAAGGATCCATCGACGAAGAAATTGTGAACTAGATTGGTGAGCTGAGGGCCAATGATATCCTAGTAAGTCTGGTAAAATTCGGCCGTGAAACCATCCGACCTTGGAGCTTTACCAAGAGGCAAGCTCTAGAAGGAAAGGCGGATGTCATCTGGAGTGATTGGTGAGTCCAATAGTGTAAGTGGCGAAGGGTGTGGCTCCGGCAAGGAAGGCTAGAGATTGATACTAATGGGGGGAGGGGAGAAGGCCCCTAGAGGCATCGGTAGTGGTTCATAAAAGTTTCCTGAATACTCTGATCTGTTGTACGAGGGTGATAATTCTATTGCGTTTATGTCGAATCATAGTAGATTTGTGAAAGAATTTAGTATTCTGGTCGCCATTAGTCAACCAAGTGGTACGAGTCTTGCTCCATCACTTGAAGTTGATTTGCCGCAGTAAGGCGACATGGAGCTGGTACTTAGCTTTGAGCTGGCCATGCTGAAGCTCGGAGAGCCCCGTGGTCTCGTCGAGGGATTTCCAATGATGAATCTCGTCCAGGACCTGTTGTGCCCTTAACTCAAGTGAACCGAGGGAATGACAGTTCCAACGAAGGGTATCAATTCGAATACGATGCAAGGCACTGGGGATGGAGGTGGAGGAATCAGAGGGCCAATGCCGCATGACAATAGCACGAGGCTCAGGGTATTGGAGCTAGAAATGCTCATATTTGAACATTTTAGATCTATGACGAGGGGTGGAGGTACAGAACAATAATGGGGTGTGGTCGGAGCCACTACGGGTCAGGGAGGAAAGATCAAGATCCGGGTAGGCAAAGAGCCAATGGTGAGTGATTAAGAAGCGATCGGGTTTGCAGTGTACACGGGCAAGCCCCCTATGGTTATTGCACCAGGTGAAGTGCGACCCGCGCAGAGGATTATCGATGAGGCCCTTGGATTCAATGAGTTGTGAGAGAAGCCGGGAGGAGGTAGTCTCACGGAAGGGGGGCTCCACGCCTGTCAACGGACCCAATGAGGCAGTTGAGGTCTCCGGCGATAGCCTAGGGAAGATGATCTACACACAGGGTCCTTAGAGCATTCCACATATGGTTCCTTCTTATAGGCTGAGTACAAGCGTAGATACAAGATAGCAAAAATGTAAAATTGTAGTGGGTGACCACTACATGGAGCGCTTGCGCATTAGATTGAACACAGGTGGCCATGGTATCACCTATGCGCCAAGCGAGCAGGATGCCGCCGGAGGCACCGGAGTCGTCAACTGCCAAGCTAGTCCATTACGAACCAAGACGCCGAATGACGTGCTGAGAGCGAAAGCAGTGGTGTGAGTCTCGAGGAGGATGAAGATGTCAACTTGCTGAAGACGAATGGTTTCTGATAGACGGTCATGGACAGTGGCACAGAATGCGCCCCGATAGTTCCAGGCAACAATCTTCATTAGAATTGGGGAGGTGCGGGTGAGTCAGCAGCAAACTGAGAAACAGAGCGACCAAGTGAGCAAGTGGATGAGGAACCCGCGGGAACCTTACCTTTTTTCTTCAGGGGCGGCGATGCCGGGCAAGGGATCTGATGAGCCTTTGCGCACTTGCATTCCGCAAGGGGTCGGGTACAAGATCTAGGTCAATGTCCTCCATTTCCATATAAAGCTCGGTATGGATATGCAAAGGGGGGTCGAGCGATGTGAAAACCCCCAATATAGAGGCAACAGCTTCATCGTGGCGTTGAGGGGAGACACGAGGAGGGCGGAGGATAGATGGGGCCGACGCAGGAGAAAGGCTCAGGAACTAGGGATGCTGGAAGGCAAGTGGTCGGCATTCCGGAGAGGAGGGGGAAGAGAGAGCAGAGGGGGAGGGGAGGCAGGAGGAGGGCTGGGTTTGGTTGGGGGGGAGGCAGGTTGAATTAAGGAGGGAGAAGATCTTTGTGTTGAGTGGCTCGAGGTTATTGGCAGGTGAAAGAGTTCGTGTAAGCGTGGGGGAGGGATTGGGGTGAGTGGCGCACAGCTGGGGGTGAGGACAGGTGGATGGCTAAGAAATCAATGGGGGGGTACCGAGACAGGCGGGGGGGCAGGAGGGTGAGCGAGGGGACGGGTGGGGTGAGAGGAGGTGTCAGGAAATGAATGTTGGGGAGATACGGGAGGATTTTCTGGCACGTGAGATGAGGGTGATGGTGCCTCGAGGTTGAGGTCGAAACGGCCGAAAGGATCGAAGTGATTCACGTGATGTGCATATGGGATCGCATTTCGAGGGGGACCGGTGCTCGGCCAGGAGTCGGGGCTCGGGAGGGCCATGACGGGCGAAGGGCGGCACGATCGACAGTGATGCCAGCCCCATCGACCGTGGCAGAGGCACCCTCGACAGCGCAGAGGAAGGCTGGTCAAGCCGTAGGCCACGCATCCTAGGACCATATAGTAGCACCTTTGGGGAAGAGGATTCACCATGGGATTTCGGAACCGCCGGACAGGACTCAAGTCGGCATCCTGCAAGGCCACAACAAAAACAAAATAAAGGGATATTCTCATATAAGACCCGGAGAAAGAACCTGTTTCCGCCGGGAGGACAGATCCAAGACCCTTACTTCAGCGGCACGGAGATCAATTTCAACACATATGCGGACCGGAGCTGACAAGTTCGTGAGTGAGGGTTCATCGATTTGCAGCAGAGTTCCAAAAGGATCTGCAATACGGGCAATCGGAGTTCATAAGGGAGATCGTGTAGCTGTAGCCACGAGAATGAAGAGCGGAGCGAGTTCGTCAACGGTCAAAAGAATGGCCTAGCAAGAACTAGGTTAAGAAAATGGTCATCAATCTCCCAAGGACCCTGGGTTAAGACCTACAAGGCATCTTGGTTAGAAGAGAAACAAAATAATATATAGTCGTTACCCATTTCCGCGACGGTGAAAGGGAGGGTGGTGTTCCAAAGCGGGGACCGCGCCACGCGGAGATGATCCATGGCATTCCACCGAAGAAACACCCAAGAAGGCACCGGCTGACCTCCTCACACTTGGCAGAAACATCTTCAAGAGGAATATGAACTTCTTCCGTGATGGCAGCTTCGAGTTCCCAGAGTTGCCGCGCGGAGATCCGGGAGGGTTCGCGAGGAGGATGAGATCCACGCACAAGTTAGGCCCAGGAGCGAGTAGGAGCTAGATGTGGAGGCACCGAGAGAGGCGGCGGGATCGATGGGGGTGAGCAGGAGTGGAGGCGAGGGAGGGAGGTGGTGGGGGGAATGTTTCTAAGGTTTGTTTTGGCGACCTCGGAAAGGGCCAGGTCAAGAGGGTGGATCGGCATGGTAACAAGGTCTCCGGCACCCAACGGGAGTGAGCGACCAGAGTGTGGTGAGGGAAGGGGGGAAAAGGATCTGGGGAGAGAGAGAGGGGGTTGGAAGTTGAGCTGTCATGGAGAGGAGAAGACGCCGCCCGGCGGTGAGGAGGTGAAGATTTAGGTCATTTTAGGAGGAGGGTAAGGCTGGAGTCGGCGATTTCTTCTCCTTCTCACTGGACTTGTCAGCCTCTCACAAGCACATAATAGAGCTAAGGACCGAGTTATAATGTTTTTACTGGCATTCACCCTTTTTTTTATACTTACCCCAACTTGGTACATAATCGGCTAAGGACCGAGTTTCATAGCTTAAGGACATGGCTAGCACTAGATCGCCATATGGGTTTGGGTCCCCAATTATTTTCCAGGCCCAATTATATGTATTATATTAATATATTTTATAATATCCAATATGTTCTACTTATATTAATTTCAATTCAAACTTTTATATGTTATTAATTATATATCTTATACATTACATTATATAATTTATTATTTTGATAGTTATTACATTATAGGATTATTTCGTTTCACACCACATTAACTATAACTTTTTTACAACTAATTCTGAAGTATAAATTATAAATTTTAATCCTTAAACTTATTTAAATTTGAAACTTATGTTCCATAAAAGTTTAACCAAAACGCTGTTATGTTCTCTTTTTAATAACTGTGAAATGCCATTTTTTATTAATTTTTTTAAAAAAATAAAAGTAGAAAATTGTTAACATTAAAAAATTAACTAATAAGTTTTAAGTGCACATAAGCAAATTTTCGTTTGAAGTTGATTTTCAAATAGGGAAAAGAGCGCTTCCTTAGCACTCACGCTGAGGAGGCTCCTTAGCGTTGCAGTGCACTGTCGAATCTCATCAGACAGTGCGTGTTTTTTTATGTAATTTGATCTCACACAAAAACACGAATGAAGAAGCTGATCTCCCCTTCCTCCTCTTGTGCTCCACCACCGTAGCCCTTCTTCTCCGCCACCACCTCACACCACCCGCTGCCGCCAACTACCACCAACAGCCCCTAGTTGCTCAACCGCCGCCAGCTCGTGCTCTCCTTCAATGATGGACACTTCCGCGACAGGCGGGACAACCGGACGGCAAGCCGCCTCTGTTCGGCAGTGCCACGATGGACACGGAGTGGTTATACGTCATGTTCCTCAGCCAGTCGTTCGGTACCGACAATGGCGCAGTCCCTTTCCGCGCTTACCAGAGCTTTGCCTCTAGAGCGGATGGCAAAGAAGGAGGCAGACACTGTGCTCTACTCCTCCGTCGATTCAGAGCACACAGACTCAGAAGATGGCCTCTAGTTGCAGGATCATCACCGTGCGAGAAAGTAGGGGAAGTTGGCAGTCGCTGATGGGTGGGGTCCGCGAACCACATCGAGGCAGAGCAGCACAAGCGAGAAGCTAAAGCACCGCTTCTACGTGTTGTGCTCGATGATTCCCAACGTGTCAAAGATGGATAAGGTGCCGCTGTGAATCATGGTTGTTCAAGAAAAAATGGACGTGTGAGATCAAGCCATAAAAAAGAAACGTAAAAAAATGTGCACCGTCGGATGAGATTTGACAGTGCACTGCACGCTAATCAGTCTCCTTGGAGCTAAGGAGGCGTTGTTTTCCCTTTCAAATAAGTAATTAAGCATTTGGATAGAACTACTAAAATTAATAATAAGTAATTTATTACAATCAACTAACTAATTTATTGCTCTAGAAAAAAAAGAAGAAGAAGCTTTCCCTCTTCTTGTTTTTTTGTTGATAAATACATTTTATATATCCTTATAAGCCACATTATAAAGTTACCAAACAAAAAGGTAAGCTCAAATTTGCTTCTAAGTAAATTTTATCTACTTGTCAACTTAGCTAAACATGGTCTTAATCATAGTTTCCAACCATAAGACTATTTTTATTAACTGAAAACTTTCTTAGACCTTCTAATTTTTATGATTTGTTATAATCAAACCAAAAATGTTAAGACAAAAATCTATGATTCAATAAATTATTTTCATTTAGCCATAACTTTTTTTTTTGCAAAATGTTCACAAAGTTCTCACCATTTACTCATTGACTTTCCTATTTTTAATTTTTTTTCCAAGAATCATGCAAAAATTTCTTGAAATTTTGTCCCAAATTCATCCCTCATCTAGTTGCTAACTTTACCAAAAAGTGCTATTGTAATATCTCAGATTTTACACCAAGGGTAATTTAGTCTTTTGGTTGAGACATAATCTCTCCCCTATATAAAGACTCCAAATTCTCTTGTTGATCTCTTTTGTCCAATTTCTCACCTAACGGTTAGGACTTGAGAAAGAAGAACAAAAGGAACAAGGAGGAGGAAGAAGTGGAAGAAGAAGAGGAAGGAAGAGGAGAAAGATCGAAGAGAAAGGTACGTAAAAGGGATTCAACCTCTCTCCCCCCTCTCAATGTTTGTATGTTGGATTGAGAGATCCAAGGACAAGGGTGTCCTTAGTAGGGATTGTGATTGAGAGTCATATCACGCATTAGATGTGAAAGATTTCATATGTGATTCATACTTTTGATAACATGTTTAGATTCTAGGATTCCATATTGAGATCATGGATGAATCCTATATTTGAAGGAATGGATGATTTCATATGTTTTTAATGTGCTTTTGATGTCTATTGGTCTATAGCTCATGTCTAGAACCTTTAGAGTGTTTTGCATTGTGTTTCTTCAAAGTTTCATCAAAAAAATTGCAGAACGCGAGCTCAATATGGGCTAGAGGCCATTAATATGGGCTATTAATATTTTCTAATGCGAGCCTAATACGACCTATTTGACGTTAATATGACCTGAAGAGCAAAAATATGGACTGCTAGTATTTTCTAGTGCGAGCCAAATACGACTTGAGGACTTTAATACGGTTTGGAAAGAAAGAATATGACCTGGCCATATTGTCCTCACAGATTGGCTATGGGCTCTCACACGGCCGTGAACAAAGAAGCACGACCGTGCTACGGGCGTGCCAAGGGACGTGGCACAATCATGACATTATTGTCATGGTCGTGACCAACACTTGGAATGTTTCACAGCCACAGTCATGGGTGTGACCACCCCGGCACGGTTGTAACTGACCAAAAGAAGAACATATAATATGTTTAAACCTATTTTCAAAAGTATTTATACTATGTATTGATGCTTAATGATACACAAAGTGCATAGACAACCCTAACTAGGTTAAAATCTGAAGTCTGATTGACGTAAATTATTTGATGATTATGATAATAATGAACCCAGTTGAAAAATACTATTACTTATCGCCCCTCAAACTGATGACAGGAAATATTGTGTCTTACTCCATTGTGTTGAAATTTCTCTCAAAAAATTATTGTGCTCTGCACCTTGGAGTTAGTATTTCTTGAAAGAATAATTGTATCTTATCAACAACGATATGTATGTTCTCATTTGCCTTCGGGGTGACGAAGCCTTGGCTCCGAGACCTAGTTAGCCTACTGGGGGCAACGATATAATTTTTCAATTACTGATAAGATCAAAGACTAAATTGAAAGGACTAATGACTATGAAAATGGGATCCAATTTGTTATGAAGCAACCCTAAGGATATTACTGACGCAAGGTAAAGACAAATTCTAGTCACTTGATATGCCTACTGTACTGACTTATTGACGAACTGAGAAAAGTGTTTACTTGTCAATTTCATTACTATTACTGATGACCTTATGATTAGGAGTGACACCCGACCCTGTTCGGGGGGACACTGCCCACCCCTCCCGACCCCATCGACTGGCCCTACCCCCGACACCACCCTGAATCTCTGGTTTGAGGGAAATTTTATCCCTCGCCCTAATCTCCGTGGGGGCACAGATCCCCGCGAGGACTTGATTCCTTTATTTTTTTATTAAAACTATGAAAAAATCAAAACATACAGATTTTACATAATATATGTTAAAAAATACAGAAATAGTATTTTTTATTAAACAAAAAATAAACTTTAAAGAATATTTCTATGCAAAAAATAAATCAAAATAGCATCAATCATTTCAAAAATAAAAAAATGAGGACAATTGCACCGTACACGATGAGGGCAACAACCCTCATCTTGGAAGGAGGAGTGGGCACCCCTCCTACCACAAAAGGGGAGGGGCGGAACGTCACCGCCCCTGCTATACAAAATGGGAGGTGCGACAGGGGGAGGGGCGGAGCACCCATGTACAGAGGGGAGGAGCAGAGGGTCGCCGCCCCTATTATAGGAGGGGAGGGACGACGTGGGGGAGGGGCGCCCCTCCCCTGTACACAGGAGGGGAGGGGCTGCCGGGAGGGTGCCACCAAGGGAGGGGTGGCGCCTTCGCCTGCGGCCATCGACGATTGTGTGGAAGCGGTCGTGAGGAAGGAGAGGAGGAAGATGAAGGGGAAGAAAGAGAGTGGAGAAAAATAGTGAAGAAACTTAGGGTTTCTTTTTATTTATATGATAAATTAAATAATCAAAAATAGTGACAAGATTCGGGGACCCACGAGACGGGGATAACATACCCTATCCTAGATCTCCGAAAGAGGGTTCGGGGGCATTATGTCCCCATCCCGCTCCCGTGGGGATAAAATTCCTCGAAGTCAGGATCGTTCGGGGATTCCCTGTGGGGCCCTGCAGGAGGCTCATATTGTCATCCCTACTTATCATATAAATTAATGACATGTATATTTTATGCATATGACATGACATGTATGTTTCTTTTTATCATAAAATGTCATATATATTTCATGTAGTATCCTGTTTATGATGCATTTTGTTGATTGGCCTTTAGATCCGTGCAGATAACTGATATGCTTGGATGGATGGCTGGCTCAACTCATGATGGTGATGTTGCACATACTTTAGGTCATAATTAGTCATGATATAGAGTCTATTAGACTACTGATGATAGCAATGTTATTAATAATGACTCTTAGTCTCATGTTCTATGACAGGAGTTTTATTAGTGTTATTTATATACTTTCGCTGAAGGGATAATGACTATTCTATTTTATTTTATTTAATGAAGATTTTGTGTTGTAATTTTTTTTATGGCAAAGAACATATCTTTACCATATCATTAGATACCATCACAGTCATCTCCTAGGTTGATCTTCACCCGTGAATAAAGTGAAGAATTATTTGTTATATGAAAAAATTACACCAAATGCCCTCCAACTTTAAGGTTTGCTCAGCAATATCCTCCAACTTCATTTTGTAACACAAATGCCCTTCATCTTTTAACACGTTTCACTCGATGCCTTTTTTACCTGGGATAGCCGGTTTTTCGGTTTTTCATCAACGTGGCATCCACGTGGCCATCTCCTCTCTCCTCCACGTAAATAGTCGTCTGACGTGACATGCTCCGATGTGGCACATAAAATTATACCAATGCCCTCCAACTTCAAGATTTGTTCAGCGATACCCTCCAACTTTAATTTTGTAATACAAATGCCTTTCATCTTTTAATGCGTTTCATCTGATGCTCTCTTTACTTGGGACAGCCAGTTTCTCGATTTTTCTCGACGTGGCATCCATGTGGCTATCTCCTCTCTCCTCCACGCAAATAGTCGTCCGACGTGGCACATAAATTACACCAAATATCCTCCAACTTTAAAGTTTGCTCACCAAAATGCACATAAAATTACACAAATTTGGACAAAGACGGCGGCCGATGAACACGAAAGGCGAACGATGAACAAGGCGAACGACAAAGGAGAGGAATGGCGAAGGAGTGCGAACGGTGAAGGAGGTTTCATGCGAACGATGGCAAAGAAGGAAATAAGAAAATAATTTAACAATGAGTGGGTCAACTTACGATAGGTAAGATGGTTTAATATGTGGTGTCACGTCGGAGCATGCTACGTCGGACGGCTATTTGCATAGATGAGAGAGGAGATGTCCACGTGGACGCCACGTCGATAAAAAATTGAGAAACTGACTGTCCTAGGTAAAGAGGGCATCAGATGAAACGTGTTAAAAGATGAAAGACATTTGTGTTACAAATTAAAGTTGGAGGGTATCGCTGAACAAACTTTAAAGTTGGAGGGCATTGGTGTAATTTTATGTGTCACATCGGAGCATGCCATGTCGGACGACTATTTGCGTGAAGGGGAGAGGAGATGGCCATGTGGACGCCACGTCGACGAAAAATCGGGAAATCGACACTCCTAGGTAAAAAGGGCATCGGGTGAAACGCGTTAAAAGATGATGGGTATTTATATACAAAGTGAAGTTGGAGGGTATTGCTGAGCAAACCTTAAAGTTAAAGGGCATTTGGTGTAATTTTTCCTTTGTTATAAACACTGATCTTATTATATATTTTCTACTTTTCATTGTTGTAGTATGACAAATTGCTTGAATGTCCATTAGCATCTTAGGTTATGGCAGGAGAAGGTGACTTGCATGCATGTAATACCTTAACCAGTGGCTATTATAGTCTATGCATCATATCCTTATTCATTTTTTTCAAGCATTTTGGAGCATTTGAACGAGGCTATATGTACGAGATCATGCATCAGGCATCTGGTTGGGATACGGTGGAAGCTTGACGTGCAAGTCCTCTTAGGAAGATTCAACATATATAGGGAGGTACATAAACTTGATGGAACTATTGTTCTTTTTTATTTGTTGATCACAATGTGTTTTTTTTTTTTTTTTTGAGAAGAGAAAGGATGGCCACCATTAGGTTGTCATCCAGGTATATATATATGACCAAAAAGTAGTAACATGTACATGTGGAGTGCTCGCAAGTAGAGAGCTGCAAAAAAGGAAGAGAAGACAAGAATCTACTCAGAGCCCCACTTTCGAAGAAGACAAAGGATGTGATGTACAATACTATCCACCTGACATTTATGTGTTGGCGAATGAACTAACACAACCAAAATGACCTAATTGTCCTCTAATTTTTAGTGTGAATTTTCTAGGTGTTACAAATATCCCAAATTCGTGACAACTTTTATTTCGATTTTGTCACTAATTTTATCCCAATTTTTCAAGAAGTACTTAAAAAATTATAAATATCAAACTTTTACATTTATATGTAGTCACAATAAAAACAAACTATTACTTTTGGATGATCTAACTAGTGCATACAATTGAATTAATTTAAACGTGCTCGAACTCGTTGTTTAAGAGAGTTAAACTTATTTAACACCTTTCTTATTTCTTTTCGGGCAAACCCATGAACCACAAGTCCTTCTTCCCCAGCAATGTTGTTCTCTCTCCATGTGATATATTCTCCACCGACGAAGAGTTCTGTCTCCAAGTGATCCCCTCCCCCCCCCCCCCCCCCTCCCCTCCGGGTAAATTACACGAATGATCCTCCAACTTTAAGTCGATTTCCAATTGGTCTCCCAACTTTAATTTATAATCAGAACGTCTTTCATCTTTCATTTTCTTGCACGCTTAGTCCTCCTGACAGGTGATGTTCCCCGATTGCTTTGCTTACATGACCGACTTTCTCTTTCATCCACGTCAGCTTATGTTGGCCATTTCATTATAAAAATTTTAAAAAATAATAAAAAAGATGAGATTGCCCACGTCATTAACAAAATTTAAAAAATAAAAAAAAAGTGAGTTGCGAAAGAGAGAGGGAGGCGATCTCCCCCCTCGGGTCGAGCTCGTCGAAGCTCGACCGGAAGGGGCGGTCACCCCCCTCCCTCCCTCTCCCACATGTGCTCGCGTGCGGGAGAGAGAGGGAGGGGGGCGACCGCCCTCTTTTGGTCGAGCTCGCCGGAGGGGGGCGACCGCCCTCTTTTGGTCGAGCTCGCCGGAGGGGGGCGGTCGCCCTCCTCCTTCTCTCTTCGACAACTCACTTTTTATTTTTTAATTTTTTTAATGACGTGTATAACTTCAACTTTTTTCATTATTTTTTAAATTTTTTATAATGATGTGGCCGACTTAAGCTGATGTAGATGAGAAAGAAAGTCGGTCATGTAAGCAAGACAATCAGGGAACCTGTGATCACCGGTCAGGAGGACTAAACGTGCAAGAAAATAAAAAATGGAGGATGTTCTGATTATAAATTAAAGTTGGAGATCAATTAGAAATCGACTCAAAGTTTAGAGAACCCCCCCCCCCCCCCCACTCATTCACATTGGAGCCACCAGCGATTCAACTTCAGTTCTCAATGTCGTGATTTGTTTACTCTCCGTGATTCGATAAATTTTCTTTCTCATCATTGCCGCTCTGTCATTCTACATGGATGCACATTTATGTAAAAAAAAACATATACGCTTTTTAGCAGTGTTGAACATGTATTTTATCCCAATTTATCTACATTTTGATGCATGCTTATTATCTTCATTGTTGATTTACTTTTTTTTCCATTTCTTGCATTTACAACATTCCAGAACTATGAAAATTTTTTGAAGGTGAAAACTCATCGAGGAAAAAGAATCATGGCACATTAGGTGAGAAGACGTCAAGTGAGGGCACACACTTCCATTCTTTGAACCAGATTGTCACTAGAAGGCAAGCAAGCATCCTAACATTCTATAGATTTCTTTTTGCAACTGAGGAAGGTTCCAAAAAGTAAAAAGATATTAGATAATAGAGTATAAATTGATTATATTTTAGGCATTATCATCTCTTTTTTATGCACAATTCTTTCATTTCATCTGATATTACTAGTCAATATTTGAACATTATCATCTCTTTTTTATGCACAATTCTTTCATTTTATCTGATATTGAATATTTTAGAATTTATAGTGATTTTATTTGTATTTCAAGATTCATGAAAATTGGAAGGAAAAGCTT
This sequence comes from Pontederia crassipes, assembly GCA_030549335.1. Lineage (NCBI taxonomy): Eukaryota > Viridiplantae > Streptophyta > Magnoliopsida > Commelinales > Pontederiaceae > Pontederia > Pontederia crassipes. The sequence continues at coordinate 39,363,132 of CM060184.1, read as the reverse complement.
TGCCGTGGAGTTCCTGTGGTCAAGTTGAGCAAGGCATAGTACCATCAAACCGTAGCAGAAGCCATAAAAAACATGTGTACAATTTTTATAGTATGACCGTATCCATCTTTTCAAGTTCAAACCATAGCAAAACAGAGAGAGAAAAAGGACGGTCCGAACGTTCTCTACCATTAAACAGGAGGGCAATCTTGTAAAACTCGGACCAAATGTCGAGGTTGAATCGGTTGACTCAGAAAGTTGGATAGAAAATAATAAAATAATTTTAAAATATATTCAATTAAAGTATTTATAAACATATATTTATTAAAATTAATATAAATAAATATATCAAAGTATAATAATATTATCAACATATTTTAATAAATAAAAGAACCAAAGAATGGTTCAAACATATTTTTTATTTTGATTTTGAATATATAAATTAATATATAATCTCATAACTTATGGATGTAATTATTAATATTAGTCAAGACAAAGTGCTAACATCTAAATAAAACAAATAAATTTGATATTATTATTTTATAGAGGATAAATTGCTTATATATATATTTTTAACTATGGCCTTGATGCCAAACAAATAAATGTATTTTAATACAAAAGCCTTGCATATCATATGTGGTGGCCAATGGTTAGATGTACCATTTCTAACATTCATCGGCCAATCCGGCTTAAATAGTCTTTCGGTTCTAATAGCAACGCACAAACCATTTGAAAGTTCAAATCGCAATCGGTCGGATCGGTTCGAAAGACCATCCAATCTGAGTTTTACAACACCGCAGTAAGAAATGCTTATGAAATATAAAAACATTTTTCTCATTTTCTTTCTTTCTTTCTTGAGTTCAAATTAATATTCTTTTTTACGAAAGGTTGTCATCTTTTGTTGGCTATTATTAGTTTAATCTATACAATAATATGACTTTAACTATGTAACTTTTTAAGGAATGAATGTACATTACTATGGCTGAAATATATATATTAAGATGTAGAAATATAAAAAAATCTTTCAAAAAAGGAATAACAACTATTGAACACATAAAACTATTTGTAATATAAAACTTATAAGTTTATATTCAAACAATATACATATATAACAATTTATTACATATATATACAGTTAATAAAAATATTTATATATAATTAAGCACAAGGGTCATTCCCTATTTCCCTAATATAAGATATGACTAGCTATCAGGATCCTTAAGGTAACACAATAAACATCAAAGGTAACTGAACAGCAAAAGGGCCCAAGATCCACAGTTGTCAAAGATAAGTTCCTGTTCAACATGTCACCCCCAAGGAATGCTGTCCAGAGCAACGATAAACAAAACACTGTTAAGAGGGGAATGAGTGTTGCAATTGTTACAGGAGGCAGAAAGCTTTTAAATCCCTAGAAGAACTAAAACAAAAAGCTTGCATATATAGTGATGAACAAGCCATGGGAGTAAGGTTCTCAACTTGCTCACAAGTAAGAAGCATCCTGTAATGTACCATGGAGGAATTGTGGAGCATCATACATAAAACATCTATTACAAAAGTTCTAGGCTCCTTTTCAGAATCGTCTGAACAGTCATGTTACTCCCATCTTCCTCCACAACCTCCTTCAACAGTTCGTCATCAATATTTTCAACTTCTTCGGAAGGTGAGAACTCAATGTATCGCCCACTTTGTGCCATCTTAGCCATCCAAGCTTTTCGAGCGTTACTTCTATACTTTTCCTCTTCCCATGTCCATGCCACAAGCAAATATACATACACAACTCTCTCTTGGCCTGGACGGAATGCCCGAGCAATAGCTTGCCTTGTTCTGGAATGGTTCCACTCCGAGTCCAACATGACCAATCTAGATGCTGCTGTTAAGCTAATACCCTCGGCACATGCTGTAGTTGAGGCAAGTAACACCTTGATCTGTCCAGTGGTGTCACCATTAAATTTATCAATGATCATAGAACGAGATTGAAGATCTAGATCCCCTTGAAGAACCAGTACTTCTCCTTTCTTCCACCCAAAAACATGCTCGAGCAATTCCACAAAAAAGACTATAGGAGAAATATTGTGGGAAAATACCAAAACTTTCTCTCCTTCTAGCGCAGACTTGCACACAAGATCGATAACAAATTTTGTCTTAAACCATGCTTGATATCCCCCTTGCATTTACCAACAATGTCCAACTCACGAGCATTCAAGAAATTGTTTGTGCATTTTACCGATGTCACCAGTGATGGATGGACATAACCAAGGTTGTCAAAAACGCGCTTTAACTCGTAAAAGCGTACGATTTTACGTCTTCACCTTTGCATTTCGTGCTCGATCTCACCTGAAAACGTTTTTGGCCAGCACGTGGTAGAATCGCGTGCTGGCCCGTAGAATCGGTGGAGACGCACGACTCTACCGATCCCACAATATTTTTTTTTTAATGTTTTATAAGCGTGATAGGCACTCATCTCTTCCTTTTTGTTTGTTGTCTGCCGCTGTGCCCTGTCGCTGCCACCACTGCTGTCCTGCTGCCACCGCTCACTGCTGCTGTCGCCTGCTCGTCTGCTGCTCGCGCTGCTTCCGCCGCTCACTGCTGCTGTCGCCACTGTTGCTCGTCTGCTGCTCGCGCTGCTTCCGCCGCCGCGCTGCTGTCTTGATGCTGCTGCCACTGATCTAACAGGTTCCTCCCCCGTCCCTCTCTCGTGTTCTCTTTCTCTCCCTCTCCCTTTCTCTTCCCTCACTCTCTCCCTTTCTCTTTCTCCCCTCGTCTTCTCTCGCCCTTTCTCTTTTCCTCCCCTCTCCTTCTCTCGCTTTCTCTCTCTCCATCACCCTCTCCCTTTCTCTTCCCGTACCCTCCCCTTTCTCTTTCTCCCCTCTTCCTCTCTCGCCCTTTCTTTTTTCCTCCCTTTTCCTCTCCCTTTCTCTTCCCACACGAGAATATTTTTTTTTCTCCTTTTCTCTTTCTCTCTCTCTCCCTTTCTCTCTACAAATCGAAACAGGTTTCTTTTTTTTTTTTCCACGAACCCAATAGTTCTCCCCATTGGTGAACAAGGGCCATGGCGACCTTTTTACTTTCTATTATGTTATAAAATTAAAACATTTCTATATTTCAACTATGGTTAATATTTGCTTAATAAAGTGGAAATCATCAATTGCTTTTAATATTGTGAATTTATTATTGTGTTAATTTTTTATATATTAATAATGAAAGTTATTTATTGATGTGTTAATTTTTCATGAATTAATTATATTGATGTGTCTGTTGTTATTCTGTTATTATTACAATTTGTTAAGGTTGTGAATTAATATATATATAATTAAATAGGTATTAATATCATGAAGTGTGATGTTAAAATTATAAATTTGGACATGTATTATTGCATTTTGTACTTATAAGTTCAAAGAGAATTTGCATTTCACTACTAATATCATGAATTTATATATATTATTATATATTAATATATACATTTTAATATTAAAAAATAATCTGATAAAATCGGCCGTGTCGTGTTACGTGTTCACGATTTACGAGTTTTTTCGGCCCTCCGTGTCGAGTCCGTTTTACATGTTTGACAACACTGGACAGAACCAACTGTGACTAACAGTTCAACTTCAAGTGGGTATCTTTTCTGCATTACAGAATTTTGCACCTTCATTAGAAGTTCTCGTTGGATGTCTGACAGCGTCATCATAAGAGTATAAACCCTCAATCCAGGAAGCTTATCTGCTAGCTTTGCATCATAAAAATCAATAAAATCACTGGTGAGTTTATTTAGATATCTAAAACCTTGTTCTCTGTCAATTGCTTCACTTGATTCGATATTTTGGCCAACTTTTTCTACAAAAAGTTTTCTAGCCATTTCCTCTACACGAAATTTTTTCCTAGTTTTCTCTAAAGTACTGTGCATATCACAGTCCAATGCAGTTACAACATCACGAACAAAGCGAGGCCTTGCCAAGGCCAAAGTGTTGAAATACTCTTCAAAGTTGTTCTGAAATAGCGTTCCAGATAGAAGAATTCTCAATTCCGTCTTCACATTCATCAAGTGTTTTCTTAACTTTGACCCGGTGCTTCTTGGATTATGGCCTTCATCTAGAATCAAAAGGCCAGGACTGTTGAGCAAAGTGCCAGCCATGAATTTACTATATTCTAAGTTCTCATCCACCTTGCATAAGGAGGCAAAAGTTGGATAGTTCATAACAAGAATGCTTGGATGTTCATGCCGTTGCTGTAGCTTTTCCAGAGAATCCACAAGGTAAAGCAACTTTGAATCGAGTTTGGTATGTCTCCTAGAAGACATTTTGAATTTAACACGAAGCATTTCATCATAACCATCATATCGATAGATATAATGCACGGGAAGTGAGACACTCCACTTTGGGAATTCCTTCATCCAAGTATCAATAACAGACTTTGGGGCAAGAACCAATGGACGGCTTCTAGGAAACACCCTCAAATAGCTGACCATAAATGATATCAGCAACAGTGTTTTCCCCGCGCCAGGAGAATGTGAGATCACACAGCCACCAGTGCGTTCTGACAAGCTGCTCATTTCTGTAGGGTTGAGGGATCCAGCAGTCTTATTCCAAATAAATTCAAAAGCTTTCTCTTGATGAGTATGCAACTTTAACCTCAAATCAGGTATCAAGGACCATATGTTGTCATACCCTTCTGGTGAAAAACTCTCAAATGAGGACATGTCATTTGTAGAAAAATGATCTAAATCATGATCCCCTAAATATTTAAATTTCATATGACTGAACCTTTCCTTACATGTAACTCGTCCACCGACTTCCAACTGCATGATATAGTCACAAAATGATATTACAACTAAAGAGAAAATACAAAACGAAAAAAAAAACAGCAGAAAGTTTAATCTGTTGCTTATCAGTCTTACAAATTGTGGTGAAATATCTCTTATTTCAGTGTCCACGAAATTGCATAACCGGCATATCAATCCAATCTCCTCATTCAGCTTGAAATCATGTTGGCACGATTCGTCATCATCTCTTACCAAACGAGTACTCCCATTGGATGCCTCTGAATCCATTACCTAACAATTCATCACAATCATCAAAGAGACGGTTTTGTTTGAAAAAATTTTAAAAATCAGAACTTCTTAGAGAATGCAACTATCATGTGTGCAAATATTAAAGGACTCTTTGAGGCTCATTACCTGTCTCCAATTTACAATAAAAAATAATATGTTGATTTTATGTTGAGTCATAAATTTCAGTTGAAAGAATTGCTTTTTGAACATGCAGAACATTGAGAAGTGTGCCGCATCAATGATACCTGTTTTTGTTCAAGACGGGACAATGTGATCAAACAATCTTCCATTTCTTTCCACAATTCCTCATGCTCTCTCTTATTTATTTGAGTATGAGGAGATGATGGCCAGTTAAAATCTTCTTCTTCTAGTGTAATAATCTGTGAGGAGGTTGATGGTACTACCATGGGATCTAATTGCTCCTCCACTACACTTTTTATGTTCTTGATGCAACTTTCTATCATGCCTTTGCAATCCAGTGCACAACTTAATTTCTTTTTGGAACTTTTACCTTTAGCTTTTTTTGACCTACTCGGTTCGAGATGATGAGAAGAAACTTTATTCTTCTTGTTTTGTCCACTTCTGCTCCAGTGTTTTGTCTTCCCATAAGGCTGCTCATGCTGCAACTCTATATCTCTTCCATTTGATCGTTTTCTTTGTTGTCCAATTGTAAAAGTTGCTTCTACTTCCGCAACCGAATCAGAGCTTGAAGAATCAGATGCTGATGTGTCTGGTTGCTCATCATCACTTTCATCTAGTTTGTTGTCCTCGTTGGAAGAATGATATGAATCTGGTGACTGATGACTAGAAGCATGATCAGAATGAAAACATTTTAGGCGCTTTGACTGCCTCAAACCTACTTGGGAATGCAAAATCTCAACATCTGAATCCTCACTAATATCATCACTGCATTGATTGGCCTTAATGGAAATCTCAGGTGTTTTTACTTCCTGAATAGATGATCTGGTAATGGTTTCAATCCTGCGGTAAATTCTAACTCCATGAAATCTTTGGAAGCGCATGATCTTCATCTCCCCATGAGACTCTGGATTAATTTTGTTCCTAGCACCATTCACTTGTGGATTGGAAACATTGGCTATCCCATTATCATTATCAAGGATGCAGCAAACTATTTTATCCTGTACCATCTTCAACTCAAAATTCATTCCTTTGAGAGTTGATAATACCATTAGATATGCAACTTCTGAACCAAAGGTATCACTGAGCAGCTTACTTTTACTTGAGGAGACACAGTCCTCGGTAGAGCGCCAACAATGATAACCATTTCCACAAGGATCTTCTAGGAGCTTCTGGAGTATTGCAATTTTTTTCAATTGGAACTATCTCCATCCGTCAAGCATCCTTCGATTTCTGCTTGGTAGTAGGGAACTTGCTCCTATTTATGAACACGGAAAATAGGCATGCACATTTATTGACATGGGGAAGCCTCTTGACAGAGATAATTTTAGCATCATTCCATGACATTGCTGGCAACTGCAGACAAGAATCATACAGAGGCTCAGAGAATTAGAACTCATATTAGTGACAGAATGCTTCAGAAAATAAATAAAAAGTTAGAGTTAACATATCAGAACATAAAATAAATTTCATGACAGCAGAGACAGATGGAAATCTTGGAAGCACATGGAGGGTGTTGTATCATACGGATTTTCGCCGATCCTTGTCAGAAATCATAGCAGCTGGATGAGCTGAGAGTACACAAACATGAGCACCATCCCTTAGGAGCTCCGAACAATCATCTGAGATTGCTCTCCTCGATCGCATACGCAAGTGATCACCGTTTACTTCTGCCAAAGATCCACTTCCATTCAACGTGATACCAATATGGCCATCCTTGATATGAATTTGATCTATCCCATGCCATGATCCATCATGAAATGCTTCAAATGCTGAAAAGAAACACAACGAGAAATGATCACTTAACCCAATCTAACAGCTCAGTTGATGGAAAGGCATTTCGCATTATGCATGTTAGTAAGTAAACGTGTGAATCATCATGTTTCTCTTTTTCAATTCTTTCTGCATTAGTTGGTCGTTGATCAACCACTGACATACGCTACTGGTTCAGTTGATCAAACGTTTACACATGTTTCAACTTTCAACCAACATTATGAGTTGCTTCTAATGTGCCACAACAAACAACAAATGAAGTATAGGGAAACCAAACAAGAAAAAAAAAGGCACAAACATGTTTTCTGCAAGTACATAAAAAATTTAGCATTTTTTCTTGAGAAAAAGATAAAATACATTGCTCGCTTTACCAGAGGAATCGATGCAAGTCCCGGGGAAGGACGGTGGTGTCTTTCTCATGGTACTGACTCGTCGGCTACAACTGCACGATCGAAACGTATACCTCTGTCTTCTTTTGTTGTTTAAATCGCAAACGTCTTTGTTCTCCTTTGTACTTACTTCGGGTAGTGCCGGCGTCGTTAGCTGCAACAGAGAGGAAGAGGAGGAGAGCGAAGTGGCGAAGGGAGGGAGCGATCGGCAAGTTGGTGACGCGAGATAGTTTGGAGTCTGGGCAGCGGGGGAGGTGGACCGTCGAGAGTAATAATAAATATCAGAGCGCATCCCGGTTTTCCTTTCCTCCATGGTGTATTGATTCAATAAATAAATGAGTTTTTTCCGCTAATCTCTTAAAGTATGAATTTTTTTCGCATTTATTCACCTCTTTGAATATTTCGCTAACCCTGGAGTATATCGTCTTTTCCTCTTAACCAAATTACCTTTTCTTCCTATCATCTAATATTTAAAATATAAAATAATATATTATAAAAATAAAAAAAATATTCTCTCCTCTCAGGAGACAAGATCGCATAGGGGCGTCCCCCTCCCCCGCGACCTAAGTCGTCCACGGCTCCAATTCAATCCCTGTCCTCTTGATCATCCTTTCGGAGACCGAACCAAAGGCGGACGACGTGAAGCCATAGGTTGTTGATGCGCACACTGACCCGGATGAACCGGGGATTGCAGAGAACAAGCGGAGCAACAGCGCCAGGGCCGGCGTTGCCCGGTCATCGTCGAGCACGATCTCCGACGATGAGATTGCAGAGGGGCCGACCCCTCCCCCCGCGAATTTACTCATCGGGCGTCTCCCTTACGGCCCACAACGAGATCGCAGAGGGGCGGGCGAATCATATTTTTTTATTTTTACAATTCATTAAATTATATTTTAAAAAATAGATGATATGAAGAAAGGATAACTTGGTCATTTTATAAATCAAAAAATAAAAATTAATAGAAAAATTAACAGAAGTTGACGGATGAACTTAAGTGAAAAAGATGATATACTTCGGAGGGTCAGCCAAATATTTGAAAGACGTGAATAAATGCAAAAAAAATTTCAGGGAGTCAGCGAAAAAAATCCTAGATAAATAAATATCTCAGCTTTTCCTACAACAAAATACCCCAACACTATACCTTTTGAGGAGTGGTTAGGGATTTGATTCATTCAGTTGCTTACACGGAAAGTAAAGTGTTTAAGAATATTAGAAAATTTTGTAATCTTTTAGAAGGTATTTACTTCATTTCTAATTTTATTTTTTTTACTTTGTATAACAGAGATGTTTCCGACTTGTAGCATATATAAAGTTTAAATTTCAGTACGGTGTTAGACCATCGAAATCGTGATTTCGTCAAATTCTACTGAATCCATAAATTAATTTGAAATGTGTTTTGTATAAAATGAAAAGAGATAAGACAAACTACATGTGTTTTAGTAAATGTTTGAATAAAAAATAATTTTCATAAATATAAAATATAATTTTGTTAATTAATAAAATTAGAAGTAAAAAATTAAATTTTATAATAATTTTTAAATATATATTATTCAAATATATTAAATTACTTTTCTATTAAATTATATTTAATGAAATATTACAATTTTGGATGACATAATAGAATAAATAATATTATATTAATTATTTATAATAAATATTTTATATTTATTAAATAATTATATGAAAGAGACAAGAGAGAAAATATTTTAAAAGGGAAAAAAAGAAAAGCCGAAATTAAAAAAAAAGATAGCTACATCAAGAAAAAATTTGAATAGTTCGATAAAAATGTGAAAACGTAATATGGGAACCAGGATTTGTAATTTCCATCTCGAATTTCTGATGACTTCCCTCGGTGAAATACCAAACATATAAAATATGTTTATATAAAAGTAAATTGTGTTTATTCAAATTTAGAGAACATGAAAATTAATTGTTATTGAAAATATAGTTATTTTCTTCTTTATAAATACATTAAAATAATATTTTTATTTTATAATTAAAATATTTATTTAATTTTATATTCTCATACTAAACAGTGGAATGCTACATGGCATGTCCACAAATTTTTGGAAAAAATATTTTAAAAAATCAGAATAATAATATTGGCATAATATGATTTATTGATTTTATTCGATTAAAAAGTAAAGAAAACTACAAAGTTTGTAAATAAGATAAAATCATAAACAATAATATATGATACTTGAAAAAATCAGATAAATCAAACTATTTAAAATAATAATCTTCAATTTTAATCCTAAACCAAACCAATATTCACTTCAGAATGCAGTCATTATTTTAAAATTATCGAAACCTCTTATGAATTAGGGATGGTGACGTAGGAGGTCCAAGACTACATTGAGCGAGTGAAGCATGTTTACACGAAAAAAAAATTGAATGAATGCAATTTAATTTTCTTACATGAAAAAAACTTAATTGAATTTAATGACAAAAAAAGATTATGGATCCGGCTCAAAAAGACTAAAAAAATCTCCTGACATTAATTTGACTTCTAATAGACTTTGTGATTATTTTTTTATATTTCATGAGTAAAAAATATCTCATGTTAATTTGACTTCTAATAGACTCAAGCTTATTTTTTAATATTTCAATAAAAATATAAAATAAATATAACATATATAATACAGATAATGCTAACTGAAATTAATAAGATTAATGTTATCTAGTAGTTTAATACTAATTATATTGTATATAAAAAAAAAGCTCTGTTTATCTTGAAATAATGTTATTTTCTATTGTTGGCATTCAGTTACTTTTTATGTTATCATTGTTAACATTGTAAATATAATAATCTCATATCTTTTATGGATTTAAGCTTTAGAACAATAGTTATCACATTTAATTTCACGTAATATGGCTCAAAAGTCCTCATGTCAAGTTATAAATATAATCTTGCATTCAGGGAGACAAATCAAATATCAGATGTCGAGTTACATAGCATCCCCTCTTGAAAGATCAGTCCAATCTTTTAGTATATAGTAAGAGTACTAAATTTGAACATGTTTATAATAATATATGTTTGTCTTGATAGAAACAAAAATAATAAAATGAGGGCACTATAAAATTAAGAATTTTTAAAAATAACAATCAAACATTTATCATTTAATAACAGTCAAACATTGAATTCTAGATTTATCATTAGTTGCATAAAATAATAATACTAATAATATTAATAATATTAATAATAACACTATTAAAACATTGTAAATAAAATTTAAACCTGTTACAAATTAATAATTAATGTTTCTAAATCAAATTTTCTTTTAGTTTACAAATAAATATGAGAATATAGAATTAATTAACTAGATTAGGAAGTTAGATTTTGTGATTTTTTGAATAAGAAAACTTTGAATAGTTTTAGATTTACATACCAATAAATTTTAGTTAATATATTTGATTTTAGCTATATGATACCAACTTTTTATTATCTGATGGCATAAGTCTTTATTTTAGGTGAGGTTTGAATTTAGATAAATTGTTAATATAATGTCATCAAGAGATCCAAACGCGATCAAACTTTTTTATTTAAAAATAAAATAGTGAAATGCAACATGGCAACTCAGATTTTTTTGGAAAAAAATAATTGAAAAAATTAGAATAATAATAATAATGGTCTTTGTTAATAATATCCCTATAAAAATCATTGTAAATAAAATTTAATCCTATTACAAATTAATAATTTCTGTTTCTAAAACAATTTTTCTTTTAGCTTAAAAACAAATATGAAAATGTAGAATTAATTAACTAGATTAGGAAGATAGACTTTATGATTTTTTGAATAAGAAAACTTTGAATATTTTTAGATTAAATACCAATTAAGTATAGTTAAGATATTTAATTTTAGTTATATGATACAACTTGGTATTATCTGGCACGTCTTAATTTTAGGTTTTGGATTAAAGTAAAACTGCAAATAAAGTTAAAATAAATATAAAGTTACATTAAACCAATGTAATATGTGATGATTGAAAATAACTATGTAAATTGACTTCATAGACTTCGAATTTTTTTTATACTACGGTATTATAGTCATTGAAATAATATAATATGGTTCATGTTCTTTTGTTTCAAAAAACTTTTGTTGAAAATGTTGTAGTTATTTTGTTTACCGACTATATATATATATCCAAAGAAATGAAAAAAAAAACACAACATGTCAATCACTATTTGGTAGAATTGTAGAAGCAATATTGAGCTAAAGTCAATTCAATTATCTCAAAGTTCTTCTTTTTAATAGTTGAGTATTCTTTTTAATATTCAAAATAAGCTTTTATAATGTAAATATATAAAGAAAAAATTCTTAACTTTTCACATGAAACTTTTTTCTAGGAGTTGCTAAAAAAAATCTGAAGGCAAGTCTTACAAGAAGAAATCGATTTAATACCCAAAAGAAGAAAAGATTTAAGCATTCCTTGAGCACATAATTTCTTATTACAACTACTAAAAATTTATTTTTAAATTTAAATAATATTTTTACTGGATATATATATATATATTTAAGCATTCTATTATGCTTATTTAAAATATTCCTTCAAAATGATAATAATGATGTTATTGACAATAGTCCAAATTTGAGGACAAATCACATAGAATGTAATATGGATTTTTTTTTGAAATTTCTAACATATTGATTTCTTATTAGGATGCATGCCATTAAATTCATTTCTTTTATGCATTTTAATATAATAGAAAAACATTTTATAAAATTGGTATTTATGCTACAAAATCATATTGATTGCGTATGTATATGTATAAACATCAATAAATTATATTTTATTTTGTTAATATAAAAATACATCCAAGAATGAATCGTAGGCATGAACTTCCATGTATGTAACTAATAATTCAAACTATAATTAAAAATATGATAAATATTAATAATATTTATTAATATTTTTAAAATATTTATTAATATTTATTATCTTGATAGACATATATAATAATCATGTGACTATTCTTTATTATCACGCTAATTCATATTATTTTAAAATATATAGAATTGTTAGTCAATTATATATTTTACAATTTTTATATACAGAATGAAGTAGAAGATAGATTTCATGTTGCGATGTTACTCTTCATGTATAATGTTATACTTAAATTTTTGCACATAATTATTTTAGTAAGTTTGTCCAATTCTCCTTTTTCACAACTCCGGCAAAGGAAATAAATAATTTTTATAAGAATATTATTATTGACTTAAAATAAATGTTGGATGAACATAATGTTTTAGCAAAGACATTGAAATGATAAGAGACAAAGTAAGATAAAATTCTATAGTAAAACTCAATAATATGGTAAAGAAATATTAAAGGAAAAACATACAATTTATCAACAACTTTAGAAATATTTTCTTTGAGAGCAGGAGATTTTTAATTTTCTAAAGGTGATAGAGATATTATTATTAAAACTAAATATACACAATTACAAAGGATAAATTTGCTAAATCTTGTTTATTTAAGTGTAGAATATCAGTTACTTTATCCTTATATAGAAGATGGTTATAGGGAAGATATTTTATTAAATAAAATAATATTTCGACTAAAGGAACACAATGTGTTAGCATTTGAAAATAATTTTCTTAGAAATTTCAAAAAAGAATGAAATATCATTAATTGTATTATCAAAAAAATTATTTCAACATTTTTGTATTGAAACGTCTCGACCGAAATTATAAGATTGAATATCCCAAAATAAGAGGACACCATTAAAATAATTGAGTACACCATTAAATTTGGAGAAACGATATTCATTTTAAGAATGACATTAACTTCATGTGACACAAAAGTACCATTCAATAATCAACGTAGATAATTTTTAATCATATATTTTGTAATGACCATTAATAAAAATCAATGACAATCATTATCTTATGTAAAATTATTTCTTAAACTTTTATAACTCTTTCGGTCGTGACAAGTGGATGCTTCAAAATTTTAGTTTATAAAAATAATGAATGTAGGTTATAAAAAAATATTCCTAAATTTAATATAAGGGTATAGTGATGTTCAATTTTTTTAATATAAATTGATACAAAAGCCGTGCATTGGGTTCTGAGATTAGTTGTTTTTTTTTAAAATTAAGTATTATATTTACTGATGATTTTCCCCTGCGCATCATTACATGACCTTCAACCCTGCCAAAAAAATCGCATCGTTCATCCGCCGCCCAGACGCCAAAATCCCGCTCTCACTCTGTCACTCATCCTTCTCTCTCTCTCCGAGAAACTCTGTCATCATTCATCCGCCCTCATACGCCACCCTCCTCTCAGTCATCCATCCATCCATCCATCGGGTCACTTGTCTCTCTCTCCCATGGCACAACGAAGCCCATGGGCAACTGGTTTGACAGCTTCCCGTACTTCAAGCCCTGCCCATTTTGTCCTTAGCAGGTTTTCACTTCTCACAATGAGCAGCAGAAGCCAATGATGCCAGGTGTACTTCAAGCCAAGGAAGCCATTACTACGAGGACTCCAGCCTACTTCAATTTTTTTTTAACCAAAACTTCAATATATTAAACTGGAGGATCAAAACTGGTCATTGTACAAAATTGTATACAAATCCGACGGAGAATTTATAATCCAAAAAACATCATGCGCGATGAATTTAACATGCTTAGCAAGGTAATCTGCTGCTTGATTATAAACTCTGAAATAATGAATACATTTTATATGTGCAAAAAGTGATATAAGGTGATGTATCTCTATCATAATTGTCCAGATACGTCAAGGAACCTCCAACTTGCCATTGATGATGGCAACAAGAATAAAGGAATCGGATTCAAGGATGATTTGTCGGAAACCCTGCTGCCAGCAAGTGCGCAGACCAAGAAGCGCAGCAAGAGCCTCAGCTTGAAGAGCGCTCGAAAGATGATGGTTCGACATCCCTACAGAAATGAAAGTTGCATTAGCGTCTCGGATAATAAACCCCGCATCACCTGTCAAGGTCCGACGGCAGAATGAGCCATCGAAGTTAATCTTGACTCAGGGCCTAGGCGGGGGCTCCCATTGGACTAGGAGAATGTCCAAGGGACGAAAGAAAGTACATGTGTGATGCTGAGCCTCAGAATCATGGTAGTTTTCATATTTCGAGTATCAAACCAAAACACGAGTCCAAAGAGTCTCAGTGGTTGCCCGTCTCGAACCAAAATGGAACTCATTTCTTCTCTTCTAAATTGCCCAAAGAGAGAAGGCAATAAGAGAAAGCAGGGTATTTCTAGATTTAAGGTCGAAGGCGGACCCCTCAAAAATCCAGTCCCCACTATACCAAGAATGGAATAATTGAAAATTGTAATTCAACTTAGACTGGAGAAGGTTCCAGAGATTTCTAGACTCATTGCAGTCAAAGAAAAGGTGATGAATATCTTCTGAATAAAGTCCACAGGAACATAAAGGATTTTGATTAGGATTGAAATTTGCAAGCCAAGCAAGTGTTGTCCATAAAAAGATTTTTATCTTATGGGGAATTTTGAGTTTCCAAATTTGGTTCCAGACGGGCCTTCCAGACTGGGGTGGTTCATGTTTGCGGCACAAGGAATAATAAACCGATTTAGCAGAGGCTTTCCCAAGTGGATCATGGATCCAAAATCACTTATCATCATTGACAAAGTGTGAAAGAAAAATGCTTGAAATGAGGGTAACCAAAGAAGGACCAAAACACATTGATAACAAATGCATATTCCAGTGTCCATTATTAGAGATGAGATCACTAACCATTATATTCTCAAGTGGTATATCCATATCATTATAAGTAGTCATGAAGAGTAGATGTATACAGAACATCCATGGGTCATTTATAATACTCGTTGAACATCCATTACCTATGTGTTTTTTTAAGGCCAAACTTGACCTCCTGCTGAATCTTAAGGATAAGCTTCCAACACCAAGAAACCGGTTTGTTGTTGTTAACATGTGACCAGGGGTGAATACTGCCATATTTAGCATGTATTAAGTTTGCCCAAGGACTTTGTTCACAATTCAGAAGACTAAGTATACGTTTAGCTAACAAAGCAGTTCTGACATGATATATATTCTTAATATCACTACAAGAAAATCGCGATTTTCTGACGGATAATTTCCGACGGTTCGAAATTCATCGCAATTTGCGACGGATTTTTCGACGGTTATGACCGTCGGAAATGATTTATATTATTATTTAATTTTTCGACGGTTAGGAACGTCGATAGTTCTGACGGATATCCATCCGTCGTAATTTCCGACGGATTTTTCGACGATCACGACCGTCGGAAATGAAAAAATAAATTATGTAATTTATTATATTATTATTTAATTTTTTTTCGACGGATTTTTCGATAAAAAATAAATTATGTAATTTGTTATATTATTATTTAACTTTTCCGACGGATTTTTCGATGGTTACGACCGTCGGAAATGAAAAATTAAATTATGTATTTTTTATATTATTATTTAATTTTTCGACAATTAGGAACGTCGATATTTCCGACGGATATCAATTCGTCGCAAAATTCGTTGTAATTTCCGACGGTCATGACCATCGGTAAATGTATAATAATATAATATAAAGAGTATTTTATTAATATAACTAGCGACGGCCCAAACCGTCACAATTATCGACGGTTTGGATCGTCGGTAACGTTACCGACGGTTCAAACCGTCAGTACAATAAAAAATAAACATTATATATAACTAAATATATTTTCGACGGTCACAACTATCGGTAATTTAAAAAATAGTTAATATTTACGTTTTCAACGGCCGAAGCCGTCGGTAATTAAAATTTCGTTATCCCGCTTTTTTTTTCTTTTTCCCGCTTTCTCTCATCTTTTACCCTTATATATCATTCCTCCTCTCATCTTTCTCTCTCCCTCCTCTCCTCTCTATCTCCCCCTCTCCCTCTCCCTCTCTCGGCCTGCGCCGGCGACCCTCTCCCGCATCGGACGCCGGCGATCCTCTCCCGCACCGGCGACCTTCTCCCACACCGGCGTCTCTCTCTCTCCGGCCGGATCCGGCCCCCAGCGGTCGGATCTCGCCGCTGGCGGCCGGATCGGGCGCCGGCGGTCGGATCGGGTGCCGGCGGCCCGGATCCGGTCCCCAGCGGCCCGGATCCGGCCCCGGCGGCCCAGATCCAGTCCCCAATGGCCCGGATCCGGCCCCGGCGGCCGGATTTGGTCGAGGTCAGAGCTGGCCGCGGCCCGATCCGACTGCTAATTTTTTTTATATTTAAAAAATTCTTTTTGACGATTGCGACCGTCGAAAGATTGACGGTTGCGACGACCATCGAAAGTTTCGACTGCGATCGTCAAAAACTTTCGACGGTTTGAACTGCCGGCATTTTCCGGTGGTTGCAACCGTCGGAAACTTTGATGGTTCGAACCGCCGGCATTTTTCGACGGTTCGAACCGCCGGTACTTTTTTCGATGGTTCTGATCGTCGATATTTCCGACGAATTTTTTTCGACCATCGCAAATTGACTTACGACGAGCGTTTTTCCGACGGATCGATTCTGACTGAAAAATTATCGGTAATTACATTACCGACGGTTTTCGGGCTGATTACCGACGGTCCGGACCGTCGATAATCAGTGTTTTCCTAGTAGTGTACCCACTCCACCATCCTGCCGTGAGCTTTGAGTATGTTCCAAGCTACTAAATTAGGTCCTCTGCCATTCCTGTTATTATTCCACAGAAAACCCCTCGCTTGCTTCTCTAAGGTCATGAGAAGGCCATCTGCAATGTACATTGCACCCATAGCATAATTTGGAATAGTACTGATAACAGAGTTAATCAAAACAACCCTACCAACCATGTTTAGCATATTAGCCTTCCAACCATTTATACGAGTATTTGTTTTATCCAGAAGAGCATGCTATTGAGAGATAGTGATATATTTGAGGCACCAAGGTAACTATAAGAAAGATGGCCTTGGACAATACTAAGAGTATCAATAATATTCTATTTTCTTCTGCTATTTAGAGATCTTGGTATGTAAACTTCAGATTTAAGTGGGTTAATCATCTAGTTTGTGAGATTATAATATAACTTCAATATGGCTTTTAGGCATTTGCAGTTTTTGATATTGGCAGCAACAATAATCAGTAGATCATCAGCATAAAGCATATGACTTAGAGAGAAATTATTTAATGAGAAAGGGATTAGTTCAGAATTAAGCACAGCATTATTCATCAAGGTGGTTAGCACTTGGGTAATAGTGATAAAGAGGTATGGAGAGAGGGGATCTCCCTGTCTGATGCCACAATAGCTCTTAAAATATAGGGATGGCATGCCATTAAAATTAATGATGTGAGGGTCCAATCCTTAGGTAATATCTTAGTGTTGAAGAATTTTTTGATTTCAGCAGAGATGTCAGGGCCAATGGTTTCCCAATTGGATTTATAAAATTCTAAAGTAAATCCATCCGGACCCGAGGCTTTCCCAGGAGCCAAGGACCACAGACTATTGAGAATTTCTTCATTAGTAACAGGGGCCGATCATTGATCTCTCCAGGTATTATCAATTGTAGGAAGAGAAGGCCAGATGAGAGAGGAATTTGAGGATCAGTGTTGTGTTTCCAGAGGTTGCTATAGTGGTCAATGAAGGCACTCATGATGTCATTATCATGATCAAGCTTGTTTCCTGTATCAGATTGGATTGATTGGATTAAGTTGTTCTTGTATCTAATCATTGAACTTAAATGAAAGAATTTGGTGTTCTTGCCACCATCCTTTATCCATTTTCTCCTGATTTTGACCACCACTTTAGTGTAATCTGTCTCAGTATAGCTGCATGTAAATGATAAAGGGATATGAGCTTGCCTAAATCATGATCATTAAGGCCAGTGGACTCATCCTTAAGTTCAAGAGCAGTGATTTGATTATTAAGATCAACAGCTTTGGTTTCAAGATTTCCTAATTGTTGTTTGTTCCATTGTAGTGTTTTATGTTTCACCTCCTTTAGTGTATTATGTATAGATGAGTTGGGTCTTCTTTTGTTCCAAATATCAGTAACAATCTATTTTGCTTCAGGGCATTCTAGCCAGAAGGCTTCATATTTAAATTGCTGAGGTTTCCTTCTTCTGGAATTAGAATTAAAGAATATAGGGTTGTGATCAAATGAACACCGAGGTAAGGAGTAGATTGCTAAAGATGGGAATTTAAGAATCCAGTGAGAGTTAATGAGGAGCCTATCAAGTCTACACCAAATTCTGGCCAGCCCCCTTCTATTATTACACCATGTGTATTGAACTCCAGTGATAGGAGTATCAATAAGCCCTTGATTGTCCATGAGGTATCTAAGTTTTTGGACAGATCTAGTGAGTACAAAAGATCGACCACCTTTTTTATCAGTAGGTTGCAGGTAAGAGTTAAAATCCCCATTAACGCCCAAGGAAAATCCATAGTATTAATGCTAGCTAATTCTTGCCATAGGTTCGCTCTAATATTAGGTGAAGTACTTGCATACACGCATGTGAGGAAGAAAGTAAAAGAGTCAAAGGTTATAACCGCATGCAATAGCTGTGAAGAGGAAGCAATTTGCATTACCTTAGTAGTATTAGAGTTTTGCCATGTTAAAATTATTCCACCGGAGGAAGAAGTGCATGGAGCAATGAGATAGGACCAATTCTTACCAAGACGGCGGACAACAGTAGGTGCAGATTCAATTGTAGTGTGCGTTTCCTGCAAAACAAGGAAGTCTGGTTTATGCTCTCTGATTAGGTCGGCAAGGCGGTCCCGGACACGACTGCGCATGGCCCCCCGACAATTCCAAGATATGATCTTCATGTGTTGAGGTCCAGCGTTGCTAGCCTAACAGTGGAAACATTCCTTTTTGCCTGCACATCCAAAGATTTATCATTAGTGTTAGAGACATTACGAGTTTTTGTCTTACCTTTTTGGGGAGCCGCCCGCTTGCTCCTCAGTTGTATTTTAGGTTCTAGGCTCCTCGATGATTCAAATCTGCACTCTATCCGATCTTTCTTCGACGCCGATCTGGGGAGAGGAATGATATCAGTGTCCTCCGGCTCCACATCTGATTCGCTGTGTGACAAGGGTTCTGGAGGTACTGGCCTATGAGCTGTAGAAAACAGATTAGTCACATGATTTACTAATGCTTCATGGTTATGATCACCAGCCGGTAATGATGGTGGAGTAGCATGACGAAGAGGGCGAAGGTGTCCGGGGATGTATGAGGGCGATTGGCAATACTGTGGGGGAGGTGGTGGGGTTGTAGCAGGGGAGTGGTTGTTGCAGATCTGGATAACAGGTACGCCATCCAGATTAGGGTTTCCATGACAAGTAGGGGGAGGAGTTGAGGATGATTTGGCAGCATTCATCCGTGAAGGGGGGGGGGGGGGGGGGGGGGGGTTGAGGAAAGACCTGGACATGTGGGCGAGGATCTGGAGGTTTCGTAATATGTATCAGACAGTCGAGATCATCATTTGGGTGTAGATTGGATGAGGTGTAATCGACTATTGCCTAAAGATCCGACGACAGAAGAGAGTGATCTATCGGGATGTCAGACCCACGTGGGCAGTCAGTATGGTGCGTGCCAGCTTGCACACAATGGGGTGTTCGAGAGACTATGGCAACGGTCGGCATCTGGCCACGTGGCAGGCAATCCGAAGAGTCGATCGCATCGGACGGTGCAGTTTCACCGGCAGGGTTTGCGAAGCGAGGGGTCGCAGATCGGGTCGTCGGCGCCTGCTCCCAGTGGGATCTAGCCAGCGGAGGGGTTACCAAGTTTGGCCGCCGACCTCCACCAAAGGCTTTCATCCAGGGTCCGAAAAGCAGCACCGAAGAACCCGATCCGCCATCCAACTCTCGATTCCCAATCCCGGCCGCGGAGCATGCCTCCAGTCGATGGCCGACCATCCCGCACCTGAAGCAGAATAGTGGAAGGTTTTCGTAAGTAACGTGTTGAAAAAACTTAGTGTTATCTGGTAGATTAACCCATACACCCTGTTTCAAAGGTCTTGCCAGATCCAACTCAATACAATATCTTGCATTCGCCGAACTATCGTCGACCTTGAGGAAGCGACCAAAGACGTTTGCCAGGCGAATGAGTGATTGTTTGGTTCCTAGTTCCCAGGGGATGCCAGGAAAATGGATCCAGACCGGGGCGGAGGCGAGTTGATCTTCGAGGGGCTTGAAGAAGGGTCTTGCTTGGGCAACGTGGAAGGAGGTGCCTTGGACTAGCCATGGCGTGCTAGTGAGAACCATCAACCTGTCATCAGGGTTAGAAAACAAGAGCATACTGAATCCATTACCCATCTCTTGAACCTGTAGAGAGCCCGAGAGTTTCCAACGCGGAACGAGATCATTCAGAAGCATGTCAGTGGATCTTTGAGGTCCGAAAATGCGACCCAGAAGACAGAGTTGAAGCTCTTCCGAACGCGCTGCAGTGTCCTCAAGGGGAATGGTGACTTCCTCAGTAATGGATGCCTTCAAAGTCCGGAGTTGGTTTGGCGTAATTGTTAAGGGTGTTTAGTGTTTACCTAATAGAGCTGAAATATAAGTCTAATTTTAGTTAGTTCTCCAAATATTTTAAGAAAGTTTAATTTCAGAGTTGGAACCAAACATTTTTTTTATTGGAATCAGACCCCTGACTTGATTGTTCCCTTTTTTACGTTTTTTAAATTTGATGTATTTTTTCTTTTAACATTTTCTTTACCTTTCTTTATATAAATTAATATATTTATTTTATATAGAATATAAATAATAAAATATTAATATTTCATAATAAATACATTATATTTAATAAATATAATATTTTGTACAAAAAGATAAGAGAGAGAAATTTTTTAAAGAAAAAATAAGTTGAAAAAACTTCACTTAAAAAAATAGCGGAAAACAAAAAAAATGATGAACAATGGCTTCAAATTAAAAAAAACATGTCGATTCGAATTAGAGTCATATTTGATTGGACCGAATTGAACTTATGTTTAGACCAGATAATAAAAATTAATAGAAAATAAATATGTTAAATAATATTTTTAATATGTAATATCTTGTTTAACAAAAATATAAAATATATAATAAAGTAAAATGAAATAATTCACATCAAATAATATAATAAAGTAAGCATAAATTAAGTTATCAATTAAATATTCATTAAATAAAAAACTTATTAGATAATTATAAATAATAAATTGAAAAAAAATATAAATGTGACTAAGAAGGACGTTGAATTATAAATTTCAAGCATATATTTACAATATGTCTAAGTATTTTAATAATATTTTTTTCAATTTAGAACATTACCCCATCGGTTCAGTTAAATCCATTGGATCGATTGAACCTAAATTTTGATTGAGTTTGATTGAATCCAGGTCAAATCCTTTCTTGAATTTCAACTAACCTATGAGCTATTTTAAGTTCCAGACATCGATCTAATCTGTCAGGCCGAACTGAACCAAATCTAACAACACTATAAAAAAAGTTGGAAATAAGCCTTTGGTTACATGACCATTGGTTCTAATGTCCAGTTTCACTTCAGAACCAAAGTTCCACTAGAAAAGTTGGAAACATGCCATTGATGGAGCTAAATGGAACTCGTCTGCGATTCCATCTAACTTTAGTCGCAAAATGAGTACTCAAGGAATCCATTTTAATGAAATTGAGGCGATTTAACCACACGTAATGAATCTATTTTAATCAGAGGGCAATTTGATGAGATCATTTAATTATTCATGCATGTATGCTTGCATGTCCATTGAAGATGTAATACCTCAAATTTTAATCAGGGGCAATTTGGACATTTTGGGTCAAACTCTCATGATCTCTCTTATATAAAGTTTTATGTTCTCTTTTTTTACCTCTTTTCTCCACCCGAATCTTTGACGACTAGGGCTTGAAAAAGGAGAACAAAGAGGAGGAAGAAGAAAAAAAAGAAGAGGAAGAAAGAAGAGAGGATCTGAAAGAAAAGTAATGACGAGTTTTCTTTATTCCTTTCTAATCATTCTCTTGAAGCTAATTCTTTTTATGATAAATGATCCTTTTGCTCCGAAATGACCCGGCCAAATAGGGAAATCCCAATTCAGTGGGCCTTTCGATACAATCAAATAGATTGCCACAGGGCACCATATGTAAAGGCTCTCAATGTTATAATGATTTGATTGAGAGTAATAGGGCACCCTGTGCCTATTAATGGATGAGGATTCTTTATAGATTTTATAAGATCTGGAATGTTTTTTTATGATTAATGTTTAGATCTATATAATAAGGTTTATGATTAAGATTTCTTGTATGCTTTGAAGAATGCTAGATCTTTAAGAATGCATGATCTTATATGTTTTTATCCAATTCATGATACTATATTGCCTGCATAACATGTATGAATCATTCATAATGTTCAAGAGTTTTTTCCCAAAAGTTTTGATCAAAACTAGACAAAAAATTGGGTAAAATCAGGTTGAGACGGCGCTGTACGGGCGAAACTGGGCATCTTTCATGGTCGTGACGAAGTCTGTCATGCCTGTGACAAAAGGACAAAATAAGGATCGAAATTGAGCATTCTATCATGCTCGTTACACTAAGTATCACAGTCGTGACAAGGTCAGTATGATCGTGACCATGTCGATCACGACCGTGACAGAAAAAGAGGTGAAAAGCATGATTTCTATCACGGTCGTGACCAACCTTATCACGGCTAACCCGAAAAATGGGATTATGCTATATTTAAATTATTTTTAAAGTATTTATTATTATGTAATAGTGATTGATGATTATATATGAACCTAGATACACAAAATACATGGACATTCGTAACTAGGTTAAAAAAATCTGAAGACTAAGCGACATAAATTGTTTGATGATTGTAATAATAATGAACCCAATTGAACTCTACTTTGTTAGAATTTCTCTCAAAAAATTACTATACTCTGCACCTTGGAGTTAGCATTTCCTGAAAAATAATTGTATCTTAACAGAAACAGTATGTATATTCCCATGGAGTCTCGACTCCAAGGCCTAGCTAGCCTACTGGAGGGCAACGACTTGATTCTTCAATTATTGATAAGATCAAATACTGAACTGATTGACTAATGATTACGAAAGTGAGATCCAACAGGTTATGAAGCATCCTGAAGATATTATTGAGGCAAAGTAAGGACAAGTGCTAGTCACTTGATATTCTATTGTACTGACCGACTGACTAGCTGATGAACGGATGATAATGTTACATGTCAATTAGTTTACTGATATTGATGCATAATGATGTATTTTACTGCATTGGCCTTTACATACTTTAATTAAAAAAATTCTACACTCTAGATTCATGCAGATAACTGATATGTTTAGATGGATGACTGACGGCGAAGTCGCACATGGCATAAGAACAGATGAAGTCATGGGTCACTAGAGTCTATTCTAGATATGAAAATGAATAGTGTTTTTATTATGTTCTATGACATTAGTTTTATTGATGTTTTAATTTAAAGTCTTATGTTAAACAAATGATGATTTTATTTTATTTTAAATGAATATTAGTTTCGCTGCATTATTGTTAAATTATATTATTGTGATTAAACGATGACGAATGAGCTAGCATTACCAAAATGACCTAATTGCCCTCTAACTTTTAGGATGTATTTGGTATGAGAATTTTGGAAAAAAGTTAATTCCCGAGAATTAATCGATTAGATAAAAAAGTTTAGGTTGGTGTTTGGATGAAAAAATGTAATGATGAGAATTTAAAAAGTTGATTTGATAGATAAATTTTAGTATGTGTTTGGATAAAAAGGAAGAGGTAAATATATATTTTATTGTTTTATAAGATTATTTTTATATTATTAATTACACAATATTTTTATAATTGGCAAATTAGATAGAAGAAAAAAATTAAGATAAACTAATTAATAATTAAATATGAAATAAAAAGAAAATTTAACATCATATTTATATAAAATAATTATTTAATTATCATTTATTTAGAATATCATAATTAATAATTATACTAATATCATACAAGTTAATTTTTATTATGATATATGATAAGTAAAATAACTAAAAATATTTACGTCAATATTCAAACAAGAAAATATACATTTTCATAATAAATAAATATAATATATATATGTATATAATATATGTACATAATATATAATATAATATATGCATATAATATATAATATATACATATAATGATATTATTAAAATAATAAGTTATAGGTCTAAAAGTATGTGAAGCTATTTTTAAACCTATGAAAAAAAAAGGTTGTTCTTGCAATTAGCAAGAACTTTTGGCCAAAAGTTCCCATCGGTTCTCATCGTAAAGGTTATTTGGCAAAAGATTTGGTTCTGACCTAAGTTCCAGAGTCAAACATAGCCTTAGGGTGAAATTTTGGAGTGTTACAAAAAACATCAAGAGCCAACTTTCAACTTTGCTGATTCATAACCTCAATTTTTGGTATGTTAATAATTCTGAATAAACTGCATAATGATAACAATAATAGTAATAGGAAATTATGATACTATTAAAGAGGGGAGAGAGAGTGTCAGTAGTGGTATATATATCTATATACACATATATATGTATGTTTATATATATGTATGTATGTATATTGGTGTTATTGTGTATGTATATTGGTGTTATTGATTGTGTTTGGATGGAAAATTTTAGTTCCCGTTAATTTTGTAGAAGTAATTAATTTGATAGAAAAGTTTAGATTTGGTGTTTAGATAAAAAAATATAATGATGAAAGTTTGAAAAGTTAATTTGATAGATAAATTATAGTAGATGTTTGAATAAAAAGTAAGAATTAGTGATATAATTTATTATTTTATGAGGTATAAAATTATAGTAAATTAAAATATTATGTATTTATTTAGTTAAATAACAATTTATAAAAAGGTTACATTTATATTATAATTTATTATTTCAATATGTTATTAATATTATAATTTATGAAAAATATCTATATTACATTAAAGAATTTATTTTATAAGCTGAGTGATAATATATCAATAAATAAAATATTATAATTGACTATTAGTTAAGATAATATAAACATACTTTAATGGATAATATTAAGATTAAATAATAATTGATAATTTTTACTAATTTAAATATAATAAA
Source organism: Pontederia crassipes (assembly GCA_030549335.1). Classification (NCBI taxonomy): domain Eukaryota; kingdom Viridiplantae; phylum Streptophyta; class Magnoliopsida; order Commelinales; family Pontederiaceae; genus Pontederia; species Pontederia crassipes. The sequence continues at coordinate 39,337,743 of CM060184.1, read as the reverse complement.
AAATTAAAAGAAAAATAGAAATTTTCGCTTCAACGAGTACTTGAAAAAGTTAGCATAAAGCGAGAACTTAAAGTTCTTCGTCGATTAAATTTTTGTTTATGTGATTAGAGCTTTTTAAATTCTTGTCACGTTACCTACTTGACATAACTTGAGCAAGTTTTGAGTTTGAGTAATGTTATATTCTCCTAATAATCTTCTAAAAGTCCTCTAACATCTCATAATGGCATGAATTTTAATTTTGTCAACTTTGGTGGATGTTTTATACATGTTAGTGTTAGGAAGATTTTTAGAAGGATGAATCATTTTCCTACATAAACTAACCAAAGTTGCACGTTAAATGCTTATCAATTGGTCATGAGCAATGAGTGACTTATCATTATAATGTTTAAGAGTGACGTGATCTCATTTTTATTTATTCTTGTTTGGCTATTTTACCTTTAAAACAAAATTACAAGAGGTGAAGAAAGTTCGGGTTGGATCGGATTTTCGTACTATTTTTTGTATCGATTTTTTAAATTAAAAAGATCATCTAAAAACTATTTAAAAAAAATAAAAATCACCTTGTAACGAATCAATTTTTTAGAATGATTTTTTCGAATCCCTACTTTATAAAATTTTATTTTAAAAAAATATTAAATTAAAGTTAACATAAAAACTATTTAATTTTGTATCATATATAAAATATAGTAAAAGTTACCAAATTAAAGTTCGATAATGTAATAGAAAGATATGAGATTTTAAAAAAAAATATTATATCAATAATAAAAAATGGATAACTTATAAATTAACTAGATGGAACCATAGTACAAAATTGCGGAGCCATAGTACATATTTATTATTTATGATAAATTTTAATATTTATTATGTGTATTTTAATATCTAATATTTTTTTGCCTCCTCATTTTTTTTTCTTGGCTCCATCCCTTGTGAAAATAATATTATATATAAATAGTCAGTGAAAAGCCAGCATGTTAGTTGCATATTGAGATTATTGTAATTATGAGTCTGGCACCCGTTAAAGTTGAGGATTAGTGCAAACAAACACAACGATGGATTCTTTCTCTCCCCCCTTTCTCTCACCAATCGCTGCTGCTACTCCATTTCACCTTTGACTCGAGCATCTCTCTCGTAGATTGCGTGCCATGATCTGTTGCGAAAAAGAAGCCAAAGGAAAAAGGCAGTTTGGAAATATGATCGAGAGCAATCTTATTCCTAATCTTTTGCAGACATCCCCGTACAGAAAAGGGCGCCCACATTCTCTCTCCCATCCCATGAATGCTACTTCTTCGCCCTGCATGCAGTCATGTCAAAACATTTATGGCATGATGTTAATGAACGATGCAATGCTTAATTCCCACTTCTTATCAACGACGTAACAGCAAAATGACAGAGAAAGACCACTGCTACTACTCCCACAGGCCACTCGATTCATGCTAACTCGCTCTTTGTGTGGGCTACTTTTTTTTTTTATCATTGTTAATATTAGACATGCATTAATATATGAGTCATATATTTTCATGATTAACATGTAGTTTTTTTTTTGTTTTTACAAGAAAGATGGGTTATCTATTGATAAAAGTGTTACATGCGTCTTGATACAAAATGTGAAAGAAATCATGGGTGATTACATTCTCTAAATATATAACTAATCTCGAGAGCTGATGATTCCATCTTAACATAGTTACTAAAGTCATGTAATACATTTTAATGATATAAGATTATTATAAAGTGATTTGGATATGATTTTTATTTTAATTTATTGGTGTTCTATGAAGTTTTGTTTGACAAATTCAGATAGGATTTAATGATTCAAACACTACTTTTTTTTGTTTGAAAAATGATACCAATAAATAATGCGTAAAAATATTGAAAAACTATTCTACTACTGTTTATCGATTAAAGGTTAGCCTTTTATAATTTTTTTTCACTTTTACCTTTATTCAAATATATCTAACTTATCTTATTAATTTCTCATTTATTTTGTAATCATTTAACTATATTTTCTTTTATATTCATGTTTAATTAATTACAAATTATTTATATGTTAACAATGAATAAAATTAATTTTATAATCAATTTTTTTATACTATGGTTGCACTATATAAAATTTATTGTCAGAATAAATTTATATATTATAACAAAAGAATTAGTTGTGAATTATTTTATTTAATTGATATATAAATAATTTGTGTAGTTCTTAAATTAAATAACTAGTAATACATTTAATTATGTCATTTTATATTCATCAACTACTTCTATAATTAAATTTATCAAACACTTATTTGTTACATCCTAATTATCATTCGCTACTCGCTAACTGCTAATTAAACTGCTATCCGTTATTAAACTATTATCCGCTTATCAAATCACTAATAATGTCAAATAGAGCTTTAGCACAATCAGGGATTACTAACCATGTCAAAAAAATTTGAGTTATTATTTTTTATTATGATAAAGTATTGCTTTCAATCTATGAAGGTAAAATAAAAAAAATAAAAATGTGAATATGTGATTGTATATATTATCTAGAGGAGTTGAGTTGTTCGATTTTTTTTTTGTCCAAAAAATTACTCTATATTTTTTTATTCAATTTGTTAAGTTGAAAAAAAAACATTATAGTATCATTTAAAAAAAATAAAGACCCTTCTCTAGTTGGTCATTTTTTTCTATTTTAATGTAACTATATTATATATATAATAAATTAAAATAAGATATATATATTATTAAAATATTAAAGTATCAAATTAGAATTTCAATAGTATGATCGATATACGAATTTATTATTTATGATAAGTAAATGATGAATTATAAATTGGTTATATAAATAAAACATTATAAATGAAATACAGATGTTATAAGCTTCTACGATATTTTTGGATTGAGTCTTAAACTTTAGCTCTATCTATTTTATAGTTGCATAACTTTTTAGAATTTATCTGTTTTTCTTACACTCCTAAACGAACATTTTTTTTATCGTTAAATTGATTTTATTTTATGGTTTTATATCTTTGCTTGTTAGTGTTTTACTCGAATTTCAAAGAAATAGTAATAAACAAAAACTAATCTCCCAGTTAATAAAAAAATCGTAATTGCAAAATAAAATCGTTTCCCTCTCAAAAATACGTTTCCATATCACATTTTCCCCTGACATTCTGATGTGATAAATAAGAAGATATTAATTGATATTTATATTTTTAATAATCATTGGACAATAAAGCAAATTATTGATTCAGAAAAAGTTCTCGCATAAATAAAATTTTCCTCGTTTTATTTTCTGTCACACAGAAACTGTCTAAACCATCACACAGTGTGGGAACATACGGACAACGATCATAAATGTTAATGACGAGTTAATTAATGTTAATAATGAGTTTTAATCTGACAACTAAACTTAAAATTCATGTGCATAAGTGACCTTATTTTTCTCTTTAAAATTCATGAATCGTTTTATAGTTTATTGGTTGTAGATCCACATGGTGCATGGTGACCTAAAAATCACATGCATTGAAGGCGATTAATCATCCTCTGTCTACTTAAATTTCCATAAAGAAGTGGAACAGTGTACATAGTACTTTATATCATTTTTTTTGTCTTGCTCGTTCCGTCAATATTTCTAACAAATAAAGTCATCCTTTTATCTTTCCACCCTCGTCCATAAGAGCTAAATCCTAGCCTCCCTCCGGTCACTGGAGGAGGCTTCGGCGCAGCTCTCCCTGCTTCTAGAGCCTTCTTTCTCCCCCGCCTAACTTCCCTACTTCCCTGACTTCCATCTTCTTCTTCCAAATCTCTCGCGATGGCTCACAAAAACTCGAGTGTCTCCCACGAAGCGGGAGAGCTCACCTCCCTCATCAACCAGGTGCTTGGAGATCCTTTTAACTCACACTCCACCATCACTCATCCAAACAACGTCTCCTCCTCCACCATCCGAGATCAGCTCCAAAATCCAACCCTCCATGATCAGCCCCAAACTGTGCTTCCAGAACAAGGGTTACAAGCTCAAAACCAGTGTCTTGGGCGGTGGTTGTGCGGCGTCATACTCCTCCCGATGGTCGGCGTCGGATCTCGACGCCTGCGGCCTCCCATCACTTCCGTTGGCTCCATCCCCTCGCCAAATCAGGCAAATCATGGAGAACATCTTCGCTATTGTCGAGATTCCTTGTGCTGAACTCGAACATCGTGCTGGGGAGGTCCAACAGAGCTTTGTATGTCGATTCGTCAGCCCCAATCGGGAGACGGGTCGCCTGCATACAGAACTGCCATCACTATGGAACCTTCAACGATCTTTACGTGTGGTGTATTTAGGTAATAGCTATTATCTATGCCACTTTGACGATCTTGATGAACGTATGCAGGTGCTGGCGTAGAGCTCTTGGAATCTCAAGGGCCACATACTGTGCCTGTCTGCGGCCAAATCCCTGTTTCGACCTATGGATGAAGCTCCGTCGGCCTACCCTACTTGGATCCAGCTCTTGGGACTTGCCTATGAGATGGTGAATTGGGACTCCCCCATCCGGATAGCAACAACATTTGGCACACCTCTCGCAGTGGATGAGCATGCGCTCGATCTCGGCATGGCCAAGGCCTACATCGAGCTCTCGCATTCTGATCCACTTAAATAGAGAGTTTGGCTCTTGAATCCTGATAAATCAAAAGTTTTTCAACATGTTCTCTATGAAAAACTTCCGATTTTTTGTTTCAGATGCGGACATATCGGACAGAATCCTGCAGCCTGCCGGCACCGGCATCGGAGATGGTGCCCCTCTATGGCCCATGTGTCATGCCCTTATTTTCCACCTAGAAGTAAGGTTGTGCGGCACTGAACTTCTCCTCGACGAGCCTGTCCAATCAGCCTCCAAGAAACACGCTGCAGAGAGCATTCGGCTACTCCACAGAATTATGCACACATTAGAACATACATTAGTACACACAAGAAGATGGGAAAAGCCTTTTATTAGAACCTCTGTTCTGGCCACCCAGATGACAGCCCCACTTGATCTATAAAAATGGCCGACCCTGGCCTATCAAGTGCTGTCCATCTGGTCGTCCTACACACTCACACCCATGTCCCAATGTTGTGCACTACACTGCACTTACAAAGGACTTACTGCCTTACACTTGCACTCACATGCACACAGTGCATGCCTGATATGATCCATTCGGATCTCACATTCTCAGGATCACACTCCCTGTCCAAATGACTACAGCACATGGGCATATATATACAAGAGGGATGTGGTAACTACCACCCTAGTAACTGTCACCCCATTTGAATTCAAATGTTCCCTCTACAGCAAAAACCCCCCATTTGAATTCAAATGTTTCCTCTACAGCAAAAACCCCCTGGATGAAGCCTCCACGCCTGGATCTTCTTCCCTCCATCTTGAACGTCTCCTGATCACCTCTTATCATCCTTGGAGGATGCGTGTCCCACCTGGCCGTGCCGTGTCCGTCGACCATGGCCGCCCGCCATGGTGCCTGGCGGTTACAACCGCCAGCCTGCCGCTTGCCGTCGTCCCAAACTCTTGGGGATGGTCCTCTGCATCTGACTTGCGCGCTAGCATGCTTTCCCAGGCACCTGCCTGCTCCTGGGACGATCCAGACATGTCCTGGGACGGACATGGCCGCCAGACCTAGTGCTCGCCATGTCCCTGCCATGTCCTGGGACATCCTGCACAAAAGGGCCGTGACATTCTCCCCCACTTAAACCATTGCCGTCCCGGCAATGTCTGCACTGTGCCGCTGATGTCTGGATCATTATCTCTGAAGAAAGTCTTCAACCTGGACTCATTCAAGAACCTCCTCGCTCCTGAACATGGCCTTAATACCTCCACGTATTATAAGGCCACCTCCCTGCCATCACTTCTAGAACTTGCTAGCCCTAGATTGAGATGCTTTGGAACCTTTGCATGGTTGTCCCTCTTGTTGAACTGCCTTCCTTCTGTTCAGGACACAGCCTCCTTGCGAGCGTCCCCGTGATGTGGCCTGCGCGCCACGCCCCTGCACTATGGCCTGGACATGGCCGCTGCTCCGGGCCACTGTCCAAACTGCTCCAAGTAGTGAAGATGCCACATCTCACTGCCCAAACCCTTCCTGATCAAGTTCCTCCTCCAACTGATCAGTGGCTATTACCCTGCTGTCCGAGGGCAACACCCTGGCCACCATGCACCGCTGGCCGCTGTGGTCTGAACCACGCACTGCCGCCGGACCCTGGGACATGGCCTCCTGCCATCGTCCCAAGACAAGGTCCTTCATGATCTGCACTGCACTGCAAGTCCAGGGACATGGCCTCCTGCCATAAGTCCCAAGACAAGATCCTCCATGATCCGCACTGCACTGCAAATCCAGGGACATGGCCTCCTGCCATGAGTCCCAAGACAAGACCTGGTCGGATGTAATCTGCACTCCACTGCAGATTCTGGGACATGGCCTCCTGCCATGGTCCCAAAACATGCACTTGCTGTGAGAATTCCATGGACATGGCTGCTTGCCATGACCCCCATACATGAACATGCTTACTCGTCCCAAGGACATGGCTGCCTGCCATGGTCCAAGGACATGAACATTCCGCAATCATCCCAGGGACATGGCCGCCTGCCATGATCTAGTAACACGACTGCCTCATCATGCCTGCAGACTTCAGTGATGAATCGCACCACTTCCACTCGATGAAGATTCTGGGACATGGACTGCACTCCAGTGTCCTAGGGACAAGGCCTCCTGCCTTCGTCCCAGGGTCATGGCCGCCTGCCATAACCTTAACAATCTTCTTGACCGAAGTCTGGGGTGGTCAGTAGTCCGCTTTTATTGACCCAGATGTTGTCCCACAACATCCTGCTCATCCAGCCCTGCATGTGCTAGAGGTAGATGTGGCCGTCATATCTAAGGCATCCGCATGCCCTAGGATTAGCCACTACACCTGCTCGAGTGGCCACAGCATTTGGTGGGTCTGCTCCCCCACCAAATCCGCCGCCAGACACCCCACTCCTTGGGATGTCACTGTCGATGCAGACTTCAAGAGGGTGTGCCCCAGGTAACCAGGGCTGGTCGTGGGCTGCTCCTTCAGTGCCGCGACTTCTGCAAGTGTCCCCTTGAACTCCTCATTCAAGGGACTGGGCTTGAGTCATGAGACCTGCGCGCCTCAGGGGAAGAACCTTCTGTTCTTCCAGGGTTGAGTGTCTTGGACTGCCTTGCCTAGTGCCACACCCTCCTTGGAGTGACAACTATCCCTGACCAAGGCATGGCCAAAGCGCTTTCCTTCTTCGTTGAAGTGTGACTGATCTCACTGTTCTGTCGGTGTGCACCCAGATTCCTACTCGAACCAGGGCTCTGATACCACTTGTCATGCCCCTATTTTCCACTAGAAGTAAGGGTGTGCGGCACTGAATTTCTCCTCGACAAGCCTGTCCAGTCAGCCTCCAAGAAACACGCTGTAGAGGGCATTCGGCTACTCCACAGAATTATGCACACATTAGAACATACATTAGTACACACAAGAAGATAAAGGGAAAAGCCTTTTATTAGAACCTCTGTTCTGGCCGCCCAGATGACAGCCCCACTTGATCTACAAAAATGGCCGACCCTGGCCTATCAAGTGCTGTCCATCTGGTCGTCCTACACACTCACACCCATGCCCCAATGTTGTGCACTACACTGCACTTACAAAGGACTCACTGCCTTACACTTGCACTCACATGCACACAGTGCATGCCTGATATGATCCATTCGGATCTCACATTCTAAGGATCACACTCCCTATCCAAATGACTACAGCACATGGGCATATATATACAAGAGGGATGTGGTAACTACCACCCTGGTAACTGCCACCCCATTTGAATTCAAATGTTCCCTCTACAACGAAAACCCCCCATTTGAATTCAAATGTTTCCTCTACAGCAAAAAACCCTGGATGAAGCCTCCACGCCTGGATCTTCTTCCCTCCAACTTGAACGTCTCCTGATCACCTCTGATCATCCTTGGAGGATGCGTGTCCCACCTGGCCGCGCCGCGTCCGTCGACCATGGCCGCCCGCCATGGTGCCTGGCGGTTACAACCACCAGCCTGCCGCTTGCCGTCATCCCAAACTCTTGGGGATGGTCCTCTGCATCTGACTTGCGCGCCAGCATGCTTTCCCAGGCACCTGCCTGCTCCTGGGACGATCCAGACATGTCCTGGGACGGACATGGCCGCCAGACCTAGTGCTCGCCATGTCCCTGCCATGTCATGGGACATCCTGCACAAAAGGGCCGTGACATTCTCCCCCACTTAAACCATTGCCGTCCCGGCAATGTCTGCACTGTGCCGCTGATGTCTGGACCATTATCTCTGAAGAAAGTCTTCAACCTGGACTCGTTCAAGAACCTCCTCGCTCCTGAACATGGCCTTAATACCTCCACGTATTATAAGGCCACCTGCTGCTCCCTGCCATCACTTCCAGAACCTGCTCGCCCTAGATTGAGATGCTTTGGAACCTTTGCATGGTTGTCCCTCTTGTTGAACTGCCTTCCTTCTGTTCAGGACGCGGCCTCCTTGCGAGCGTCCCCGTGATGTGGCCTGCGCGCCACGCCCCTGCACTATGGCCTGGACATGGCCGCTGCTCCGAGCCACTGTCCAGACTGCTCCAAGTAGTGAAGATGCCACATCTCACTGCCCAAACCCTTCCTGATCAAGTTCCTCCTCGAACTGATCAGTGGCTATTACCCTACTGTCCGAGGGCAACACCCTGGTCACCATGCACCGCTGGCCGCTGTGGTCTGAACCGCACACTGCCGCCGGACCCTGGGACATGGCCTCCTGCCATCGTCCCAAGACAAGGTCCTTCATGATCTGCACTGCACTGCAAGTCCAGGGACATGGCCTCCTGCCATAAGTCCCAAGACAAGATCCTCCATGATCCGCACTGCACTGCAAATCCAGGGACATGGCCTCCTGCCATGAGTCCCAAGACAAGACCTGGTCGGATGTAATCTGCACTCCACTGCAGATTCTGGGACATGGCCTCCTGCCATGGTCCCAAAACATGCACTTGCTGTGAGAATTCCATGGACATGGCTGCTTGCCATGACCCCCATACATGAACATGCTCACTCGTCCCAAGGACATGGCTGCCTGCCATGGTCCAAGGACATGAACATTCCGCAATCATCCCAGGGACATGGCCGCCTGTCATGATCTAGTAACACGACTGCCTCATCATGCCTGCAGACTTCAGTGATGAATCGCACCACTTCCACTCGATGAAGATTCTGGGACATGGACTGCACTCCAGTGTCCTAGGGACAAGGCCTCCTGCCTTCGTCCCAGGGTCATGGCCGCCTGCCATAACCTTAACAATCTTCTTGGCCGAAGTCTGGGATGGTCAGTAGTCCGCTTCTATTGACCCAGATGTTGTCCCACAACATCCTGCTCATCCAGCCCTGCATGTGCTAGAGGTAGATGTGGCCGTTATATCTAGGGCATCCGCATGCCCTAGGATTAGCCACTACACCTGTTGATTGCTGCATCTCTGCGTCCTGGCCACTAAAGTCGAGTGGCCACAGCATTTGGTGGGTCTGCTCCCCACCAAATCCGCCGCCAGACACCCCACTCCTTGGAATGCCACTGTCGATGCAGACTTCAAGAGGGTGTGCCCCAGGTAACTAGAGCTGGTCGTGGCCTGCTCCTTCAGTGCCGCGACTTCTGCAAGTGTCCCCTTGAACTCCTCATTCAAGGGACTGGGCTTGAGTCATGAGACCTGCGCGCCTTAGGGGAAGAACCTTCTGTTCTTCCAGGGTTGAGTGTCTTGGACTGCCTTGCCTAGTGCCACACCCTCCTTGGAGTGACAACTATCCCTGGCCAAGGCATGGCCAAAGCGCTTTCCTTCTTCGTTGAAGTGTGACTGATCTCACTGTTCTGTCGGTGTGCACCCAGATTCCTACTCGAACCAGGGCTCTGATACCACTTGTCATGCCTCTATTTTCCACTAGAAGTAAGGGTGTGCGGCATTGAATTTCTCCTCGACGAGCTTGTCCAGTCAGCCTCCAAGAAACACGATGTAGAGGGCATTCGGCTACTCCACAGAATTATGCACACATTAGAACATACATTAGTACACACAAGAAGATAAGGGGAAAAGCCTTTTATTAGAACCACTGTTCTGGCCGCCCAGATGACAGCCCCACTTGATCTACAAAAATGGCCGACCCTGGCCTATCAAGTGCTGTCCATCTGGTCGTCCTACACACTCACACCCATGCCCCAATGTTGTGCACTACACTGCACTTACAAAGGACTCACTGCCTTACACTTGCACTCACATGCACACAGTGCATGCCTGATATGATCCATTCGGATCTCACATTCTCAGGATCACACTCCCTGTCCAAATGACTATAGCACATGGGCATATATATACAAGAGGGATGTGGTAACTACCACCCTGGTAATTGCCACCCCATTTGAATTCAAATGTTCCCTCTACAACAAAAACCCCCTGGATGAAGCCTCCACGCCTGGATCTTCTTCCCTCCATCTTAGACCACGCCTGGATCTTCTTCCCTCCATCTTGGACGTCTCCTGATCACCTCTGATCATCCTTGGAGGATGCGTGTCCCACCTGGCCGCGCCGCGTCCATCGACCATGGCCGCCCGCCATGGTGCCTGGCAGTTACAACCGTCAGCCTGCCGCTTGTCGTCGTCCCAAACTCTTGGGGATGGTCCTCTGCATCTGACCTGCGCGCCAGCATGCTTTCCCAGGCACCTGCCTGCTCCTGGGATGATCCAGACATGTCCTGGGACGGACATGGCCACTAGACCTAGCGCCCGCCATATCCCTGCCATGTCCTAGGACATCCTGCACAAAAGGGGCATGACACATGGCTTCGGGCACCACCTCCCCCTCGTGAACCGGGTCATGATCCGAGTTTCTAGGCGAACCGGGCTGCATCGACTCAGGAACCACGCCTCCTACCACTATCGGATCTCAGTCGTCCTCCACCTGCTGCAATCACATCCTCATCATCCAACGGTCAAATTACCTTACACAAAACCAACGGTCAGAACACTAATGTTCCATTGCTGGTTGTGCAAGATCGCGACACGTGCTGCTCTGATCCTTCGTGTATTCACCACACCCACGGATCAGTGATGTGGCAGCCATCGCACGGTCCGCCCATCGCCTCATCGCAACTGTGTCAAATGTTGTGCTTTCTCCACCTCACACTACAAAGTTTGCGCATATCGATACCCAAGGATCGATGACGGGTTACGCCTCAACCACTCACAGTCTGCCACATGTCCCATTAATGCCGGCCAATGACCCCTTGGCCTCCAAACCCTCCTCACCTCGCTCATCTACTCCTTCCAAAACCCTAAACACCATAGCTCCACACCAGCGCCCTTTCACCTTGGCTCATCATACAACCCCAACCTCACTCCCTCCTCCATCTCCGCAGTACATCAAGTCGCCTTCATTCATTCCGGGGCCCCTAGGACCTGCTTCTCCTCCATCGATGCCAACTGCTGGACGCGACATGGCACCTTGGTAGATCACGTAAAGGATATGTTTACTTTAGCTGCGAGACCCTCTTCTCCTAGGTCTTCCTCGCAGGAGTCCGAGTCAGAACTTGAGGATCTTGATCTCCTTCCTCCACCATGATCCACGCTGAAGAAGGATAGAGTGAAGTTGCAAAGGTCGCTGCCCACTTTGGAGCCCAAAAAAAATTGAAAACTGCAACTGATGGTGTTGGGAAAGGTAAAACAAAAAAAAACTCAAACTACTACTGTTGCTAATGGCACTCAATCGTCTTTGCAAGGTAAAAATCGAGCAACCAGTGGGGGTCCGAGGGTTTGGACCTCAACAAATGAAGATACTATCATGGAATTATCGGGGGGCCATGCGAAGCCGGGTGCGCGATCGCCTCACCGACCTAATAAAAGAGTAGAAACTCGATCTTCTTATTTTGCAAGAAACTCATGCTATTGATGACGCCTCAAAAATTATTGTCAGACGCCTCAGTAAGAACTGGAAGTATTTTGCTCCTCCAGGTACATCCTCTTCTGGTGGCATAATTCTGGCTTGGCCTAATAATAATATTGCTAAGGTAACATTAATCTCTACCTCGTCTCAGCTTTTGAATGTCGTAGTGACAATTGATTCCTTTTCTTTCCTTATTACTTGTGTTTATGCAAGCACAGTACGAGACATTAGAACTAAACTCTGGAATGAATTAGCTAACCTCAGCCTTGATTTTCCTTGGATTATTATTGGTGTCTTCAACACTTGCATGCATAGTGATGATAAGAAGGGGTCGCCCTTTCATACCTACCAAGTCCATCCATGCACTTCATCATTTTGTCGATAAACATGGTCTTATTGATATACCTATTAGGGGTGTTCAGTTTACTTGGTGTAATAATAGAAAAGGGCTCGCTAGGATTTGGTGTAGGCTTGATAGACTTCTGATTAACTCACAGTGGATACTTTAATTCCCAGTCTTAACCTTACACTCTCTGCCTAGATGTGCATCTGATCACAATCCAATTATATATTCTAAACTCAAACTCTATAAATAGAAAACCACGTCAATTCAAATACGAGGCCTTTTGGCTTGAATACCTTGGAGCTCAGCAAATAGTTAAAGATATATGGGATAAAAGACTTCCTAATACAACCATTCATAATTCTCTTATGGAGGTCAAACAAAAAACATTGCATTGGAACAAGAAACAGTTTGGACACCTGGAAACTAAAGCTTTTGAAATTAAATACCAAATAAGTACGTTGGAGCTCAAGAATGAGTCCTCGGGTCTATCTGATCACGAATTAGGGAAGCATAAAACTCTTTACCATCATCATTCTGCAATTCTTAGACAAATAACTCTCAAATGGTGGTCCAAATCAAGAGTAAGCTGGATAAAAGATAGGGATAAAAATACTAAGTTCCTTCACCTTAGCTCCATGATAAGATACAACAGGAATCTAATCCAATCTATTAACACTTTAATGGAACTAAGCTACAAAATGATAATGACATTATGAATGCTTTTGTTGAACACTACAGTACCCTCTGAAAAGAGAATACCCAACCTGTGATACCCATATCCTCCTGGCCTATTCTTCCTGCATTAGAGCCTTCTTGGCATGACCATCATTGCCCCAATTACTGAAGATGAAATTGTTAAGAGCCTTTGGTCTCTAACCCCGGGGAAAGCTCCTGGGCCAGATGGTTTCACCTTAGAATTCTATAAAACCAATTGGGGGGTCATCAGGAAAGAAATTATAACTGAAATACAAATCTTCTTCCAAACCAATAAGTTACCTAAGGAGTGGACTCTCACATCACTCATCTTCATTCCTACGAATGCTAATCCGGTAAAAGTTACTGATTTTAAACCCATCGCCTTATGTAATATTATTTACAGGGTAATTGCTAAACTGATAGCACAAAGGCTTAAACCCACCCTTGACAATATCATTAACAAATGTCAATTTGTCTTTCTGGCTAGGGGATCTATCCAGGATAACATTCTTCTTAGTCAGGAGATAACACATTCCATGAATAAGAGCAGAAAAAAACCATGATAATTAAGGCAGATATGAACAAGTCCTTTGATAGAGTTAATTGGTATGGTATCGGAATTGCACTCACTATCATGAATTATCCTTCCTCTTTCATCAATTGGATTATGGCATGTGTTGAATTCCCCTTGTTTTCTTGCCAGATTAACGACACACCTTCTCCTTACTTTAAAAGCCACTGTGGTGTGAGACAGGGTGACCCCCTGTCTCCATACCTCTTCATAATCATCACCCAAGTGCTCACCTCTCAAGTGAATCAAGCCGTCATTACTAGACATCTCACCCCCTTCTCTCTTAACAATTTCTCCCTGAGCCATATGCTATATGCTGATGACCTACTAATTATTGTTGCGGTTAATCTTATGAATTGCAAATGCCTCAAAGACACCCTTCAATCATATAATCATCTTACAAATCAGTCCATAAACCCATTAAAGTCTGAAATCTATCTGCCAAGAACCTTTAGTAACAACAGGAAACACAGGATCCTAAATTATCAGGGTATTAGTCAAGGCAAATTACCTTTCACATATCTGGATGCTTTAATTTCAAACATGTTCCTATCTCCCAGCAAAAAAGCTTTAATTGACAAAACTACCACTCATATTGATGGTTGGAAAGTCAACACACTTTCTTTGACTGATAAAGTGGTCTTAATTAAATCTGTCCTCAGCACCATTCCAAACTATGTTATTGGCTCTACCTATATTGTGGGTACTTTGCTTGATTCACTTGAGAAAAATGCTAAGAGGTTCTTATGGAGTAACAACAATAATAATAAGGGTTCTCATCTGATTTCTTGGGCCACTATTCAGAGATATCTTAAGGATGGAGGCTTACGGGTTAGAAACATACACAGTGCTAGATACGCCATTCTGGCCAAAAGGGTCCTGGCCCTCCTGAACCACCATTCCACGCCTTAGGTGCAACTAAATAAAGCCAAATACCTGGATCATCACCCTTGGATATCTCTTATCTCTTACTACAATCCCTCTTGGTGTTGGAGATTAATGATTAAGACCCATCAGGAAATTAGGCATGGGCTCAAAAAATATATTGGCAATGGCTCGTCTACTAATGTAATCAAAGATCCCTGGATTTTTTGCACACCTCTGCTCTTCATGCCTACATACATCAACATTGATATCCATCTTGATGATATGCGAGTTAGTGATTTCATCTCTGAAAACATGCGATGGAATACTGATCTTTTACATTTATGTTTTGACCCAATTCTTGCTGACCGTATTGCCTCAATCTTTATAACACATACTGCTAATGATGACAAGTGGTATTGGGTACATGACCCGACTGGTAAAGCTACTGCTAAGACTGTCTATCATTCCCTGTGCCGCCATATCACACTCTATGATCAGTCTGGACAGCCCATATGGAACATCATATGGAAGCTTAGAACTCCGCAAAAAATTAAATTTCTCATGTGGAAAGTTGCCCATCGTCGCCTTCCCACTCTTGTCTGGCTCGCTCAGTTCATTCCCAATTTGAATCCCATCTGCCCTATGTGTGGCTTACATCTTGAAATGATTGATCACCTCTTCTATGATTGTGTTGATGCCTCGGCCTTCTGGTCTTTTGTTCAGTCAAAGCTTAGTTATTCCTTCCAATTTTTGCTTACTTGGAATATGGAGGACTGGATTCTTGAGGGCCAGGATCTCAGCTTAAACTCCAAAACTTCTATCCTTTCCTTGATTGCTTTCTCCCACTGGGCAATTTGGAAGTGGAGAAATGAGCTTCATTTTGGTTCCAAACAGGCAACCACTGAGTCACTTTGGGTGAGGGTTTTGGCCTGGTACTTGAAATTTGATGATTACCACAGATCTGAGGCAGCTCACACACACTCCTCCATCCCCAGGACAGATTGCCTGCCCAATGGGAGACCTCGCCTGCTTCGTGGACCACGATCACTTCCGATGGCTCCTTTTGCCATCGGACCTTGGCTAGCAGGATTTATTTTACGCAACACTAATGCTATCTTCATCTGTGCAGGTTTCATAGCATGCAAAGCTACATCGGCGCTTTGATCACTAGCTGATCATATTATGTTTTTACTCCATTTCCAATTAATTTCATATGTATCGAGCCCTAAATTTGCCCTACATTTGGTCAATTATGCCTAGAATGCATATATTTGTAATCACTAGCTGACCATGCTCATATTATACTCATTTTATATTCAATTCCATGTGCACAGAAGTTTTGAATTGCTCATATTTGCAAAGTTATCATTTCTGTGCCAAGTTATCATTTTTGGGGTAAAGTTATAATTTCAATGTGCAAAGTTATCATTTCTGCATAACAGCATTGGGCAATGGGTAATTGAGCTGATTTTTAGTTGTTATCTTGTCCTAATCCCTTGCTATTATTGCTGTTCTGAATTACTCATGTTTGGACAATTATGATTTAATGTGCACAAAGTTATCATTCAGGTGCATAAAGTTATCATTTCTGTGCAAGGATTTCATTTCTGCATAACACCAAATTGCATTTAATAATATAGCTGATTTTAGTAGCTGTTATAATCCTTATTTGTTTAAATTTTATTTGAGGACCTTGATGCTTGTTGTTCTTGCTCTTCTAGTAGGTAATACAAGTCTGAAATCCGCTGGAAAATGTGGGGGGACCACTGCTAGCTGCCAAAAAAGCAGATGGAATCTGCTGGAATTTCAGGACCACAGGACAAGTGGCTTGAATCAGAAGAATTGAACATTCTGATTTGTATCCAAGAGTGATTAAGGGCCATATAAAAACTGAGAAACCTGGAGAAGGAGGGGGAGCCTCCATTTGTAGGGTGGCTGGACCAGAGAGCTGAAGCTGGAGAAGAAGACTGCACTCTGATTCTGTCGACTGAATTCATGTTTTCTGATTTCAGAATGTTTAGCATTGATTCTTCTCTCTGTTTTGTACTAATTCTTGTATCTATAATGAGCTAAATTCCAGCTCTCCTAGGGTAGGATAGTAATCTAGTTCTAGTTATGGATGGAGTATGAACATTACTGATTTCCTTCCCTGATACTAATACTATTCTGATTCTAATTTTCTGATTTCTAGTGAAATTTGTTTTGTCATTGTGGTAACTCTGATTTCTTAGCATCCAAGAGGTTGATTCTAGGTTTCTTTCTTGTTAAAAAATGAATCAAGATGCAATGATAACTTCTTTGATTTCAAACTGTAATTACAAGCTTATTGTATCCAATGAACTAGTGTTGATGTGGATTTCATTTTCATTTGCAGCTGAGAGGCTGATTTTAAATCCCCTTGATGTTTAGAGATAAATCAAGAAGCATTAGCATTAGTATTGGATTAATTGCATTCCTGCTTAGCTAGTTAAAGCAATTGTCTCATTATTATGAATGCAATTAGTTTGATATCATTTCAAATCTCACTGAATTGCCAAATCTGAGAGGATTTTGACAATATCAGTAAGGTGCCTGAATCTGTGCTTAATGATAACTCAATATCAGTAAGGATCTTTTGCTCATTTAACTTAGCTAGTCATTCATATGAGAATATGATGATTAGTCTTGATTTTATATTGTTGTGACAACGACCCTTTTCTAAGTTAAATCAGAATTGAATGCATTAATGAATTGTTCTAATCCATCCATAGCTGAATTAGATGAACCACATTCCTAGGAGAATCTTTCATTGACTGATAATCCCTTTTAGTTCTTTGCCTAGTAATTAGATTTCAGTTTATATTAATTACCAAAACACAAAAAACAGTCATCTTCTGGCCAGTGTTTAAATTTGTTTTCATTTTCCCTTCATTTCACTATTTTAGCCACTTAGTCTAGGGTTAGTCTAGATTGTGTTAGTGAGTCTTTAACCTTCGAATCACTATGGATACGACACTTGAGTTTATTACAATTGACTTGTGCACTTGCAATAGAGAAGAAGTGAGGAATTTGAGCATATTTCATAAATTTCATTATATCCCAATTCTGACCCATAATTCAGCAAGTTATCACTACTCCTCATAATTCATATCACGCTTCAGGCGGAGGCTTTTGGAGTTCTTTGGGGTCTTTGTGCTGGCAAGGGACTCGGATTGCAGAACATTATTCTGGAGTCGGACTGTTCCACTTTGATCGACATAATGAATAGAAGGCTTGATGTACCATGGAAGCTTTGGAACCTCTCGAAGGAAATACAAAATCTCTTAACTTTTTTTTGTAAACTTTCAATGTAATCACTGTTCTAGACAGACTAATCATGCTGCAGACTATCTTGCTTGCCTTAGAAGATCTATTACAGATGAAATTTTTTGGGAGGATAACCCTCCGTCGAATCTCCAACATATTTTATATCAGGATGCTCCAAATCAATATATTTAGCACTTGCATTTAAATTTTTTTTTGTCTCCATTAGTAACCCTTACACACACACACATATATAGGGTATAATGTATATGTGAAGCAGGGTGTGCTCTGCACCGTGCGAAGCGCGCTGAGAGCCATCCGTTCGAGATCCAGTGGAGTTAGTTGATGCGCCCGTCCGATCAAGATCCTACGATTGAAATCCATCTCGCGATATTTTGGGTTGCTGCACTTTCGATCGTCGTTTTCATTTCCCCGCTCACTTTCGCCCCCACTCTTTTTCCCTTTTTTTCATTCGGAGTCCCGCCTGATCTACCTCCGACGAATGATCTCGGCCACCGGCGTCTAATAGGTGCAACTCTCTTACGTATTACTTGTCGATCTCTATATCTGGTGTTCGAACATTTCTATATCGTTGCATTTTCCCTGCCATTACCTCCCTCCTCTCTCGCTTAGAAGCAGGATCCGGTGATCGTAGGTCTTCACTGGCAATCGGACAGGCGGAGAAGAGCACGACGCTTCCAGGTATCCTTTCCCCTCGTGCATTGTCTATCTAGTTGTGCTTGTCACCGCCATGACTTCCTCCTCTGTTGCTCAGGTGCAGGGATCCGCCCCCTTTTCGTCAGGCGATCATAGGTCTTCTCCGGCGATCACCTCTGGAGTGAGAGCACTGCTGTTTCAGGTACCTTCCCCCCTCGCGCATTGCTCCTATCACCGCCATGACTCTGTCCTCTCTCGCTCATGCGGCGAGAGCACAGGCCTTGTCTTGTTCATCTCGCACACTTTTGGTTTCTGTTTGTACGGTTTCTGTATTGTATTAAATTTTTATGACCACTATACTCACGAGTGAAGGAGATCAAACACAAATTATCTCGCACACTTTTGGTTTCTGTTTGTATGGTTTCTGTATTGTATTAAATTTTTATGACCACTATACTCACGAGTGAAGGAGATCAAGCACTGTCTGTATGGTTCATGTATTGTATTAAATTTTTATGACCACTAGTGAAGGAGATCAAACACAAACTATCGGACAAATCCAACTTGTAGTACCTCATCAAGCATATGTGATGTTGAATGCTCCTCCTCATTAAGATAATTATTTGTATATGTGATGATAATCGTATTAATGTATTTCTATGTTACATTGCATCTTATCTTAATAGATGGATGAACCCCGAGTCGAAGAAATTATTGAGCTCGAAGATAATGAGAATGATATGGATATTAGCAAGCCATATGTTGGAATGAAATTTGATAGTGAAGATCAGGCATATGAATTTTACAATGCATATGCTAGATCAAGAGGGTTTTCGATAAGGAGGGACTATTCTTACAAATCAAGAAAAACAAATAAACCCATAGGTAGAAGACTTGTTTGCTCAAAAGAAGGACATAAAGATCTAAAAAGAAAGGACCAAGACAAAGATGTGAAAAGAAGAAGGGAGGTGAGGGAAGACTGCAATGCACAACTATTAGTCAAGGTTGTGGATGATGGCAAATGGGTGGTAAAACAGTTTCATGAAGACCACACACATCCCCTTGTTCCTTCGACTGACGTATCAAGATTACGTTCACATAATAAATTGTCAAGTCCTTCCAAGCAAACAATGATCGATATGAGAAAAGCTGGGATCGCTCCCTCAAAAATAGCTAAATTTCTCAATATGTCGGGGGAGAAATTTGTAACATCTCAACAGTGCATTGACCACATCAGAACATCAAGGAAGGATTGTGTCGGTAAAGAATGCATGGCAGTGCTATCTTATTTTGAGAAGAAATTAGAAGATGACGAGTCCTTTTTCAGAATAGTGGCCAATGAAAAAATAGTTGCAAAGAGTTTTTTTTGGGCAGATGGTATGTCACAGGACAATTATATTACTTTTGGTGATGTCGTAATGTTTGATACAACCTATCGAACCAATAAATTTAAAATGCCATTTGCACCCTTCACCGGTGTTAACCATCATAGACAGTCTATATTGCTTGGATGTGCTCTACTAGCAGACGAGATTGAGGACACTTTTGTTTGGTTATTTGAAACATGGTAGGAATGCATGAGTGGGAAGAAGCCTATTTGTATTATAACCGATCAAGATTTGGCAATGAGTAACGCTATTCGCAGAGTGTTTCCTGGTACATGATATATGTTTTATATATGGCATATTACGAAGAATGCCATAACATATCTCCGAGATTTATACACGTGTGACAATTTCAGAAAAGATTACAATGGTTGGTTTTTTGGATCCGTGATGAAACAAGAATTTGAAGAGAAGTGGATTTCTTTGAAAAAGAAATACGATATTCCGGATGGGCATTGGTTGGAACAAATGTATAACAAGCGTGAACACTGGGTCCCAGTTTATTTAAATAATACTTTTTGTGCAGGCATGCAATCCACACAAAGAGCTAAGAGTATTAATGCATTTTTTAATGGATTTGTCAATTCTAATACTTCACTTGATGATTTTGTCCGTCAATATGACTTAGCTCTTTCTACTCGTCGTGAAGCCGAAGAACGAGAAGATTTTAGGAATTTGTATACCTTTGCTGTCATGGCTTCAAAAAGTCCGTTAGAGATCCATGCCGGAAAAGTCTATACTCAAAAAGTTTTTTCTATATTTCAAGAAGAATTTAAAAAAATCATGCATTTGTGGTCACAACTTCTTCTTGAAGACGATGGAAAATTTATTTACTCTGTATATTTATCAGGTGAAAAAGATAAACAGAGAATTATTCTAGAGTACATTGCACAACCAAAAATCGAAGTGAAATGTTCCTGTAAAATGTTTGAACAGGAAGGAATCCTGTGTGCACATGCATTATTGATTCTTAATGAAAGACGAGTTATTTTATTACCAGAGCATTATATTCTTCATCGTTGGACAATGAATGCTCGATATTCAAATGTGCACATGGCACTCGACGATGGGCTCTCAATTGGTGAATGTGATATCACTCCTTTACGAAAGTTGAATTTTAAGAGAAATTGGCGTAAGGTGACAGAAATGAGTTTACGTTCATCAGAACATTTGGATGTTGGTTTTACGATTTTGAAGGAAGCTATTCAAAAGTTATCTTGTATAAAGATAAGTGATGCAATTGAAGCTTCGCAAGTTGAGATAAATTCAAGTCGAAGGGAAGTGCAAAGTTCTTCAATTGAAAGTTCTAATGTTATCATACATGATCCATGTGCCACTAAAGCAAAGGGAAGGCCAAGAAACATACGACGAATGAAATCTAATGTTGAGATTGCAATGTCTCAAAGTGGTCCCAAAAAATGAACATGCAGTTATTGTCTAACAAAAGGACATTACGTTACTTCTTGTCCGTTGAAAAAGGCACATGTACTATTCTGGACAACTTATAATGAATTTTTGCATCAATTTCATTATGTCACATGACATCTTTTACTAACATATTATATGTTGCTGCAGTTGACTAGTACACAAGAGGATGACTAGTACATCTATTTAATAGTGTATTCCTATCATTCATTTGTTATTACTACTAGATAAAAAAGAGAGAAAAATAATATGCTATTGCAGTTGACTAGTACATTTTGAATGTGTCATTTAGTACTAAGAACATGACAAACGTGTCAACTTCTTTTGTTATTTAGTACTATCAATAGCTTTCCTTACTTTTATTTATCGAGAGATTTACATTTCTTTTGGTGGCTTGTTCATGTTGCAAGGAGATGATGGTTGAACCACAGGCTTTCCTTTCTTTTTTTTTTCTTTGTTGTTGATGGTTGAAGCACGGGTTGTGAACTCTGGTTGTGATCTTTGTTAGAAAATGTTATCATAGAACTCTGATTGTTGGATGAGCTTTTTTGTTGTTTCTTTTTTGGCCCAATTCAGAAACTAGTTGTTGGGAGAGTTGGTGCAGACTAAAGCAATTTCTGATGTTATTTTAGACATTGAACTCTAGTTTGTATGACGTTTGTGTTACATCCTAGTGTACGATGTTTGCAACTCTGGTTTGTATGATGTTTGTGTTACAAATCATATCGTCGTGATGCAAAAAATCTATCCTATCATCTTCCTCAAAAGCTCTTATTGCAGTTGCACCAGACAAGGACTCAGCCAAATGATTTGCGACAAGTGATTTCTTAGTACTATTCAGGCGCATCAACTCCTTCGCTGAGGCTAAGTAGTACCTCTGCAGGTTCCACAAAATGCTTCAATAATGGCTACTAGGCCAAAGCTGTAATCTAGAGATCAACATTTCACTAGATTACACAAATTACTTCAATAATGGCTAATAGAGAAATGGCTACAACTCGCATTAAACAGAAAACAACATTTCATTAGATTACAACATGAACAAAAATGGATGCCATATTTGACATGTTTAACAGAAAACAACATTTCACCAGATTGCTACAACTCGCACGAAATGGCATTAACATGTCATTCTGCCACATGACACATAACAAGTAGTCCAAGTTTCACAATACATAATAATAGTCATATCCCTATTTCATAGCCATTACTATAACTAACACAAGTAAGAAGAAGGTTGAATATTTCCAAAACGATGAAG
Organism: Pontederia crassipes; assembly: GCA_030549335.1. Classification (NCBI taxonomy): domain Eukaryota; kingdom Viridiplantae; phylum Streptophyta; class Magnoliopsida; order Commelinales; family Pontederiaceae; genus Pontederia; species Pontederia crassipes. The sequence continues at coordinate 39,315,297 of CM060184.1, read as the reverse complement.
GAGATCTATGTTTTGAATTTTTCATCGTATCAAGTTCCTCCTTCAGGTGTAGGATTTCGACTTCACTCTCTAGTCTATTTATCTTGCGTAGCAATCCATTAACAATATTACTGTAGTGATTTTCAAGAGGTCCATCCATCCAGCGAAAAAATTGACATGCTTCAATTAGCTTCAAAAAAGAAAAAAAATAGAAAATGATTTAATGTTAACAGAATGTTATGAACAAAAGTTAAACTTAATATATACTTACTCCGTGATTCTTGCAACCGTAGAACCTCCGACCTGAATTGAGCTCCGTCCAAGATGTCTTAACGTCTGCTTCTTCTTCACAATTGCAATGAAGCACCATTTCCTTTAGCGATGAAGCCTTCGAGCAAATTGTATCGAAATTAAGTTTGTACAGATCTATTGAACCCTAAGAGCGGAGAAAATGTTCTTATCAAAAGCGAAAGCAAAACAAAAACAAAACGAAAAGTCAAAATCAATACTTTTGCATATGAGAACATGATGACTTTCAGCGTTCTTTGTACCATTTCTATCACAACCTGAACCTGTGGTTCAAAAAATGGCAATCAAGGAAGAGGAAAATATGCCTAAAAGAACATGGTAGACGAAAACGAATAGAATCGTGACTTTCAATGTTCTCTGTAGTCCCAAAAAATTACAAAAAAAACATCCAAAAATAGTTGATATATGAACATTGTATGCCTCTGTCAACCATAGTCATTTGCGCCCCTGGAAAAAACCCCTAAACACGACACATCGCGGATGAGAAGGATAAGGGTAAGAGAGAGTTCAAGAGCAAGAGAGAGAATACGAGAGCCGAACCTGTTAGACATCGGAGACTGAGATCGAATGTCGGAGATGGAGATCGGGCGGGAATCCGAATGGAGGTTGAGATTGCACGAGAGAGCAATTTTGGGCGACAACTGTACATCAGCGGAGAAGAAGGGTAAGGTAAGAGAAAGATCGGTATGATAATAAGAGAGAGCAAACCTGGAAGCGTCGTGCTCTTCTTCGCCTGTCCGATCGCCGGAGAAGACCTACGCTCACAGGATCCTGCTTCTGAGCGAGAGAGGAGAGAGGTAATGGCGGGGAAAATGCTGCGAAAGAGAAAAAGGAGGGGAGAGATCGACAAGTAATACGTACGAGAGCCGCACCTATTAGACGCCGTCGGCCGAGATCATCCGCCGGAGGTAGATCAGGCAAGACTCCGAAGGGAAAGGGGGGGGGGGAGAGATGGAGTGATCAGGGAAATGAAAAAAGGGAAAAAGAGGGGGGGGGGCGAAAGTGAGCGGGGAAATGAAAACGGCGATCGAAAGTGCAGCAACCCAAAATATCGCGAGATGGATTTCAACCATAGGATATTGATCGGACGGGCGCATCAACCAGCTCCACTGGATCTCGATCGGACGGCTCTCAGCGCGCTTCGCATGGTGCAGAGCACACCCTTATATATATATATATATATATATATATATATATATATATATATATATATATATATATATATATATATATATAAGGTCGGTATGACTCTTTTTTATCGTTTAATCCATTAGTAATCCTCCCATTTTCCCAGCCCATGGGGAACTAGTTTTGACAGCTTCCCGTACCTCATGCCAGCCCATTTTGTTCAATTTTCACCATCAGCCAGGTGTATTGTGGTTTGCCATTGCCAAGGGACCGATTACTACGAGGTCTCCGGTCTACTTCATTTGCTGTTAAGGGGTGTTTGACTAATAGAATTGAAATCAAGCTCCTTATTTCTCCAAACATGAGCTTTCGTTTTAAAGGTGGAATCAAGTTTTTTTTAATCACGATCCTGATTCCAACACCTGATTGTTCCTTTTTTAATGTTTTTTAATTTGATGTTTCTTTTGTTTTTTCTTTTCAACCTTTTCTTTTCTTTTATCATTTTCTTTTTCTTTACCTTTCTTATATAAATTAATATATTTATTATATATATAATATAAATAATAAAGGATTATTGTTTTTATAATAAATATAATATTTTGTATGAGAAAGACAAGGGAGAGAAAAAATATCATCGATCCAGATTGATTAACGAGTTAAATTTAATTAGAATGATCGGGTCGGATAATATAAATTAATAGAAAATAAAATGCGTAAAGATATTAGTATAATATTATTAATACGTAATATCTTATTTAACAAAAAATAAAAAAATATATAATAAAGTAAAATGAAATAATTCACATCAAATAATATAATAAAGTAATCATAAATTAAGTCATCAATCTTGCCAAATAAAAAAAACTTGTAAGGTAATTATAAATAAAAAAGTTAAAATTTTTTATATATGTGACTAAGAAAGACTTTGAACTATAAATTTGAAGCATATGTGTATATATATATGTATATATATAATATGACTAAATATTTTAATAATATTTTTTGTCCACTTTAGAACATCACTCGATCGTCTGAGTCAAATCCACCGGGTCGATCGGTTGAACTTGAGTTTTGATCAAGTTTGATTGGATCAAAGCGGATCAAACCCTTTCCTGTATTTCAACTAACCCATGAGCCGTTTTAAGTCTCGAACATCGGTGTGATTTGCCGAGCGGAACCGAATCTAACAACATTGTAAAAAAGTTGGAAACAAGTCATTGGTTGCATGTCCGTTGATTCTAATGATTGTTTTCACTTCGGAACATGCTATTGAAATTAGGATGGCGTGACTCTTGATTCTAATGATATGAATTCACCTTTTGAACCAGATTAGACTTTACTTTTAACGGTCTAACTTCAGTTGCAAAATGAGTCCCTAAGGAATCTATTTTAATGAAATTGAGGGCAATTTAACAGGCGTAAGGAATCTATTTTAATCACAATTTGATCAAAATGATTCAATGATTGTGTTCCTTTTGCATTATTAGCCAAGTGATTCATGCATGCCCATTGAAGACATCCAAGAGCCAACTTTCAACTTTGTTGATTCATCTAATAAGAACCTTAATTTTTGGTATGTTAATAATTTCGAATAAACTGCGATCAGATAATGATAACAATAATAGCAATACCAAAGAAATTATGATACTAGGGAGAAAGAGAGAGCGTCACCTTCATTTTTGGTATGTTAATAATTCTGAATAAACTGTGATCACACACACAAATAGTTTGGGGACCTTGAGCAAAATAAAATTCAAAAAACAGAACCTAGAGAATCATCTGACAGATCTAAACTTTTAATTTTTCAAAATTTTGAAAAATATTAAGTTATTTCCAAATTTAAAAAAAATCATGAAAGAGCCCGATAAAAATATACATAATTATATAAATATTATAACTATTATTTAAATACTTATAATATATATGTATATATATAATTAATCAATTAACATAATGTTTTTCTCATTATACAAAAAAAAAACTTAAATGTCATAAATAAAAGTGTTATATCATATAATATGTGATTGATGTCAATTTATAAAATTAAACACATCTTAATATTATCAATATATTTTATAAATACAGAATTTATAAATATTTAAGGCTCCGAACAAATTGATAAAGTTTTTAATATTTTTAAAAAATCATCCAAAAAATATAGACCCGTATTACTTTCATTCCTATCAAATACCAATGGGTTGTCCATTATTTGGTAAAGGCCCTTAACCTTTTACTGAGACTTTTCAATGTAAAATTATGTGGCACAACTATTTTAAAAATGAATTGAGAATTTCCTTTTTCATATGAGGGGATAAATTTATGGATCTTGCACGGAAGAAAATAAGGGAATGAAAAAGGAGGAAGGAGAAGGAAATTATTAGACTTCAATTTGAAGTTGAAATAAAATAACATAAATGAAAAGAAATGAAAGAAAAAAAAAATAAAAATTCTCCCGTTAAAATTTTATTCAAACAAAAGGAAAATCTTTTTTACCTTTTCCTTCCATTCTTTACCCTCCTTTTATCTCAATCTAAACATAGTATAAGTCAAATGCAACGCCCTCCAAACCCATTTTTTAATTATTTAGTAATTTTTATAATAAACAACTTTCACGCCACCCTGCCATTTTTTTAATTGTATAATAATTTTTATATTTTTATTACGTCACATCTGAGTAATACCGGTAAGGACAACGACACGTGCAAAAAAAAGTTCGGAGACAGCATGAACCATTACGATTTACGATATTAATCTAAAATTGAGAAATAATTTATCCGAAAAAGGGATAACCGGAGCCAGCTTAGTGTTTGGAGATATATTAATATTAAATTTCAGTAGACACACACTATCCTAGAAAATACATCGTGAATACAATTCACTAGTTGAAATGCGCTATGCAAGGAGATTAGGCACAAGGTACCAAGATGCGAAGAGCAGAACAGATGAAATCCGCTTGCAGTCTATTTTCCCCCGTAAGAAATGGTCTTCATTATTATCAGGATTTGTTATCAATCAAAGGCCCTGTGATGACGAGGCAATCAGCAAATGTATAATATGATTCAAGTATATTCAAGAACTCCGCCTATATTTTATAGCCGGTCCCAAGCCCAAATAAAGAAGGAGAGTTATGTTAGATTCCGACAGTCAGCGTAAAATTTTGTCGAATCTTATAAACATAGATCAACGAATAGGAATGACGTCGTATGATCCATGTAGCCGACCCCACCTAATAGGATAAGGCTTTGTTGTTGTTGTTATTGATTCAAATATATCCAAGTGGATTCAGAATAGCTGTAAGAAGCGACTATCTGAATACTTCCAGTAGATTCAGAATAAAAAAATTAAAGACCAAGCATCGAGTATATCCAAGTAGATTCAGAAAGAAGTGACCATCTGAATACTTCCAGTAGATTCGAGAATAAAAATTTTAAAAAAAATCATCGAGTATATCCAAGTTTCTATATGTAGAGATCGGTTTTGTCATTGGCTGTAGCGGCTGAAACGGATTCAATTTAAGACAAAACAAATTAGACAAACACCAAAGAACTTTCCAAAGCTTGAACTGAGTCAAGTTTTTGATGCATTGCTACCATGTTTTGTCAATTACCTCCATCCATCACAGATTTGTCTGTTTGCATTTTGACACATTAAAACAATTACCACACTGAGATTTATAAATTAGAGGAAAGTAAAAGACGTGAAGCTTCATACGTCTCACACTATTTTTGTTTCTGAAAACTCGCAAGTCTAAAGATGGTAAATTTATGATGAGTGGATGATATGCTTCTAGTCAAGCAGGTAGAAAACATGATGTTCAGTGGAACTCACTTTTGCCTAAATTTTTGCAATTAGCTTTGACCCACATTGCCAGCTCCAGCCATTCTCAGTCGTGATGATTCACCCAAAGTACCTAAAGTTGACACTACACTAGGAATCGAAAGCTACCTAGATGCAATTGACTACAACCTATTTTGAACAAGCTGAATAACTTGCATGGGGTAATTCTCCTCACAAAAAATATCTTGCATGGGGTACTTGACATGATGGACAAACTTCAATAGAAGGGAACAATCGATGATACACAATGCAACAAATACTGATATACAATAAGCACAATCTTGAGCCAAGAACCTATCTAGGCAATCAACATCTAAAGCCGCCAAAGAAAACGAGTAATGTCTGATTAAGAGTATGACCTGGATATGCCTCTTGAACAAGTCAAATTGGCTTCATTACCAATCATTCCTCATTATTTATGATATAACAATGTGGAAAGAACAAAAGGTCATTGAATAGCAAGAGAACAAAACAGCTACAGATCAAAACTGCTTAAAATACTTGAAAAGTTGGAAGAGCATAACCAATGTATCCAATGCTCACATGCACATAATATTAGACATTATGCGAAGTTGAAAAGGAAAAAAAAACTAAATTAAGGTCTAGGTTCTAAAGAAAAGATAAAACATAACGAACTTAAATGGAATAACTAAACAAAAATCAAATATTCAGATAGACTCATAACTTCTTGCTAATATTTAACTTGCTTTGAGTTTAAGAAATTTAAAATATAAGCAACTTGCCTTAGCATAGCTCTTCACCCATCATTAGCCCAGGACTCCAAAGAACATCAAGACTCCTTGGCATTATAACAAATACCTTCTTACGCTAATCCAACCTATACGGTCATCAAGCCTCAAGAGTCCTATCAAATGGCAGCAGTTGGAACCAAGCGAACCCATCCAACTAGTAGTTACCTCCAGGCGATGAAACAATCAAAGATTATCGCCCAACGCGACAGAGTGAGATTAACAGAGAGGAGATCGACCTACAAGCTTCCTTGGGAACATTGTATAGAAATGTTTCCGAGAACAAAATAAGACTTTTTTTTTTCAGTTTCTCGCGCTACCAAGAACACGAAGACGATGAACAAGAAGGTGTTCCATAGTATTACGAGAAAAGAAAGACCTAATCCTTTTTATGAGGATGGTGCGGAGCTTGCTGGCGAGATCCTGAGAGCGGATGCGCATCTCCAGATTCTTGCGGGCGAGGACGCGCTTCCCCGAGTTCTTTAGGTGGTGGTCGACCCGCCGCCGGATCAGCCGCTCCATACCACTAGACGTCATCTTGCGCTGAATCACCGCCAGCGCCTGCTCTAGGTTCCCGTTGAGCACTCGCGCCCGGATGCCCCGCATTGACGCCAGTCGGCGGCCACCGCATCTAGTGGCCGTTCGAACCGAGGGAAAGGAAGGGAGGAGGAGAGCTGGCGGATGACGCGACTGGTGTTCATGGTGGGGCGGCAACCGGTTTGGACTATGGACGTATCTGTTCAACGGCCATAAACCCGAAGCCATCAAGTTCACGTCAGCTCTATCTGAAGTGGGCCTTAAATGGGCTTACACCATCAAGTTCACGTGGGCTCTATCTGAAGTGGGCCTTAAGTGGGCTCTATTTTTTCTTTTTTCTTTTTAAAAAGCACTCTGACATTGTTCAAACGTTAATACCCTCAATTATTTTATTAACTATTCTTAATTTGGTAATACGATAATTTTGGTTAGTATTTATTACCATTCTTCATTACACAGAATAAAATAACTACCCGATAATGTTATTAATTTCATCCGTTCGCAGTAAAAGGCTACATTTTTTATTTATATATAATTATTATTTAAACATGTAAGTGCTTGGAAATTTCTTTTGATAGGGAAGGGTAATTTCTTCTATTCATTGACACATATATTAAAAAAATGTACAATACATAGAGATCATACGCTAGGTGTAACATTATCAGCTAAAAATATTTGGGCCTTTTGAATTAAAACCTTAATGCGACTCTGTATAAAAATCTAACAACTCTATTAGTCTTCCCACAAACTTAGTCGTCAACTCTTCATCATCTCTCTTTTTTTTCTCTACGAAGAAAATTCTAAAGTTGAGAGATAAGTCACATTCTTCATGATGACTACTTTTAAAGATCCACATGGAGGAGGAGATTAATGGTTTAAGAGAAAGAACAAGAAAACTTAAAGACTTCTAGATGATGAAGAAAAATGACAAGATGATTAGGATAAGAGAGATTTTAAATTTAAAATTCAAAGGTATGTAAAGGAACTTCTCTCTCCCCTATCAATGATGTTTTATTTGGATTGAGAGTTTCAAGCTATAGTTGGCCAATATGATGATATGATATGATTTTTTCAACTATGTTAAGATGATGTGATATGATTCTTTCAGCTATGTTAAGATAAAAAATATTATAAGATAAAGTAAGAATGAAAGTGAAGTTTAACTTCAAAGTATCTTATAATATAAAAAGTTAAAATGATGATGATGAAATAAAAAATGGAAAGTAAAGTCATGTATATATACTTCAAGGGGACTTAAGTTTGCGAAATAAAGTTCTGCTTCTAAGGAACAATATCTCTCATCATAAAGTGTGTATATTCTTAAACATGATTAAAAATAAAGTCTCTCACTATTATGATGTGTGCTCCTAAATACGATTTATGATATGGAATGATAGTCAAGATGTTATTATGTGATAAAGATGAATGATGAGGATGACACATAAGGATCAATGAGTTATAAAGGATCAACAAAGGAGAATGAAAGAATATTCAAAGATTATAAAGCAATATGAGGAGATGTAAAGTATGAAAGAAGTCAAGAATAAGGATCAATGAGTTATGGAAAAACTCCTATAATGTACATGACAATGAAAGTGAAATGAAATGATATGTTATACTATGTATGTGATGAATTATATGAATATATATATTTCTATTGTACGATACTTGCAGATAATGGATCTGAAGTTAAGCAGATATGATATGATGTTTATATTTCATGAATGTTATATGAAGAATAAATGAAAGTATGATGTAATGTCATGTAAGATATAATTCATGACATGCATGTTTATATGTTATTATTATTATTATTATTATTATTATTATTATTATTATTATTATTATGCATGTTCACGTGATAAGAAAGCATGGCATGCATGACTTTTACATAATTTAATTGGAAACCCTACACTTTAGATCTGTACAGGTAGCTAAGATTAAGTGATGAATAATAGTTCAAGCTCAAGTGTTGCACATGCTTAAGTTTAAATAAGTCCTATAGTTCTATTTGAACATTGAAATTAATGATATACTGAAGGTTTAGACATTTAACATTTTCTGAAGTATTAGTTATGATATGATTAATAAAAAGTTTTTATTTATTATGATTTTATCTAAATTTTCAAGTCTTTGTATGACGAACGAACTAACGACACAAAATTATTCTAGATGACTAAAAGTTTTAGGAAGAATTTCGAGTCATTACAGTACGAGTCATTTTGACAACGGGAACTAGAGTTTCACCAAATTCTCATGAATAATTTGAGTTGACAGATTAGCTCGATGTGTGTTTGGACGGAATGAAAGTTGATGAGGATGAATAAGGTAGTTGATGTGATAGGAAAAAGTAGATATGATGAGTTATTTTTAGCGGGTGTTTGAATTAAAAATATGTATTATAAATATAAGTTTAAAATTTGTTAAAAAAAATTAAAATAAATCTATATTAAAAAAATTTATGCCAAAAATTTTGTTAAATATTATATTATTTAAATAAAAAAATTCATTTTTTAATAATTTATATTAATTGGAATATTTTTTAAAAAATAAAATGATAAATAATATTATATTAATTCTTTATAATTAAGATTTTATATTTAATAAATAAATTACTTTTATATAGGAAATGTAAAGAAAAAGAAAATGATAAAAGAAAATAAAAGGTTGAAAAGAATAAAAAAGAAACATCAAATAAAAAACGTAAAGAAAAAAGAAAACAGATGTTGGAACTAGGTTCCAACAAAAAAGAGTTCGATTCCACCTTGAAAATCGAGCTCCCTTAAAATGTTTGAAGAATCGAGTGAAATATTAGATTCTACTTTAAAAATCGAGCTCCCTTAAAATGTTTGAAGAATCGGATGAAATAGCTCGATTTCATCCGATTCTCCAAATATTTTAAGGGAGCTCGATTTTCAAGGTGGAACCGAGCTCTTTTTTGTTGGAATCAAGTTCCAACATCTGTTTTCTTTTTTCTATTCCAATATCCACACAACTCCCATGAGATGAAGATAGAATAGGAGGTGCATAATATATATGAACGAGTAATTGATTCATATGATATGCAAGAAGAAGGTACAACATTAAACGTTCGCCATCTCAACATACAAGTCAACATCGGTGTTGTGTGCTCTCTTCAAGTAAGGGTCACTTTGTTCCATCTTTAATTTATTTTGCACCTTATATTGGATTAAGAATGAAAGGAGCTCATTAAAAGATGTCAAATCTCGAGTTATTTCGTTTTCTTCCTCGTTCAATTCGATTGTTTGGTTAGAATTTTTTGGATGTGTGCTGTCCAACTTCCTGTACATATGGCGACACTTGTGTTCTTTTAGGTCTATGGTGGTTAGCTTTGTGTCCTGTGGCCAAATTAGTATTATAAGAAACATCGTTGGACATCTAGCATTGGATAAAATAGTTGACCCCAAAAAAGGCAATTAAAGTAGTCAAATGGGATCATCAAATCATATGTTCTGCCGGGATTCCATCTTGTTTGGTACCCTCGCAATTTGCAACTGGTACATATGCTTCCAAAGTCTCAACCACTTGCCAAACAAGTTAAAATATGCTTATCCACTTTTATTAATCTCTAACAAAAGCCATGTTCTACATGTTGAAAATTTTTTGTTAAACTTATTTATGTCTACTTTTTAGGGACAATTTTGGCGTATTGAATCCTTTTATGGGAAAATCCTTATGTTTCCTTGGATTCAAAAGAGGAACAAACCTTCCAAGCTACTATATATGCATCTCTACTGGAATCTCAAAAATTTCCTGAGTAAATTGATAGAATAAAGATATATATTTTTCAATCATGAAAATAGTTTCATCAATTATCGACATAAAGAATTTTTATCCAGCGGTTCCGAAAATTACGATGACAATCGAATAAAAAAGATTTTTTATCCAGTGCTTTAAAAAAATTATTTATTCAAATTTTAAACTCATAATTAAAACATTTTAAATCAAAATGTTTACGGATTGAATTTTGAATGGAATGTCTCAATATTAAACCCTGAAATTTGTTTAAATTTATATGCTGACCGTTGAATTAGCTTAAAGATTAAACTTCATTAAATATCAAAATTAATATAAGGAGAAAACTTGTTTTTTTTTCTCGTAATATCAAAATTAAATAACAAATTTTCCTGCTTTAATACGGAAAAAATATTTGGCAACCCCACTCCCCCTAAATGACATAAACGTGTGCGTTAGCATGATGACACGAATGCAAAAAGAAAATAGAGGACCTACGCAACGAGGTTGGATATATAATAGACAACAAAACAATAAGTTTAATCGAGTAATTGAGCGCGACAAAGCAAAAGTAAGCTTCTGCTATAAGCATCACGAACAAAAGGAATAATAATAATAATAATAATAATAATAATAATAATAATAATAATAATAATAATAATAATAATAATAAAGTAAAAGAGAGCTATTACGAACGTCACAAAATGCAAATATTCGGAATTGTGCTCTTGTTCCATTTAGTTTTGTCAAGCACTCATTCGGAATTAAGTTCCGAGCAAGAACGCATGATCTTGATTTCACTCTCCAGATTCTATTTTTTTGGTGGAACACAGAGTTCGTTGCTTTTTTTTTTATTTTGATGCGATAGGTTTTTTTAATTAAATTTTTTCTTTTAGCTCACACCATATCCTTCATAAAATAAACTATTTAATAAATATAAAATAATTTTAACAAAAAATTAATATAATATTATTTGTTACTTATTATTTCATTAAAAAATTTAATATTTCATTAAATATAATTAATTTTAGAAATGATTTTTTATATTTAAATAATATATCTTTTAATAAAAAATCTTTCATAAGAATTTTATTTTAAATTTTATTTTAAATAATAATAATTTATAATTATAATAATCATTATTAATTTAAAATTCATCGAAAAAATCATTCATCACATTAATTTTTTTTCTCACATCAATTCACTCCATTCAAATTAACCTCAAATTAATCTGTCAATTTAACTATGCATATAAAACTTATGAGAAATCATAATTTCGTTTCCAAAAGCAGTCCAAAGAATTGATTTCATATATATAATTGATGAGTTTGCATCGAGTAGATCTGATCACATTTTTTTGTGCACAAGTGGCAATTTATCTCATTTAATTTGTGTAGTGTTCCGAGAATAAAATTATAGTTAGCCTGATACAATTATTGCCCTCTCTCTAAGGCACCGTCGACTAATTTATTTTATTTTTATTTTTAATTATTCCACTGTCATTGTTGGAGAACTGAACAGCCGCGTTGAGCGCAGTCCAGCAACGTGGTCTTGAGAACGAGAACTCGCATTGCATGTCACCTTTTTTTATTTTATTTTAGTAGATCTCATGGAAAATTAAAATTAGGTCTTCAATTTTCAACACGCAACCGGGAGAGGCTAGTGGATGTGTGACGGGTCTTTAATATTCTCCTCTTTTTTTTCCAACCTAATGAGGAATTATGTAGCATTTTGTAATAGCATGACACTGTTCAATAAATAATTAAATGTTTTGCATTTACTCATATTTAGGTAAATAAATATATATATAATATATATGCATATATATTCCCAAATTCATGATATTCTATGGTATCGTAATCTGCGTCGTGCACCAAATATATAAATGTACAAGAAATATGGTTATTTACTCCAAAATAAGAGAAAAAAGAGTAGAATTAAGCATAATTCTTATGTCAATCTTAGCTACTTTTTCCTATTATCATATGCATAATTTTTGACAAGTCAGGTAGTTTGCACTTCTTGCATTTCTTTTTTCGCAATGGATAAAAAATATCTATGGATTAAAGTGTTGATAAACATCTAAGTGTTAAATTCGAATTTTATTAAGAAGTTACTAATTCAAATATATATATATATATATATACTTATAATAATAATATGTATATCATTTAGTAATAAAATGACTAATAAATTACTTTGATAATTAAAATCCTAAAATATCCTTAAAATATGTAATATAGAAAATTTATAATGATGAATTTACTAATATAAAATATTTAAATTAATTAAAAAAGAAAAGGAAGGAACACACTCGATGAAGAAAAATGAGCGAGAAAAATATATTTTTGTGCAATGAAAATATTCAAAAAATGTTGAAGCTATACCGATAATTTAGCTACTTTGGCAAAAATTAAACTTTCTTGATTGTTTTTTATTTATAAGTTAGGCAAAATAACCCATCTTTTAATTTTTTTTTCTTATCAAACATAAAAATTGTAATGACTTCAAAACTCGGCTCAATGCAAAAACGTCAATGAGGGATTTCAACTGTCGTGTCCCTTCACTTTAATATAACATAATATAAGGAATACACAATAGTGAATACTTTAGAGCAAAAAGGATCATGTGCAAGACAAATAACTATAATTAACACAGCATCTTGATAATGTATTGAACATCAAAGTTAAAAGATAAAACTTGACATAAAACAGTGTAGACTGTCCATTAAGTATATACATTACACATTTTCAATCAAATAATTATGAATTTTAATCTTCATATTTTAACTTAATTATGATTGTCCATGCATAAATGGTGTGTAGATTGTATCAATCAACAATCAATGTTCTATGATCATAATCACTGTGAGGCTTCTAAGTTTAGCCAATTGACGGAAGAGTGCATTTTTCATGGACTCTCCCTAAGATCAGCTTAAGATTGTTATGATCTGCCATGCACCACCATGGCCTGAGTGTTCTAAAGAAAAAAAATTCTTATTCCTTAGGGTTTCACTACAAGAAAATTATGATTTTTCGACGGATAATTTTCGATGGTTCGAAATCCGTCGTAATTTGCGACGAATTTTTCGACGATTTCATTTCCGACGGATTTTTCGACAGTTATGATCATCGGAAATGATTTATATTATTATTTATTTTTTTGACGATTAGGAACGTCGATAGTTCCGACGGATATCCATCCGTCGTAATTTTCGACGATCACGACCGTCGGAAATGAAAAAATAAATTATGTAATTTATTATATTATTATTTAATTTTTCCGACGGATTTTTTGACGGTCACGACCGTCGGAAATAAAAAAACAAATTATGTAATTTGTTATATTATTAGTTAACTTTTCCGATGGATTTTCTGACGGTTACGACCGTCGAAAATGAAAAATTAAATTATGTATTTTTTATATTATCATTTAATTTTTCGACGATTAGGAACGTCGATATTTCGGACGGATATCAATTCGTCGCAAAATCCGTCACAATTTCCGACGGTCGTGATCGCCGGTAAATGTATAATAATATAATATAAAGAGTATTTTATTAATATAACTAGCGACAGTCCAAACCGTCGTAATTACTGATAGTTTTGACCGTCGGTAACGTTATCGACGGTTCAAACTGTCGGTATAATAAAAAATAAATATTATATATAACTAAATATATTTTCGACGGTCATAATCGTCGATAATTTAAAAAATAGTTAATATTTATGTTTTCGACGGCCGTAGCTGTCGGTAATTAAAATTTCGTTATCCCGCTTTTTTTTCCTTTTTCCCGCTTTCTCTCATTTTTTTACCCTTATATATCATTCCTCCTCTCATCTTTCTCTCTCCCTCTCCCTCTCCCTCTCCCGGCCCGCGCCGGCGACCCTCTCCCGCATCGGACGCCGACGACCCTCCCGCGCAGGCGACGCTCTCCCGCACCGGCGACCCTCTCCCGCACCGGCGACCCTCTCCCGCGCCGGCGTCTCTCTCTCGCCTGGCGGCCGGATCGACTAGTTGCGACCGTCGAAAGTTTTCGACGGTTCAAACCGCCGGCCTTTTTCGGCGGTTGCAACCGTCGAAAACTTCGGCGGTTCGAACCACCGGCATTTTTCGACGGTTGCAACCATCAGAAACTTCGACGGTTCGAACCGCCGGTATTTTCTGCAGTTGCAACCGTCGGAAACTTTCGACGGTTCGAACCGCCGGAAACTTTCGACGGTTCGAACCGCCGGTACTTTTTCCGACGGTTCTGACCGTCGATATTTCCGACGAATTTTTTTCGACCGTCGCAAATCGATTTGCGACGAGCGTCTTTCCAACGGATCGATTTCGACTGAAAAACCGTCGATAATTGCGTTACCGACGGTTTTCGAGCTGATTACCGACGGTCCGGACCGTCGATAATCAGCATTTTTCTAGTAGTGTTTGTCTCGTTCCTCACACAACTTTATATATAATTGTGTTTTATTGCGAACTCACAATATTTCTTACATAAAAACATTTAGAAGAAAAAGGAAAGTAAAAGACTATGATATTAAGAGAGAGATGCAAAAGAAATTCATATTCCTCCCTTTATCTTTAATATTTCTGATGTGCTTAGATTAAGGAACATCAAGTTCATATATGAATTGTGATGTTAGCATACACTACAAGAAAAATACAAATTACAGACAGTCAGGAACTATTTGTAATTTACGAAAAATCGTCAGAAATATTCGTTACATTATACTTTTCATTTACCGACGATCAAAATCATCGAAAATTACGACGGTCTAAACTGTCGCTAATTATATTAATAAAATACTCATTATATTATATTATTTTATATTTACCGACGATCTGGACCGTCAAAAATTACGACGGATAGATACCCGTTGAAAATTTTGACATTTCAAATCGTCAAAAAATAAAATAATAATATAATAAATTATAATTTATTATTTTGATTTATGACGATTGTGACCGTCGGAAATTCCGACGGATCACTATCCATCACAAATTGCGACGAATGTTTATGCGTCGGAAACGACTCGTCGAAAAATCTCAATTTTCTTATAGTGATATACTAGATAGGTAGAATAGATAGAATGTTTCTATATGTTTTTATGTAAGATCTATGTGTTTAGGTTGTTGTACTTTGCAACGCAATTATATATGTGTGAAGAACGAGACGTTTCCCTAAGGAGAATAAAAAAAATTTGTGAGTACACTCGAGTCATGGTGGTGCATGGCACATCATAACAATCTCAAGGTGATCTTAGGGAGTGAGTGCAAAAACATGCACTCTTCGGTTAATTGGCTACCGTCCGAACATAGCGATGTGTGGTCAAACGTAGTAACATCACATTGATTATGATCATAGAACGTTGATTGTTGATTGATGCCATCTCTGCACCATTTATACACAGAAAATCATAATTAAATTAGAAATACGAAGATCAAGATTCATAATTATTTGATTGAAAAAGTATTGATGCATAAAATGATGTAGCAAAATAAATACGCTAGCAAGTGTGCTAATCGCTCAAGTAATATAGTAAAAAGAGTAAAGAGTGTCGAACCCATGAGAAATATTATTAATAAAATATCATATTTTATAAATTAATAAGAGAGGAAAAAATATAGAATTTTTGAAATAGGGTTTCTAATTATAATATAAAAGAAAGAAAATAGAATAAGATAATAATAATAATAATATAGTAGTGAAGTTAGGTCTTAAGATGAAAATATATTAGGATAAATATTTGAACCACAAAAGATAAATTTAATCTTTAAAGATGGATTAGAGTCTTCATAAAGTATTAACTTAACATGATTAAATTACGGTCTTCACAAACTGGCATCTCCTCAATATAAGCATGCATATTAAACTATCTTAATTTAATAAAAATTGAAGTCTTTACAAACTAGCATTCCATCAAATCATATTAAAATTAAGATGCATTAATTTTGATTATCTATACTATTAATCACTCCACAAACTAATATAAATTAACAGATCACACAAATTTAATTTTCCACACACTAATTATCAAATTTATATCAATTATTAATTTCAAATAAAATCAATTAAAATTAGCATTATGAATTCTGAAATTAAACATTCCACAAACTGGTATAGCCTAAATCAGAAATCCAATCAACTAACATAAAATCATTAATCACAATTAATAATTGGTAAAAAAGATTAAGACAAATAAAATAAGGTTCAAATAATTTCCCTTCAACTAATAATCTCCTAAAATAAAAAGTATAATAACAACGTGGAGTTCATCCTAGAATTGCTAGGGAGATAATAAAATAAAAATGATGAAAATAAGAAGAATTACACCCAAGATAAAAGTAGATATCTCAAATCTGGGCAGACAATTAGCAGCCTCTCAAACTTCGACCGTCGCACCTCTCTCCTCTTGATCGAAGCATGCAGACTTGTCACACCGTAGAAGAAAACCACAATTCTAGGCACACCTGTAATAAACAATTCACCATGTATTTATATATGGAAAAGTGCTTCACGCTGATTACTGGCATTAATATCATACAGTTGAAAGTAAATTTGTTCTGATAAAATTCTTCTAATCTTCACGCTCTTCTTCTGATCTCGGCCAACATGGATAAGTTCTTTTAATCTTCACGCCCTATACTATGGCATACGTTCAATTTTAGACCAATAAACTTTGGCCATGTATGGATTCTTCCATGCCACGCCCGTAAAAATCATGTTGCATTTCTCTACCCCCAAGAAAATTGGCGCCCTAACTACGGAAGATTTTATCCAATTAAGGTGATAACCTCATTTTGGCGCCCAACAAACTCCTTTATGATATGACTCTTAGCCGCCAAGTTTAAGACCACCTTGATGAGACTTCGACATCTCGCCCGTAATACTTCTCTTATTTGTTTCTCGGCCGATAGCAACACCTCGATAAAGATAAATCCTCGATGATGATAACAACTTGGCACCCCCATTAACAGCTCCAATTATGTTTTATGCCCAATAAAGATAAAACCTCTGATAATGTAAGATGATTATTCCTTAACTCCTTATCTTATTTGGCATTGTGACTAGATTAATCTCCATAAGTAGATAAAGTTGGCGCTTATGATTTGAAGCTTGAAGTGATATAATCCACCCGATAGTCAACCATTTGACGTTAATTCGGCTTTCCTTGCAACATAATTATAAAAATTAAGTAAATCCTTTCTTAGTTAACATATTCAAAGCATTAATAATCAGAATCAGTAAATTCAAAATTATGACTAAAAATGATTTAAAATTATGCATGCCATGATCAAATTATAGAAAAATTAATCAAAATGATAAACTAAAATATGTTGTATTTTGCATGCATCATGTATAATGTAATTAATGAAGAATATGACTTCCTTCTTTACTATGAATAGAATATAATGCTTTATATCTTGTGTGTGTGATGTGTGTAAAAATGATAACAAACGCTAGTAAGTGCACTAGTCGCTCAAGTAATAAAGTGAATGAGTTGAGTTATCTTTCTCATGAGGACGGTTAATAACTTAGATTTTATTTTAACTTTGTTAATTGGGAAATTACGAAAAATTTTGTTTTCAAGAGCGAATAAAATAAAATGATGAAATAAAAGAAATGATCATCTGAAGAAATAATGATTTGATGATTAGAGTACATAATTATCGCCACTAAAATGCAATGGAACTTCTCAACTTAGAATTAGTTGAATCAATAATAAAGTTGAATTCCCAAAATTAGTTGACCAATGTTTCTAGCTTTAACTACTATCTTAAGAACAATTATAATAAATCAATCTTTTCAATTTTTAACTTATCTAATAATCATAAGACGCATTAAAATAGAATTAATATTAAGGACTTTCTCAAGTCGCCTTAATAACTACATAAATTAGGTCTCTTTCAATTTTCCTAATTGCGGCATGCAATGAATAAGATCGATCTTATAAGCTATTATGACACTAATACTTCTTCTCATATAACAATCAAATCATAAATAATGGAATAAAAGGAAAACATTAAACATGAAATTACAATGCTATTGAAGATTCAAACTAAACTAATATTAAAAAATATTCCAAAATACAAATAGGGTTCAACTAGAATTACCATAGTAAAGGAATAAATTTACTGAAGAATAACATCAAATCTCATATTAAAGAGTAGGAAAAGAAAACGAAGAACTCTTGCAGCTTCTGTGCACGTGCTTTCTCGAGTTTTCGACAGAGCTTCATTATTATTCTCGCTCTTCTCCTCTTTGTAGGCTTCAAATCTATGCTCCGGGATATTTTCTCATGTCTTCTTCTACATCTTTTTATATATTTTCTTGTCCCCAAAGGAAAAAATTGAAATTCCATAAAAAAAAGCGGATAAAAATTGCTTTAGAATCGCCTAACCGTGAAAGGCTCAATCATGGCTGTGAAAAGTTTTGTCACGGCTTTGAGAGTGACTTAGAAAATTTTCTAGCTGTAAATCTTACTATCATGACTGCGAAAAGTACTGCCACGACCGTGACAATGACTTGGACAATTTTCTGCTTGCAAAATCTTTATGTCATGGCCATGAAAAGAATTTTCACGGTTGTGACAGTCTTTTGAGGTATTTTTGGGCTTTTTTCCTGCCTTGATTTCGATGTTTTCTTATATCCTATCATGAATAATTTTTAGATTTAGGTATAAATCAAATTTACAAGAAATTCTATAAAAATAAATCAAAACTCCCCATTCCTAAACATACATTCTAAAATACTAATTAAATGACCTAAACTAATGCATGAATTTTCGTGCATCAGCGTGTTTCTCTTATAAATAGTTATCTATTTTTTTGGAAAATAATAATTAGTGTGGAATTAACGTCACATTGCTTGGCGACGCTAAAAAGTTACTTTAAATCCCTAACATCTTACCGTGTGTTTACTGTGCGAGTAAATGATCGCGATACCTACGTGACCGCGACGCCGATGATCAATTGCGACGCCGCCCTCCTCCGGTGCCGTGCTCTGGTATCTTGTCGGTCGCCTCCCTCCTCCGCCTCCTCCGACCCTGCCCTAGTCTGACCCCGCCTTCTCTGCCTCCTCCGACCCCGCCATCTTCGCCTCCTTTGACCCCACCCTCTTTGCCTCCTCTGCTGCTCTCCTTCGTTGCATTTTTCCGCCGAATGCCGCCTCGTCTGCTTCTCTCTCGTCCTCTACACTCCTCAGTTGTCGTAGTCAGACGTCTCCCTCGTCCGCTGCCCCTCCTCCGCCACCCTCGGCCGCTCCTCCGCCAGACGGCACCCTCCTTCATCGTCCGCTAGCCTCAACTGGATCTGATTATTTAATTATTTAATTACTCACGTGTTATATATGCAGTGGTATGTAGCATTATTGCATTATATAAATTCCACTTCACCTATGATCTGGCCTCCGCAATCGGATCTTACGGCCCGACGGACGATCCGGCTACGGGCGATCGGATTTGACTGCAAGCAGCCGATCCGAGTGCTGGCGGTCGGATCTGGTGGTCGATCCGATTGCGGACGACCGGATTTCACCGCTCGGCGGTCGACCCGGGTGCGGGTGGCCAGATCCGGCCTCCCGCAGCCGGATCCGACCGCATGGCGGCCGATCGGTGCGTGACCAGAAATGATCGGGCGGACAGCCGTTCCATCAGTGGGCCAAATATTTTTAAAATTTTGAAATAATCGTTCCAACGGCTGAAGCCGTGGGAGCGAAACTGCTTCCCACTGCCTAAGTCGTCGGAACCTTCTCACGGTTGTAGCAGTAGATAAAAGTTCCCATTTTTCCTGAGCCTGGGGACTTCCCACAGTTAGAGCCGTGGGAGCCTTCCTAAGCGGCAGCCATGAGAATCGTTT
Organism: Pontederia crassipes; assembly: GCA_030549335.1. Classification (NCBI taxonomy): domain Eukaryota; kingdom Viridiplantae; phylum Streptophyta; class Magnoliopsida; order Commelinales; family Pontederiaceae; genus Pontederia; species Pontederia crassipes. The sequence continues at coordinate 39,295,144 of CM060184.1, read as the reverse complement.
CCTACGGCTCTAACCGTGGGAAATCCCCATGACTAGAACCGTGGAAAGAGTTCCCATGGCTCCAATTGAGGGAAGAATTTTTCTGTAGCCCAAGCCGTGGTAAATTTTCTCACAGCTTAAATCATGAGATCAGTTTCCATGGTTTCGGCCGTGAGAACTTCCGACTGCACTGGTAGAACCATCAGAAAATTTTTGCGACGAGCAATTTTTCGATGGTGGCCTCCTGATGGAATAACCGTCGGAAATTGATGTTTCCGATGATTTTTCCACATTTTCCGATGGTTGTATCCGTGGGAACAAACGATTTTTTTTAGGTGAAATGTGAACGGGCAAATGTTATTATTATTTTTGCCAAATTATTTTTTCTAGCCAAAAAACAAAAGAACCGAGTTTAACAAAGAAATATTAATTTTAATTGATTGCTTGACCTCTTCCTTTGGCTCTCTGTTGACAAAGAAATATTAATTTTATTAATTAGCTTCTAACTTTCTATTGCCAAACATACATTGGTGCAGATCAATGTCATGCATGATGTTGATATATATTATATATATTGTATTGATTGGAAACTTAATTATTCACAATATATAGTTATATATAATTTCTTGGTCGAAGTTTGATTAGTTCATCTCTCAGGCCTCTACTTCGTGAAATAAAATTTAAAACATGCATACGAAAGCTGCTCGCCTCACAAACCGGGTCTTATAATGTCGTGGAATCACGAGGACCTGCTCTAATTAATTAATTAATTAATTATCATCTTAATATTATTATACGTACGTACGTATGTTCATGTAAGTACATATATAATTTCTCCTCTACCCACTGTTTTCTGTCTCTCTTTCTACCCAAAAAAGAATCAAGTTTGTCCCCTCCACACACACACACACACATGTGTATTTGTACAAATTAAAAACAGAATGTTCGGATCTTCATTACTTTAATCAGACACTCCTCCATTCATGAAGATTTAACAAAATTAAATTAAATTTTAATAATACATTTAATTTTTTTCACCACCGCAATATCCAATAATAATCAAATATCCGGAGTTGCACCTTTGGGTGGACGATTGTCTCTCTCGAATTTAAGTCGATCACTATTTGAATCAATCTCATAGCTATTCTTCCTTTTACTCCACGAAAATAATAACCCTTAATTAGTCTAGCTTGGGCCATTTATTTAAAATTTAAAATCATGATTTTGATCTCATGAATTGAAATCAAGAATCAATCCTGATTTTCTTTTTCATATCTTATTTAATGAATTGTCCAAAAATGTAGGTGTGGATGAATGTTAAAAGATTTATGGACTATTTCCTTTTCTAATGGAGCACCCTATTGCTAATTTACTTGTTTTCTTTGGAGTTAACGTATAAATATTCCTTCGTTTTCGAATAGACGAAATTAAAGCCGAGGGATAAATTATGATAAATTTATTTCATTAAAAATATATATTTTTTAATTGGAGAGATGAGTGTCACATATCGAGCTAACATTACAAAAAAATTGTCTATTTGCAATGGACAATTTCTGACGAATAAAAATCCTTTGTATTTTTCGATGGCATTTGCAACGGACAAAAAATATTTTTTAAAATATCAAGAGCCAAAAAATCTTTCGCTATCACGGACGATAAATTCCCATCGATTATTATATTTATAATAACATATATAATATAATATAATATATTTAATATTTTGTTATTAAAATTAACGATAGAATTATCGATGGATTTAAATTCATTAGTAATTTCGAAAGTTAAGTCAGTCGGTAATTAAATTTAATATTTTTATTATTAATATTTGTAATATAATATAATACATATTTCTTTTTTTACATTTGCTTAAATTCATTTGTTGATGTATTAATAAAATAATATATTAAATAAGTTATCATTATTTTTCATTTTCTCATAATAGCACGTACCTGCATGGAAGCAAAAGCAACAGTCAATTGAACGAGGATTATCACAATAAAGCCTGTTATGGACGTTACCTAAACATTGTCACAAAGTGTGGACAGTAGCCTAACATTTTCCTCGTGTTGATTTACATTGCTTTGTGACCTCCCCCACCTCGGTTGTTAACTTTGTGTTAGGCCAAAGTTAGTAACGATAAAATAGAGTTAGAAATGCCTATGCATCTAACAATTATATATATATATATATATATATTATGCAATTCAACATATATATATATATAGGTTGCCTACTGCTATGCATCCAAATCCTTTGTTTGTCCATCCCATGCCTCAATCCCTCTGCGTTCTCCAATACCAAAATCTTCTTGGTTCCTCCACCCACCATCTCTCTCTCTCCATCTCTCCATCTCTCTCTCTCTCCCCCCGTAACCACAGAAACGCATCAACGCATGCAGTGCAAAACCCAGACAGCAAGACACTGCACATAGTAGTTTGCCGGCCATGGGGAACTGCCAGACCGCGGACGTGGCCGCGGTGATGATCCAGCACCCGGACGGGAGGCTGGAGAGGGCCTGCTGGTCGCTCACCGCCAGCGACGTCATGGCCGCCAACCCCGGCCACTACGTCGCAGTCGTCTCCGTCGTGGTCGTCGCCGCCACCTCTCACCGGCGCTCCGACCCGGGCGCCTCCTCCCGCGTCGGCCGTGGCTCCGCCGCCACCTCCTCCAGATCGTCGGATCACAAGTCCGTGAGGTATCTGAAGCTGGTCCGCCCCGACGAGCCCCTCCTCGTCGGAAACTTCTATCGCCTCGTCAGCTTCGAAGGTTCGATCAATCGGTCGAATTATAGATCATCGACAGTTTGCTTTATAACGATCGATTTGCAGGCTAAATGTTGAGAATCAAAATTGCAGATGTGCTCAAGGAGTTCGGATCGAAGAGACGCATCAGGCTCAGCAAGCTGCTGGCGAAGGAGGAGAAGCGGCGGAGGAGGTCGAAGGCGCAGGACGAAGACGACGACGGCGGAAATGAGAATAACGCTTCTTCGTCCGAGGTAAATATGTGGTCTCTTTAGGGTTAGTTTTGGTAGCAAATAATTATTCATATGATATTAATTATAATATTTTTCTTTGTATTTTGAGTTTAATTCATTTGACTTTTTTTTTAAAAAATACTAAATATGTTGACAAATTATCTATATAAAGTAACTCATAAATCTTATAATTATTGTTATAGCAACTTCCAAAAGGATTAATTGAGTTTAATTTGATATGCGAAACGCGTTACAGATATAAGTCATTTTTCCAACATCAATTTTGAGTTACAATTTCTGTGTTAAAGAGTTTTCTTTTATGGGATTCGACGTTTTCTTAATCGCCCGTCAGCGTCTCCAAAAGGAATGACTAAATGGAATAAACAACTTTATGATATAAATTTAATGCTTTCCCTTTCTGAAATATTTTTAACGTTCGATTTTGGTCACTCCGTGAATTAAATATTTTTTTTGTCCCTCGAATGATTCTAAGAACATGGAAATTTTATATCTAGGTTGCAACAAAAGTTTGTTCAGTTGCCCTCCAATGGGAGATGATTGATCGAAATCCTAACTTTGTGCCAAAAAGTGAAAAGGAAATGTGTCACAGAAGCCTCCGATTAGTTTGAAGGGGTCATTTTCTACATACTGTTTTTACATGTTTAAATATAATCGCTGTCGTAACATTTGTTTATTTTTAAGTGATTTTATATTGTTTATTTGTGTTCAACATTGTTTTAGAAAAAAAATAGTGTGAGAAAAAAAAGAGAATATGCATGTGTAGCTTTCACTATATTAAACCATTGAAGAACTAGAGTTGGGAAAATTTCTAAATGTATGTCACTGTGATTTATTTTTTTAAAAAAAACATTTAATGATGTTTGATGTATAGGAGCTCTCATCATTTCTACAAGTTGTTGCGATACGAAAGTGATTGACCACACATGTACTGCATTATTTACTGATTAATAGTATTTCAAATTATACTCTCTTAACTTACAACAATTGGAAATATTCTGTCTCTTAAATATTAGTTAATGCTAGTAATTTATAAAACATTTTTTTAAGAGGTGGAAAGATAATCTTAAAGCGATCAACTGTCACCCGGGATGATTATTCAATCTTTCATAGGGGGAAAATGTCATGAAAAATCTCATAGTAATAATCAAACATTGAATTTATGGTATGTCATTTGGTTACTTAATTAGGTGGTGGAAGATGATGATGGAAATGTGGCTCCGAGGTTTGGAAGTGGAAGCGGCGGCCAAATCGACGACAACGGTGGCGGCAGTAGCATTCGGATGTCACGGCATGTACTTTGGAGGCCGACTTTGCAGACCATCTCCGAAGTCAGCACCAGTTAGTTCCTTCCTTCCTAGTGAACTGTTCGAAACTCCAAAAAAAAAAATCCAACAACACAAAAAAGATGTGTGGATGTCATGTTTGTCTTGTAACACTTAAATTTTTGCACATGTTTATACCGAAGTTAGTATGTCATAACTGAAACTTGAGATTTTTAGTGTTGAAATTGAAACATATATATACATATAATAAAATAAAATTACATATAATTTATGGATAATATGAGCTAAGTTTTTATATCCTATCTAATTATATCTTGATAATACAAATTTCAAAAAATTAAAATTATATTTAAAATATCAAAAAATCTAAATAAGAATGAATTTTTTCATGCACTAAATTTTCAATTAATGAGATTTAAATTAAGAGATGAATATAAAAATTATAGATAATTTTTTATCTTTGTAAAGAATTAAGAATAATTTCATTTAGACAACCACATAAAAAGTTATGTTTAAACAAGTGAAGCTCCAAAAGTTTAAATTGAAATTGATATTTTTATGTACTAAACTTGCACTTAATATATAACACCCTGAGACTCACATACTTTCACGTGCTCAGAGTCGTCCCAAAGGTGCTACACATTTTTTTATAAAATATTTTTTACGGAATAAAATTTATAAATGCAGAATATAAATCATAAATGCGGAAGACTTTTCAAAAATAATAACTAACAGTCCATAATAATCAAAATGCTAAAACATTCATAAGTTTATAATTCTAATGAGTGTGAAAATAATAAAATCAAATAACTCGATCTAATGTCATGTGCAACATCTAGCGTAACCACCTGTAGAATCATTATCTATAACTCTCTCGCCTGCACGGATCTAGGTACAAGAAAATATCCATGAGTATAAAAATACTCAGTACGTAAGATCTCAAAGATAATCAATATGCTCAATCGAAAATAAGATATAATCAATGATGAGTCAATTGAGCAGACAATACAATAACCAGTTTACAATTTATCAATATGAACAATATATATGGCTATGGTTAAAAGACTAATATATATCAATAACAATTCTCTAATTAATAATTATTAATTGCCTGATTAATAAATCAATATTCGATTAACGATTTCCAATTCAATAATCAATGGTCATTGACCAATAACAATTCGATTCAATAGGATAATAATAATTGTCAACTCAATGCCAATATATCCAAATGACCATGATTCAATTCTATTCAATTCAATTCGATTTACAATGTTCGAATTTATCCAATTCAATGAAGAACGCTTAATCAGTTAAGGAACACCATGCCACTTTTATGCAGTTCAGTGGGATATCAGTGCCACGGCAAGTCCGATACAATTCAATGCGTTCGTGTATGGTGAGGGACGAATGACCATACATGGGACAACCATAGCTTTTACACCATCTGCCACATTTAATTCAATTCAATCAATTGGTTCCGGCTTAGTGCAATCAGTAGACATGGGCCCAGTAGCTTTCGGCTTTTATTTTGTTTGCCTAAAATATCTATCTTTATTAAATTGTTAATTAGGTTAAACAAGACCTGGACCAAAAACTAAATAAGCTAACAATACAATCAGCAATAAGATCAATTATCATAATAATATAATCATGAAAATTAATACAATCAATAAGTCACGGCAAGATAATAATTGTAACATTGATAATTAAGAAAATACTAATCTAAATAAATAATCGATCCACGGTTCATATATATATATACATATTAAATCTCTTTTCTTGCTAGCCGAAGAGTTCAGGAAAAAAAATTTTAGAAAGAAAAATTCTTTCCACCTCTCTCCTATTCTCTTTATTTCTTTCTAATATGACATTACGGCCAATCTGTTTTCACCTCTAATTCCCCTTTTTTTCTTGATTTTTACTCCTTTCCATCTCTACGTGAATCTCACCTTCTCGTTACGCCCTTTCTTTTTCTTTTTTTTTCTTCTCTCTCCAAATCCACCCCTTATCCTTTACGACCATCAACTCCATTTTTTTTACCTTTCTCTCTCTACTTCTCTCTATCCCTTTATGGTCGTAACTCTTAAACTCTTTCTTTCCCTTTTTTTTCTCTTACCATTTTCTTTTTTCTCCTCTGCGTGAAGGTCAACTAAATAATTTACTTTTCACATTTTTCTTAATTTTCTCTCTCTCCATAGCATGGCAAGAATAGCGCCTGCTTTGGCGGCCATAACTCAATTTTTTTATGTAACCATGTCGCTACTCGTCAATTTCCATTGAAGCCACACCCCGACATTGACACGAATCCAGACGACATCGTGTCCAGAGACGAGTAGAACCCATAACAATCGTGCGGTGAATATCAACACAACGCTAAACAATAAAATCCCCCCTACGTACCTCTCGTCCTGCGTCAAAGTAGATCTCTTGCCGGCCCCTCAATTGACGTCACTGGGAGGGAAGCACAGGCATGTCGTCGCAGTAAGGTGCCAAACAAATTTTTGCTCCACGCCGGACACACAGGAGAGAATCAACTTTGTTGCATCTGAGGATGGCCGACTCCAATTCTTTATTTATAGAGTCTATCGATTCTTAATCATCCCCTAGGCCCTAATTATAATATCCAATTCCACTCAAATTTAATCTACTAATTAATCTTTTTTAGCTAATCCATATTTTATTATAATAATTAAATAGACAAATTTTGAGATTAATTAAATAATCCCATCACTAATCAAACTCCTCTCCAATTTTTATTTTTATTTTCGAAATTATTAAATACACTAATATTCATAATAATATTTCCCAAATTAAAATAATAAAATATACATTTATTAAATATGGAAAAATCGAGGTCGTTATATCATAACCTCCTTAAAAATAAATGTGTCCCCGAATTTGAATAAACAAAACTATATCAGCTATCTAACAAATATGAAAAATCTTTACTCATCTCCACTTTCCATTTTTAAATGCCATATGCATCTTCATAATATGTCCTACATATGTCATGTCTCCATTTCGATTCAGTTTCTCCAATCTCGTTATGTTCGTATATGATTCGTCTCGTATATGTTTTCAACTCTTCCACGATGAAGCAGACTTTGTCCCTTCATTTCTTTTGTAACAATAACTGTCGTCCATCAACTTCGCTCCAATTGATAGGTGAGTGGCATGATCTATTATATATACATGGCTTCAACGGTGCCATGCCTAATGTTAGAGTAGTGACTGTTGTCACATACTAACTCTGCGAGTGAGAACTAATTGTTCCAACTATCACCCAGTCCAATGCATGTATTCCCACTAAGTCCTTTCGTAGAATTAATGCTATTAATTGCAAATAGCAAGAAGCCTAAGTTTAGGAAAAAATACATTAATTCTTAGCCAGTTTGAAGAGAAGTTGGACTTGAGGATGATAATGTGCATATTTTATTAGATATTGTATAAATTCAAAGTAGATATTGTATAAATTCAAAGGGTATATATATTCTTCCACCTGTATAGAGGGCTCATTTAGAATTGAGATGCTACCTTGTAGAAAAAGAAAAAGAGGGATGAGGATCCTCTAGTAGTTTTATGAAATGGTGGAATCTAACTATTACGAAAAGAGGGAGAGAGGAATCGTACGAAACACAAAAGAACATGAAGAAGAAAAAAATGACGACGGCTCTTTGTTATGGAATAACGATGATTACAAGGATGAATATCTGTCTAGACCCTATGGAGTTTATATAGGCACTCCCTTTGACAGATGATAAGAATTACATACGGACTGTGACTCTAAATAAATCCCTGAAAATAGGACACATATCTCGTGATAAGGAAATAAATCAAATCCGAATCACATATAGACCCCCGTAGGAGAATTCTACTGAAGCGCCCAATTATTTAGAGGGACCAACTGGATTCAGATTTAAGGCATTATTAACAAATCTCCACCTTAATTTGAATCATCTTTAGAGCACATAAAATCATGCCACGCCGCCTCCAGCCCCACCTCGGGACTAATATCAAGTATTGATGTTAAGCAAGTCCAAGCAGTGCTGGAACTTGTCATGAGGAACAAATTTGATGAACATATTAGTTGGATTGTCTACAGTGCCAATCTTCTTCACCTTGATCCTCTTCTCAGTGCGGATGAAGTGATATCTGACATCAATGTGTTTAATTCTTTCATGATGTACTTGATCCTTGGCTAAACATATTGCACACAGACTGTCACAATACACTATAGCCTGCTCCTGATGTAATTCGAGATCTTCAATTAAGCCTTTTAATCAGATGCTTTCCTTGGCAGCTTCTGTCAGTGTCATGTATTCAGCCTCTGTGGTGGACAATGTAACTGATGGCTGAAGTGTGGCCTTCCAACTAATAACTGAACTGCCCAAAGTGAAGACATAGCCTATCATATATCGTCTTTCATCAATATCTCCAGCATAATCTAAATCTGAGTACCCTACAATCAAACACTCTTTATCACTTCTGTAGATGAGGCCAATATCAGATGTTCCTTTCAGATACCGAAAAATTCGCTTCACTGCTTGCCAGTGCTCCTTTCCTGGATCGCTCATGAATCTGTTGACAACATTGACTACATAAGCAATGTCTGGTCTTGTGCAAACAATGGCATACATTAGACTTTTAGCTGCACTAGCATATAGAACCCGAGACATATACTCCTTCTCTGCTTCTGATTTTGGTGCAAAGGCAATAGAAAGATGAACATTTATAGCTGATGGAGTATTCAAAGGCTTCGCTCCTGACATTCCAAATCTGGATAAAATCTTCTTAATATAACTTTTCTGAGATAAGAAGAGTTTACTCTGTACGCGATCCCTTAAAATTTTCATCCCCAGAATCTTCTGTGCTGCACCAAGATCCTTCATGTCAAATTCTACACTAAGGAGCTTCTTCAGATTCTGAATGTCTGTCATGTCTCTAGCAGCAATAAGCATATCATCGACATACAAGAGGAGATAGATGGTGGAGTCGTCCTTTGCCTTCTTATGGTATACACAGCAATCATAGGGACTTCGACTGAATTTCTTATTGATCATGAAGCTGTCAAACCTCTTGTACCATTATCTGGGAGACTGCTTCAAGCCATACAGAGACTTCTTCATACTGCAAACTTGATTCTCCTTTTCTGGAATGGAGAATTTCTCTGGTTGGCTCATAAGAATGCCTTCTTCAAGTTCTTCATGGAGGAAAGCATTCTTCACATCTAGTTGCTCGAGCTCTAGATTCTGATGTGCTACAAGAGCAAGTAGCACCCTGATAAAAATATGTCTGACAACAGGTGAGAATATCTCATTGTAATCTACACTTTTTTTCTGATTATGACCTTTAGCAATCAGTCGTTCTTGTATCTTATGCCTTCAACTCCTGAAATTCTAGCTTTCTTCTTGAAGATCCACTTACAGCCAACAATCTTTCTGCCTTTAGGCAGCTTGACCAGCTCCCACGTCTGATTTTTGTGAAGAGATTTGATATATGAAATGAGAAGTGTAGTGATAACTTATTGGATTTTGGAGTCAAATTTCAGATTTTTCAATTTTTTGATCTAACTCCCCAACTCACTTTCTGCAAGTGCACATGTAAGTTGTAGTAGACCCAAGTTATCGTATCCACAGAGATTTGAAGCCCTAGACTCCCTAAAAATAATTTAGACTAGTCCTACTTAAAGTGGCAAAAATAGGAAATTAAAGGAAAGTGAAACAGATTTTTAAAGAAAGGCAAAATGATAACTGTTTTTGAGTTTTTGAGGAGTTATCTAAATTGATTTATAAATGCTAGATTAGAGGCAAAAAGAGTTTAACTATCAATGAGGAAGGTTCTCCTAGGAATTGGAGTTCATCTAACTTAATTATGGATGGAATGGAATAAGTTATCAGTTTTTAGTCAAATCCAATTCAACCTTAAGTATGACTGCTCTCACAGCTCAATTAGACCCGAACTAATCAATATATTGTCATATAGTTGTTAGCCAAGTTGAATTAGAAGAGGATTCCCACTAAAAATCAAGTTATCATTAAGCTCAACTCAAGTTCTTTGCTGATTTTTGACAATTTAATGAAATCTGAAGTGATAACTTCTAAATGCAGTCACAAAATAAGGAAATCACTTCAATTAGTTAGGCAGGGATGAAATCAATCCAATAATAGTGCTGGTGCTCCTCGGTTTATCTCTAAACTATAAGAGGAACTTAAATCAGCCTCTCGGCTGCAAATGAAATTGAAATCCACACTAACACTTATTAATTGGAAACAATATGCATATAATCACAGGTTGGGAATTCAGCAATTGTCATTGCTCCTTGATTCATCTCTGAATCTCAAGGAAGACCATAAGACCACCTCTCAATGGTAAGTTAAAGTAAGGTTTAACAATGGCAATCAGATTTCCCTTAAATATAGGAAAACATAAATCAGCAACATTAAAATCAGGGAGTTACCAATGGCAATCACAGATTTGAACCATAGAAATGTCAAAGTACCGTAATTCATTTCTGAACAAAATTGGGACCAATAATCAACCTCTCAGTTGCTCAATTAATCAAGTTCCCCAATGACAATCAGATTCAAATAATTCAGGAATCAGAAATCAGGAAATCAGCAGCAATTACAGATTAGAACCCTAGAAATGTCATTGCATCTTGATCACTTCTGAACTAGAATGGAACCATAAGATAATCTCTCAGTTGTCAAAACAATTAGGGCTCCACAATGACAAAATAGATTTTAAGAATTCAGAAATCAGAAAGGCATTTCAGAATCCAGATTTCAGAAAAAATCAGAATTGAAATCAGTGCAGGAAATCAGACTTGTCCCTAATCCATCCATAATTAATCTAGACTACTATCCTATCCTAGGAGAGCTAAATCATACTAAACAGATTAGAAAACTGATACAAATCATCCTGCAATTAGTTGATATGAAGGTTGTCGACAGGATCAGATTTGCATCAACTCTTCAGCTCCTTTCCCCTTGCTTCCTGTCCAGCAATCCTCCCAATGGAGGCCCCCTTCTTCCCTTTAGATTCTACAGCTTATATATGGCCTTTAATTACCCTTGGATCAGCATCAGAATGTTCTACCATTCCCTGATTGTGCCATGTGTCCAGCCCTAAAATTCCAGCAGAAATTAGCAGCTTTTTGAACAGTTGTGCAGTGGTCCCCCCACCTTTTCCAGCCTTTTGTAGCTTTGTTTTCCCTGCTAGAAGAGATAGGACAGCAAACATCAAAGTTCTCAAATAAGAAATAAACAAATATGGATTAGGACAACATATATCAACTCAATTATTGAATGCAGCTTGGTGTTGTGCAGGGATAAAAACTAATATAAAAAATAATAGTTTTGAAATCCGAAATGATAATTTTGCATATATCATGGAAAATGTCCAAATATAAGTGGTTCAAAGCATTGAAGGCATCAAATGGATTAGGATGGCAAGTGAATGAGGTCAGAAATCAAATGTTGATAAGATTTCATAGGATTAATAACTTGGGTGCCAAAAACGATAACTTAATGCCTTAAAAATGATAACTTATGATAACTTTAGTTGTGATTATCCAAATGTGATCAAATCAGAGCAACAAGGAGATATGACAATAATATGATGATTGCCTAAGATTTTTATGCAGAAATGATAGGATTGCATATCGAAATGACAGTTTTGCCCTTAAACGATAACTTGGTATTGAAAAATGATAACTTGTTCAAATGGATTGATAACTTTGCACAAGTTGAAATATGATCATCCAAATATGATTCATTCATAATGGCAATGGATTTAGGGCAAGAAAATCACTAGAAATGAGCTCAAATGAAATAATGACAACTTGACACATTGAAATGATAACTTGCCTTTAAAATGATAACTTGGCATAGAATTGAAATATTTATGGATTATAGCAATTCAGAACCTATATGCACATGGAATTAGGTATAAAATGCGAAAGATCAACTAGTTATCTTAATCATTGCATTCCAAACATAATTGGCCAAAAGTTGAGTAATTTAGGGGCTCAATATGGGTGAAATGCATCTAAAATGGGATAAAAACCTATAGTGATCAGCTAGTGATCAAGATTCCATCTCCTCACCCATAACAGCGATCCACTATTCAGATTCGGCACATGTGATGGCAACCCTATACGAGGACGGCTCTAGGGACTCCACCTCTTCAACTACCTACAATGCATAAGCAACCATGTCCTCGAAAACCATATCACTTAGGAGGACCCACTTCCCTGCGAGGACGTCTAGCAGCAATTGATTTATTTTCAGGTTGCTCACAAATTCTTCATCTTCTGGTTCTGCTTCTTGAGTATTACAGACGGTTTCGACCGTAATTTTCCCAAAAACTGTCGAAAACATCATTTTCGACAGTTTTTTTGACAGAATCGATTCGTCCGAAAAATGGTCGTCGCAAATTAATTTTCGACGATTGAAAAAAAACGTCAAAAATTTCGACGGTCACGACCGTCGATATTTGTGATGACCGGTGAAACTTTTGGCGATCAAACTCTTCGCAAAAAAATTTTGTAATATAAAAAAATTAGCCGGCTGATGACGACTGGCTGCCAACGACCAGATTCGACCAATCCCAAGGCCAGCGGTCGAGATCCGGCTGTTCCAGCCTCCGAGATCCGGCCGCTCCAACCGGTAGGCCGAGCGGTTGGCCGGCCACTCGGTCGACTGAATCTAGCCGGCAGGCCGAGCGGCTGGCCGGCTCGATCTAGTCGCCAGAGATTGGCCGGCCGTCTAGCGGTCTGGGCCGGGGGGAGAGGGAGAGAGAGAGAGGGAGGGAGAGGGACGCCGACGGGAGAGGGTCTCCGGCGGTCGACGCTTGACGTCCATAGGAAGGCTCGCCGGCAGGGAGAGGGAGAGGGAGAGAGAGGATAGGAGAAAGAAATGAAGGGATTGGGTGTGTGTATGTATATATATATATATATATATATATATATATATATATATATATATATATATATATATATATATATATATATAGGTGAAAAGATGAGAAAGCGGAAAATGAAAAAAGTGGGATAATAAAATTTTAATTACCGACGGCTTTGATCGTCGGAAAAGCAAATATTAAATATTTTTAAAGTTACCGATGGCTCTGACCGTCAGAAAAGTATATATTAAATATTTTAAAATTATCGACGATTGTGATCGTCGAAAATTATTTAATTATAAAAATAAAATACTATATTTAGTTATATATAATATTTATTTTTTATTTTATCGACGATTTGAACTGTCGCTAATTATTACCGACGGTCGTAATCGTCGAAAATTGCGACGGTTTGGACTGTCGCTAATTATATTATTATATTAAAATACTTCTCATATTATATTATTATAAATTTATGGACGGTTACGACCGTCGGAAATATCGACGTTCCTAATCGTCGAAAAATAAAATAATAATATAATAAATTACATAATTTATTAGTTTCATTTCCGACGATTGTAACCGTCGAAAATTACGACGGATGAAAATTCGTCAGAAATATCGACGTCCCTAATCGTCAAAAAATAAAATAATAATATAACAAATTATATAATTTATTATTTTCATTTTCGACGGTTGTAATCATCGAAAATTAAGACGAATGGATATCCGTCGAAAATATCGATGTTCCTAATCGTCGAAAAATAAAATAATAATATAACAAATTATATAATTTATTATTTTTATTTTCGACGATTGTAACCATCGAAAATTTCGTCAAAAATATTTCCGTCGCAAAATTTGTCGCAAATTTTGACGGATTTCTATAAATTACCCGTCGAAAAATAATAATTTTCTTGTAGTGTCTTGACTTGTTTTCATTTTTGAACTTATATCTTTTTAGCCTCTTTTTGTAAATGAATAAAAAATATAACGTGATAGTAAAAATATAAAGTTATGATTAAATAAAAGAATTACATGTGCAGTAAGTATTATTATATTATAACATCTGGAGCATCAGATAAATTTTTTTTATGATAATACATCGGAACTCCTTACATTTTAAAATTTTTGAAAGTTATAGAACATGCAATTGTTATTTTTGTGCGTGAAATATTTTTTGACTCCACACATTTAATAAATATAAAATGTTCAAGATGTAATATGAAAAAATAGGTCAGATTTTAATTAATTGCTAATATATATATTTATAACTCTTTCGCATTTTCAAAAATATAAATTCTAAAATTAAGTGCTTTTTTTTGGGATGACAATTGATACATTAGTAGCTTTTTGTGGCTGATGTTTGAACTTTGAACCTGTATATATAATTATATATATACCTGTATATATAATTATATATATATATCTCTGGTTCAAATTGTTGTTCCAACTGCCTCAAGAAACGTTTCGAATCCATGCCAACCTCTTCGCCCCCGTCCTCATCGTCCTCCTCCTCGCGTCTCATTCCTTCTTCCGTCTCCGCCGCCGCCGGGGACGTCACAGGTACAACTTCGCAAACACCTTCTGATCTGCTCTCCTCCTTTCCTCTCCAACCGCGATCAGGACTCCGGGCGTGGCGGTCGACGAATCCCCCGGCGCTCGCCCTGGCATCGCCCCCTCACCTGCGACCGCCCCCGCTTCAGCGGCCTCTCCCGCCTCCACAGCCCGTCCAAGTACGCCCACGCCCTCAAGGTCCACATCTCCGTCGCCCACGGCGACGCACTCTTCCTCATGCAGACAATCGATCTCTGCTTTCACAAGTAAAGAACTGCTCCCGCTCCAAACCCTAATTCTTTCTTTTCTTTATGCTACATTAGATGTAATTGCTTATTCTTCCGCCGTCTTTTTAAACCATTCTTGCACGAATTTGATGAAATTTTCTTGATTTTGTCAGGAATGCGTCGATTAGGTTGGGGATGTGCCCCGCCGCGCAGTGGGAGAAGCTCTCCAAAAACTCATGGTCACGCATCATCTCGCCTTATGAAGACAGGATTCTTTACGTACGGATGCCGCCCGACCCTTCACGGATCGTGGATGTGTCGACCCAAGAAGATGAATAGCTAATCTGCATTACTTCTGTTGAAGTATTCTTCAGTGCTACGAACAAGTCATTGATCTTACTTCACAAGGCCTTTTCTTGCAGAGTTTCTGTTAAATCAGGTCATTTTCTCTCCTTGGGAGTGGTTATGATGATGATGGCTGACACTTTCAGTGGTATTATACTACGGTGAGCTTGTGGACGCTTTATTTATTTATCAAGCATCATGAATTTGTAGCCTGCAATCATATTTAGGGCTAGGTCTTCATATCGGAATGATTCTTAAACTTTGAGTTGTATTCCTCTGACAACTTGTCTGTTTGTTGCATAGTTGTTACTTCCATTATGTCAGTTGGCAGAATATAGGATATAAATCAGGTAATTCAAATGCATTGTTAAATGCTGGATGTTCGTTATTAATGATTCTATTAACATGGATTTGCATAATAAATCACCACAGTGTGATTGTCTTTTCCAACCCGTCTTATTCATTTTTTGTGCTTCTGCCAGTTGACAACTGAGATTACAATCCTTGACCACCCTACACAATTATGCAATAGGAATTGTCCATCTTAGTTGATATTGACATAGAAAGGGTGATATACCATTCAGCATTCTTCTCCTATATTCAAACATTTGATGTAGACAACTTCCTTTTTATTTTTGGCTAGTTAACTTTACTACTCCGGTTATTAGTTTGTAATGTGTTTTGCTAAACTATAGTCATATGGTGATGCTAAAAGCAATTCATAAGGCTGATGTAATGCTTAGAGACGAATGATATTAAATGATAATGCATCAGTGTAAATCTTTTCAAACACTTGCTTGAGCCATTTCTCGGACTGAGAAAAAGCAAAAGGCAAAAGAGAAGGTAAAATATTGTCATTAACTATTATACTCAAAAGTCCTATGCACGTTTTTTTTTCTTTTGCATTTGAATTCTCGTATCATATGTTGCAGGGTATGAGCTACTTCCTACAGGACGACGGAGTTCTCTTGCAAACTTTGCTCTCTTCTTTTGCGAGTTTTCACCTTTTAATATTTACTAATACATTTCTTCCATTCATCTTTACTGGCATTCAGTGTGGTACTATAGTTGTTTCCCTTTAGCAGGTGGGTGTAGGAATTATCTGTTGAGATAGGCATAAAGTGAAGACATGCACAATCTTGTATGTTAGTTTCTCTGAAATTTTATAAGGAAAATTTCTCTCTACTTTTTCTGTGAGGTTTATCTGTACTCTTTTTTTGGATCTATATGATCGAGACTTGATTAATTACTTGCTTATTCAGAAAAGCAAAAAAATCTCTTATTGCAAATGCAGAATACAAAACATTTTTTAACGATGATTTCTTGTGCTGACCAGGGAACTAAATGCTCATTTGCAGGTCTACCTTCTAAAGGTTTCTTTTGCCATGCACTGACTTTGTAAATGTGCAGCAAGTATATGCTCTGCTGCAGGAATTTTCTTTTTCTTTTTTATGTTGGTTTGAAATTTTATCAGTCATGACTCGTGTCAACTTGTTACTTTCCAGATGTCAGCACTTGTTTTTGTGATATATTTAGTGTATTGTGTTGTTGCTATGCTTACTACTTTGTGGTTTCTCATTTTTTTTGAGAAGTGCTCATTGTATTTTTTTTTATGTTGGTTTCTTCCAAATGATTGTTACTTAATTCCATGTTTGACAAATTCATGGTCATGCTACTTCCCTCGTAGTGTCATTTGTTGAATTTCAGTCGTTTTCTTTTTAATTTTATTTTGCTGAATGGGCTTCTATCAGCTTATTACTTCTAATAATCATAGTTCAACTGCAATTGGGTATGCTTCCTTTGATGTGCATATCTGGCTAGAGCGTGGTTTGGTTATTGGGGTGTTCGAAAATTTGTCCTGACAGAAGAAGGTTTGGTAGATTCTGGTGTTGCTATTTTTGTTGAATGGGGATCATAGTAGTTTCTGTTGTTCTTATTCTTTAGGTATGCATTTAGTTTTCTATTTGGACTCCGAAATAGGCTTTAAATTCTGTTGCCTCCACCTTCTTCAATTATGCATTTAGTTTTCTATTCGGACATTCTACTGCAAACATCATTTGCATGATTATCACAAACAATGATATTGCGTTCTTTTGTGTAGAGCTCTCTCGATACACTCTTTTCTGCAGAAACACTTGGGATAACTATGTCAACTTTAGCAATGGCAAGGAAATTCAGATGTTTTCACTTATTCACGTTGGCATCTTAATCCTCTAGGTCACCTTTTGGCAAAAGATCTTTCTATCCTGTATTCTATGATAAGAATAATTTGTTTGCTTCTAAACACAAAAAGATTATCTCGATATCTTCTAAGGTGACACGGAGAGATGCGTTGTTGATCTATGCATGGCGGTGATGCTTTTTATTCCCCTCCATCTTGTTTCATGCTCTTGTTATAAAAAACCCCTTAGTTCCAATGTTTTCAACTTGTTGAATTTGATGTGCTAACCAGTTTTTCTAAAAGCTTAAGCCGTTAGGAAGAGCAAGATCAATAATTTTATATTCTTAACACTCCCCTTCACATGTGGGCTGCCTACCATGTGGACAATAACTAAGGGAAGAAAATATTCTTTTAACAAAAGCTTATCGAGGTTTGAACTCAAGGTCTCTGGCTCTAATACCATGTTGAAGATGTACTAACCCTTTTTCCTAAAAGCTTAAGTCGTTAGGAAAAGCAACATCAATGATTTTATATTCTTAACACAAATGATTTGAAAGTTTTGCATCCTCTTCGATCACAATCTTTGCTGATTATTTTTTTCCTTCAGGATCTTAACTTTGAGAGCATAAATATAAATTGAATGCCTTTGGACGGGTGAATCATCTTAGTACTTGCTGGTTATTGATGCTGGTTTTGTGTCTTTTTTCGTGATCCATTAGCACTATGCATAAAGATTTCTCCTTCTTTTGTGATATCGAGTGATATTTATCTGTCCTTTAGTTTTGCATTCCGCTTGTGAACTTTTCGCCTGTGTTCCAATGCTTTCAATTGATTTGAAATTTTTTGCATTGATAGGAAGGATCACAATAACTCCGCCTATGTTTTATAGCCGGTCCCAAGCCCGGATAAAGGAGGAGGGTTGTGTTAGGCCCCGACAGCCAGCGTAAAACCCTGTCAAATCTCATGAACATGGATCAACGAATAGAGCGGAATGACGTCGTATGATCCATGTAGCCGACCCCACCTAGTGGGATAAGACTTTGTTGTTGTTGTTGTTGATAGGAAGGATCACAATATCTTTGATGATTATTTTTTCCTTCATGATCTTAACTTTTCCTTGTAAATAGAGAGCATAAATATAAGGATGCCTCTGGATGGGTAAACCATCTTAGTCCTTGCTTGATGATGGTTCTGTTTTTTCTTTCCGTGATACTTTAGCGCTAAGCATTAAGATATCTCCTTTTGTGTTATTTTCTATTGTTCATGAAGGAAATAGCGAGGTGGTATATGCATGAATACGAGTGATATTTTTCTTTCCTTTAGTTTTGCATGCCGCTTGTGAACTTCTCGTCCCAAGCCCGGATAAAGGAGGAGGGTTGTGTTAGGCCCCGACAGCCAGCGTAAAACCCTGTCAAATCTCATGAACATGGATCAACGAATAGAGCGGAATGGCGTCGTATGATCCATGTAGCCGACCTCACCTAGTGGGATAAGGCTTTGTTGTTGTTGTTGATAGGAAGGATCACAATATCTTTGTTGATTATTTTCTCCTTCATGATCTTAACTTTTCCTTGTAAATAGAGAGCATAAATATAAGGATGCCTCTGGATGGGTAAACCATCTTAGTCCTTGCTTGATGATGGTTCTGTTTTTTCTTTCCGTGATACTTTAGCGCTAAGCATTAAGATATCTCCTTTTGTGTTATTTTCTATTGTTCATGAAGGAAATAGCGAGGTGGTATATGCATGAATACGAGTGATATTTTTCTTTCCTTTAATTTTGCATGCCGCTTGTGAACTTCTCGTCTTTCTGTTCTGTTGATCTCTTGTGCATGGCGATGTGCTTTTTCCCCCTCCACCTTGTTTTATGCTCTTGGTATGAAAGAAGCCCTCTGTTCCAATGTTTTGAATTGATTTGAAAGTTTTGCATCGATAGGATGGATCACTTTATCTCTGCTGATTATTTTTTCCTTCATAATCTTAACTTTTCCTTGTAAGTAGGGAGCATAAATATAGATCGGATTCCTTTGGATGGGAAATCATATTAGTCCTTGCTAGTTAATGATGCTGGTTCTTTTTTTTTTCTTTTCCCGATCTATTACCACTATGAATAAAGATTTCTCCTTCTTTTGTGTTATTTTCTAGTGATTATGAAGGCAAGAGCGAGGAGGTAAATGCATGAATACGAGTGATTATTTATCTGTCCTTTACTTTTGCATTCCGCTTGTGAACTTTTCGTCTTTGTTTTTCTCTCTCATCTTCGATATCTTCCACCTATGGTGACAAGGAGAAATGTGCTTTTGATCTCTTGTGCATGTGCTTTTTTTCCCCTCCATCTTGTTTCAATTGATTTGAAAGTTTTGCATCAATAAGAAATATCACAATATCTCTGCTGATTATTTCCTCCTTCATGATCTTAATTTTTCCTTCTAAGTAGATAACATAAATGTAGCTATCCTCCGGATGGGTAAACCATCTTATTCCTTGCTGGTTAATGACGCAGGTTTTGATTTTTTGGCTTGTTAGCTCTAAGCATAAAGATTTCTAGCGATCTTAATAAGTGCATGAATACGAGTGATATTTATCTATCCTTTAGTTTTACATTCCACTTGTGAACTTCTCGTCTTCGTTTTTTTTATCTTGTCTGTGATATCTTCCACCCAAGATAGTGTGACATGGAGAAAATGAATTGTTGATCTCTTGTGATGGTGGTGTGATTTTTTCCCCACCCATCTTGTTTCATGCTGTTGTTACGCAAGAAGCCATGTGTTACAGTGTTTTCAACTAATTTGAAAGTTTTGCATCTATAGGATGGATCACAATATCTCTGATGCTCCTTCAAGATTTTAACTTTCCTTGTAAATACAGAGCATAAATATAGATAGGATGTCTAGAGATGGGTAAATCATCCTAGTCCTTGCTGGTTAATGACATTGGTTTTGTTTTTTCTTTCCTGATCCATTAGCGCTATGCATAAAGATTTCTCCTTCTTTTGTGTTATTTTCTAGTGACCATGAAGGCAAGAGGTAGATAAATGCATGAACACGATTGATATTTATCTGTCCTTTAGTTTTGCATTCCGCTTGTGGACTTTTCTCTTTGATTTTCTATCTTGTCTTTGGTATCTTCTAAGGTGACATGGAGAAATGTGTTGCTGATCTCTTGTGCACAACGATGTGCTTTTTATTCCTCTGCATATTGTTTCATGCTCTAGTTTATGAAAGATGCCCTGTGTTCCAATGCTTTCAACTGATTTGAAAGTTTTTCGCCTTGGATGTTTTCTCCTTCGTGATATTAACTTTTATTTGTAAATAAAGAGCATAAATATGGATTGGATGCCTTAAACCATCTAAGTCCTTGCTGGTTAATGACGTTGGTTTTGTTTTTTCTTTCCCTTATTAGCGCTAAGCATAAAGATTTTACCTTCTTTTGTGTTATTCTCTAGTGATCATGAAGGCAAGAGCGAGAAGGTAAATGCCTGAATTTGTGTGATATTTATCTTTGCTTTAGTTTTGCATTCTGCTTGTGAACTTCGAGTGATATTTATCTGTCGTTTTTCTATTGTCTTCCTTTATCTTCTATGGTGACATGGAGAAATGTGTTGTGGATCTATTGTGCATGGAGGTGTGCTTTTATTCCCCTCTATCTTGTTTCATGCTCTTGTTACGACACCAATGTTGTCAACTGATTTGAAAATTTTGCATCTATAGTTAGGATCACAATCTCTGCTGATTATTTTCTCCTTCATGATCTGAACTTTTACTTGTAAGCGCATAAATATAGTATGGTAAACCATTTGTTGAGAGTGAGTCTAGTCGCATACTTAATGATGCTAGTTTTGTTTCTTCTTTTCCTGATCCATTAGAGCTAAGCATAAAGATTTCTCCATCTATTCTGTTATTTTCTAGTGAGTGAAGGCAAGGAAGAAGAAGAAGAGGTAAATGCATGAATAAAAGTGATGTCTATCTGTCCTTTAGTTTTGCATTCCGCTTGTGAACTTTTCTCGTTTTTCTTTCTCGCCCAAGATAGGCTGGCATGGAGAAATGTTTTGTTAATCTTGTGAGCATGGCAGTGTGCTTTTTATTCCCCTCCATCTTGTTTCATGCTCTTGTTATGGAAGAATACTTGTGTTCCAATGTTTTCAACTGATTTGAAAGTTTTGATAGAAAGCACAATTATAGATTGGATGTCTCTGTACGAGTGAAATATCTATGTCCTTGCCGGCTAATGACGTTGGTTTTGCTTCTTCTTTCCTTGATCCATTAGCTCTTTCCCTAATCCATTAGCTCTTTGGATAAAGATTTTTCCTTTTGTGTTATTTTCTATTTATCATGAACGCAAGAACGAGAAAGTAAATGCATGAATCTGGCTGTTAGTTTTGCATTCTACTTGTGAACTCCTCATCTTTGGTTTTTTTTATCTTGTCTTCGATATCTTCAATCCCAGATAGGGTGGCATGGTGCATGACAGTGTGCTTTTTCATTGGATAGGTAAATCATCTTAGTCATTATTGGTTAATGATGCTGGTTTTTTTTTCTTTCCTTATCCATTAGTGCTAAGCATAAAGATTTCTCCTTATTTTGTTTTATTTTCTAGTGAATATTTTTGTATTTAATGTTCTTCTTGGACCAATGAAAACTTCACTTCGTTATTTTCTATTTAATTTTCATTTTTTTTGTATTTAATATTTTTCTTGGACCAATGAAAATTTCACTTTGTTATTTTTAATTTAATTTTCGTTTCTTACACTCCGACGGCCACCCCCTTTCTGCCTTGCCTTCTTTGGTGGGTGGGGAGCAGCACCAACACTGCAGGGGGCTGCAACCACAGCCTTTATTTTTTTTTTTCAAGTTCAGCAGAATAATATTTGTACTAATAAAATGGGTCGTCATATATCATGAGATCTCTTGTCTCTTGCAATGACTCATGCGATGCCCGACTGCAATAAAAGAAAGAAAGAATTAAAAATCAAATTTGGATAGATACTATTTTTATCCATTTTGAATCAATCGGATTTGGTGACATGGCCAAGTGGTAAGGCGGGGGAGACGAGGTACCTTGAAATAAATAATTGTTCCGATGGAACCATCTATCGGAAATTGTTCATTGATATATGGTCCAATTCCTTAATTTCCTTTACAACAACAACAAAGCCTTATCCCACTAGGTGGGGTCGGCTACATGGATCATACGATGTCATTCCGATATTCGTTGATCCATGTTCATGAGATTCGACAGGTATCCTTTAATTACTTTTAATTATTATTTTTATTACAAAAAAATAGTTAGACTAGATAATTTAAAAGTAAAAGAATCCGCTCTTAGGAATCATGAAATTTCAAAAATTTTTGTATGCTCATTTTCTTCCTCTGGTTCTTCCAAATTTTTGTCATCCTGTCGTCGTTGGCGCTGTCAGCGAAGGAGGAGGCGATCCCCTCGCGGATAGGATTTTCTCGGCGGAGACGGCCTCCGCAGTCGGCGGAGGAGGAGAGAGATCCAGAGAAGGAGGGCGAGGGGAGATCGAGAGAGAGGTAGGAAGAGCGGGAGATCGTCGACGAGGGGGCCCTGGATTGTAAGAGGGAGAAAGGGGAGGGAGAGAGCAACGAGGGCGCCTTGGAACGAAAGAGGGAGTGAGGGTCGTTTGTATCATCGGTGAGGGTGCGAGGGCACCCTTACACTATGTTTGGATAAAAGCTCATTAAGGGTAAGAGAAGAAAATAAGGGGGAAGAGAAAGGGAGGGAGGGGAAGGAAATTGTTACACCTCAATTTGGGATTAAAATAAAATAGCACAAATGGAGGGAAAAAATAGAGATTCCCCTTCGTTAAAATATTATTCAAATAAGGGAAAATTTTTTTTTACCTTCCCCTCCCCCTCTTTACCCATGCATCAAATTGTAATAATTTTATTTTCCCCCTCTTCACCTCAATCCAAACATAGTGTTTAGGATAAAGAGTTTAGGGAGAGAAAGGGAGAGAGGGAGTAAAATCTCGCGAGATGTAAGCAAAATAACGTGAGATATAGGTAAAATTTTGCGCGGCTTCATCTTAGTCATTATATATATGTAAACATATACATCTTAGTCATTATTGGTTAATGTGGTTTTGTTTTTTTTCTTTCCCTTAGTCGTATACGTAAAGATTTCTCCTTGTTTTATGCTATTTTCTAATGAATATTTTTCTATTTAATGTTCTTTGATCAACAAAAACTTCACTTAGTTATTTTCTATTTTATTTTTGTCCCTCACCGCTCTGATGACCACGCACCTTTTTTGCGGTCCTTGGGCTGCAGCCACTCCAGTTATTTTTTTTTTATTTCGAACAAAATAAAATGGGTCTCATGTGATCATTTGTCCTTTGATCATGAAGGTATGAGCGAGGAGATATTTATTTGTCCTTTAATTTGCATTTTGCTTATGAACTTTTTGTCTTCATTTTTTTTATCTTGTCTTTGATATTTTATATAGTGACATGGAAAAATGTGTTGTTGATCTCTTGTGCTGGTCTATATTTTATTCCCCTTCATCAATTTTATTCCCCTTCATTTTGCTTATGTTCTTGTTTCGAAAGAAGCCTTGTGTTCGTTCTTCTTTGATCTTCAATTTAATTTTTGTCCCTCACCCCTCCGGCCACCCCTTTCCTTCTTTGGGTGGGTGGGTCGGAGTACAACTTGAGTGAGGTGGCAAGGGGCTTAAAATTATTACAATTTGATGCATATATGATTTACATCTTGATTTTGATGTTGAATTAAATAATATTTAGATTGGATAATACTCGTTGGAATACATTGTTTTGCATGCTTTTGATAATTTCGTCAAGTATATTTATATCTATAAAATAGCAAAATGTCACATGACATTTTATAATTTTGTGGAAAAAATCTTGACATTAATTAGTCAACTTTTTAGGTAGTTACTTATATATCTAGATATCTATGCTATATTAAATTTTGTGGAAGTAGTGTGCATAAGAATAAGACATTAGGCATAAGTCATGTGCATGTTATTATGTACTGGAATTCTCTTATGAATTATTTTGGTGGATTTGTTTTCTTTCACTCAACACAGCTTTAAGGTGTATGCTGCTCTTTTTTAGGGTGCAAGTTACTGAGAACTCTAATAACCATTCATGATATAAGATTTTTCATCCCTTATGATGAGGTTACTAAATAGACAAAGTGCATCTATGTTAATTTAGGATGACATTCTTCCTCAACTCAGCAGCATTCTTCTACTTGGAAAAGAAAATGTTCCATACCATGGGTTTGGGTCCATAACCATGAGTTCCAATGCACGAGATCTTGTAGCACTTATCAACGAGGCCCTATTGATTAATATTACACAGAAGAATCAATTACATAAAGTAATACAATTAGATCAACTCTTCATCGACAAACTTGGGATTTGCGACCCCAGTTCGGTTCAGGATCATGTGATCCTTTTCTATCAGATAGGAAGGGCTGTTGCACAAAATGTACTTTTAAGTAATTGCCCCATAGATCCTATGTCTATCTATACGAAGAAGAAATCATGTAAGGAAGGGGATTCTTTTGAGTTGTTCCGTCGGATCGGTTGCACAAGATCTTTGGTCTTCACCTGGAGCAGATGAAAAAAATTAGTTGATAATGATTTTGATCTCGAGCGTTGGTTAGTTCCCTTTTTTATCTGTTCCTTTGCTTTGTCCCTCTTCTTTTTTCTCTTCTCAACTCTAGTTGAGATACTCAAAGTCAAGGAGACTGTCTTTATTTTTCTTGAAAAATTTGGCGTTCCTCTTCTTCTTTGTGCCCTAAGTTATGAATTATTTTCGTATGTGTTTGGAATTCTCTTATGAATTATTTTCATGGATTTGCTTTTTTTTGTTTGGATAAGGAACTTTTAGTTCTAAGAACTAATCGATAAAAAAATTTAGATTTGGTGTTGTTATGAAAGGAGAGGAAAAATGTAATGATGAAAATTTAAAAAATTATTTTAATAGATATGTTATAAGAGGTATTTGAATAAAAAAAGAAAGAATTAGGAATATAATTTATAGTAACTTTAAATATGATTGATTATTATAGTAAATTAAATTATTATAAATTAAAATATTATTTAGTTAAAATTTAAGAAAATATTTATATTAAGTTAAATAATTTATTTTATAAGTTATATTATTATGATTGATTGATAACATTATGATTAAATAAATTAATAAGAATTTACTAATTAAAATATAATAAAATCGAAAGAAAAAAGTCAAAACAAAAAACATTCTCACTTCCAAAAAGTTCTCGCACCGCCCGTTAGAACTTGGCCAAGTTCTTGTTGCCAGACACAATAGCCCCTTTAATTTCTCAAGCAGTTCATTTAATTCTATGACTTAATCTATGACTTAATCCTGTCAAAATCCTGTACAGATAATAAAAATCACAGCAAAATTCAATTCAAATATGTGTTGGCCCGATTCACTCAAACCAGTTCGAATTCTATACATTCTAGTTCGAATTCTTATTCGAGCTAGGTTTTGTCGTCAAAAAATATCAAGAGGGGAATAATATTTTTTTAGCCACCGTCATAATAGTTTTTTATTCATATTCATAATTTTATCAATCATACTTATAAAAAAAATCATCTTCACTCAAATTATCTTTCAATTCATACTATTCTTTTATTTCCTTCTTTTCTCTAATTTTTGAAATATTTTAATTTCATAATATTTTATCATCTAATTTTTAGATTCAAATAATATTTTTACTCCCAATAGAAAATAAAAGAATAGAAAATATTTCATTAGAAGAATTTTAAATATTCATTAGAGAATATAAGGGAAAATCAAATCAAACTATTGAAGGAGAAAATGATTTGCTTATTTCAAATCAATTTAAATAATTTGCTTAAAACAAACCTCGACGGTGAACGTGGCCGCCACATCATTTCTCTTTCATTAAAAATTCCTTCGGCCACCCCTAAATCTGTTGTTGGGGTGGTGAGCATGACCTTTTTTTAATTATTTCTATAAAAATAGATTTTTTTTCACATTTGTGAAAAAATGAAGTTCGAAGGAATTGGACGGATCAAATTGGAAAAATGAAAAAATCGCGATATTCAAAAAATGAAGTTCCAAAAAGCGAGAGCACCTTGGGCGCTCGTTAATCGTCCCTCTTCATCGGCTCCGAAGAAGCAGAAAAGGGCACCCCCTTTTCCAACGCAACCGACTTATCGCGTCTTTCTCGCCTCGCATCTTCGGTTAGCGGCCACTACCGTGTAATAAATTAAAATTGGAAGACCGTTTAAAAATTAATTCAAAATTGAAAGACGATTCATGTAATTCAAAACTAACAAGAGCTTGTAACAAGATGGAGGAGAATAAAAGTACCACCACAAGAAAGAGATCAATAACACATGAAAATGAAGACAAAAAGTTCACAAACGAAATTCAAAACTAAAGACTCCTCGCTCTTGACTTCATGATTTTTATGCTTAGCGCTCTGTGTCCACCTTTTGAGAATGCTAAAATTGTTTTGTGAAACAATTATATAATTTATTTTATGAAATGTTAAAACTTATAATATACATATATTGATATTTATAATCTATATATATTTTCATATATGTATCTTTTTAAAAAAAATGGTGGACACTGGTTGTGAATCAATATATATAATTGATATTTATAATCAATATATATAATTGATATTTACAATTATATATGTTCGCTTCTAGGCATTGCAAGCAAATGAAAAATGCTCTCGTGCATGATGATCAATTTTATTACTACAAATATTATTGTATTTAATTTTTTTAAAAAAAAAAGATAAAGGGACTGGCCGCAGCCCCATATTCAGGTGAGGGCATATTCAGGTGAGGGTGGTGTTGCTCCTTGCCGGTGGCCGTCTGGAGTAAGGGATGAAAATTAAATATAAAATAACCACAGAACATTAAATAGATATTGATTATATAAAATCACTAAAGATGCTCTTTTGAAAAAAAAAATCAATAGAAACACGAAGATGAAAGATTCACAAGCTGAATGCATTATTTGTATCGCATTTACCCACTAGAAAATAACACAAAACAATAGGGCTAATGGATCAAGGAAAAGCAAAACCAACGACACTAACCAGCAATAGGCAATTTACCTAAAAAGTTAAAATCACGACACTAACCAGCAAATCTATTGTTTTTTTTAGAAGATCAGCAGAGCTATTGATGCAAAACTTTCAAATTAGTTGAAAACATTGTAACACACGGCTTCTTTCATAACAAGAGCATGAAACAAGATGGAGGAGAAAAGAAAGCACACCGCCATGCACAAGAGATCAACAACAAATTTTTTCTCCATACTAGATAGAAAAACGAAGATATCGTAGACAAGATAGAAAAACGAAGACGAGAAGTTCACAAGTGAAATGCAAAACTAACAGACAAATAAATATCACTCGTATTCATGCATTTACCTCCTCGCTCTTGTGTTCATGATCAATAGAAAATAACACAAAAGGAAAAAACTTTATGCTGATAATGGATTAGGGAAAGAGCTAATGGATCAAGGAAAGAAAAATTAAACCAATGTCATTAACCAGCAAGGACAAAGATGTTTTACTCGTGCAGAGACATCCTATTATCTTTGTACAAGGAAAAGATTAGATCATGAAAGAGAAAATAATCAGCAGAGATATTGTGATCCCTATGGATGCAAAACTTTCAAATCAGTTGAAAACATTGGAACACAAGGATTCTTTCAAAACTGAGCATGAAACAAGATGGAGGGAAAATAAAAAGTACATTATTGGGTGGAAGATGTTGAAGACGAGATAGAAAAATGAAGACAAAAATGAAAAACGAAGGACAGATAAATATCACTCCTATTTACAGTCGTTCTTTCCTTCATGGTCACTAAAAAATAACACAAAAGGAGGAGAAATCTTTATGCTTAGCTCTAATGGATCAGGGAAAGAAAAAACAAAAGCCGCAAGGAGTAATATGTTTACACATACATAGGCACCCTTTCTATATTCATGCGCTCTATTTACAAGTAAAAGTTCAGATCATAAAGGAGAAAATAATCAGCAGAGATTGTGATAGATGCAAAATATTGGAACATTGGAACAAGGCTTCTTTCGTAACAAGGGCATGAAACAAGATAGAGGGGAATAAAAAAGTACACCATGCACAATAGATCGACAACACATTTCTCCATGTCACCATAGAAGATATAGAAGACAAAATAGAAAAACGACAGATAAATATCACTCGAAGTTCCCAAGATATCGAAGTTCACAAGCGAAATGCAAAACTAAAGAAAAGATAAATATCACACAAATTCATGCATTTACCTCTTCGCTCTTGCCTTCATGAGCATTAGAGAATAACACAAAAGAAGGTGAAATGCAGATCAGGGAAACAAAAAACAGAACCAAATGGTCCTCATTAATTAGCAACTAAGATGGTTTACCCATCCAGTAGCATCCAATCTATATTTATGCTCTTTAATTACAAATAAAAGTTATCATGAAGGAGAAAATAATCAGCAGAGACATTGTGAATACTTCCTATAGATGCAAAACTTTGCACATTAGTTGAAAACATTGGAACACAGGGCATATTTCATAAACTAGAGCATAAAAAGCACACCGCCGTGCACAAGAGATCAACAACACATTTCTCCATATCAAAGACAAGATAGAAAACCGAAGACGAAAGTCCACAAGCGGAACACATATATAAATATCAATCTTATTCTTGCATTTATCTACCTCTTGCCTTCATGGTCACTAGAAAATAACACAAAAGGAAAGAAATCTTTATGTAGTGCTAAAGGATCAGGGAAAGAAAAAACAAAACCAGCATCATTATCTCTATCTAGGATACCCATCCACAGACATCCTATCTATTATGCTCTGTTAAATACAAGGAAAAGTTAAAATCATGAAGGAGAAATAATCATCAGAAATATTGTGATCCATCCTATAGAGCAAAACTTTCAAATTTGTTGAAAACATCATAACACATGGCTTCTCATAACAAGAGCATGAAACAAGATGGAGGGAAAAAAAAAAACACACCGCCAGCACAAGAGATCAACAACACATTTCTCCATGTCACACTATCTTGGGTGGAATGTATCGCAGAAAAGATAGAAAAACGAAGACGAGAAGTTCACAAGTCGAGACAGATAAATATCACTAGTATTCATGTACTTACCTCCTCGCCAAGACTTTATGATCACTAGAAAATAACACAAAATAACGGATAAGGGAAAAAAAACAAAACCAGGAGTCATTAACCAGTGTCACAAGTGGAATGCAAAACTAAAGGACAGATAAATACCACTCTTATTCATGCATTTACCTCCTCACTCTTGCCTTCATAATCACTAAAAAATAATACAAAAGGAGAAAATGCATGATGCTAATAGATCAGGAAAAGAAAAAACAGAACCAGCGTCATTAACCAGCAAGGACATATGATTCCCCATCCAAAGGCATCCTATCTATATTTGCTCTCTATTTACAAGGAAAATTAAGATTATGAAGGAGAATAATCAGCAGAGATATAGTGTCCATCCTATCGATGCAAAACTTTCAAATCAATTCAAAACATTGGATCAAAGGGCTTCTTCATGAAACTTTCATACCAAGAGCATGAAACAAGGTGGAGGGGGGAAAAGCACACCGCCATGTACAAGATAAAAATACAAAAACGAAGACGTCACAAGCGGCATGCAAAACTAAAGAATAGATAAATATCACTCGTATTCATACATATACCTCCTCGCTATTTCCTTCATGACCAGTAGAAAATAACACAAAAGAAGAAATCTTTATGCTTAGCGCTAATGGATCACGAAAAGAAATACAAAACCAACGTCCAGCATGGACTAAGATGGTTTACCCATCCAGAGGCATCCTATCTATATTTATGCTCTCTATTTATATGGAAAAGTTAAGATCATGAAGGAGAAAACAATCAACAAAGATATTGCGATCCTTCTTATCGATGCAAAAATTTCAAATCAATTGAAATCATTGGAACACAGGGCTTCTTTCATAACAAGAGCATGAAAGAAGTTGACAATATGGAGGTGAATAAAAAGCACGCTGCCATGCAAAAGAAATTGACAACACATTTCTCCATGTCACCATAGAAGATATCGAAGACAATAAAGAAAAACGAAGATGAAAAGTTCACAAGCGAAACGCAAAACTAAAGGATAGATAAATATCACTCGTATTCATACATTTACTTCCTTGCTCTTGCCTTCATGATCACTAGAAAATAACACAAAAGGAGTTTATGCATAGTGCTGGATCAGGAAAAAAGAAACAAAACCAACATCATTAACCAGCAAGTACTAAGATGGTTTACCCATCCAGAGGCATCCTATTTATATTTATGCTTTCAATTTACAAGTAAAAGTTAAGATCATGAAGGAAAAAATAATCAACAACGATTGTGATCCTTATCGATGCAAAACTTTCAAATCAGTGAAAACATTGGAACTAAGGAGTTTTTTTTATAACAAGAGCATGAAACAAGATGGAGGGGAATAAAAAGCATGACCGCAATGCACAAGAGATCAAAAACACATTCCTTAGAAGATATCGAGATAATCTTCATGTGTTTAGAAGCAAACAAATTATTCTTCTCATAGAATACTCCTAGCAAGATCTTTCCTTGTCATTGCTAAAGTTGACATAGTTATCCCAAGTGTTTTTGCAGAAAAGAATGCAATATAACTGTTTGGATTAGGTAATCATGCAAATGACGCTTGCAGTAGAATGTCTGAATAGAAAACTAAATTCATAACTGAAGAAGGCGGAGGCAACAGAACTTAAAGCCTATTTCGGAGTCCAAATAGGAAACTAAATGCATACCCGAAGAATAAGAACAAAGGATAACCCATTCAACAAAAATAGCAACACCAGAATCTACCAAACCTTCTTCTGTCAGGACAAATTTTCGAACACCCCCACACGCTCTAGCAAGAACAAGGCACATCAGAAGAAGCATACCCAATTGCAGTTGAACTATGATTATTAGAAGTGATAAGCTGATAGACGGGCCCATTCAGCAAACAACAACAACAACAACAAAGCCTTATCCCACTAGGTGGGGTCGGCTACATGGATCATACGACGCAATTCCGCTCTATTCGTTGATCCATGTTCATGAGATTTGACAGGATTTTACGCTGGCTGTCGGGGCCTAACACAAATAAAATAAAAAAAGAAAACAAGTGAAATTCAACAGATGACCCTACAAGGGAAGTAGCGTGACCATGAATTTGTTAAACATGGAATTAAGTAACAATCATTTGGTCAAAGCCTTTTTTGTCCTCTTTTCCTTTCTCATCTTTCAAGGGTTAAAGCTGGATGTTAGGACCTTAATAATACAATGAACACTTCTCAAAAAATAATAATAATACAATGAGCAACCACTTCGTAAGTATAACAACAACACAATACACTAAATTTATTAAGCACAAAAACAAATACTGACATCTGGAAAGTAACAAGTTGACATGAGTCATGACTGGTAAAATATCATACCAACATAAAAAAGAAAAATAATTTCCTGCAGCAGGGCATATACTTGCTGCACATTTACGAAGTCAGTGCATGGCAAACGAAACCTTTAAAAGGTAGACCTATAAATGAGCATTTAGTTCCCTGGTCAGCACAAGAAATCATCAATAAAATATATTTTGTATTCTGCATTTCAAATAAGCGATTTTTTTTTCTTGTCTGAATAAGAGTAAGCAAGTAATTAATCAAGTCTCGATCATATAGATAGAATTAAAAGTACAGATAAATCTCACAGAAAAAGTAGAGAGAAAGAGAAACTAGCATACAAGATTGTGCATGTCTTCAGTCATGCATAGCTCTCAACAAGAATTGTACGCAATAACCTAGATAGACAACATAAAAGAAATATTCCAACACCCACCAGCCAAAGGGAAACAACTATAGTACCACATTGAATGCCAGTAAAGATGAATGGAAGAAATGTATTAGTAAAGAAGGTGAAAACTTGCAACATAAGAGAAAGCAAAAATTGCAAGAGAACTCCTTCATCCTGTAGGAAGTAGCTTCATGCCTTGCAACATAAGAATTCAAATGCAAAAGAAAAAAATGCATAGGAATTTTTTAATATAATAGTTAATGACAATATTTTACCTTCTCTTTTGGCTTTTGCTTTTTTTCTTTCAGTCTGAGAAATGGCTAAAGCAAGTGTTTGAAAAAGTTACACTGATGTATTATCATTTAATATCAATCGTCTCTCAGCACATCTGCCTTATGAATTTCATTTAGCATATGACTATAGTTTAGCAAAACACATTACAAATGTTTGAGTAGTAGCCAAACATGAAAAGGAAGTTTACATCAAATGTTTGAGTATAGGAGAAGAATGTTGAATGGTAGATCACCCTCTCTATGTCAATATCAACTAAGATGGATAATTTCTATTACATAATTTTGCATGTGTCCTAGTCATGGGTCAAGGATTGTATCACTTGTCAAATGGCAGAAGCATAAAAAATGAATAAGACAGGTTGGAAAAGAAGCCACACTGTGGTGATTTAGCATACGCAAGCATCTTATACAAATTCATGTTAATAGAATGAATAATGAACATACATCATTTAACAATGCATTTGAGTTGCCTGATTTATATCTATATTCTGTCGACTGACATAATGGAAAAATTGACAAGTAACAATTTTTTTTTTTGAGAAGTAACAACAACTATGCAAAGAGACAAGTTGTGAGAGGAATACACCTCGGAGTTCAGGAATCACTCCGAGAATACATGAGGCTTGATAAATAATTAAAGCGTCCACAAGCTCACCGTAGTATAATACCACTGAAAGTGTGAGCCATCATCTTCATAACCACTCCCAAGGCGAGAAAAATGATCCGATTTCACAGATACTCTGCAAGAAAAGGCCTTATGAAGTAAGCTACATATCAAGGACTTGAAGAATACTTAACAGATGTAGAGTGGATTTGCTATTCACCTTCTTGGGTCGACACCTCCACGAGCAAGAATCCTGCCTTCATAAGGCGAGATGCTGCGCGGGCCACATCCCTAACCTAATCGACGCATTCCTGACAAAATCAAGAAAATTTCATCAAATTCGTGCAAGAATGGGTTTAAAAAGACGGCGGAAGAATAAGCAATTGCATCACATGTAGCATAAAGAAAAGAAAGAATTAGGCCTCACTTGTGAAAGCAGAGTTCGATTGTCTGCAGGCGGAAGAGGGCGTCGCCGTGGGCGACGGAGATGTGGACCTTGAGGGCGTGGCCATACTTGGACGGGCTGCGGAGGCGGGAGAGAACGGGGGCGGTCGCAGGTGGGCGATGCCAGGGCGAGCGCCGGGGGTTTCGTCGACCGCCATGCCCCGAGGCTGCAGGCGGAACTTGGAAGGATGCGAGAGCACTGTCGACGTGAAGACGAATCCTGATCGCGGATTGGAGGGGAAAGGAGGAGAGCAGCTCAGAAGGTGTTTGCGAAGTTGTACCTGTGACGTCGCCGGCGGATGAGAGCAGCTCAAAGTTGTACCTGTGACGTCGCCGGCGGCGGCGGAGACGGAAGAAGGAATGAGACGCGAGGATGAGGACAATGAGGACGGGGGCGAAGAGGTTGGTATGGATTTGAAACGTTTCTTGAGGCAGTTGGAACAACTAAATATTGATGAACTTAAATTATATATATATATATATATATATATATATATTAGCAATTAATTAAAAACTGACTTATTTTTTCATATTACATCTTGAATATTTTATTTTTATTAAGATGTGTGGAGTCAAAAAAATATTTCACACACAAAATAACAATTGCATGTTCTATAACTCTCAAAAAATTTCAAATGTAAGGAGTTCCGATGTATTATCGTAAAAAAATCATTCTAGTTTATAAACTTTAATCATTCTAGCAAAAAAAAAAAAAATCATTCTACAAGATAATGTATATTATGCGCCGGGTGTTATAATGTATACTTAGTGCGGATACATGTAATTCTTTTATTTAATTATAACTATCATCTTATATTTTTTTATTCCATTACAAAAAGAGGCTAAAAAAATATGAAAAAAAAAGAATATGTAAACCTAAAATAGGTCCACACATATGGACTCATCCTTGATTGATAAATCAATGGTGATCCTTGATAAATATTTTTTTGACTGAATTTAACATGGATTTAATACTACCATTAATTTGTAAATCAATGGTAGCTCATATATGTGGATTCATCTTGAATCCACACAATTCTCAATCCCTAAAAATATATAAGTTCAAAAATGAAAACAAGTGAAAATAACTCCCATCGGTGAGAATTAACTTATAATATTTGTTGGTGCATTATTGACTGTAACGTATTTCTTAGTTAATTCGCCCTTAACTTTTACTTCTTCAATCCTTTCATAAGTCGATTTTTTAACAAAAAATCTAAATGAGAATTTGTAGAGAACATTATTATGCAGAAAAACTACTATCTTTAATTGTGACATTTATAAAGATATGAAAAGAAAGTCTAGATTTGTTTCTTCTTCACTTCCATTATTATCCACGGAACAAAACAAAATTAAAATAAATAAAGGTGCAATTAATATTTGTTGGTGCATCATTGTAAGGTATTTCTTATTAATTCGCCCTCAACTTTTAATCCATTGCATAGAAGTTGATAAATCAAATTTTTGTAACTTTATAAATCAATTCTTTTAATAAAGAATTAAATTGAGAATTTGTAGAAAAAAATATTATGCATAAAGAAACTGCCTATTCTTCAATTGTAGCATCTACAGAGATCTCGGGCTTATTTCTTCTTCACTTTCATTATTATCCATAGAACAAAGCAAATTTAAATTAAGTGATCATCTTGACGTAACTTTAGTCAGTATAAAATAGGTTCTATGAATATATATTCTGACTTGGCATAATTTCCTGAGTATAATCCTTTCAAATCAATCTCATTTGTCAGTATGTACTTTACCTATTTCTTAGCAAGACGCATAGCATCAATACTCTATGTCATCCATGATTGAGTCTATTTTATATGTTCATCCATGATTTTGATTCATTAGAAGTCATTGCCTTTATGTAAATAATATGATCTTTACAATCCTCTAGATCAATATGGAAAGATTAACACGAAAATCTTGCACTCATACAATATATAATTGTGCAAATTACGTCTGTGGTTTCTTGTTGCATGATTATACTCGTGAAAATAATAGATTACTCGACTACTTTCAAAGGTATAATAAATATCATACACAATTTCAACTCCCACTGCACAGTGTATTTCCAAAGTTAGACTCCACCATTTTATAACATTTTCATCTCTAAAAAAGTTAGCATCTCATTTCTAAATGAGACCTCTATATAGGTGGAAGAATATATATATCCTTTGAACTATCATAATATCTAATAAAATATGTATATTATCGTCCTCAAGTCCAACTTGTCTCCAAACTAGCTAGGAATTAAGTCATGCCACCATATATAACCTACATCTCTGATATGACTATTCATGTGTGAGAAATATAAGGCATGCCTCATGCATCCTTCTCCCATTAGGAGACTCAACGTCCTTCTTGAATGATTGCAGCACACCATATACAAAGGCTCGTGTGGATTGACTCTAATAACATATGTAACATCTTTGCACTTGAATATGATATTATCCTCTTTGAGCCTTGTGTCACCTGCCACCTTAAGCACATATTTTGGGATGTGGCAGTCATGTCATGTCTCAAATGTTCCAAAGCTACATCCGAAGGTTTTGAGAGGAGAAGCATCAGTAATCCAATGAGCAGGGGTCAAGTAGGAGCCTCGGCAAAGATTTGGTACATGCCACTATGTTTGGGACATGCCTAGGATGTAATGGCATGCAGAGAGTGCCACCACTCACTTTGGTAGCCTAGGCAATATCGTCCCAAGATGTATCTACCTGTCCTAAATGGTGGATCATCGAGGATGATCAGCAACAACAATCTTCCGATGAGAAGCCTCTGGGACAAGAGGTTTGGCAGCAACAACAGTTGGGATGCAACGACACGCACTACAAGAATTTTGTGATTTTTCGACCGTCCCAATCACCCAGTGATCTCGACAAATGGCAGACGATTAGGGAATATGTTACGTGGCCAAGTGGATCCCAGAGTAATAGGGATAGGAGGAGAACTATCCGAGTGTAATCCTTGATCAGGCCTACGTGTAGGAGTTTTTGCTACAATCATGGTAATCATGGAGGAATGCCTCATAGGAAGGATTAGTGGAGTTAGATAGGGTGGAAATTAGTATAGCTCTTATATAGAGTTTTTATCTATCCGACGGTGAAGAATATCACAAAGCTTCCCCCATACCTAAGTGTTTCTATTTTGTGCATCGTGTGCCAATTTCGTTTGTATGTGTGAGTGAATGTCCCATGAACATCCCAGGAAGGTTGCTTGGAGCTTTAGAAGAACTAAGGCCGCACACCGAGGTTTCTAGGAGTGAAAAGGGTGTGACAACATGGTATCATAGCTAGGTTTCACAATGATGTCAAGAGAAGGTCAGGGACTTACAACTCATGACTGATAGTTGGAGACCGGGATGGTCACATGCGATGGCGCTGATGGTCACATAGGGAGAAGAAGTGAATACGATCCCAATCCAAGGATCCTATTGTTCATAATTTGCGTGATTGTTTGAAATTTGGAGATGGTTACGGAACAATAGGGCAGCCTTGGGGATAGGCAAGGCCATGTGGGATCTTTAGAAGGCGAGACTTTCTTTCCTGGAAGAAGACATGGAGAACAAGCTGAAGGCGTTGGAGGCCGACCACCTACTGATTTGGTGTCACCTCTTTGACTCATGGAACTACAACCGAAGGCCATCTTGTTAACTGGTCAAAAACGAATAAGTACACGATGACGTGCATAAGGAGATGACCATCAATGACTTCTTATGGTGTTTTTGAGAAGGGTTTGAAGACTAGTAAGATCATGATGGGACTTAAGCCATGGGCTGTTGAGAAGGTCACGACCATAAAGGAGGCTTTTGATTGTGGCCGAAGCCCTCATCGAATATAAGGTGAACAAGAACCTTAGTGGGGCCAAGGACAAAGATAAGTGACAAGGCCCACACATGTGGTAAGAAGGGTGACAAGAAGGACAAGAAGGAAAAGAGGGTGACTACTTGGTGACACCAAGAAAACGGTGAAGTGCTATGTCTGTGGGGGATTGCACTACGCAAGAAAGTGCGATCACAAAACTAGCTTGGCTGCCATGGCCTCTACCTCCAACAAAGGAGGAGCTGCTCACATGGGATCAATCATGGCCCTATTAACTCCAGTCGCAACATTTCCAACCAAACACATGAAGAGGGCCACAAGGGCCTGATGCTCGTGGAGACCATGATGAACGGACACCATGGCCGCCCTAGTGACACCAGGGCAACCCACAACTTCATGGCGGCACAAGAGGCATTGTGCCTTGGCATCATCCATGCCAAAGAGGTACCTATTGCTGTTGGGAGATGAAGACGGTGAACACCATGTCCCAACTGATCCTTGGGGTGGCCAAAGAGGTACCTATTATTGTTGGGAGTTAGGAGGGCGCAATCAATATCACCATCATTAATAGCATAGAATTCATGGATGTTTTTCTTGAGGTAAGAGTGACCTAGAAGGGATTGCATTTATTGTCTCAGGAGGCAACACATGAAGTGCCCATGACAACCAAGGGCTTGTTTGGTTAAACTTATAAGTCAATAAGCAGTTTTAAAGATATCTCCATGTTTGGTAACTGACAAAAAGAGCAGATAAACATTTATTTTAACTTCTTATAAGTTAGAAAAAATAAACTAGGAGACCTAGCTTATTTTGTGTGAGAAAAAAAGTTGATCCGTTTGATGAATGAATGTATTTTACCCTTATAATATACATAATTTTCTTCATGTATTTCATTTATCATAATATTAAGGACTTTTTTTTATCATTTTACTAAAATAATAACTTATAAATTTTTTATTACTAAACACATAATTGTTTATTTTTTAAAACCAGTCTCAGCCAACTAAGTCATCAGCACTTCAACTTATCAACTATTTTGTAGCAGCTAAGCCAAACGGGCCCCAAGTCCCAAATTCTCTCAGACATGCAATTGCGCAATGCGTGCACCGAAACGAAGTCACGTACTTGGTGACCTTGAAGTTGAACGAGACCAGCCATGGACAGGAGTACCGAAGGAAGTTAGGAGGCTTTTGGAACACTACAAGGACGTGTTGCCTCCAAAAAGCTGCCGAGTAAACTTTCTCCTAGTTGAGAAATGGGTGCCTGGTGCCAAAGCACCGGTCATGGGGTTGTGCTGCATGGCACCGCCTGAGCTAGAAGAGCACAAACATCTAGGTGAGTTGTTAAAGGCAGGGTTCATCAGGCCATCAAAGGAATCCTACGGTGTCAGCCCTATTCCATAAGATTACGCATGTGCATCAACTACGTAGCACTCAACAAACTCACAATGCACAACAAGTACCCATGTGCCGTCAGGTATGATTCATACGAGTCACTGGCTCTTTGGCCTTACGAATGCACTGACGATCTTTTGTACTCTAATGAATATAAGATCTTCCACCCATTGTTGGACAAGTGTGTGATGATCTACCTCAATGATATTGTGGTGAACTCTAAGAATCTTGCTTTTAATCATTTAGGATAATTTCACGTCGTTAGCCCTTTGGTACAATGGAAAACTTTTAACATTCTACTAAAATTCATAATAAATAAAACTTTGTTTTAATCATATATAATCTTTTTCAACTAATAAGTCATGGAACCTAAATGAACTTCAGTAGATAGCATCAATGTGCTAGAACTTATTCGGCCTAAGCATGAGCTTGAGCTGTCATTCATCAATTAATCTTGGTTATTTGTACAAATTCAAAATGTAGAGTTTCCAGTTAGAGTATGTAAAGGTCATGTAATTACATTCATGATACTACATGTACTTACATTCATGAACCTTACATGACATTCATGTAACATTCCGCAACATAATGTCACGCTTAACTTCATATCCATCATCCGCAAGTAATGCAATAGAAACATACATTCATATTTATAAATAATTACTTATTTCATT
The DNA here is from genome assembly GCA_030549335.1 of Pontederia crassipes. NCBI lineage: Eukaryota > Viridiplantae > Streptophyta > Magnoliopsida > Commelinales > Pontederiaceae > Pontederia > Pontederia crassipes. The sequence continues at coordinate 39,255,578 of CM060184.1, read as the reverse complement.
TTTCATTGTCATGTAACTTAGGAATTCCTTTATACTTCTTCACTTCTTTCATACTACATTTCTTCAGGTTTGCTTTAGATCTTCATTGATTATTCATTTTTTCTTTATTATGTGATCTTTCATGTGTCATCTTCATATTTCATCTTTATCACCTATCTTCATAAGTCATATCTTAAAAACACACATCATAATAGGGAGAGACTTTATTCTTACTCATCTTTAGGAATACACACTTTTGTCCCTTAGAAAGTACATACATAGATGCAGGACTTTAATTCTCAGGCTTAGGTCCCCTTGCTCTGGACTTTATCTTTACTCCATCTTAAGTTTCTTTGTTATAAGATATTTTCAACTTCAACTTCACTTTCATTCACATCTTTGATCGAGCAATAGTTGGAGAATTATGTCAACATCATCACATTGACTAACTAGGCTACATCCTTAAGCGCATCATAATAGCGAGAGACTTTATTTTAAGAAATATGCACACATGATAGTGAAGAACTTTATTCCAATAGATACACACACTTTCTAATAAGGAACTTCGTTCCATGAGAAGCAAGACTAAACATAGATGCAAAACTTTACTTCATGGGCTTAGATCCCTTTTAATATACACAGATGCAAGACTTTGCCTCCCGCCATCGATACAAAGACATTCTTTAACTTTAGGTGCATTATGCTTTGCAATACATCAATCATTCTTTATTTTTTAGCCTAATTATGACTAAACGTGCATTTTGTGTATCTAAGTGTCATATACATTCATCAAGCATCAATCCATTGCATAAATACTTTAAAAAATAAGTTTAAATATATCATATGTTCTTATTTCGATCGGTCATGACCGTGACGAGATAGTAACGCCCATGACCGTGGGCGTGAAAGCCCTACTTCCACGTCCTTGGCGCGCTCGTGTCACGACCGTGGGCATGAAAGCCCTACTTCCACGTCCTTGGCGCGCCCGTGTCATGACCGTGTGTGAGACCATGGACCCACACCCTCACGCTCACGGTCATGACCAAGGTGGTCACGTCCGTGACAAAATCTATCACGGGGTGAGTGAGACCTTTGGCTTTCACTACGCGCTCACGGGCTTGTCACGACTGTGAAGGGTCTTGGAAATCGATATTTCGCTCGATTTTTCATAGATTCTCATGCATAAACTTTTCAGAATTCATATGCAACATCTTAAAACATATAAAAATCATACAATCTATGACTTCTTATAGATCTAGTGTTTCATTATCCCATGTAGATCTAAACATAAATTTCATTTACAACTTTTCATATCTAATAAATCATCATGCATCCCTCAATTACAATCCATTATGAGAACAAGAAAAGGGTTGGATCCCCTTTTTCTTCCTCAACATTAATCATCTTTCCCTTGACCATGCCATCTTTTTCCTCTTCTTAGATTGCGGTCGTCGCATGTAAAAAATAACAAAAAAGAGAAGAGGGAGGATTTAGGGACTTTTTATAAAGTATAGTCTAGGTTTATTAGGGACCATTTGGCAAGTGAATTGGAGTTCCTCCGAATTCTAGGTGGATACATGGTGTGTTTGGATGGAGTAAAATTTAATGATGAGAAATTAGATAGTTGATATGATAAAAAAATGTGGTGTGACTGAATTAAAAATATGTATTATAAATATAAAATTATTAAAAAATTTAAATAAATAAAAGGAACGTGTTCCTTATCTTCTACACCATCATATCTTCATCCAACTATTTAAGAGATAAACTTTGGTTCAATCGTGAATCGTTGGATAAAGATTTGGTGGTGTAAAAAATGTGAGAAAACCACCAAAATTAAGTCCAATTTAAATACATGATATATATTTAAAACATTTAGTTAAAAATTATATTATTTAAATATAAAAAATCATTTTAAAATTATTTAATGAAATATTAAAAAATATAATAAAATAATACATAATAAATAATATTATATTAATCCTTTATTATATTAAATTTTATATATAATAAATTAATTAATTTATAATAAGAAAGATTTAAAAAGAAATTGATAAGAGAAAAAAAGTTTGAAAAAAAGCAAAGTGTCAAATCTAAAAAAAAAAGTGAAAACACAAAAAAAGGAATAGGTGCCTGTTCCATTTTGGTGGAACCGATGTTTGGAACTTGTTCCGCCTCGAAACCGGGCCACATGGAATCAGGTGGTGGTTCCATTCGCCAAACAACCCTTAGGACCCGTTCAGTAATGCAACCGTGGATCAAGGGTCGGTTCCACCAACTTTCGTCAAGCACGGTCAGAATCGTGGGCTAAAATCGGGGCCTCACGTGACCCCGATTGATGCTCTAGTTCCACCTTTTTAGTGGAACCAAAGCACTGTAGCAAATGAGAGTTTTTTTCTTAATGTCACTCTTTTTATTTGGGCTTTTCTTTTCTTTTCTCACATTTTGCCCTTATAAAATAATTTATTTATATTATACAAAATATTAATAACAAAGAATTAATATAATATAATTTCTTTCTTATTATTTTATTTAAAATTTTAAAATTTTCATTAATTATAATTAATTTACAAAATGTTTTTATATTTAAATAGTATATTTTTTAACGAAATTTTTTACAATAAAAAATTATTTTTAAAATTCTAAAATTATACTTCATAATTACAATAATAATTTTTAATTCAAAATTCATCCATCATATCAATTTTTTTCTATCACATGAACGCTTTGATTCCTCATCATGACATTCCATCCATTCAAGCACACCTCGAATTAATTTGTCAATTCAGCTATTCATAAGAACTTAGGAAGAACTACGTTTTCATTTCCCTTAAAATTTCCTCCAAATGACTTAAATACTTTATTTAAAAATTAAGATTGTTATACATGGCAACCCATTTTATTACTACAAATAATTATTTTGTTTACAATTAAAAAAATAAAGGGAGTGGTTGCAGCCCCTGCCACCTCACGTGAGGGTGGTGCTGCTCCCTACCCACCTACCCAAAGAAGACAAGGTGGGTGGCCATGGGAGGGATGTGGGACAACATTAAATAACCGAGTGGAGTTTTGGTTGATCAAAGAAAAATATGAGAGAGAAAATAACACAAAACAAGAAATCTTTATGCAGCTCATGGAAAGAAAAAAAAAATCTAACGTCCAACAAGGACTAAGATGGTTCACCATCGAGAGGCATCCTATCTATATTTATGCTCTTTATTTAAGAGAGAAAATAATCAATAATTCCCGATCCATGCAAAACTTTCAAAACAGTTGAAAATATTGGAACACAAGGCTTCTTTCAAAACAAAAGCATGAATGGAGGGGAATAAAATGTAGACCGCCATGCACAAGAAATCAACTAACACATTTCTCCATATCACTATAACATATCAAAGACAAGATACGGATGACACCCTAACTTGGTGCTCATCCTTCTTCTCCTCAAAAAAAAAAAATCAAAGACAAGATAGAAAAATGAAGACGAAAAGTTCACAAGAAAAATGCAAAATTAAAGGACAAATAAATATCATGTGTATTCATGCATTACCTCCCCGCTTATGCTTTCATGATCACTAGAAAATAACACAAAAGGAGAAATTTTTATGCTTCACGTTAAAGCTTGATATTGTTATATGATGATCATTTTGAGAAGCTTGTATACTAAAATTGTGTTGTGAAACAATTATGCTACTTATTATAATTTGTTTTATGAATAGTTAACTTATTAATATATATATGTACATTTATATGTATATGTACATTTTTGTACGTACTTTACTTTCATTGAAAAAATTGTCATACTTCATACTCAGTGGGTAATTGTGTTGCATCTGTACCTACTTTTATTGAAAAAATTGTCACATTTCATACATGAACATTTATGGGCATGGCAAGAGTCACTTCAAGCAACAAATGATCCCATGATATACATGGCGACCCATTTTATTACTATTTTGTTTAAAATAAAAAAGATAACGGGAGTGGCTGCAACTCCCCGTGGTGTTGCTCCCACAAAAAGGTGGGTAGCCGTCAAAACAGTGAGGGACGAAAATTAAATAGAAAATAATGAAGGGAAGTTTTCATTGATCAAAGAACATTAAATAGAAAAATATTTACTAGCAATAGCACAAAACAAGGAGAAATCTTTATGCTTAGCGCAAATGGATAAGGGAAAGAAAAAACAAAACTAGCATCATTAACCAATAATGATATGAAACATCCAGTTCAGATTAGATAGCTTAAATGAAGGTGCACGAGTTTTTACCTATATTTCATGATTTTCCTTACATCTCTTGAGATTTTACTCCTTTTTCCCTCCCATTTCTCCCTCTTTCGATCCAAGGCACCCTCGCTGATGATCCACTCCTTCTCTCTCCCCCTTTCTCCCTCTTTAGATCTAGGGCCCCCTCGCCGACGATCCATACAATCAATGAGGGCTCCGATGGTCTGCTTCCCTCTAGCCTCTCTCGTGATCTCTCGATCTCTCTCCTCCTCCATCGAGAAAATCCCTATCCGCGAGGGGATTTGTCTCCTCCTCCTTCGCCGACAATGTTGTCACCAACAACCATGGGAAGACACAAGAGAAGGCAACCACAGAGACAAACGGTGATGTCTAAGGCCCTCACAAGATGAGAGCAATGATCTAGGAGCGGACGACAATCGAGGGCTACATCGCGAGAGCCGCAAGCTCCGGAAGCATTGACTCCTCCCATCACCTCCTCCTTTGTCGATGACGCCAACTATGACGAGCAGGAGAAGTTGATGACGAGAGAAAAGAGACATCCTGGGAGGCACACGACCATGACATTGAAGGCCCTCGCGGGATGAGAAAGGAGGGAGGGAGGGTGTGTTCATATCGCAAGATGAATCTCAATCATTGAATCAGATTTTGACGGCATCCGATGAGATCTAATCTGATCATATCTGAGTCACGACTATCTAAATGGTTGAAATATTATTTCGGTGTCCATTTTACCATATATATTACATATATATAATTAATATATATTTCCAGATCTGTACCTTAATTTTCTTAAAAAAATTGTCGTACCTAGTACTCGCACCTGTACCTACACAACATACACTAACACTTTTAGGCATCACACGAGTCACTGCAAGCAACAAACGACCTCATGATACATGGTGACCCATTTTATTAGTACAAATATTATTCTATTTAAACTTGAAAAGAAAAAAGATTAAGGCTGTGGTTGCACATATTCATGCACGAGTCACTCATGCATTTACCTCCTCGCTCTTGCGTTCATGAAAAATAACACAAAGGAAAAAAATCTTTATGCATAGATCCATCGGATTAGGGAAAGAGCTAATGGATCAAGGAAAGAAAAAGAAAAACCAATGTCATTACTCGTACAAGGAAAATATTAGATCATGAACGAGAAAATAATCGGCAGAGATATTGTGATCCAATGAGTTGAACTCCAATGAACACTTTCCAATAAGTTGAAATCCAATGAACACAAGGATTCTTCCATAACAAGAGCATGAAAACAAGATGGAGGGGAATAAAAAGCATACAGGCATGCTCACAAGATCAACAACACATTTCTCCATGTCACCCTATCTTGGGCGGAAAACAAGATAGAAAAATGAAGACGAAAAGTTCACAAGTGGAATGCAAAGCTAAAGGACAGATAGAAAATAACAGAAAAGAAGGAGAATATTTATGCTTAGCTCTAATGGACCAGGAAAATAAAAAAAAACAAGTATCATTAAGCAGCAAGGACTAATATGGTTTACCCATACAGAGGCACCCTAACTATAGATCATGAAGGAGAAAATAATTCAGCAGAGATTGTGATCCTAACTATAGATGCAAAACTTTTAAATCAGTTGAAAACGTTGGAACACAACTTCTTTCGTAACAAGAGAATGAAACAAGATAGAGGGGAATAAAAGCACACCTCCATGCGCAATAGATCCCCAACACATTTCTCCATGTCGTCATAGAAGATAACGAAGACAAAATAGAAAAAGTGACAGATAAATATCACTCAAAGTTCACAAGCAGAATGCAAAACTAAAGCAAAGATAAATACATCACACAAATTCAAGCATTTTCCTCCTCCCTCTTGCCTTCATGATCGCTAGAGATTAATACAAAAGAAGGTAAAATCTTTAAGCTTAGCGCTAATGGATAAGGGAAAGAAAAAACAAGATCACCATCATTAACCAACAAGAACTTGGATGGTTTACCCATCTAAAGGCATCCAATCCATGTTTATGCTCTTTATTTACAAGTAAAAGTCAATATCATGAAGGAGAAAACATCCAAGACATTGCCAATCCTTTCTATCGATGCAAGACTTTCAAATCAGTTGAAAACATTGGAACACATGGCTTCTTTTCATAAACTAGAGCATGAAACAATATGGAGGCGAATAAAAAAGCACATCACCGTGCAGAAAAGATCAACAACACATCTTTCCCTATCAACTTAGAAGATACCAAAGACAATTTAGAAAATCAAAGATGAAAAGTCCACAAACGGAATGCAAAAATCAAAGGACAGATAAATAATCACTCATATGCATTTACCTTCATAATCACTAGTAAGGACTAATATGATTTCCCATCCAAAGGCATCCTATCTATATTTATGCTCTCTATTTACAAGGAAAAGTTAAAATCATGAAGGAAAAAATATTCAGCAGAGATATAGTGATCCATCCTATCGATGCAAAACTTTCAAATCAATTCAAAACATTAGAACATAGGGGTTCTTCCATACCAAAAGCATGAAACATGACGAAGGGTGAAAAAGGACATTTCAGATATCAACAGGACATTTCTCCATGCCATCCTTTCTTTGGTGGAAGATATCGAAGATAAGATACAAAAAAAAAAGACGAGAAGTTCACAAGTGGCATGTAAAACTAAAGGAAAGATAAATATAACTCATATTCATGCATATACCACCTCGCTATTTCGTTGAGGAACTTAACTGAAAATAACACAAAAGGAGAAATCTTAATGCTTGGCATTAATGGATCGCGGGAAGGAAAAATAAAACCAGCGTCCAACAAAGACTAAGATGGTTTTCCATCCTGAGGCATCCTTATATTTATGCTCTCTATTTACAAATAAAAGTTAAGATCATGAAGGAGAAAATAATCAGCAAAAATATTGTGATCCTTCCTATCAATGCAAAAATTTGAAATCAATTGAGAACATTGGAACAGAGGGCTTCTTTCATAACAAGAGTATAAAACAATATGGAGGGGAATAAAAAGCATACCGCCATGCACAAGAAATCAACAACACATTTCTCCATGTCACCATAGAAGATATCGAAGACAATAAAGAAAACTAAGACAAAAAAATTCACAAGCGGAATGCAAAACTAAAGGACAAATAAATATCACTTGTATTCATGCATTTACCACCTCTCTTTTGCCTTCATGATCACTAGAAAATAGCACAAAAGAAGAAGAAATCTTTATGCAAGTACTAAGATGGTTTACCCATCCAGAGGCATCCTAATTATATTTATGCTCTCAATTTACAAGTTAAGATCATGAAGGAAAAAATAATCAGCAGAGATTGTGATCCCTCTTATCAATGCAAAACTTTCAAGTTAGTTGCATTAAGAATATAAAATCATTGATGTTGCTCTTTCTAACAGCTTAAGCTTTTAAGAAAATGGGTTAGCACATCAAATTCATGGTATTAGAGCTTATGTTCTCAATTTACAAGTTAAGATCATGAGAAAAAAATAAGCAGAGATTGTGATCCTTCTTATTGATGCAAAACTTTCAAATAAGTTGTGTTAAGAATATAAATTCATTGATGTTGCTCTTTCTAACGGATTAAGCTTTTACGAAAAGGGGTTAGCACATCAAATTCAACATGGAATTAGAGCTTAAGCTTTTGTTAAAAGAATATTTTCCTCCCTTAGTTATTGTCCATGCGGTGGGTTAGATTAAATCAAAATTGTCACATGCCCACAGGTAAAGGGGAGTGTTAAGAATATAAAATTATTTATGTTGCTCTTCTTAATGGCTTAAGCTTTTAAGAAAACTGATTACACATCAAATTCAACAAATTGAAAATATTGGCGCTAAGGGGTTTTTAGAATGAAACAAGATGGAGGGGAAAAAGAACTTAAAGCCTATTTCAGAGTCCAAATAGAAAACTAAATGAAACCTGAAGAATAAGAACATCAAAATCAGAATAAGAACATTAGAAACTATCAGGATCGCCCATTCAACAAAAATAGCAACACCAGAATCTACCAAACCTTCTTCTTTGAGGATCGCCCAGTCAGCAAAATAAAATAAAAAAGAAAACGACTGAAATTCAACAAATGACCCTACAAAGGAAGTAGCATGACCATGAATTTGTCAAACATGGAATTAAGTAACAAGCATTTGTAAGAAAAAGGTCAAAGCCTTTTTGTTCTCTTTTCCTATCTCATTTTTCAAGGATTAAAGCTGGCGTTAGGACCTTAATAATACAATGAGAACTTCTCAAAAAAAAAAAAATGAGAAACCACAATAGTCGTAAGGATAGCAACAACACAATACACTAAATATATTAAGCACAAAAACAAGTACTGACATCTGGAAAGTAACAAGTTGACACAGTTAATGACTGATAAAATTTCAAACCAACATAAAAAAGAAAAAGAAAATTCCTGCAGCAGGGCATATACTAGCTGCACATTTACAAAGTGAATGCAAGGCAAAAGAAACCTTTAGAAGGTAGACATGCAAATGAGCATTTAGTTCCCTGGTCAGCACAAGAAATCATCGTTAAAAAATATTTTGTATTCTGCATTCGCAATAAGAGATTTTTTTTTTCTGAATGAGAGTAAGCAAGTAATTAATCAAATCTCGATCATATAGATCCAAAAAAAGGTAAAGATGAACCTCACTGAAAAAGTAGAGAGAAATTTTCCTTATAAAGAAAAAGAAAAAAAATTGCAAAAGATATGATGCGAGAATTCAAATGCAAAAGAAAAAAAAACATGCATAGGACTTTTGAGTGTAACAGGTAATGACAGTATCGTACCTTCTCTTTTGGCTTTCGCTTTTTCTTCAGTCTGAGAAATGGCACAAGCAAGCATTTGAAAAGATTTACACTGATGTATTATCATTTAATATGATTCGTCTCTCAGCATTACATCTGCCTTATGAATTGCTTTTAGCATCACCATATGACTATAGTTTAGCAAAACACATCACAACTGGAGTAGTAAAGTTAACTAGCCAAAAATAAAAGAAAGTCCTCTACATCAAATGTTTCAATATAGAAGAATGCTGAAAGGTATATCACCCTTTCTATGTCAATATCAACTATTACATAATGTTGCATGTGTCCTATTCCTGTGGGCCAAGGAATGTAATCTCAGTTGCCAACTGGCAGAAGCACAAAAAATGAATAAGACAGGTTGAAAAAGACAATCACACTTTGGTGATTTAGCATACAGGATAAACCTCACCGAAAAAATAGAGAGAAATTTTCCTTTTAAATTTTCAGACAAACTAACATACAGGATTGTGCATGTCTTCAGTTATGCCTATCTCAACAAGAATTATATGCAATAACCAAGATAGATAACGTAAAAGAAATACTCCTACACCACCTGCCAAAGGGAAACAACTCTATTACCACATTGAACTCCAGTAAAGATGAATGGAAGAAATGTATTAGTAAATATTAGAAGGTAAAAACTCACAAAAGAAGAGAAAGCAAAAATTGCAAGAGAACTGCTTCGTCCCGTAGGATGTAGCTTCATATCCTGCAACATTTGATACGAGAATTCAAATGCAAAAGAAAAAAAAATGCATAGGACTTTTGAGTAATGACAATATTTTACCTTCTCTTTTGGCTTTTGCTTTTTCTTTCAGTCTGAGAAATGGCTCAAGCAAGTGTTTGAAAAGATCTACACTGATGTATTATCATTTATTATCATTCATCTCTCAGCATTACATTTGCCTTATGAATTGCTTTTAGCATCACCATATGTCTATATTTAGCAAATCACACTACAAACTAATAACCAGAGTAGTAAAGTTAACTAGCCAAAAGATAAAAAGGAAGTTGTCTATATCAAATGTTTGAATATAGGAGAAGAGTGCTGAATGGTATATCACCCTTTCTATATCAATATCAACTATGATGTACAATTTGTATTACATAATTTTGCATCTGTCCTGAATCATGGGTCAAGGATTGTAATCTCATTTGTCAACTGGCAGAAGCACAAAAAATGAATAAGACAGGTTGGAAAAGACAATCACACTGGTGATTTAGCATACGGGATAAACCTCACAGAAAAAGTAGAGAGAAATTATCCTTATAAAATTTCAGAGAAACTAACATACAAGATTGTGCATGTCTTCAGTTATGCCTATCTCAACAAGAATTATCCGCAATAACCAAGATAGATACCGTAAAAGAAATACTCCTACACCCACCTGCCAAAGGGAAACAACTATAGTACCACATTGAACGCCAGTAAAGATGAATGGAAGAAATGTATTAGTAAATATTAGAAGGTGAAAACTCGCAAAAGAAGAGAAAACAAACATTGCAAGAGAACTCCGTCGTCCTGTAGGAAGTAGCTTCATACCCTGCAACATATGATAGAATTCAAATGGAAAAGAAAAAAAACGTGCATAGGACTTTTGAGTATAACAGTTAATGACAATATTTTACCTTCTCCTTTGGCTTTTGCTTTTTCTTTCAGTCTGAGAAATGGGTCAAGCAAGTGTTTGAAAAGATTTACACTGATGTATTAACATTTGTCTCTCAGCATTACCTCTGCCTTATGAATTGCTTTTAGCATCACTATATGACTATAGTTTAGCCTTGCAAAAGAAGAGGGTGAGTGTTGCCTACATTAAGGTAATACAAGATATGTACGATGGGGCATTGACTAGGGTTAGGACACCCGGAGGTGAGACAAATGAATTTCCTATAGGAATTGGCCTACATCAAGGATCAGCTTTAAGCCCGTATCTATTTAACTTAGTTGTTGATGCTATAACCGAGAGTATCACAAAGGATGTACCTAGTGCATACTATTTGCGGATGATATAGTGCTTTTAGCGGATTCAAGAGAAGAGATTAATACAAAATTGGAAATATGGAGAAATACGTTGGAGTCAAAGGGTTTTCGTTTAAGTAGGAATAAAACAGAATATATGCATAGCAATTTCACAAATAAACAACTTAGAGACGATTTGAAAGTTAGGCTAGGGGAGGATATAATTCCTCAAGTGATAAAGTTTAAATATTTAGGATCAATTGTAAGACAAGATGGTGAGATTGATGACGATGTTAATCATAGAATTCAAGCTGGTTGGTGTAAGTGGAGGAAAGCCACCGGAGTTCTTTGTGATAGAAAAGTACCCAATAAAGTTAAAGGAAAATTCTATCGTACTGTTATAAGGCCAGCAGTGTTATATATTAGTGAATGTTGGGCTATGAAGGGACAACATGAACGTAAAGTGGGGGTAGTCGAAATGAGGATGTTGAGATGGATGTGTGGTCATACAAGATTAGATAAGATTAGGAATGACCATATACGTGAACGAGTCGGAGTGGCTCCTATTAGTGAGAAAATGGTAGAGAATCGTTTGAGATGGTTTGGTCATGTTCAAAGAAGACTATTAGATGCGCCAGTAAGAAGAGTAGATCAAATAATCCGGAGTCCGATTAAAAGAGGGAGAGGGAGGCCAAGACGGAAACTTGACGAACTAATAGAGCAAGATCTATTGGTGAATAATATACCGAAAGATTTGGTTACTAATAGAGCGGAATGGCGTCGCATGATCCATGTAGCCGACCCCACCTAGTGGGATAAGGCTTTGTTGTTATTGTATATGACTATAGTTTAGCAAAACATATACAAACTAATAACCGGAGTAGTAAAGTTAAATACTCAATAATAAAAAGGAAGTTGTCTACATCAAATGTTTGAATATAGGAGAAGAATGCTGAATGGTATAACACCCTTTCTATGTCAATATCAACTAAGATGGACAATTTCTATTACATAATTTTGCATGTGTCCTGAATCGTGGGTCAAGGATTGTAATCTCAGTTGTCAACTGGCAGAAGCACAAAAAATGAATACTTAGGTTGGAAAAGACAATCACACTGTGGAATACACCTCAAAGTTTAAGAATCATTCCGATATGTAAACCTTAAATACATGAGGATTGATAAATAATTAAAGCGCCCACAAGCTCACCGTAGTATAATACCACTGAAAGTGTGAGCCATCGTCATCGTAACCACTCCCAAGGCGAGAAAAATGACCCAATTTAACAGAAACTGTGCACGAAAAGGACTTGTGAAGTAAGATCAATGACTTGAAACAATTCGTAGTACTGAATAATACATAACAGAAGTAGAGCAGATTAACTATTAACCTTCTTGGGTCGACACCTCCACGATCCGCGAAGGTTCCGGCGACATCCGTACGTAAAGAATCCTATCTTCATAAGGCGAGATGCTGCACGTCCATGAGTTTTTGGAGAGCTCCTCCAGTGCGGCGGGGCACATCCCCAACCTAATCGACGCATTCCTGACAAAATCAAGAAGATTTCATCAAATTCGTGCAAGAATGGGTTTAAAAAGACGGCGGTATTAGATACATTCAGTACAAATGTATCATAATTAAGCTCTCATCACCCAAGCAGAAGAATCGTTCCACGTCCGGGACTTCAGCAACAGAACTCTAACAGCACGCCAGCAATTGCTCCACTCTCAACTGGCAACACTTCTCCTTCTTGTATTACTATAAAATTTTGTACAAATGAATTGTTTCAATCATCAAAAGTCATTACATTGAATTACATGGTATGAGAGCTTTTGATCCAATCAACATCTCTCCTCCTTCCTCTTCCGCAACCTCAAATATTGCCACAGAAAACCCAAACTCTTTGTCCCTGTTACCTGCCCTCCACCATGCTCATCATTTTATATCCATTAAACTCACATCCTCCAACTATATCCTATGGACCACACAACTCCTACCCTTAATTCACAGCTTTGACCTTCAAACCTTCATCGATGGCACCAGCCAATGTCCTGAATTCCCTGATAGTTCTGTCTCACTATTAACACTGCCCTCTCACATTGTCGATTGGAGGCGCAAAGACCAGCTACTCCTAAGCTGGCTGTTATCATCACTTTCTGAAGAAGTCCTCCCACTAGTAGTAGACCTTCGAACCTCTCGTGATGTTTGGGTAGCCCTTCAGAAGGCCTATGGTGCACCCACAGAAACCAAATTATTGTAGCTCAAGATGCAACTTCAAACATTGCAGCAAGGCGACTCTTTCCTGTCTGCATATCTTCGCTAGACCAAGCTCATTGCGGATGAACTCGCGGCGGCCGGCCATGCATTATCCACGTCCAGCTTTAATGCTATAGTTTTTAACAACTTGAATAGCAACTACAGTATTCTTGTGAGCCACGAAATTCAGTTACAAACTCAAAGAAAAGCTTATGCCTTCACACCAGCAGCAAACTACATCAAGAGCTCCCCTGCAACTTCTCAGTCCCATCAACAGCAAAACTCCAGACCATTTTTTCGAGGTCGCGGTCGTGGTCGTGGACAACCAACCAACCGAAGAAGGGACCCATGTCCCATATGTGGTCATCATGGTCACTCTCCCTATCAATGTCGTTATCGCCATCCTGGTTCCATGACTCCTCAGGTGCATACTGCAACTTCGCACAGCCTTCCCCCGCCAGCTGCATCGCCGATTACTACACTTGGTGCCTACCAGGAATGGTTCCCCGACACCGGAGCAACTCACCATGCTACACCCGACCTCCATTGTCTTCATTCTGCAGATTCCTACAATGGCCCCGATAGCCTTCAAGTTGGAAATGGTCAACATCTTTCCATTCATCACACTTGTAACTCCATCCTCTCCACCACCTCTCGATCTCTCCGTCTTAATAATGTTCTTCATGTTCCAGCTTTATCTAAGTCTCTACTTTCTGTTCGTCAGTTCACCGAAGACAATAATTGTTGTTTTGAATTTTATCCTAACTATTTCCTTCTTAAGGATCGAACAACCAAACATATCCTTCTCCGCGGCCAAATTAAAGACGGGCTCTACCATGTCCCTGTCTCCCCACCACCACCTTAAGCATTCCTAGGCGTCGTCTCCTCAGCAATCTGGCATGCATGCTTGGGCCATTCACATCAACGTGTCCTCCGCTACATTCTCAACAACAATAACTTGTCAAGCTCCAGGTCCAACCTTAAATGCTCTTCCTGCATTCAAAGCAAAGCAACACGTCTCCATCTGCCGCCTACCCGCAACTGCAATTCAGCACCTCTGCAACTTGTCTTTGCGGATGTCTGGGGTCCAGCTCCACAGCGATCCTCTAACGGTCATTTATATCTTGCTATTTTTGTTGACGACTACACTCGTCATTCTTGGATCTTTCCTTTATGTAATAAATCAGACGTGTCACGCCTTTTTCCAATTTTTCATGCCTCAATAGAATGCCAATTTTCTTGCAAATTGATTAGCCTGCAAACAAACAGAGGGGGTGAGTTCCTTGCTTTAACACCTTACTTAGAACGTCATGGCATTTCTCACCGACTGACTTGCGCCCATACTCATGAGCAAAATGGGCTAGTTGAACGCAAAATTCGACACATCATTGAAACCACTCTAACCCTCCTCACACATGCCAATCTTCCTCGAAGATTTTGGCACTACGCTGCTGAAATTGCCACAATGCTCATTAATCGTCTTCCTACTCCAATTCTCAATAACGAGAGCCCTTATTTTTGCCTCTATCAGACTGAACCTACCTACACTCACTTAAGGGTCTTTGGTTGTATTATTTATCCCTTCATCCGCCCCTATAATCGTCACAAATTTGATGTTCATGCTCTCCCTTGTATCTTTCTTGGGTATCCTTCCAACACGTCTGGTTATCGTTGTTATCACCCTGCAACTAACCGCATCTATGTTGCCAAGCATGTTACTTTCGACAAAAACACCTTCCCTTTTCTCACTAAATTAATCCAACCGACCCCAACACCACCGCGAACTTCTTCCTTGCCTTGGCTTTCCATCCCAATTTCCACCTCTCCCCTCTCTTCTCCACCCCAGCCTATATCTTCTCCTCCCTCCACTCCAGTCCCACTACACCTCTTCCTTCTCCCCAGCTTGTTCCCCGCACACTTCGTCCTCGCAAACCAGTAGATTATCATTTTTTGGCTGGTTTAAAACCTCTCACCGCCACCACTCCCACCATCCCGACTTGTTTTACTAATGCTAACAAATACGTTCACTGGCATACTGCTATGGCTGATGAACTTCATGCCCTTCTCAGCAATGGCACTTGGACGCTAGTGCCGCGTACTTTGTCTATGAATGTTCTTGGTTGCAGGTGGCTCTTCAAGACCAAACTTCACCCAGATGGCTCGATTGAATGACACAAAGCTCGCTTGGTTGCCAAAGGTTATCACCAAGAACCCGGCATTGACTTCACCGATACTTTTAGTCCGGTGATCAATCCTACAACCATTCGTGTTGTCCTATCTCTTGTGCTGACTCGCAAATGGCCACTGCAACAAATAGATATCAGCAATGCATTCTTGCACGGCAATCTACACGAAGACGTCTTCATGGAACAACCACCGGGCTTCGTCGACAGCAATCATCCCACCTTTGTTTGCAAGCTGCACAAGTCTGTATATGATCTTAAATAGGCACCAAGAGCTTGGTTTCAGACACTCGCAACCACGCTGAATCTTTTCACCTTCAAAAGTTTTGCCACTGATTCCTCTTTGTTCATTTATCAGACTGCTAGAGCAGCTTACCTACTTGTGTACGTCGACGATCTCCTCCTAACCGGCTCCTCTACAGTCTTACTACAGCAAATTCTTCACCATCTTCAAAGCAAGTTTGCTCTACGAGATCTAGGACAGCTCCACTACTTCCTCGGCATTGAAGTCATTCCTAACTCTATTGATCTTTTGTTGTCTCAAAAGAAATACACCAGGGACATACTTCTGCGCGCCAACATGCTTGATGCGAAGCCAGTAAAATCTTCTCTTGCCGTCCCATAGAAAACACTAATGCCGGATCCACCCATTACTAATGGCACCTTATATCGTCAATTGGTCGGTGCTTTACAATATTTAACCATCACTCGCCCTGACATCTCTTATGCAGTTAGCCATGTGAGTCAGTTTATGCACACTCCACTCGAGTCGCATTGGCAGTCTGTCAAGCGAATCCTTCGCTATCTTAAAGCAACGATTGACTTGGACCTTCAGTTCACTGCCTCCAACAATACTTTACAAGCATTTAGTGATGCCGATTGGGCTGGACCTCAGTTGGACAGAAAGTCATACGGTGGGTTTGCCATCTATCATGGCACGAATCTTGTATCCTGGTGTGCAAAGAAAGAAAAAACTGTCTCTCATTCATCCACTGAGTCAGAATATAAAGCCTTAGCAGATGCCACTGCAGAGTTGATTTGGCTACGCACGTTACTACATGAACTTGGTTGTGCCCCCAAGAATGCCCCGACACTATGGTGTGATAACATTGGCGCCACTTATCTCTCCGCAAATCCTGTGTTTCATGCTCGTACAAAACACATCGAAGTGAACTTTCATTTTGTTCGTGACAAGGTAGCTCATCGTCGACTCATCATCCGCTACATATCTACAAAAGATCAATTAGTCGACGTCCTGACAAAACCGCTGAGTGGAGCTCGTTTCCTATTTATTCGCAGCAAGCTACGACTGCGTCTTCGACCCAGTAGCGCTTGAGGGGGCGTATTAGATACATCACTGCAAATATATCATAACAGAAGAAGCTCTTATCACCCAAGCAGAAGAATCGCTCCACATCTGGGACTTCAGCAACAGAACTAGCAACAGAATGCTAACAGCACGCCAACAATTGCTCCACTCTCAACTGAATGTAATCCAGTATTATCTGCAGCACTTCTCCTTCTTGTATTACTATAAAACCCTGTACAAATGAATTGTTTCAATCATCAAAAGTCATTACATTAAATTACAGGCAGAAGAATAAGCAATTGCATCTAATGTAGCATATAAAGAAAAGAAAGAATTAGGGTTTGGTGCGGGAGCAGTTCTTTACTTGTGAAAGCAGAGATCGATTGTCTGCAGGAGAAAGAGGGCGTCGCCGTGGGCGACGGAGATGTGGAGGGCGAGCGCCGGGCGATTCGTCGACCGTCACGCCCGGAGGCAACAGGCAGAACTTGGAAGGATGCGGGAGCACTGTCGACGTGAAGACGAGTCCTGATCGCGGATTGGAGGGGAAAGGAGGAGAGCAGCTCAGAAGGTGTTTGCAAAGTACCTGTGACGTCGCCGGCGGCGGCGGAGACGGAAGAAGTAATAAGACACGAGGAGGAGGACGATGAGGACGGGGGCGAAGAGGTTGGCATGGATTTGAAATGTTTCTTGAGGCAGTTGGAACATATGGCAACGGTCACGGGGTTCAAACTTCAGCCACAAAATAAAACCGACTTATTTTTCCATCTTGAGCATTTTATTTTTATTAAAATATTTCACATACAAAATAAGAGTTGCATGTTCTATAACTTTCAAAAATTTCAAATGTTAGGGTTCCGATGTATTATCGTAAAAAAATCATTTTAATTTAAAACTTTAGTGACTTTAAGCCGCCAGAGACCCTACAAGATAATGTATATATGATGCTCCAAGTATTATAATACAATAATACTTACTACAGGTATATTCTTTAATTTAATTATAATATTTGTTTTATTCCATTACAAAAAGAGGCTAAAAATATATAAGTTCAAAAATGAAAACAAGTGAAGGTAACTTGCACCGGTGAGAATTAACTTATAAATATTTGTTGGTGCATCATTGTAACGTATTTCTTATTTAATTCGCCCTCAACTTTTAATTCTCTCATCCTTTCATAAGTTAATTTTTTAAACAAAAAAATATAAATAAAGGTGCAATTAACTTATAATATTTGTTAGTGCATCATTGTAACGTATTTCTTATTTAATTCCCCCTCAACTTTTAATGCTTCCGACCTTGCTTAGAAGTTGATAAATCAAATTTTCATAAGTTGATAAATCAGTTTCTTTAATAAAGAATTAAATTGAGAATTTGTAGAAAAATATTATGCATAAAGAGACTGTCTATTCTTTAATTGGAGGATCTATAGTGGTCTCGGGCTTCACTTCCATATTATCCATAGAACAAAGAAAAATTAAATTAAGTGATTATCTATATGTAACTTTAGTTCTCACTTTGTGCTATCATGCCATCGGTCCAATGTACTTTATGTACTTTACATATTTGACTTGCATAACATCAATATTCATGATTTAACTCATTAGAAATCATTGCTTTTATATAAATAATATGATATGTACAATCTTGATGGATTAAAACGAAAATCTTGCACTCATACAATACATTTAATTCTGCAAGTTATGTTTATAGCTTATTGTTGCATGATTACTTTCAAAGGTATAATATTCCCATTGTTTCCAAAGTTAGACTCCACTATTTCATAAAACTACTAGAGGATCGCTATCCCTCTTTTTCTTTTTCTAAAAGGTAGCATCTCAATTTTAGATGAGACCTCTATACAGGTGGAAGAATATATATACTCTTTGAATTTATCACAATATCTAATAAAAACATGTACATTTCATCCACAAGTCCAACTTTTCTTCAAACTGGCTAAAAATTAATGTACTTTTTTTTGCCTAAACTTAGGCTTCTTGTTGTTCGCAAGTAATAGCGTTAATTCTACGAAAGGACTCAGTGGGAATATTTTATATGTAATTCGTAGTTGTCTTTGCTCTTTAATCATATATGAGTGGGACAACATACTTCTTATTGCATTTAAAAATTTTATTCTCACATCTATTGTGATGCATAAGCGATAGTAGTACCCTACATATTACTTGAATCCAATAATCCTTATTCCCCAAAGGTGTATTTCCTTTTTTACAGTACTTTTAACACTTAACTCTCCCCAAGTTTTTCTCCTTACACTAAAAGAAATTAATCAAGTAGTGACACATGTATATTGACTCTAATTTGTCGTTGAACAATGTAGTGATGAAATAGCGCCGCCTACGTGCCACTGTCATGGTGATGCCACATATCCGAAGCTATTTGCGTCGTTATTACTAGTTCAGCATTAAAGAGGAGTGCTCGACGCTAACGCGACGCAGAGTTGGCGGTAATATGACGCTAATATGACGTTGTTTTGACGCTAGTACGACGTTAAAACAATGCTTAAGTTTATCACCGTTGATGGTGGTGGTGCTACATAAACGCTTGCGCGACGCTAAATGGCGACGCAATTGTGCGACGCTAAGTGGGTGCTAATGGGGCACTAAATGTGTGACACTAATGTGACGCTAAAGAGATGCTATGTAACACCCCAAGATTTTTTGAAATTATTTAATTAGGTAAATGTAATATTTATTTAATTATGGAAATTATGCTGAAAATAAAAAGATAAAATTTATTAAGTTGAGAGAAGAAGTGATAAGAGTTTGAACGAAAGAAAGTTAAAGTGAAGATAAAGTAGGGTTAATTTAAATTAAACAAATCTGGGTAAGGATAGAACTTTGAACCTATTTTAGGGCGGTTTCTTAACCCTGGATTAGGTTATAACCACTAGGAGTTTTAGTTTTTTCCCCTATAAATAGGATCCTCAGCTCACAAAAGTCTAGCAGAAAGCTGAGGTTTTAGTTCTTCTCGGTGCGCATGCGCGAGTGCTTTAGCCGGCCATATCTTTGTGCTTCGCCAGAGACTTCGGGATCTCCTCGAAAATCACGTCGGCTAGATAGTTCTGCCTAGAGAATTCTAGGTTCACTTTTGGATGTGATTTCTTGATAGATTAACTAAGAACTCGAAAGATTAAAGTATGATTATTATTATTTGTTTATCGAAGAATAGATTCTTTTTTGTTTCAAGTTGGATCAAAGTTTTGATTTTTCGACACTGGAGTTCCTTTATATAGGAACCGGCCCGAGTTGGAACAACTAGCCGGGGTTCACCAAGGATGGACGAAGCTCGGGGCACGCTGGCCAAACTCGATCCGAACTTGGTCTATGCCCGACTCGAGTTTAGAGGGACCCGACCTGGGTTACCCTGGTCGTCGACATGCATGGTCAGGTTTTGACAATGTGAAACTCGGCCCGAGTTCTAGTACACCTGGTCCAGGTTCTAGACGATGAAAGAGAAGGAATTGTTGTGTGATTGACTCGGACCGAGTTGCTCCTCGACCCAACCCACGTCAGAATAAACCCTACCCAAGTTTAACTATGCTGGGCCCGAATTTTGCATGGATGGAAGATTTAATTTTCATATTGATTTGTAAAGATCTTAAAAGACTATTTTGCCCTTGTTACGATGTTTGTTGAATTGCACATAATAGATAGATAAATATGCACTGATTGTTATAGTTAAAGAAAGGGGATCCTTGCGGTCCTATTTGGATAATCTTGAGAAACCCAAGTCTATTTTGAGTAAGTAAACGCTCATATGGTCCTGTGTGATCTACCTTGACCCATTGTTATAGTCACATAAAAGTGTATCTATAATAAAAGAAGTCGAGCTCGCTTGCTTAGGACAACAAACATAGAAGTCCATAAGAAATGTCTAAAGTAAAAGATGTAGTTGCACTAAAGAAGAACTATTATGAAAAGAAAAGTATAGAAAGAACGACAAATAAAAGAATAGAAACAAAAAGTAAAGTTTGATATTGTCCTTATATGTTCTTTGATGTTTATGACTAAATTGTTAATTTTGCTCTATTTAAGTTATTGCATTCATTTGTACTACTCCATGCACTGAGCGTAATTGCTCATGGATATTCTATGCTCCTGTGTTTGAACCCCACAGATATGGAGGCACATGCAATAGCATTCGTGGTGATGCAGTTCATATGAGAGTCATGTCTTAGAATTTGTTATTTGAGCTCCCTTAGCTTATTATGGTGTAATAGATGCTTTATAGAATGTGTGAGTAGAGGACTTCTCGTGATAGAAGAATTATTAGCTTCTGCATTATGTTCTAGTTTGGTTATTATTAATTTTTATGAAGAATTAGTCAGCTTCCGCATTTTTATGAAAGATTTTATTCTTGTTTATTGTCTTATTGGATTATGAAAGCCCACGAAGAGATATATGTGAAAGGATAATGTCGGCCCAAACTAGCACAATTACTCAATTGTGTGGAAGGAAGGAATGTATTATTTGTCACAAACAGATTCACTAAATATGCTAGGGATTGGTGGAGTACCACTAAGGCCATGACATTCCCCGGAAGAATCGAGATTCCTTGGGCGGAATTTAAGAAGGTTTTTTAGGAACATTTCTGCCTAGCCTACAAGAGAGGCATTAGGCATGAAGCATGAAGAGTTTCTGCAACTGACTCAGTAAAACATGACGGTGTCAGAATACTTGACCAAGTTCATAGACTTGGAAGTACGAACCCATTGATGATGAGTAGAATAAGGCCAACCAATTCATAAATGACCTTCACTAAGAGGAAGGTGTCGCACATTACACAAAGCGGCAAACATGATCACTCTAATGAAAAGAGGAATGTCTAGAATACAATAAGAGAGGAAGTCAAGAGGCACTACCACCCAAACCCCGCCTCGAAAGGTGGGCAGCCAGCAACAACAGCAAAAGGATCATCGCAATGATAGGGCGAGGCCTTCTAACCCTCCCCAACCACAACAGCTCAACAAAGGCCACAACAATGGAGGCCTCAGCAACCACAACAGTAGAGGGCCGTTGACAGAGGCAACAAGTAGCACAAGCTCAACATGATCCAGTCGCGAAGCCCATATGTGCTTTTTGTGGGCGAGGACATTTTGGAGAATGTAGGGTGAAGAATATGACATGTTTTCACTTTGGAAACGGGCAGAAACAAGCAGGCGCTGGGGGCGCCAATCGGATAGTCCAAGGAAGAGTATACAAAGGCCATACTGTTTCTGTTTTTGGACTCTTAACTACTATCCTATTTGACTCAGGGGCTACACACTCTTTTATATCGAAAGAGTGTGTTAAAGCATTAGAAATTCCAACAAAGGACCTTAAACATGAGATGGGTATCATCACTCCCACGGGGGTGTTGCATACCACAAAATACTTGCCTGAAGTACTAGTTAGTATCAATGGGCAAGATTGCTCTATAGATTTGATAATCATCTCAATGTGATCTTGGATATGAACTAGTTGTCATATCATGACACAACCATCTTATGTAAAGAGTAGAAGGTTGTCATTGAGACGAAAGGTAAGCCGAAAGCAATAGCAAGAGGGACCACTCAAGGCGAGAAAGATAAGAAACTAATGATATCAGCAATGAAGGCATCCAATCTATTGCAGAAAGGATACAGAGGATTCTTAGCCAGTGTGGTGTCTACTAACTCACTAGTCAAGGAGCTTCATCAAGTGGAAGTAGTCAAGGACTTTTAAGATGTATTCCCAAAGGATATCTCAAGATTTCCATAAGTAGACTTCTGCATCGAACTACTTCCAGGATCTGCTCCAATTTCGAAGGCACCGTACGGGATGGCACCGCTGAAATGTTGGAGTTGAAGTAGATTCAAGAATTGCTAAACAAAGGGTTTATTCATCCAAGTGTCTCACCTTGGGTTGATCCAGTATTATTTGTCAAGCAGAAAGATGAATCTCTATGATTCTGCATTGAATATCGCATGTTAACCAAACTAACCATTAAGAATAAGTACCCCCTTCCACGGATAAATGATCTATTCGGTCAACTGTCAAGAGCAAATGTGTTCTCCAACATAGATCATCACCAATTACGGGTAGCTGATGAAGATATTCCGAAGATGGCATTTCGCTCTCGCTATGGACATTTGGTCTAACAAACACATCGATGGCTTTTACGGACATGATGAATCACGTATTTCGGTCTCATATGAATTTGTTTGTCATCATATTTGTTGAAGACATTTTGATTTGCTCAGAGAGCCATGATCAGCATCGAGAACACCTGAAAATAGTTTTGGAAATATTGAGACGATATCAACTTTATAGAAAATTCTCGAAGTGCAAATTTTGGTTAGAGGAGATCATGTTCCTCGGCCATATAGTGTGGGATCTTAGTAGATTCATCTAAAGTGAAAGCGGTTGAGAAGTAGTCTCAACCTAAGAATGCATATAAAATTAAGAGTTTTCTTGGATTAACAGGACGGAAGTTCATTCAGTACTTCTCCAACATAGTAGCACCTCTGAGCAAGCTCACAAGAAAGGAAGAGATATGCATGGTTTGCAATGTGTGACCAGAGCTTCCAAGAATTGAAGAAGAGATTGACTACAACTCCCGATTCTCACTATTCCAACTGGGAGTGGTGGATACACGGTGTACAAAGACACATGTGGGATAGGTCTTGGATGTGTGCTGATGCAACATGTCAAGTTGTAGATTATGCATCCAGACAATTGAAAAAGCATGAAGTGAATTATCCCACTCATGATTTGGACTTAGCAGTTGTAGTCTTTGCTCTCAAAATGTGGAGACATTACTCTATGAAGAGGAGTTTCAGGTCTTTACCGATTATAAGAGTTTGAAGTATGTGTTCACTCAAAGAGACCTCAACATGAGACAGAGAAGATGAATGGAATAATGAAAGACTATGAATTTTTGTATTAATTATCATTCAGGAAAAGCCAACTTAGCGGCAGATGCACTGAGTCAGAATTGGGAAGGATCACTTGCCTTTTCTACCACTGAGTCAGAAATGGGAAGGATCACTTGCCTTTCTCAGGTTAAGAAGGTACGGGATGATATCAGAATTGATCAAGTGGAGTCCTAGACCCGGAAAGAATGGTGCCTTCATGATGATGCAACATATTGAATTGGACTTGGTGAACAAAATCATCAAAGCTCAACCAACAAACTCAGAGTATAAGGATATGATGAAGCGATGTGAATCAAAAGAGGATGGGACCTACAGGTCTCAAGTGATGGCGGGATCAAATATAGGAGATGTAGCTCTAAGAAGGAAAGTATTGGATGAATGTCATAAATTTGTATTCATCCAGGAAGCACTAAAATGTGCAAAGGGCATTCAGAGGAGCTTCTGGTTGTCAGATATAAAAAGAGAAATTGCTGAATATGTGTCAATTATAGTGTGCCAACAAGTCAAAGTGGAGCATGAGAGGCCCTATGGACTCACTAAGAGCTTGGGAATTCCACAGTGGAAATGAGAAGAAATAACTATGAATTTTGTGACCAGTTTGCCTCATACGCAGAAAGGTCACGATTCTATATGGGTCGTAGTGGACCGACTGACAAAGGTGGTCCACTTTCTACTTATGAAGATGAAGATGAGGCCGTCCATTGAGAGCTTAATGAACCTATATATAAAAGAGATCATAAGGCTACATCGTATCCCTACTAGCATTTTATCCGATAAGGATCTTAAATTCACCTTAAGATTTTGAAAGAATCTGCAAGAAGCTATTGGCACAAGGCTTAATTATAGTATTACCTTCCATCCTCGGTCTGAGAGGACCATCAAGACATTAGAGGTTGCATTTTAGATTGGCATGAAAGTTGGGATGATCATTTGCCATTGATAGAATTTGCTTATAATAACAACTACAACTCCTGTATAGGCATGGCTCCATTTGCGATCCTCTATGACAGGCCATGTTGGGCATCCACATATTGGAATGAAATAGGTGAAAAGAGGATTTTGACTACTAAACAACCGATGCAGCCTATAGAGTATGCGGATAAGGTGGAAGTAATAAACAAGAAGATGAAAGCCGTTCGGAATAGGCAAAAGGGATAAAGGAATAAGAGAACAAATATTCAGCATGGTGATAAAGTACTCTTGAGAGTTTCTCCTACTAAGGGGGTGCTGCGATTTAGTAAGAAAGGAAAACTGAACCATAGATATATTGGACCTTTCGAAATATTGGACCTGATAGGAAAGGGGATTGCATATTAGCCTTACTTCCATCATATGCAAGGGTATTTCATGTGTCATTTTTTAGGAAGTATAAATACAATGACGCGAATGTGATCTAAATTGAGGAGCCCAATCTTAAGGAGGATCTGAAATACGAGGAACATTTGATAGTGATATTTGGATTTTCTAGTGATAACTTGCTGAAATTAAAGAAAATGTCAATTTTTCATTTTTTTGGTCTCCCAACTCACTAGCTGCAAGTGCACAGGTAAGTTGTAGTAGACTCAGGTTGTCATATCTAAAAGAATTTGAAGTCTAAGGCACCCTAAAACAATCTAAATTAGTTCTACTTTAATGGCTAAAAACAGATTTTCAAAGGGAAGTGAAAACAGATTTTTTTATGGAAAGTGAAATGATAACAGATTTTTGGGTTTTGGAAATTTATCAAAACTGAATTATAAATGCTAGAATGAATTCTAAAAAGGTTTAACTATCTATGAGGAAGGTTCTTCTAGGATTTGGGGTTCATCTAAATTAATTAAGGATGGAATGGAACAAGTTATCATTAAATATCCAACTTTTGATTCAACTTGAAAATGGCTATTCCCATAGCTCAATTGGCCTCTAACTAAGCAATATATGATTATATAATTGTTAGCTAGGTTGAATCAAAAGAGGGTCCTCACTGAAGATCAAGTTATCATTGGGCTCAAAAGGAAGATTCAATGCTGATTTTTTGCAATCCAAGGAAGTTTGGAATGATAACTTGCATTTGCAATCATAAAAAGATGGAATCATTCCAATCAACCAAACCAGGATAAAATATACTCAATAATGGTGCTTGTGTTCCATGATTCATCTCTGAATTCAAGGGGGGTTCAAAGTCAACCTCTCGGTTGCAAAATAAATTGGAATCCACACAAACACACTCAATTGGAAATGCAAACCATATGGCCACATGAGTTCATAATTTCCATTGCTCCTTGGCCCATCTCTGGATCTCAAAGAAGCCCTTAAGACTACCTCTCAGTAGTGGATTAATATGAGGGTTGACAATGGAAATCAGAAGTTAATTAAATGAGAAAATAGAAATCAGCATTTCTGAAAAAATCAGCAATGTGGATTGATGGAATTCAAGTTTGTCAAATGCCCCTTGTCCCATCTCTGGACTGCAAGGGATTCCTAGAGTACACCTCTCAGTGATTTGAATAAAATAGGGATTAACAATTGGCAATCAGATTCCAAGCAATCAGAAAATAGAATTAGAATCAAACTAAGAAATCAGATTTTGGAAAAATCAGATTTGAATTCTGAATTGTCAATGATCTTGATTCATTTCTGAATAAGATCAGGGCATATATTAGCCTCTCAACTATTCAATTAATCCAATCCTTGATGACAATCAAATCCAAAGCCCAAGAAATCAGATTTTCAGACTTCAGGAATTCAGGAAACCAAAAAAATCAGCAACTCAGTAATTTAGAAATTAGAATTTTAAACCAATGGAAACCTGACTTACCAATTGATTCTTGACCCATATCTGGATTACAAGACATCCCTAAAGTTCACTTATCAGTGAAGGGAATGATTCAGGGGACTCAATTGATAAAATCAGATTCCAATTAGGAATCAGAAAAATTAGAATTCTGATTTCTATTCAAAAATCAATGGAAAATTCTGGTTTTGAGTCAAATGATTGCCCAAACAATCTTGATTCATTTCTGAATAAGATAGAGACAATACCAACATCCCAAGGACTCAATTAACCAAGTTAGAAATGAAGAACAAATTCTGATATCCACAGAAATCAGAAAATTCAGGAATCAGGAAATCAGAATTCAATTTTTAAAAATCAGATTATGAACAATAAACAGATTTGAATCATAAAGAATGCCAAACAATCTTGATTCATTTCTGATCAAGATTTGGGACAATATCAACCTTCTAGTTGCTCTATTAATCAAATCCACAATGGCAAACAGATTCAAAGGTCCAGGAATTCTGGTTCAAGAAATTCAGAAAAACAGAAACCAGAAATCTAAAATTCAGAAATCAGCACTTCAATTAAATTGGAATAAAGAACTTGACATTGATTTCTAATCCATTTCTGAACTAGGGATAGATCAAATGATAACTTCTCAGCTATAGATTACAATAGGATCCAACAATGGCAAGAACTAACATTAGAAAATTCTGAAATCTGAAAATCAGCAAATGATTCAGTGCAGGAATTATAAAATAGTCCATATCCATCCAAAACTAATCTAAACTACTACCCTATCCTAGAAGAAATGGAGTTTAGCTCCTCATATTTACAAGATTTGACATCAAATGGGATAAGAAACAGATACAATTCATGGTTCTTTGAAGCTTCCTGGCCAGCAGCTCCTCCACCAGAATCAATCCAGCCTTGCTTGCCTTCAAACCCTTGAATGACCAGCCTTCCCTCTCCTCCAGAAAAATCCAGCTTATATATCACTCTTTTCCACCCTTTGATCAGCATCTAAATGTTCTAATCCTCCTGATTGCAGCCACCTGTCCACCCCTCTGAAATTCCAGCTGCAGATTCCTTTTTGGTGCAGGAAAAAGTAGATGGTCCCCCCCTACTTTTTCCACTTTTTGGCCACCTTTCTCCCTGCTACAAATCCCCAAACAGCAAGCATCAAAGCCCTTGAATGGTATTTTGACAAATAAGGATTAGGATAATGATAGTTGCTAGCTCAGATATCAAATGGTATTAGGTGTTGTGCATGAATGAAAACTTGTATCAAAATTAATGAATTAAGGGGCCCGGAATGATAACTTTATGAAAATCTTGGAAAATGTCCTCATATGGGGTGGTTCAAAGCATTTCAGGCATCAAATTGATTAGAGTGACAAGTGAGTGAGGTCAGAAATCAAATATGAATGAGATTCCTAAAAGTGATAACTTGAGTGCCCCAAAAACGATAACTTATATGACTTAAAAACGATAACTTGTCATAACTTGAGTTTTGATTATCCAAATATGATGAAATTTGACCAGCAATGAGTTAGAACAATAATAAGATGATTGCTTAAGGTCCTTGTGCAGAATTAATGGTTTTGCATGTCGAAATGACAGAATTGCCCTTTAACGATAACTTGGCACTTGAAAAATGATAACTTGTTCAAATGGACTTAAAACTTTGCACAAGTTGAGATGTGACTATCCAAATATGATTTATACATGATAATGATGGATTTAGGGCAAGAAAACCATTGAAAATAAGTTCATTCAAAATAATGATAACTTGACACTTAGGAATGATAACTTGTCCTCAAAATGATAACTTGGCATAGAATTTAAATATTAATGGATTTTGGCATTTCAGAACCTCTATGCACATGGAATTAAGTATGAAATGAGGAATATCAACTAGTTATCACAATGTTTGCATTCCAAGTATAATTGGCCCAAAAATAGACAAAAGTGGGACTCGATATGTATGAATTGCATCTAAAATGGGTTAAAATCATATAGTGATCAGCAAGTGATCAACATTCAATTCAGATATTGGAGTTCCAAACCCAGAAGCAAGGGAAGAAGGAAGTGGCTTTGGTGAAAGTTGCATGGAGACATCGTCAAGACAACCAAGCCACTTGGGACTTAAAGGCGTTTCCTCATTTGTTCAGTGAGTAAAATTCGGGGACGAATTTTCTTTAAGAGGATAATAATATAACACCCCAAGATTTTTAAAATTATTTAATTAGGTAAATACAATATTTATTTAATTATGAAATTTATTTTGAAAATAAAAAGATAAAGTTTATTAAGTTGATAGAAAAGGTTGTGAAGTGATAAGACTTTGAATGAAAGAAAGATAAAATGAAGATAAAGTATGGTTAATTTAAATTAAACAAATCTGGGTATGGATAGAATTTTGAACCTGATTTAGGGTGGTTATTATCTTAATCCTGGATTAGATTATAACCATTAGGAGTTTTAGTTGTTTCCCCTATAAATAGAAGCCTCAGCTCACAAAAGTCTGGTTACCAAAAAGCTGAGTTTTTAGCCACTTTGTGACCTATTTTCTTTCTCCTCGGTGCACTTGTGCAAGTGCTTCGATGGGCAATCTATTTGTGGTTCTACCCTCTGTCTAAGGATGCCAGAATCCTCGCCAAAGACTTCGGGATCTCCTAAAAAATCACATCGAAAGTGGAACCGACTAGGTAGTCTGCCTGGAGAGGTACATGGAATTCTCAGTTCACTTTTGGATGTGATTTTTTGGTAGATTAACTAAGAACTCAAAAGATTAAAGCAGGATTATTATTCTTTGTTTATCCAAGAATAGATTCATTTTTGTTTCATGTCGAAAGCATGTCTAGATTAGTGAGAAAGTTAGATCAAAGTTTCAATGTTTTGGCACTGAAGTTCTTTTATATAGAAATCCGGCCTGAGTTGGATGAACCCAGCCCGGGTAGGATGGACGAAGCTCAGGGTGCGCTAGCCAAACCAAATTCGAATTTGGTCTATGCCCGGCGGTTTACAAGGACCCGACCCGAGTTTCCTTGGTCGTCGACATGCACGACCAAATTTCCACAACACGAGACCTGACCCTGGTTCTAGAGGATGAAAGAGAAGGAATTGATGTGTGATTGACTTGGACTGAGTTGCTCCTCCACAACGCGAGACTCGGATCGAGCTCCAGTACACCCGGCTAGGGTTCTGGAGGATGAAAGAGAAGGAAGTGATGTGTGATTGTCTCAGATCGAGTTGCTCCTCGACCCGACCCGCCTTAAAGTAGACCTGGCCCGGGTATGACTGTGCCCGGCCCAAATTCTGCACGGGTTTATCGCTGAACAATGTAGCAACAAATTAGCCGTTGCCTATGGCCACAGTGGCGATGCCACAGATCTGGAGCTATTTGCGTCGTTGTTACTAGTTCGGTGCTAAGGAGGAGTGCTCGACGCTAACGCGATGCAAAGTTGATGATAATATGACATTGTTTTGACGCTGGTACGACGCTAAAACAATGCTTAAGTTTATCATTGTCGATGGTGGTGTTGCTACGTAAATGCCATTGCGAAGCTAAATGGTGACGCAATTGTGCGACGCTGGTATAGTCAGGAGGTGAGCCTAATCCCTCCCCATGCTCATATGAATTTTAGTATTTTTACTTAATGCAAGCAAGCTCTTCAAGTCTGGTGCATTTACCTCGAGTGTGGTGAGGCAACCCACATTGTTCGACCCTTTACGGTGCTCTGTGATTCTTTGGATGACCCTTCGGATGTCTAGCGCTCAAGTGCCGCACTGCACTGCCAT
The DNA here is from genome assembly GCA_030549335.1 of Pontederia crassipes. NCBI lineage: Eukaryota > Viridiplantae > Streptophyta > Magnoliopsida > Commelinales > Pontederiaceae > Pontederia > Pontederia crassipes. The sequence continues at coordinate 39,225,359 of CM060184.1, read as the reverse complement.
TGCACATCATCGTCATGCCCATGTCAGCCTTAATCTTTTTTCTTTTCAAGTTTAAACAGAATAATATTTGTACTAATAAAATGGGTCACCATGTATCATGAGGTCGTTTGTTGCTTGCAGTGACTCGTGCGATGCCTAAAAGTGTTAGTGTATGTTGTGTAGGTACAGGTGCGAGTACTAGGTACGACAATTTTTTTAAGAAAATTAAGGTACAGATCTGGAAATATATATTAATTATATATATGTAATATATATGGTAAAATGGACACCGAAATAATATTTCAACCATTTAGATAGTCGTGACTCAGATATGATCAGATTAGATCTCATCGGATGCCATCAAAATCTGATTCAATGATTGAGATTCATCTTGCGATATGAACACACCCTCCCTCCCTCCTTTCTCATCCTGCGAGGGCCTTCAATGTCATGGTCGTGTGCCTCCCAGGATGTCTCTTTTCTCTCGTCATCAACTTCTCCTGCTCGTCATAGTTGGCGTCATCGACAAAGGAGGTGATGGGAGGAGTCAGTGCTTCTGGAGCTTGCGGCTCTCGCGATGTAGCCCTCGATTGTCGTCCGCTCCTAGATCATTGCTCTCTCATCTTGTAAGGGCCTTAGACATCACCGTCTGTCTCTGTGGTTGCCTTCTCTTGTGTCTTCCCATGGTTGTTGGTGACAACATTGTCGGCGAAGGAGGAGGAGACAAATCCCCTCGCGGATAGGGATTTTCTCGATGGAGGAAGAGAGAGATCGAGAGATCACGAGAGAGGCTAGAGGGAAGCAGACCATCGGAGCCCTCGTTGATTGTATGGATCGTCGGCGAGGGGGCCCTAGATCTAAAGAGGGAGAAAGGGGGAGAGAGAAGGAGTGGATCATCAGCGAGGGTGCCTTGGATCGAAAGAGGGAGAAATGGGAGGGAAAAAGGAGTAAAATCTCAAGAGATTAAGGAAAATCATGAAATATAGGTAAAAACTCGTGCACCTTCATTTAAGCTATCTAATCTGAACTGGATGTTTCATATCATTATTGGTTAATGATGCTAGTTTTGTTTTTTCTTTCCCTTATCCATTTGCGCTAAGCATAAAGATTTCTCCTTGTTTTGTGCTATTGCTAGTAAATATTTTTCTATTTAATGTTCTTTGATCAATGAAAACTTCACTTCATTATTTTCTATTTAATTTTCGTCCCTCACTATTTTGACGGCTACCCACCTTTTTGTGGGAGCAACACCACGGGGAGTTGCAGCCACTCCCGTTATCTTTTTTATTTTAAACAAAATAGTAATAAAATGGGTCGCCATGTATATCATGAGATCATTATTTTAAACAAAATAGTAATAAAATGGGTCGCCATGTATATCATGGGATCATTTGTTGCTTGAAGTGACTCTTGCCATGCCCATAAATGTTCATGTATGAAATGTGACAATTTTTTTCAATAAAAGTAGGTACAGATGCAACACAATTACCCACTGAGTATGAAGTATGACAATTTTTTCAATGAAAGTAAAGTACGTACAAAAATGTACATATACATATAAATGTACATATATATATTAATAAGTTAACTATTCATAAAACAAATTATAATAAGTAGCATAATTGTTTCACAACACAATTTTAGTATACAAGCTTCTCAAAATGATCATCATATAACAATATCAAGCTTTAACGTGAAGCATAAAAATTTCTCCTTTTGTGTTATTTTCTAGTGATCATGAAAGCATAATCGGGGAGGTAATGCATAAATACACATGATATTTATTTGTCCTTTAATTTTGCATTTTTCTTGTGAACTTTTCGTCTTCATTTTTCTATCTTGTCTTTGATTTTTTTTTTTTGAGGAGAAGAAGGATGAGCACCAAGTTAGGGTGTCATCCGTATCTTGTCTTTGATATGTTATAGTGATATGGAGAAATGTGTTAGTTGATTTCTTGTGCATGGCGGTCTACATTTTATTCCCCTCCATTCATGCTTTTGTTTTGAAAGAAGCCTTGTGTTCCAATATTTTCAACTGTTTTGAAAGTTTTGCATGGATAGGGAATTATTGATTATTTTCTCTCTTAAATAAAGAGCATAAATATAGATAGGATGCCTCTCAGATGGTGAACCATCTTAGTCCTTGTTGGACGTTAGATTCTTTTTTTCTTTCCATGAGCTGCATAAAAATTTCTTGTTTTGTCTTATTTTCTCTCTCATATTTTTCTTTGATCAACCAAAACTCCACTCGGTTATTTAATGTTGTCCCACATCCCTCCCATGGCCACCCACCTTGTCTTCTTTGGGTAGGTGGGTAGGGAGCAGCACCACCCTCACGTGAGGTGGCAGGGGCTGCAACCACTCCCTTTATTCTTTTAATTGTAAACAAAACAATTATTTGTAGTAATAAAATGGGTTGCCATGTATAACAATCTTAATTTTTAAATAAAGTATTTAAGTCATTTAGAGGAAATTCTAAGAGAAATGAAAACATAGTTCTTCCTAAATTCTTATGAATAGCTGAATTGACAAATTAATTCGAGGTGTGCTTGAATGGATGGAATGTCATGATGAGGAATCAAGGCGTTCATGTGATAAAAAAAAATTGATATGATGGATGAATTTTGAATTAAAAATTGTTATTGTAATTATGAAGTATAATTTTAGAATTTAAAAAATAATTTTTTAATGTAAAAAATTTCGTTAAAAAATATACTATTTAAATATAAAAACATTTTATAAATTAATTATAATTAATGAAAATTTTAAAATTTTAAATAAAATAATAAGAAATAAATAATATTATATTAATTCTTTGTTATTAATATTTTGTATAATATAAATAAATTATTTTATAAGGGCAAAATGTGAGAAAAGAAAAGAAAAGCCCAAATAAAAAGAGTGACATTAAGAAAAAAACTCTCATTTTGCTACAGTGCTTTGGTTCCACTAAAAAGGTGGAACTAGAGCATCAATCGGGGTCACGTGAGGCCCCGATTTTAGCCCACGATTCTGACCGTGCTTGACGGAAGTTGGTGGAACCGACCCTTGATCCACGGTTGCATTACTAAACGGGTCCTAAGGGTTGTTTGGCGAATGGAACCACCACCTGATTCCATGTGGCCCGGTTTCGAGGCGGAACAAGTTCCAAACATCGGTTCCACCAAAATGGAACAGGCACCTATTCCTTTTTTTGTGTTTTCACTTTTTTTTTAGATTTGACACTTTGCTTTTTTTCAAACTTTTTTCTCTTATCAATTTCTTTTTAAATCTTTCTTATTATAAATTAATTAATTTATTATATATAAAATTTAATATAATAAAGGATTAATATAATATTATTTATTATGTATTATTTTATTATATTTTTAAATATTTCATTAAATAATTTTAAAATGATTTTTTATATTTAAATAATATAATTTTTAACTAAATGTTTTAAATATATATCATGTATTTAAATTGGACTTAATTTTGGTGGTTTTCTCACATTTTTTACACCACCAAATCTTTATCCAACGATTCACGATTGAACCAAAGTTTATCTCTTAAATAGTTGGATGAAGATATGATGGTGTAGAAGATAAGGAACACGTTCCTTTTATTTATTTAAATTTTTTAATAATTTTATATTTATAATACATATTTTTAATTCAGTCACACATCACATTTTTTTTATCATATCAACTATCTAATTTCTCATCATCAAATTTTACTCCATCCAAACACACAATGTATCCACCTAGAATTCGGAGGAACTCCAATTTCACTTGCCAAATGGTCCCTAATAAACCTAGACTATACTTTATAAAAAGTCCCTAAATCCTCCCTCTTCTCTTTTTTCTTATTTTTTACATGCGACGACCGCAATCTAAGAAGAGGAAAAAGATGGCATGGTCAAGGGAAAGATGATTAATGTTGAGGAAGAAAAAGGGGATCCAACCCTGCTCTTGTTCTCATAATGGATTGTAATTGAGGGATGCATGATGATTTATTAGATATGAAAAGTTGTAAATGAAATTTATGTTTAGATCTACATGGGATAATGAAACACTAGATCTATAAGAAGTCATAGATTGTATGATTTTTATATGTTTTAAGATGTTGGATATGAATTCTGAAAAGTTTATGCATGAGAATCTATGAAAAATCGAGCGAAATATCGATTTCCAAGACCCTTCACAGTCGTGACAAGCCCGTGAGCGCGTAGTGAAAGCCAAAGGTCTCACTCACCCCGTGATAGATTTTGTCACGGACGTGACCACCTTGGTCATGACCGTGAGCGTGAGGGTGTGGGTCCATGGTCTCACACACGGTCATGACACGGGCGCGCCAAGGACGTGGAAGTAGGGCTTTCATGCCCACGGTCGTGACACGAGCGTGCCAAGGACGTGGAAGTAGGGCTTTCACGCCCACGGTCATGGGCGTTACTATCTCGTCACGGTCGTGACCGATCGAAATAAGAACATATGATATATTTAAACTTATTTTTTAAAGTATTTATGCAATGGATTGATGCTTGATGAATGTATATGACACTTAGATACACAAAATGCACGTTTAGTCATAATTAGGCTAAAAAATGAAGAATGATTGATGTATTGCAAAGCATAATGCACCTAAAGTTAAAAAATGTCTTTGTATCGATGGCGGGAGGCAAAGTCTTGCATCTGTGTATATTAAAAGGGATCTAAGCCCATGAAGTAAAGTTTTGCATCTATGTTTAGTCTTGCTTCTCATGGAACGAAGTTCCTTATTAGAAAGTGTGTGTATCTATTGGAATAAAGTTCTTCACTATCATGTGTGCATATTTCTTAAAATAAAGTCTCTCGGTATTATGATGCGCTTAAGGATGTAGCCTAGTTAGTCAATGTGATGATGTTGACATAATTCTCCAACTATTGCTCGATCAAAGATGTGAATGAAAGTGAAGTTGAAGTTGAAAATATCTTATAACAAAGAAACTTAAGATGGAGTAAAGATAAAGTCCAGAGCAAGGGGACCTAAGCTTGAGAATTAAAGTCATGCATCTATGTATGTACTTTCTAAGGGACAAAAGTGTGTATTCCTAAAGATGAGTAAGAATAAAGTCTCTCTCTATTATGATGTGTGTTTTTAAGATATGACTTATGAAGATAGGTGATAAAGATGAAATATGAAGATGACACATGAAAGATCACATAATAAAGAAAAAATGAATAATCAATGAAGATCTAAAGCAACCCTGAGGAAATGTAGTATGAAAGAAGTGAAGAAGTATAAAGGAATTCCTAAGTTACATGACAATGAAAAATGAAATAAGTAATTATTTATAAATATGAATGTATGTTTCTATTGCATTACTTGCGGATGATGGATATGAAGTTAAGCGTGACATTATGTTGCGGAATGTTACATGAATGTCATGTAAGGTTCATGAATGTAAGTACATGTAGTATCATGAATGTAATTACATGACCTTTACATACTCTAACTGGAAACTCTACATTTTGAATTTGTACAAATAACCAAGATTAATTGATGAATGGCAGCTCAAGCTCATGCTTAGGCCGAATAAGTTCTAGCACATTGATGCTATCTACTGAAGTTCATTTAGGTTCCATGACTTATTAGTTGAAAAAGATTATATATGATTAAAACAAAGTTTTATTTATTATGAATTTTAGTAGAATGTTAAAAGTTTTCCATTGTACCAAAGGGCTAACGACGCGAAATTATCCTAAATGATTAAAAGCAAGATTCTTAGAGTTCACCACAATATCATTGAGGTAGATCATCACACACTTGTCCAACAATGGGTGGAAGATCTTATATTCATTAGAGTACAAAAGATCGTCAGTGCATTCGTAAAGCCAAAGAGCCAGTGACTCGTGTGAATCATACCTGACGGCACATGGGTACTTGTTGTGCATTGTGAGTTTGTTGAGTGCTACGTAGTTGATGCACATGCGTAATCTTATGGAATAGGGCTGACACCATAGGATTCCTTTGATGGCTTGATGAACCCTGCCTTTAACAACTCACCTAGATGTTTGTGCTCTTCTAGCTCAGGCGGTGCCATGCAGCACAACCCCATGACCGGTGCTTTGGCACCAGGCACCCATTTCTCAACTAGGAGAAAGTTTACTCGGCAGCTTTTTGGAGGCAACACGTCCTTGTAGTGTTCCAAAAGCCTCCTAACTTCCTTCGGGACTCCTGTCCATGGCTGGTCTCATTCAACTTCAAGGTCACCAAGTACGTGACTTCGTTTCGGTGCACGCATTGCGCAATTGCATGTTTGAGAGCATTTGGGACTTGGGGCCCGTTTGGCTTAGCTGCTACAAAATAGTTGATAAGTTGAAGTGCTGATGACTTAGTTGGCTGAGACTGGTTTTAAAAAATAAACAATTATGTGTTTAGTAATAAAAAATTTATAAGTTATTATTTTAGTAAAATGATAAAAAAAAGTCCTTAATATTATGATAAATGAAATACATGAAGAAAATTATGTATATTATAAGGGTAAAATACATTCATTCATCAAACGGATCAACTTTTTTTTCTCACACAAAATAAGCTAGGTCTCCTAGTTTATTTTTTCTAACTTATAAGAAGTTAAAATAAATGTTTATCTACTCTTTTTGTCAGTTACCAAACATGGAGATATCTTTAAAACTGCTTATTGACTTATAAGTTTAACCAAATAAGCCCTTGGTTGTCATGGGCACTTCATGTGTTGCCTCCTGAGACAATAAATGCAATCCCTTCTAGGTCACTCTTACCTCAAGAAAAACATCCATGAATTCTATGCCCTGGACAAACTTGTGGTCATCCATATTAATGATGGTGATATTGATCGCGCCCTCCTAACTCCCAACAATAATAGGTACCTCTTTGGCCACCCCAAGGATCAGTTGGGACATGGTGTTCACCGTCTTCATCTCCCAACAGCAATAGGTACCTCTTTGGCATGGATGATGCCAAGGCACAATGCCTCTTGTGCCGCCATGAAGTTGTGGGTTGCCCTGGTGTCACTAGGGCGGCCATGGTGTCCGTTCATCATGGTCTCCACGAGCATCAGGCCCTTGTGGCCCTCTTCATGTGTTTGGTTGGAAATGTTGCGACTGGAGTTAATAGGGCCATGATTGATCCCATGTGAGCAGCTCCTCCTTTGTTGGAGGTAGAGGCCATGGCAGCCAAGCTAGTTTTGTGATCGCACTTTCTTGCGTAGTGCAATCCCCCACAGACATAGCACTTCACCGTTTTCTTGGTGTCACCAAGTAGTCACCCTCTTTTCCTTCTTGTCTTGTCACCCTTCTTACCACATGTGTGGGCCTTGTCACTTATCTTTGTCCTTGGCCCCACTAAGGTTCTTGTTCACCTTATATTCGATGAGGGCTTCGGCCACAATCAAAAGCCTCCTTTATGGTCGTGACCTTCTCAACAGCCCATGGCTTAAGTCCCATCATGATCTTACTAGTCTTCAAACCCTTCTCAAAAACACCATAAGAAGTCATTGATGGTCATCTCCTTATGCACGTCATCGTGTACTTATTCATTTTTTACCAGTTAACAAGATGGCCTTCGGTTGTAGTTCCATGAGTCAAAGAGGTGACACCGAATCAGTAGGTGGTCGGCCTCCAACGCCTTCAGCTTGTTCTCCATGTCTTCTTCCAGGAAAGAAAGTCTCGCCTTCTAAAGATCCCACATGGCCTTGCCTATCCCCAAGGCTGCCCTATTGTTCCGTAACCATCTCCAAATTTCAAACAATCACGCAAATTATGAACAATAGGATCCTTGGATTGGGATCGTATTCACCTCTTCTCCCTATGTGACCATCAGCGCCATCGCATGTGACCATCCCGGTCTCCAACTATCAGTCATGAGTTGTAAGTCCCTGACATCATTGTGAAACCTAGCTATGATACCACGTTGTCACACCCTTTTCACTCCTAGAAACCTCGGTGTGCGGCCTTAGTTCTTCTAAAGCTCCAAGCAACCTTCCTGGGATGTTCATGGGACATTCACTCACACATACAAACGAAATTGGCACACGATGCACAAAATAGAAACACTTAGGTATGGGGGAAGCTTTGTGATATTCTTCACCGTCGGATAGATAAAAACTCTATATAAGAGCTATACTAATTTCCACCCTATCTAACTCCACTAATCCTTCCTATGAGGCATTCCTCCATGATTACCATGATTGTAGCAAAAACTCCTACACGTAGGTCTGATCAAGGATTACACTCGGATAGTTCTCCTGCTATCCCTATTATTCTGGGATCCACTTGGCCACGTAACATATTCCCTAATCGTCTGCCATTTGTCGGGATCATTGGGTGATTGGGACGGTCGAAAAATCACAAAATTCTTGTAGTGCGTGTCGTTGCATCCCAACTGTTGTTGCTGCCAAACCTCTTGTCCCAGAGGCTTCTCATCGGAAGATTGTTGTTGCTGATCATCCTCGACGATCCACCATTTGGGACAGGTAGATACATCTTGGGATGATATTGCCCAGGCTACCAAAGTGAGTGGTGGCACTGTCTGCATGCCATTACATCCTAGGCATGTCCCAAACATAGTGGCATGTACCAAATCTTTGCCGAGGCTCCTACTTGACCCCTGCTCATTGGATTACTGATGCTTCTCCTCTCAAAACCTTCGGATGTAGCTTTGGAACATTTGAGACATGACATGACTGCCACATCCCAAAATATGTGCTTAAGGTGGCAGGTGACACAAGGCTCAAAGAGGATAATATCATATTCAAGTGCAAAGATGTTACATATGTTATTAGAGTCAATCCACACGAGCCTTTGTATATGGTGTGCTGCAATCATTCAAGAAGGACGTTGAGTCTCCTAATGGGAGAAGGATGCATGAGGCATGCCTTATATTTCTCACACATGAATAGTCATATCAGAGATGTAGGTTATATATGGTGGCATGACTTAATTCCTAGCTAGTTTGGAGACAAGTTGGACTTGAGGACGATAATATACATATTTTATTAGATATTATGATAGTTCAAAGGATATATATATTCTTCCACCTATATAGAGGTCTCATTTAGAAATGAGATGCTAACTTTTTTAGAGATGAAAATGTTATAAAATGGTGGAGTCTAACTTTGGAAATACACTGTGCAGTGGGAGTTGAAATTGTGTATGATATTTATTATACCTTTGAAAGTAGTCGAGTAATCTATTATTTTCACAAGTATAATCATGCAACAAGAAACCACAGACGTAATTTGCACAATTATATATTGTATGAGTGCAAGATTTTCGTGTTAATCTTTCCATATTGATCTAGAGGATTGTAAAGATCATATTATTTACATAAAGGCAATGACTTCTAATGAATCAAAATCATGGATGAACATATAAAATAGACTCAATCATGGATGACATAGAGTATTGATGCTATGCATCTTGCTAAGAAATAGGTAAAGTACATACTGACAAATGAGATTGATTTGAAAGGATTATACTCAGAAAATTACGCCAAGTCAGAATATATATTCATAGACCTATTTTATACTGACTAAAGTTACGTCAATATGATCACTTAATTTAAATTTGCTTTGTTCTATGGATAATAATGAAAGTGAAGAAGAAATAAGCCCGAGATCTCTGTAGATGCTACAATTGAAGAATAGGCAGTTTCTTTATGCATAATATTTTTTCTACAAATTCTCAATTTAATTCTTTATTAAAAGAATTGATTTATAAAGTTACAAAAATTTGATTTATCAACTTCTATGCAATGGATTAAAAGTTGAGGGCGAATTAATAAGAAATACCTTACAATGATGCACCAACAAATATTAATTGCACCTTTATTTATTTTAATTTTGTTTTGTTCCGTGGATAATAATGGAAGTGAAGAAGAAACAAATCTAGACTTTCTTTTCATATCTTTATAAATGTCACAATTAAAGATGGTAGTTTTTCTGCATAATAATATTCTCTACAAATTCTCATTTAGATTTTTTTGTTAAAAAATCGACTTATGAAAGGATTGAAGAAGTAAAAGTTAAGGGCGAATTAACTAAGAAATACGTTACAGTCAATAATGCACCAACAAATATTATAAGTTAATTCTCACCGATGGGAGTTATTTTCACTTGTTTTCATTTTTGAACTTATATATTTTTAGGGATTGAGAATTGTGTGGATTCAAGATGGATCCACATATATGAGCTACCATTGATTTACAAATTAATGGTAGTATTAAATCCATGTTAAATTCAGTCAAAAAAATATTTATCAAGGATCACCATTGATTTATCAATCAAGGATGAGTCCATATGTGTGGACCTATTTTAGGTTTACATATTCTTTTTTTTTTCATATTTTTTTAGCCTCTTTTTGTAATGGAATAAAAAAATATAAGATGATAGTTATAATTAAATAAAAGAATTACATGTATCCGCACTAAGTATACATTATAACACCCGGCGCATAATATACATTATCTTGTAGAATGATTTTTTTTTTGCTAGAATGATTAAAGTTTATAAACTAGAATGATTTTTTTACGATAATACATCGGAACTCCTTACATTTGAAATTTTTTGAGAGTTATAGAACATGCAATTGTTATTTTGTGTGTGAAATATTTTTTTGACTCCACACATCTTAATAAAAATAAAATATTCAAGATGTAATATGAAAAAATAAGTCAGTTTTTAATTAATTGCTAATATATATATATATATATATATTTATAAAATTTAAGTTCATCAATATTTAGTTGTTCCAACTGCCTCAAGAAACGTTTCAAATCCATACCAACCTCTTCGTCCCCGTCCTCATTGTCCTCATCCTCGCGTCTCATTCCTTCTTCCGTCTCCGCCGCCGCCGGCGACGTCACAGGTACAACTTTGAGCTGCTCTCATCCGCCGGAGACGTCACAGGTACAACTTCGCAAACACCTTCTGAGCTGCTCTCCTCCTTTCCCCTCCAATCCGCGATCAGGATTCGTCTTCACGTCGACAGTGCTCTCGCATCCTTCCAAGTTCCGCCTGCAGCCTCGGGGCGTGGCGGTCGACGAAACCCCCGGCGCTCACCCTGGCATCGCCCACCTGCGACCGCCCCCGTTCTCTCCCGCCTCCGCAGCCAGTCCAAGTACGGCCACGCCCTCAAGGTCCACATCTCCGTCGCCCACGGCGACGCCCTCTTCCGCCTGCAGACAATCGAACTCTGCTTTCACAAGTGAGGCCTAATTCTTTCTTTTCTTTATGCTACATGTGATGCAATTGCTTATTCTTCCGCCGTCTTTTTAAACCCATTCTTGCACGAATTTGATGAAATTTTCTTGATTTTGTCAGGAATGCGTCGATTAGGTTAGGGATGTGGCCCGCGCAGCATCTCTCCTTATGAAGGCAGGATTCTTGCTCGTGGAGGTGTCGACCCAAGAAGGTGAATAGCAAATCCGCTCTACATCTGTTAAGTATTCTTCAAGTCCTTGATATGTAGCTTACTTCATAATGCCTTTTCTTGCAGAGTATCTGTGAAATCGGATCATTTTTCTCGCCTTGGGAGTGGTTATGAAGATGATGGCTCACACTTTCAGTGGTATTATACTACGGTGAGCTTGTGGACGCTTTAATTATTTATCAAGCCTCATGTATTCTCGGAGTGATTCCTGAACTCCGAGGTGTATTCCTCTCACAACTTGTCTCTTTGCATAGTTGTTGTTACTTCTCAAAAAAAAAATTGTTACTTGCCAATTTTTCCATTATGTCAGTCGACAGAATATAGATATAAATCAGGCAACTCAAATGCATTGTTAAATGATGTATGTTCATTATTCATTCTATTAACATGAATTTGTATAAGATGCTTGCGTATGCTAAATCACCACAGTGTGGCTTCTTTTCCAACCTGTCTTATTCATTTTTTATGCTTCTGCCATTTGACAAGTGATACAATCCTTGACCCATGACTAGGACACATGCAAAATTATGTAATAGAAATTATCCATCTTAGTTGATATTGACATAGAGAGGGTGATCTACCATTCAACATTCTTCTCCTATACTCAAACATTTGATGTAAACTTCCTTTTCATGTTTGGCTACTACTCAAACATTTGTAATGTGTTTTGCTAAACTATAGTCATATGCTAAATGAAATTCATAAGGCAGATGTGCTGAGAGACGATTGATATTAAATGATAACACATCAGTGTAACTTTTTCAAACACTTGCTTTAGCCATTTCTCAGACTGAAAGAAAAAAAGCAAAAGCCAAAAGAGAAGGTAAAATATTGTCATTAACTGTTATATTAAAAAAGTCCTATGCATTTTTTTCTTTTGCATTTGAATTCTTATGTTGCAAGGCATGAAGCTACTTCCTACAGGATGAAGGAGTTCTCTTGCAATTTTTGCTTTCTCTTATGTTGCAAGTTTTCACCTTCTTTACTAATACATTTCTTCCATTCATCTTTACTGGCATTCAATGTGGTACTATAGTTGTTTCCCTTTGGCTGGTGGGTGTTGGAATATTTCTTTTATGTTGTCTATCTGGGTTATTGCGTACAATTCTTGTTGAGAGCTATGCATGACTGAAGACATGCACAATCTTGTATGCTAGTTTCTCTTTCTCTCTACTTTTTCTGTGAGATTTATCTGTACTTTTAATTCTATCTATATGATCGAGACTTGATTAATTACTTGCTTACTCTTATTCAGACAAGAAAAAAAAATCGCTTATTTGAAATGCAGAATACAAAATATTTTTTATTGATGATTTTTTGTGCTGACCAGGGAACTAAATGCTCATTTATAGGTCTACCTTTTAAAGGTTTCGTTTGCCATGCACTGACTTCGTAAATGTGCAGCAAGTATATGCCCTGCTGCAGGAAATTATTTTTCTTTTTTATGTTGGTATGATATTTTACCAGTCATGACTCATGTCAACTTGTTACTTTCCAGATGTCAGTATTTGTTTTTGTGCTTAATAAATTTAGTGTATTGTGTTGTTGTTATACTTACGAAGTGGTTGCTCATTGTATTATTATTATTTTTTGAGAAGTGTTCATTGTATTATTAAGGTCCTAACATCCAGCTTTAACCCTTGAAAGATGAGAAAGGAAAAGAGGACAAAAAAGGCTTTGACCAAATGATTGTTACTTAATTCCATGTTTAACAAATTCATGGTCACGCTACTTCCCTTGTAGGGTCATCTGTTGAATTTCACTTGTTTTCTTTTTTTATTTTATTTTGCTGAATGGGCCCGTCTATCAGCTTATCACTTCTAATAATCATAGTTCAACTGCAATTGGGTATGCTTCTTCTGATGTGCCTTGTTCTTGCTAGAGCGTGTGGGGGTGTTCGAAAATTTGTCCTGACAGAAGAAGGTTTGGTAGATTCTGGTGTTGCTATTTTTGTTGAATGGGTTATCCTTTGTTCTTATTCTTCGGGTATGCATTTAGTTTCCTATTTGGACTCCGAAATAGGCTTTAAGTTCTATTGCCTCCGCCTTCTTCAGTTATGAATTTAGTTTTCTATTCAGACATTCTACTGCAAGCGTCATTTGCATGATTACCTAATCCAAACAGTTATATTGCATTCTTTTCTGCAAAAACACTTGGGATAACTATGTCAACTTTAGCAATGACAAGGAAAGATCTTGCTAGGAGTATTCTATGAGAAGAATAATTTGTTTGCTTCTAAACACATGAAGATTATCTCGATATCTTCTAAGGAATGTGTTTTTGATCTCTTGTGCATTGGGGTCATGCTTTTTATTCCCCTCCATCTTGTTTCATGCTCTTGTTATAAAAAAAACTCCTTAGTTCCAATGTTTTCACTGATTTGAAAGTTTTGCATCGATAAGGATCACAATCGTTGCTGATTATTTTTTCCTTCATGATCTTAACTTTTACTTGTAAATTGAAAGCATAAATATAAATAGGATGCCTCTGGATGGGTAAACCATCTTAGTACTTGCTGGTTAATGATGTTGGTTTTGTTTCTTTTTTCCTGATCCAGCACTATGCATAAACTCCTTTTGTGTTATTTTCTAGTGATCATGAAGGCAAGAGCAAGGAAGTAAATGTATGAATACGAGTGATATTTATCTGTCCTTTAGTTTTGCGTTTCGCTTGTGAACTTTTCATTTTCGTTTTTCTTTATTGTCTTCGATATCTTCTATGGTGACATGGAGAAATGTGTTGTCAATTTCTTTTGCATGGCAGCGTGCTTTTTATTCACCTCCATATTGTCAACTTCTTTCATGCTCTTGTTATGAAAGAAGCCCTGTGTTCCAATGATTTCAATTGATTTGAAATTTTTGCATCGATAAGAAGGATCGCAATATCTTTGTTGATTGTTTTCTCCTTCATGATCTTAACTTTTCCATGTAAATAGAGAGCATAAATATAGATAGGATGCCTCTGGATGGGTAAACCATCTTAGTCCATGCTGGACGTTGGTTTTGTATTTCTTTTCGTGATCCATTAGCGCTAAGCATAAAGATTTCTTCTTTTGTGTTATTTTCTACTGGTCATGAAGGAAATAGCGAGGAGGTATATGTATGAATACGAGTGATATTTATCTATTCTTTAGTTTTGCATGCCGCTTGTGACGTCTTCGTTTTTGTATTTTATCTTGTACATGGTGGTGTGCTTTTCCCCCCTCCACCTTGTTTCATGCTCTTGGTATGAAAGTTTCATGAAGAAGCCCTTTGATCCAATGTTTTGAATTGATTTGAAAGTTTTGCATCGATAGGATGGACACTATATCTCTGCTGATTATTCTCCTTCATAATCTTAATTTTCCTTGTAAATAGAGAGCAAATATAGATAGGATGCCTTTGGATGGGGAATCATATGTCCTTGCTGGTTAATGACGCTGGTTCTGTTTTTTCTTTTCCTGATCTATTAGCATCATGCATTTTCTCCTTTTGTATTATTTTTTAGTGATTATGAAGGCAAGAGTGAGGAGGTAAATGCATGAATAAGAGTGGTATTTATCTGTCCTTTAGTTTTGCATTCCACTTGTGACACTGGTTAATGACTCCTGGTTTTGTTTTTTTTTTCCCTTATCCGTTATTTTGTGTTATTTTCTAGTGATCATAAAGTCTTGGCGAGGAGGTAAGTACATGAATACTAGTGATATTTATCTGTCTTTTCGACTTGTGAACTTCTCATCTTCGTTTTTCTATCTTTTCTGCGATACATTCCACCCAAGATAGTGTGGCATGGAGAAATGTGTTGTTGATCTCTTGTGCTGGCGGTGTGTTTTTTTTCCCCTCCATCTTGTTTCATGCTCTTGTTATGAGAAGCCATGTGTTATGATGTTTTCAACAAATTTGAAAGTTTTGCTCTATAAGATGGATCACAATATCTCTGATGATTATTTCTCCTTCATGATTTTAACTTTTCCTTGTATTTAACAGAGCATAATAAATAGGATGTCTGTGGATGGGTATCCTAGACAGAGATAATGATGCTGGTTTTGTTTTTTCTTTCCCTGATCCTTTAGCACTACATAAAGATTTCTTTCCTTTTGTGTTATTTTCTAGTGACCATGAAGGCAAGAGGTAGATAAATGCAAGAATAAGATTGATATTTATAGATGTGTTCCGCTTGTGGACTTTCGTCTTCGGTTTTCTATCTTGTCTTTGATATGGAGAAATGTGTTGTTGATCTCTTGTGCACGGCGGTGTGCTTTTTATGCTCTAGTTTATGAAATATGCCCTGTGTTCCAATGTTTTCAACTAATGTGCAAAGTTTTGCATCTATAGGAAGTATTCACAATGTCTCTGCTGATTATTTTCTCCTTCATGATAACTTTTATTTGTAATTAAAGAGCATAAATATAGATTGGATGCTACTGGATGGGTAAACCATCTTAGTTGCTAATTAATGAGGACCATTTGGTTCTGTTTTTTGTTTCCCCGATCTGCATTTCACCTTCTTTTGTGTTATTCTCTAATGCTCATGAAGGCAAGAGCGAAGAGGTAAATGCATGAATTTGTGTGATATTTATCTTTTCTTTAGTTTTGCATTCCGCCTGTGAACTTCGATATCTTAGGAACTTCGAGTGATATTTATCTGTCGTTTTTCTATTTTGTCTTCTATATCTTCTATGGTGACATGGAGAAATGTGTTGTCGATCTATTGTGCATGGTGTACTTTTTTTATTCCCCTCTATCTTGTTTCATGCCCTTGTTACGAAAGAAGCCTTGTTCCAATGTTCCAATATTTTGCATCTATCACAATCTCTGCTGATTATTTTCTCCTTTATGATCTGAACTTTTACTTGTAAATAGAGCGCATGAATATAGAAAGGGTGCCTATGTATGTGTAAACATATTACTCCTTGCGGCTTTTGTTTTTTCTTTCCCTGATCCATTAGAGCTAAGCATAAAGATTTCTCCTCCTTTTGTGTTATTTTTTAGTGACCATGAAGGAAAGAACGACTGTAAATAGGAGTGATATTTATCTGTCCTTCGTTTTTCATTTCGCTTGTGAACTTTTTGTCTTCATTTTTCTATCTCGTCTTCAACATCTTCCACCCAATAATGTACTTTTTATTTTCCCTCCATCTTGTTTCATGCTCAGTTTTGAAAGAATCCTTGTGTTCCAATGTTTTCAACTGATTTGAAAGTTTTGCATCCATAGGGATCACAATATCTCTGCTGATTATTTTCTCTTTCATGATCTAATCTTTTCCTTGTACAAATATAATAGGATGTCTCTGCACGAGTAAAACATCTTTGTCCTTGCTGGTTAATGACATTGGTTTATTTTTTCTTTCCTTGATCCATTAGCTCTTTCCCTAATCCATTATCAGCATAAAGTTTTTTCCTTTTGTGTTATTTTCTATTGATCATGAACACAAGAGCGAGGAGGTAAATGCATGAATACGAGTGATATTTATTTGTCTGTTAGTTTTGCATTTCACTTGTGAACTTCTCGTCTTCGTTTTTCTATCTTGTCTACGATATCTTCGTTTTTCTATCTAGTATGGAGAAAAAATTTGTTGTTGATCTCTTGTGCATGGCAGTGTGCTTTCTTTTCTCCTCCATTTTGTTTCATGCTCTTGTTATGAAAGAAGCCGTGTGTTACAATGTTTTCAACTAATTTGAAAGTTTTGCATCAATAGCTCTGCTGATCTTCTAAAAAAACAATAGATTTGCTGGTTAGTGTCGTGATTTTAACTTTTTAGGTAAATTTCCTATTGCTGGTTAGTGTCGTTGGTTTTGCTTTTCCTTGATCCATTAGCCCTATTGTTTTGTGTTATTTTCTAGTGGGTAAATGCGATACAAATAATGCATTCAGCTTGTGAATCTTTCATCTTCGTGTTTCTATTGATTTTTTTTTTTTCAAAAGAGCATCTTTAGTGATTTTATATAATCAATATCTATTTAATGTTCTGTGGTTATTTTATATTTAATTTTCATCCCTTACTCCAGACGGCCACCGGCAAGGAGCAGCACCACCCTCACCTGAATATGCCCTCACCTGAATATGGGGCTGCGGCCAGTCCCTTTATCTTTTTTTTTAAAAAAAATTAAATACAATAATATTTGTAGTAATAAAATTGATCATCATGCACGAGAGCATTTTTCATTTGCTTGCAATGCCTAGAAGCGAACATATATAATTGTAAATATCAATTATATATATTGATTATAAATATCAATTATATATATTGATTCACAACCAGTGTCCACCATTTTTTTTAAAAAGATACAGATATGAAAATATATATAGATTATAAATATCAATATATGTATATTATAAGTTTTAACATTTCATAAAATAAATTATATAATTGTTTCACAAAACAATTTTAGCATTCTCAAAAGGTGGACACAGAGCGCTTAGCATAAAAATCATGAAGTCAAGAGCGAGGAGTCTTTAGTTTTGAATTTCGTTTGTGAACTTTTTGTCTTCATTTTCATGTGTTATTGATCTCTTTCTTGTGGTGGTACTTTTATTCTCCTCCATCTTGTTACAAGCTCTTGTTAGTTTTGAATTACATGAATCGTCCTTCAATTTTGAATTAATTTTTAAACGATCTTCCAATTTTAATTTATTACGCTAACCGAAGATGCGAGGCGAGAAAGACGCGATAAGTCGATTGCGTTGGAAAAGGGGGCGCCCTTTTCTGCTTCTTCGGAGCCGATGAAGGGGGACGATTAACGAGCGCCCAAGGTGCTCTCGCTTTTTGGAACTTCATTTTTTGAATATCGCAATTTTTTCATTTTTCCAATTTGATCCGTCCAATTCCTTCGAACTTCATTTTTTCACAAATGTGAAAAAAAAACTATTTTTAAAGAAATAATTAAAAAAAGGTCATGCTCACCGCCCCAACAGCAGATTTAGGGGTGGCCGAAGGAATTTTTAATGAAAGAGAAATGATGTGGCGGCCACGTTCACCGTCGAGGTTTGTTTTAAGCAAATTATTTAAATTGATTTGAAATAAGCAAATTATTTTCTCCTTCAATAGTTTGATTTGATTTTCCCTTATTTTCTCTAATGAATATTTAAAATTCTTCTAATGAAATATTTTCTATTCTTTTATTTTCTATTGGGAGTAAAAATATTATTTGAATCAAAAAATTAGATGATAAAATATTATGAAATTAAAATATTTCAAAAATTAGAGAAAAGAAGGAAATAAAAGAATAGTATGAATTGAAAGAGAATTTGAGTGAAGATGAATTTTTTTATAAGTATGATTGATAAATTATGAATATGAATAAAAAACTATTATGACGGTGGCTAAAAAAATATTATTCCCCTCTTGATATTTTTCAACGACAAAACCTAGCTCGAATAAGAATTCGAACTAGATTGTATAGAATTCGAACTGGTTTGAGTGAATCGGGCCAACACATATTTGAATTGAATTTTGCTGTGATTTTTATTATCTGTACAGGATTTTGACAGGATTAAGTCATAGATTAAGTCATAGATTAAGTCATAGAATTAAATGAATTGCTTGAGAAATTAAAGGGGCTATTGTGTCTGGCAACAAGAACTTGGCCAAGTTCTAACGGGCGGTGCGAGAACTTTTTGGAAGTGAGAATGTTTTTTGTTTTGACTTTTTTCTTTCGATTTTATTATATTTTAATTAGTAAATTCTTATTAATTTATTTAATCATAATGTTATCAATCAATCATAATAATATAACTTATAAAATAAATTATTTAACTTAATATAAATATTTTCTTAAATTTTAACTAAATAATATTTTAATTTATAATAATTTAATTTACTATAATAATCAATCATATTTAAAGTTACTATAAATTATATTCCTAATTATTTCTTTTTTTATTCAAATACCTCTTATAACATATCTATTAAAATAATTTTTTAAATTTTCATCATTACATTTTTCCTCTTCTTTCATAACAACACCAAATCTAAATTTTTTTATCGATTAGTTCTTAGAACTAAAAGTTCCTTATCCAAACAAAAGAAAGCAAATCCACGAAAATAATTCATAAGAGAATTCCAAACACATACGAAAATAATTCATAAGGAACTTAGGGCACAAAGAAGAAGAGGAACACCAAATTTTTCAAGAAAAATAAAGACAGTCTCCTTGACTTTGAGTATCTCAACTATAGAGTTGAGAAGAGAAAAAAGAAGAGAGACAAAGCAAAAGAACAGATAAAAAAGGGAACTAACCAACGCTCGAGATCAAAATCATTATCAACTAATTTTTTTCATCAGCTCCAGGTGAAGACCAAAGATCTTGTGCGACCGATCCGGCGGAACAACTTAAAAGAATCCCCTTCCTTACATGATTTCTTCTTCATATAGATAGACATAGGATCTATGGGGCAATTACTTAAAAGTACATTTTGTGCAACAGCCCTTCCTATCTGATAGAAAAATGATCCTGAACCGAACTGGGGTCGCAAATCCCAAGTTTGTCGATGAAGAGTTGATCTAATTGTATTAGTTTCTGTAATTGATTCTTCTGTGTAATATTAATCAATAGGGCCTCGTTGATAAGTGCTACAAGATCTCGTGCATTGGAGCCCATGGTTATGGACCCAAACCCATGGTATGGAACATTTTCTTTTCCAAGTAGAAGAATGCTGCTGAGTTGAGGAAGAATGTCATCCTAAATTAACATAGATGCACTTTGTCCATTTAGTAACCTCATCATAAGGGATGAAAAATCTTATATCATGAATGGTTATTAGAGTTCTCAGTAACTTGCACCCTAAAAAAGAGCAGCATACACCTTAAAGCTGTGTTGAGTGAAAGAAAACAAATCCACCAAAATAATTCATAAGAGAATTCCAGTACATAATAACATGCACATGACTTATGCCTAATGTCTTATTCTTATGCACACTACTTCCACAAAATTTAATATAGCATAGATATCTAGATATATAAGTAACTACCTAAAAAGTTGACTAATTAATGTCAAGATTTTTTCCACAAAATTATAAAATGTCATGTGACATTTTGCTATTTTATAGATATAAATATACTTGACGAAATTATCAAAAGCATGCAAAACAATGTATTCCAACGAGTATTATCCAATCTAAATATTATTTAATTCAACATCAAAATCAAGATGTAAATCATATATGCATCAAATTGTAATAATTTTAAGCCCCTTGCCACCTCACTCAAGTTGTACTCCGACCCACCCACCCAAAGAAGGAAAGGGGTGGCCAGAGGGGTGAGGGACAAAAATTAAATTGAAGATCAAAGAAGAACGAACACAAGGCTTCTTTCGAAACAAGAACATGAAACAAGATGAAGGGGAATAAAATATAGACCAGCACAAGAGATCAATAACACATTTTTCCATGTCACTATATAAAATATCAAAGACAAGATAAAAAAATGAAGACAAAAAGTTCATAAGCAAAATGCAAATTAAAGGACAAATAAATATCTCCTCGCTCATACCTTCATGATCAAAGGACAAATGATCACATGAGACCCATAAAAAAAATAACTGGAGTGGCTGCAGCCCAAGGACCGCAAAAAAGGTGCGTGGTCATCAGAGCGGTGAGGGACAAAAATAAAATAGAAAATAACTAAGTGAAGTTTTTGTTGATCAAAGAACATTAAATAGAAAAATATTCATTAGAAAATAGCATAAAACAAGGAGAAATCTTTACGTATTCGACTAAGGGAAAGAAAAAAAAACAAAACCACATTAACCAATAATGACTAAGATGTATATGTTTACATATATATAATGACTAAGATGAAGCCGCACAAAATTTTACCTATATCTCACGTTATTTTGCTTACATCTCACGAGATTTTACTCCCTCTCTCCCTTTCTCTCCCTAAACTCTTTATCCTAAACACTATGTTTGGATTGAGGTGAAGAGGGGGAAAATAAAATTATTACAATTTGATGCATGGGTAAAGAGGGGGAGGGGAAGGTAAAAAAAAAATTTCCCTTATTTGAATAATATTTTAATGGAGGGGAATCTCTATTTTTTCCCTCCATTTGTGCTATTTTGTTTTAATCCCAAATTGAGGTGTAACAATTTCCTTCCCCTCCCTCCCTTTCTCTTCCCCCTTATTTTCTTCTCTTACCCTTAATGAGCTTTTATCCAAACATAGTGTAAGGGTGCCCTCGCACCCTCACCGATGATACAAATGACCCTCACTCCCTCTTTCGTTCCAAGGCGCCCTCGTTGCTCTCTCCGTCCCCTTTCTCCCTCTTACAATCCAGGGCCCCCTCGTCGACGATCTCCCGCTCTTCCTACCTCTCTCTCGATCTCCCCTCACCCTCCTTCTCTGGATCTCTCTCCTCCGCCGGCTGCGAAGGCCATCTCCGCCGAGAAAATCCTATCCGCGAGGGGATCGCCTCCTCCTTCGCTGACAGCGCCAACGACGACAGGATGACACGGGAGAAGGCGACGACAAGAGCAACCACGAAGATAGACGACGGCGGCGTCAAAGGCCCTCGCAAGATGAGAGAGACGATTTAGGCAAAGGGAGAAAGGGAGAGAAGGGGAGCAGCCCGCGATCAAAGACGGTATCGCGAGAGTCTCCTCCGCAGGCTCCGACAGCATCGACTCCATCGGAGGATCCCTATCCACAAGGGGACCTCCTTCGCCGATGACGACGGGCGGGAGAAGGTGACGATGAGACAGACTAACTAACCAAACGACGATGACATCAAAGGCCCTCGCGAGATGAGAGAGAAACTATCCGAGCAGAGAGAGAGGGGGCGTCCGTCGATTGAGGGCGGGCGCTGGTCGGCAATCGACTGAGGGCTGCATATAGAGAGATAGAGGAGGGAGGGAGGGTGTGTTCATCATGAGAGTCGTCCATCTAAATGACTTGAATATTGCTTCACAGGGTGTGAAGCAAATATATATATAATTAATATATATTCATGTATTCGTGCCTAAATTTTCATAAAAAAATTGTCATACCTAGTTCTCGATGCTGCACCCGTACCTACACTTCTAGATTCTTTATTAGAAGAAAAAAATGAATTCAGAAAGTCAAGCAAAATCTTTAAAATTTGTATTCGATATAATTCCAACAGATCAAAATTATCAAACACCAAAATCTATTGGAATAGAAAAAATTGGTAAAAAGGTTTCGCGATGGTCATACAAATTGTTCGATGATTTGGAAGAACCAGAGGAAGAAAATGAGCATACAAAAATTTTCGAAATTTCATGATTCCTAAGAGCGGATTCTTTTACTTTTAAATTATCTAGTCCGACTATTTTTTGTAATAAAAAAAGTAATTAAAAGTAATTAAAGGATACCTGTCGAATCTCATGAACATGGATCAACGAATATCGGAATGGCATCGTATGATCCATGTAGCCGACCTCACCTAGTGGGATAAGCCTTTGTTGTTGTTGTAAAGGAAATTAAGGAATTGGACCATATATCAATGGACAATTTCCGATAGATGGTTCCATCGGAACAATTATTTATTTCAAGGTACCTCGTCTCCCCCGCCTTACCACTTGGCCATGTCGCCAAATCCGATTGATTCAAAATGGATAAAAATAGTATCTATCCAAATTTGATTTTTAATTCTTTCTTTTTTTTATTGCAGTCGGGCATCGCATGAGTCATTGCAAGAGACAAGAGATCTCATGATATATGACGACCCATTTTATTAGTACAAATATTATTCTGCTGAACTTGAAAAAAAAAATAAAGGCTGTGGTTGCAGCCCCCTGCAGTGTTGGTGCTGCTCCCCACCCACCAAAGAAGGCAAGGAAGAAAGGGGGTGGCCGTCGGAGTGTAAGAAACGAAAATTAAATTAAAAATAACAAAGTGAAATTTTCATTGGTCCAAGAAAAATATTAAATACAAAAAAATGAAAATTAAATAGAAAATAACGAAATGAAGTTTTCATTGGTCCAAGAAGAACATTAAATACAAAAATATTCACTAGAAAATAAAACAAAATAAAGAGAAATCTTTATGCTTAGCACTAATGGATAAGGAAAGAAAAAAAAAACCAGCATCATTAACCAATAATGACTAAGATGATTTACCTATCCAATGAAAAAGCACACTGTCATGCACCATGCCACCCTATCTGGGATTGAAGATATCGAAGACAAGATAAAAAAAACAAAGATGAGGAGTTCACAAGTAGAATGCAAAACTATGCCAGATAAATATCACTCGTATTCATGCATTTACTTTCTCGTTCTTGCGTTCATGATAAATAGAAAATAACACAAAAGGAGAAATCTTTATCCAAAGAGCTAATGGATTAGGGAAAGAGCTAATGGATCAAGGAAAGAAAAAGCAAAACCAACGTCATTAGCCAGCAAGGACATAGATATTTCACTCGTACAGAGACATCCAATCTATAATTGTGCTTTCTATCAATGCAAAACTTTCAAATCAGTTGAAAACATTGGAACACAAGTATTCTTCCATAACAAGAGCATGAAACAAGATGGAGGGGAATAAAAAGCACACTGCCATGCTCACAAGATTAACAAAACATTTCTCCATGCCAGCCTATCTTGGGCAAGAAAGAAAAACGAGAAAAGTTCACAAGCGGAATGCAAAACTAAAGGACAGATAGACATCACTTTTATTCATGCATTTACCTCTTCTTCTTCTTCCTTGCCTTCACTCACTAGAAAATAACAGAATAGATGGAGAAATCTTTATGCTTAGCTCTAATGGATCAGGAAAAGAAGAAACAAAACTAGCATCATTAAGTATGCGACTAGACTCACTCTCAACAAATGGTTTACCATACTATATTTATGCGCTTACAAGTAAAAGTTCAGATCATGAAGGAGAAAATAATCAGCAGAGATTGTGATCCTAACTATAGTGCAAAATTTTCAAATCAGTTGACAACATTGGTGTCGTAACAAGAGCATGAAACAAGATAGAGGGGAATAAAAGCACACCTCCATGCACAATAGATCCACAACACATTTCTCCATGTCACCATAGAAGATAAAGGAAGACAATAGAAAAACGACAGATAAATATCACTCGAAGTTCACAAGCAGAATGCAAAACTAAAGCAAAGATAAATATCACACAAATTCAGGCATTTACCTTCTCGCTCTTGCCTTCATGATCACTAGAGAATAACACAAAAGAAAGTAAAATCTTTATGCTTAGCGCTAATAAGGGAAAGAAAAAACAAAACCAACGTCATTAACCAGCAAGGACTTAGATGGTTTAAGGCATCCACAATCCATATTTATGCTCTTTATTTACAAATAAAAGTTAATATCACGAAGGAGAAAACATCCAAGACGAAAAACTTTCAAATCAGTTGAAAGCATTGGAACACAGGGCATCTTTCATAAACTAGAGCATGAAACAATATGCAGAGGAATAAAAAGCACATCGTTGTGCACAAGAGATCAGCAACACATTTCTCCATGTCACCTTAGAAGATACCAAAGACAAGATAGAAAATCAAAGAGAAAAGTCCACAAGCGGAATGCAAAACTAAAGGACAGATAAATATCAATTGTGTTCATGCATTTATCTACCTCTTGCCTTCATGGTCACTAAAAAATAACACAAAAGAAGGAGAAATCTTTATGCATAGCGCTAATGGATCAGGAAAGAAAAAACAAAACCAATGTCATTAACCAGCAAGGACTAGGATGATTTACCCATCTCTAGACATCCTATCTATATTTATGCTCTGTATTTACAAGGAAAGTTAAAATCTTGAAGGAGCATCAGAGATATTGTGATCCATCCTATAGATGCAAAACTTTCAAATTAGTTGAAAACACTGTAACACATGGCTTCTTGCGTAACAACAGCATGAAACAAGATGGGTGGGGAAAAAACCACACCACCATCACAAGAGATCAACAATTCATTTTCTCCATGTCACACTATCTTGGGTGGAAGATATCACAGACAAGATAAAAAAACGAAGACGAGAAGTTCACAAGTGGAATGTAAAACTAAAGGATAGATAAATATCACTCGTATTCATGCACTTATTAAGATCGCTAGAAATCTTTATGCTTAGAGCTAACAAGCCAAAAAATCAAAACCTGCGTCATTAACCAGCAAGGAATAAGATGGTTTACCCATCCGGAGGATAACTACATTTATGTTATCTACTTAGAAGGAAAAATTAAGATCATGAAGGAGGAAATAATCAGCAGAGATATTGTGATATTTCTTATTGATGCAAAACTTTCAAATCAGTTGAAACAAGATGGAGGGGAAAAAAAGCACATGCACAAGAGATCAAAAGCACATTTCTCCTTGTCACCATAGGTGGAAGATATCGAAGATGAGAGAGAAAAACAAAGACGAAAAGTTCACAAGCGGAATGCAAAAGTAAAGGACAGATAAATAATCACTCGTATTCATGCATTTACCTCCTCGCTCTTGCCTTCATAATCACTAGAAAATAACACAAAAGAAGGAGAAATCTTTATTCATAGTGGTAATAGATCAGGAAAAGAAAAAAAAAAGAACCAGCATCATTAACTAGCAAGGACTAATATGATTTCCCATCCAGAGGAATCCGATCTATATTTATGCTCCCTACTTACAAGGAAAAGTTAAGATTACAACAACAACAACAACAACAACAAAGCCTTATCCCACTAGGTGGGGTCGGCTACATGGATCATACGACGTCATTTCGTTGATCCATGTTCATGAGATTCGACAGGGTTTTACGCTGGCTGTCGGGGCCTAACACAACCCTCCTCCTTTATCCGGGCTTGGAACCGGCTTAGATGCTAGTAGATTCAAAAGTTAAGATTATGAAGGAAAAAATAATCAGCAGAGATAAAGTGATCCATCCTATCGATGCAAAACTTTCAAATCAATTCAAAACATTGGTACAGAGGGCTTCTTTCATACCAAGAGCATAAAACAAGGTGGAGGGGGAAAAAGCACATCGCCATGCACAAGAGATCAACAAAACAGAAAGACGAGAAGTTCACAAGCGGCATGCAAAACTAAAGGAAAGAAAAATATCACTCGTATTCATGCATATACCACCTCGCTATTTCCTTCATGAACAATAGAAAATAACACAAAAGGAGATATCTTAATGCTTAGCGCTAAAGTATCACGGAAAGAAAAAATAGAACCATCATCAAGCAAGGACTAAGATGGTTTACCCATCCAGAGGCATCCTTATATTTATGCTCTCTATTTACAAGGAAAAGTTAAAATCATGAAGGAGAAAATAATCAGCAAAGATATTGTGATCCTTCCTATCAACAACAACAACAACAACAAAGCTTTATCCCACTAGGTGGGGTCGGCTACATGGATCATACGACGCCATTCCGCTCTATTCGTTGATCCATGTTCATGAGATTTGACAGGATTTTACGCTGGCTGTCGGGGCCTAACACAACCATCCTCCTTTATCCGGGCTTGGGACGAGAAGTTCACAAGCGGCATGCAAAACTAAAGGAAAGAAAAATATCACTCGTATTCATGCATATCCCACCTCGCTATTTCCTTCATGAACAAAAGAAAATAACACAAAAGGAGATATCTTAATGCTTAGCGCTAAAGTATCACGGAAAGAAAAAACAGAACCATCATCAAGCAAGGACTAAGATGGTTTACCCATCCAGAGGCATCCTTATATTTATTCTCTCTATTTACAAGGAAAAGTTAAGATCATGAAGGAGAAAATAATCAGCAAAGATATTGTGATCCTTCCTATCAACACAACAACAAAGCCTTATCCCACTAGGTGGGGTCGGCTACATGGATCATACGACGCCATTCCGCTCTATTCGTTGATCCATGTTCATGAGATTTGACAGGGTTTTACGCTGGCTGTCGGGGCCTAACACAACCCTCCTCCTTTATCCGGGCTTGGGACGAGAAGTTCACAAGCGGCATGCAAAACTAAAGGAAAGAAAAATATCACTCGTATTCATGCATATACCACCTCGCTATTTCCTTCATGAACAAAAGAAAATAACACAAAAGGAGATATCTTAATGCTTAGCGCTAAAGTATCACGGAAAGAAAAAACAGAACCATCATCAAGCAAGGACTAAGATGGTTTACCCATCCAGAGGCATCCTTATATTTATGCTCTCTATTTACAAGGAAAAGTTAAGATCATGAAGGAGAAAATAATTAGCAAAGATATTGTGATCCTTCCTGGCCCCGACAGCCAACATAAAATCATGTCGAATCTTATGAACATGGATCAACGAATATAGAATAATATACCGAAAGGTTTGGTTACTAATAGAGCGGAATGGCGTCGTATGATCCATGTAGCCGACCCCACCTAGTGGGATAAGGCTTTGTTGTTGTTGTTGTTGTTGTTGTATTGTGATCCTTCCTATCAACAACAACAACAACAAAGCCTTATCCCACTAGGTGGGGTCGGCTACATGGATGACGCCATTCCGCTCTATTCGTTAATCCATGTTCATGAGATTTGACAGGGTTTTACGTTGGCTGTCGGGGCCTAACACAACCCTCCTCCTTTATCCGGGCTTGGGACCGGCTATAAAACATAGGCGGAGTTATTGTGATCCTTCCTATCAATGCAAAAAATTTCAAATCAATTGAAAACATTGGAACACAGGCGAAAAGTTCACAAGCGGAATGCAAAACTAAAGGACAGATAAATATCACTCGATATCACAAAAGAAGGAGAAATCTTTATGCATAGTGCTAATGGATCACGAAAAAAGACACAAAACCAGCATCAATAACCAGCAAGTACTAAGATGGTTCACCCGTCCAAAGGCATTCAATTTATATTTATGCTCTCAAAGTTAAGATCCTGAAGGAAAAAAATAATCAGCAAAGATTGTGATCGAAGAGGATGCAAAACTTTCAAATCATTTGTGTTAAGAATATAAAATCATTGATGTTGCTCTTCCTAACGACTTAAGCTTTTAGGAAAAAGGGTTAGTACATCTTCAACATGGTATTAGAGCCAGAGACCTTGAGTTCAAACCTCGATAAGCTTTTGTTAAAAGAATATTTTCTTCCCTTAGTTATTGTCCACATGGTAGGCAACCCACATATGAAGGGGAGTGTTAAGAATATAAAATTATTGACCTTGCTCTTCCTAACGGCTTAAGCTTTTAGAAAAACTGGTTAGCACATCAAATTCAACAAGTTGAAAACATTGGAACTAAGGGGTTTTTTATAACAAGAGCATGAAACAAGATGGAGGGGAATAAAAAGCATCACCGCCATGCATAGATCAACAACGCATCTCTCCGTGTCACCTTAGAAGATATCGAGATAATCTTTTTGTGTTTAGAAGCAAACAAATTATTCTTATCATAGAATACAGGATAGAAAGATCTTTTGCCAAAAGGTGACCTAGAGGATTAAGATGCCAACGTGAATAAGTGAAAACATCTGAATTTCCTTGCCATTGCTAAAGTTGACATAGTTATCCCAAGTGTTTCTGCAGAAAAGAGTGTATCGAGAGAGCTCTACACAAAAGAACGCAATATCATTGTTTGTGATAATCATGCAAATGATGTTTGCAGTAGAATGTCCGAATAGAAAACTAAATGCATAATTGAAGAAGGTGGAGGCAACAGAATTTAAAGCCTATTTCGGAGTCCAAATAGAAAACTAAATGCATACCTAAAGAATAAGAACAACAGAAACTATTATGATCCCAATTCAACAAAAATAGCAACACCAGAATCTACCAAACCTTCTTCTGTCAGGACAAATTTTCGAACACCCCAATAACCAAACCACGCTCTAGCCAGACATGCACATCAAAGGAAGCATACCCAATTGCAGTTGAACTATGATTATTAGAAGTAATAAGCTGATAGAAGCCCATTCAGCAAAATAAAATTAAAAAGAAAATGACTGAAATTCAACAAATGACCCTACGAGGGAAGTAGCATGACCATGAATTTGTCAAACATGGAATTTAGTAACAATCATTTGGAAGAAACCAACATAAAAAAAAATACAATGAGCACTTCTCAAAAAAAATGAGAAATCACAAAGTAGTAAGCATAGCAACAACACAATACACTAAATATATCACAAAAACAAGTGCTGACATCTGGAAAGTAACAAGTTGACACGAGTCATGACTGATAAAATTTCAAACCAACATAAAAAAGAAAAAGAAAATTCCTGCAACAGAGCATATACTTGCTGCACATTTACAAAGTCAGTGCATGGCAAAAGAAACCTTTAGAAGGTAGACCTGCAAATGAGCATTTAGTTCCCTGGTCAGCACAAGAAATCATCGTTAAAAAATGTTTTGTATTCTGCATTTGCAATAAGAGATTTTTTTGCTTTTCTGAATAAGCAAGTAATTAATCAAGTCTCGATCATATAGATCCAAAAAAAGAGTACAGATAAACCTCACAGAAAAAGTAGAGAGAAATTTTCCTTATAAAATTTCAGAGAAACTAACATACAAGATTGTGCATGTCTTCACTTTATGCCTATCTCAACAGATAATTCCTACACCCACCTGCTAAAGGGAAACAACTATAGTACCACACTGAATGCCAGTAAAGATGAATGGAAGAAATGTATTAGTAAATATTAAAAGGTGAAAACTCGCAAAAGAAGAGAGCAAAGTTTGCAAGAGAACTCCGTCGTCCTGTAGGAAGTAGCTCATACCCTGTAACATATGATACGAGAATTCAAATGCAAAAGAAAAAAAAACGTGCATAGGACTTTTGAGTATAATAGTTAATGACAATATTTTACCTTCTCTTTTGCCTTTTGCTTTTTCTCAGTCCGAGAAATGGCTCAAGCAAGTGTTTGAAAAGATTTACACTGATGCATTATCATTTAATATCATTCGTCTCTAAGCATTACATCAGCCTTATGAATTGCTTTTAGCATCACCATATGACTATAGTTTAGCAAAACACATTACAAACTAATAACCGGAGTAGTAAAGTTAACTAGCCAAAAATAAAAAGGAAGTTGTCTACATCAAATGTTTGAATATAGGAGAAGAATGCTGAATGGTATATCACCCTTTCTATGTCAATATCAACTAAGATGGACAATTTCTATTGCATAATTGTGTAGGGTGGTCAAGGATTGTAATCTCAGTTGTCAACTGGCAGAAGCACAAAAAATGAATAAGACGGGTTGGAAAAGACAATCACACTGTGGTGATTTATTATGCAAATCCATGTTAATAGAATCATTAATAACGAACATCCAGCATTTAACAATGCATTTGAATTACTTGATTTATATCCTATATTCTGCCAACTGACATAATGGAAGTAACAACAACTATGCAACAAACAGACAAGTTGTCAGAGGAATACAACTCAAAGTTTAAGAATCATTCCGATATGAAGACCTAGCCCTAAATATGATTGCAGGCTACAAATTCATGAGGCTTGATAAATAAATAAAGCGTCCACAAGCTCACGGTAGTATAATACCACTG
Organism: Pontederia crassipes; assembly: GCA_030549335.1. Classification (NCBI taxonomy): domain Eukaryota; kingdom Viridiplantae; phylum Streptophyta; class Magnoliopsida; order Commelinales; family Pontederiaceae; genus Pontederia; species Pontederia crassipes. The sequence goes on along the minus strand of CM060184.1, from coordinate 39,194,531 downwards.
AAAGTGTCAGCCATCATCATCATAACCACTCCCAAGGCGAGAAAATGACCTGATTTAACAGAAACTCTGCAAGAAAAGGCCTTGTGAAGTAAGATCAATGACTTGTTCGTAGCACTGAAGAATACTTCAACAGAAGTAATGCAGATTAGCTATTCATCTTCTTGGGTCGACACATCCACGATCCGTGAAGGGTCGGGCGGCATCCGTACATAAAGAATCCTGTCTTCATAAGGCGAGATGCTGCGCGACCATGAGATTTTGGAGAGCTTCTCCCACTGCGCGGCGGGGCACATCCCCAACCTAATCGACGCATTCCTGACAAAATCAAGAAAATTTCATCAAATTCGTGCAAGAATGGTTTAAAAAGACGGCGGAAGAATAAGCAATTACATCTAATGTAGCATAAAGAAAAGAAAGAATTAGGGTTTGGAGCGGGAGCAGTTCTTTACTTGTGAAAGCAGAGATCGATTGTCTGCATGAGGAAGAGTGCGTCGCCGTGGGCGACGGAGATGTGGACCTTGAGGGCGTGGGCGTACTTGGACGGGCTGTGGAGGCGGGAGAGGCCGCTGAAGCGGGGGCGGTCGCAGGTGAGGGGGCGATGCCAGGGCGAGCGCCGGGGGATTCGTCGACCGCCACGCCCGGAGTCCTGATCGCGGTTGGAGAGGAAAGGAGGAGAGCAGCTCAGAAGGTGTTTGCGAAGTTGTACCTATGACGTCCCCGGCGGCGGCGGAGACGGAAGAAGGAATGAGACGCGAGGAGGAGGACGATGAGGACGGGGGCGAAGAGGTTGGCATGGATTTGAAACGTTTCTTGAGGCAGTTGGAACAACAATTTGAACCAGAGATATATATATATAATTATATATACAGGTATATATATATAATTATATATACAGGTTCAAAGTTCAAACATCAGCCACAAAAAGCTACTAATGTATCAATTGTCATCCCACAAAAAAGCACTTAATTTTAGAATTTATATTTTTGAAAATGCGAAAGAGTTATAAATATATATATTAGCAATTAATTAAAATCTGACCTATTTTTTCATATTACATCTTGAACATTTTATATTTATTAAATGTGTGGAGTCAAAAAATATTTCACGCACAAAAATAACAATTGCATGTTCTATAACTTTCAAAAATTTTAAAATGTAAGGAGTTCCGATGTATTATCATAAAAAAAATTATCTGATGCTCCAGATGTTATAATATAATAATACTTACTGCACATGTAATTCTTTTATTTAATCATAACTTTATATTTTTACTATCACGTTATATTTTTTATTCATTTACAAAAAGAGGCTAAAAAGATATAAGTTCAAAAATGAAAACAAGTCAAGACACTACAAGAAAATTGCTATTTTTCGACGGGCAATTTATAGAAATTCGTCAAATTTTGCGACGGAAATATCTTCGACGAAATTTTCGATTGTTACAATCGTCGAAAATAAAAATAATAAATTATATAATTTGTTATATTATTATTTTATTTTTCGACGATTAGGAACGTCGATATTTTCGACGGATATCCATCCGTCTTAAATTTCGACGGTTACAACCGTCGAAAATGAAAATAATAAATTATATAATTTGTTATATTATTATTTTATTTTTTGACGATTAGGGACGTCGATATTTCTGACGAATTTTCATCCGTCGTAATTTCCGACAGTTACAACCGTCGGAAATGAAACTAATAAATTATGTAATTTGTTATATTATTATTTTATTTTTCGACGATTAGGAACGTCGATATTTCTGACGGTCGTAACCGTCCGTAAATTTATAATAATATAATATGAGAAGTATTTTAATATAATAATATAATTAGCGACAGTCCAAACCGTCGCAATTTTCGACGATTATGACCGTCGGTAATAATTAGCGACAGTTCAAATCGTCGGTAAAATAAAAAATAAATATTATATATAACTAAATATAGTATTTTATTTTTATAATTAAATAATTTTTGACGGTCACAATCGTCGATAACTTTAAAAATATTTAATATATACTTTTCTGACGGTCAGAGCCATCGGTAACTTTAAAAATATTTAATATTTGCTTTTCCGACGGTCAAAGCCGTCGGTAATTAAAATTTTATTATCCCACTTTTTTCATTTTCCGCTTTCTCATCTTTCCACCTATATATATATATATATATATATATATATATATATATATATATATGTATATACACATATACACACACCCAATCCCTTCATTTCTTTCTCCTATCCTCTCTCTCCCTCTCCCTCTCCCTCTCCCTCTCCCTGCCGGCGAGCCTTCCGATGGACGTCAAGCGTCGACCGTCGGAGACCCTCTCCCGTCGGCGTCCCTCTCCCTCCCTTCCTCCCTCCCTCTCTCTCTCTCCCCTCTCCCCCCGGCCCGGACCGCTAGGCGGCCGGCCAATCTCTGGCGACTGGATCCAGCCGATCGAGCGGCCGGCCAGCCGCTCGGCCTGCCGGCTAGATTTAGTCGACCGAGTGGCCGGCCAGCCGCTCGGCCTACCGGCTGGAGCGGCCGGATCTCGGCGGCTGGAACAGCCGGATCTCGGCCGCTGGCCTTCGGATTGTTCGAATCTGGTCGTTGGCAGCCAGTCGTCATCAGCCGGCTAATTTTTTTTATATTATAAAATTTTTTTGCGACGATTTTGATCGCCAAAAGTTTCACCGGTCATCACAAATATCGACGGTCACGACTGTCGAAGTTTCGACGATTTCGTCGACTGTCGAAAATATCGACGGTCGTGACCGTCAAAATTTTCGACGTTTTTTTTTCAATCGTCGAAAATTGATTTGCGATGACCATTTTTTCGGACGAATCGATTCTGTCAAAAAAACCGTCGAAAATGACGTTTTCGACAGTTTTTGGGAAAATTACGGTCGAAACCGTCTGTAATACTCAAGAAGCAGAACCAGAAGATGAAGAATTTGATGAGCAACCTGAAAAGAAATCAATTGTTGCTAGACGTCCTCGCAGGGAAGTGGATCCTCCTAAGTGATATGATTTCAAGGACATGGTTGCTTATGCATTGTAGGTAGTTGAAGAGGTGGAGTCCCTAGAGCCGTCCTCGTATAGGGATGCCATCACATGTGCCGAATCTGAACAGTGGATCGTGTTATGGGTGAGGAGATGGAATCTTGATCACTAGCTGATCACTATAGGTTTTTATCCCATTTTAGATGCATTTCACCCATATTGAGCCCCTAAATTACTCAACTTTTGGCCAATATGTTTGGAATGCAATGATTAAGATAACTAGTTGATCTTTCGCATTTTATACCTAATTCCATGTGCATATAGGTTCTGAATTGTTATAATCCATAAATATTTCAATTCTATGCCAAGTTACCATTTTTAAGGCAAGTTATCATTTCAATGTGTCAAGTTATCATTATTTCATTTGAGCTAATTTCTAGTGATTTTCTTGCCCTAAATCCATTGCCATTATGAATGAATTATATTTGGATGATCATATTTCAACTTGTGCAAAGTTATCAATCAATTTGAACAAGTTATCATTTTTCAATACCAAGTTATCGTTTAAGGGCAAAACTGTCATTTCGATATGCAATCCTATCATTTTTGCATAAAAAATCTTAGGCAATCATCATATTATTGTCATATCTCCTTGCTGCTCTGATTTGATCACATTTGGATAATCACAACTAAAGTTATCACAAGTTATCGTTTTTAAGGCATTAAGTTATCATTTTTGGCACCCAAGTTATTAATCCTCTGAAATCTTATCCACATTTGATTTCTGACCTCATTCACTTGCCATCCTAATCTATTTGATGCCTTCAATGCTTTGAACCACTTATATTCGGACATTTTCCATGATATATGCAAAATTATCATTTCGGATTTCAAAACTATTATTTTTTATATTAGTTTTTATCCCTGCACAACACCAAGCTGCATTCAATAATTGAGCTGATATATATGTTGTCCTAATCCATATTTGTTTATTTTTTATTTGAGAACTTTGATGTTTGCTGTCCTATCTCTTCTAGCAGGGAAAACAAAGCTACAAAAGGCTGGAAAAGGTGGGGGGACCACTGCACAACTGTTCAAAAAGCTGCTAATTTCTGCTAGAATTTCAGGGCTGGACACATGGCACAATCAGGGAATGATGGAACATTCTGATGCTGATCCAAGGGTAATTAAAGGCCATATATAAGCTATAGAATCTAAAGGGAAGAAGGGGGCCTCCATTGGGAGGATTGCTGGACAGGAAGCAAGGGGAAAGGAGCTGAAGAGTTGATGCAAATCTGATCATGTCGACAACCTTCATATCAACTAATTGCAGGATGATTTGCATCAGTTTTCTAATCTGTTTAGTATGATTTAGCTCTCCTATGATAGAATAGTAGTCTAGATTAATTGTGGATGGATTAGGGACAAGTCTGATTTCCTGCACTGATTTCAATTATGATTTTTTCTGAAATCTGGATTCTGAAATGCCTTTCTGATTTCTGAATTCTTAAAATCTATTTTGTCATTGTGGAGCCCTAATTGTTTTGACAACTGAGAGGTTATCTTATGGTTCGATTCTAGTTCAGAAGTGATCAAAATGCAATGACATTTCTAGGGTTCTAATCTGTAATTGCTGCTGATTTCCTGATTTCTGATTCCTGAATTATTTGAATCTGATTGTCATTGGGGAACTTGATTAATTGAGCAACTGAGAGGTTGATTATTGGTCCCAATTTTGTTCAGAAATGAATTAAGGTACTTTGACATTTCTATGGTTCAAATCTGTGATTGTCGTTGGTAACTCCCTGATTTTAATGTTGCTGATTTATGTTTTCCTAAATTTAAGGGAAATCTGATTGCCATTGTTAAACCTTACTTTAACTTACCACTGAGAGGTGGTCTTATGGTCTTCCTTGAGATTCAGAGATGAATCAAGGAGCAATGACAATTGCTGAATTCCCAACCTGTGATTATATGCATATTGTTTCCAATTAATAAGTGTTAGTGTGGATTTCAGTTTCATTTGCAGTCGAGAGGCTGATTTAAGGTCCTCTTATAGTTTATAGATAAACCGAGGAGCACCAGCACTATTATTGGATTGATTTCATCCATGCCTAACTAATTGAAGTGATTTCCTTATTTTGTGACTGCATTTAGAAGTTATCACTTCAGATTTCATTAAATTGTCAAAAATCAGCAAAGAACTTGAGTTAAGCTTAATGATAACTTGACTTTTAGTGGGAATCCTCTTCTAATTCAACTTGGCTAACAACTATATGACAATATATTGATTAGTTCGGGTCTAATTGAGCTGTGAGAGCAGTCATACTTAAGGTTGAATTGGATTTGACTAAAAACTGATAACTTATTCCATTCCATCCATAATTAAGTTAGATGAACTCCAATTCCTAGGAGAACCTTCCTCATTGATAGTTAAACTCTTTTTGCCTCTAATCTAGCATTTATAAATCAGTTTAGATAACTCTTCAAAAACTCAAAAACAGTTATCATTTTGCCTTTCTTTAAAAATCTGTTTCACTTCCCTTTAATTTTCTATTTTTGTCACTTTAAGTAGGACTAGTCTAAATTATTTTTAAAGAGTCTAGGACTTCAAATCTCTGTGGATACGATAACTTGGGTCTACTACAATTTACATGTGCACTTGCAGAAAGTGAGTTGGAGAGTTAGATCAAAAAATTGAAAAATCTGAAATTTGACTCCAAAATCCAACAAGTTATCACTACACTCCTCATTTCACATATCAAATCTCTTCACAAAAATCAGACGTGGGAGTTGGTCAAGCTGCCTAAAGGCAGAAAGATTGTTGGCTGTAAGTGGATCTTCAAGAAGAAAGCTGGAATTTCAGGAGTTGAAGGCATAAGATACAAAGAACGACTGATTGCTAAAGGTCATAATCAGAAAAAAAAGTGTGGATTACAATGAGATATTCTCACATGTTGTCAGACATACTTTTATCAGGGTGTTACTTGCTCTTGTAGCACATCAGAATCTAGAGCTCGAGCAACTAGATGTGAAGAATGCTTTCCTCCATGAAGAACTTGAAGAAGATATTCTTATGAGCCAACCAGAGGAATTCTCCATTCCAGGAAAGGAGAATCAAGTTTGCAGTATGAAGAAGTCCCTGTGTGGTTTGAAGCAGTCTCCCAGATAATGGTACAAGAGGTTTGACAGCTTCATGATCAATAAGAAATTCAGTCGAAGTCCCTATGATTATTGTGTATGCCATAAGAAGGCAAAGGACGGCTCCACCATCTATCTTCTCTTGTATGTCGATGATATGCTTATTGCTGCCAGAGACATGACAGACATTCAGAATCTGAAGAAGCTCCTTAGTGCAGAATTCGACATGAAGGATCTTGGTGCAGCACAGAAGATTCTGGGAATGGAAATTTTAAGGGATCGCGTACAAGGTAAACTCTTCTTATCTCAGAAAAGTTATATTAAGAAGATTTTATCCAGATTTGGAATGTCAGGAGCGAAGTCTTTGAATACTCCATCAGCTGCAAATGTTCATCTTTCTATTGCCTTTGCACCAAAATCAGAAGCAGAGAAGGAGTACATGTCTCGGGTTCTATATGCTAGTGCAGTTAAAAGTCTAATATATGCCATTGTTTGCACAAGATCAGACATTACTTATGCAGTCAATGTTGTCAACAGATTCATGAGCGATCCAGGAAAGGAGCACTGGCAAGCAGTGAAGCGAATTTTTCGGTATCTGAGAGGAACATCTGATATTGGCCTCATCTACAGAAGTGATAAAGAGTGTTTGGTTGCAGGGTACTCAGATTCAGATTATGCTGGAGATATTGATGGAAGACGATCTATGACAGGCTATGTCTTCACTTTGGGCAGTTCAGTTATTAGTTGGAAGGCCACACTTCAGCCATCAGTTACATTGTCCACCACAGAGGCTGAATACATGGCACTGACAGAAGCTGCCAAGGAAGGCATCTGATTAAAAGGCTTAATTGGATATCTCGAATTATATCAGGAGCAGACTATAGTACATTGTGACAGTCTGCGTGCAATATGTTTAGCCAAGGATCAAGTACATCATGAAAGAATTAAACACATTGATGTCAGATATCACTTCATCCGCACTGAGAAGAGGATCAAGGTGAAGAAGATTGACACTATAGACAATCCAACTAATATGTTCATCAAATTTGTTCCTCATGGCAAGTTCCAGCACTGCTTGGACTTGCTTAACATCAATACTTGATATTAGTCCCGAGGTGAGGCTGGAGGCGGTGTGGCATGATTTTATGTGCTCTGAAGATGATTCAAGTTAAGGTGAAGATTTGTTAATAATGCCTTAAATCTGAATCCAGTTGGTCCCTCTAAATAATTGGGCGCTTCAGCAGAATTCTCCTACGAGGGTCTATATGTGATTCGGATTTGATTTATTTTCTTATCGCCAGATAGGTGTCCTATTTTCAGGAGATTTATTTAGAGTCACAGTCCGTATGTAATTCCTATCATCTGTCAAAGGGAGTGCCTATATAAACTCCCTAGGGGTCTAGACAGATACTCATCCTTGTAATCATCGTTATTCCATAACAAAGAGTCATCGTCATTTTTTTCCTCTTCATGTTCTTCTGTGTTTCGTGCGATTCCTCTCTCCCTCTTTTCGTAACAGTTAGATTCCACCATTTCATAAAACTACTAGAGGATCCTCATCCCTCTTTTTCTTTTTCTACAAGGTAGCATCTCAATTCTAAATGAGCCCTCTATACAGGTGGAAGAATATATATACCCTTTGAATTTATACAATATCTACTTTGAATTTATACAATATCTAATAAAATATGCACATTATCATCCTCAAGTCCAACTTCTCTTCAAACTGGCTAAGAATTAATGTATTTTTTTCCTAAACTTAGGCTTCTTGCTATTTGCAATTAATAGCATTAATTATACGAAAGGACTTAGTGGGAATACATGCATTGGACTGGGTGATAGTTGGAACAATTAGTTCTCACTCGCAGAGTTAGTATGTGACAACAGTCACTACTCTAACATTAGGCATGGCACCGTTGAAGCCATGTATATATAATAGATCATGCCACTCACCTATCAATTGGAGCGAAGTTAATGGACGACAGTTATTGTTACAAAAGAAATGAAGCGACAAAGTCTGCTTCATCGTGGACGAGTTGAAAACATATACGAGACGAATCATATACGAACATAACGAGATTGGAGAAACTGAATCGAAATGAAGACATGACATATGTAGGACATATTATGAAGATGCATATGGCATTTAAAAATGGAAAGTGGAGATGAGTAAAGATTTTTCATATTTGTTAGATAGCTGATATAGTTTTGTTTATTCAAATTCGGGGACACATTTATTTTTAAGGAGGTTATGATATAACGACCTCGATTTTTCCATATTTAATAAATTTATATTTTATTATTTTAATTTGGGAAATATTATTATGAATATTAGTGTATTTAATAATTTCGAAAATAAAAATAAAAATTGGAGAGGAGTTTGATTAGTGATGGGATTATTTAATTAATCTCAAAATTTGTCTATTTAATTATTATAATAAAATACGGATTAGCTAAAAAAGATTAATTAGTAGATTAAATTTGAGTGGAATTGGATATTATAATTAGGGCCTAGGGGATGATTAAGAATCGATAGACTCTATAAATAAAGAATTGGAGTCGGCCATCCTCAGATGCAACAAAGTTGATTCTCTCCCGTGTGCCCGGCGTGGAGCAAAAATTTGTTTGGCACCTTACTGCGACGACATGCCTGTGCTTCCCTCCCGGTGACGTCAATTGAGGGGCCGACAAGAGATCTACTTTGATGCAGGACGAGAGGTACGTAGGGGGAATTTTATTGTTTAGCGTTGTGTTGATATTCACCGCATGATTGTTATGGGTTCTACTCGTCTCTGGACACGATGTCGTCTGGATTCGTGTCAATGTCGGGGTGTGGCTTCAATGGAAATTGACGAGTAGCGACATGGTTACATAAAAAAAATTGAGTTATGGCCGCCAAAGCAGGCGCTATTCCTGCCATGCTATGGAGAGAGAGAAAATTAAGAAAAAATGCGAAAAGTAAATTATTTAGTTGACCTTCACGCAGAGGAGAAAAAAGAAAATGGTAAGAGAAAAAAAGGGAAAGAAAGAGTTTAAGAGTTACGACCATAAAGGGATAGAGAGAAGTAGAGAGAGAAAGGTAAAAAAAATGGAGTTGACGGTCGTAAAGGATAAGGGGTGGATTTGGAGAGAGAAGAAAAAAAAGAAAAAGAAAGGGCGTAACGAGAAGGTCAGATTCACGTAGAGATGGAAAGGAGTAAAAATCAAGAAAAAAAGGGGAATTAGAGGTGAAAACAGATTGGCCGTAATGTCATATTAGAAAGAAATAAAGAGAATAGGAGAGAGGTGGAAAGGATTTTTCTTTCTAAAATTTTCTTTCCTGAACTCTTCGGCTAGCAAGAAAAGAGATTTAATATGTATATATATATATATGAATCGTGGATCGATTATTTATTTAGATTAGTATTTTTCTTAATTATCAATGTTACAATTATTATCTTGACGTGACTTATTGATTGTATTAATTTTCATGATTATATTATTATGATAATTGATCTTATTGCTGATTGTATTATTAGCTTATTTAGTTTTTGGTCCAGGTCTTGTTTAACCTAATTAACAATTTAATAAAGATAGATATTTTAGGCAAACAAAATAAAAGCCGAAAGTTACTGGGCCCATGTCTACTGATTGCACTAAGCCGGAATCAATTGATTGAATTGAATTAAATGGGGCAGATGGTGTAAAAGCTATGGTTGTCCCATGTATGACCATTCGTCCCTCACCATACACGAACGCATTGAATTGTATCGGACTTGCCGTGGTACTGATATCCCACTGGCCTGCATAAAAGTGGCATGGTGTTCCTTAACTGATTAAGCGTTCTTCATTGAATTGGATAAATTCGAACATTGTAAATCGAATTGAATTAAAATTGAATTGAATTGAATAGAATTGAATCATGGTCATTTGGATATATTGGCATTGAGTTGACAATTATTATTATCCTATTGAATCGAATTGTTATTGGTCAATGACCATTGATTATTGAATTGGAAATCGTTAATCGAATATTGATTTATTAATCAGGCAATTAATAATTATTAATTAGAAAATTGTTATTGATATATATTGGTCTTTTAACCATAGCCATATATATTGTTCATATTGATAAATTGTAAACTGGTTATTGTATTGTCTGCTCAATTGACTCATCATTGATTATATCTTATTTTCGATTGAGCATATTAATTATCTTTGAGATCTTACGTACTGAGTATTTTTATACTCATGGATATTTTCTTGTACCTAGATCCATGCAGGCGAGAGAGTTATAGATAATGATTCTACAGATGGTTACGCTAGATGTTGCACATGACATTAGATCGAGTTATTTAGTTTTATTATTTTCACACTCATTAGAATTATAAACTTATGAATGTTTTAGCATTTTGATTATTATGGACTGTTAGTTATTATTTTTGAAAAGTCTTCCGCATTTATGATTTATATTCTGCATTTATAAATTTTATTCCGTAAAAAATATTTTATAAAAAAATGTGTAGCACCTTTGGGACGACTCTGAGCACGTGAAAGTATGTGAGTCTCAGGGTGTTATATATTAAGTGCAAGTTTAGTACATAAAAATATCAATTTCAATTTAAACTTTTGGAGCTTCACTTGTTTAAACATAACTTTTTATGTGGTTGTCTAAATGAAATTATTCTTAATTCTTTACAAAGATAAAAAATTATCTATAATTTTTATATTCATCTCTTAATTTAAATCTCATTAATTGAAAATTTAGTGCATGAAAAAATTCATTCTTATTTAGATTTTTTGATATTTTAAATATAATTTTAATTTTTTGAAATTTGTATTATCAAGATATAATTAGATAGGATATAAAAACTTAGCTCATATTATCCATAAATTATATGTAATTTTATTTTATTATATGTATATATATGTTTCAATTTCAACACTAAAAATCTCAAGTTTCAGTTATGACATACTAACTTCGGTATAAACATGTGCAAAAATTTAAGTGTTACAAGACAAACATGACATCCACACATCTTTTTTGTGTTGTTGGATTTTTTTTTTTGGAGTTTCGAACAGTTCACTAGGAAGGAAGGAACTAACTGGTGCTGACTTCGGAGATGGTCTGCAAAGTCGGCCTCCAAAGTACATGCCGTGACATCCGAATGCTACTGCCGCCACCGTTGTCGTCGATTTGGCCGCCGCTTCCACTTCCAAACCTCGGAGCCACATTTCCATCATCATCTTCCACCACCTAATTAAGTAACCAAATGACATACCATAAATTCAATGTTTGATTATTACTATGAGATTTTTCATGACATTTTCCCCCTATGAAAGATTGAATAATCATCCCGGGTGACAGTTGATCGCTTTAAGATTATCTTTCCACCTCTTAAAAAAATGTTTTATAAATTACTAGCATTAACTAATATTTAAGAGACAGAATATTTCCAATTGTTGTAAGTTAAGAGAGTATAATTTGAAATACTATTAATCAGTAAATAATGCAGTACATGTGTGGTCAATCACTTTCGTATCGCAACAACTTGTAGAAATGATGAGAGCTCCTATACATCAAACATCATTAAATGTTTTTTTTAAAAAAATAAATCACAGTGACATACATTTAGAAATTTTCCCAACTCTAGTTCTTCAATGGTTTAATATAGTGAAAGCTACACATGCATATTCTCTTTTTTTTCTCACACTATTTTTTTTCTAAAACAATGTTGAACACAAATAAACAATATAAAATCACTTAAAAATAAACAAATGTTACGACAGCGATTATATTTAAACATGTAAAAACAGTATGTAGAAAATGACCCCTTCAAACTAATCGGAGGCTTCTGTGACACATTTCCTTTTCACTTTTTGGCACAAAGTTAGGATTTCGATCAATCATCTCCCATTGGAGGGCAACTGAACAAACTTTTGTTGCAACCTAGATATAAAATTTCCATGTTCTTAGAATCATTCGAGGGACAAAAAAAATATTTAATTCACGGAGTGACCAAAATCGAACGTTAAAAATATTTCAGAAAGGGAAAGCATTAAATTTATATCATAAAGTTGTTTATTCCATTTAGTCATTCCTTTTGGAGACGCTGACGGGCGATTAAGAAAACGTCGAATCCCATAAAAGAAAACTCTTTAACACAGAAATTGTAACTCAAAATTGATGTTGGAAAAATGACTTATATCTGTAACGCGTTTCGCATATCAAATTAAACTCAATTAATCCTTTTGGAAGTTGCTATAACAATAATTATAAGATTTATGAGTTACTTTATATAGATAATTTGTCAACATATTTAGTATTTTTTAAAAAAAAAGTCAAATGAATTAAACTCAAAATACAAAGAAAAATATTATAATTAATATCATATGAATAATTATTTGCTACCAAAACTAACCCTAAAGAGACCACATATTTACCTCGGACGAAGAAGCGTTATTCTCATTTCCGCCGTCGTCGTCTTCGTCCTGCGCCTTCGACCTCCTCCGCCGCTTCTCCTCCTTCGCCAGCAGCTTGCTGAGCCTGATGCGTCTCTTCGATCCGAACTCCTTGAGCACATCTGCAATTTTGATTCTCAACATTTAGCCTGCAAATCGATCGTTATAAAGCAAACTGTCGATGATCTATAATTCGACCGATTGATCGAACCTTCGAAGCTGACGAGGCGATAGAAGTTTCCGACGAGGAGGGGCTCGTCGGGGCGGACCAGCTTCAGATACCTCACGGACTTGTGATCCGACGATCTGGAGGAGGTGGCGGCGGAGCCACGGCCGACGCGGGAGGAGGCGCCCGGGTCGGAGCGCCGGTGAGAGGTGGCGGCGACGACCACGACGGAGACGACTGCGACGTAGTGGCCGGGGTTGGCGGCCATGACGTCGCTGGCGGTGAGCGACCAGCAGGCCCTCTCCAGCCTCCCGTCCGGGTGCTGGATCATCACCGCGGCCACGTCCGCGGTCTGGCAGTTCCCCATGGCCGGCAAACTACTATGTGCAGTGTCTTGCTGTCTGGGTTTTGCACTGCATGCGTTGATGCGTTTCTGTGGTTACGGGGGGAGAGAGAGAGAGATGGAGAGATGGAGAGAGAGAGATGGTGGGTGGAGGAACCAAGAAGATTTTGGTATTGGAGAACGCAGAGGGATTGAGGCATGGGATGGACAAACAAAGGATTTGGATGCATAGCAGTAGGCAACCTATATATATATATATGTTGAATTGCATAATATATATATATATATATATATAATTGTTAGATGCATAGGCATTTCTAACTCTATTTTATCGTTACTAACTTTGGCCTAACACAAAGTTAACAACCGAGGTGGGGGAGGTCACAAAGCAATGTAAATCAACACGAGGAAAATGTTAGGCTACTGTCCACACTTTGTGACAATGTTTAGGTAACGTCCATAACAGGCTTTATTGTGATAATCCTCGTTCAATTGACTGTTGCTTTTGCTTCCATGCAGGTACGTGCTATTATGAGAAAATGAAAAATAATGATAACTTATTTAATATATTATTTTATTAATACATCAACAAATGAATTTAAGCAAATGTAAAAAAAGAAATATGTATTATATTATATTACAAATATTAATAATAAAAATATTAAATTTAATTACCGACTGACTTAACTTTCGAAATTACTAATGAATTTAAATCCATCGATAATTCTATCGTTAATTTTAATAACAAAATATTAAATATATTATATTATATTATATATGTTATTATAAATATAATAATCGATGGGAATTTATCGTCCGTGATAGCGAAAGATTTTTTGGCTCTTGATATTTTAAAAAATATTTTTTGTCCGTTGCAAATGCCATCGAAAAATACAAAGGATTTTTATTCGTCAGAAATTGTCCATTGCAAATAGACAATTTTTTTGTAATGTTAGCTCGATATGTGACACTCATCTCTCCAATTAAAAAATATATATTTTTAATGAAATAAATTTATCATAATTTATCCCTCGGCTTTAATTTCGTCTATTCGAAAACGAAGGAATATTTATACGTTAACTCCAAAGAAAACAAGTAAATTAGCAATAGGGTGCTCCATTAGAAAAGGAAATAGTCCATAAATCTTTTAACATTCATCCACACCTACATTTTTGGACAATTCATTAAATAAGATATGAAAAAGAAAATCAGGATTGATTCTTGATTTCAATTCATGAGATCAAAATCATGATTTTAAATTTTAAATAAATGGCCCAAGCTAGACTAATTAAGGGTTATTATTTTCGTGGAGTAAAAGGAAGAATAGCTATGAGATTGATTCAAATAGTGATCGACTTAAATTCGAGAGAGACAATCGTCCACCCAAAGGTGCAACTCCGGATATTTGATTATTATTGGATATTGCGGTGGTGAAAAAAATTAAATGTATTATTAAAATTTAATTTAATTTTGTTAAATCTTCATGAATGGAGGAGTGTCTGATTAAAGTAATGAAGATCCGAACATTCTGTTTTTAATTTGTACAAATACACATGTGTGTGTGTGTGTGTGGAGGGGACAAACTTGATTCTTTTTTGGGTAGAAAGAGAGACAGAAAACAGTGGGTAGAGGAGAAATTATATATGTACTTACATGAACATACGTACGTACGTATAATAATATTAAGATGATAATTAATTAATTAATTAATTAGAGCAGGTCCTCGTGATTCCACGACATTATAAGACCCGGTTTGTGAGGCGAGCAGCTTTCGTATGCATGTTTTAAATTTTATTTCACGAAGTAGAGGCCTGAGAGATGAACTAATCAAACTTCGACCAAGAAATTATATATAACTATATATTGTGAATAATTAAGTTTCCAATCAATACAATATATATAATATATATCAACATCATGCATGACATTGATCTGCACCAATGTATGTTTGGCAATAGAAAGTTAGAAGCTAATTAATAAAATTAATATTTCTTTGTCAACAGAGAGCCAAAGGAAGAGGTCAAGCAATCAATTAAAATTAATATTTCTTTGTTAAACTCGGTTCTTTTGTTTTTTGGCTAGAAAAAATAATTTGGCAAAAATAATAATAACATTTGCCCGTTCACATTTCACCTAAAAAAAATCGTTTGTTCCCACGGATACAACCATCGGAAAATGTGGAAAAATCATCGGAAACATCAATTTCCGACGGTTATTCCATCAGGAGGCCACCATCGAAAAATTGCTCGTCGCAAAAATTTTCTGATGGTTCTACCAGTGCAGTCGGAAGTTCTCACGGCCGAAACCATGGAAACTGATCTCATGATTTAAGCTGTGAGAAAATTTACCACGGCTTGGGCTACAGAAAAATTCTTCCCTCAATTGGAGCCATGGGAACTCTTTCCACGGTTCTAGTCATGGGGATTTCCCACGGTTAGAGCCGTAGGAAACGATTCTCATGGCTGCCGCTTAGGAAGGCTCCCACGGCTCTAACTGTGGGAAGTCCCCAGGCTCAGGAAAAATGGGAACTTTTATCTACTGCTACAACCGTGAGAAGGTTCCGACGACTTAGGCAGTGGGAAGCAGTTTCGCTCCCACGGCTTCAGCCGTTGGAACGATTATTTCAAAATTTTAAAAATATTTGGCCCACTGATGGAACGGCTGTCCGCCCGATCATTTCTGGTCACGCACCGATCGGCCGCCATGCGGTCGGATCCGGCTGCGGGAGGCCGGATCTGGCCACCCGCACCCGGGTCGACCGCCGAGCGGTGAAATCCGGTCGTCCGCAATCGGATCGACCACCAGATCCGACCGCCAGCACTCGGATCGGCTGCTTGCAGTCAAATCCGATCGCCCGTAGCCGGATCGTCCGTCGGGCCGTAAGATCCGATTGCGGAGGCCAGATCATAGGTGAAGTGGAATTTATATAATGCAATAATGCTACATACCACTGCATATATAACACGTGAGTAATTAAATAATTAAATAATCAGATCCAGTTGAGGCTAGCGGACGATGAAGGAGGGTGCCGTCTGGCGGAGGAGCGGCCGAGGGTGGCGGAGGAGGGGCAGCGGACGAGGGAGACGTCTGACTACGACAACTGAGGAGTGTAGAGGACGAGAGAGAAGCAGACGAGGCGGCATTCGGCGGAAAAATGCAACGAAGGAGAGCAGCAGAGGAGGCAAAGAGGGTGGGGTCAAAGGAGGCGAAGATGGCGGGGTCGGAGGAGGCAGAGAAGGCGGGGTCAGACTAGGGCAGGGTCGGAGGAGGCGGAGGAGGGAGGCGACCGACAAGATACCAGAGCACGGCACCGGAGGAGGGCGGCGTCGCAATTGATCATCGGCGTCGCGGTCACGTAGGTATCGCGATCATTTACTCGCACAGTAAACACACGGTAAGATGTTAGGGATTTAAAGTAACTTTTTAGCGTCGCCAAGCAATGTGACGTTAATTCCACACTAATTATTATTTTCCAAAAAAATAGATAACTATTTATAAGAGAAACACGCTGATGCACGAAAATTCATGCATTAGTTTAGGTCATTTAATTAGTATTTTAGAATGTATGTTTAGGAATGGGGAGTTTTGATTTATTTTTATAGAATTTCTTGTAAATTTGATTTATACCTAAATCTAAAAATTATTCATGATAGGATATAAGAAAACATCGAAATCAAGGCAGGAAAAAAGCCCAAAAATACCTCAAAAGACTGTCACAACCGTGAAAATTCTTTTCATGGCCATGACATAAAGATTTTGCAAGCAGAAAATTGTCCAAGTCATTGTCACGGTCGTGGCAGTACTTTTCGCAGTCATGATAGTAAGATTTACAGCTATAAAATTTTCTAAGCCACTCTCAAAGCCGTGACAAAACTTTTCACAGCCATGACTGAGCCTTTCACGGTTAGGCGATTCTAAAGCAATTTTTATCCACTTTTTTTATGGAATTTCAATTTTTTCCTTTGGGGACAAGAAAATATATAAAAAGAGGTAGAAGAAGACATGAGAAAATATCCCGGAGCATAGATTTGAAGCCTACAAAGAGGAGAAGAGCGAGAATAATAATGAAGCTCTGTCGAAAACTCGAGAAAGCACGTGCACAGAAGCTGCAAGAGTTCTTCATTTTCTTTTCCTACTCTTTAATATGAGATTTGATGTTATTCTTCAGTAAATTTATTCCTTTACTATGGTAATTCTAGTTGAACCCTATTTGTATTTTGGAATATTTTTTAATATTAGTTTAGTTTGAATCTTCAATAGCATTGTAATTTCATGTTTAATGTTTTCCTTTTATTCCATTATTTATGATTTGATTGTTATATGAGAAGAAGTATTATTGTCATAATAGCTTATAAGATCGATCTTATTCATTGCATGCCGCAATTAGGAAAATTGAAAGAGACCTAATTTATGTAGTTATTAAGGTGACTTGAGAAAGTCCTTAATATTAATTCTATTTTAATGCGTCTTATGATTATTAGATAAGTTAAAAATTGAAAAGATTGATTTATTATAATTGTTCTTAAGATAGTAGTTAAAGCTAGAAACATTGGTCAACTAATTTTGGGAATTCAACTTTATTATTGATTCAACTAATTCTAAGTTGAGAAGTTCCATTGCATTTTAGTGGCGATAATTATGTACTCTAATCATCAAATCATTATTTCTTCAGATGATCATTTCTTTTATTTCATCATTTTATTTTATTCGCTCTTGAAAACAAAATTTTTCGTAATTTCCCAATTAACAAAGTTAAAATAAAATCTAAGTTATTAACCGTCCTCATGAGAAAGATAACTCTACTCATTCACTTTATTACTTGAGCGACTAGTGCACTTACTAGCGTTTGTTATCATTTTTACACACATCACACACACAAGATATAAAGCATTATATTCTATTCATAGTAAAGAAGGAAGTCATATTCTTCATTAATTACATTATACATGATGCATGCAAAATACAACATATTTTAGTTTATCATTTTGATTAATTTTTCTATAATTTGATCATGGCATGCATAATTTTAAATCATTTTTAGTCATAATTTTGAATTTACTGATTCTGATTATTAATGCTTTGAATATGTTAACTAAGAAAGGATTTACTTAATTTTTATAATTATGTTGCAAGGAAAGCCGAATTAACGTCAAATGGTTGACTATCGGGTGGATTATATCACTTCAAGCTTCAAATCATAAGCGCCAACTTTATCTACTTATGGAGATTAATCTAGTCACAATGCCAAATAAGATAAGGAATTAAGGAATAATCATCTTACATTATCAGAGGTTTTATCTTTATTGGGCATAAAACATAATTGGAGCTGTTAATGGGGGTGCCAAGTTGTTATCATCATCGAGGATTTATCTTTATCGAGGTGTTGCTATCGGCCGAGAAACAAATAAGAGAAGTATTACGGGCGAGATGTCGAAGTCTCATCAAGGTGGTCTTAAACTTGGCGGCTAAGAGTCATATCATAAAGGAGTTTGTTGGGCGCCAAAATGAGGTTATCACCTTAATTGGATAAAATATTCCGTAGTTAGGGCGCCAATTTTCTTGGGGGTAGAGAAATGCAACATGGCCAAAGTTTATTGGTCTAAAATTGAACGTATGCCATAGTAAAGGGCGTGAAGATTAAAAGAACTTATCCATGTTGGCCGAGATCAGAAGAAGAGCGTGAAGATTAGAAGAATTTTATCAGAACAAATTTACTTTCAACTGTATGATATTAATGCCAGTAATCAGCGTGAAGCACTTTTCCATATATAAATACATGGTGAATTGTTTATTACAGGTGTGCCTAGAATTGTGGTTTTCTTCTACGGTGTGACAAGTCTGCATGCTTCGATCAAGAGGAGAGAGGTGCAACGGTCGAAGTTTGAGAGGCTGCTAATTGTCTGCCCAGATTTGAGATATCTACTTTTATCTTGGGTGTAATTCTTCTTATTTTCATCATTTTTATTTTATTATCTCCCTAGCAATTCTAGGATGAACTCCATGTTGTTATTATACTTTTTATTTTAGGAGATTATCAGTTGAAGGGAAATTATTTGAACCTTATTTTATTTGTCTTAATCTTTTTTACCAATTATTAATTGTGATTAATGATTTTATGTTAGTTGATTGGATTTCTGATTTAGGCTATACTAGTTTGTGGAATGTTTAATTTCAGAATTCATAATGCTAATTTTAATTGATTTTATTTGAAATTAATAATTGATATAAATTTGATAATTAGTGTGTAGAAAATTAAATTTGTATGATCTGCTAATTTATATTAGTTTGTGGAGTGATTATTAGTATAGATAATCAAAATTAATGCGTCTTAATTTTAATATGATTTGATGGAATGCTAGTTTGTAAAGACTTCAATTTTTATTAAATTAAGATAGTTTAATATGCATGCTTATATTGAGGGGATGCCAGTTTGTGAAGACCGTAATTTAATCATGTTAAGTTAATACTTTATGAAGACTCTAATCCATCTTTAAAGATTAAATTTATCTTTTGTGGTTCAAATATTTATCCTAACCTATTTTCATCTTAAGACCTAACTTCACTACTATATTATTATTATTATTATCTTATTCTATTTTCTTTCTTTTATATTATAATTAGAAACCCTATTTCAAAAATTCTATATTTTTTCCTCTCTTATTAATTTATAAAATATAATATTTTATTAATAATATTCCTCATGGGTTCGACACTCTTTACTCTTTTTACTATATTACTTGAGCGATTAGCACACTTGCTAGCGTATTTATTTTGCTACATCATTTTATGCATCAATACTTTTTCAATCAAATAATTATGACTCTTGATCTTCGTATTTCTAATTTAATTATGATTTTCTGTGTATAAATGGTGCAGAGATGGCATCAATCAACAATCAACGTTCTATGATCATAATCAATGTGATGTTACTACGTTTGACCACACATCGCTATGTTCGGACGGTAGCCAATTAACCGAAGAGTGCATGTTTTTGCACTCACTCCCTAAGATCACCTTGAGATTGTTATGATGTGCCATGCACCACCATGACTCGAGTGTACTCACGAATTTTTTTTATTCTCCTTAGGGAAACGTCTCGTTCTTCACACATATATAATTGCGTTGCAAAGTACAACAACCTAAACACATAGATCTTACATAAAAACATATAGAAACATTCTATCTATTCTACCTATCTAGTATATCACTATAAGAAAATTGAGATTTTTCGATGAGTCGTTTCCGACGCATAAACATTCGTCGCAATTTGTGATGGATAGTGATCCATCGGAATTTCCGACGGTCACAATCGTCATAAATCAAAATAATAAATTATAATTTATTATATTATTATTTTATTTTTTGACGATTTGAAATGTCAAAATTTTCAACGGGTATCTATCCGTCATAATTTTCGACGGTCCAGATCGTCGGTAAATATAAAATAATATAATATAATGAGTATTTTATTAATATAATTAGCGACAGTTTAGACCGTCGTAATTTTCGATGATTTTGACCGTCGGTAAATGAAAAGTATAATGTAACGAGTATTTTTGACGATTTTTCGTAAATTACAGATAGTTCCTGACTGTATGTAATTTGTATTTTTCTTGTAGTGTATGCTAACATCACAATTCATATATGAACTTGATGTTCCTTAATCTAAGCACATCAGAAATATTAAAGATAAAGGGAGGAATATGAATTTCTTTTGCATCTCTCTCTTAATATCATAGTCTTTTACTTTCCTTTTTCTTCTAAATGTTTTTATGTAAGAAATATTGTGAGTTCGCAATAAAACACAATTATATATAAAGTTGTGTGAGGAACGAGACAAACACTACTAGAAAAATGCTGATTACCGACGGTCCGGACCGTCGGTAATCAGCCCGAAAACCGTCGGTAACGCAATTATTGACGGTTTTTCAGTCGGAATCGATCCGTTGGAAAGACGCTCGTCGCAAATCGATTTGCGACGGTCGAAAAAAATTTGTCGGAAATATCGACGGTCAGAACCGTCGGAAAAAGTACCGGCGGTTCGAACCGTCGAAAGTTTCCGACGGTTGCAACCGCGGAAAATACCGGCGGTTCGAACCGTCGAAGTTTCTGATGGTTGCAACCGCCGAAAAATGTCGGTGGTTCGAACCGCCGAAGTTTTCGACGGTTGCAACCGCCGAAAAAGGCCGGCAGTTTGAACCGTCGAAAACTTTCGACGGTCGCAACTAGCCGATCCGGCCGCCAGGCGAGAGAGAGACGCCGGCGCGGGAGAGGGTCGCCGGTGCGGGAGAGGGTCGCCGGTGCGGGAGAGCGTCGCCTGCGCGGGAGGGTCGTCGGCGTCCGATGCAGGAGAGGGTCGCCGGCGCGGGCCGGGAGAGGGAGAGGGAGAGGGAGAGAGAGAGGAGAGGAGGGAGAGAGAAAGATGAGAGGAGGAATGATATATAAGGGTAAAAAATGAGAGAAAGCGGGAAAAAGGAAAAAAAAAGCGGGATAACGAAATTTTAATTACCGACGGCTCCGGCCGTCGAAAACATAAATATTAACTATTTTTTAAATTATCGACGATTATGACCGTCGAAAATATATTTAGTTATATATAATATTTATTTTTTTATTGTACCAACAATTTGAACCGTCGATAACGTTACCGACGGTCAAAACTGTCAGTAATTACGACGGTTTGGACTGTCGCTAGTTATATTAATAAAATACTCTTTATATTATATTATTATACATTTACCGGCGATCACGACCGTCGGAAATTGTGACGGATTTTGCGACGAATTGATATCCGTCCGAAATATCGACGTTCCTAATCGTCGAAAAATTAAATGATAATATAAAAAAATACATAATTTAATTTTTCATTTTCGACGGTCGTAACCGTCAGAAAATCCATCGGAAAAGTTAAATAATAATATAACAAATTACATAATTTGTTTTTTTATTTCTGACGGTCGTGACCGTCGGAAAATCCGTCGGAAAAATTAAATAATAATATAATAAATTACATAATTTATTTTTTCATTTCCGACGGTCGTGATCGTCGAAAATTACGACGGATGGATATCCGTCGGAACTATCGACGTTCCTAATTGTCAAAAAAATAAATAATAATATAAATCATTTCCGATGGTCATAACCGTCGAAAAATCCGTCGGAAATGAAATCGTCGAAAAATTCGTCGCAAATTACGACGGATTTCGAACCATCGAAAATTATCCGTCGAAAAATCATGATTTTCTTGTAGTGAAACCCTAAGGAATAAGAATTTTTTTTCTTTAGAACACTCAGGCCATGGTGGTGCATGGCAGATCATAACAATCTTAAGCTGATCTTAGGGAGAGTCCATGAAAAATGCACTCTTTTGCTGTTGATGGGACTGAGAAGTTGCAGGGGAGCTCTTGATGTAGTTTGCTGCTGGTGTGAAGGCATAAGCTTTTCTTTGAGTTTGTAACTGAATTTCGTGGCTCACAAGAATACTGTAGTCGCTATTCAAGTTGTTAAAAACTATAGCATTAAAGCTGGACGTGGATAATGCATGGCTGGCCGCCGCGAGTTCATCCGCAATGAGCTTGGTCTAGCGAAGATATGTAGACAGGAAAGAGTCGCCTTGCTGCAATGTTTGAAGTTGCATCTTGAGCTACAACAATTTGGTTTCTGTGGGTGCACCATAGGCCTTCTGAAGGGCTACCCAAACATCACGAGAGGTTCGAAGGTATACTACTAGTGGGAGGACTTCTTCAGAAAGTGATGATAACAGCCAGCTTAGGAGTAGCTGGTCTTTGCGCCTCCAATCGACAATGTGAGAGGGCAGTGTTAATAGTGAGACAGAACTATCAGGGAATTCAGGACATTGGCTGGTGCCATCGATGATCGATGAAGGTTTGAAGGTCAAAGCTGTGAATTAAGGGTAGGAGTTGTGTGGTCCATAGGATATAGTTGGAGGATGTGAGTTTAATGGATATAAAATGATGAGCATGGTGGAGGGCAGGTAACGGGGACAAAGAGTTTGGGTTTTCTGCGGCAATATTTGAGGTTGCGGAAGAGGAAGGAGGAGAGGAGATGTTGATTGGATCAAAAGCTCTCATACCATGTAATTCAATGTAATGACTTTTGATGATTGAAACAATTCATTTGTACAAAATTTTATAGTAATACAAGAAGGAGAAGTGTTGCCAGTTGAGAGTGGAGCAATTGTTGGCGTGCTGTTAGAGTTCTGTTGCTGAAGTCCCGGACGTTGAACGATTCTTCTGCTTGGGTGATGAGAGCTTAATTATGATACATTTGTACTGAATGTATCTAATACCGCCGTCTTTTTAAACCCATTCTTGCACGAATTTGATGAAATCTTCTTGATTTTGTCAGGAATGCGTCGATTAGGTTGGGGATGTGCCCCGCCGCACTGGAGGAGCTCTCCAAAAACTCATGGACGCGCAGCATCTCGCCTTATGAAGACAGGATTCTTTACGTACGGATGTCGCCGGAACCTTCGCGGATCGTGGAGGTGTCGACCCAAGAAGGTTAATAGTTAATCTGCTCTACTTCTGTTATGTATTATTCAGTACTACGAATTGTTTCAAGTCATTGATCTTACTTCACAAGTCCTTTTCGTGCACAGTTTTTGTTAAATCGGGTCATTTTTCTCGCCTTGGGAGTGGTTACGATGACGATGGCTCACACTTTCAGTGGTATTATACTACGGTGAGCTTGTGGGCGCTTTAATTATTTATCAATCCTCATGTATTTAAGGTCTACATATCGGAATGATTCTTAAACTTTGAGGTGTATTCCACAGTGTGATTGTCTTTTCCAACCTAAGTATTCATTTTTTGTGCTTATGCCAGTTGACAACTGAGATTACAATCCTTGACCCACGATTCAGGACACATGCAAAATTATGTAATATAAATTGTCCATCTTAGTTGATATTGACATAGAAAGGGTGTTATACCATTCAGCATTCTTCTCCTATATTCAAACATTTGATGTAGACAACTTCCTTTTTATTATTGAGTATTTAACTTTACTACTCCAGTTATTAGTTTGTATATGTTTTGCTAAACTATAGTCATATACAACAACAACAAAGCCTTATCCCACTAGGCGGGGTGGGCTACATGGATCACACGACGCCATTCCGCTCTATTAGTAACCAAATCTTTCGGTATATTATTCACCAATAGATCTTGCTCTATTAGTTCGCCAAGTGTCCGTCTTGGCCTCCCTCTCCCTCTTTTAATCGGACTCCAGATTATTTGATATACTCTTCTTACTGGCGCATCTAATGGTCTTTTCTGAACATGACCAAACCATCTCAAATAATTCTCTATCATTTTCTCACTAATAAGAGCCACTCCGACTCGTTCACGTATATGGCCATTCCTAATCTTATCTAATCTTGTATGACCACACATCCATCTCAACATTCTCATTTCGGCTATCCCCACTTTATGTTGATGTTGTCCCTTCATAGCCCAACATTCACTACCATATAACACTGCTGACCTTATAGCAGTACGATAGAATTTTCCTTTAACTTTATTGGGTACTTTTCTATCACAAAGAACTCCAGTAGCTTTCCTCCACTTACACCAACCAGCTTGAATTCAATGATTAACATCGTCATCAATCTCACCATCTTATCTTACAATTGATCCTAAATATTTAAACTTTGTCACTTGAGAAATTATATCCTCCCCTAGCCTAACTTTCAAATCGTCTCTAAGTTGTTTATTTATGAAATTGCTATGCATATATTCTGTTTTATTCCTACTTAAACAAAAACCCTTTGACTCCAACGTATTTCTCCATATTTCTAATTTTGTATTAATCTCTTCTCTTGAATCCGCTAAAAGCACTATATCATCCGCAAATAGCATGCACTTAGGTACCTCCTCTGTGATACTCTCGGTTATAACATCGATAACTAAGTTAAATAGATACGGACTTAAAACTGATCCTTGATGTAGACCAATTTCTATAGGAAATTCATTTGTCTCACATCCGGGTGTCCTAACCCTAGTCAATGTCCCATCGTACATATCTTGTATTACCTTAATGTAGGCAACACTCACCCTCTTCTTTTGCAAGGCTAAACTATAGTCATATAGTGATGCTAAAAGCAATTCATAAGGCAGAGGTAATGCTAAGAGACAAATGTTAATACATCAGTGTAAATCTTTTCAAACACTTGCTTGACCCATTTCTCAGACTGAAAGAAAAAGCAAAAGCCAAAGGAGAAGGTAAAATATTGTCATTAACTGTTATACTCAAAAGTCCTATGCACGTTTTTTTTTCTTTTCCATTTGAATTCTATCATATGTTGCAGGGTATGAAGCTACTTCCTATAGGACGACGGAGTTCTCTTGCAATGTTTGTTTTCTCTTCTTTTGCGAGTTTTCACCTTCTAATATTTACTAATACATTTCTTCCATTCATCTTTACTGGCATTCATTGTGGTACTATAGTTGTTTCCCTTTGGCAGGTGGGTGTAGGAGTATTTCTTTTACGGTATCTATCTTGGTTATTGCGGATAATTCTTGTTGAGATAGGCATAACTGAAGACATGCACAATCTTGTATGTTAGTTTCTCTGAAATTTTATAAGGATAATTTCTCTCTACTTTTTCTGTGAGGTTTATCCCGTATGCTAAATCACCAGTGTGATTGTCTTTTCCAACCTGTCTTATTCATTTTTTGTGCTTCTGCCAGTTGACAAATGAGATTACAATCCTTGACCCACGATTCAGGACAGATGCAAAATTATGTAATACAAATTGTCCATCATAGTTGATATTGATATAGAAAGGGTGATATACCATTCAGCACTCTTCTCCTATATTCAAACATTTGATATAGACAACTTCCTTTTTATCTTTTGGCTAGTTAACTTTACTACTCTGGTTATTAGTTTGTAGTGTGATTTGCTAAATATAGACATATGGTGATGCTAAAAGCAATTCATAAGGCAGATGTAATGCTGAGAGACGAATGATAATAAATGATAATACATCAGTGTAGATCTTTTCAAACACTTGCTTGAGCCATTTCTCAGACTGAAAGAAAAAGCGAAAGCCAAAAGAGAAGGTAAAATATTGTCATTACTCAAAAGTCCTATGCATTTTTTTTTTCTTTTGCATTTGAATTCTCGTATCAAATGTTGCAGGATATGAAGCTACATCCTACGGGACGAAGCAGTTCTCTTGCAATTTTTGCTTTCTCTTCTTTTGTGAGTTTTTACCTTCTAATATTTACTAATACATTTCTTCCATTCATCTTTACTGGAGTTCAATGTGGTAATAGAGTTGTTTCCCTTTGGCAGGTGGTGTAGGAGTATTTCTTTTACGTTATCTATCTTGGTTATTGCATATAATTCTTGTTGAGATAGGCATAACTGAAGACATGCACAATCCTGTATGTTAGTTTGTCTGAAAATTTAAAAGGAAAATTTCTCTCTATTTTTTCGGTGAGGTTTATCCTGTATGCTAAATCACCAAAGTGTGATTGTCTTTTTCAACCTGTCTTATTCATTTTTTGTGCTTCTGCCAGTTGGCAACTGAGATTACATTCCTTGGCCCACAGGAATAGGACACATGCAACATTATGTAATAGTTGATATTGACATAGAAAGGGTGATATACCTTTCAGCATTCTTCTATATTGAAACATTTGATGTAGAGGACTTTCTTTTATTTTTGGCTAGTTAACTTTACTACTCCAGTTGTGATGTGTTTTGTTAAACTATAGTCATATGGTGATGCTAAAAGCAATTCATAAGGCAGATGTAATGCTGAGAGATGAATCATATTAAATGATAATACATCAGTGTAAATCTTTTCAAATGCTTGCTTGTGCCATTTCTCAGACTGAAGAAAAAGCGAAAGCCAAAAGAGAAGGTATGATACTGTCATTACCTGTTACACTCAAAAGTCCTATGCATGTTTTTTTTTTCTTTTGCATTTGAATTCTCGCATCATATCTTTTGCAATTTTTTTTTCTTTTTCTTTATAAGGAAAATTTCTCTCTACTTTTTCAGTGAGGTTCATCTTTACCTTTTTTTGGATCTATATGATCGAGATTTGATTAATTACTTGCTTACTCTCATTCAGAAAAAAAAATCTCTTATTGCGAATGCAGAATATAAAATATTTTTTAACGATGATTTCTTGTGCTGACCAGGGAACTAAATGCTCATTTGCATGTCTACCTTCTAAAGGTTTCTTTTGCCTTGCATTCACTTTGTAAATGTGCAGCTAGTATATGCCCTGCTGCAGGAATTTTCTTTTTCTTTTTTATGTTGGTTTGAAATTTTATCAGTCATTAACTGTGTCAACTTGTTACTTTCTAGATGTCAGTACTTGTTTTTGTGCTTAATATATTTAGTGTATTGTGTTGTTGCTATCCTTACGACTATTGTGGTTTCTCATTTTTTTTTTAGAAGTTCTCATTGTATTATTAAGGTCCTAACGCCAGCTTTAATCCTTGAAAAATTAGATAGGAAAAGAGAACAAAAAGGCTTTGACCTTTTTCTTCCAAATGCTTGTTACTTAATTCCATGTTTGACAAATTCATGGTCATGCTACTTCCTTTGTAGGGTCATTTGTTGAATTTCAGTCGTTTTCTTTTTTATTTTATTTTGCTGACTGGGCGATCCTCAAAGAAGAAGGTTTGGTAGATTCTGGTGTTGCTATTTTTGTTGAATGGGTGATCCTGATAGTTTCTGATGTTCTTATTCTGATTTTGATGTTCTTATTCTTCAGGTTTGCATTTAGTTTTCTATTTGGACTCTGAAATTGGCTTTAAGTTCTTTTTCCCCTCCATCTTGTTTCATTCTAAAAACCCCTTAGCGCCAATATTTTCAATTTGTTGAATTTGATGTGTAATCAGTTTCCTTAAAAGCTTAAGCCATTAGGAAGAGCAACATAAATGATTTTATATTCTTAACACTCTCCTTTACCTGTGGGCATGTGACAATTTTGATTTAATCTAACCCACCGCATGGACAATAACTAAGGGAGGAAAATATTCTTTTAACAAAAGCTTAAGCTCTAATACCATGTTGAATTTGATGTGCTAACCCCTTTTCGTAAAAGCTTAATCCGTTAGAAAGAGCAACATCAATGAATTTATATTCTTAACACAACTTATTTGAAAGTTTTGCATCAATAAGAAGGATCACAATCTCTGCTTATTTTTTTCTCATGATCTTAACTTGTAAATTGAGAACATAAGCTCTAATACCATGAATTTGATGTGCTAACCCATTTTCTTAAAAGCTTAAGCTGTTAGAAAGAGATTATTTTTTCCTTCATGATCTTAACTTGTAAATTGAGAGCATAAATATAATTAGGATGCCTCTGGATGGGTAAACCATCTTAGTACTTGCATAAAGATTTCTTCTTCTTTTGTGCTATTTTCTAGTGATCATGAAGGCAAAAGAGAGGTGGTAAATGCATGAATACAAGTGATATTTATTTGTCCTTTAGTTTTGCATTCCGCTTGTGATTTTTTTTGTCTTAGTTTTCTTTATTGTCTTCGATATCTTCTATGGTGACATGGAGAAATGTGTTGTTGATTTCTTGTGCATGGCGGTATGCTTTTTATTCCCCTCCATATTGTTTTATACTCTTGTTATGAAAGAAGCCCTCTGTTCCAATGTTCTCAATTGATTTCAAATTTTTGCATTGATAGGAAGGATCACAATATTTTTGCTGATTATTTTCTCCTTCATGATCTTAACTTTTCTTTGTAAATAGAGATCATAAATATAAGGATGCCTCAGGATGGGAAACCATCTTAGTCTTTGTTGGACGCTGGTTTTATTTTTCCTTCCCGCGATCCATTAACGCCAAGCATTAAGATTTCTCCTTTTGTGTTATTTTCAATTAAGTTCCTCAACGAAATAGCGAGGTGGTATATGCATGAATATGAGTTATATTTATCTTTCCTTTAGTTTTACATGCCACTTGTGAACTTCTCGTCTTTTTTTTTGTATCTTATCTTCGATATCTTCCACCAAAGAAAGGATGGCATGGAGAAATGTCCTTTTTCACCCTTCGTCATGTTTCATGCTTTTGGTATGGAAGAACCCCTATGTTCTAATGTTTTGAATTGATTTGAAAGTTTTGCATCGATAGGATGGATCACTATATCTCTGCTGAATATTTTTTCCTTCATAATTTTAACTTTTCCTTGTAAATAGAGAGCATAAATATAGATAGGATGTCTTTGGATGGGAAATCATATTAGTCCTTACTAGTGATTATGAAGGTAAATGCATATGAGTGATTATTTATCTGTCCTTTGATTTTTGCATTCCGCTTGTGGACTTTTCATCTTTGATTTTCTAAATTGTCTTTGGTATCTTCTAAGTTGATAGGGAAAGATGTGTTGTTGATCTTTTCTGCACGGTGATGTGCTTTTTTATTCGCCTCCATATTGTTTCATGCTCTAGTTTATGAAAAGAAGCCATGTGTTCCAATGTTTTCAACTGATTTGAAAGTCTTGCATCGATAGAAAGGATTGGCAATGTCTTGGATGTTTTCTCCTTCATGATATTGACTTTTACTTGTAAATAAAGAGCATAAACATGGATTGGATGCCTTTAGATGGGTAAACCATCCAAGTTCTTGCTGGTTAATGATGGTGATTTTGTTTTTTCTTTCCCTTATCCATTAGCGCTAAGCTTAAAGATTTTACCTTCTTTTGTATTAATCTCTAGTGATCATGAAGGCAAGAGGGAGGAGGAAAATGCTTGAATTTGTGTGATGTATTTATCTTTGCTTTA
This sequence comes from Pontederia crassipes, assembly GCA_030549335.1. Lineage (NCBI taxonomy): Eukaryota > Viridiplantae > Streptophyta > Magnoliopsida > Commelinales > Pontederiaceae > Pontederia > Pontederia crassipes. The sequence goes on along the minus strand of CM060184.1, from coordinate 39,164,663 downwards.
GTTTTGCATTCTGCTTGTGAACTTCGAGTGATATTTATCTGTCACTTTTTCTATTTTGTCTTACGACATGGAGAAATGTGTTGGGGATCTATTGCGCATGGAGGTGTGCTTTTATTCCCCTCTATCTTGTTTCATTCTCTTGTTACGAAAGAAGTTGTGTTCCAACGTTTTCAACTGATTTAAAAGTTTTGCATCTATAGTTAGGATCACAATCTCTGCTGAATTATTTTCTCCTTCATGATCTATAGTTAGGGTGCCTCTGTATGGGTATACCATATTAGTCCTTGCTGCTTAATGATACTTGTTTTTTTTTTATTTTCCTGGTCCATTAGAGCTAAGCATAAATATTCTCCTTCTTTTCTGTTATTTTCTATCTGTCCTTTAGCTTTGCATTCCACTTGTGAACTTTTCGTCTTCATTTTTCTATCTTGTTTTCCGCCCAAGATAGGGTGACATGGAGAAATGTGTTGTTGATCTTGTGAGCATGCCTGTATGCTTTTTATTCCCCTCCATCTTGTTTCATGCTCTTTTTATGGAAGAATCCTTGTGTTCATTGGATTTCAACTTATTGGAAAGTGTTCATTGGAGTTCAACTCATTGGATCACAATATCTCTGCCGATTATTTTCTCGTTCATGATCTAATATTTTCCTTGTACGAGTAATGACATTGGTTTTGCTTTTTCTTTCCTTGATCCATTGGCACTAAATGTGCGAAGCTAATGTGACGTTAAAGAGATGCTATGTAACACCCCAAGAATTTTTAAAATTATTTAATTAGGTAAAGGCAATATTTATTTAATTATTTAATTACGAAAATTCTGTTGAAAATAAAAAGATAAAATTTGTTAAGTTGAGAGAAGATGTTATGAAGTGATAAGAGTTTGAAAGAAAGAAAGATAAAGTATGGTTAATTTAAATTAAACAAATCTGGGTATGGATAGAACTTTGAACCTGATTTAGGGTGGTTTCTTAATTCTGGATTAGATTATAACCACTAGGAGTTTTAGTTGTTTCCCCTATAAATAGGACCCCTCAGCTCACAAAAGTCTGGCAAAAAGCTGAGTTTTTAGCCACTTTGCGACCTATTTTAGTTCTCCTCGGTGCACGTGCACGAGTGCTTCCGCTGGCCATATGTTTGTGCTTCGCCAGGAACTTCAGGATCTCCTCAAAAATCACATCGGCTAGATAGTTCTGCCTGAGGAGGTACATGGAATTCTGGATTCACTTTTGGATGTGATTTCTTGGTAGATTAACTAAGAACTTGAAATATTAAAGCATAGTTATTGTTCTTTATTTATCCAAGAATAGATTATTTTTTGTTTCAAGTTGGATCAAAGTTTCAATTTTTCAGCACCAGAGTTCCTTTATATAGGAACCGGCCCGAGTTGGATGAACCCAGCCCGAGTTCACCAAGGATGGACGAAGCTCTGGGCGCGCTGGCCAAACTCGATCCGAATTTGGTCTGTGCCCGACCCGAGTTTACAAGGACCCGACCCGGGTTTCCGTTGTCATCAACATGCACGGTCAGGTTTCGACAACGCAAGACTCGGCCCGAGCTCCAGTACACCCGGTCCGGGTTCTAAAGGATGAAAGAGAAGGAATTGATGTGTGATTGACTCGGACCGAGTTGCTCCTCGACCCAACCCACGTAAGAGTAAACCCGACCCGAGTTTAACTATGCCCAGCCCGAATTTTACACGGAGGGCAGATCTAATTTTCCTATTGATTTGTGGAGATGTTAAAATACTATTTTGCCATTTTATGACGTTTGTTGAACTGCACAAGATAAATATGCAAACTCTAAGACATGACTCTCATACGCAATAACTTAAATAGAGCAAAAGAAAGAAAGAGGGATCCTTGTAGTCCTACTTGGGTAACCTTGAAAAGCCCAAATCTATTTTGAGTAAGTAAACACTCATCTGGTCATTATAGTCACATGAAAATACCACGTTGATCCATAATAAAAAAAAGTCGAGCTCGCTTAGAACAACAAGCATAGAAGTCCATAAGAAATGTCTAAGGTAAAAGATGTAGTGCAACGAAAAAGAAGAACGAAAAACAAGAAGAACGATTATGAAAAAAAAGTATAGAAAGAACGAAAAAGAAAAGAATAGAAATGAAAAGTAAAGTTTGATATTGTCCTTATATGTTCTTTGATGTTTATGACTTAATTGCTAATGTTGCTCTATTTAAGTTAGGGGTGTTCAAAGGTTGGCTTTGACCCGACCCGTGAACAAACTCGACCCGGCCAAGCCGGGTCGGGTCGGGTGTCCTTAATTTTTAGGCTATGACCCGATCCGACCCGAGCTGGGTCGGGTTGGATTACCCGACCACCCTTTTTCTTTTTTTTTTAAAATTTTTTATTTATTTTTTTAATATAAAAAAGTATTTATTATTTTATTTTTAATACAAAATAAAGTATTTTTAAATACAAAAAATATTGTTTTAAATATCTATATACTTTTCTACATTTAAAATAGTTTATTTCATATATTTTTAGATTTTAAATGATATAAAACTATACATTTCACTAAAAGATAATTAAAAAATTAAAAAAAGAAAAAAACTGGGTCATCGGGTCGGGTTGGGTCAACTCAGGTTGGAATTTTCCAACCCGAATCCAACTCGAGTCGGGTGTTGGTCGGGTCGGGTCAGATTTTCGGGTTCACCGGTTCGACCCGACCTGGTGAACACCCCTAATTTAAGTTATTGCATATGAGAGTCATGTCTTAGAGTTTGCTATTTGAGTTCCCTTAGTTTATTATGGTGTAAAAGATGCTTTATAGAATGTGAGTAGAGGACTTCTCGAAACATAAGAATTGTTAGCTTCTGCATTATGTTCTATTTTAGTTATTATTAGTTCTTATGAAGAATTAGTCAGCTTCTGCATTTTTATGAAAGAGGTCATTCTTGTTCTTTAGTGTTTTATTGTCTTATTGGATTATGAAATCCCACGAAGAGTTATGTGTAAGGGTAATGCTGACCCAAACTAGCCCAGTTGCCATGTGTCAGTAGGAAGAAATTTAGGGGTGTTACACGCTAACTACACCATCTTCATCCAATGAAAATAGCATGCTTTGTACAATTTAATTTACATTTCACATTTCTTTACACAAGTTTAACTATTCTATTAAGGTTCATCAAATTCATCGAGTTAAACATTACACATTATACATCAAGTTTACATATACATTTCAAATTACACATTCTAATCACATTACACATTATACATATCACATTACGATCAACCGCACTAGAGCCTCCACCGAGTTCATCTGCGGCATCAAGAAGTGGATCATCTTCAAGGCGCTTGATGTGCAGTGCCTCACCTGCGTGTGCAGTGCCTGCGTGTGCAGTGCCTGCGTGTGCAGTGCCTGCGTGTGCAACTACTTCATCTTCCCCTCGAGTCTTTGGAGGTCAATCCACGCCATCAACAGCATGAAGTCGCCGATGTTGAATAGCCTGGCCAGCGTCATGAGCTCGGCCACCATCTCCTTGGAGCCCTTGGTCTCGAACAAGGAAGCAGGTGCGGTAGCGGACAACATCAGGGAGGAGGGCCGTGGCTTGTGGACACATGCGGACAGCGTCAAGGAGGCAGGCGTTGGCAGCGGATGCGTCGGCGATAGGTGAGAAGGGTTCGGAGGGTAGAAAGCAGCGGCGGATCAGTAGAAAGAGGATGTTGCTGGCATTAAATGAGGGCGATAGATTATCTTAATCAAAAGAGGTGTTACGAATCATCGGATTAAAAGAAAGGATGATCAGGATTCATTCCTTGATGAGCACACGGATTGCCAATTAGCGACACCAAAATGCGAAGCTATTGCGTCCCTAATATGGAGCCATGTTGTATGCCAAATAGCGCCGCAAGTTAGCAACTCAAAAAATTGTGACGCTAAGTTAAAGTATCACGTCGCATTGGCGACACGCAGACGAGACGTTAATTTAGCATATGTATATAATGCGCAGACGAGACACTAAAATAAAATCGTCGCTATTGCGATGCTAAAGTGGAGTCAAACTATAAGTTATTTATTGACTATAAATTGATTAAATGTATATGTGTAGGTGTATGTGTATATATATATATATATATATATATATATGCATATGCATATATGTATGTATACGTATATGTATATATGTATGTGTATGTGTATATGTATGTATGTATATGTATATATGCATATGTATATGTTTATATGTATATATGTAATATGCATATGTGTATGTATATGTATATATGGATATGTATATATGTATATGTATATGTATATGTTTATCGACGTTGTTCGAAAAATTCGAGAATCGTAAGTCGATCAAATGAGGCCTTTCTAAGAAGTCCCCAGAGGTCCAATTTTTGAGAAAGGTAATCTCTAATATTTTTAGGTGCACAAAGCAACATAAACCATTTTGAATACTCTTTTCAAGTTTGAATACAAAAAAATTCTAACAAAATAAGTGTTTCTAAAAAAAAAATTAAAAACTCTAGTCAACTAAACGGGACCATTCTGAGTGCTCCCGAAAGGTTCGATTTTTTAGAATGCGTATTTTTAGATTTCTTAGGGGAGGAAGTTTTAAGGAATCTTTATAATTATAAGAAATGGGGATTTTGAGAATCGGAGGAAACGAAAAACATGTGAAACGTAAAATGTTTGCACCACCCACCTTCCCAAGCCCTTTGAAATGCCTATTTTTTCATGACAATCCGATCTAAGACCGCGGAGAATCGGCCATTTCTAGTCCCAAAACTTTGCCCATTTTATTGAATTTCTTCTGACCTCCGATTGCCACAATTCTTGTGTGGGTGGACAGCTCACATCAATCTCTAGGAGACCATAATTTTCATTTCGATCGATTCCTGCCGGACTACATTAGCGATCATCGGAAGTCTTTTTTTCCTAGGCCTCCTAAAATCAATGTTGTTAGGGCCGGACCGGATCGGCCGGTCAGACCGGTTCGACCGCTAACTAGACACAATTGTGGCCCAATTGAAGCCCAAAAATCGGACCCCTGTTTGAATTGGATTGGACTTGATCGAACTGGTAAAAAATGGTCAAAACCACCCATTAAAACCAGCCAAAATCGAAAAAAAATCGGACTGAATTGCATTTTTTGGAACAACTAATTTTTTTATTAATTTTTTTGTTAAGAGATAATTTGATAAAAGTTATAATTATAAATTTAAAAAATATCCAATTATGGATTTTCTCTATAAATATTTATATTGGCCCATTAGTCCATCCTTTATTAATACTTATCCATTTATTCTTACTTTGCTACTACTATCAACGCGGGATTATTTTTCTACACTCACTCGTTCTTTTTCTCCTCATTTAGTCTTGAATTTATTAAACTCATATGGATTATGATCTTATTCAAAATTTTAAATATCATAAATGTATATTCTAGTATAAATTTATTATATTATATTATATATTTATTATATTATTATATTTATTATATTATATATTTATCATATTAGATAAATTAGTTATGAATGAATGGTGCAAAGTTTTACAACAATACTATAATATACTTAGTATAGTATAATATTATATATAATAATATATATATACACAACTTTAAATTTCTTTAATTTTGTATATAATAAGTCAAATTAAACAGTTAACTACTAATTATACTATATATTTATTTATAGAATATGTAATCTTGTCATAACATTTTGGGAAAAAATATATATTTGTTTATTCTAACATAAAAAATAAAGATATGAAATATAAAATGAATTAACCAATAGAAAATTTGTACATAATAATAAAATTCAATAAAATTTTAATTTATTAATTGTATAATAATTTTAATATCAAATCTTAAAATTAATAGGGTATCTTCTTAGCACCTAAAAGTTATATGTTAGAAATAGAAGATAATAATATTATTAAACACAAGGGTCCTGCTAAAGACTTAGTAACCTCTGAATGGTTTCAAAAACAATTAGGGGATCTATCTATAACTGAACAGACTAAAATTAATGCTAACTTCAGAATTGATTGGAAAAAGCATCAGATAGGTATACATTTATGATTGTTATGTTTTCTTTTGTATAATTACATTTTGGCATCAAATATATATATTTATATAAGCAAAATATCATAGTTTGATTTACTATAATCATAATAAATATAATACTTTATTATTATCCGGTCCAACTTGATCAGTCCAACCAATTTGACATGAAACAAACACATGTCGTCCAGTCCGATCCTAACAACATTGCCTAAAAGCACCAAAAAATACTGAAAATATGTGTTTTCATGTTCCACTGGTGGTACGAAATTAGTGATGATTCGACGGTCGGATCTCTGACAATCACCATTTGAATCTCATGGAAAATGAAGAAACACTATTCTCCCAATTTTGGGATTTGGGAATTGGAGTATATGTATGTTTAGCATGTTTATTAATTTTTGTATATTATATAATAGATTAATATAGTATAGTATGGTGTATAATATAGTATAATGTATAGTATAGTATACTATTATATAGTATTATAATAGTATAATATAGTATTATATAGTATGGTATAGTATTCTATAGTATACTACACAATATATAACATATATTGCCAAAAGAGCACCATGTCTACTTAGCATCGCCAATCCTCCGACACTAATGTGACGTCGCAATGGTCAACGTCAATACAACGCAAGTCGTCAGCGCTAATATCCCTCTTATTTTAGCCTCGAAATAGCATCGCACTCTTGCGATACCAATATATCACTACTATCTATCGCACGTTTTCTAGTTTTCGCGCATGATAATAGCGCTGAAATAACGTTGCGAAGGTGCCTCATTTAGCGTCGACATACCTTGATGCTAATGCAACGCTAAATTTATGCTATAGAGAGGCAATTAGCATCTGAATTTGTCAACCCAATGGTAGCGCTATTGTGACGCTATTGGCATCTATTTAGTGTCACGTAGTTTTGCGATGCTAATTCGCGTCGCTATTCGACAGTATTCTTGTAGCATTACCTCTCTTGCATCTTTTGAAAGCTTTAAAAAATATCTTTTCTAACATATAGACATAAGAGAATCAGAATAAGCATAAATGAATATTATCAAACATCCATTGTCTCTATGTGCTGCAACATTCAATGATCTTCTAACTTATGTAGCATCCTTGTACTTGCCTATAATACTATTCGCTTTGGGCTTTGGTCTGCACGATTTTCTCAAAATGAATCCAACCAAGCAAAAGTCATGCTACCTTATATATCCAACATTTCTCTCCTGACTTATTCATGTGTGAGTAATATAAGGAATGCCTCATGCATCCTTCCTTGATTAGGGGACTTGACGATTGAATGATTCCAGCACACCATGTACAGAGGCTCATTGACTGTAATAATATATATAACATCCTTGCACTTGAATAGGATATTGTCCTTTTTAGGGCTTGTGTCACCTGCTACCTTAGGTGCACATTTTGAGACGTGATGGCCATGTCATGTCACAAATGTCCCTAAGCTACGTCCAAAGGCTTTGGAAGGAGAAGCATCAATAATCTGGCAAGCAAGGGTCAAGTAGGAGCCTCGACAAAGATTTGGGACGGGCCAGCATGTCTGGGACATGCCTAGGATGTAGTGGCACATAGGCAGTGCCACCACTGCTCACTTTGGCAGCGTAGTTGCAATATCATCCAAAGATGTATCTACCCATCCCAAATGGTTCATTCAGGTGGGATCATCGAGGAGGACACTCAGCAACAACAGTCTTCGGTGAGAAGCCTTTGGGACAAGAGTATTGGTAGCACAAATAGTTGGGATGCAGCGGCACATTCCAACTGTCTGATGATCCCGATAAATGGAAAGCGATCAGGGATAATGGGAGAACTATTTGAGTGTAATCCTGAATAAAGAGATCAGGGCGCATGTGTAGGGGTTTTTGTTACAATCATGGTAATCATGGAGGAATGCCTCATATGGCAGTAGGATTAGTGGAGTTAGATATGGTGGAAATTAATACAACTCTTGTATAGAATTTTTATGTATCCACCTAATTTTGACAAGTGAAGAAGATCACAAAGCTTCTCCCATACTTGAGTGTTTCCTATTTTGTGCATCGTGTGCCGATTCCGTTTGTATGTGTGAGCGAACGTCCCACAGGCATCCCAAGAAGGCTGTTTGGACCTTTTGGTTAGGGAAGAACTAAGGTCGCACACTGAGGTTTCTAGGAGCAGAAAGGGTGTGACAACGTGGTGTCAGAGCTAGGTTTCACAATGATGTTGGGAGAATGTCAGGGACCTACAACTCATGGCCAATAGTTGGAGGGCGGGACGGCTACAGGAGGTGGCTGTCCTAATGATGACAAAATCCAAGGATTCTATTGTTCATTTGGAGAGGCACACCGACCTACTAGATCATAATATGTAGGGTACCGATGCGGCTGTCCAAAATTTGGAGATGGTTAAGGGACAACAGTGCTTGGGGGAAGGCAAGGCCGCATGGGAGACTGGAAGGCAAGGCCGCGTGGGATCTTGAGGAGGCGAGATTGGAAGAAGACATGGAGAACCAGCTGAAGGCGTTGGAGGCCGACCTCCTACTGAACCGGTGTCACCTTTTCGACTCAGGGAGCTTGTGGTCGAAGGCCACTATCCCTAAGTTCACTGACGACGTGCACGAGGCAACGGCCATTGATGACTCTCTTATGGTGTCTTGAGAAGGGTTTCAATACTAGTAAGATCACGGTGTAGAATGATCAAAATGACATGGCGGTGTGGTACTAGTTGATGGCGATGCATGGAGGAAGAAGTCACCAAGGGGAAGGTCATCATCGACACTTGGGATTCTTTCTTTCAAGAAGGAACTGAAGAAGAAGCAGTTCTACCTTGGAAATGTCCAGGATGTTGCCGTGAACAAATTAACATCACTAAAGTAGACCGGCTCTTTGATGGATTACTTCGAGAAGTTCCAACCATTGATGTTGGAGATGTCGGACACCATGGAGGAGCCAAAATGACTTTTCTTCCTTCTAAGGTGACTTAAGCCATGGGCTACTCAGGTGGAAGGTCACGACCATAAATGAGGCTTTGGTGTCGAAGCCCCTCGTCGAATATAAGGTGAATAAGGATCTTAGCAGGGCCAAGGACAAAGGCAAGTCAGAGTACAAGGCCCACCCAAAAGAGGTGGTAAGAAGGGTGACAAGAAGGACACGAAGGAAAAAAGGGTGACTACTTGGTGATAGCAAGAAGATGGTGAAGTGCTATGTCTGGGGGACCGCACTACACAAGATAGTACGATCGCAAAGTTAGTCTGGCTGCCATGGCATCTACCTCAGATGAAAAAGGAGGACCTGCGATCTCAATCATATGTAGTCACAACATTCCCCACCAAACACATGAAGAGGGCCACAATGGGCTTGATGTTCGCGGAGGCCATGATGAATGGACACACCATGGCTGCCCTAGTCGACACCGAGGCCACACACAACTTCATGGTGGCACAAGACATGTCGCGCCTTGGCATCATCTATGCCAATGAGCTAGGGTTATGAAGACGGTGAATGCCACATCCCAATCGATCCTTGGAATGGCCAAAGTGGCACTTCATGGCCTTGAAGTTGAACGAGGCTGGCCAAGGGTCTAGGGAGTCCCGAAGAAATTTAGGAAGCTTTTGGAATAATAAAAGGATGCGATGCCTCTATAGTTCCCAGTAAACTTCATGGAGATGTCGACCACGCCATCAATTTGGTGCTTGGTGCCAAGCCATCGGTCATAAGATCGTACCGCATGGCACCGCCTGAGCTAGAAGAGCTCCGAAAACAATTGGGTGAGTTGTTAAAGGCAGGGTTCATTAGGCCATCAAAGCCACCCTATGGAGTGTGTCCAATTCTAGAAGAAACATGATGGGTCATTACGCATGTGCATTGACTACAGGGCACTCAACAAGCTCACAATGCACAATACTATAGGGGACCTCTTCGATCGTCGAAGTAAGGTGCGAGTCCTCTCCAAGTTGGATCTCAGGTCAGGCTACTAGCAAGTGAGGATCGCAGAAGGGGACGAGACCAAGACTGCATGTGATGAGGTATGGTTCATACGAGTTTGTATTCATGCCCACTGTCCTTACGAACATATCGATGACCTTTTGTGTCATGATGAATAATAAGATCTTCCACAAGTGTGTGGTGGTCTACCTTGATGATAGAAAAGCACGTGTGACACCTAGATGAGCCATTCGTCAAGCTAAAGAAGTGCTTGTTCGCTCAATTAGAAGTGATGTTTCTGGGACCACATCAAGACAGGTGTGATTAACATGGACAAGGCAAAGGCTCAGGCTATCTTGGAGTGGTGAGCACTGACGAGTGTCCTAGAGACGTGCCCGTTCCTCAGCTTGGCCAATTACTACTGGAGGTTCATCGAGGGCTACTTGCGACAGTGACCTGAAGGGTGCAATGGCAAAAGAGCCATGCCTGCGCCTGTCCAACTATGGCAGACCGCTTGAGGTGCAAACAGACGCATTGAGCTTTAAACCACATGGCATCCTCATGCAGGAGGGTGTCGTGGCATTTGAAAGTAGGAAGCTCAACAAGGTCGAGCGACAATATACAACGCATGACAAGAAGATGACAACCATAGTGCATTGTCTACACACTTGGAGGCACTACCTCCTCCTTGGGAGTGCATTTGTGGTGAAAACTGCTAATGTGGCCACTTCATACAAGAGAGATGGCATGACTTCTTGGCGGAGTCTGAGTATACAATGGAGTACAAATCGGGCGCACCAATGTTGTGGCGGATGCCCTGACTACACGATGGAGTACAAATAGGGCGCAACTCGCGACCATAAGTGCCACAAGGATGGACTTCTAGGAGCGACTACGAGAAGGGTTGAGGCATGACTCCAAAGCTGTGGATATGCTTCAACTTGTTGAGGAAGACAAGTCACGATGCTTCTAAAAGGAGGATAGATTTCTCTTCACTATCGGATGCAAGGTATACGTCATGCTGGGATGGTCTACGGCAACTAATCTTGAAGTATTGCCATGACTCGAGTGGGCTGGCCATCCTAGCGGGGGCGCTGGTTTAAGATACTTTCTTCTGGCCTCATTTGATGGAGGACATCGAGGCATATGTGCGAACATGCCAGCAAGACAAGATCGATGACAGAGCTACTAGAAACCTTGCCTATCCCAAAGCATGAAAGACAACAAGATCTGGAGGAGTCAAATCTACCATGGTGGTGATAGATAAATTCTCAAAGTATGGTACCTTCGTCCCAGCTCCCAAGCACCATTCGGCGAAGGAAGCTGCCCACTCGTCAAGCACATCGTGAAGTATTGGGGTGTGCCAAAAATCATTGTGAGTGACCATGATTCGAGGTTCATAAGCCACTTTTGGAGGGAGCTATTCATGCTCTTGGGTTCCGAACTTTGCTTCTCCATCGCCTTCCATCCACAAACGGATGCCAAATGGAGAGGGCCAACCACGTGCTAGAGATATACCTACAGCACTTCATGGTGACCAACCAAGAGGATTGGGCCAAGCTTCTCATACAACATGCAGAGAAGCAAGGCCATGCCACAAGACGCCAAGTATGACCTAGGCCGTGCTTCGTCCAAATATGCGGGGAGGTGCCCCGCAGCCTATCATGTGATCCGAGGATGGCAGAATAACCTAGAGGCATCTTAGGGCCATTCTGGACAAGGCAAAGCAGAGATCGATTGTCTGTAGGAGGAAGAGTGCGTCGCCGTTGGCGACGGCCTCCGTTGGTGATGGAGATGTGGACCTTGAGAGCGTGGGCGTACTTGGACGGGCTGTCGCAGGTGAGGGGGCGATGCCAGGGTGAGCACCGGGGGATTCGTCGATCACCACGCCTAGAGTCCTGATTGCGGATGGAGAGGAAAGGAGGAGAGCAGCTCAGAAGGTGTTTGCGAAATTGTACCTATGACGTCGGCGGCGGCGGCGGAGATGGAAGATGTAACGCTTGCAGTTTTCAAAATAGGAAATGATTCAAAATCAAACGTAAATTGTAATTAAGGAAGGAAATCAAAATGAAATAAAAAATTAATTACCATTAATGAAAGAATTTGAAAAGATTTCGGATTCAAAAAAAAGAGGAAAGAAAAGGAAACGACCGACTAGGGGAGGAAACTCCTCCCCTGAACACGCGCGTTTCAAATTCGGCCGGCCAAGGGCTGGCCGAGGCTATAAGAAGGGACGTGAGGGCAACCCTCGCGCCCCTTGGATGCTTTGACCGGCCGCCGCTCTGCTGCCCCGCTCCCTCGCCTTCTCCATTTCGCCCACGAACGATGCACCGACAGACAGAACAGAGGCGACGCACCAAGGCCAAACGATGACCCTCTGTTGCCTGACCAACTCTCCCTCGACGTGCGCAGGAGCCAGGCGAACCCCCTCGCCAATCGAGAATGACCGATGACCACAGGATCGAACGGACGACACGCGAATCATCGACGAACTTCGAACAGAAAGGTACCATAGAATTCTAAATCCCTAGACGAAGAAAGATTGATCGTCTAAGACGTAGGATTAGTTCATTATAATCCTGAGGTTCATAGCATTATTTTCCATATTTTGATCGGCATGATTTGACGACCGGAAGGCCGCCGAAATCGAAGAAGATGACCAGTGGCCCTGTTTATCGTAGGGACCGGTCGATCGGTTCTATGAACGGTCGATCGATCCTACAAAGGTCTGCATCATTTTCATCTTTCGACCGGTCGACCGATCCCTCTAGGCCGGTCGACCGATCCATATGTTACCTAACAAATCAGTTCTTACGGGCGGTCGATCGACCCTTCGACCGGTCGACCGACCCTTCGATCGGTCGACCGATCCGGCGCGCACTGCGCGTCCCAGGGATCATCAGATCGGTCGACCGACCTCTAAGAATGTCAATCGATCCGTAGATGCACAGAAGGAATCAGTCGACCGGCCACCTGTGCGCGATCAACCGGTCCGACAGAACTTCAACCAAGAAGAACGATCGATCGATCCAGAAACGGTCGACCGGATCAGTTAGTTAATCGTTTCAAATGGTCTGGTCCAGTCCAACCCACCGGTTCGGGCTAATCAGTTCAACCCAACCTTAATTCAAAGAGAGAGATATTTAATCATTTATGATATGATCCGAGTCAAACACTGATCCGATCTGAGTCAGACTTTTGAATTCTAACCAGAGACTCTACTCAGTTCACCTATAACTGGCTGAGTCCTATTGTACAGTCATCAATGCCCATTTGAGTCCTGATTCATAGACATCATGATAAGTAGAGATAAGTAAAGTAAAGATAAAGCTACGGGATTGTTATGTGCCGCCCCATTGTACGGAACAAAGATTATAGTACGATATAGAGAGGGACAAGTAGTTAATTGAGGAGACAACGAACTTACTAGTCTTTAATGTCCACTGTTCCTGAGAGTACAGGTCCTCTCCCACCTGTGTCTCGAAGAAGGGTGATGCAATGGTCACACTCCTTCCCCCAAAGCAATGTTGTAAGACCCGACCCGCGCATCGACCCGGATTGCTTAACGGGTCAAGTCGGACCGGTCGGACCGGGTCGAACCGAATGGTCGGACCGGATAATATAAAATAATAAAATAAATTAAGGTGATCATTGTAATATTATTAATATGTAATATATTATTTAGCAAAAAATACAAAACATAATACAATAAAATATTTAGATCAAATAATATAATAAAGTAAGCATTAATTGAATCATCAATCGAATATTTTCTAAAAAATCTCGTGAGGTAATTGTAAAAAATAAAAAATATTGATGAAATATTATATATATAATAAAGAAGAATGTTAAACATAAATCTCAAATAAAGATATATATAAGTAATATTTTTTAAAAAGTTTTAATAATTTTTATATGTTTTATTCTTTTATGTATTTTACAACTTTGACCCGTTCGGGTCGGTCAAACCCGCCGGGTCGAGCGGTTGACCCCGAGTTTTGACCGGGTCAAAGCGGATCAATCGCTTGGCCGGGTTACAACAGTGCCCCAAAGATTACATAGTACCAGGCCAGAGGGACAGGTAGCTAACTGAGGAGACAGTGAACCTACTGATTCTTAAATGACCACTATTCCTGGGATGTGGGTCCTCTCCCACCTACATTCCGAAATGGGTGATCCATTGTCACATCCATTCCTTTTATGGGCTTACTGGCTTTATAGATTCAGAGAGACATCTTTGACATCCCAATCTAATAAAGTCGAGCTCGCATAGGACAACTAACTTTAAGGATATTATAGTAATATAAAAGATGCAGTGCAACTCACAGCAAAGCAATGTAAAGTAAAGTATTGCAAAGTAAATCATAGAACATGGTATGGTACAGATAACATAGTAAAGACAAGATATAGTCATAGTAAGGAACATAGTACAAATATCATTACAGTTCAAGCATAGTATATGGCCCATTATAGTCAATGTATAGAAGTCAGAGTATTTTATTGTTCATCACTGATACAATTGTTATATGATTATCATTGATCCTTATTTCATCGTCTATACTTCTATTGTATTGGACATCTTTGCTCATGGGTATTCGATTCCCTTGCATTGGAATTTTGTATGTGAGAATGCTGCATGATGAGGCGTGGGAGTGCTCAGGGCTTGGAGAATGCTGCACATGACTACTTACATCATCAAGTCTACTAAATTGCAATTAGTTGATAATTTACTTTGTTATCCATAGACATCATGTTATTCCGCCTATCGAATTGCTTCCGCCTGTTGAACTTCTTGAGATTTTAATCTTTTATCATTTCGTCACAGTCTACACTTATTAGTTCTGTCTCTTGACATTCCAACATTTAAGCTTCCGCATTAAAGTCTTGGTTTATATTTTGTTGAATAGTCATGGTCAATAGTATAATAGGCAGTGTAGCGCTTCCGGGGTTTACCTGACTACCTATGTGGCAGGAGGGGCAATTTTGAGGACATTATAGTTTGGTATCAGAGCCTAGGTTCTTGGCTCCCTCAATGAACATAGTAGGGTAGATATCGATGTATAGTCATTATTGCTCATTTTGTTTCATTATCTCAAAGTAAAGTCATGTACAAGCTTCTCAAGCATCTGCGGCTCCACTCCTCAAGTAAGTACTAAGTATATTCTTATGTAGATTATACTTATATTATTGAGTTAACTCATTTTTATAGATGCCTCCACGCCGCATAACGTCTAGAGTGGTACGTGATGGGAGCAGAGTTTTTTGGGTAGCTGAATCAATCATGCACCCCCAACTGCACTAACTCAAGTGCAGGTGCAAGCACAAACACAAGGTCGCAGACATGGTCGTGGACGTGCAACTCCACCACCCCCAGCTCCAGAAACACATGAGCATTCTGATTTGGAGAGCATGGGGAGTAACTATCTAGTGATGTCTCCTCCACCATCTGAAGTGCCTGAAGAAAGTGAACTGAGAAGAGAGGTTCAGAGTACGGAGCAAGAAGGTGCAGCAATACGCGCAAGCAGCCCTATAAGTCTGCCACAAGACCAAGCTCCTTATTGCTTATACTACGAACAGTTTGGACATTACACCTGGGAATGCCCAAGTTACGCTGTGTAGAGGGATCTTCAGAGATGCTGGGGAGACCTCACAACGCAACAAGTAGTATCGTTCAGTGAGAATTCTAAACATTGGAGGCCTTAGTGATGCCTCAGTTGAATGCTCGTGTTTTGCCTTTGAACATTGAAGGCCTTAGGGTTGCCTTAGTGAACACTTTATGTTTTTACTTTTGACTCTCTATCATGAGCTTGACTTGGCTTTAGCGGATATCGAGCCATAAGGCTTCAATTATGATATGGAGTTTTATCTTGATTCAAATTTTTCATTTCATGCTATTACTCAAATATTCTCATGGTCTTTTTATAGATGTCTCTCATAGAAGGTTGCAAGTGCTTGACAACGAGAATGAGATACATAATGAAGAGGAGACCGATTTCGTTCCTCCTCCTCCACCTCCACCTTCTCCTCCTCCACCTGAACCACCAGTGCAGAAAGGACGCCAAACTCCCTTTCCTTGCACAATACAAGAGTTTTGGAGGTTAAAACCTCCAATGTTTAATGGAGAAGGGGGCATCGAAGTGGCTAAACAATGGATGGAAATTATCAAATAACTTCGACATCTTAGATGTTCTAGAGAACAAGAAAGTACTATTCGCTGGGGACACTCTCCAGAAAGATGCTAAGGAGTGATGGAAAGCAATGAAAGCCACCAGTTTTCTGGATGTAAGAATCGTTGCCTGGGAGGACTTTCGCAGGGTGTTTGAGACGTGCTTCTTCCCTGCCTTCCAAAGGGACCTGAAGCAAAAGGAATTCCTGAATTTAGAACAAGGGATCATGGCAGTGTCCCAATACATGACCAAGTTCGTTCGACTGAAGAAGTAGTCAAAGCTGATTATGGACGAATAAGACACTACAAAACATTTTATTGACGGGCTGAACCCCACTTTGAGGGCTCAAACAAGACCAGGGAACTGTAAAACCCTGGATGAGCCGGTTAGCTTGGCCACAATGACAAAGAAGGAACATCAAGATCTTCAAAAAGACAAGAGGGTCCAGTAGAACATAGGGCAGAGTTCCCAACAATAACAACAGTTCCGGGGGAACAATCGTCACCATCAATGATGGGACAATCGACCCCGCCCATATCTAGCGCTCCAACAATACAATCGTCCTCCTCAATAACCACATCATCCTTCACAGCAAGCCCCTCACCTCAACAACCGCAGCAACAGAACCCAAGGCCCCCTTAGTAGGCGCCAAGGCGTCCAACTCAATAGTAGAGGCAACAGCCTCCAAGAGCCCCTCAGGCACCACCCGTACTAGGTGAGTGGATTTTATGCAACACCTGTGGCAGGACCCACATAGGAGAATGCCAAATGAAGACTGGAGCGTGTTTCCACTATAGTGGAATGGGCCATATCGTAGTGAACTGCCCAAGACATGGGCAACAGTTGGTACAAGGAAGACTATTCAACTTAGAAGAGGATGCTGCACAAAATGACGCTGAGGTCATTCGAGGTACGCTCTTCGTAGTTGAACTACCCACTACAGTATTGTTCGATTCTGGTGCCTCTCATTCATTCATATCTGAAGAGTGTGCCACTACTTTAGGGATAACTGCAATGAACTTAGAGCATAAGATGAGTATACTGACTCCACAAGGAACCCTAGTCATCACTAAAAATCTTCCTAATGTAGCCATAGAGATAGATAAAAAGAACTTTCCTGCAAATTTTATTATTATCCCTATGAAAGATTATGATATAATTTTGGGCATGGATTGGTTAACCTTCCACGATGCTTCTATATTGTGCAAGCACAAGAAGGTGGTTATAGGTACAAAGAATACAGACAAGGTCATTGTCAGAGGCATAGCTCGCAAGGAACCAAAAATTATAGTGTCTGCCATGAAGGCACACAAACTTCTTCAACAAGGGTGTAGAGGTTATCTGGCAAGTGTGACTAAAGTAGAAGAGTCAATCAAGACCCCACAGGATATAGAGATTGTGAGAGAATTTTCTGATGTCTTTTCTGAAAATGTTAGTGGTCTATCGCCCAAGAGGGTCATAGACTTCCATATAGAAGTGGCACCTGGTACAACGCACATCTCCAAAGCCCCATACCGCATGGCTCCAACAGAGATGAAGGAATTGAAGACCCATATTCAAGAGCTGCTGGACAAAGCTTCATCAGGCCTAGTATCTCACCATGGGATGCACCAGTCCTTTTTGTCAAGAAGAAGAACGGCTCACTGAGACTTTGTATCGACTATAGAATGTTGAACAAAGTCACAGTGAAGAACAAGTACCCACTACCTCGCATCGATGACTTATTTGATCAGTTGTCCAAAGCAAAGATTTTCTCCAAGATTGATCTGCGGAGCAGCTATCACCAGCTAAGGGTAGCCGAAGAAGACATTCCAAAGACAACATTCAGATCAAGGTATGGACATTACGAGTTCCTTGTAATGCCGTTTGAGTTAACCAATGCCCCAGCAACATTCATGGACCTCATGAATCGGACTTTCAACAAACATCTAGATAAGTTCGTGATAGTCTTCATCGACGACATTCTCATCTACTCACCAAGTATAGAGAAGCACAGGGAGCATCTGAGGATAGTGTTGAAAACTTTGCGAGCAAAGAAATTGTACGCAAAGTTTTCCAAATAGAAATTCTGGTTAGAAGAGATGATGTTCCTTGGCCACATCGTCTCCAAAGATGGGATCTCAGTCGACCCAGCAAAGGTAGAAGCAATATCCAACTGATCTCAACCGAAGAATGTCTCTGAGATCAAAAGCTTCCTTGGTCTAGCAGGATACTACAAATGATTCATCAAGGATTTCTCCCGAATAGCATTACCGATGACCAAGCTCACCAGAAAGGGAGAGAAGTTTATGTGGTCACCCAAGTGCGAAGAGAGTTTTCAGGAACTAAAGAAATGACTAACCTCAGCACCCATCCTCACGTTACCATCAGGCAATGGTAGTTACGTAGTTTACAGCTACGCCAGCGGTACAGGACTGGAATGTGTTTTGATGCAACATGGGAAGGTTGTAGCATATGCTTCCCGACAGCTGAAGAAACATGAGGTCAATTATCCAACACATGACCTCGAACTAGCAGCAGTAGTGTTTGCCTTGAAGCTCTGACGACATTACTTGTATGGAGAAGAATTTATGGTCTACACTGACCACAAAGCTTGAAGTACGTCTTCACAAAGAAGGATCTGAATATGCGTCAAAGAAGATGGATGGAGCTCTTGAAGGACTATGAGTTTGCCATTAACTACCATCTTGGTAAAGCAAACTCTGTAGCCGATTCTCTTAGCTGGAAATGGGAAAGATCTGTGGCCTTCATGCGCTTTCGACAGTTCAAACTTATGGAAGAGCTTTTCAAATGGGCACCAAGGGCAAGACGTGACGGATCACTGATGATGATGCAACGTATAGTACCAGACATTATAGGAAGAAACATTGAAGTACAGGTCAAAGATCCAGACTATCAAACAATGATGATAAAGGCTAGTCTTGAGACTACAAACTTTAATGTCTCGACAGATGATGGCATAAGGTACCGTGATCATTTATGGGTTCCAAACAATTCTGAATTACGGAGAGAAGTGCTTGAAGAATGCCACAAATCAGAGTTTGCAATCCACCCAGGAAGTACAAAGATGTATAAAGATGTGCAGAGGAGTTTTTGGTGGCCAGACATGAAGAAGGAGATCGTGGAATACGTCTCCAGATGTATTGTTTGCCAACAGGTCAAAGTGGAACACTAGAAACCTCAAGGAACCTTGAAGAGTCTGGGCATCACATAGTGAAAGTGGGAAGAGATAATGATAGATATCATTATGGGCCTGCCTTGGACTCAGAAAGGGCATGACACCATTTGGGTAATAGTGGACCGACTCACCAAATCGGCCCATTTCTTACCCATGAAGGTAAAATAATCTCTTGAAAGTCTAATGGATCTATATGTGCAGGAGATCGTTAGACTCCATGGGATCCCATCAGTCATTGTATCTGATAGATATTCCAGATTCACATCAATATTTTGGAAGAGCCTCCAGAATGCTTTTGGGATGAGGTTTCGTTATAGTACACCCTTCCATCCCCAGACTAACGGATAATTAGAAAGGATGATCCAAACGCTGGAAGATATGCTTCGAGCATGCGCCTTAGATTGGCATGGCAACTGGGATAAACATCTTCCTCTCATAGAGTTCTCTTACAACAACAACTTCCATGGTAGCATAGAAATGTCCCCCTTCGAGGCATTGTATGGTCGACCATGTCGCTCCCCGGCATGTTGGGGCGAAGTGGAAGAAAGAAAGATCTTGAGCACTGAACTACAGAAGCAGACCCAAGAATATACAAACATGGTTGAACTTAAAAAGAAGAGGATGAATTCAGCTCAAGATCGACAGAAGGCCTATGTGGACAAGAAGCGCTGAGAACACACATTTAAAGCAGGAGATCAAGTCCTGCTTAAAGTCTCCCCCATCAAAAGGTGTAATGCATTTTAGCAAGCGTGAGAAATTGAGCCCAAGGTATGTGGGTCCTTTTTAAATATTAAATATGGTCGGGGACTCAACATGCATATTAGCTCTACCCCCGGCATATGCCAGAGTACACAATGTCTTCCCTGTTTCTTTACTTCGCAAGTACAAGCATGACTACGCCATTGTGATCCAAATCGAGGAACCAAATATTAAGGAGGATTTGATATATGAGGAACAACCCATAGAGATATTAAAGTATCAAGAACATCAATATGGAAAGAAGAAAATAGCATTGGTCAAAGTAGCATGGAAGCATCATCAGGGAAAAGAGGCCACTTGGGAAGTAGAATCGGAAATGCACGAGAAGTTTCCTGAACTATTCGGTGAGTCCTAACTTTTATTTAAATTCGAGGACAATTTTTCTTTCAAGGGTGTAATAATGTAACGCATGCAGTTTTCAAAATAGGAAAGGATTCAAAATCAAACGTAAATTGTAATTAAGGAAGGAAATCAAAACAAAATCAGAAATTAATTACCATTAATGAAAGAATTTGAAAATATTTTGGATTCAAAAAAAAGAGGAAAGAAAAGGAAACGATCGACTAGGGGAGGAAACTCCTCCCCTGATCACGCGCGTTTCAAATTCGGCTGGCTGGCCGAGGCTATAAGAAGGGACGCAAGGACAACCCTCGTGCCCCTTGGATGCTTTGACCGGCCACCATTCTGCTGCCCCGCTCCCTCGCCTTCTCCGTTTCACCGATGAACGACGCGTCGACAGACAGAACAGAGGAGACGCACCAAAGCCAAATGATGACCCTCTGCTGCCTGACCAACTCTCCCTCGACGTGCGTAGGAGCCAGCGAACTCCCTATGATCGAGAACGATCGGCGACCATAGGATCGAACGGACGACACGCGAATCGTCGACAAACTTCGAACAGAAAAGGTACCATAGAATTCTAAATCCCTAGATGAAGAAAGATTGATCATTTGAGATGTAGGATTAGTCCATTATAATCCCGAGGTTCATAGCATTATTTTTCATATTTTGATCGACATGATTTGACGACCGAAAGGCCACCGGAATCGAAGAAGATGACCAACGACCCTGTTTTATCGCAGGGACTGGTCGACCGGTTCTATGAACGATCGACCGATCCTGCAAAGGTCTGCATCATTTTCATCTTTCGATCGGTCGACCGATCCCTCTGAGCCGGTCAATCGATCCATTTGTTACTTGACAGATCAGCTCTTACGGGCAGTCAACCGACCCTTCGACCGGTCGACCGATCCGGCACGCACTGCGCATCCTAAGGATCATCAGATCACAGTCGACCGGCCTCTAGGAATGGTCGACCGATTCGTAGATGCACAGAAGGAATCGGTCGACCAGCCACTGTGCGTGGCCGACCGATCTGACAGAACTCCGACCAAAAAGAACGGTCGACCGGTCCAGAAACGGTCGACCGGATCAGTCAGTTAACCATTTCAGACAGTCCTGTCTAGTCCAACCCACCGGTTCGAGCTAATCGGTTCAACCCAACCTTAATTCATAAAGAGAGATATTGAATCATTTCTTATATGATCCGAGTCGGACACTGATCCGATCTGAGTTAGACTTTTGAATCCTAACCGGAGACTCTACCTAGTTCACCTATAACTGGCTAAGTCATATTGTACAGACATCAATGCCCATTTGGGTCCTGATTCATAGATATCATGATAAGCAAAGATAAGTAAAGTAAAAATAAAGTTATGGGATTGTTATGTGCCGCCCCATTGTACGGAACAAATATTATAGTATGGTATAGAGAGGGACAGGTAGTTAGCTGAGGAGACAGTGAACCTACTGATTTTCAATGACCACTGTTCCTGAGACTATAGGTCCTCTCCCACCTGTGTCTCGAAGAAGGGTGATGCAATGGTCACACTTCTTCCCCCAAAGATTACATAGTACCAAGCCAGATGGACAAATAGCTAACTGAGGAGACAGTGAACCTACAGATTCTTAAATGACCACTGCTCCTGGGATGCAGGTCCTCTTCCACTTGTATTCCGAAAGGGTGATGCATTGTCACACCCATTCCCTTTAAGGGCTTACTAGCTTTACAGATTCAGAGAGGCACCTCTGGCATCCCAATCTAATAAAGTCGAGCTCGCATAGGACAACTAACTTTAAGGATAATATAGTAATGTAAAAAATGTAGTGCAACTCACAGCAAAGTAAAGTAAAGTAAAGTATTACAAAGTAAACCATAGAACATGGTATGGTACAGATAACATAGAGCACAGTAAAGACAAGATATAGTCATAGTAAGGAATAGAGTACATATATCATTACAGTTCAAACATGGTATATGGCCCATTATAGTCAATGTGTAGAAGCCAGAGTATTTTATTGTTTATCACTGATACAATTGTTATATGATTATCATTGATCCTTATCTCATCGTCTATACTTCTATTGTACTGGGCATCTTTGCTCATGGATATTCGGTTTCCCTGCATTGGGATTTTACAGGTGAGAATGCTGCATGATGAGGTGTGGGAGTGCTCAGGGCTTGGAGAATGCTGCACATGACTACTTACATCATCAAGTCTACTAAATTACAATTAATTGATAATTTACTTTGTTATCCGTAGACATCATGTTATTCCGCATATCGAATTGCTTCTGCTTGTTGAACTTCTTGAGATTTTAATCTTTTATCATATCATCACAATCTACACTGATTAGCATTGTCTCTTGACATTCCAACATTTAAGCTTCCGCATTAAAGTCTTGGTTTATATTTTCTTATAATATTGATGCCACGTATACATTTTATTGAATAGTCATGGTCAATAGAATAATAGGCAGTGTAGCACTCCCGGGGTCAACCTGATTGTCTACGTGACATGAGGGGCGATTTTAAGGGCGATACAAAAGAAGGAATGAGACACGAGGAGGAGGATGATGAGGACGGGGGCGAAGAGGTTGGCATGGATTTGAAACGTTTCTTGAGGCAGTTGGAACAATAATTTGAACCACACAGAGAGAGAGAGAGATATATGGCAATGGTCACAGGTTCAAAGTTCAAACATCTGCCACAAAAAGCTACCAATGTATCAATTGTCATCCCCAAAAACGCACTTAATTTTAGTATTTATATTTTTGAAAATGCAAAAGAGTTATAAATGAAAACAAGTGAAGATAACTCACACCGGTGATATTAACTTATAATATTTGTTGGTGCATTATTGACTGTACATTTTCTTATTTAATTCGCCCTTAACTTTTACTCCTTCGATCCTTTCATAAGTCATTTTTTTTAACAAAAAATCTAAATGAGAATTTATAGAGAACATTAACTTATAATTTTCTTTAATTGCGACATTTATAAAGATATGAAAAGAAAGTTTAGATTTGTTTCTTCTTCACTTCCATTATTATCCACGGTTAAAGGTGCAATTAACTTATAATATTTGTTGGTGCATCATTGAGAGGTATTTCTTATTTAATTTGCGCTCAACTTTTAATCCTTCCGTCCTTCCTTAGAAGTTGATAAATAAAATTTTCGTAACTTGATAAATCAATTTCTTTAATAAAGAATTAAATTGAGAATTTATAAAAAAATATTATGCATAAAGAAACTGCCTATTCTTTAATTGCAGTGTCTATAGAGATTTCATGCTTGTTTCTTCTTCACTTCCATTATTATCTATGAAAGAAAAATTAAATTAAGTGATCATGTTGACGTAATTTTAGTTAGTATAAAATAGGTTTCCTGAAAATATATTCTGACTTCCTTTGTATAATCCTTTCAAATCAATCTCATTTTGTCCAATGTACTCTATGTACTTTACCTATTTGTCAGCAAGTCACATACTCTATCAATCATTGAGTCTATTTTATGTGGTCATTCATGATTTTGACTCATTATAAGTCATTGCTTTTATGTAAATAATATGCTATTTACAATCCTCTATATTAATATGGATGGATTAACTCAAAAATCTTGCACTCATTTAATTGTGCAGGCTTCGTTTGTGGCTTCTTGTTGCATAATTATACTCATGAAAATGTTGGGTTATTTAACTACTTTGAAAGGTATAATATCATTCACAGTCTCAACTCGCACGGCTAGATATCATAGTGTATTTTCAAAGTTAGTGTAACGCCCACAAATAGACTAACACCACATGGAGAAGACCTGAAGACAATACAAACTCTATAGCATTGACCATTATATTGACCAAGACTCGGTCAAGAATAAAACACGTTACCAATAAAAATAAAGGAAATGCAAAAAATAACATTAATAGCAGAAGTCGAAAAGTTACTACATAGTCTCAAGTTAATAATGTCATAATGATTACAACAGAGTTCATAAATGCGGAACATAGGAAAAAATAAACAATTAAGACCTTCAGTTCATTTGCTTTATCGTCGCAGCACACCAGCTCAACACAATCTAATCTAGCCCTATGGAAATCAAACATAGGGGAGACAATTCTTCCGTAAGCTTTATAGTCTAATGGGAAACCAACAACAATATACAATGCATAACTCCAACTAGAATAAATCAAAATATAAAGATCAATACTTATCTTGGTTGGGAATAGGAGCATGAAGTCATCATAGATCATAATTTAAGAACAAATCAGTAGATATCAGTAATCAAGTGATATGTAATAGCTTGGAATCAATAGCATGCTTGGTAATCATGATGACATATAATGTCCCTAACTTGATTCGATATTTATGTTCCTTTACTTAACCATGATCTTTGATCATACATAAAAATGAGGTGACTTTATGTGCCTTTAATTTCCGCATAGGATGGGTTTTTATTTACTTATGGAGCACGCCGAACGAAATGATACAACTATGTGCAGGTCATCAAGCCATGATCAAAGGAGCGACCTTTATCATGAAAGCACTTGGTATAGGCTGGCAACTCAGTGTTCATGTTTCATTTTATCTTATTAATCACTTTAGAATCTTATATTTCATTACTCATCATAATATGGAAATTAATAGATCAATAATGTGACAATCAGCATAAAAATTCTTATCTCAGATTAGGATGAAATCATGGGTCAATAATCCAGTAAAGGTCATGTTAAGTTCGAGCAGGAACAAATAATGAACAAATACAATTTAAAGTAAACTCATAAATCAGTAAAGATCCATAAACATGGGTTTTCCAATGTCATAACCCGGGTCGGGCATGGGGTGATCGGGCCGGGTGGTTCATAGCATGAATCCGGGCCGAGTGTAAAACTCACTCAGGTCAGGATTCGTGGAAAGCGTCGTACAATGTCGGGTCGACACGGGACAAAACTCGGTCCGGGTTCAAGGTTGAGTGAAAAAATATCGAGAGGTCGGCGATTCATCGTTAGCTAACCTGGGCTGGGTTCCACAGATATGGGTCGGGCAGTTATTCTGCTAGGCCTAATTTTTTGTATGAACCCAATCCACATGTTCTCAGAATCCGGTCCGAGTGTGTAGTTATAATAGGAAGTCAAGAGTTTCTCATCTCTATGTAACATCTAAGTTTACATATAATTACACATGCTTTCATCTCAAATCATGAAATGTTCACATGTAATCGGACTGATATCAACAGATATGGAGTTTCCAAATTAAGGCAAGGCAATCAAATTAATTTAATCAGCTCTAACAATATAGATTATAGGGACTACATGAAATCAGAATGTATGTTCACAATTCAGGATGGCACAAAAAGATCTAACAAATGCAAACAGAAATACAAATTAGTTCTCTACAATTCATCTTCATATGATTCATGCTTCATGGATGCTTAAATAGGCACGGATCGATCAACTGACTATATCTATTCTAAAAAGAGCATGCAGGGTGATTTCTGCTGTCACCCACATGTTATCCAAGTTGTCTCCTTCTCGATCCTTCATATCTCAAGCTTGCTGCACCCTTCTGTGCTGCCGACCCTTCTCCTAGATGTTCTCCCCTTGTAGATCCGGCCAGTAACGTGAGGAAGGTTTGAGACAGGGGAAGGTCGGGGGAAGGATGTTACTCAGTCGTGCCTTGTGCGAGTTGCAGCAGGGATGTTCCCAACTCTCTACAGTTGTGCATGAAGTGGAAAGGAATAATAAGGCAGCTCATTCTACATGATATTAGTGACCATATAGTGATTAGGGTATTATCCTTTCCATTAATGTTCCTTATTCGAATTTATCTTATCAAAACCCCCATATCACCACTTTTAATGTCAGGTGGTAATTATTCCTATAAATCTTGAGATCTCGGCAGTTATGGATGGCTGACCGTTTCATCTTGGTTTGTTTCTATTTTCTTCTTCTTCTTTTTTTCTCAGTTGTTACAATTAGATTCCACCATTTCATAAAACCACTAGAGGATCATCATCCTCTTATACTTGCTCTTTTTCATTTTCTAAAAGGTATCATCTCAATTCTAAATGAGACCTCAATATAGGTAGAAGAATATACATATCCTTTGAACGTATCATAATATCTAATAAAACATGTGCATTATCATCCTCAAGTCCAACTTGTCTCCAAATTGGCTAGGGATTAATGTATTTTTTTTGCTTAAACCTTAGGCTTCTTGCTATTGACAATTAATAACGTTAATTGTATGGACTCATTGGGAATACTTTATATGTAACTCGTAGTTGTCTTTTCTCCAAACTCTTTAATCAAATTTGAGTGAGACAACATACTTCTTATTGCATTCAAAAAAATTTATTCTCACATCTATTGTGATGCATAAGCGATAGTAGTATCCTACTTATCTCTTCTTGAATCCAATAATCCTTATTCCCGAGAGGTGTATTTCCTCCTTTACAGTACTTTAACGCTTAACTGGTCTCCCTAAGTTTTTCTTCTTACCTATTTTACATCTTTCGAAAGTTTTAAAAAAAATTATTTAAGAGAATCAAAATAAGCATAAATGGATACCATATATAACCAACATCTCTATCGTGACTTATTCATGTGTGAGTAATATAAGGCATGCCTCATGCATCCTTCCCCTATTAAGGGCCTCAATGACCTTGTTGAATGATTGGAGGCTCATACGAATTGACTCTAATAACATATGTAACATCCTTTCACTTGAATAGGATATTATCCTCTTCGGGCCTTGTGTCACCCACCACCTTAGGCGCACATTTTGGGATGTGGTGGACATGTCATGTCTCAAATGTCCCAAAACTACATCTGAAGGTCTTGGGAGGAGAAGCATGAGTAATCCGGCGAGCAAGGGTCAAGTAGGAACCTCGGCAATGATTTGTATAGGCTAGTATGATTGGGACGTGCCTAGGATATAGTGGCACGCAGGCGGCGCCACCATGCCACCACTCACTTTGCAGCATAGGGGCAATCGTCCCAAGATATATCTACCCGTCCCAAATGGTGAATCGTCGAGGAGGAGGATCAGCAACAATCTTCCGATGAGAAACCAATGGGACAAAAAGTTTGGCAGCAACAACTTTGGGACGCAGAGTCACATCCCAACCATCCGATGATCCCGACAAATGGCAGGTGATTGGGGAAGATGCTACATGGCTAGGTGGATCCAGAATAATAGGGATAGTGGGAGAATTATCCTGGTGTAATACTTGATGAGGTGATTAGGGGCGTACGTGTAGGGGTTTTTGCTACAATGATGGTAATCATGGAGGAATGCCTAGTAGGATTTGTGGAGTTACATAGGGTGGAAATTAATACATCTCTTGTAAATAATTTTTATGTATCCGCCTAATTTTGACAGTGAAGAAGATCACAAAGCTTCCCCTATACCTGAGTGTTTCCTATTTTGCGCATCTTGTGCCGATTCGGTTTGTATGTGTGAGCGAACATCTCACAGATGTCCAGGAAGGTTGCTTGGAGCTCTCCGGCAGAGAAGAACCAAGGCCACGCACTGAGGTTTCTAGGAGCAGAAACTAAGGGTGTCACAACAATGTTGGGAGAGGGTCAGCGACCTACAACTCATGACTGACAGTTGGAGGCTGGGATGGCCACATGCGGTGGCACTGGTGTTGACGACAGGGAGAAGAAGTGAATACGATCCCAATCCAAGGATCCTATTGTTCATTTGGAGAGGCACGTCAACCTGCTAGATCATAATCTGCAAGGTACCGACACGGCTGTCAGAAATTTGGAGATGGTTACAGGACAACAAGAAGGTCAGGACCATAAAGGAGGCTTTGATTGTGGCCGAAGCCCTGATAGAATATAAGGTGCAGGGCCAAGGACAACGGCAAGAAGGACAAGAAGAAAAGAGGGTGACTACTTGGTGACACCAAGAAGACAATGAAGTGCTATGTCTGTGGGGGACCACACTACACAAGATAGTGTGACCACAAAACTAGTCTGGCGGCCATGGCCTCTACCTCAGATGAATAAGGAGGAGCTGCTCACATAGGATCAATCATGGCAGTCGTAACACTCCCAACCAAAGACATGAAGAGGGCCATGAAGGGCCTGATGTTCATGGAGACCATGATGAACGGACATGCCATGACTGCCCTAGTCGACACGGGCAACGCACAACTTCATGGCGGCACAAGAGGCGTCACGCCTTGGCATCATCTATGCTGAGGAGCTAGGGTAGATAAAGACTGTGAATGCCACATCCTAACTAATCCTTGGGGTGGCCAAAGAGGTACCTATTGCTATTGGGAGTTGGGAGGGCACGATCAACATCACCATCATCAATATGGATGACCACAAGTTCGTCTTGGGCATGAAATTCATGGACATTTTTTGTGAGGTAAGAGTGACCCAGGAGAGGTTGCATTTATTGTCTCAGGAGGCTACGCATGAAGTGCCCATGACAAGAACAAGCACCAAGTCCCAAATGCTCTTAGCCATGCAATTGTGCAAGAGCGTGCACCGAAACGAAGTCATGTACTTGGTGACCTTGAAGTTGCACGAGGCCAGCCATGGACAGGAGTATCGGAGATGTTGGAGTAAAGTTTTTATGCTCTATATAATTATGTTTTCATGATACATACTTCAAAAGGTTAGAGTTATATTTAAAATGCTGAAAAAGTTTAAATAGAAATGAGTTGCTTCATGCATTAAACTTCTGATTAATATTCATTTATATTCCCATGAGATTTACATTAATGGATGAATATAATCATTATAAATAATTTCTTTATCTTTGTAGGGAATCAAGAATCACCTCATTTGGGTAACCACATAAAAAATCATGTTTAAGTAAAGCTCGAAAAGTTAATTTGAAGTTTATTTTATGTGCTAAACTTGCACTTAATAGTTGAGTATTCTATCATGATATTTGGATCGAGAGAGTGATATAAAAGTTATATATAATGTTGTTAGCTTTCCACAGAATCAAATATCATCTAATTTGGATACTGGTATGAAAAGTTATGTATAAATGGGTAAAGGTCTAAAATATTTTATTTGAAATGGACAATTTTGTATATTGAAATTTGAATCAATATTTGACTATGATCTCATTAGTTATTGAATTAATGATGAATATCAAAGTTGTAAAGAATTCTGTTATCTTTCTATAGCATAAAAAATCATCTCATTTGTATGACTGTGGAAAATGTTATACTTAAAATAGTGCAGGACTATCGATCGGTCAGTGCGCAGAATACACTATAACTGTCATATTTTGGTCTCAAAATTAGTAAACAAACCCCAACGGCTAAATGGAGTTAAACGCTATAAAAGAGGATCCAAATGTGTAGGAATGATTAAGACTTCCAAGAAAAAGTGGAAAAAACATTTGGGAAGTCTATTTGAGCTCCAAGTTGTAAATCTTTCATTTCTTTCTCTCTTACTTTTGTGTGAGGTTCCAAATTGTAAAAGAGAGATTGTGGAGTGTTCTTGTGATATTTTAATAGTTGTTTAGATCTTATCTTTTGAGCGAAGAAAAGATGAGTGAAAGCCTACGAGTGAAAGAGGTGCCGCCTTACCTCTTGAAAGGAGAAAAGACAAGACTTGTAAAGGGTTTCTTCCTTGCCCCATTTGTAACGAAGGAAGGGTGTCAGTGGACTCTCCGACGGTCTCATAGTCGAGAAGTAGGAGTGAGGACGTAAGTCAAAGTGTGACCAAATCTCATCAATAAACCATCGTACATTTTGTGTGATGAGGTATGGTTCATACAAGTTTCTAGCCATGCCCTTTGGCCTTACGAACACACCGACGACTGATGTGAATTTTGGGTGTGATTTTAGTTGACTGATTTATTGGACTAAGCACCAAATGCAAAGATTAAGGTTTAGGCATAGACGATGCACAATATGAAACTGAACAAGGTTTAGGCGAAAACTATGCACAACTAAAAATTGAAGAGAAATGAAAATGTAATAGAATGATATATGGCCTAAATTTCTCACTTTACTAAATTGCAAGTGCACAGATGTGTAGTAGGTCTGAATGTCGTATCCACAGTGATTTGAAACTTAAAATTCACTAACTAATATAAATTAATCCTAAACAAAGTTAACTCTTTTTTGGTGTTTTAAGGTGATTGATATAAAATGATAACTAACAAATAATGAAATATTCTCTTAGGAATGGGGGTTCATCTAATATTCTGTTATGGATTGGATTAGAACAACTTAGCAATACAAATCAAACCAGATTCAACCTGTAAAGACTGTTCTCACAATGCATTAAAATTAGAACTAAGTATCATACTTTCGTATGAATGTTAGTTAGGTTGATTCAACAAGGGTTTCAACTGATAATAGATTATCATGAAACTTCTAACTAAATGCATAAATACAATCAGATCCACAAACTAGTGCTAATGCTCTTGGTTTATTTCTAAACATCAAGGGAGTCTACATTCAACCTCTCGGTTAACAAATGCTAAATGCATGAATCAATTCTCAACATGGAAAGGTTAGAACCAGAAAACCAAATCAATAGAAATCATAGGTGAAACCAAATATAGAAACTAATTGTTAATGTTCTTGGTTCATTCCTAAACAATAAGAGAATCTAGAATCAACTGCCATTACAAGATGAGATTCACATTAATAAGAAGTAAAAGGATGCATTCAGATCTTGACAAGGATTAAACCCTAAAACAAATGATGATGCTCTTGACTCACTTTTGAGCAAGAAAGCACGAAACACCAACTTCTCAGTTGTCATTATAAAATGGGATTCACATCAACATAGAACTGATTTGAAAACATAGAGAAACTACACAAACATTAGTGTCAAAAGTGTTGTTCAATCATTCATCCATAAATAGAAATTAAACTACTATCCTATCCTAAGAGAACTAAAAATTAACTCATCATAACTGATGAAAGCAATACAAAATAGATGATGAACAAGATCAAATGCATCCTAAAACATAAAGAAGAACCCTCAGCTCCAAGACTCCAACAAGAACTCAATCTCCAACCTAATGGCTAGGAGAGGAGATCCCCTTTTTTCTCCTTAACATCTCCTTTATATATGACATTATCATCATCTCTTCATCAGAACCTTCCATTCCATCTGAGTTTGCCATATGTCCTCTAGTCCTTTCTTTTTTCTCTATCAAAAGATTCCTTTTTGCAATCTTTTGGGCAGCTTGCAAGTGGTCCCCTTCTCCTTTTCCAACAAGATTCTTTACTTTTCTACTTGATTTTGATCCTGCAACAACATGAACAACAAGCATCAATTCTTCAAATAAAAATTAGACAAATAATAACTAAATCAGTATATTATCCAGCTCAAATGTGCAAATATAAGATAACATTATGTTGAGAAGGACAATGCATGTATATTAAGCATAATTTGATGAATATGAACATTTCAGGGCTTATATGCACATGAATTAAGATGGAAAATGAATAAAAATTTAGTATGATCAGCTAGTGATCAACGACCTTTTTGTACCCTAATGAATAAGATCTTCCACCCCTCGTTGGACAAGTGTGTGGTGGTCTACCTTGATGACATTGTGGTGTACACTGAGAATCTTGCAGAGCACGTACAACACCTAGGAGAGGACGAGCTATTTTTCAAGCTAAAGAAGTGCTCATTCGCTCAATCATAAGTGATGTTTCTAAGACACCACATCAAGGCATGTGTGATTAGCATGGACAAGGCAAATGTTTAGGCTATCTTGGAGTGGCAGCCACTGATTACCATCCCGAAAACATGCTCGTTCCTCAGCTTGGCCAATTACTACCAGAGGTTCATCGAGGGCTACTTCCAGCGGGACGCGCCCCTCGCCGACCTCCTCAAGAAGAACAACAAATGGAATTGGTCGAACAAGTGCTAGAGGACATTCGACGACCTGAAGGGCGCAGAAGAGTCATGGCTGCACTTGCCCAACTATGACTGGCCGTTTAAGGTGCAAATGGATGCGTCAGACTTTACAACATATGGCCTTTGAAAGAAGGAAGCTCAATGAGGTCAATCGGCGATATGCAGTGCACGACAAGAAGATGACAGCCATAGCACATTATCTGCGCACTTAGAGGCACTACCTCCTGGGAGCACAATTGTGGTGAATGAACTTCCAGGAGCAAATATGAAAAGGGTTGAGGTTGGACTCCAGATGCTTTGACTTGTGGAGGAAGGCAAGTCACGATGCTTCTAAAAGGAGGACGGACTTTTGTTCCCTATCAAATGCCAGACTAGGTATATGTCCCACGCTGGGATGGTCTATGTCAACTAATCTTGAAGTACTGGCATGACTTGAAGTGGGTTGACCATCCTGGCACGGCCCAAACCTTGGCGTTAGTTTAAGATGTGGCCTCAGATGACGAAGGACGTCAAGGCATATGTGCAAGGCAACAAGATTGAATAGAAGAAGCTGGCGGGGCTGCTAGAACCCTAGCTTGTCCTAGAACATCCATGACAGATGGTGACCATGGACTTCATCTCAGCGTTGCCAAGATCTGGGAGAGTCGGGTCTATCATGGTAGTGATGGATAAATTCTCAAAGTATGGTACCTTCTTCCCAGCTTCCAAGCACAGTTTGACGGAGGAGGTTGCTCGCTTGTTCATCAAGCACATCATGAGGTATTGGGGTGTGCCAGAAATCATTGCGAGTGACCATGATCCGAGGTTCACAGGTCACGCCATAGAATGCCTTTGAGATAGTCACAGGATGCCTATGACCCTAGCCATGCTTACGGCCAAGTATGCGGAGAGGTGCCCCACCACCTATCATGTGGCCCGAGGATGACAGGATAACCTAGAGGCATCTAGGGCCATCCTAGACAAGGTCGTGCGCAAGATGAAAAAGTTTGTTGATCAGAGAGGGCATGTCGAGTTTCAGGTTGGGGATAAGGTTCTTGTGAAGCTGAGGACACATAATACTTTGAAACCTACACCAAAGTCTGAGAAGATACGAAGGTCCTTTCATCATATTGAAGCGAGTGGGCTATGTGGCCTACAAGGTGGAACTTTTCTAATCTCCGGAACCTACAACATATTCATTTGGTGTTCATATATACCCAACATGTCTCTTGTGGTTTATGCATGTGAAACTAATACAAGGTATGTCTCATGCATCCTTCTCTCTTAGAGGATTCAACATACTCGTTAAGTAATTGCACCCACCATGTAGATGCTCATGCAGAGTGGCTCTGTGACAATACGTAACATCCTTGCACTTGTAGAGGATATAGTTCACTCTTGATCTTGGCTCGCACGATTTTATCAAACACATCCTACCATGCTAAGTCCATGCTTTCAAAATGTCCTAGTTATTTCACCAATCAAATAATGCTCATATAATATCATACTTGACCTTAATATATTAGGTACTGAGTTCACAGTTATTTATTCCATTTATTAGTTTATGATGTCTCAATCTCATATTAGACCCATGACATATGGTATACACCATGATTATTCTTGAAGACAAAATAGGATAAACAACAGGAACAAGATTTTTCAAAATACATAAGACATTTTTGTTCTTTTCAATATACACAACTTATAGTTGTAACTTCAATGCTTTTACATAAAAAGACCGAGATGGAGGTAAGATTCTAGCATATTCATTTTTTCATAAAGCAATATTGTAGATGCGTACATCACATCTTGGAGTGCGATCAGACCAACCCCTTGATGGATTCTGTATTGTTAATGCCTTCAACTAAAAATCATCCATTCTCTTTTATGCAAGTTCTTGAAGTTTAACTTTCTCTTTTCTATCTTTATAATATAGTGGATTGTTTAAACTCAAATAATATCTATCGTGACATTTCGTTTCACTTTTTTCGGCACCATATCCTGGTTCAGAAATATAGCTATAGAATATTTTTGTCTTACCAAATATTCTTACATGCAAATCAAGCTTCATGCCTCATTAACTGCTAATTTCAAATAACAAGATACGTTTGATAGTAAATCCTATGGATTTCTTCTTTAGCCATTTTTGCCTTGAAGACTTTAGTCCAACTAATATAATAGGTTGCATACTTAATTATTCCATTAAGTCATATGATGTTGACATTCATAACTAGTACCTATATTAGTACTATATCTTAATGATTAAATTCTTAGCCATGACAATCACAACATTCTATTACTTCACTTAAACAGAAGTAATTGGATATCAATTTTAATTTTAGAATCACACTTCTCCCTAAGACATTACATAGATCATATGTACTATCTTATTGGTAATCAAAATTCCTCGTCATACCATCTTTCATGTGTTACCATGAAAGAACTATTGTCTTGCACTATTAAAAATTTTCACATACCTCATAGTTTGCATTTTGTCCGAAAATTTTAGAACATGGGAAAACATGACGGTTACTGAATTCTCATTTATTATGTTTTAAACATTTCAATTCTCTTAACTCCGAAGTTGTCAATTCAGACAATAAATATCTGAATTTTCTAAGTATATGTGTTGATACTTAATCTCGCTCTAAGTATACTAAGAGTAACAAGTTTTGTAACTAGAAATTAAATTTGTAAATTTATTATTTTAACCTTGAAATCTAATTAATTAAAATATGCTGCAAGAACAATATGAGAAAATTAATATTACAAAAAATATTAATAATTGATTTAACACTAACTTTATAGTATGTATCATTCTTTTTAATTAATTATCTGTATAGAAAACTTGATCCAAAAAACAAATAAACTTGTAAAAAATGTGAAGATAATATTTCAGAACTTTTATAAATGTATGGGATAATAACTTATTTAAACTAATATTATAAAATATGCTAAAATAAAAAAATATTTTGATAAACGATCTTTGAACCTCAAAATAATAAATATACATATTACATAAAAGCTTTTCTTGGGTACAAAAGATATTTATTGAAAAATATGCACCTTTGTATACATAAAAAATATCAATATCAATAAAATACTACGAACAGCTAGAATATAATCACTTATGTTATGACAAAATAAAATATTGAGTAAAAACAAATATGGGTGGCATAATCAGTTAATTATGTGATGCAAAATGTTTAGTATCTTCACAGCGTTAATATAGGACCAAATTCAAATTAATGGCTAAAACAATTAATGCCAAAAAATGGTGATTATATCCTAATAAGTATTATGTCAGGTGAATGGTAATCATGCACAGAAAATACATATTGTGGATCCAATCGCTTATTAATATTCCTATCCATTGACAATAATAACATTCATAATTTGACAAAATTTATTCAACAATCAAGATTAGTTGCTTCGTCAGAATAGAAAGGAGTTGGGATAAACATAATGAGATAAAATCTAATTATATTAAAATCTAATAATAAGATAAGAAATTTGGACCCTAAGAATTTAATAGAATCTAAATGACTTTAGTCATTTATTTCATTTACAAAAAATATTATAAAGCTATGCGCAAGTTCCAAAATTGATGCAAGTACCTAAACAATATATAAGAAAATACGGTGCAATTCAACAGTTAATGAAATTACGGCAATTAAACTAGCAATTAAACAATTACTGAAATTACACAATTAAATTAACAATTAAACAATTACTGAAATTAAGGCAATTAAGCTAGAAATTAATAACGTACCGTGATTAATTTCCTAAGCGGACAGCAATAAATTGTATCAATTAATATAAAAAAAGATACTAGCATAACGTGTGGTTTGTGCATTAATTAGTAACTAGTATACTTGCGCAAGATGTGCGGACGATAAAAAATTAATATATAATAATTTAATATTTCAACCAAATCTAATATGTTAGTTAATAAATTAATATATACTAAAAATATAAAATAACCACTTCTAAATTATAATATATTTTGTTATATTAGTGTAACGTAATATATGAAAAAAATTAACTAATAAAAAATATTTTGTTCTTTTATCATATCTAGATATGGAACTTAACTCTATTCAGGACAGAGAATATTATCAAAAAATTAATTTCTTAATCATTTACACCGAGGTGTAAAATGAGATGCTCTGCATACTCATCAACGCCTTAATTTTATGTTTAGCGTATTCTTTCCTAGCGTATTCTTATTTCTCAACTCATGTTAAATGAATATACCAATGTACTCAACTCATGTTAAATCAATATACCAATGTACGGCTCATCATACCATTTTGCTTGGGTGATACCTCTATTAGTCACTTATTAATATGTATGACCTATTAATATGTATTGTTGCTAAAACAAATCCTGTAAGAACTTGAATGTCACTTATTAATATGTATGACCTAATATGTATTGTTGCTAAAAACAAATCCTGTAAGAACTTGAATGAGATTCTTGCCCTCTACAAAGCACTCACGTATCAAAAAGTAAATACTCATAACTCTAAAATTTACTTTTGTGACGTCTCGTATACATAAAAATAAATAAATAAATAAATAAATAAAAAGAGATGAAACGAATTGTTCACCTCCAAAAGTGGGCCGAGGGGAGTATAAAAGGGGGGGGGGGGGGGGGGGGGGGGCCCTCACCCCCACTCTCTCGTACTCCCTCTCCCCCACTCTCTCGTACACTCTCTCTCTCACTCACACACTCTCTCTCTCCTTCTCTCTCGTTCTCTCGGTTCTCGTCTTTTCCTTTTCCCTCTCGTCCGGCGACCGGCGTACGCGAGCGGCAGGACAGAGGTAAATCCTTTCAGGCGACGGTGAATGTCCGGCGATCGACGGACGACGAGCGGTGATCCGGCGAATCCGATTTCCGACGAAAAAGGTACCCTTAGCATTTTAATCCCATAGACGAAGAATTAAAGATCTATTGAAGCGTATAGTTAATTCATTATAATCCTAAAGTTATTTCCTATTTTATTTTTGTATTGATGTCGGCATCAATCGACGGCCGGACGGCTGCCGAAATCCATGGAGAAATCCGGCGGCTCTATTTTACCGCAGAGACCGGTCAACCGATTTAATTAAACGGTCGACCGGTCTGCGTAATTATACATGTGTATTCTTTCTTATCAATCGACCGGTCTGACAGAGACCCAATAATCAAAGCTTAATCGGATTGATCCACTCCCAATCTTAATTACGACTCTGACCAGTTCACCTACACTGGCTGAGTCTTATTGTACAAACATAGATTTCCAGTGGACCCCAAACTATAGATTTCATAGTAACTAAAGATGATTAAAGTAAAGACAAAGAAGCGGGATTGCTATGTGCCGTCTTAAAGTTAAAGCAAAGTTCAGATTTAAAGCAATGGAGTGATAGGTAGTTAGCTGAGGGGATAGCGAAGCTACTGGCTTAGATGCCACTATTCCTGAGATTTCAGGTGTTCTCCCACCAATATCTCGAATTGAAGGGTGATGCTATGGCCACACCTCTTCCTTTAAAGATTAAAGTATTATGTCAGAGGGACAGGTAGCTAGCTGAGGAGACAGTGAACCTATAAGGTCTTGTAACCGACCACTGTTCCTGGATTATAGGAATTCTTTCCCCTACGTTCCGAATTGGGGTGAGGCTGTAACACCTACCCTCTTTCCCATTTACGGGCTTACTAGCATCAGTGAATCAGAGAGGCACCTCTGGCATCCTAACCTAATAAAGTCGAGCTCACATAGGACAACCAACTCTAAGGATAATTTAGTAATGTAAAAGATGTAGCACAACTCACAACAGAGTAAAGCAAAGCAAAGCAGAGTATTGGAAAGCAAGGCAATGTAAAGTAAAGCAATGTACAGCAGAGTAATATAAAGCAAACTACTGTAAAGTAAAGCAGAGTAATGTAAAGCAAAGAACATAGTATTGATATGATTAAAGATTCATACATTGATTTCCTTATCATCACTAATCCTTATTTCACGTCTATTGCTATGGTAATGGGCGATCTCGCTCATGGGTATTTTATTCCCCTGCATTGGGATTTTGCAGGTGAGAATGCCAACTGAGGAGATATTGGAGAACGCAGAGCTTGGTGAACGCTGCACACGACTGACCTGTCCACACCGAGCTTTTCTATTGCATTTTCGTTTTATTATATTATGTTCAGAGACACCATGTTCCTTCCGCTCTATGAACTTCTACATATTTCTGTAATATGAACCATCTCAAACTTTCGCTTATTTTCTATAAAATAAGACATTATGGATTTCCGCATTAAGTCATTCATCATGGCATTTTGACTACTCTTCCGCGTTTAAAGTCCTCTATTATGTTTATTATTATTTTACTAGCGCCACGTAAGTTGTTTTGTTGAATGGTCAAGGTCAGTAGAGCAATAGGCAGTGTAGCGCCCCTGGGGTCAAACTGACTGCCTACGTGGCGGGAGGTGCGATTTCGGGGGTGTTACAACTTTACTCCAAAACTAAACTCTCGTAAGAGGGCCATCATCCTTGATACCTTGGGTTTCAAAGTGAGCAAAGAGCAATTTTTCTTTTCAGGTCTTGGGGGTAGCCATATCTTATAAGTAGCAATTCAATCTGATTAATAGGACCACCTCAAGGTTGGAGTTTGGAAGCATAGGCTTCTGGCCGGGCGATTCGATCTGTGTTATCATTAATGTAGTGTTTTGATTAGGATTTTCGAGAGCTCCGATCGAGTGCATTCTTCTGACTAGTAGAGAGTCAATTATATAGCGCAATGCATCCACGAACTCCACCCCTCACCGCGTCGTAACCATCGCTCATCGTGCGACATTTTTCGAGCCATTTGAAGCGGTCATCGCAGGAGCTATTCTTTTGCTCCTTTGGATGACCATGAAGGTCACTACTACATCTCCCACTTGATCAATGTAGTCATGCAATTTCAACACTTATTTATATAGTGTTATTGCGACTTTAACACTCCCACTATTCATGAGGTATTAATAGGGGATTGAAACATTCTTTTGACTCATATATTTCTGAGTCTCATTAAACCAACATGTTTTGAATATTCCTACTGAATATTATTTGTAGGCATATAGGCTACTGTAACTTCTTTCTTTTCCACTATGTCATATACATAATGGTATTCGATCTCTACGTGCTTTCCTTTAGAATTGTTTGTTCCATTGTCTATCAATCTTCTTGCAGTTAATTTGATTATCACAATACATCTGTAATGGTCCATTGACCAAATTGAACCCTAGTTCTAAAAGAAAACGTCTCATCCATATAGCATAAGTGGTCGCCATACTACAGACAATATATTTAGCTTCTTGTGTGTGTCTAGCAACACATGCTGCACCACCTAGCAAAAATAAGTGACCAGATGCAAATTTTCGATCATCAATATCTCCTCCGAAATTCGCTAGCCTATAACCTCAAATGTATTCAATTTCAATTGTACAATACCTTTTGGATATCTAACATCAAGTGTACATTAGCTCACAAATGCCTTCGCCAAAACATTTGCTCAGGATAAGCACCCTAGAAATTGTGGCATTTGGTAAGCCACAAAGCAAGATTTTGCAAAACGCATCAAGAGAATTGTCTAGACCCGCATGGGACAATTATGAGTAAAAGAAATTACTCCGTGAAAAGTTAGTATTAGAGTAGTCTTTCTAGGACTACACATTCGACATCTTCGACAGTCAAAAGGAAATGACGCTGAATTCGAAGATGACCTAAGATCATGCCCACTAGAGAAAGGTCGCTCGGAGCGAGGGCGCACTAGATCGAAGGATGTCATGACCGCCTTCGAGCGACAGCTCAAATAGTTCTAAGTGAACATCAACGAAATGCAAGACAAACTCACCATACATGAGCGAGAGCTGGAAAGGGATTCCATGGTCAACAAGTTGATGAAGATGATGTTCTTGACCAGGATCTCAAAGCATTCATCTTGCATGAATCAAGAATCGATGTGCCAAAGTCGTGATCGTACAAAGACGAGAGATTG
Source organism: Pontederia crassipes (assembly GCA_030549335.1). Taxonomy (NCBI): domain Eukaryota; kingdom Viridiplantae; phylum Streptophyta; class Magnoliopsida; order Commelinales; family Pontederiaceae; genus Pontederia; species Pontederia crassipes. The sequence goes on along the minus strand of CM060184.1, from coordinate 39,124,398 downwards.
AGTTCTGTGAAGTGTCTGACTATAACACCTTGCACTTGCATAGGATATTGTCCACTTTGGGCCTCCGCCCCAGTTTTTCCAAAATGCGTCCTCTAGTATCAAAGTAGCGCAGCGGCTCATCTCTATACTTGGCAAGATATTGTCCGCTCTACCACACCCTGGGCTCACGATTTTCAAACGCGTCCTCCAGTATCAGAGTAGCGCAGCGGCTCACCTCTATATATGGCAGGATACTGTCCCCTTTGCCTCTTCCCTGGCTCACGATTTTCTACGCGTCGTACCAAGTCAAGGTCATGCTCTCATATATACCCAGCATCTCTCCCGTGACTTCTCCTGAGCCTCTGTGCATGGTGGGGTGCGATCACTCAACGAGGGTTTGAGTCTCCTAAGGGGGGAAGGGTGCATGAGGCATGCCTTGGATTAGTCCCACATGCATAAGTCACGGGAGAGATGCAAAACTGACAGTATCCTATCATGTATAGAGGTAAGCCGCTGCACTACTCTAATACTGGAGGATGCATTTGAAAACCGTGAGCCCAGGGTGTGGTAGAGCGGACAATATCTTGCCAAGTATAGAGATGAGCCGCTGCGCTACTCTGATACTGGAGGACGCATTTTGGGAAAACCTTGTGGGCGGAGGCTCAAAGTGGATAATATCTTACGCAAGTGCAAGGGTGTTACACTGACGGTACATTGAGTTCTACTAGATGCGGTGAGCTTTGAGAACGTCACTGCGATGACATGAAACATGACAACGTCAATTCCATTGAGATTTGAGAAGAATTTAGACAGCTTATTAACTATTTTTGCCCTGCCAAGTCGGGATTAGAGGTCAAAATTATTTGTTCATATTAATTAGAAATTCGTATTGAAGGAGTACATGAAAGAATTTGCCGAGCTTTGTGTACAATGGATGGAAACACATTATTGATAGTCTTCGTCAAAGATCTAAAATCTTGACTTAAAACGGAGTTGGAATGACAAAATTGTTTCAACCTTTTGCTCATCGCCACATTTTCGTTTGAGTAGAAAGTGATTATTCATGCTCCCTAATGATGATCATTGGTTGAATTTCTTTGGTTTCCGATGTTCAAGTAACTCGTAGGCTCGTAGTACTTCTGTTTGGTCTCCGATGCATTCCTTTGCTTCAAATTTGTGATTCTGCAAATTGAAAATAATTATTGAGAATATTATTATTATTATTATTATTATTATTATTATTATTATGATCATCATCATCATCATAGTCAAAAAAATTAAACACAACAATGTAAACCAGAATACGTCAAGTAATTAATTCTCTCTGGAATGAAGATCCTAATGTGGAACTGTTGCGGGGCCCTTCGCAACAAGGCTCGGGACGCAGTCAGCTCCTAGATCTAATCATTCTTGTTGAAATGCACACTCATGTCGCCAACTCACTACGGGTCATTCGTCGTCTCGGTCGCCAGTGGTCAGGCACCTTCCAAGTAGGTAGCGGCTCTGTGGAGGGTATCCTGCTCGCCTGGCGTGTCAATACCCTACAGGTAACTAGTATATTAACCACACCGCAAATTTTGCACACTGTTGTTTCTAACGATTCTTTCTCCTTCATTCTCTCTAATGTTTATACTAGTGTTCTCCCTATTTTGCATACGGATTTGTGGAACTCCCTTGGTACTTTGCCTCTCTTGATTTTTCCTTGGCTTTTAATCGAAGATTTTAATATAGTTTTGCATAGAGAAGCGTGGGGGTTCTTCTTTTAGTCTTAATCGGGTTGGTCGACTACTTGCATCCACCATCACCAATCAAGGCCTTTTTTTACATCCCGTCATCAAACACCCCCTTCACCTAGTGCAACAATTGTAGTGGCCGAGCTCGCATTTTGTGTCGGCTCGACTGCTGTTGTTAGTCACCATTGGATTCAAAACTTCCCCTCCCTCACCCTTCGCACTCTCGATTGCACTGCTTTTGATCACGCCCCACTTCTTTTTTATACGAACCATAATCGTGCCATGCCTCATCCCTTCCGCTACAAGCATTTTTGGCTCAAGTACGACGAAGCCCGTGAAATTGTTCGCAAGGAGTGGATTCCCCCTTCCACCCTTCCCCCCAACCTAGACATTGTGGCATCCCTTAAGAATATCCGTAAGCAGACCCTCCATTGGAACCGGTATGACCTGGGCCATTTGGAAACTCGCCTGACCATCACCAAGGAGCGCATTCGTGTACTTGAATCCAAAGACTCCACATCTAGCCTCAGCCCTTCGGAGCTCTCTTCCCTTGAGGCTTTATATAATCTCCACGTCGCTCTTCTCCATCAGATTAACCTCAAGTGGTGGAGTAAATCTCATGCCGCCTGGCTTCATCACGACGATAGAAACACTACCTTCTTTCACCTCAGCACCATGGTTCGCCATCGCATGTATCACATTTCTACCATCACTGATTCTGCAGGGAACTCCTTTGCGGCGGAAGATCAGATTCCTAAGGTTTTTGCTGACCACTATCGCCCGCGTTGGCACACTGACCCCTGCCTTGTAATAGACATTTCCCTCTGGCCGAATCTGCCCACCCTCTCTCAATCATGGCATAGCCACCTTATCCACCCAGTCTCGGAAGAGGAAATCCACACCACTCTCTGGGCCATGCCTTCAGGCAAGGCCCCGGGCCCGGATGGTTACACTACTGAGTTCTTCCGCCACTACTGGCCTATTGTCGGTGATCAAGTTTTTCGAACCATCCAATCCTTCTTCCTCACCAGCTCGTTACGTTGGGGTTGGGGAGACAACTCAATCGCTTTCATCCCTAAGAAACCCAATCCTATGCTTGTTACTGATTATCACCCCATTGCTCTCTGCAACGTCATCTATCGTCTCCTCTCCAAACTCATCGCTGAACGCCTATGCCCCACCCTTTCTTCTTTTATTGACCATTGTCAATATGCTTTTCTGTCGGGTTGCTCAATCCAGGACAACATCCTCATCATGCAGGAGCTCATCCACTCTCTGAACTTTGGTCATATTAAGAATATGCTTATCAAGGTTGATATGGATAAGGCTTTCAATAAAGTTTCCTCAACTGTCATTATTAATGTTCTCACCCTTATGCATTCCCAGTACCTTTTATTAACTGGATTAAAGCGTGCATCTCATCCCCCATTTTCACCTGATGTGCCAACGACGCCCACTCGGACCATTTTCGGGTCGGCCGTGACATTCGCCAGGAGGACCCTCTCTCCCCATATCTTTTCATCCTCACGTCTCAACTTTCTCATCGATAATTCAGGATGTCGTTGCACAGAATACCATTAGACCTTTAGGATTAATCAATTCCAGCTTAGCCATCTCTTCTTCGCAAATGACCTCGTCATCTATGCTTCAGCCACAAAATTGTCGGCATATCAAGAACCTCTTCCAACGCTACGTGCTTCTCTCGGGCCAGCACCCTAATCTTGATAAATCACAAGTCTTCCTCCCGGTGAAATTTAACCAGCACCAGTGCCACTGTATTGTGTACACCCTTGGCATCCATATTGGTACATACCCATTCCACTACTTGGGGGTTCCTATCACTTACTAATGCCTAACATCTCCACAACAGGCTTTCTTGACTCATTGGCTCTCAGACAAATTATCTAGCTGGAGGGCCAAGTTCCTCAATTCCGCAGGGAAGGTCGTGCTCATCAATTCGGTCATGAACTCTGTCCCTGTGCATACCCTCTCATCTATCAACATCTCTGCTGGAACCATCTCTAAGCTCGATAAGCAAATGCGGAGTTTTTTCTGGTCTTCAAGTGGCAACGAGTCTGGTCTTCACCTCGCCAATTGGCACACTGCAACAGCACAGGCTCCTTGGCGGGTTGACCATTCACAACCTCAACTTTATCCACACATCCTTACTAGTCAAGCGTATCTTCATGGCCCTCAACTCTAACTCAGATATTTGGTCCCAACTTGTTTTGCAAAAGTACCCGCCTTTGCAGCCCTAGTCGCCTCCTCCCTTGGCAACTGGGGCCCGCAGTTTCTTTTGGCCATGGTGCATGCTCCTCTTGTGTGCAGACCAGGTTTGACTGGGCATGCAGCGTGTCATCGGAAACAGGGAACCAACAAGTCTCCTTTCTGACCCCTGGCTTCTTGATAACCCCCTCGATTGCAATCCAACTTAATCCTCTCTCACTCATCTTTCATTTGTGCAAGTGCTCTTGGGCGTCGCTTCTCATCTGTCTTGGAAGCTGAGACTTGGGGCCTCCGATGGGGACTACAGCGTTGCAAGGACCAAGGGATCTCCCATCTCCAGATCGAATGCCACTCCTCCAATCTTATTCACATTTTGAAGAAGCGGAACCAGACTCCATGGCATATTGCGCAGTCGCTGACATCTTAACCTTATTGGACTCTTTTCCTTTTTTGAAATTTAAATATGCATACCGGTAGTCTAATAGGGCTATTGTTTATCTTGTGAATTTTGGCTGATCGGCATGCACCGATCTTTTTTGGATGGAGTCGCCACCTACTAGTCTCCTCGACATTTTGTACTCATGCTCCGGGTATTTTATTCAATAGATAATCATCTTTTCCTCAAAAAATAAAGTAATTAATTCTGCCAGCTGCCAGTTACACATTTTAATTTGGGCAAAAAGTTATTATTATTATCATTATTATTCATGCACCCTATTTATTTGATCATAATCATTGGTCGTATTTCTTACAGAAGAAACTACCATATTATGGACTCACGACAATAATCCATTTTGCTGGCCGTCACGATTTCATCCGACGGTCCCCCCTCGCTTCCTACGTTGCCTGCGAATCCTTGGCGTTCGATTACCGCGACCAACGCCTCCAATGCAGCGTACATAATAAAATATCTGTTTTATTATTTTTTTCTTTCACTAATAATAATAATAATAATAATAATAATAAAATGTCCTCGTCGCGCCTTTTCACGTTGAAGCCGCGTTCGAGGTCGCCTATTTAAACCCACACAACTTGCTAGGAGATCCTCCATCGCCTCTCTCCTTCATCCTTCGGCGACCATCGGAGGATCAGAGAGAGAGAGAGAGAGAGAGAGAGATAGTAGCAGAAGTCATGAGTTACAACAACCAGGCGCCCATCGGCGTCCCTCCGCCCCAAGGTACACCGCCTCTGACCGGTCTTTCTGCCTCATTCCAGAGAAGTGTTCTATTTGATGAGATCACACTTAGTTCTTAGTTCCCATGGTTTCTATTTGTTGTGCTCGTGAGTAGGCTATCCACCGCCGCAGCAGCAGGGTTACCCACCACCACCACCACCACCCCCGCAGGGTTATCCTCCGGCCGGCTACCCTCCTCCGCAGTACCCGCAGCAGCAGCAGCCGGAACAGAAGAGTTCCGGACCTACCTTCATGGAGGGATGGTAAGCCATTACTTCTCTCCCCCTATGATCAGGGTCCTTTTTCTTCTCTCGCGTCTTCCAGATCTCCGCCAAATCCGGCGATCTACCGGTCTATGATCTGACGGACGCCGATAGCTCTCCCCCCCCCCCCCCCCCCCCCCTCACACGCCGTGGGGCGACGCCGGCGGCAGCGGCGACCACCTTGTTGTTCGCTCGCTCTCGGATCATGGAGTTCCAACATCAGCGGAACCGGCGCACGATAGTGGTGATACCTTTTATCGCCATCATACGCGGCTTCCTTGGTTTGAATTATAAATTAATTAATTCACGTATTAGGATTAGTGTTCTGTTAATATAAAAAATTAGATTAATCCAGTTTCATCGAGTACAAAGGGAGATATGCGCTCTTGTAGTCTGTACTACAAAAAAACTATTAGCCAATCCCTTGTGATGCGTCATAGTTTATTAAAAACGATCAAATATTCATTATTATGTATTAATAGACGTAAACAGCCACTACATTAATTTAATAGAAGCCTTTAATATTTTTGTACACTTATTATATTAATATATGTAATGTAATACAGTTTTTTAATAATACATTAAAATCTCAATAATTAAATTGCAGGCATTACTCGAACGGTGTAGATTAAATATTTAAATACACATCTTGCCATGCAATTCAAGGGTAAGCATGACCATGACGTTCGGACTTCACCTGTTCTAAATGTTTTCATATTTGTCCCTGTTCGATATTGATCAGACTTGTGAAATCCTTTCCCCCACTCAATCATCGAGATATATATATATATATATATGTCCACGATTTTACAATTTTATTCAATTCTATATTTTCTCATACAGTTAATCTAATTATTTAAATCCTTATAAAAATCTATGTATCATCATAATAATTATTTAAGATAAAGTTTTATTTATTTTAAGTATTTTTAAATATAATTTAGCTTAAGAATCGATAAAAATATAACTTCGAAAGATAGAATTTAATATTTGGATGTGACAAATTTTTAAATATTATTTATTACCTTTTAAAATATTTTTTTTTACCAATTAGTAGTATTTTACAATTTTCGATTTTTCGATCTTTAAGAGTTGAACCTCCACAATTCGGAGTTTGCTATTATAGCATGACAAAAAAAAATAATATTTTCCTATTTGTAATACAAAAAAATAACTCCATCCTCCCAAATTAATTCTGTACTTGCTGGTTCGCAGTTTGGCTGCTCTTTGTTGTTGCTGCGTCTTGGAAGCTTGCTTCTGAAGACTTGGTGGTGTGGGTCATCTACCATGCGGACTCGTGTTTCATTCATTCATCTTGCCAGTGGAATTTGTGGATGATGGTTAACTTAAAATATATCTTCCTCACATTTTTTGCTTGCCCTTCTAAATTGTAAGGCGAAACTTCTCGAGTTTGGATGTTTGGTTTCCATTTCGGAATTAATATTTTAGCTTTTATCCCTTTGAAAACAGGAGAGACGTGAAGACTCTCATTTGCTGAATTAACATTATGGCTATTGGTTGCAGTCAGTTTCTTTCTCTGCCCTTTACTCTTTTATATTATGTGCATTGCATTGTTATGTTATGTTATGTTGTATCAACTTAATTGAACTTGGTCAGATTAAAATATTTTATTATTATTTTTTATTCATTTGAAAATATAGTATGACTTAAAGTATATATAAACTGAAAGGGCATTGGAATTGAATCATCGTTTCAAGATAATTAAGCAGTAATAAAATGTTTTCTTATTGTCAAAATATATTATTTGTAATAATTTAATTTTTATTTTTGTTGTCTTAAATCATTAAATACAACATTATTCTCTTTTCTCGACATTTCTTTACGATTTAAATGCACATTTCTTATTGTTAGAGCTTGATTATTTATTTCATGCCCTTTCTACTCTTCCACGCTCCTTCATCAAATATATTGTTTATTCTATATATGCTGCAATTTAAAAAGGCTGAGCGATTTTTCTATTGAACCTAGTTTGGGTCGGTTCCTTAGTCGTCTTTTTTTTCTTTTTGTTAAAAAGGGGTTTGCCTAACTGAATTAAATTTATTTTTTTTCAATTGCCACTCAAATATTCAGTGATTAAACAAATATTCAAATTAATTATCATTCCATTAATCCTCAAAAAAATTCTTAGCACATCTAATTACATGGAGAAAGCTAAGATATATAAAATTATTTTAAACTTTCTCTGTAATGTTATTTCCTAATTCTAATTCTAATTCTAATAAAACTTATTACGAAATATAAAATATAATATATTTTTGCTTTTTATGATTTTTTAATAAATAATTGGCTATCTTATGACAAAAATTTTGTTATATAAACCTAAAATAAATGAATATTAATTCTAAAAAATACATTAAATTTAAGTAGCTAGAATTCTGACCTTTGTTTGATTGAATACAGAAATTATAGTATTTTTCAAATTTCATTATTCAATAAGATTTGTAAAAGAATAAAAGAAGTTTGATTCTAATAAATTAAATTTTACTGAAAATAGGAGTATTTATTTTCAAAAAATTATGGTACAATTTATAATTATATTTGTTATTTTAATCAAACTCTTTTATGATAGATTTTTCAAATTTCATTATATAATAAGATTTTTATAACAAAAAATACATGTAGATTAAATACATAAAATTTAATTTAATTTGAATAAAAGTAGAAGACTTCAATTTTCAATTATTTCAGGAATAATAATTAATATGATATTAATATTAATTAATTTCATAATTGCTCATTTTATAGACGAAATAGCAATTATTATCTCTCAAGAATTTAAGCTTAGAATATGAAATATTAAAATATAACATAATAAATTTATTATTATAGTATTTTTCTCAATAAATAGAAAAAACAATCTTAAAATAAAAAGTTTGTCATATAAAGTCTAACAAAAGAAAATTCAGTTAAAAATAATTTAAGTTTCGAATAAATGTTAGTGTCTTTTGTTTGAATAAAAAAATTTATACTTAATTCTATAATTTTATATTCGAATATTGTTTTCTGTGTCATTTTAGAAAAATCATCAATTCAAATTAGCCAATTTTTATTATAGAAAAAATATATGTAAATCATTGGTTATATTTACAATGTATTCCGACATTTTTTTTTAAATGATGTGATTTATTTATTTTTTTATATGAAGTCGTCTTTAAATATTAAAATACTTTTAATAATTTTTAAATACATAATTATGTCATTATTAATTTTTAAATAACACGATGACACATGTCATGTAATAAAATAATAAATTTTAAATTAATAATCCCAACCTCATATTTTATATAAGGTAATAATAAAATTTTGTTATATAAGGTAAAAGTTTGTTATATAAGCTAATAAAAGTAAAAAAAGATTAAATTTAAAGGGAAATATGATATGATTATAAGTAGGATTTTTATTTGGTAAATTTAATTTGTGTATCCTCTCGTCCTCTCAAAAGATTCGTTAGATTTGATAAAATTTGTCGTGATTTATGTTAAAATTATAAAAATAATTCATCATTGATGTCTCCTAATTAAGAAAATAATCTATATTTATCTATACTATATTAAAAGCAAAGAAGTTTGCAATGAGAAGTTGACACTTGACATAAGTGCATAATGACAAGTGTCCATAATAATATTAAATATAGATTTTAAAAATTAGTAGATAGTTATGATAAGTATATACTGTTATATAAATCATCTTTACAACATAATGATTTAAATATTATAAATTTATATATAGTTAATGAAACCTATGATCCCACATGATTAAAACACATCTTTTTCCAATTAAAAATATAATGTGCGAAGTCAGTTTTCAAATAACTTTTGATAAATAAAATATAAGTATATTTAAAATTGTTGATATGATATTATTAAAAATTATATTTCTTTAATCATAATTGTAGATATTATTTAACTGTTGATGTGTTATCATTTTTATTCTGCAAATATTTGATTTTGGTTATAGCTAACATGAGAACATATAATGTAACTTACCTGTTAACTAACTAATTATATCCATTATGGAAACTGAATCAAAATAATTCTATCCATTAGATAACTACTGAAATAAAAAATACAATCATAAAAAAAATATTTAACCAGCATTTTTTTAATCATAAAATATTTAATCATAAAAAAATAAAAAATACGCCCAGTGTGACCGGAGCGAGAAGGGAGAAATAGAGAGGGAGTCGGTGAGGGCGGCCGGCGGCCGGAATCACCGAAGTCGGGAGTTGCCACCGTCAGAGTTGCTGCTACCGCCGGAGTTGGTGCGCCGCCATGGGAGAGATAGAGAGGGGGAGAGATAGAGAGGGGAAGAGGAGGAGAGATAGAATGGAAAATTATGAGGGTGGAGGGGCTAATATAGGGAGAGTGGAGAGCGCGAGAGGGGGGAAAATTAGGCGGGATAAAATTAGAATTTGCGGTGGATATTTTCTTCAGAATTATCGAAGGATATAGTATCTGTCGATAATTTCGACGGAAATATCCGTCGATAAATAAAATAATAGTATTTTTATCAATATTTATATAAGAAATTTTATTATTAAACACTATAATATTATATATATTAACATATACGACTAAAAATATTAATAATCATAATATTATATTATAAATATTATTAATGTTTAATAACAATATTATATATATTGTTAATAAATTATACTATTTTAATTATCGAAGGATAACGCCTTCGAAATTATTGATGGATGCAAATCCTTCGGTAATTTCGAAGGTATTTTCCTTTAGTAATTACCGACGGATAATGTTCTTCGAAATTATCGACGGGTAATACTCTTCATAATTATCGACGGGTGATGTCCTTCGAAATTACCGACGGATGCTAAATTCTTCGATAATTTCGAAGGCACCATCCTTCGGTAAATAAATAGTATATTATTAATATTTATAATATAACACATCTCTTTATTCCATTTTTATAAAATATTTATAATATAAAATAATATTACTAATGATTATAATTATATATATTAATATATATAATTAGTATCAATACATATACTATTATTAATGTTTAATAATATTATTATTATATATATTACCGAAGGATAGTGCCTTCGAAATTACCGAAGGATGAGACGGGTAATGTTCTTCAAAATTATCGACGGATGCTAAATCCTTCGGTAATTACGAAGGCACCACCCTTCGGTAAACAAAATAGTATATTATTAATGTTTAAAATATAACACGTCTCTTTATTCCATTTTCATAAAATATTTATAATATAACATATAATTAATTTAGAAGGATATATATAATTAATATCAATACATATACTACTATTAATATTTAATAATAATATTATTATATATATTACTGAAAGATAATGCCTTTGAAATTACCGATGGATGCAAATCCTTCGATAATTTCGAAGGCATTTTCCTTCGGTAATTACCGATGGGTAATATCCTTCAAAATTATCGACGGATTTCAAATCCTTCGATAATTTCGAAGGCAGTATCCTTCGATAAATAAAATAATAATTTGATAATAAAATACTGAATATATATTTATATTATATATATTATTATAAATATAATTACCGACGGGTATTTCCTTCGAAATTTCCGACGGAAGTTTCATCGGTAATTTTGAAGGCTATACCCGTCGATAATTTATCGACGGGTGTTTTCCGTCCGTAATAGCGAATGATGTTTTGGCCTTCAGTAATTCGGAAGGAGTTTCGTATTCGTCGCAACTGCCGTCAATAAATGAGAAGAATTCATTTCCTTCGAAAAATGTCCTCGCAAATTCATCATTTTCTTGTAGTGAGAAATTATATACTTATTAAAAGAATTGAATAAGAAAATAAATATTAGTTCCATGTCTTCTTTTTCTAACAATTTTATTATTTCTTCGAGAGTAAAAGGTATATTATCTATTGCATATGCATGCTATATTTTTAAAAAATAGTAGTAAGTAAGGAGATATTTATATATCATGCGACATGTTCAGCAGTTAAATCATATTATGTTTAATTGTTAATTTCCTCATTGAACATGAGTATTGTAATGGATATAAAAGTAACGTGGGTTAAAAACAAGATAGCAAGTACTTTTTTTCATAAGAAGTTAGCCACAATTTTAAATAAATATTACCAAGCATGTAAAATAATTAACTTTGTAACTTACGAATAAGTTAACAATAAAAAAATGCTATCACTTATTGGAAATGGTTAATAATAATCCATAACTATCCACTACCAATGGCAAAATCTAACTTCAATACGAATAAAACCACTAAGACAATATGTAACTGAACTTAATCGTTCATGACAGCCTATAAATACTCTCAAACACATGTCTTGCCAACATCGATAGATATTGGACGTCATGTCATGGTTCACGAATTTAAGTGCTTTTTGTGCTCTAACCCAACAAACATTTAGATATTTTTATTAGTTGTTTTTTAAGAGAATCCTTTTAGTTTGCTTTTCAGCACTTTCATATCTATCATTTTTTTCTTTGAATTAGTTCTTTGCAGAGGAACCCTTTTAAGATGTTTTAGAACACTACCATAACATGTTTTTTTTTATTATAACAATCCTTATATTTGTCTTTTAAGCATTATTATATGTGTATGGCATTTTGATATAATTTATGTTTCTTCTTAAAGTATTGTAGAGTACAAACACAATAGTTTTTATAGTATTTTTTTTCTTCTATATTTGTGCCATTAATTTTTCAGTGAGAATTATTATGCATTTATTTCTCATAAGTAATTCTTCCTATTTTTTGCTTAAGCATTTCCATATTTGTATATACCATCTAAATATATTTTATTTTTCTTGAAGCATTATTAGTGTATGTAGTTTATTATTTATTTATTTACTACTATATTTGTGCCATTAATTTCTCATAAGTGAATTATCATATATTTTAAATTTTTAACTATGGCATTCCATGCCTCTATCTAAAGTTATTGATGCTATATTTTCCTTTTAAATGATTCATTTTATATAATATCTGTTCATAACAATTTATTTTTCTTAACCACTAGGGTATACTCATAAAATTTGTTCAATTCATAATATTAGATATGGGTATTATTCTTGAGATGCTATTTAAATTAACTATTATAATTACTAAATGTATTTGTAGCAAGAAACTGGTTATAATAATTCTAAAGTAGTTAAATAAACTAATACTAGACGTGGCTATGTTAACTTAATATATTAATTGATATTAACTCATTTAATTTAATATCAATCCAGACATGGAATCCGGCGTTATTCATGGTAGAGGATATTGCCTATGAAAAATGATCTACTAATCATTTAGTCAAACTTGAATTAAATTATTCTTTTTAGTTTTTGGTTAAGTATATCATCATACCGAGAAATTTTTACTGTCTAAGATAATTTTATTATATAGTTTACCATTTGTACAGGACTTCTTCCCTATTATGCATTTTAGTAGAATAATTTTTTTAAAAAAACAATAAAATAAATGAGACACAAAGGTAATTGGAAAAATTAATAAATTATTTCTTTATTTTATAATTATTATATTCTTTAAGTAATTTTAAAATATATTTAATTAATATTTATTTATTTTATAAACTTATTATTCGTCTAATTTTGTATCATCCATCTACGCGTCGTGCAAGCATTATACTAGTACGATATTAAAAGGAGAGTACTATCCACGAGAGAATTATATTTGACACTTTGTTATGATGACATGTGTCCTTTAGAATTTATAACTAATTAAAATCTATAAGCATTACAATTAATTAAAACTTAATATGTTATTATAAACTTTTGAGTGGACGATTGTTTAGTAGGGAAAAAGATTTTCCGGCAACTTATTTTACATGCTTAAAAAATATTTTTAGGTAGTATCCTTATAATTAAAAAAGCATAATTTTTTTTCTTACATAGTTTATGGAAGGTGAAACATTTCAGGATAACATTATGTCAATAATTTATTATTATTTTAAAATTGAGATAAAATTTATATCTTGATTGACAATTAATTACTTATTTAAACATGAAAGTTATTTATCTATATTATATTTAATATTAATATATAATTAATATCAAAAAGATTTTTTAATGATTAATTATGAAAGATATTAAATAACTTAGTTTTAAATTTAATTATGATATTATTGGATGCAACCGAAAGCCACATTTCTATTAAATATTTATTTATTATTTATATGCATAAACTATACATACTTTTTTTTAATATGAAACTGCAAGTCAAATTTTTTTGTGAGAGTTTTTTTTGGGTGGGTTTGCAAATTAGTTTTATTAAATGTTAAAATTTTTCGAGATATGAAGTTGTCTAGATTGTGATGATTATACCCACCTGCCCTCTCCCTCTCCCACTCCCACAATTTCACCCCCCCCCCCCCCCCCCCACACTCTCTCTCAATTTTTTTCCTACGTCAAACACCCAGTCTCTCTCTCTCCTTATCTTAGATATTGTTGTTATAATTATTTTATTTTTTATCATTTTAGTTGTTAACATGATATTCATTTAATCGAGTAAATTACACCAAATGTCCTCCAACTTTAAGATTTCCTCAGCGATATCTTCCAATTTCACTTTGTAACACAAATGTCCTTCATCTCTTAACGCGTTTCACTCGATGCTCTCTTTACCTGGGATAGTCAGTTTTTCGTCGACGTGGCATCCACGTGGCCATCTCCTCTCTCCTCCATGCAAATAGTCGTCCGACGTGGCATGCTCCGACGTGACACATAAAATTACATCAATGCCCTTCAACTTTAAGGTTTGCTCAGCGATATCCTTCAACTTCACTTTGTAACACAAATGCCCTTCATCTTTTAGTACATTTCACCCGATGCCCTCTTTACCTGGGACAGTCAGGTTTTTCGATTTTTTGTCGACGTAGCGTCCACGTGGTCATCTCATCTCTCCTCCATACAAATAGCCGTCCGACGTAGCACGCTCCGACGTGGCACCACATATTAAACCATCTTACTTACCGTAAGTTGACCAACTCACTGTTAAATTATTTTCTTATTTCCCTCTTTGTCGTCGTTCGTATGAAACATCCTTCGTCGTTCGCTTTTCTTCGTCGTTCGCCTCCTTCATCATTCACTTTTCGCGTTCATCGGCGTCGTCTTTGCCTAAATTGGTGTAATTTTATGTGCATTTGGTGAGCAAACTTTAAAGTTGAAGAATATTTGGTGTAATTTTATGTGTCATGTCGGAGCAGTGCCATGTCGGACGACTATTTGTGTGGAAGAGAGAGGAGATGACCACGTGAACGTCACGTCGATGAAAAATCGAGAAGCCGACTGTCCTAGGTAAAGAGGGCAAGTGTACTCTAACTTTAAAGTTTGCTCACCAAATGCACATAAAATTACACTAATTTGGACAAAGACAACGCCGACGAACACAAAAAGTGAATGATGAAGGAGGCGAACGATGAAGAAGAGCGAACGACGAAGGAGTGCGAATGGTGAAGGAGGTTTCATGCGAACGACGATAAAGAGAGAAATAAGAAAATAATTTAACAGTGAGTGGGTCAACTTACGATAAGTAAGATGGTTTAATATATAGTGCCACGTCGGAGCATGCTACGTCGGACGGCTATTTGCATGGAGGAGAGATGAGATGACCACGTGGACGCTACGTCGACAAAAATATCGAAAAATCGACTGTCCCAGGTAAAGAGGGCATCGGGGTGAAATGTATTAAAAGATGAAGGGCATTTGTGTTACAAAGT
The DNA here is from genome assembly GCA_030549335.1 of Pontederia crassipes. Taxonomy (NCBI): domain Eukaryota; kingdom Viridiplantae; phylum Streptophyta; class Magnoliopsida; order Commelinales; family Pontederiaceae; genus Pontederia; species Pontederia crassipes. The sequence goes on along the minus strand of CM060184.1, from coordinate 39,109,283 downwards.
GAAGTTGAAGGGTATCGCTGAGCAAACCTTAAAGTTGGAGGGCATTGATGTAATTCTATGTGCCACATCGGAGCATGCTACGTCGGACGACTATTTGCGTGGAGGAGAGAGGAGATAGCCACGTGGATGCCACATCGATGAAAAATTGAAAAACCGACTATCCCAGGTAAAGAGGGCATCGAGTGAAATGCGTTAAGAGATGAAGGGCATTTGTGTTACAAAGTGAAGTTGGAGGGTATCGCTGAGGAAACCTTAAAGTTGAAGGGCATTTGGTGTAATTTACCCTCATTTAATCTTTTATGATAGATGATTTAGGTGGTAAGGTTCAGAATGTGAGGGCGCAATTGTATAACATTACCCTTGGCATGTTTACTATTTGTATTTGCTTATGTTTTAAATTAATTGTCATTATCATATGCTTTGCACACATACAATTTTCACTAATGGATGTTATATATATAGCTCACTGTTTTTTTTAAATGGGTGTGTATTGAGAAGGGTGCATATATGTCTCTGATTCCTCATCTTATTTCTCAACTTGATTTTTTTTTCCTCTAAACCAGCTTCGATAAACATTTTTATATGTATGTATTATACAAAAAAATATATCCATAAATTATTGAAGAGAAGATAGTGATCAAGGAGAGGCACTTTCTAAACTATTGAATTGTCTCCATTAGATTAATTAAAATATTAATATATTTTAATGTTGAGTGAATGATTAGTCATTAACTAAAAAAATTGCAGTTAGTTTCGCTTGAATTAAAAAAAAACTTTTTGATGGAGCCCTCCTATAATAATTTTTTAACATAGATTTTTTTTTCAGTTAAACAATAGAAACTATGAAAATAAAATTATCTAATAAAAATATGTTAAGAATTAAAAATTGCATTTAATATTTATGAGAGTGGTATGATGCCACATATGATATTCTCCAAAGTAAAATTTTAATATTGATGTTCATTTCAGTTATAAAATTTATCTAATTATTCGGTAACTAATTTGAAAGTGGCATGACATGTACATTTTACTTTATAATTCACGCATGATCATTTTACTATAACATTGATTATTTCTACCTGAGGTACATGCATTTTGAGTGAGTAATTTTATTGAAATTTTCTTTTTTATAATTTTATCAAATTTCGAGTTTAATTAGTAATTTAAACAAACAATTAGTAAGCGCTCCATTTATTATGAATTAAAGCATTTGTAACTAATTAAAAGTTACAAATTATTTTAAAACCCATTAAAATAAACAAGACAAAAAGTATTTTGTTTCTCAAAAAAAATAATTTACTTTATATAAATAACAAATAAATAATATTTATATTTTTATGCTATGTACAAACATCCTAACTCATATAAATGACTAAGGCTAAAAGGATTCCATGCCGGGTAAAAGAAAAATTGGTGTAATACTTTATTTATATTTAAGATAACCAATAATATATCACTAAAAAAGAAATTGGTGCATTAACTTAATAATATAGTAAATACCAATATTTGACATATCGATATGCTGTCACATATATTTAATAACTAAAAAAGATCACAAAATATGAACTAACAAGCATATTATAAAAAATAAAGAATAATTAGGAATAAATGATTAAATTAGATTGAGAAAACATTTTATGATCCTTGAAAGTATTTTTCCTAAAAAATTATATATTAATGTAATCTATTTGTATTCGTATTTTTTTTTTTGCTATTTGAAATGTCCTAATTTAAATAAAAAATTAAAATTAAAATGACAATAGCATCGCGCCACATAAAAGAAAATTGGCACATAAATCTTTATAGTATAATGAAATCATTCTATACTTCACATGTATTTAAAAATTATCATTTTAATTAAATAATTTGTATACAAGAAAGTATAGAGTTAGGATAAAAATAAGTGCATCAATTATCTATCAAGTTATAATTAAATTAATTAATATGAAAATATAAATTAATTGTTAAATTTTATTTTTAATTTTTTCGCACATCGTGCGGGGAATATACTAGTCTATATAAAAGAAGAGATAAAAGCACGAAATACCACAAATGGCATAATGTCATGATGACACGTGTCATATAATAAAACTTTTATATTAGTTAAAAATTATCGCACTTAATCCAAAATTGGAACTTTTAATATAGATAATTTAATAAAATTAATATATGTTAAATTCTTATCCTAAAAATAACCAATTTTAATCGTAATATGCCAATCTTATTAACATTAATGTATATATACTAATCTTAATCTATATACATTATTTTAAAAATAAATGTCGTGATCTTAATCTAAAATTTTATTTTATTGGGAGATATAGCTTAAACTTTTATTTTTTATAAAAATTACAAACCTTTAATTAGTTGCAATTTTAATAGTATATATTATGATTGGATGAAAATAATATTGTTAAATGTCCATTGTTATTTGAATAATTGGATGTTAAATTACCAACTTAATATTTTCTACTTCACTACAGAAATACTTTTTTTATTATTTCATAGGTACCACTTTGATTGATTCGATATAACAAAAAAATAAGATAACAAAATATTTATAATTATTTTTCAAATTTTAGGACGAACCCAGTCCAAATTTTAGGACGAGGTGGGGCATGTATATAAAATGTTATTATGAAATATAATATATATGTTTTTTCTGATTTTTAATAAATAATAAGCTATCTTATGAAAAAAAATGTTATATTAGCCTAAAATAAATGAATATTAATTCTAAAAATATATTAAATTAAGTTGCAGGAATTATGAGCCTTTGTTTGATTGAATACAGAAATTATAGTATTTTTTTCAATTTTTTTTATACAATAAGATTTGTATAGCTAAAAATAAAAGAAGTTTCATTCGAAGAAATTAAAATTTACTGAAAATAAGAGGGTAAATCACACCAAATACCCTCCAACTTTCAAGTTTGCTCAGCGATGCTCTTCAACTTCACAACAGTGATGTCCTCCATCTTAAAGTTATTGCATGGAATGCCCTCCCGATCGAGCATACCCGATTTTCCAGTCGGTCTGCTGACGTGATGATGCACTCTCTTTGTCACGCAGGAAAGTCATTCGACGTGACACCGCCACATCAACAAATTAATAAAAAGTATTATTATTATTAAAATAATAATAATAAAATATTAAAAAAATACTTCCCCTCTCGAAGAGCCGACGAGCCCGCGCCGAAGGTTGCAGAGGGGGTGAGGCCCCCCTTTGCTATTCGCGGCGGCGGGCGAGGGGGGGCGAGCTACCCCCCTTGCCCGCGCCGGCGAACAGCAAAAGGGGGGGCCTCCCCCCCTCCCCTCTGCGACCTCGTCGTCCCCCCCCCCCCTCGCCGGCGCGGTCTCGTTGGCTCTTCGATTATTTAATATTATGTCTTCCATTATTATAAAAAATAGAGTGGAATATAAAGAGTCAACATGTAATTTGTGAAAATTTTAATTATGTTGTAAAAATTTAATATACATAAAGATGCATTCGTATATTTTAGGACTAAAAATTATAATAAAATATAAAGTGCCATCTTATAATTTATGAAAATTAACCATGAAGTTCAATTTAATAGACATTAATTAATAATGTTGTTATATATGATTATTTGTCATTGTAAACAAAAAATGGAATATAAAGAGTCAATATGTAATTTGTAATGTTAAAACTTTAATACACAAATTAGTAAGGAGAATATCAAGTGTTGATATAAAGAATTAAATGATGCAATTAATTAATATGATATTTAATAATGAGAATATAATGTGGCAATTCAAAGAATTAAATGATGGAATAAGTTAATATGATATTGGAAATTTGGAATAATAATTATGAACATTTTAAATTTTTTAAAAAATACAAAAAGATAGAATAATGAAAAGTGAAGAGGCAATCAACTATTAAAGAGTACAGAGAAGGTGCATCGCATGTGCAGTGTACATGCATCTAGGTGGGATCTTCACGTAGTGACCAAGTTTGAGGTCAGCAAGGAAGGATAGTGCATGGATTGTGCTAATTCTCTCATATATTTTAAATAACAAATTAGCAATCAGGCGGGTTTCCCGTCGGGCGGATGCGCTTCCATCTTCGTTATAAACGATGCTTCCATCCGCGGTTGGTTCCATCCGGCCATCCATACTTTCATCTTCTCACTCGCATAGGCTCCGGCTCCGACTTCCTCTCCGGCGGCGGTTGGTTCTTCCTCCAGCGGCGGCTGCCTCTCCCACTCGCCCTCTCCCTCTCGTCGTCAACAGCGCGTTGGCCAACCCAGCTGCAGGCGGTCGGATCTGACCTCCCGCAGTTGGCCGTCCGACAGCCGATTTGGCGGCCCTGCGGTCAGTCGCGGCCGAATCTGGCCACCCGGCAGCCCATCATGCTTGCAGGCGGCCGCCCAACGGCCGATCCTGTTAGAGTTGGTGAATACTTCAGGGCCCCTTGTTTCTCACACCGGGTTCGCCCACGTGAGCTTAGGGGAATCTGAGTATTACCCAATTAACAGTATTGCTGGCGTACGAACGAAAGAGGGGGTTCGGGGGGCCCCGCCCCCCGACGGCGGTCCCGCTCGCCGGTGAACGGGCGGGGGTTCGGGGGCAGCGCCCCCGAAACCTAGACGGGTTTTGGGCTTTTGTTTAGCCAGCCCGTGTGGTTCGGATTAGGTTTTTTCTCTGTTTGTTTGGGTTTTAAACCCGGTTTGGAGAGGCTATTAATAGCCTAATTTCTGATGTAATTTGTGGCGGCGGCTGTAAACCTAAACGATATAGTGGAACCTCTTTGCAGGACGTAGCCCTCATCTCAAGGGTGAACCTGGGTAAATTCGTGTGTCTCCTCTATTTTTCTGCAATCTCTCTGCGATCTTCTCTCCTTGTTCTCGGATTTTCCCATCAGATCCGGCCGCTCAACGGAGTTCTTCAGCCAGAGAAAGCCCACGGGCTGCATATCGGAGATGCGCTTGTTGCATATCGGAATGGCCGGGCGGACGGCCGTTCCAACCGCGGGACGGTTTTTTTTAAAAAGAAATAATCATTTCGATGGTTAAAGCCGTGAGAAGGAAAGTGCTTCCCATGGCCTAAGCCGTCGGAACCTTTCCACGGCTAGAGTCATAGGAAATTTTTCTTGTAGTGCTTTCCACTGATGTTTCTGACGATTTTTCGATATTTTCCCATGATTGTAATCGTGGAAAAAAGCTATTTTTCTTGTAGTGGGGCACTATGATATAGATAAACACATAAATCCAGCTGCTACATTGAGAATGAGAACCATGTCATGCAATGCATAGTAGGCAAAACTTGCAACGAAAAACACCAAGAAGAATTGCATTGCCAAGAGAGTTCGCGTAGCGAATGATATATGCTGGTCATGCCAATTTTGTATCTTTATTGGCAGGTTACCCATATTAAGAGATTACATTGGTAAATAGGTGTAGTATATATGGGGATGCCTTTGAGGAAGCATGGCTGTTCCCAGAGCTTCTTCACGTTGGTAGAACAGTTGTAGTATGGGCATGCCCTTCTGGATGATGAAAATGTTTGTGAATTGATCTTATATATCACGTGCCAAATCCTAGAACTATTAAGTGTTGCAATTCCTAAGCAAGACAAAAGATTGCATATAGTGGATTTCAATTAAATCATCAAAAAGTTTCCTAATTAAAAAGACAACGGAAAAAATTGTAAAATAAAAAATATACAAAATCTGAAATATACATCGCCGCATGCCATCAGTTCATGCAAAAGAGGAGAAAAAGAGGTAAACGGTGAGAATACGAGTAGGGTGCAAGTACATGGAAGCAGCAGGAACGGAAGGCAGAACCTTGCCACAGTGGGGACGGCTATCTCAGCAAGCAGGAGGACGATTATTGTCCCGATCTGATAAACCATGATCAAGAGAAGAAAATTATTAATTTAAATAAGCATCGCACAAAGATGAGAGTGATGAAAGGAAAAAAACTTTGAGCTTGACCCTGCTGGAGCCGGGCAGGAGAAATAGGTAAACAAAAAAGAATTTATCCTACAGGTTGTGTTTTTATATTGGTATGGACGGATTCCTAATCCTGAAGGGGATGTAGAAGCTGGCCATGCCCGGGATGGCGCCTATGCCGCCCTTCGCCGGACCGCCAGACACGGCCTTCCCCCATATGAAGTCGACGTCTGTGAACTTGGCGCAGGTGACACTAGGTACGACCGCACCATCATGAAGTGGGGACGACCCTTGATCGCCATCAAGTCTGCCAGCGACCGCATGTACTCGTCTGTCACATCCGACTTGGTCTTCTTGAGGAGCCCTAGCGCGTATCCGAGTGGGTTATTGTAATGTCCGGTCATTTACTCCTTTTATTTAAAATTCAAAATGCAAAAAAAAAAAATGGAGAATGTGAGAAACGGTCATTCTCCCCTCCCCACTTCTCTCCCCTATTCTCTCCCACTTCCCACGAGACCATCTCTCCCACTCTTTCCTCACTCTTCCTTCACCTCTTCTCTCACGTCTCCTTCACAGTAGAAGAGAAGCAGCAGTAATTATAAAAGGGAGAAGGTCATGGACATTCACCCCTTTGGACTTTTCAAGCGACTGCCTCCATCTTCTCTTCTTCTCCTCCGTCTCCGACGAACTACGACCGACAGACGAATAGTGATCAGCGCAAGAACCATAAAGCACACGAGCAAACGTAGGACGATCAAAAGAGGTACCGTAGACGTATAAAATTTCTAGATGAAGAAATGTAGATCAATTATCATGAAATTCGATTCAACTTCGTTTTATCGTTTAACATTATATATTGCTCTTTCTGTATTATTGTGTTATTATCCTTTATGTTATATTATTAATTCCGAAATATAAAGACTTATTTTAATTCATACTATGAGTGTAATGCCGTTTGCATATTATTTAACGTATGTTAATGGATGCGGCCGAACTGAACACCACACATAAACATGTAAAATTTTATTAACTTATATTGCTTTACCCGAATATAATGTCGACCATAATTCTTGAATATGGCACACACGTTTGTATTTGGGATTAGAATATTGCTAAGAGGTAAATCGATGTATATTATTATTATTATTATTATTATTATTATTATTATTATTATTATTATTATTATTATTATTTAGGTAGATTTGTTGCTCTCGGTAGAGTGCTGATGACATTGGAGTGCATGAGTTGATTATAATATTATCCAACGTTAATGATTACACTGTAGGGAAGAAGTGGACAAAATTGATGTGTAAGTTTATAGCTTTGCATGATTTTCCATGTGGCATTCTTAAACTCACATGCAGATGCTGGCATTACATCTAATATATGCACATAGCCACAATATTAAATGCATAGCAATATTAATGCCTTCGGACATGCTGCATGTTTAAGATTAGAGTGAATTCAAATATCCTTTATTACTTATTAATGTTTACAGTCACCCTCGCCTTTCGTCACATCCACCTACCTTGTTTATTATATATATATATATATATATATATATATATAAGAATTGGACACGCACAAGATTTACGGTACAGTAATAATACATGAGTATTATTATTATTAAGTAGTATGTAATCATTAGTTGTATTGAGTCTGTTATATCGTTATATCATGAAGCATGCTCGGCCGACACCAATAGATCCATGAAACTGCTACATCAAATGTTAGTTTTATTTATCGCAATAAATATTTAAGTGATATCAATATCTCGTAAAACATCACCAGTGCCCGGCCTGGGTCATCCCCATCCGGCCCGAGTCATGTCGGGCAGATCGACGCACCTCAATCGTCTGCACTTTGATGTTTTCCTAATTGGGCCCCACATTCGACTGGTTCGCTGTAGGCCATGTCCCATATAGTGGAACAAGTAACGGACCCTTCGTCCGCAGGAAGGGGATCAGACTTCACCCCCTTCTCTGAATCATGATTTAAAATCCATATTGGTAAAGAAGATAAGCAAAGCAAAGATCAATTAATGGGATAGCTATGTATTATTCAAGGTCAAGGTCAAGGTCAATGCATTGGAGGGGCAGGTAGCTGCACTGAGGAGACAGTGTATCTACTGAGTTTAAATACCACTGCTTCTGGACCACAGGTCATCTCCCACCTGTGCTCCGAATAAGAGTGACGCAAGGAACGCACTCTTCCCCACGAGGGCATATGTGAATTTCATTGTTATGTCAGAGGGACAGGTAGCTAGCTGAGGAGACAGTGAACCTACGGGGTCCGTAACGACCACTGTTCCTGGAATGTAGACATTCTCCCACCTGCATTTCGAAAAGGTTGTGCCAACGTGTACACCTTCCCTGTTATGGGCACCCTGGCAATATTCAAGACAGAGACACATCTAGCTTCCCAATTAACTAAAGTTGAGTTCACATAGGACAACGAACATCAAGGATCATATAGTATTGTAAAATACGTAGTTCCACACAAAGTATAACAGAGCATGGTAATGAACAACAGAGCATGATAAGTGTCAGTAGAGCAAAGCAATGAACATCAGAGCATAGTAATGAATCACAGAGCATAGCATTGTATAGAACATTGTTAAAGTAATGAACACAATATTTGATCATTGATTATCATTTCATCGTCTATGATTCTATGAGTACTGGGCGTTAGCTCACGGGCATTCCATGCCCCTGCTTTGGGATTTTGCAGGTGAGAACCCTGCTTAGGGAGGAGATGGATAATGCAGAGCTTCAGGGTGGCAGCACATGACTTGCAATATTACTACAGCTTTCCGCCATTTATATTCTGCATTGAATTATCAAACATTGTAAATATGAAACCCTTGAATTTCCCTTTTAGCCTTGCTTTTGTTGATATTCTCATAACCCTTTTGAACTATTCTTAGTTCCCTATTTCTTTTGAATTATCTCATCACTTTTGGCATTTGTTGTTTCGTAATGATAATTCTTTCGCATTTTATATCATTATTATTCTTTATCATTTTTTTTGCCATGTGGGTCCGTTGTTGACCAGTCAAAGTCAAAGTAGTCATAGGCAGTGAGTAGCGCTCCCAGAGTCAGTCTGACCGCCAGCGTGGCGGAAGGGCGGATTTTGGGGGCGTTACAATTTGGTATCAGAGCGTAAGTTCTTAGCTCCCATTATTCATAGTAGAGTATAGACCAGTGTCATTGTCATTCATAACAGAGTATAAGTCATTGCATTATCCTCATTGTTCATTGGTCTCATAGTCAGAGCAAAGTCATGTGCAAGCCTCCTGAGCAACTGCAACTCCACTCCTCAAGTAAGTACCAAATAAATTCTTTATAAGAGATTTTTATTTATTCAGTCATATTATCCTTATAGATGCCTCCCCACGTCTTGAATGATGAGGTTGAGAACCCCAACGATGAGGGAATTCAGAATCCTCCACCTCAACCAGAACGTCAAGAACGACAACCGCCTCCCCAGTGCACCATACAGAGTTTTGGAGGTTGAAGCCGCCTACTTATAACGGCGAAGGAGACATAGCAGTGGCAGAAGAGTGGATTGGCACTATGGAGGATAAGTTCGAACTCCTAGACTGCCCAGAGCACAAACGAGTGATATTCGCTGCCGACACCCTCACCAAGGCTACAAAAGATTGGTGGAAGGTGACCAAGGCGACCGAATTCACAGGCATCAAGGTGGTTTCATGGGCCGACTTCCGACGATTGTTCGAAGTCCGCTTCTTCCCTGCCTTCCAGAAGCGGTTGAAGCAACAAGAGTTCCTCAGCTTGACCCAAGGGGCAATGACGGTGGCCCAGTACCAAGCCAAGTTTTTCAGTCTTCAGAAGTACACAAAGCTACCCATGGACGAGCTAGAAAAGGCCAAAACTTTTGTTGATGGATTGCGTCCGGGTTTGAGAGCTCAAACCCTACCCGGCAACTGTAAAACTTTTGCAGATGCAGTCCAACTGGCCACTCTGATGGAAAGAGATCAGCAAGCGCTGCAACATGCCAGAAGAGGGCAACAAGAAGTGGGACAAGGGTCCCAACCCCAACAATTCAGGAGGAACAATCACCACCAACGACGAGACCAGCGACGGGATAACCGTCCTCGACCGTACCCTGCCCCACAACAAACTGAACGGCATCATTATGAGCAGCAGCCTCGACCACCTCTACCACCACTTCGTCAGCCTCAGTAAGCTCCAGTGCAGCAGCAATCTCAGCAGAGGCAACCCCAACAGTCGACAAGACGACCGGCACAACAAAGGCCTCAACAACCCAGAGCTCCCCAGGCTCAACCAGCACCAGGTGAGAAGGTCTTGTGCAACACTTGTGGCAGGACTCGTGCTGGAGTGTGCCGCATGAATACCGGCGCCTGCTATCATTGTGGCACGATGGGCCACTTTTCCCAGGAGTGTCCACAGCGCAAGCCTCTGGTGCAAGGACGACTCTTCAACCTGGAAGAGGACACTCAGCAGAATGACGCTGATGTCATTCAAGGTACGCTTTGTATTGCCAAGCTACCTACTACTATTTTATTTGATTCTGGAGCCACTCATTCTTTCATATCAGAAGAGTGTGCTATCACTTTGGGGTTATCTCCTATGAATCTAGAACCTAACATGACTATTCTTACTCCACAAGGAACATTACGGACTACTAGATACTTAGCTGAGGTATCAGTAGAAATTGATAAAAAGAATTTTCCTGCTAACTTAATCATAATACCCATGAGGGATTATGACGTCATATTGGGCATGGACTGGCTAGCTCGCCATGACGCTACCATCATGTGCAAGCAGAAGAAGGTGGTGATTGGAGTAAACATTAAGGAGAAGGTCACAGTCAGAGGTATACACCGGAAGGAACCCAAAATCATAGTGTCAGCAATGAAAGCTCAGAAACTGCTCAAGCAAGGTTGCAGAGAATTTCTGGCAAGTGTGACCAAGGTGGAAGCTCCTACCAAAACCTCTCAAGACATAGACGTCGTAAAGGAGTTTCTGGACGTGTTCCCTGAAGATGTCAGTGGTCTACCGCCGAAGAGAGACATCGACTTCCACATTGAGCTAGTACCAGGCACAGCACCAATTTCTAAAGCTCCGTATCGCATGGCCCCAGCGGAAATGAAGGAGCTAAAAATTCAGATTCAAGAGTTACTAGATAAGGGATTCATCAGGCCCAAGTCTCACCATGGGGCGCTCCAGTCATGTTCGTCAAGAAGAAGGACGGATCAATGAGGCTATGCATAGATTACCGGATGCTCAATAAGGTCATGGTAAAGAACAAGTACCCCCTTCCTCGCATTGACGACTTATTCGATCAGCTCGCCAATGCTAAAGTGTTCTCCAAAATTGATCTGCGGAGCGGCTACCATCAACTCAGGGTAGCAGAGGAAGATATCCCGAAAACGGCCTTTAGGTCACGGTATGGACATTACGAATTTCTTGTCATGCCATTTGGATTGACTAATGCTCCTGCAGCATTTATGGACTTGATGAACCGAATGTTCAACGAACATCTCGACAAGTTCGTGATCGTCTTCGTGGATGATATTCTCATCTATTCTCCCAGCATAGAACAACACAAGGAGCACCTGAGGATTATTTTGGAAATGTTGAGAGCCAAAAAGTTGCATGCAAAATTTTCCAAATGTGAATTTTGGATGGACCAAATGATGTGATGATGTTCCTTGGGCACATCGTTTCCAAAGATGGAATATCAGTGGACCCGGCTAAAGTCGAGGCAGTGTCAAATTGGACTCAGCCAAAGAATGTCTCGGAGATCAGAAGCTTCCTCGGACTAGCAGGATATTATAGAAGATTCATCAAAGATTTCTCCAGACTGGCACTACCATTGACCAAGCTCACCAGAAAAGGCGAAAAGTTTATTTGGTCCACAAAGTGCGAAGAAAGCTTTCAGGAGCTGAAGAGACGATTGACTTCCGCACTCATACTCACCTTACCCTCAGGCAGTGGTGGGTATGTGATCTACAGTGACGCTAGCGGCACAGGGCTGGGTTGTGTTTTAATGCAACATGGAAAGGTGGTAGCTTATGCATCACGATAATTGAAGAAACATGAAGTCAACTATCCTACTCATGACCTCGAGCTAGCAGCTATAGTCTTTGCTCTCAAGCTCTGGCGACACTACTTGTACGGAGAACAGTTCACAGTGTATACGGATCACAAAAGCTTGAAGTATGTGTTCACTCAGAGAGACTTGAACATGCGTCAGAGGCGATGGATGAAGTTCCTGAAGGACTACGAATTCGCCATCAACTATCATCCAGGGCAGGCGAACTCAGTAGCCGATGCCCTTAGTCGGAAATGGGAAGGCTCAGTGGCCTTCATGCGCCTCCGACAATACGAGATGATGGAGGAACTCTTCAAGTGGACTCCACAGATAACATCTAATGGCTCGCTCATGATGATCCAGCGGATCGAGCCAGACCTTATTGGAAGAATCATCGCAGCGCAAGTCGAACACTCTGACTACCAGACCATGATGATCAAGACAAGTATGGAAGGAAACGATTTCAAAGTCTCGTCAGATGGAGGCATTCGGTATCGAGAACGATTATGGGTACCCAACAACTCAGCTTTGAGACGGGAAGTTTTGGACGAATGCCACAAGTCCGAATTCGCAATCCATCCTGGAAGCACGAAGATGTACAAGGATGTGCAGAGAAGCTTTTGGTGGCCAGATATGAAGAAAGAAATAGCAGAGTACATGTCTAAGTGTATAGTTTGCCAGCAGGTGAAGATAGAGCATCAAAAGCCTCATGGTACGCTTAAGAGCCTCGGAATACCGCAATGGAAGTGGGAGGAAATCACTATGGATTTCATCACAGGCCTCCCTCGAACTCAGAAGGGACACGACGCTATTTGGGTAGTGGTGGATCGACTCACCAAATCGGCTCACTTCCTACCCATCAAAGTGAAACAGTCATTAGATAGTCTGATGGATCTGTATGTGCAAGAGATAGTCAGACTCCTTGGAATCCCCTCTGTCATCGTGCCCGATCGAGATCCAAGGTTCACCGCCAGATTTTGGAAAAGTTTACAGAATGCTTTTGGCATGAGGCTATGTTATAGCACGGCGTTCCACCCGCAGATGGATGGCCAATCAGAACGAACTATCCAAACAGTGGAAGAAATGCTTCGAGCATGTGCCTTTGACTGGCATGGTAATTGGGACAATCATCTACCACTTATCGAGTTCGCATATAATAACAGTTATCATGCAAGCATAGAGATGTCCCCATTTGAAGCTCTGTACGGCAGACCATATCATTCCCCAGCATGTTGGGGAGAAGTCGGCGAAAGAAAGCTATTGAGTACTGAGCTTCGCAAGCAGACACAAGAGTACACTAATCGAATTGAGCTCATAAAGAAAAAGGATGAAGTCTGCTCAAGACCGACAGAAGGCCTACGCCGATAAGAAAAGACGAGAGCACACGTTCAAGGCCGGTGAACAAGTCTTGCTCAAAGTCTCACCAACCAAGGGCGTAATGAGATTTAGCAAGAAAGGGAAATTGAGCCCAAGGTACGTGGGTCCCTTTGAAATTTTGGATATGGTTGGTGACTCCGCATGCAGGTTGGCGTTACCCCCGGCATACGCTAGAGTGCATAACGTCTTCCACGTCTCGCTGCTCCGAAAATACAAACATGACTACGCCAACGTCATCCAAATTGAGGAGCCGAACCTCAAGGAGGATTTAACATACGAGGAGCAGCCCACAGAGATATTGGAACGCCAAGAGGTCCAGAAGGACAAGAAGACAGTGACGTCGGTCAAGGTGGCGTGGAAGCACCATCAAGGCAAAGAGGCCACGTGGGAATTAGAGTCAGAAATGTGAGAGAAATTTTCCAGACTATTCGGTAAGCCCTAACTTTATTCTAAATTCGTGGACGAATTTCTTTTTAAGGGGGTAGCAATGTAATGCTCGGCCATTTAATCCTTTTATTTAAAATTCAAAATGCAAAAAAAAAAAAGAGTGGGGAATGTGAGAAACGGTCATTCTCCCCTCCCCACTCTCCTCCCCACTTCTCTCCCCTATTCTCTCCCACTTCCCACTAGACCCTCTCTCCCACTCTTTCCTCACTCCTCCTTCACCTCCCCTCTCACGTCTCCTTCACAGTAGAAGAGAAGCAGTAGTAATTATAAAAGGGGGAAGGTCGTGGACACTCACCCCTTTGGACTCTTCAAGCGACTGCCTCCATCTTCTCTTCTTCTCCTCCGTCTCCGACGAACTACGACCGACAGACGAATAGTGACCAGTGCAAGAACCAGCAGACGTAGAGCACACGAGCAAACGTAGGACGATCAAAAGAGGTACCGTAGACGTATAAAATCTCTAGATGAAGAAATGTAGATCAATTATCATGAAATTCGATTCCAATTCGTTTTATCGTTTAACATTATATATTGCTCTTTCTGTATTATTGTGTTATTATCCTTTATGTTATATTATTAATTCCGAAATATAATAGACTTATTTTAATTCATACTGAGTGTAATGTCGTTTGCATATTATTTAACGTATGTTAATGAATGCGGCCGAACTGAACACCACACATAAACATGTAAAATTTTATTAACTTATATTGCTTTACCCGAATATAATGTCGACCATAATTCTTGAATATGGCACACACGTTTGTATTTGGGATTAGAATATTGCTAAGAGGTAAATCGATGTATATTATTATTATTATTATTATTATTATTATTATTATTATTATTATTATTATTATTATTATTATTATTATTATTATTATTATTATTATTATTATTATTATTTAGGTAGATTTGTTGCTCTCGGTAGAGTGCTGATGACATTGGAGTGCATGAGTTGATTATAATATTATCCAACGTTAATGATTACACTGTAGGGAAGAAGTGGACAAAATTGATGTGTAAGTTTATAGCTTTGCATGATTTTCCATGTGGCATTCTTAAACTCACATGCAGATGCTGGCATTACATCTAATATATGCACATAGCCACAATATTAAATGCATAGCAATATTAATGCCTTCGGACATGCTGCATGTTTAAGATTAGAGTGAATTCAAATATCCTTTATTACTTATTAATGTTTACAGTCACCCTCGCCTTTCGTCACATCCACCTACCTTGTTTATTATATATATATATATATATATATATATATATATATATATATATAAGAATTGGACACGCACAAGATTTACGGTACAGTAATAATACATGAGTATTATTATTATTAAGTAGTATGTAATCATTAGTTGTATTGAGTCTGTTATATCGTTATATCATGAAGCATGCTCGGCCGACACCAATAGATCCATGAAACTGCTACATTTTCTTTTGATTTGTTTCAAATGTTAGTTTTATTTATCGCAATAAATATTTAAGTGATATCAATATCTCGTAAAACATCACCAGTGCCCGGCCTGGGTCATCCCCATCCGGCCCGAGTCATGTCGGGCAGATCGACGCACCTCAGTCGTCTGCACTTTGATGTTTTCCTAATTGGGCCCCACATTCGACTAGTTCGCTGTAGGCCATGTCCCATATAGTGGAACAAGTAACGGACCCTTCGTCCGCAGGAAGGGGATCAGACTTCACCCCCTTCTCTGAATCATGATTTAAAATCCATATTGGTAAAGAATATAAGCAAAGCAAAGATCAATGAATGGGATATCTATGTGTTATTCAAGGTCAAGGTCAAGGTCAATGCATTGGAGGGGCAGGTAGCTGCACTGAGGAGACAGTGTATCTACTGAGTTTAAATACCACTGCTCCTGGACCACAGGCCATCTCCCACCTGTGCTCCGAATAAGAGTGACGCAAGGAACGCACTCTTCCCCCACGGGAGCATATGTGAATTTCATTGTTATGCCAGAGGGACAGGTAGCTAGCTGAGGAGACAATGAACCTACGGGGTCCGTAACGACCACTGTTCCTGAAATGTAGACCTTCTTTCACCTGCATTCCGAAAAGGTTGTGCCAACGTGTACACCTTCCCTGTTATGGGCACCCTGGCAATATTCAAGACAGAGACACATCTAGCTTCCCAATTAACTAAAGTTGAGTTCACATAGGACAACGAACAACAAGGATCATATAGTATTGTAAAATACGTAGTTCCACACAAAGTATAACAGAGCATGGTAATGAACAACAGAGCATGATAAGTGTCAGTAGAACAAAGCAATGAACATCAGAGCATAGTAATGAATCACAGAGCATAGCATTGTATAGAACATTGTTAAAGTAATGAACACAGTATTTGATCATTGATTATCATTTCATCGTCTATGATTCTATGAGTACTGGGCGTTAGCTCACGGGCATTCCATGCCCCTGCTTTGGGATTTTACAGGTGAGAACCCTGCTTAGGGAGGAGATGGATAATGCAGAGCTTCAGGGTGGCAGCACATGACTTGCAATATTACTACAGCTTTTCGCCATTTATATTCTGCATTGAATTATCAAACATTGTAAATATGAAACCCTTGAATTTCCCTTTTAGCCTTGCTTTTGTTGATATTCTCATAACCCTTTTGAACTATTCTTAGTTCCCTATTTCTTTTGAATTATCTCATCACTTTTGGCATCTGTTGTTTCGTAATGATAATTCTTCCGCATTTTATATCATTATTATTCTTTATCATTTTTTTTGCCACGTGGGTCCGTTGTTGATCAGTCAAAGTTCAAGTCAAAGTCAAAGTAGTCATAGGCAGTGAGTAGCGCTCCCAGAGTCAGTCTGACCGTCAGCGTGGCGGACGGACGAATTTTGGGGGCGTTACAGTTATGACACAGAGCTTGCCGGCAGTCGAGACTGCCATTGGGAACGCAAAGGCGTTGCCCCCCGTGCGTTCACAATGCAGATCATGCGGACCTCCTCCTCGGGGCTGATGGTGATAGTCCGACACTTCCGGATGCACGCCTGCTGGATCTCGAAGGTGGAGCTCTTACGCAGGCAGGCTAGCATGCGCTTCCTGAAGGCCGCGATCTCGGCAACACCGAAGAAGGACCTGTGGACCATGTCTTCGAGGGGGATGATGGTTCCCTTGATGTCAGGTACGTCCTCTCACTCGCGGTGGACGCAGGTGACCCGGGGAGGGTTGCGGGTCTCCAAGACCTTGCGCGCCCACAGCTGTGGCACTGACGGGGCAGTGGCGCCGGGAGCGAGCTCGGCGACGGCGTTCATGAACTGAAAAAGACCTGGCACGTCGGACATAATGTGCTTCAGACGAATGCCCAAGATAAAACCTCTGCAAAAGCAGTCTGCGTGATACGAAGTGCAAAGGTTTATGAGATTTTAATGGGCGTATAACACGTTGGAATTTCAGAAGGTCACCATGCGGGCATAAGGACTGGTGATGGATTCACTTATTGCATCTGCCGTTACAACGTGTACGTGTTCTATCTCAAAAGAAAGAAAAGGACACAGGTTCTAAAAATTTAAGAAAAAAGATAAATGACATTGGCAAGATTTGAGAACATTGACTAGATTTCAGAAATTTGAAACTGAAGTTTGAGTGTCAGATAAATATAAGATACATAATATTTAAAAGTGCTGCATTAATTATTAAGTAATGGCCTTAAGTATATGGTTGTTATTAATGAAACGACTAGATTAGAAATTTGAAAAAAAATAAAAAAAAGATAAATTGTAAAGGTGATCTTAAAATAGTTTCAATGCATCAGCTTTATATATATATATATATATATATATATATATATATATATATATATATAAAAGAGGATGCCTTTTTCACATCAGTTCAACATATTTCCTTGCACTAGAGGAAAGAGGATTCCTTTTACACTTTATGAATAGTTGCGGACAAGGGAGCAATTGAATTGAAAAGGTGAATGGATGGTAAAGTTGAACCATAGTATAAAGTAAAGAGGGAAGCAATAAAGAAAGGAGGTTCAAGATTCTACTAAGCACATATTCCTTTGGCCGAAAAAATAAGCAGAACAAGACAAGACAACGGTTGATTAAAGTGGACAGGTAGCACAAGACCTTATGACTATAAAAGGGGACTTCCAATCTTCCAACCCCAATCCATTTTATCCACGGAACTGATAAAAGTTGCATTCGTTTCAACAAAAGGGAAGACTACAAAAGTTCGGACAATGGTATAAGTCAACAACAACATGGCTGCCTAGTAAATAAGTTGGGGGTACACATTTTCCAACATCAAACTTGAACAGTGTGTGCAATAAATCATAAAAGATTTGGAACTCTTCATGAATTATGTGTTTCAAATTAAAGATCTGATAATATTATTTCATTATCTTTTCCTAATATAACAAATTAAAGATCTGGGCATTTTGTTGCAGGATAGCATTTGTGGAAGATCAGAGTGAATTCCAGTTTCTTTTTTTTTATTGTTATCAATTATATATGTTCTGAACAGAGTCTCATTTGTTCCCCCAAAAAACAAAATGAGTCTCCCATTGTTTTTTTTTTCTTTCCTGACTTCAACATATAACTTTCAATGCATATATGAACATATTCTTTTGTTATCAAAGCTTCAACTCCATGTATTCCAAATTTTGTTATTATAGATATTTTATCTTTCTCGCATTGTTGTCGAACTTTGTAATTGTCTATGTTTTATATTATCATTCCGACAAACTGATCTATCAAACTTTTAACATAATATTATGAAGAATCTTCAACTACGTGGTTTTGATAGTCTCATACGTCTTATATTCACACATTAAGGAATTTCCAATACATCTCGGCAATGTAATATTATCTCTTTTGTCTTTCTTTTTTCAAGAATTATAAGCACATAAATTTCTTCTGTGTTGAGGTCTAATGCAAATTCAAGTTCAACCAATAAGTTTTTTATGAATTCAATGAGTTCCTCTTCTTATTGAATGTATTGCACTTTCCTATGACATATATCGTAGTTATCACTATTCAACTTATCACATTTGTTTAATTCAACAATTATTTGTTTGATCACCATTTAGTTAAATATCATATTCAAGAATAATTTAGTGTTAGCACATATACTTAAGTCTTCTTGTTGCATATATTCAAAAATAGCAAAATGATAATGTTGGATCACAAGGCATCAAGAATGGAGAGGGGATGAGTTGTTGTCAAATAAAAAATATCCATTTTATGAAAATCCTCGCAAAAAGCATAAAATTGATTTGTTAAACTTTAAACCAGCACAATAACAATCACATCACATGCATAATAGAGCATGAAGGATAGGGTAAGAGAAAGGCAAAACACTATATGCACCATGGTATATCTCACTAAATATTACAAAGGATCATATATGTTTACCTTAACTATAATAATACATAATTCTTAAGGTTCAACAACCAATTAATTTTAATTATCTTTCATTCATTTTCTACACTTTTAATTTTCTATTCTCTTACCATAAAATATTTTTTTCTCATAGCAGATTATTAAGATAGATTAGATTTAAATAATTACTCACATTTTCGACACTCTACTCCCTACTTTATTGCTTGATATAATTAGTGCACTTGATAGAAATTTTATTGCTACAAATTTAACACATCATTGTTATTCTCGATAAATCATGATTATATTGCTATCTTAAATTGTCTTGGCTTATGGTTTGGATTTGTTCCACTTCGTCATTGAAGATTGGTCCACTTGTCTATAAAAAAAAATTTCCTAAAAACACATACAAACAGAAACTCATGAAAGTATATGAAGTGAATATTTTAAAATAAAAATAGGCAAATGAAAAGTTCAAGTGAAAAAAAGAACTCCCAAGTTGACAAACAAAAGTAGAAAAGTAGAACTTGAAATAGTCACCGACAACAATGCCAAAAACTTGATGTGTATCAAGTATACTAAATGTATCAAGTAATAAATAGTGAATAGAATGTTGAACCCACGAATACTAATCTAAATGCTTAAATTAATATGAGAGAAAATTAGAATTCAGACTATATATTCCTGTCATATTCTCTTAATTTTCAATTAATTAAAAAAATACTTTGTACACAAAAGAAACAAACAAAGGTTATAGACTCAAGAACTTAAGTACCTAACTAGACTAGTTAAAAATATAATCAAAGCACATTGAAAACTCAATATGCTTTAATATACACTTAACTAAGATGCTTTAATATGTAAGATTATTTAAAGTACAAGACTTAAAAATTTGAGAACCTGACTATTTTAAATAGAAGTGAAGTAAAGTAAAAGATGTTGAAAATTCAATCAACTTGAATTTACTTTATCTAAAATGTTTTATGTTGCAAACCAACGTTCAATGTGAAAATTCTAAATATCAGACATCTTAAACTTATTAGGTTCAACTCTAAATACTAAGAAAATAATTGTTTTACCGAATAAGAATATTAATGTTGAATAACCAAGTGGAAGATGAAGTTATGGTTTTTTCTTTCATTTGGGGTTAACTAACCCTCTTTGTTTTCAACTTTTTTTTCTTCTCTTTATTTTCTCACTTCTCTTTATTTTCACTTTTTTTCACTTCTTTCCCTTTGGGGTTAAACTAACCCCCTTTTTTATTGGGTTTATTTTATGGGGTTTGACTAACCCTCTTTTTTATTTATTTATTAAGCTCACCAATCACTTGAATGTTCGATGAGGATATAATTATTGTCAAAAGTATTATATATATCAGAAAAATAAGAGAATGAACAATAAATCATCATCAAAATATTCATAGTTTTTGAAATCGAAATAACCCCAACAACAAAGGCGATAAATGATAAAACATTAGGTATATCGAATTTTGCCAATTAATTGTATGCCCTTGAGTAATGCTTGAAAATAAGCCATAAGCCAAACATGCAATATTAAAAAAGTTTAGGAAAGCAAACATGCTAATTCAATAAGTTTCACTAAGACTCTTTCTTCAATTCAAATAAACTCAAAACTAAGGTGATAAATGATAAAATCTCACTTACTTTGAAATTATCTAATTAATAAGATGTCCTAAAAAAACCTTAAAAATAAGTAATACTGAAGCAAATGAAACTAAGACATGATATTTTTGGGTATTACTTTTATTTTGGATTTCCATAAAATGCAAACATAAACCAAACATGAAGTACTAAAATAAACCACGAAAAGCAAATATGCTAACATAGTACGATAAGCAAACATGATGCATTAAATCCAACTTCCCCAAGATTGAATTAAACATTGTCCTCAGTGTTAGCCAAACAATGTAAAGAGTATATGATGCAAGACTAGAGAAAGGATAAAAGAAGGAAAGAAAGGCACATCTGTGGAGGTGGTGGAGGTGGCGAATACTGACGGTTTGTAAGTGTTCAGAACTAGGTTTGATACTTCTTATGGTGCTATTGCATCATATGAAATTGTTGCTCTTATATAAAAATAATAGTGACTAAGGAATCTTGCAAAACTGAAACATCAGAGCCGACGCAGAAGAGTAAGCCAGTTGTGATGTAGAAGTGGACTTGGAGCTGTAAAAGGCGGCTTCTCATAGTTTGAAGTCCTCTCTTCCTACCTATGTACTTGCTCCTCATCATGTGGCTAATCCTACTCAATAGAATTGGGAAAAGAACTCGGAATAGGATGCCTCAAAGATGAAAAATACAACCAATTGGCCCGATAGAAGACTTGAACCTATTGGTATTTGGACAAAGAAGTGTTTTGGGCCTATTCCTGAACGTGAACACAAGGACCTCTGGTGTCCTTCTCACTAGATTCATCTACAAAATTGTGCTCATGCCAATAAAAGATGGCTCAATGAAATCGTGAGTAGACGAATCTAGCCCAAAGTATAATGCTATCGGAATGATCAAACCTCCCATCATTACTTTGCACGAGGTCATCTGAGCATGCTTTTGAAGATTATCTACTAAAAGGCTCCCATGTTGACTTGAATGCTCTTCACCATGGCCCAAAGTTTCAGGATCGCTATAAGATTAACCTCCCTTTTACTCTCTACTCGGCGCATATCGTATAAGATAGGATTTAATGTGCATACAGAAGATTCTCAATAAGACTCGCCTTCGCCTTCGAGAAAACAAGAGGCTCATCATTCATGATAGCCTTAAAGAATTCGTTGGCTTGCACTTGGCTTGCACTGAGAAGGAATTTCAGATAAATCTATGGAGTAAAGCCATGGTTGAGATAAACTTGAAGCACGATAAATTGTACTCTAGATTTTAGATTCAGAAGCTAACTCAAGGTGGTCCACCATCACCCTCATGATGAGAAGCTGCAAAAGAACTTAAGAACTCATGGCAGAACTTCGCATAGCAAGAAAGACCTCATATCCACCCTCTTTTGACCTTATTTTCTCCACTATTGTGTTTTGTACACCTCGAAGCTGTGAAGTAATGATCCTAGAGAAAAAATAGATCAAAAGTGGGTAGCTTCTGACTCAAACAAATTCTAGAAAGTAAATAAGAGAATAAATGCATGAAATGATAAAATAACTACGAAAAATAATATAAATAATGCATGCAAAATATGTATAAAAATGCATGGTTCACTCTTCATTGTTTTTCCATGATGCTAATTACCCTTTATCTTAACACCAAACTAATTGAAAAAATATCATAGTGTCACATGAACATAGATATTTTTAAAGAACGTGTTAACACTACAATAGGGCAAGTCACAAAAGAATTATATCTTTTATAAGACAAACTTGCCTAGACATGTATATTCATGATGCACCACCCAATAGAAATACTATCACCATCATCATATAATTTAGATGTCTCAATCCCATTTGGACCTTCTATAATGCAATATGTAACTTAGATCCAAATTAAGTAGATTCCTCAATTCATTAAACATATCACACTCATAATATGAATATTAATGCATGACGCCCAACGTAATATAATAATTATGACTTTTAAAGCGTACAAACAGTTATAAAATTTATTTTCCTCAACAATGAAAGAATTTATCACATGCTTTCAACAAATATATGCGCGATAATATAAGTACGACTATAACCAATTATATAAAATGTAAAATAAAATCACATGCTTAAAATACATATATGTATAACATAAGGCATTTAAATAATTAAAATATCAGTTTTCATAAAATAAACAAAAAATTATTTTGTGATGTGGCTTAATTACATATATGTAATAATAAAGGATATTCATCCAACAAAATATGATGTTCTAATATCATTCATATATCAGTGACTGCATAATTTTAGTACAAAATAAAGCAATGAAATATCTTGTGAAAATTCATTGTTACATTAAAATAATTTTTGTAACAAAAATATATACACTTTGAATTTTCTTTTAAATAAAAAAAATCATTATTCATAGCATCCACGTCGCACAATGAACTTTTAATATAATAGTGCGCACAATTTCTACATCCACGTGCAAAAATAATATAAATGTGACACGATTACGTTTATAGATAAAATCATTAAAAAAACAATGGTGTATTGGTAATTAAGTTTATCACCATTAAGTACATATATATATTGAATAAATACAAAATATATCACCGAAATAATTAAAGAATGTAGATTATAAAAAAATAAAAGAAGCAAAATTTGGCGCCCTGCCTTGTTGTTCTGTGTTCTTGAGTTGAGCCCCAATGGTTCTGTGTGATTCTTGTTCTTGTTTTTCAAATTCCAACAGTTCTGCGCCTTCTTCCTCTTCCCTTTTCAAGATTACGGTCTCCGTCTTCTCTCCTCTTCTCTTCACTTCCTCCTCCTCCGTTTCTCTTCTGATCTCTGCTCTTCTTGCTCTGTGCCCGCGCTTGTGCTCCCTGTCTCTGTGTTTCCACCGATAGCTCGCTACTGCTGCGTCGATGGCTCCGCCTGTTATCTACACGCTGGTCTACCCCGTCGAGAGGACTCCCATTTCCAAGAAACGGCCTCGACTGGATGACCCCTCTGTGGCGACTGCTGAGGTTGTGCCTGCCGCCAAGAAGGAGGCTCGACTCCATGATCCCACCGTCGCAACTGCTGAGGCCGAACCAGAGCGGCAGCTGCTTCCAAGAAACCTCGACTCCACTATCCCTGCGTTGCAACTGCTGAGGCCGAGCCTTCCGCCAAGAAGCCTCGACTCGACGATCCCTCCGTGGCAACCGCTGAGGCCGAGCGGAAGCGGCAGTACGTCGCCAAGAAGAGGCCACAGCAGCCAGTGATGGTCCCGCGCTGCATCGTCGAGTGCAACTTCGTCGTATCCACCAAGATCGGCGAGGGCAGCTACGGCGGTCTTCAAGGCATATGACCGCCGGGACGGCCAGATCGTCGCCCTAAAGCGATTGGTGGATCCTACTTGCGGGTGGAGGTAGAGTGCCTCGACGCCTGCCGCCATCCAAACGTTGTGCGGCTCAAGGACCTGGCCACATACGCCAATGGTAAGGCCATGTTCTTGGTCTTGGACTTCGCTTACACGAACCTCTGGCAGGTGTTGCAGTCATGGCAGCATCCGTTCATAG
This sequence comes from Pontederia crassipes, assembly GCA_030549335.1. Classification (NCBI taxonomy): domain Eukaryota; kingdom Viridiplantae; phylum Streptophyta; class Magnoliopsida; order Commelinales; family Pontederiaceae; genus Pontederia; species Pontederia crassipes. The sequence continues at coordinate 39,084,917 of CM060184.1, read as the reverse complement.
AAGGCGAGACCAAATTCTTAATGCTGCAACTACTGAGGGCCGTAAAGTGCATACACGACCACCGCATCCTCCATCGGGATCTCAAGACGGCCAACATCCTCGTTGACCACTACGGCGACCTTAAAATCTGCAATTTCGGTGACTGCAAGCAGCAGGGGACGTCGCCCTACACGAGTAACACGATGACTGTTGTCACCTTGTGGTACAGGGCGCCGGAGCTGCTGGTGGTGGCCAAGGAGTACTCGTCCTCCATCGACATGTGGTCCCTAGGTTGCATCATGGCGGAGATGCTTAATAAGCACGCGCTCTCCCAAGGGACGACGGAGTCTGATCAAATTCGCAAAATATTCAGCATTCTTGGAACGCCAGATTTGAAAGTGTGGCCGGGCATGTCTGCAATCCCCGAAGCTCTTAGGGCCATGGGTAGCGCAGGAAGCCAATGGAGCAATCTCCGGAGGCTCTTCCCTGCAACTCCGCGACGCGGTCGCCCAATGTTGTCCCAAGACGGATATCACTTTCTCGAAGGCCTCCTCAATTATGACCAGGAGCATAGGCTCACAGCATAGGCTGCACTCGAGCATGCATGGTTCCATGAGAGCCCCCTGCCTGTCGAGCCCCAAGGCCTCCATGAGGACGAGGCTTTTCTGGACGCCCTGGATCGGATGAAGATGAAAACATTACAGCAAAACAAACAATCGCACTGTAGCCATGAACAGTCTATTGCAGTGTAGCATTTGTTGATCGTAGTTTCTTTTGAGTCCTCGTCCGAGTAGAGTGAATTCCCATTTTTTTTGTATTGTTATCAATTATATATGTGCTCTCCTTCTTTCTTTCTTTCCTGACTTTAGCATATAACTGTCAATGTGTACGTGAACTTATTCTTTTGTCACCGGAGATCCAATTCAAAGTACTCCAAATTCTGTTATTGTATATATTTTCTTTTTTCTTGTGTTGGTGTCCGACTTAGTCTATGTACTATATTATCACTGACAGACTGGTCTGGCACATTTTCAGCATGTTCTCCGGAAGAATCTTCAACTCTGAAATCAGCTAGCACTACACTTGTATGTGGACTTAAAGTTGATTCCTGTATCACTGTTTTCTTAGATGATTCATGAAATCCAGCATCAACTGAATTCTGAATTATTTATAGGGAACTTAAAATTTGTTGGATATGCAATCAGTTTGTAACACTGATTTCTTGTTTTAGGATGGCATCTACTGGTTATTGCTTCTATTAATGATTATCGGAATCTGTTGAAACGGATCAGCTAGAACTGGACTTGTATACGGGTTTACAACTGGTTCACGTATCTCTGTTATTGTTATAATTGTAGTTAATTGTGTAGTTTGAACAATACACAAAATAAAATTTGATTAGACGTGGCATTAGAGTTAATAAGACTGTCTCACTCCACTTTTCTTGGATGATTGGATCTCCTACAGTAAATTTGATTCCTCCAAACTCTCCAATGCACAGCACAAAATCCTCAAAAGAAAATTGCTGAATTGAAAAGAACAGTGCTTTATTGAACAGTAACATCCCTTGCTTAAGACTAAATTAAATTCAAATTGAGGAAAAAACAGAACATTGCTCAATTTTTTTTTCTTTTCCTGAGTTTATCATATAACTCTTAGTATGTGATACTAGAAAGGCAATCTCGCAGAATTTCTACTTATCATTTTAACAGTCTCTGTGTGCCAATTCCAATTCCACGTCACATGTTTTGAAGCCCCGGAAATTATGATCCAGAGAGGCATTACTTTGAAGATAAACTAACTGAATACCTGCCATATTCACTATTTCCTCTGAGCCAGAGTATAAATTTCCCTTACTGTAATTTCAGAACCTTCAAATACTGCACATCAGCTAGCACAAGATTTGTGTGTATTTACAATAGGTTCATGTATGTGTATTTCTTGGTCTGCTTCTTAGTTCAAATTTCTTTGCACAAAGTATTAGTTTTCTCAATCTGTCTTCTAGCTTCTTGATGTCTTGGAATGGGTGATTTCTATAAAATGAAATGGGGTTCACCTACTGAAACGTAAATGCACAATATATGTAAAAAATTTGTACATCATATTGTTCCGGGGAAATAAATAGCCTGATCGAGCACATCTCAAGGTGTTGTACCACAATTTTGCAGAATATTCTGCTCAGACACATCCATAGGTATTTTTTGTTTACTCAATGATACTAAAAGGCCTTAAGGTTTTAGTTCTGGAAACAGATAAATTTACTATTAGTGGTAATTATAAATTTTCCAAATATACATTACCTTTTACACCCAACAAGATCGCAATCTAAATTTAAAAAAACATTTGATAGGTTATTTTTTTATCAGTTTGTAGTGAAAGATTTTTTAGATGTTTTTCTATACCAGAGGAGATCCAAACATTTAGAAGTCTTCTGCTAATGATTTGTTGTCATAAATCCTGAAGTTGTATTCAGCGGAAATAACTCTTGCTGAAAGATCAAATGATAGTAATTTCCAAGAATTGCCTGAAATAACATAAACTAATTCTTAATGAATGCAACATCCAATCGCTCAGTATGCTTCCTAAAATTTTTTTTCGCAGCGTGAGAAAACTTCTCTCAATCATTTAGCTGCAAATAATTCATTATTGAAACGAGATTAATCTGATGGGGGCACATATTACCTAGTCTTGGACAACATGAACATTATTAAAGGGAAGCCCTAGAACAAATGTATGAACATTATTTTCTCACTTCTCCTTTTTTCACTTCTTTCCCTTTGGGGTTAATCTATCCCTCTCTTTATTTATTTAGTAAGCTCACAATCACTTGAATGTTCAATGAATATATAATTATTGTCAAAAGTATTATATATACAAATATATATATATATATATATATATATATGTTTATACCATAAAAATAGGTGCATGAATAGGAGTGTTCATGGGTCGGGTTGGACTCGGCCTGTAAACAAATCCGACTCGATCCGATCAAATTTGGTCGGGTCGGATCGGGTCGGGTCAAAGGGTTTGTGAGGGCAAATCCGACTCAGTTTGGATCGGGTCGGATAGTCGGGTGGTCGGGTTATCCAACCACTCAATTTTTTAAAATTTTTTTACTATTTTTATATTTATTTAATATAAAAATTATTATTCAATATTTATTTTAACGCACAAAATAAAACATTTAATGTTATTTCTATACTTAAAATATTTTACTTTAATTTTTAAAAATTTTAAATCAAATATAAATTTAAGTTTAAATAAAAAATAAAAATTGGGTCAATCGGATCGGATCGGGTCGGGTCAACTCGGGTTGAAAAATTCCAACCCGTACCCGATGGTCATGTTCGGATTTGGTCGGGTCAGGTCCGATCATCAAGTTCGCGAGTCGACCCGACCCGTTGAACACCTTAAGCATGAACTTTATCTAGCGTCATAAATTCGACATCATCTGACATAACTCAAGCTCTTTTTTATCTTGAAACTCGACATCACTGAAACTCGACATCATCTAACATGACTCAAGCACTTTATCTTGCATGGCTCAAATTAATTATCCATCCTCACCAACCAACTTCGACGACTACAAAATTTTCGGTTCGACGTCTAAACAAAGTTAGACAAGAAGAAAAATATTACATCATCTAACATTATATACATCATCATCTAACATTATAAGAAAAATTTTCTAAGTTTTGTATATATGTAATGAATAGGTGGGCCGGCCATGCATTACATTCGTTGATTTGGGAAATACATTCGTTGTATTTACATCCGATCGACGATTTGGGAAATACATTCGTTGAACTTCATGTACATGAGCCACCGAGAGCCTCCAAAATCCTATTCGATGGGAGCCTCCTCTGCTCATTTCTAAGTAAAATTGAACTCGGATGGACCCAGGAACGAACCCAGTCCAAATTTTAGGACGAGGAGGGGCATGCATGTATATAATTATTTTCCAATTTTTTTTATATAAAATTACATAGGAAACAAAAATTTCTAATAGCGTGTTTATTGATGCAATGGCTTGTCTACCTTGGGTGGGTTGTTGATAGTATAATGTGGGGATCGACTTTGTCATCAGCTTGATATTTTCCAATGTCGCGATGGAATCAGAGTGCACTTGATTTTGAACAAATCCACCTGTCCATGGAGGCCATTCACTTATGGAGTTGGTAGCTTTGTAAACTCTAAAGAAAGGCCTGACCAAGCGGACAAATCATTTAAACAAGTTAGGTCGCCCTTGTGTGAGTGGCACTTTTTAGGTAGATCTTCGGGTCTCCAATTTTTATAACAACGTGTTTTATAAAAATACTAATAGCAAAAATTTGTTATATGAGAAAATAATATATGTACAATTAAAATTAAATGAGATTAAAAAAATCACTTTTATTTGAGTAGTAGCAGAATTGATTTGGATAAATAATAAATAAAAAATAATCGAAAACTAAATTATATTTAACATATTAAGGTAATTTTAACTTACTTAAAAGTAGAACTTCTTAGCACATCTAATTACATGGAGAAAGCTAAGATATATAAAATTATTTTAAACTTTCTGTGTAATGTTATTTGCTAATTATAATTTTAAAAAAACTAATTACGAGATATAAAATATAATATATATATATATATATGTTTTTTTATTAAATAATAAGCTATCTTATGACAATTTTTTGTTATATAAGCCTAAAATAAATTACTATTAATTCTAAAAAATATATTAAATTTAAGTTGCCGGAATTATGAGCCTTTGTTTGATTGAATACAGAAATTATAGTATTTTTTCAATTTTCATTATTCAATAAGATTTGTATAGCTGAAAATAAAAGAAGTTTCATTCGAAGAAATTAAATTTTACTGAAAATAGGAGTATTTATTTTCAAAACATTATGGTACATTTTATAATTATATTTATTATTTTAATCAAACTCTTTTATTATATATTTTTTTTATATTTCAGTATATAATAAGATTTTTATAACTAAACATACAAGTAGATTAAATACATAAAAAATAATTTAATTTGAATACAAGTAGAAGACTTAATTTTCAATTATTTCATGAATAATAATTAATATAATATTAATTAATTTCATAATTGCCCATTTTATAGACAAAATATCAATTATTATTTCTAAATAATTTAAGCTTAGAATATGAAAAATTAAAATATAGCATAATAAATTTATTATTATAGTATTTTTCTCAATAAATAGAAAAAATCATCATATTAAATTATTTTATTACTTTTATTTTTATTCAATTTGAAATATAGTATGACTTAAAGTATATATAAACTGAAAGGGCACTGGAATTCAATCATCGTTTCAAGATAATTAAGCAGTAATAAAATGTTTTCTTATTGTCAAATTATATTATTTGTAATAATTTTAATTTTAATTTTTGTTTTCTTAAATAATTAAATACGCCATGATTCTCTTTTCTCCACCTTTCTTTACGAGTTAAATGCACATTTCTTGTTGTTAGAACTTGATTATTTATTTCATGTCCTTTCTACTCTTCCACGCTCCTTCATCAAATATATTGTTTATTCTATATATGTTGCAATTTAAAAAGGCTGAGCGATTTTTCTATTGAACCTAGTTTGGGTCGGTTCCTTACTCGTCTTGGTTTTTTTTTTTTTGGTTGGGGGGTTAAAGAGGGGTTTGCCTAACTGAATTAAATTTATTTTTTTTAATTGCCACTCAAATATTCAAATTAATTATCATTCCATTAATATCGTCTCTTATATCAGCAACAATGTGATGTGTTATTTACTTTGTTTCTCTCTGTATGTGATCTCTTTCTTGTTATTTTGTATGCACTCTTGTGATTTTTTTAATTATTTTTTGTCAAGGATAAAACTGTAAATATTTTTCAGACAAAATACCTCGGCATACCATGTAGAAAATGTATGTATATATAGGCTATAATATTATATTAAGATTAATGTACTTTCAAAGTACCTTTCGTTATAGAGAGATGCTGAGCGCATCTTGATGTACCGATCAACAATTGAGATAATTCATATTTCTAAATGATAAAATTTAATCACTTCTGATCGGATTCATTAATTAGTGGAACAACGATTGAGATACGCTCAACATCCTTCCAAAACGAAAGATGCTCTGGAGGTCCATTAATCCCTATTAGTATATTATGTATTTGGATAATATATATACATATACATATACATATTATATATATATATGGAAAAGGTAAAAGCAACGAGAAAAGAGAAATTACTAAAGTACACAGAGGGGACACTTTTCATGTGTATAATTATTTAGTTCTTGTAGTATTCGATTATAAGATTGAACTATGTAGTTTTAATTTAGGAATAGGTGCATACTAATTCAGAATCAAATAGGTTATAGAACTTGTGCTTGCAGTTTGCTATATGGATCTCAAAATCATATGCATATATAATGTTGTCTGCAAAATGGTGAATAGTTGTCATGTTGTTTTCAAAATGACCTAGTTGGTTCGTAAATTATGCTCTTATTCCATCAATCATATAAAGTCTGAAAAATTTACGTGGGTGTGTTGCTTTTGTAAGTTGCTTAATCCAATTGGAAACACTCAAAAATAAATTATATATTCGAATATATCAAATTTACATTAATTACCTCTCGGTCTCATAGATTTTAAAGCACAATCTAAATACGAGCCACCACAAGATTTTCTAAGATTTATATAGAATAATACAAATTATGAAATTACGTGTATCTACTCCATTTCATGTCTAAAGATACAGATGTTATGTTGCTCTTATAATTGAAATCACTCTAAAAGGATATGTTTGGTGGATGTTATAAATGTTTAGTTGAACTTCACTGAGTCTGTCATAAGAGAAGTTAAGGAAGATCATGTTCATAATTGTGAAATTTATTCTACTCAGTTCAGAAAGTTATAAATTCTAGAAATTTTATTAATATTAAGACTACTTTTAAAGAAAATTTAAAGCACTGGAATATGAATTATGTACCAATTGATATAAATAATGAAAGAAAGGTCACTAGATATGTCAGAAAACAAAAATAATATGGAATTTAGTTTTCCTGAGAATCTTAACCATAATGAAATGAAATATGAGGTTTTTGTAATATGGAGTTAAGTAAAATTGGAATGATTTGATTTTATTATTAATATTAAGAGATATGAATTTTATTTCACAAGGTATGCAATTTGTCATGGTACAAGACGAACTCTTATGATTGACCAATTAATTAAGTTATAGGGCTAAAACCGTGAGTAGCATTGATCATTGTTATGTCCCTATAGGACATGTTGGCATGCACGTCATAGTATTGATAAGAACGTTATAGGATTTGAAGAATAATAAGGGAAAGGAAAAAAGAAAAGTATTTTGGTATCACTAATGTTAAGTTGGATTTTCCTACTCTATATATTCACCTATTTTGAATTCGATGTGACATTCATTTTGCTATGTCTTCGGATACGTTCATATGAAAAGTATGTTTAAAATGATTGAAAGGCATATGTGATATGTTATGAATTGATATTGTACAATGCAATTCCGTTCGTAAATAGGTATTCGATATTATTCATTTTTGGATATTTGAGTTACAAGATATAATTTATCTTTTGATATTTGAAATGCAATTGTTATATTATATGATGAGTCATGCATTTGCATCTGCTTACATCTGCATATATGATGGTTGGAGGTAAGTGCTACATCACTGATCACGATGGGAGTCGGCTTTAGGTCCAATTCTCATTTTGTTCCCTAGAAATGGAATAAGATAGACTAAAAGTAAGTGTCATGCGAAGCTAAATGCTACAACGTGAGAAATTATGATAGGAGCCACCCATAGAATTTGTATGGGCTATCTCTAGAGTCCACTATATTTCTATATGATATGTTCCCTAAAAGGGATGAGGTAGAATGGGGTTGTGTTATATATTAATCATTACCGGAGCCATCTTTAGAGTCCATCTACTGACTAACTGACCAGTTGGTAGTTCATGCATTCATATGAGAGTATTGCATTTGCATACATATGAGAGTATTGCATTTGCATACAATGATATTGATTGCAAATTGAGTATGATACTTTTGATTAAAATGTTATATACGTAGTAATCAAATGTATGAAAACACAGATTTTGATATTATGATTATTGCATGTTTGTTATGTCTCTTCGAATTGACTAGTTGGTAACACTCAGGCTATCGAGCTATATAACTCACTCTATTATTTCTAACATTTTTTATATTCATATAATTCTTGGGGATCATGCGAGGTGATAGTCTTTCAAAAGTTCGTGATAAGATGAGAAGATTTGTATCTCTCGCGTCTTTATATTAGGATGTTGAGAGGATTGATCATGTTTATTATTTATGTCAAAATAAGTTATATTGAAAATAAAATTATTTTATTAAATAAAAAACTTAAGGAGGTTGTGAATGGTCTCCATGGTATAGTTATTCAATAATATTTTTATTCCTTATATGAAAAAGAAATTTATAACTCATTTTTGCAATTTGTGATTTTTTTTCAATGGCATATTGTTTCTTATATTACAAAAAACAAATAAAAAGTACAGCCACTTCTAGCCACTTTATTTGATCACTCGCGAGCTCTGATTTAAATTAAAATTTAAATCGAGGGTCGTGGCAGAGTCAGTGCTAGGATATGCCAAAGAATCACCACTCGCCAGGGGTCAGTTGCAAGGAAGCTCTATCTTTCCTTATTTCGAGAGATGATTTTCTCATTTGAAAGAATACATCTAGACGCTAGTACCTCTCGCCTGAGAGGATACTTTATTCCCCACTATTAAAGGTTAGGTTGCAACTAAGAAGTTAGTGTCGCGGTGTGGCCAAGATGCAGACTCAGTGTACTCCAATGTATCTTTTATTTCTGAAGTTCCCTTATCATCTAAACAATTTTATAATTTAAGCATCGAGCGGGCTCGCTGATAACAACATCTCCGGCCCTAGAGGATGTATTATTCCTCAACGGTCGCATGCATGCTGAGAGGTGGGGTTATGTGTAGGAGATGATGTTGGTCAGTGCCAAGTGAGGTCTAGAGACAGGCTTGGAGCATTTCCTATTTTTTATTGCTAAGATATTTCTTTGATCGGATGGTTTGAGTTTTCGGTGTCGATGACTTTGGCTCGAGAGAGTAATTTATTCCTCAATCATCTCATGTGTGCCAATAGGTAGAGTGACAATTGGGTTATGTCAAAGGAGTCATCAACGATCAATGTCGAGCAAAGCCGAGAGAAAAGCTCGGAGCATTTTTGCATCTTTCTATTATTGTCCTCTTCTGGTTTGAACCTTTTTTGTGTTTTAAGGTGTTGGTGGCCCTCGCCCGAGAGGGTAATTTATCCTTCAATCATCGCATGTCGCATGTGTACCGAGAGATGGGGTGATGGTTGAGTTGTGTCGACAGGGTCTCCAATGACCAATGTCAAGTAGAGCCGAGAGGTTTGCTTGGAGCTTTTTTCTATATTTTTTGTTTCTCTCGATCCGGAGCCAAAGGAATCCATTAGAGAGGGAATCTCACTTATTGGGACTCAATGTAGGCCAAGAGGTTGGCTAAGCTCTTACTTACGACTCTGAATTCCTTTATGTGGGCACATACCCCCATCTAGGTGCTCATCATTTTAGAACATCCCATTATTGCGAGCATGACGGGTACATTCTTTGTGATGCCCCATGTGTATAAGTTCAGAGTGTGTTTTACATTGGTTTAAGAAATAAAAATCTTAAAACTATCGCCCTAAGCCCTAGTGCTTAATTACTTTGATATTTGTCCACGTCTTATTTCCGATTACTCATCTTATCTTATGCTTAATAATAAAAATTCCTAAAATTTAGTGTAGCTTACTATATTTAGTTTAGTGACACTCCATATTCAAGTACTTCCTTAGACTTGGCTTTTCATTCAAAATTATTTTCATCAAGTGTGAACTTTCTTAAGTACTTCATGTGCTTGTCGTCTCGTCGTGTATGCTAAGAATTTTATAAGTTTTACAACCTCGTGGAATTCTTTACCAAGTGGAGGCATGTTCACAAGTGGGGACATCTCATGACTTCAGGACAATTTGTCCCTTAGTTACTAGTTTCCTGTTGGAATTATGTTTTCTATAGTATTTCACGCTGAAACTCAACATCATCTAACATGACTCAAGCACTTTATCTTGCATGGCTCAAATTAATTATCCATCCTCACCAACCAACTTCGATGACTACAAATTTTCAGTTACGCGTAATGGTTTCAATAATAAAACTTACGGTCTACCCGGCCTAAGTTGTGAATATATGTAACGAATAGGTGGGTATTCCATGCATACTTCCGGTCAAAACGGCAATCATAGTGATGATTTAGGAAAAAACATTAGCTGGGTATAGTAAATTCATTGAGCTTCGTGTACATGAGACACCAAGCCTCCAAAATCTTATTCGCGTTCAATGGAACCCCCTCCTCCTTTCTAAGTAAATTGAATTCGGATGGGTCCCATATAGAACCACATGAGCAAAGGGGGAGCTGGCTTTCTTATTAAAGATTATAATGGCATGTTTTAAATTTGTCATCAGCTTGGATTTTCCAATGTCGCAATGGGATGATAGTGCACTTGATTTTCAACAAATCCGCTTATCCACGGAGGCTGTGAAACATCATGCAATGCATTCACTATGTAGTTAGTAATTTTGTAAACTGGACTCTTAAGCATAGAGACAGAGAGGTTAACCAAGTGACAAATTGTAACGTCTGCAAATTCAACATAAGGAAATCACATTAAAGAATTTGGAAATCAATGCAATTAATGAAGAAATCAGAATTTGAAACGAATTCAAAAAAAAGGAAAGGGAGAAAGAGGAAACGGCCGACCAAGAGAGGGATTCCCTCCCCTAATTGCGCCCCACGATCGGCCAGGCCGGCCGATGCTATAAAAAGGACGAAGAGGAGCGCCCTTGCGCCCCCTTAGAACCCTGGCCGACCGTCTCTTCTTCTTCTCCCTCTCGTCCGACGAACGACGTGCACCGAAGACGCACGACACAGAGCAGGACGAGGACGGCGAACGGCAAATGACTCGACGTCTCTTCACACGCTGTGACCTCCTTCGACGTTCGTGAGGACCGGGCGCACCCTTCCGTCACTCAAGGACGATCGGTGAACGGAAAATAGATCGCCGGTGAACTCCCCAACGACCAAAGCGAAGGTACCTTAGAATTAAATCCCCTAGATGAAAAAATATAGATCTAATGTTGCGCATAAAGTCGTCATAATAATCATGAATGTCGTAGATGTATTTTTTATATTGTGATATGCTCGCTTCGACGACCGGAAGGTCGCCGGAGATGGAGAAGGGCGCAATTTTTGCGCGATAGAACCCGGCCCGCGTCACCCGGCTCGAGTCTTACTAAGTCGGATCGGCCCGAGTTCTCCTCAACCCGGCCCGGGTTCTGTCGGCCAGAAAAACGGACTTTTCCGTTGAGTCCAATCTTTCAGAAGTCATGTCCCATTTTTCATCAAAATCATTGAAATCTTATCTAAGACTCTAAAGACTACAATGAACCTTATCTTATCTTAAGGAGGATCCAACTCATTAAAAGAAAGGAATTTCTTCATTTTCTGATTTTGCACTTCGTCAAAGATAATTAAAGACAAGTAAAGATAAAGATGTGGGATTGCTATGTGCCGCCCCAAAGTATGGAACAAAGATCAGAGTATAGTACAGAGAGGGACAGGTAGTTAGCTGGGGAGACAGCGAAGCTACTGGTCTTCGATGACCACTGTTCCTGAGATTTCAAGTCCTCTCCCACTTGTATCTCGAAGAAGGGTGATGCAATGGTCACACTCCTTCCCAGAGAATATAATATTGAGCCAGAGGGACATGTAGTTAACTAAGGAGATAGTGAACCTATAGGTTCTTAAATGATCACTGTTCCTGAGGTGTAGGTTCTCTCCCACCTATATTTCGAATTGGGTGATGCATTAACACACTTCCCTTTCCATTTTTTGGCTTATTGGCTTTACAGATTCAGAGAGGCGCATCTGGCATCCCAAATCTAATAAAGTCGAGCTCGCATAGGACAACCAACTTTAAGGATATCATAGTAATGTAAAAGACATAGTGCAACTCACAGCAAAGCAAATACAAAGTAAAGTATAGTATAGTATGGCATAGAACATGGTATAGTGATCACTAGCTGATCACTATAAGTTTCTAGTCCATTTTAGATGCATTTCATTCATATCGAGCCCCATTTTTGTCTACCTTTTGGCCAATTATGCTTGGAATGCATAGATTGTGATAACTAGTTGATCTTCCTCACTTTATACTTAATTCCATGTGCATAAAGGTTCTGAAATGTCAAAATCCATAAATATTTAAATTCTATACCAAGTTATCATTTTTAGAACAAGTTATCACTCCTATATATCAAGTTATCATTATTTTGAGTGAACTGATTTTCAATGATTTTCTTGCCCTAAATCCATTGTTATCATGTATGAATCATATTTGGATGGTCATATCTCAACTTATGCAAAGTTTTAAGTCCATTTGAACAAGTTATCATTTTTCCTTTGCCAAGTTATCGTTAAAGGGCAATTCTGTCATTTCGACATGCAAAACTATTAATTCTTCATAAAGGCCTTAGGAATTCATTATATTGTTGTCATAACTCATTGCTGTTCAAATTTGATCACATTTGGATAACCACAACAAAAGTTATGACAAGTTATTATTTTTAAGGCAAACAAGTTATCGTTTTGGCACCTAAGTTATCATTTCTATGAAATCATATTCATATTTGCTTTCTGACTTCACTCACTTGCCACCCTAATCCATTTGATGCTTCTAATGCCTTGAACCACTTGTAGTTGGATAAATTTCATGATTAGTGCAAATTTATCATTTTCGGATTTTAAAACTATCAATTTTTCATATTGGTTTTCATTCCTGCATAACACCTAATCCCATTTAATTTTTGAGCTGGCAACTATCATTATCCTAATCCTTATTTGTTAAAATCTCATTTAAGGATCTTGATGCTTGCTGTTTTGGGTTTTGTAGCAGGGAAAGCAAGTTGGAAAAAGCTGGAAAAAAGGTGGGGGGGACCACTCCTTTGCTGTCCTAAAACTGCTACAGTCAGCTGGAATGCAGGGACCATTGGACACATGGCACTATCAGGGATTCAAATAACATTCTAACCTGCATCCAAGGGTGGACATAAGACATAAAAGCTGAATTTTCTGGAGGAAGAAGGGAGGCTGGCCATTGTAGGGTTTGGAGGAAGGTTTTCTGCAGCAAGGAGCAAGGGTTTGAAGCTGGATTGCTGGGCTGCTAGAATTTTGGCCGAGAAGCTCCAAACCAGGATGCTTCATACATGTTCTTCAATCCAATTTGTATCTAAGTTTGTGATTATGAGGAGCTAATCTCCAAGTCTCTTAGGATAGGCTAGTAGTCTAGGTTAATTTGGATGGATATGGACAGAAATTAATCCCAAATTGTTATCAATTCTGATTTTTAGATTTTTGCATTGAAATGAATCTATTCTTATCATTGTTAAGTCCTACTTGTATCTACAATTGAGAAATTGTCATTTGATCTAACCTTTGTTCAGATATGAATTAAGAATCAGTGATAAGTTTCTGGATTCCATTTCTGAAATCTGATTTCTACATTCTGATTTCCTGCATTGAACTCAATACTGAATTTCTGATTTCTGCAATGTCATGGGTCTGTTCTTGCCATTGTTAGGTCCCATTTATAATCTATAACTGAGAAATTATCATTTGATCTAGCCCTTATTCAGAAATGAATTAGGAATCAATGCCAAGTTTCTGGATTCCATTTCTGAAATCTGATTTCTAATTTTCTGAACTTCCTGAATCTGATTTATTTGATTTCTTTGAATCTGTTTGTCAATTGGGATTTGATTAATTGAGTAACTGAGAGGTTGATATTGGTCTAAGTCTTGTTCAAAAATGAATCAAGATACTTTGGCATTTTATGATTCAAACCTGTCCTCCAATTCTGATTTCTGAAATTATATTCCTGAAATCTCTGAAATTTATTGGAATCTGATTTGCTAATTGAATCTCCAATTTCATTCAATCACTGAAAGGTGAAACCTAATGATTTCTTGTTGTCCAGAGATGGATTAATAAGCACTTAGCAAATCCAGAATTCCAGTGAGAAGCATTGCTGATTTTCTTGCTGTTTTCCCAATCTGATTTCTGAAATTATTTTGCTGAATTCTAATTTCTAATTTCTTGGGAATCTGATTGTCATTGTTAAGCCCTGCTTAATCCACTATTGAGATATGGTTTTTAGGCCTTCCTTGAGATTCATATATGAGCCAAGGAGCAATGACAATTGATGATTTCCCAAACTTGTATTAGGTGTTGATTTCTATCCAATTCATTAATGGAAATGTAGATTTTATTTGAATTTGCAGTTGAGAAGCTGATTTTAAATTCTCTTGTAGTTTAGAGATAAACCAAGGAGCATTTGCATTAATAGTAGATTAATTTCATCCATGTTTAGTTAATTGAAGCATTCCTTTCATTTTCAATGTGCAATCTAGAAGTTATCATTTCAGATTTTATTGAAATTACTCAAAAATCAGCAAGTGCATTGAGTTGAGCCTAATGATAACTTGATTTTCAGTGGGAATTCTCTTCTAATTCAACCTAACTAACAATTATATGATAATATATTGATTAGTTCAGGGCCAATTGAGCTGTGAGAGCAGCTATATCCAAGGTTGAATCATATTTGAGCTTTTAATGATAACTTGATCCAATCCATCCATAATTAATTTAGATGAACTCCAACTCCTAGGAGAACTTTCCTCAGATAATTAAACCATTTTATCTTATAATCTAGCATTTATAATTCAGTTTTGACAGATTTCCAAAACCCCAAAAATAGTTATCATTCTGCACAATTAAAAATCTGTTTTCCAAACTCTTTAAAAATCTATTTTTGCCATTTCAAGTAGGATTAATATAAATTATTTTTAGGTAGTCTAGGACTTCAAATCAATGTGGATACGACATTTAGGGTTACTACAATTGACATGTGCACTGCAGTAAAGAGTGAGTTAGGGGATTGAACAAAAATTCAAAAATTTGACTTTTGAACCAAAAATTAGCAAGTTATTATGAAACCCCCAAATATCACTATCATATAGTAAAGTATGGAACATGGTATGGTAAAGATAATGTAGAGTATTGTAAAGACAAAGTATAATTATAGTATAGAATAGAGTACAGATATTGAAAATGTTAAAGTATTATGTGTGACTCTTTATATGTATGGAAGCCAAAGTATACAATTATTCATCACTGATATATTGTTTCATTGGTCTTCGTTGAATCTTATTTCATCGTCTATGTTTTCTATTGTACTGAACATCTTTGCTCATGGGTATTTGATTCCTCTGCATTGGGATTTTGCAGGTGAGAATCCTAATTGATGAGAGGATGGAGGGCACAGGGCTTGGAGAACGCTGCCCATGACACAATCTATTGCTACAAGCTCTTGAAATATGGATATGTGTTTCCGCATGTTCTCTTCTATTTATAGACATCATGTTCTTCCGCATATTGAACATTTCCTTTTGGTGAACTTATTAAGTTGTGATTTGCTCCGCTTTGTTACAGTCGCATTAACTATCAATGTCTTTTGACATTCCACCGTTTGAACTTCCGCATTAAAGTATTGTATTATATTTTCTTATTATATTGATGCCACGTGTGCACTTTGTTAAACGATCATGGTCAATAGTATAATAGGCAGTGTAGCGCTCCCGTGATCAACCTGACTGCCTACGTAGCAGAAGGGGTGATTTTGGGGGTGTTACACAAATTATTTAACCAAATTAGGTCGCTCTTGTGTGAGTGGCACTCTTTAAGTAGATCTCCGGGTTTCCTACGATGTTTATAACAGGACGTATTAGGCATTTATCATAATAGATAATATATTTGCATTTTATCAAAATTCATCATCCTGTCATGTGACAATTGAGCTTCTCCTGCGCCAGTTAGCTACTATTTATCTTTGTTCATTGGGCTTTCACATATCCGTAAAGAAATAATAAGAATAAACTAAGAGCCCATCAATAACTAATATCATAAAAGTGCATAAGCTAACATAACTAGTTCCCAGATGGTTCTCTGATGTAGCAATGACTAATAAAAGAAAATTAATAACAATCTAATAAAGTTCTAACTCATGTGCAGCTTTAACACCAACACAAACCGCTTCAATTGCCCACATCTCCTTCCTTCTCGATTCAATTATATATGAAATTCAAACACAGAATATTCATGAGTATAAAAATACTTAGTACATAAAATAATATAAATAGATAAGAAAATCTAATGCAAATAGATAAGTTTTCAATATGATAAAACAATTTTATCAATTCCATTTTATTCTTTTTTTTCTCTTTTCAATTCGGTTCGATTCAATTCTTTTTTTTTTTCTGTTCTTTCACTATAGCTTTTAGTTTAAACAATTCCTAAGACATCTATATGTGTTGTCCTAATACGAGCTCGACATATTTATTATGGGCATTTATTACACATTCATATAAGGTCAAGGTGGATCAAATCAAAACCAAAAGTAAGACAATGATGGGTCCAATAAAGAGGTGTGGGGCTATTAATACTTGCAATTATGATGAGAATGGTGGGGCTATTAATAATCACCTTCACTTTTTCTGTTCGATTCAATTTGGTGACAACCAATACCAAGAACCTCCCTTTTACATCTTTTACTTACTGTTATGTTAACAAATATTAATACAAGGGTAGAATAGTCATTTTACAACATAGCAATTCAAAAACAAATTAAAACTTTCTCTATTCTAGAAATCCATGTCGAGTTTCGTCTTGACTCGATTCGCACTTGCTGAGACTAGGGTCGAGTTCTCAATGTCACGTTCTCTTCTTTTTTTCTTGGCAGAACTAGGGCCGAGTTGTGGCTGGGGACGTGATGACGTGTGATTACCCGGGCCAAGTACGAACTCAACGCGGGCTTGATCATCGAAAAGGGATCTGAACGCACGAACTCAATCGCGGTGCAGACCAAGTCGGCCTATCGTAAACCCGGACTGGGTTCCCACCGAATCCAGGTTGGATTCAAAGCAAAGCTGCGTGGGGTATCAACTTACAAATGAACCCAAGCTGTGCTCATATCTACGCAGGCCAAATTTCGGCTACCGAAACTCCCATGGTATTTTTTTAAGACTTTGGTCTATAATAACTTTCGGTACTCGACTTTCTTCAGCATAAAAACTATATAAAATTATTCATATGATATAGTAGAACATATACCGACCATAATTCATCCATCGCCTTAACTATTTCGTTTAGAAATTATATCCAAAAGTGAATCCAAAATTTTACATACCTTAATCATTTCAAACTATCTAAAACCCAAAACTTTGAATGACTTTTTCAACAATCGTGCTCTTTCGATGATGCCTCTAGTGTTCTTGGACAGAGCCATCAACCACAAGTATACTTATAACTTAAACTCATAAACTAATTAAAAATTATCTTTTCCTATCTCTTATCTAATAACACTTTTATTCTCATTAAAACTTTTCTTATTTTATCTTTTCCTCTTCTATTATCTCTTACCCAAGTATAATTTTATTTTCTTTCAAATTTTAACTTCTTTTAACGAATCCTAAATTTTATTTTTATTTTAATTACGAAAATCACTTTGTAATTAAAATATTTCGAAGGATAATATATTTGCTTTTTGAAAAAATTCCACCCATTTTCAGTGAAGAGTGATGATTCAGCTGGCTCCGGGCCTAGTGCTTGCTAATGCTATCTATATACGGGGTGACACGTTCGCGTCAGCATGCCACAAGGGCTGCGGACGCCGGGCTATGCCAGTCAAATCCATCATCCGTTCCGCACAAACTGACCGTGGCGCGGACCCAAGAATCCCCACCGCCACGACCGAACTATTTCGTCTTTTTTTTTTTTCATCTTTTACAAAGCATCTCCCAGAGTCGCGCCGCCACAGCCGATCCTGCTTTTTGTTTCTTTTTTCTGTCGTGCTGCGAGGTATGTCCATCTTTATTTCAAACACCAAAATGTATTTTTTTTAACATGAAAAAACAAACATCATAATTCCCCAGTACTTTAAATTGTGCATTTCCAAACGCCAAATCAAGAGTCGCTACTGGATCTTGATCAAAATATTCTCTGTCATCACACCATTCTTATTGACCAAGTAGCGAGTTTGATGTGTATTTTTTTCCTCAGTTTTATCAAAAAAGATTATTATTATTATTATTATTATTATTATTATTATTATTATTATTATTATTATTATTATTATTATTATTATTATTAGTAGAAAAAGGATGGGAATCAATGTTGCATATAGATGTTTTCACACCCCCTGCACTCTTTGAACTGGGGTATCTTCCCACTATGTTGAGTGGGGGACTACATCAAGACCTCATTTTTACCTATTGCGCAGGACAAACTCGTCTACGGTGACGCCACCTCGTTCGGGTTGTAGACTTTTCCTATAATATTTTGATCCCCGCGAGAGATTGATGCGTTGCCTCTTTTTTGCTGGAATCTGATCGATGGAACATTCTGTAAATCCTCGTCTCACGAACCTGTGACAGTTTATTCATATGTTAGTACCAAGTCTAAATACTTTATGGGTCTATAAAAGTCTATCGGTGAATCGAATATTTTCTTTCAAAAGAAAACAAGAGAAGATCATCTTTTTTTTTCGGCAAGGAGAAGGATCATATTTTAAAAAAAGAATTGAATATTATACAACATATCTGTCCTTACCCTTCCAACTTTTGATATGCCATAGTTGTTAAGAACATGGCAAGAAAATGACGTTGAGAGTTGTAATGAGGGATCAATTGGAACCTTGTCCACATACCCAATGCATATTATGCAAACGGGAATGACGAGTTTCAGATACATTCATAAGCAATTTTTTGCTTAATGCATGTCAAGCAAATGGATCACCGCAAGCAAGAAAGAACTTCATTCATATTAGTATTGCTATAATGTTATTCTACTTTAAAGTTTAGAGCTACTGGAATTAACATTAGCGTTGACGTCTAAGTTAATGATTTCATCAGTTCTACCAAGATCCTACTACAGAAATAACTCTATCAGACAAGTTTTAGAGGTTCTTGACAATTTCCTCAAAAATCTCTATTTGCTCTTCATTTTGAAACCTAACGATTGCCAACTTCGAATGGGAGTTAAATAATGTATTTATATACTATGAAAAGACAATATTTTGTATCTGTAATGTGGCCACACAAGCCATAAGTCAATAAGATGTACGTTGACCTATGGGATTTGCACGGTCACAATAACAAAAAAGTTTGTGAAATAAATTTGTAGGACATACCAGTCAGCAGCACGAGTTGTAAGGAGGAAAACTGTCTCTAGTCCAAGGGATGATGCCTTCTTTTCTACATAATCTGCAGATTAAACATTCCAATCAAGCACATTTCATTTTTAATTCTAAAAAAACTTAATGCATGGATTTATGGATAAACCTCTCGTCGTTGATGGATGAGCATCAACCACAAGAATGGTAGTGAACTTAAAAACAGTTTTTTGTAGGAGCAAAAGGATAACCACCAGAGTTGTGGTTGTCATCCACATATATAGTTATAAAATGAGAATCATGTACAAATGTGTGCTCTCATAAAAAGAGAGGCCACTAAACTCCACTCCCGAAGAACAAAAGAAATACAACAACAACAACAACAACAAAGCCTTATCCTACTAGGTGGGGTCGGCTACATGGATCATACGACGTCATTCCGCTCTATTAGTAACCAAACCTTTCGGTATATTATTCACCAATAGATCTTGCTCTATTAATGTGGCGTACAATACTCTCAACTTGACATTGCTCCCAAAAAGAAGACCCGATTACAATAAACCAAAAGGACAAGCTCTCGTGATACTCTGCCGCCAAACCTCTCGTGATACTGGGTGCTCAAAAATTGGAGTGGTGTCCTCCCCCTCAGTTGCTTAAGACACGTGATGTGTTAGAATGAGTTGGCCACCCAATATTCTCTAGTGAAAAGCTTGTCGAGCCCCCAAATGACCTGTCTGGCACAATGATCCTCCCCAGCCACAAGGAGAGCCCAGTCGGCACAGCAAAGAACCCGCATGATCATAGATAAACGGTGTCGCTCCCTCAGGGAGTCAGATCCCTGCTCATGGCCGAACTCCTCCTATGACCAGTGCACGAATGTGCTCGCAGCAGCTGAAGTGGCCCCAGTGCAGTATAGTCTGTCGCCGGGGGTGTCTGCAAATATCACGGGACCCGGAGGCTGCTGCCACCAAGGCACCCTCGTCGTCAAGTCTTTCGACAAGGAGATAGTTGTCCCGAGTTGACTGCTTGTTAAATTTGATGTGCTGCCCAATTTTCCTAAAAGCTTAAGCCGTTACGAAGAGCAACATCCATGATTTTATATTCTTAACATTCCTTCTCACGTGTGGGCTGCTGATAATTTTTTGTCTAGCCCAAGCCTAACACGTGGACGACTATGGGAGGAAAATACTTTTTAATAAAAACTTAACGAGATTCGAACACTTGACCTTTGGCTCTGACCATGTTAAATTTGATATGCTACCCAATTTTCCTAAAAGCTTAAGCCGTTAGGAAAAGCAACATCTATGATTTTATATTCTTAACACTACTCATCGGCGAGTCCGTCTCATGGTGACAACATAGTGGAGTTGTTGGGTGTCAGCGGTAACCGCCGGGGGGCATCGGTGAGTATCACGGAACCCGGCAGCCGCTACCACCAAGGCGATCTCGTCATGTCTTCTAGCGAGAAGACAGTTGCCCTGGGCCGACTGCTCGTCATCGGTGGTTCCGTCTCGTGTTCACGACGGAGTGGGACAGCTGGACGCCAGCTGCGCGGGGTTGATTCAGGAGTGGGTGGCGTCGTCGTAGATGGCGAAGGAAGGTGGTTGCTGGAGAGGAGGTGAAGAGCGAGAGTCAAGCCTTGAGCAGCAGTTGAGGTCAGGTTGGGCAGGTTGAGGCGTGTCTGATGAGGGGACGACAACTGGCTATGTGGGCTTGGAAGGATTGGGGACGCTGGAGAGGACATTGACACTGGCGGTGGGGGCGGAATGAGATAGTTTAGGTCGGGGGCGGTGGCGGCCAGAGGCAGCGGCAGGTGGGGTGATGACGCCAGGAGAGGAGGCAGTGGAGCAATATGAGAGTTGGGCTGGTGAGATGGGTGGGGTGCGATCAGCTAGAAGGGGCAGGGATCAGGTTCGGCATGGGCAAAGAATGGGTGACTTGCGGTGCTGGTTGGGCCGAGGCTGGTTGGGTTGAGCTGCAAGATGAGGGCTGGGTTTGGCCCGGGTGTATGACCAGCTTGGCTGCAAGCTAGAGTGCTAGGTTAGAGACAACTGTTCCTGACATGGAGGGGATTTGAATTCCCCAGTAAGCAACTGGTGGGGGGTCGACACCTGTCCATGTACGTGCCGCTTGCACAGTCTGAAGTACGGAACCCACAGACGCCCGCGGAGGAGATGCCGGGGGCCAGCGACCACGTTCGCCCATGAAGAAGCCAACGTCTCCAGATATGCACAAAGACAACTAAGGTAGCAACACACACCTGGAGGAATCCAGCGAGCCTGCAATGGGAATGGCGAGGGAAGTGGCGGTGCCGATGCAGTGGACGACAGCGGAAATAACCTCTGGCCATAGGAGGTGGAGGGGAACCCCCCTGAGTCTGACAGTGCGTTTGATCATCAGCGGCGCAACGCGTGTGCTGTCAGAGATCTGCCATGGCCGTCATACCTCGCGTCCGTCAGGAGGCAGAGAGGAGGGAGTGGCCAGCAGTGCCTCGCGTTGTTGGGGAGAACCAGGGACGATTAGCCACAGGTTCTGTGCAAAACGACTGAAATGGAAGGGGTTTGTTGCGCAGAGGCCGATGATGATCGCCGACTATAGCCTGGCCAGGCCCGGCGCTGTCCCAGATGGCTCGCCCACAAGAGATCCATGAAGTTAACATTCTGCTGCAGCTCCATCGACCAGGGATGTTGATGACTGGGCCATTCGCAGTGCCTTCTTCAGAGGGGGAAACCATGGCTGGAGCCCGCGGCAAGGAGGAGGCCGCTGGCAGCAGCTGGGGGCAGGCATCTCTGTGGAGTCCAGCTCCTATGCAGCGTAGACAACGAAGAGGGTCAGTACACGGGCGGGCGAAGTGACCATCCTCGAGGCATTTGAAGCAATGAACCACCACGTGGTTTCCAGCGGAACGCCGCCACCGGGTGGAGATCAGCGGTCACGCGTATGCTGCCCATCCCTCACCTAGCGGGTTGCCGGCATAGCGACAAAGGGGGGAAAGCTGAGCAGGAGACAGGGGTGATGGGGTGCAGGAGATGAACTTTGAAGCGGCCAGAGTACAGCAGGTGGCACGGCGAAGTGTAGCAGGAAACGCAAGGCAGAGACAACAAAAAAAAAGCAGATCGCCGGCAGCGGTGGCATCACCAGAGGGGGTCGCCGGCGATGATAGTGGCAACCCCGAGGTGGGTAGCCTTTCTGCCTGAAGGTAGGTCACGGGTGCCCTAGGCACTGTAGCGCACTATAGCGCTCTGTAGCAGGATCGTGGACACTTCCCTCCATGTGGACTCCTGAGGAGTACCTGGGGCTCCCACTCCTAGATCGCCATGTCAACTCCTGAGGATGGAACCCTATTTGTGGTGCGTATGGGGCATCCCCACATAGTAGCTTCAAAATAGCTAAAGGCAATGATAAGTGGATCAAGTAGAACTCAAGTTAACATGAATTTGACTGCAGAATATTTTGAATATATAACAGGACTGTAACCTAATAAAAAGGCGCACGCGTCTTAACAGGAAACGTGAAAACATTTGCAGAAAAGATATCCAAATGGAAGCATGAAGGGAACACGCTTTTAACTTTGCTTCAGGTTCTAACAGCCAAACCCTGGAAGTAGTAACATAAGAGGATAGGTCCAAGATTCCTTTTGTTAGTTTAAATATCTCTTAATAAAATAACATGGTAAATATTGCTTGATAATATGCACATTCCATTGAATAAAAAACATGTATATTATTCTATTTTATCTTCGTCTAATTTCTCCAGCTTGAAAGAAATAAATTATCTAAGCAGAAGGCTGATTGGCTCTCCACAGAAATCGAACACATGAATCATGTTTTTCATGAAGAAAATAGGAACTATTGGCAGAGGGGACAGGGTGGTGAGGGGATGCAGGAAGGTTTCTTGAAAAATATTAACTACTTTAAATCACAGAAGCATACCTAGCAACTTGTCCCCCTGCCCAAGCCCCCTGCATTCTGGTGACACAGCAATAGCTGCAACCTCGCCACATTTTTCCTCAAAGAATGGAATAAGGGCAGCACAAGCAATAATTGAACCATCTCTTTCAACAACTGTAAATGACTCCAACTGTTGGAGAAGCTGAGAACAACATAACGTTATAACTTATAAACATTGGTTTGTTGCTTATAAACAGTGTATAATTTTATTCAATGGTATTTAAATTTGTATGGCAGAATTGACAATGAAATAAATTAACCTCCTCATTAGTTCTGCGGACCAGTGTTCCAGATTCTTCCAATGGCTGAATAACCTTCCTTATACCTGGAATATCTGCTGCTCTAGCTGATCGTGTCCCCTCATAAACATCACTGAGAATATAGTTCAAGCAACAAAAATGTTGATAATCGTGAAAGAGCTACATTGTTAAATAGCTAAAGAAATATACTTACAAGGAGAACTTTTTCATGCAAAAGAAAATATGAATTTCCCATTGTATGTGGATATTATATAAGTCCCTTTAATCAGTAATATGCAACTGAATAAACAAAGGGAAACATCACCCTCTCCAGCACTAACGAGTCAGATCTAACTCTCTGGAGGCAAATAAACTCCTTAGGTTTCTTTTATCTTTCCTCTTTCATTTGAAAGTGATCCGACCAAGTTTGATGCACAGTTTTCTTTTCTCTTTTGAACGGGAGTTTGATGCACAGTTTTGTATGTGTTTCATGCACTGGTAGTTAAATTCCTTCCTCAAACAATATAACTACATTTAATAAGGAAAAAAGGAGGATGAAAGAAAAATAATCAATTTGAAAAATTCATATGGGTTTGAGTCACAATGATTAACCCTGACATCTACAGCACATCAAAATTAACAACATGATTGAAAGAAATTAATTTAGTAGAATTCTTTTTGGTTAAAACTTACAAGAAACATTTATCTTATGCATTTGAGAAAATAAACATGCAAATGGTAAGATAATACAACAAGATCAGCATGATAGTTATTTTACCTAGCCACCATTGTCCCGACCCCATCCCTTGTAAATAATTCTAGCAACAATGACCCACCCAAAGTACCATCAATTATATGAACTCTCTGGACTCCGCCCTGAAATGCACACAACAACTAAGCTGAACAGAGAGCATTGAAGCTAAGAAACTCACTTGCCAGCTGAAAACTAAGCTAATAACCAAAAGTACTAGTGCACTATACATGGATCACCACCACAAGTAGCGCATGACTCATCCTCCTTCAAAAACTTCATGGATATGATAAAAAGGACATTCCAAGTCTACATATATTAAAGGTATCTTTCAAAGTCTTTCACAGGGGAGCAGAAAGTGATAATCAATATGTCTTTCTGTTTTGAAGGGGACCTAAATAACAATATTTACTACACTATAAAATAAAACCTTAGATTTTGAAGCCTCCACAAAGGTTAAGTAGATTAAAAAAACATTGGCAATATATGGACCAAACATTTCTTTACACAGAGATGTGGACGTGCAGAATTGTATATCCAAATTGAAGAAAAATCTTGTTAGTGGAAGCTCTTTTCTTTAGAGAGATAGTTAACAGAAACTTACTCTGCACACATATGCCGCCGCAGCCAATTCTGAAAAGTAACCATTTAACCTACTGAACCGTTCTTCACCTCCAATAGCAAATCCCTGCTCATCAAACCATAGACCATTTCCGTTGTCAAATCCAAGGCCATTCTGAAATGTCATATTATGACTCCCACTGTGGCCCTGCTCGTTCCAAACTAGATTGCTATCTTCATTCGGCTCGAAAGAAACTGTAGAACAGAATTCTCTTTCACCAATAACCTTTACATAGTTAGCAGCTATTTCGCTCTTCTTAGCTTGTCCCCTTATCAGTTTATCAGCATCTTGAAGGGACAGAAAACGAATAGGACGCTCCTGCTCATCAACAATCTGGCCATCTGTGATGCAAATCAATTTGTCAGCCTTAATAGCTGATGCACAAGCAGTAGCGACCTCATAAGTGCTGCACACATGAAGCACGAGTTAGCAAAATTGTTGGGCGCATTTTACTTTAGCAATTGGACAAAATTACATAAACTTAGTTGCAAATTCTTGATGTCCGAGGATATTTGCATAGCTTATTTGGTCAATTGAAGTTATAGATTTGGGAGTGATTTTTTTTCTTTTAAGCTGGGGCTAGTTTATTTCCATTTTTGTAAAATATTTTCTCAATACTAATCAGTAATCAAACTCCGCCTATATTTTATATCCGGTCCCAAGCCCGGATAAAGGAGGAGGGTTGTGTTAGGCCCCGACAGCCAGCATAAAATCCTGTCGAATCTTATGAACATGGATAATTGGCGTCGTATGATCCATGTAGCCGACCCCACCTAGTGGGAAAAGGCTTTGTTGTTGTACTAATCAGTAATCACCAGTAGCATGAGAACAGTGACAGAATAGTTCTGTCATATACCTCATCATTAATTGCTGAAATGTACCAATCATGCACTGGAAGGAATAACTATACATTTGAAACAAATAACGCCAGTCTTTTATTCCTTCAGTTAAATTTCATCACAAGAAAAAAATCGTAAGAAATGTATAGGACTATAGGACTCTGTTTGCCGTCCTTAATGACCAAATGATATTCTACCTACAAGCTTTACTCAAGGCATGGAGCTTGCATACGTAGCTGCCATCTTGCATTTTACCTATTTTACTCTCCTGCTTTAGTTTCCTGTGACCTGATGCATTACCTTCCTTAAACTAATGAAGCTGGATGATCACAAAATTATTGGTCATCCTTTTTGCACTAAAAAAAGCCTCTAGTATGTTACGATATATTGCTGTCATATTCAACTTTGAAAGAGAAAATAATTGAACATCAAAAATTGTGAAGAAAGAATATATCCTTTTCTAAAAGCGGGATAGCATACTTGCAGTTCAAGACTTCTCCACTGCTAGAATAACCCAGATTGCTCACTATGACTATACAATCTTTATCAAGGCGTTCTCTTATACGAGAAACATCTATTCTTTTCACCTCACCTGTTGACCCGAAATCAATTCCATCAACAACACCTCTTCGCTGCCATAAGAGGAGATGGAATCATTTGCAACAAAAAAATATCAATACAGATTTCAAGGAAATGGATATTAAAGGATCTACATAAGAAAATAATAATATATCTGCGAGTAGTCAGCAAAATGGCAATAATGCTTATGCTACAAGCAGCTAGAAAAGGGCTTCCAGAGATTATTGGTGAGCACCTTTCTAAATGAAGATTATATTAAATGGACTTTGGAATATTTAATGGAAGCAACTGGTTAGAGAAAACAAAAAATTAACATCCACCTAGAACTTCAAGCACAAAGAAAATTCATATAACCCATTGGAAACTTTTTTTCTTTCATTCAATTCAAGCTGCTAAAGTATGACAAGAATTTCTAAAAATAGCTTTTTTTAAGTACTTCTAAAATAGTTAGCTGGAATTTATTTCTAATGTGATGGAAGAAATTATTACAAGATGTTCTAACCTCCATTGACTTGAAAAACTGTAGACAATATGAATAAGATAATCATAAACATCAACATATATATATATATGTATGTATATCTTTGTAGGCATAGAAATATTATGGTACAAAGTTAGGTTCAGATTATTGGCATCATTGCATTTTTAGATCAACACGATATTATTCCAATGATCTATATATGTTACTATTGTTTTCTCAAAAAAACATACGTTACTATTGTAACACCTATCTAATCTACACAACGTACGAAGCAAATAATAACAGAATGTTCCTTTGAAGAATCGAAAGAACAAAAAGGAAAGAAGCATTCATACAATTTACCTTAGCTGCCAGGAAATTACCGCTTGCCACACTAACACCAAGATCATGCCAACGACTATTATCACCATGTCGACGGAGATTTAATATAGGAGGCCCAGGAGAAAGCTTTGCTTCCATCTTTACACGAATTCTTCCAGCTGCTTCCATCGCAGCCTCTAGTGATTCAGAATCAGTAATTCGATACCGACCAGCATACTTCCCCTTACTTCCTGAAAAAAAGCATTTTTGGTATAGGAACATCTTTTTCTGAACAGTATAGGCTTGAAAAACTTTTTTCTTCTCAAAAAGAAGATGCACAAATGAAAAACGTAGATAGATCATAAAAGAAATTGGCTTGGGATGATAAGCATAAGTGAAAGAATATGCATGTGATGTAAAATGAAATGTTTAATAACAGTCTTCATATGGTCACGAATCCAAAGAAAGATAAGGTAAACATGAAAGTATACAGTTATAATTCAGAACACATGAGGTAACAGTTTGCGGATGAAGAAAACCTAAAACTATCTTTCGATGGAAAAGAGAAATAATGTGGAGAACAATTCACCTCTCTCTGCCAAGAGCTTATCAATTTGGACATGGGTTCCAGGGGCGAGGACAAATTTGATTCCCAAACCATGGAGAAGCGAAATGTCCTGAATAAGAAGCAACCACATAACACCGATGTGCCAGAATAAATAGCTTTCAACTCTTCTTCAGAACTATTTAACGACGCACTCTATGACAAATTGCCTAAATGGCAATGTTCTGATCATTTCAATTCTTAAATATATTCATTGTTGGACATTGTAAAAGGCCTTTCTGTGATACGAAGGAAAACTTGCAGCAGCATTCTTTCGAACTAGTTCTATGATCATAAATTCGTACGCTACGAACACAGAGTATAAAATTACGAGTTACTAATTACACTACACTCCTCTTTATCGTCATTCTATGATTCCACATTTCACACAAACTAAAAAGATAAGGTTGAACTTATATCTACTAGAACGAACCAAGGTCCAAGAATCAATACCTGAAGAATGCTATCCAAGTGCGGGCCGGCCACGACCTCCCCGGAGATCACCACCACGAACGTGCTCCCCCTGTGGCCCCTTATGTACGGCCACGCTTGGCGGAACCACCGGACGAACCGCTCCTCCTCCACTTCGAGGCCGCCCCCCGCGGAGCCGTTCCCCGCTAGGGTAGCTAGGCGCGTGCTGCTGGAACCACCGCAACTACTGTTAGCAAGGGAGATCGTTCTCCTCCGGCCGCCAAACGAAGCCTTCGACGAAGACGCCGGGAGCCGAAATATTCTCATCGAATCCCCGGCGGTCCTTTCTGCGGCCGCCCCTCCCCCACCAGCAGCGACGGTTGGTGGTGCGGCGCGCGAAACGGCCGCCATAGGAGAGGAGGGGATCCGCCGGCCGGCGGAGAAGAAGGAGAAACCCTAAGTAGGAGGAGGTGGCGGCAGCGACGACACGAGCGGGAGAAACGCGGCGAAGAGAGGAAGGGAAAGGAAAGGTACGAAAAGGAAGACGACGAAGAGAGATATTTTTGCGTGCGGAGGGTGTTGCCATATGATGCGTATCATATTGGCGGGCAAATACAACGCATCTAAAAGACGATACGGGGGCACGTGTATGCACGCGTGTGCAAGATTAGCACGCGACGGGAACACGTGCGGGGTTAGTTGAGTTAGAGTTGGTAAGGATTTTATTGCAGATTCCACTGTTTTAGTTAGGGAAACAATTCCAGAAATAAATTTCTATTTGTTTTCATTTACCAACTACCATTTTTGTTCATCGATTGATTGCACTTTTTTGCATTAATTTTATTATTATTATTATCATTAGTTATTCACTTGTTACTTCTTTCTATATTTGGAGTAGTTCCAATGCATTCTGATCAATTTGACAATTTCATTGTTTATTTAATTCATAAGATAGAATTGATGCACAGTCATAATCATCTAACTAATAAGTTAAGTAAAATATTTGATGGTAGTCGTCAAATTATCATCATGACCAAACTCCATACATTTTTTTATGGTGCAATAAAAAAATTGAAATATAAAAAAATCCAAACTTCTCTTACTTTTATTTTCAAATTCCTATTGTAGTTGGGTTGTCATTTATTAAAAAAAATATAGCTTATGCTTACCAAATACTGTTCCTCTTGTTTTGTAACCATGTAATTTGTCACTAGCTAGTGATGGTAGTAAAATATTTTGGGTTGGAATACTTTTGCGAATTGAACAGATGGTTGGGAGCAATTTGCAAAAGAATAAAAGAAAAACAAAAGGGAGGCTGTAGGAAAGAATCTAGGTGTGATGTTGAGATGGGTACCTGTTATTGTTCTTCAACAGCAAAATAACAGGAAAAGAATCCAATTATTGTGCCTTCTAAAGCATGAATGTACATCTCTCTCTCCCTCTCTCTCGAATCCAATTATTGTGCCTTCTAAAGCATGAATGTTACATCTCTCTCTCTCTCTCAATTGTACTTTAGGAATCAGTAATTGAGTCCTAAACCTCTCAAGAAAAAGAGGCATATTCGAATTATACTCACTTTAGCAGTGGCAACCAATAATTGAGTCGTGAAAACAATATTAAATTCAGATGATTTTACGGATGTCCCATCTACTCTAGAGCATAAAGTTGTCGGAAGGAAGGATATAACAGATAATGGTCACCATCATGTTGATCTTGGTTTCACTGCACATGGGGTCAACATTCATCATTCATGAACATCTCAAGATAAGCTTCAACACAGAGTCATAAATCATAATCAAATATAAGATTGTGTAAACAGGATGAAGCACTACTTGCAAGTTGTACTTGATATTTTCATTTTGCTATAATGTGATAAGCTAAGTACAAGAGCAAAGATGCAATGCACCTTAAAGATAAGCCCATCATTTGCAGGAGTAGTTTAACCAATATTATAAAAATCATACATTTGCCCAATTAAATAGTTATTTTCTTCTAACTTTTCTTCAATTATATTTCTTTAAATCTAACTTTAAACTACAAGCATACAGATTTTAGTTTTTGAATTTATCTCAAGTTTTTGTCACTTAATTCCTTAATTTTCGTTTGGTATTTTTTGTCATTTTTTTAATAAACGTCATTTTTCCTTACTTTTTCGTGTAAGACAATAATATTAAAAATAAAAGAATATCACAATATCAACACAGTATTTGTAATTACTAAACAGAATTAATAAAACCTTTTTACGCCGATTAACTTTATTTTAAAAGATTTTAGAAGAAACTAGGAGAGGGGTAAAGGTGAATTTCATCGTTATTAAAAAAGAACTTACTAAACTTTTAGATGAGACTAAACGGGATTTCTTAAAGGTATTAATAAAGAACTTATGACTGAATTTTTTTATAAAAAATTAATTAAAAATAATCTAATATATTTTAAATGATATTGTCATGAAATCATATATTAATGTTCGTCTTCTATTTCCTTATTATCATGAAATTATCTGTTAATATTTCCTTACTAACTTTATTAGTATACACGGTGCCCTAGTGCATAAAGCGTATACTATGCGTTTCAAGGATGAATATATATGATATTTCAGACAAAACAATATTTCATATATTAGATCGGTCGTTCCCCTTTGTATTCACGTTATAAAAGTTGTCTAAACCCCTTTTTTGTCTTAATTATTATTATTTTATTCGGCTATGCACGTCAACTAGCGAAAAAAATAATGCTAATTTTCTCGCCGTTAGAAGAAAAAGGAAAGAAAATCCATTGGAAAGTTTGTCAGCACGAAAGAAACTTTTCAGTGCACCGAATGATTCGATCCATCCTAACGTTATTTTTTAATTGATCCAGTGGCAGGAACTCCAGGACAATTTCAACCGATGCATCATCGGACGACCAAAATACTTTCGAACATCCGAAAGTACAACAGACAAAAGACGAACAAACGATTTATTTTTTCGGGTCTCTTCATCAATTCTCCTCATTAATGTGTAACTCACGAAGTCATAATCTCAGGACTTCAATGACCACAAAATCCTCATTCTAATGTCCATAAAGACCCTCTTATTGATGTTGAGACCTCATTTCTTTCTCCTCTCTCATTCGAGTTCTTCATCTTCCTTGTGTTTTTCCTTCAACTGTCTTGACAGAAGATATTGGAGCTACGGCAGTAAGTTCCTCCGGCGCTAGCGATACAGGAGGATGAAGGGGAAGAAATTAGAGCTCCATCTAGTGAGGACGAACCACAAAGTACGACTAAACAGGTGTATTTTTAAGATATGGATCATGGGTTAATTCTAGAGGAATTATGCATGCTTTAAGGATCGATTCGTGGTTAAGATTCATGCTAATCAGAGTAGATCAAGTCTTATGAATTGTAGATACATGATTATCCCTTGAATTTCTTGAGCACGACCGAATGTTATTGCATGTATATGTGGATTGATAATACGTTGATTAGATCATATAGTTTACAACTTAGTTACCTGATGATGTAAAGCATGCCTTTAGATTAGTAGTTTCGTTAACTAAAATAAAGATTGACTAGGAATCATTTTATCCATGAGATAAGAAATTGGCGAAATATGTTATATGAAATAAAATGATATGAACTATATGATTAAGATGAGATTCATGCCTTGATATGTTCTGCTTTGGGCCTAAGTCCGCACGGTTTTCTCACTTATGCATGTGGGACTAATCCAAGGTATGCCTCATACACCCTTCTCCCTTAGGGGAGTCAACGTCCTCGTTCAGTGATTGCACCCCACCATGCACAGAGGATCACGCGGAGTGGCTCTAATATCATATGTAACATTCACCGTCAGCGTGTGATATTGTCCACTTTGGACCTAAGTCCGTACGATTTTCTCAAAACGTGTTACACCTAGTGAAGGACATGTGCGCATATATACCCAGTATCTCTTCTGTGACTTATGCATATAGGACTAATCCAAGACATACCTCATGCACCTTAATGTAATATTCATGATCTAATTCATATTGGATTCTATATTATATGGCTATAATCAATTGAATATATGTGTTGTAGTATATGTTGTAATGTCATGTAGTGATATAATAAGAATTTATAAATTTTAATTAAAGTACTAAAGTATTATTAATAATCATATTATGATAAAGCATATTCTCTTATAGTTAACTATGCATGTGATTTGTTAAGATTGGATTTAAGTCTAATGGACCAATCAAATGTCGCTAAGTGGCATATGAAAAAAATATATGAATGTGTAACAACAATTAATATATAAAATATATGAATAACTTACATGGATTATATTATACTAATTAATATTTAATAATAACTAATAAATATCAACTAGTGATGAAATTAATTATTTTGAATGTCAAATTTTAATTGGATAAAAATTTCAACTCTTGACATGCAAGCTGCCAGCAAGCTAGCAACTTGACACCTCATGCAATTTCAATTCTTGACATGCAAGCTGCTAGCAAGTTAGCAGCTTGACACCTCATGCTTACTCTATTTTTCCAATCGACCTATTCAGATGATAAAAATCTGAAACAAATTCATATGGTCTTATCCTTCTCTCTAGATGACATAAAAAAATTTCAGACCACGACTCCTTTCATGGACTTTGAAGAAAATTCGATAAGGAAGATCATTAAAGGTGAAGATTCTAACCCTAAACTGATGGTGTTCTTCCTAAGATATTCTTTCATATCAACTCTTCCTTAAAAATTATGACATTTAACATGTAGAATAATTTCCGAGTCTAGTTTACATGAGATTTGGAATCATGTCAATAGGAGTTATGAAACAAAAGTTATGCCATCAGGATTAGGGGTCTATCATACTGTTTTATAAAGTTGTTAGTCCAGATTACAAATTAAGCATTAAATTAGATATGTAATCATATAAATTTATATTTAATGGTCCTTAGAGTACAGAAGTTAGCATGTGTTTCCAACTAGAATCATTGGAAAATATTATGTCTACAGAAAGTTATTGATTTATCATTCTACATGAATATGATCCTTTTTATCAGGATGAAGAATATATCAGAACATGAGTCAGGTTGAGAAATTTATTGTGATCGTTATAGGATGATATAATTCATAAAACTTTCTATGGGATATATCTAATAATGTCTAATTTTATAGAAAATTAGAATCACATGAAAAGGTTAGGTGTGAAATGTTAAATTGAACATCACCCTGTCTGCCAATATAAAACATAGCAGAGAACGTTACCTTATTTGTCAAAATTACTGATCATTATTTGTTAAGATAAATCTTAATAATTTTGGGAACGAGACTATAGGATGTCTACTTTTATAGAAAATTTAAAGTACTGAAATATAGAGTCATTTACTAATTGATAGAAATTTTAGAAGCAACGTCACTCAGTCTGTCGGAACCCAAAACTAACACAAAATATAGGTTGAGTATTGATTTTCTTGAGAATAAACCATGTGGAAATAGTATCTCAAACTTTTACTGATTAGTTTTGTAGAATCCATTGTTCATTTAAAATTGGATTCATAAGATTTGATCATGTATAATATAAGATATGAATTTTGTTCCACAAAGCATGCAATCTGCCAAAACGAAAAGATGTGCATACTTAATAGGGTTATATTATTGGGATTGCATGTGTTAAAAGTATTAATACCATTCAACTTAAGGAGAATATATGATTATTAAAGTACTATGTGATAGGTGTTTATGTTGATTCCATGTCTAAATAATATTATGAACATATATTATGGTTATAAGAAGGAATTCTAAGATAAGTAAAAAAAAGAGGATGATCCATTGGCTTACCGTGTAAGAATTTAAAGGGAGCAAGCTAAAGAAAAGGTATGTAGGGTGGATCCATATGCTTTGATTGTATTCTTTGTTTATAAGTTTTAGTCATGATATATGCAACATGAAATTTTATGCATCATCGTGAATTCATAAGAAATGTTAAAAGTGAACACTTGTGCAAAGGTTATGTGATATTTTATTTCATATGATAATTATGAAATTGTTGTATGAGTATAAACAATGTATGAAAAATGAATTGATATGGTATAGACATGAGTAAGTTCTTATTCCTAAAATGTCAATATTACCTGTAATTACATCATTATATGATTATTGCTATTAAGACAATGATATATGATATGATATGACATGATACTATGTGATATAATATGATATGGCATGACAAGATGCAAAATGATAGAAAATGACATGACATGATATGTTATAAGACGACATGATACGATATGATATAATATAATATGATATGTCATGACATGATATGACAGAAAAGGACACGACATGACATGCTATAAGATGACACGATATGATATGACATGATATGATATGCTTGAGTTATGTGCATGCATTACATCTCATTATCATGCATGTGCATTACCCCTGTTGAGCGACAATTTATCCTTACATAGTTGAAAGACTTGCAAAGCCGACAGTTTACTATTGTATAGTTGAAAGACTTACAAGGCCGATAGTTTACCCTTGCATAGTTGAAAGACTTGAAATGCCGACATTTTAACTTTACATAATTGAAAAATCTTGTAAGGTCGACAACTTACCCATATATGGTTGAAAGATCTTATAGGGGCGACAGTTATTCTGAATGGGATTTTAGGTTATTTGAAGCTAAGTGTCATGTGAACCAGATTGTGAAATCAGTGTGAGACACATTTGAATTCACATGGGCCACTTCTAGAATTCATCAGCCTCCCTGACAGGGTCGACAGATATCCCAAAAAGGATACCTCTGGCCAATTGGCGATATGACATGAGCATGCATCATTCTTCTTGCATACATCCCACTTTAAATAGCATGGCATCTAATGCATTATTGATTGTGATATTATATAGTTATATGACATGCTTTGATATAAATGTTGTGGTAACAATGTTTGTATAATAATGATTATAAGTATGAATAAGGATTTTGATATGAGATGATATGATTTTATTATGAAATGTAATGGCAACTCATGCTTATACGAAATGGCTTAAGTGCATTAACATGTGCTTTACTAAGATAGTCTAGGATAACTCGTGTGTTTTACGATAATGATGAATACGTATCAGCTTTTAGGATTCTTCACATGATATTATCGTTCTTGATCATTTAAATGCTTCATGTTTTGAATAAGTTATAACCTAGAGTCTTTTAAAAAATATTATTTTGGCCCTACATACGAGCCTTTGCTCATGGTGATTATGCATATATATGTACAATATATATGCATATATTTCCCTGTACTTGGATCCTGTAGGTCAAAAGCACGGGTGGTCGATGTTTACGACGAGTGATGGCACATGGAACTGAGTGTTTGAGAGCTTTTTCTTTGAGTACATTACCTTGTAATAACATTTAAAGATGTCAGTATTTTATATATGAATATTAGAGCTTCTATATGTGAATAATACAAAGAAAAGTTTTTATTCTACATGAATTCTATTTGTGACAAGATGATAGTAGTAGCAGTTGGACGCTCGATTAAAAAAAATGCTTCTGCTGGCTCGAGGGTCCGGGTTGTTACAGAAATTATTTTGGATGATTGAATTAGAAAATGTCGAGACTCGAAAATGGCGATAATAACTAGTCGGTCAACCGATCTGGATAATCGCGCCAGAAGAACTTCCGACAGTCGATGAAGGACCGACTCTGATCGATCAAGAAAGAAGATGATGTTGTTCCCAATGGACGATCGATCCAATTTCGACCGATCAAAACTCTCGACCGAAAGTCCGACAGACTCATGTGATAATGGATGATCGAACCTCTTTCGGTCGACCAATCGTGTATATGGTCTTGCAACGGCTGACGGATGAACTCCGAACAGATGATCGCTCCCTTTTCGGTGGACCGATGAACATGGATAAATGATCATCCGCTCACCTTTTGGACGATCGTTGAATGAATCTCAATCGGACGACCGCTCTACTTTCGATCGTACGATTTGTCAATAAAATACAACTTTAACTAAAAACCTTTTAATTTGATACACTTTTGTCCACTTGATTTATTTTCGATTGTTATGAACTGAAAGATGATCAGGATCCACTCTTGTTCCCTACATTCTTAATAGATCTACATGATTGAAAGATAAGCTCATTAATTATAACATAAGATGGAGGGTTACCATTTGTCTATCTAGATGAAAGTTTATGATTTTGTCTTGCGCGAGGTCATCCTATCCGACGAAGCGGGTC
The DNA here is from genome assembly GCA_030549335.1 of Pontederia crassipes. Lineage (NCBI taxonomy): Eukaryota > Viridiplantae > Streptophyta > Magnoliopsida > Commelinales > Pontederiaceae > Pontederia > Pontederia crassipes. Next base: position 39,048,528 of record CM060184.1, on the reverse strand, counting down.
GTGGCACTGAAGCCCACCATGATCTAGATAGTTACACACTTGTGTGTCTACAATAGTATTCTCTAAATGTGAAGAACTCTTCCAATTATGGACAAGATGAAAGAACATCCAAAAATGAATGAATGACTTTGTCCTTATGAACATGAATTTGAACAAGAATCATGAACAATGAACAATGAACAATGAACATGAACACGAATATGGAAAAGAAATAAAATGAAAAGGCATAAACCATGATCTCTTTGTCAATTCCCCTACTATAATTCACTTTTATACTTGATTTATATGCTTACTTCATTTAGTGATCCCCACAAGTACTTGATATGGATGTGTGTCGAATTGATATCGACGACTACAGCTTAGTGGCATGTGCACATGTTTATTCTAGAGTCTAGTTAGACTCTTCCGTTTTTCATTATTTTGAATTGTACTTTTATTTGGGCACTAAAGCGCACCATGATCTAGATAGTTACACACTTGTGTGTCTACAATAGTATTCTCTAAATGTGAAGAACTCTTCCAATTATGGACAAGATGAAAGAACATCCAAAAATGAATGAATGACTTTGTCCTTATGAACATGAATTTGAACAAGAATCATGAACAATGAACATGAACACGAATATGGAAAAGAAATAAAATGAAAAGGCATAAACCATGATCTCTTTGTCAATTCCCCTACTATGATTCACTTTTATACTTAATTTATATGCTTACTTCATTTAGTGATCCTCACAAGTACTTGATATGGATGTGTGTCGAATTGATATCGACGACTACAGCTTAGTGGCATGTGTACATGTTTATTCTAGAGTCTAGTTAGACTCTTCCGTTTTTCATTATTTCGAATTGTACTTTTATTTGGATGGAATTGTCGAATTGTATCATACATGGACTCTTATATGTCATAGTTGATGTACTCTCTTCTAATTTGATTTCAGCTTCTGCATTTCTCATGTTTAATTATTGTAATATTTTATTATTGAATCTTCCACTTACGTGTTTTATTGACCACTTGAGTCAATGAATGAATCGAAGAAGGACCGAAGAAGGTAGCTTGAAAGGTGATTTCGCCATGTGACAGAGTCAAATGATGATGAGTGAGTTCATAAAAAATAATAAATGATAAAAAAAGTATGAAATTTTAAAAATATTTTCATAATGGAAAATATTTTTGTTACTCTATAATATTATTTATAAAATGTTATAATTTTGACAAAAAAACACATCAGATGTAAAGGTAATAAAATTACATTACAATAATGATAAAATGATACTTGGAAGATAGCTTATGAGTTACGATCCTATGTGGATAATATTAATTTTGTTAATATTATTTACGAAAAATATAATTTTAATCAAATTGTATTTGAAACAAAATTAATAGAATTACATTAAAATTATTAGAATGATGCTTACTTGGAAGATACTTTAGCTTATAGTTGAATAGAGATAATATTAATTCAAAATATCTTAAGAGCTTGTTTGGCAAAAGAATGAGAGTGAAAAGGAGGTGGAATTAGACCATTAGACCATTAATTTTAATTTCAAAATATCTTTTTAATTTTCTTTTGTTGATGTGACATACTCAACTTTTTTAATTTCATTTTTTCATTTATTATTTTCTCTCTCTATCTCACATGTTCATATATTAAAATAGTTTATTTGTTAAATATAACATATTTATAATAAATGATTAATATATTATTATTTATTATATATCATTTCATTAAAAAAATATTCACTGAATAAATTTTATTAAAAATTTAAAATATAATATATTTTTAACACTTTTTTAATAAAAAAGTTAATTTATACTTTTATTTTTAATTTTTAATAAAATTATATTTTATATTTATAATATATATTTTTTATTCAAACACCTACTAAAATTTAATTCATCATATTTACTTCTTTGTATCACATCAACTCGTGATTCATCATCATTACGCTTCACTCCATCCAAACAACTAATCAGTCAATTCAATTATTTACTGAGAACTTGGGAAGAACGGTTCCGTTTTCAAATGCAAAATAAAAGTTAATAGAAGTTAAATTAAATAAAATTATCCAAAGATATATGATGGGGGATTGAAACATGGGATGATGATAACCTTTGAAAGATACCTACCAATGTTGTCAAGTTCGAGAGTTTAGTAAACTCATTTTTTGTTCGATAAACTCGTATTATAAAATGGACTCGTAAATTGGTAAAGTCTACCAAATAAGTTTAATTATTTAAGTATTTCTTATACACTTACAATCACATATCTTCCATAAATTATAAATAACTAATATATTTTACTCATTTGAAACAAATATGAAAGTAATCAAAATAAGTACTATCATTACAACTAATAAATACTACTTAACTATCAATTATTATGTTTATTAAGATAAAAACTTATAAAAAAATAAAATGGTTGCACTAAAACTTTTAATTATGATACTAATTTCATTATCAAACACAAATACTTTAACCCATTAAAATATATTAATATTTTACAATTTTTTATTGTACAAAATAAATAATTGTATGCAATCGTATAGATTCTTATAAACTCGTGTAGAATCATATAGACTTTATAAGATTTTATAAAATTATCTAAAATCTAAGAGTCTAAGTTATTTAAGAGTTTATATCAATTTATTTCATTTTACTTAGTTCGACTCAAGAGTTTAACATTGATACCTACCACTAGAGTAACAAATTAATGTCAATGTACATACTCATCTCACATTTCCTTTTTTGTCGGCCTCGAGGGTCAGCCGAGGTTTTCGATATTCGAGACTACTAGCATTTGACTAATTCAGAGTCTAAAAAATAGAACAATAATAACTTATTCCCTGACCAAAACTCGAACTCGAGATTACTAACATCAATTGAGTGCTTGGGTGTCAACCCCACTACCACTTGAGTCATTACTACATAGTAGTATGTGACCCACGATTTGCAAAATGATGAAGTGTAAATGTTTATACTTAATCATACAATATGTTTATGACTTAATTATTCAATCATAATGTGAAATTAGTATACTTGTAATACATTAGTTACTAACTATACTTGTAACTACCATGATTGCATCACTCTTGTTATTGTTGTTTATTTATCTAATTAATTCAAATTGAATCCTTTAACTTTTAAGGAATTTGACTTTGATTTTGATGGGACTTTTAATCTTTTATATTTAGGGCATCTTTGCCTAAGCTTATAAGCAATTTTGAAATTTCTCTTGATTTAGTAACTAAATAAAAGAGTTGATAAGTACTTATTTTACTTGCTTATAAGTAAAAAAATAAGCTGGGGACCCAGCTTATTTTGTATGAGAAGAAAAAGCTGATCACTTTAAACAATGAATTTACTATTTTGCCCTTAGAATATACATAACCTTTATTAACATATTTTCTCTATTATAATATTAAGACTTTTTTGTCATTTGACTAAAATAATAACTTATAAATTTTTTTATTACCAAACACGTAGCTACTTATTTTTAAAAAAATCAAGTTCAACCATTAAACTACTTATGAACACTTCAACTTATCATTTATTTTATATCAACTAAGCCAAACATGCCCTTCATTTCTCCTTCACAAATTTCAAATGTTTAATCATTACCCTATAAGGTATATTTACAATGGCTAATTAAATCAATAAAATATAACCCTTAAAATCATAGTTATAATATAATAACAAAATATTATTATTTTTTAGCTATATATATACATATTAATAGATTAATGTTATTAGAAATAAACTCAAGATCCTGAAAAAATTATACCAAATGCCTTCTAATTTTAAGGTTTGCTCAGCGATGCCCTCCAACTTCATTTTGTAACATCGATTCCCTTCATCTTTTAACTAATTTCACTCGACGCCCTCTTTGCCTGAGATAGACGATCTTCTGATTTTCCGTCTACGTAGCGTCCACGTGGCCATCTCCTTTCACCTCTATGTAACTAATCGTACGACGTGGCAATATTAAAAAAGTAAAAAATGTCACAACGACGTGTGGGAAGGGGGCCTTGCGCCCGTGAGGTCGCAAAGGATGGGCGCGAGCCCCCCACCCCACGCGCTGCCATGACATTTTTTATTTTTTAAATGTTTTTTAATACTGCCACGTCGGATGGCTAGTTACGTGGATGAGAGAGGAAATTATCACGTGGACGTCACATAGACGAAAAATTGAAAGACCGCCTATCCTCGAATGAAATGAGTTAAAAAATGGAGTGCATCACTGTTACAAAGTGAAGTTGGAGTGCATCGCTTAGCAAACCTTGAAGTTTGAAGACATTTGGTGTAATTTTTCTTAAGATCCTTAATGGAATCCAAATATCAAGTTATATTATTAGTTTAAATGATATTCAAATGACATATTATTAACAAAATTATTCTCAACATTCATATATCTTAATTTCTTAATTTTTTTAATATTATGAGCATACGATGGGACAAATGACTATTGTTATTTATGTATAAAAAGATATTATCATCATCATCATCATCATCATCATCATCATCATCATTATTGTTATTATATTATTATTATTATTGAACAAATATAGGACTAATTAAACAATATAAATTACTTTTCTTCAATTTGACATTGCTTTATAATCTAGTATTTTTTCATTGTTCATTTTAATAATATACACAATAAATTATCTATCACATATAAATCTATTTTTTAAAATATTTTAAAATTGTCACCTAACATCTTTTATCTCTCCTTATATGTAATATAAATTGTTATTATAATTAGATATATACTTGACTTCATATGAAATTAACAAATAAAGTATATCTTCCCTCTAATATAATTTATTAATGATACATGAATGTTTCATTTAATTTATATACAAATAATTATAGAATTATTATAATATTTTTATTTTAGTATGGATCACAGTTCTTTTATGAAAGTTGTGAGCATTTGAAAAAAAAACAGATTTCATGCAATAAGATAGTTACCAAAATTATAAATTCTTCATCTTTCATAATGTACTCTTTCCTATTGACTTCCCACACTTTAAATGTGGGACTAAAGTAAATGATATCATTTTATAATCTTGAAGTTAGAGTTAGTTTTCAACATTTTTAATATTTATTTCAGTAGTATACATTATATATTATATATCATATTTGAACTATAACATTATTTAGACATTATGAAAAATATTTTGCCTAAAAATAATTATTTCAATAGATTTTATAGCTTTATATAATCCGAAATGATTAATATAAGATGACAATAAAATAAATAACCTAAGTTTATTACAACTTTTATTTAAATTATAATTCTTAAATGAATATGAATTATTTTTCCAAGTAATATATATATATGTATGTATATATCTTTTTTGTTACTATACTTTTAAGAACAATACTTATATTATTTATATTATTATTTAACATATTTTGATTTTAATATTTTCAATTATATCATATACTATTTATTGCTAAAATATTTACATCGAAAAATTTTGTTTGCATATACATGACTTGGTTCTTAAATAATTAAAGTACAATATAAATACCAATGGTTGAGATATGATAAAAAAAAACCCTATTATATAACCATATATATTATCTAATACATATCTAGTATAATTGAGAAATTATATAGTCAATGATATCTAGCAGTTATCTCATATAATTATTCATTCAATAATGTTTAGCTACTACTAAATCATTTCATTAGAATGTATAAAATTATATAGTCAATGATATCTTATAATTATTCATCAAATAATTTTTTAGGTACCCCTAAACCATTTCAATAGCATGTATAAATTAATATTTTAAATAGTTATAATATTTTATATGTTTGTTTGATATTTGCAAATATCTTATTCCCCTTATATGCTATAGTAGAAGATATTATATGCTTAACAAAATTATTAACAATGTTCATATATTTTCATTACTTCAAATTTTATGAATAATATGGGCATGTTATAGGACAACTTGTTGGATAGGGTGGGGGGAGGGATTGGTGTTTTTCCTTTAAATCAATGCAACAACAATCAAATCACATTCATAATAAGGTAGGAAGGAGAGGTAGAAAGAAAGACAAACATAAGATGCACGGTGATTTGTTGACAAGGTTCATCCACAGTTTGATCTACGTCCCCGCTTTGACTTCTCGACCTCGAGACCATCGGATATTACATTAAATACCTTCGTTGTTCTAAATAAGTTAAAGAAGAAACCTTTTACAATAGACCGCCTTTTTTCCACTTTGAGAGGTAAGGTGCACCTGTCATTCTAGGAAGCTTTTACCCTTGATTCTCCTTTCAAAAGGTAGGCACACCTCTTTTACAAAGGAGAATTTTTGATCTTTTCTCTATTCTGAAAGATAAGATAAAATTTATTCTACACAAGATCTCACACCCAAATTTCTAAGAAAATTTTTTTCTCTTTTACAATATCAAACTCACAGGAATAAAAAAGAAAAAGATGAGAAGATTCAACAATATGGGTCGATAACTTCAAGAAAATAAATTTTCTTTGATGGTTGATATTTTTCTTCAATACTTGATTGATTCTGCAACCTCTTTTTATAGTCATCTTTGGATAATATGACCGGTGCCCTTTCGTCTAGCCAAAAATTAGTCGTTATAAGTCATTTTGCGTGCGGTTCGGTCGACCACTTTGCCCATTCGACCGGTCCATGTTTTAACTTCATCTGAGTCGCTACTGTTGTAAGCGATCGACCAGTCTTCAAATCTCATGCGATTTGTGACTTATCTATTCAGATCGATCGACCAGTTCACTGGACGGTTGATCGGTTCGCCAGACCGGTTGGTCGACTACTTTGCACTATTTTGCACATAACTTTTTGCACTGATATTGGAATGAGGTGATTTTTAATTCGTTGGAAAGCTAACAAGAGTATCTACAACTTTTATATTCACATGTTAATCCAGATATCAATGAAAACATATTCAAATATTAACTTCAAGTTCAGTGCATAAAATAATTCATTCCGAATTGAACTTTTCTCACACTTTAAATATATGATTATGATTATTCGAGATTTGTATCATCAAAATATAATTAGATAGAATACAAAAACTTTTTTCCAATACAAGTGACTACTTTTATTTTATATATAAATAGATATTATATTTTTAATATATAGATTACTATTACTATTGTTGTTGTTGTTATTATTATTGTTGTTGTTGTTATTGTTGTTGTTATTGTTGATGATGACAACGATGACGATGACGACAATGAAAAAGAATTTGAATAAGATTCGTGAGAGCTTGACACATGGTACTTTCGATTTCACTTGTTCTTTTTTCTCGAAAAGAAGTAGAATATGCCATTGAAAACTACAACATTGCACCTTCTATGTATAATATTTATTGAAAAGGAATAACAAATGTTAATTAAATTAATAACTATTTAATAATAATTTTTAAAAATATAAGAATATATATTGGATAAATGTACCAAAACATATTATTATGGTACATATGCATACATACATATATACATACATACATACATACACACACGCGCACACACACACACACACACACATATATATATATATATGTATGTATATATATGGTAATATGCACCTTTAGAGAACTTATGCTTTGAGGGATACTGAGCGGATCCTTTGGAGGGATACTGAGCGGATTGAGACCGTTGATCTCACATCGAATGGTGGATCCAAAGGAGGGATACTGAGCGGATCCTTTGGAGGGATACTGAGCAGATTGAGACCATTGATCTCACATCGAATGGTGGATTCAAAGGATGGCATCGGACAGTCATGATCTCCATCCGCGTGTTGCCTACTCGTCATATGTGTTGCAGGTGTTGCTCGCAAGCGGCTCGCGATCTGTGTTGGGGATTTAGAGTTGCTACAATTCGGCGTGTCTTCACCGAAACACTCCCTATCTCCGGTTCGCGACAGTCGGCTAGCGCTCATGATCTCCGGTTCGCGATGATCGGCAAGTCGAACGACAATCGCAATATCAAGGTGTTGCTCGCTCGTGATCTCCAGAGCAAAAGTGTTGGAGATATCAATAATTTTGAATTATACTTAAACCAAAGTATTTTAAAGTAAGACCCAAATGCTATAATATAACTGATTAATTAATGGTAGCATATCAATGATATCCGCCATGGTGGGTCATCCACTCGTCATAAGACTCATAACGACATTATATATGTAGAAGATATATGCGACATATGCATTCCTCTCTTTGCTGAATCAAGCCGAAAGTTGAACATCTATGTGTTGGAAGTTCGAACTTGATGATTAGATGAAAAAATACAAAAGAAAGATCAAAATTTTGAGGCACAATAACTATTTTTAGATAATTATCTATCTTCACATGAGTATATTAGGACTACTGAGTGGAGACTTGATTTTTTGAGAATATTCTCAATCCAAAATATATTCAAGTCGATACTAGATTGATCATAAGAATCTCAACCTATTTCAGGTAGGGACTAGGTGCTAAGTCGAAAAATCCAAATTCATTCCTCACCCGATTATTTAATATTGTAATAATATAGATACCTTATAATTATTGAATATGTACTGTTTATATATTATATTATAACATTTCCTTTAAATATATGATGCATAAATGTTACTGATAATAATTAATAAACTGAATACTTTAATAAATTATAATTAATATTATAATTTTGAATTCATTTTAAATTTATTTTGTATAAAAAATAAATTAAATCAGGACAATCAAGTCATCCCGATTTAATTTTACGATCAATCTGAGACGACTCGATCATGGACCAGATTGTGATCAGTTGTGGCATTGGGTTTAATTTTCAATACTTGGCCAAAATTAGATGGAGAGAGAGTAGGTTCCAAATTCGATTTTATTCGCTCCTAAATTGTACTATCGTGTTTTGACAATAATACCCATAGTATACAATGGTGTGATCAAATGTATCATGGAACTAGAGGTATAAGAAAAATCCGACCAACCCAAAATATCTACTTGAACCAAAAAATTTGAACTAAAACATAAAAAATTAGGGATTCGAATATGATTTAGGGTGATTTTTAATAAATTAAAATTCAGCCGCTAAAATTAGGACCCCTCTCGGAAAAATTATAGGGGCCCGTAGCGCATGTTTTTTATTTATATAATCAATACGTATTTATCAATTCTTTTATTATAGATATAATATTTTTTGTATAAAATTTCATACTTTTATATCACATTATCGAACTCTAATTTAATAACTTTTTAGTAGTATATTTATATTTAACATAAAATTAAATAATTTTATATTTATTTTAATTTATTATATATATTTAAGATATAATTATGTAAAAGTAGGATCCCAAAAAACTGACTAGTTAAAGGGTGTTTTTTTTAATGATTTTAGCTTGGTTTTTTAAATTTTTAAAATTGATCCAAAAAGTAGCAATTAATTTTTTTGACTGAAAATCTGACTCGACCCGACCCGATCTTGAACTATTTCACCCCTACATGGGAGACATCACAATATATTATTATAATAATTTGTATTATCGTGATTGTATTTTATTTTATTGCACATCTATACAAAATGCTAAAGGGAAAACATATTTATAAACTTAAAAAGTTGGCTTAACAAATAGATGAATTTGTGTCTTTTCTATTTAAATGAAACTTAAACTTATATTTCTTAATATTGAAAATTCTTTCTGTTGTAGACGTGCACTAAGTACAAAAAAGTTAATGTAAACATCAATTGATGAACAATTAAAAAACTTATGGTTTGTTTTGGTTGAGGATTTTGAAAAGGTGGGATAGAATAAGAAGGAATGAGATTAGGTATATCTTGTTTAGTTATATTTTTTATTTAATTTAAGAAGGGTGAGGAGAAATAGCTAATCCCTTAAAATATTATATTTTTCATTCCACGAAATTGATATAATAAGAAGGAATAAACAATTAGATCAAAATAATCACTCTTTTATTATCAAATAAAATTATTTATGTTGTTACCTAAATTAAATCATCTCTCTCATTGGTAAATTATCTTTTTTCTCATATGAATATATGCATTTATCTATCATTTTTTTACTTTAAAAAATACATGAATAAAATAGTTTTAAAAAATAAACAATATTAAAAATGGGAAAATAGGTAAAACAAAAAAATAAATATAAAAATAATGAATGATCTTATCAATAGGCAAATGTATAACTCATAAATTTCAATTGAGCTTATGTCTTAGAAATTGGGTTCAAACTTTTCCAACCCCTTTTCATTAATGAACTCCTGACATATACATTCAACAAATAGTTTATATATAATAAAAAGTAAAAATAATATTTTAATAAATAAAACTTCCATTCTTCGTAACATCATTTTTCATAACTTACTATTCAAACACAAAATTTCACTTTTCATCATCCCATCTTTCCCTACATCATCCTATTCTACCCCTTAATTAATTAATCGCCAACTAGAATGGATAAGATTGATATTATATGATATAAAATTATGTCGATTAAACTTTGAAATGTCTACTTGAAAGGACACATTTCTTGGTTGAATCTTTTCACTAATAAATTTATAGGTTATAAATTTTAAATAAATTATTATATGAACATTAAAAAAACATATATACGAATTAACTATGTGTAAAAGATAATTGTGCACTTCTTCATTACTAAACATTACAATATCGAATGAAAAAATACCTTGATGAGATAGTAGAATGAATAGTTTATTTAATAAACCAAAAGATGCATTTTCACTCATAATGTTTCATTATAAATTAAAAAGTCAATTAAAACTTTTTATCATAACGTGGTAGAAAATTTTGAAATAGGGCATGTACTAAGAATGCAATTGATTAATTAATGCAACATATATTATCAATGATATGCGGTTATGCATCACGACTGGTCGTCAACTCGTCATAACTCATAAGACTCGATCGCAACGACATTATGTAATTGACACGCGCACTCCTCTCATGGCCAAATCACGTCTAGCGATTAATGGGAAATGGAAAGAAGACGATCGTCGAACAAGTACGTACGAAGCTTAACAATGGCGGGGGCTTGATAAAGCCACTCGAACACCCCCGGCCATTTGTCCCTTACCCTCGGCCACGTGAAGCTTAATTAAGCCTTCCGGCACCCTAAAACAAGCCATCTCTCTCTCTCTCTCCATGCAAACCTGACACGCTGCCTCATTGGATTGTTGCCACCAACCCCACCCACCCCGGCTGCATTCACTCGCCCAACCACTGGGCGCTGCGGCACCCCTCCCAGTCGTCCCCTTCCCCTTCTCTGTTGTGCCACTCGCCAACCCACGAAGCAAAGCAAACCCACCCGCATGCATGCAAATGCATGCCTCGTCTCCATTCTCTCTCCGCCCGAGAGAGAGATAGATAGATGGAGAGAGAATGATGAGTTCTCTATCTCCCCCATTTCGAACGAAACCGCCCAACCCCCGCGAAAAGAGACGAAACAGAACTTATGTGTAAGCCCGCATGCCCTCCCAGTCTCCACTCTTTGCCTTCCCATTGGCCCTCCTCCAATCCACTGCATGCATGGCTCGCAGGATATATGTCATGCCATCCCTGACCAAACTACACAACCACATCGCTTGACGCCATTCCCTATGTCTCTCGCTCTTCTCTCTCTGGCTTAGCCAACATCCTATCACAAGAATCCCTTTTACTTGCCTTGCTTTAGAGACTTACGTGTCTCTCTGCTGTTGTAAACCACCACTCCACGTACCATATCGTGCTCCCACGTGCCTTCATCCCGTCTCTTCGTAACTCCTCATGTTGCCACCCTCCATTGGCCATCTGCCCCTCTAAAACCACCTCCCCACTCCGCCCTTCGACCTCCCCCCACTACTCCCCAGTAAGAGAGAAATCAAGCAGCAGGAGGAGAAAGCAAGCAAGAAAGGACGAAATGGCTACCATGTTCCACTCGGTGGAGGTGGCCAAGACGCACGAAATCATGGCCAGATACCGCCCCATCGCCCCCAAGCCCGCCCTCCCGCAGGTCCCGCTCGCCCAATGTGCATCCGATAAGGCCGCCTCCGCCGCGGTCTCGCTCCACCTCCGCGGCCGCCCGTGCCGCGTGCGGAAGCGCGGTAGGAATTCTCTGGCTCCCATTGCCAGCAAGAGGCAGAAGGCCTTCTTCCCGATCATCCCTTCCCCCGCAGGGCCGCCGGCGCAGCTGAGCCCTACTTATCCTCCCCTCACCGCATTCCCGAGCCCGATCAGCAGTCAACCTGGGAAGACCTATAGCGACGCCTTGACCCTCACCCTCCTCCCTCGCTCCCCGCCGTCGGTACCCGAGTCGGAGGCCACGGTGCCGGTCGAGCAGGACCTCCTGCAGAAGTTGCAGGAGCCGAGGGTGATCGTGCCTCAGCCTGTGCGGCCCGTGGGCTCGAGCATCAGCGTGGGGTTCATCAACCAGCAGGACTCAGGCTCCGATCTCTCCGGTGACGTCCCGCCCGTCTCAAAGAGGCCGGAAGAAGTGGAGGAGGAGGTCGAGTCCGACGACCTCCCGGCGGTCATCTCTGACTCCCACAACCGCGTGCGACTCGCTAACTCGGCGTACAAGGAGATGGTAGGCCAGCCGGAGTGCCTCTGGCTGGACTCCATGATGAACAGCGCCGGCGCCGCCAGCGGCAGAGGCAGCAACGGGGGGCTCGGGAAGAAGCTCCTCTCGAGGAGGATCAGCGGGGAGGTGATGCTGGACGTCGAGGGCTCCTCGGTGCCAAAGACCTCCAGCGGATTCTCCTGTAGGGTTAAGATTGAATGGGCGTGCAATGGGAGGAAGAATTCCGTCAATGCGCCATGCAACGTGACGAGGCTCTTTTGCAAGTCCAAGGACTACCTGTTCGCATGGAGGTTCCAGACGTCTGAAGCCTCGGTTACCACCTGCTGCAGTGCATGAAGAGTTCGTCTCCTTGTTCCCCTCGTCCTACAAGGCTTTCTTGCCATACTACTTTGTAGATAGCGAGAACGAGTGTAATGGTAGATATGATAGCACTGGAGACTTTGTAGTAGTACATAAAAGGAAACTTTAGTATAAGGTTACGTTTTCGCTCCTCTGCAATGTCTGTGCATACACTAAATCTGGGCGTAAGAAGAACTTTAGTAATAAGAAGAACTTGAGCAGTCGATTAAGATGTACACCTCGGAATGTAGAAGATTAAAATTTAGAAGAAGGCACGAGCATTTTTATCACAAAATTCAAAATTATGGATACATCTGACCAATTAAGATAACATATATATGTACATCTGAGATGACGGAAAATGGAATAAGTTTATGCAAATCATTTTTATTGCAAACATGCAATAAATGTTTTTGAAGGCCATAGGCGTCAAAATTTACATGACTTCTTATAAATTAAAGGACGTATATCCTTCTCGTGATGGCATCTATTTCATGTCACACATCGAAGAGCTCCTTGGTGGTACGAAGGAGACCAAAGCACGGCAAATGCAGGAGGAGTATGCCGGAACATTTGCCACTTGGTGGTGTCAAGTTGAATGCAGACACAGATGTCAAGCATATAACTAATAACATACCGCACGCCCCCGTGCCTGCAACTCGTGGTTCACCTGTCAACCATCTTCTGCACCTTTTATACAGATGGCGATGGCGGCCTCAAAGTTCTTTATCATAAGATCCACATTTCTTTCCGTAGTTAATGTATAATAATCCTCAAAGGCCTCAAAGGATAGTTCGTTTTCTTTTCTGCATATTTCATCCTCGAAAGATATAGTTATTTAGATAATTCGATTTTTAATTTTAATATTATATATTCATTTAAGTTCTATGTAAAAATTATTTTGTTATTTAAACTTTTTAAGACAAGTGTTATTATATCACAGTTAATATTTTCAGTATCGGACCGAAGTTTTAATCGGGTCACGATTGGACCGATCCGATCGGATTCGATCAGATTAAATTAAATTTTATTAAATTAATATTTTTATTATAATTATAAAAATATAATATAAGTTATGTGATATAGTATGTTAATATGGTACTAATAACTTATTAATAATATTAAAAATTAATATAGCATAATTTTAATTTGTTAAAAGTTTTAATAATAAATAAATAATAATGATTAACATTTAAATATAAATAGATTATTATTAATTTAATATCTATTATTTAATGATTATAGATTCTATATTAATAAAATTTATTTTAAATTATTCTTTTTCATTTTTTCTTTAACACTTTTCTTTTTATTTCCTTTATTTATGCCTTTTAATAATTTTCTATTTTAATGTTAGGCAATTTCAAATACTTACCTTTTTTATTTTCATTCCTATTTAATTTTATACATGTCATATTCCTTCTTCTTTACTTTTCTTATATTCCTTTCCTTTTTCCTTTTTTAACTTTCCTATTTTTGTCAATTTTTAAATTTTTTCAAATTTTGAATTGAACCGGATTGAACCGATTCAACCGGCCCGGTCCAACCGGTCGGTTCAATTCAATCGATTTTTACTGGTTCAACATCAAAACTAGTTTTGCACTCCCGGACTGGATCACCGGTCGGTTCGCGGTTGGACCGGCCGGTCTGGTTCAATTTTCAAAACATTGTAAGAAACAAATCATGTTAATTTAGATGACATATATCACAGTTTAAAAAATAACACGATGCATTTAATCGTAGTTTATGCAATATATTTTATAGCTTCAACTTTTGACGGCTTCTAATTAATGTTTTGTTTTTAAATGACCACAAAAAAATCAGTTTAAATCAAAACGGTCTGGCTGTGGAAATAAAATCATAGATTTATCTCTACAATGATATAACAACATGGGAATAGAGATTTTATCATCTAATTATTTGATTTAATCAAAAGAGGAGGATATTAGATAAGAACAGGGGAAATTATCCTATTAGAAGATAAAGACCGAATCTGGATGGGGATGGATTTTATCATATTAAGTTTAATTAGGAGAGGAGTTATAAAATATAGAAACAAATCAGGCACAAATTCTCTTTTCCTCAAAATCATGAACTCTCTTCCTTGCCCTGTCGTTCTGCCACCTCATACGAAATAAGAGGAATTTCTCCCTGATTCCTTCGTTTCTTCCCTATTGCGCGTGATCAGAGAAGAATCCTCCATGTCGCCCTAGGAAGCAAGGGCAGTGGTCGACTGGAGGAAGAACAAGGATAGAGAGAGGACCGGGAACACGATCGATAGGCTGGGTTTTCATCGAATCGAAGCAAGGATCAACCATGATTAGAGGTGGGTGAACTGAAATCACCTTGCATGACTCCTGATTAGATTTAAAACATGCCATAATTGATTATGTAAAGAAGAAGATGAGAAGAAGGCCTCAAGTTCTTGTTTGCCTTGTTTGATCCCTAACTTGTGATTGTTTGAATTAATTACATATATGCTTTGATTCTCGATGTTCTATTGCTGTTTGATTGATTGCTAGGAGGTAGAAACTAAGAGATTTTCGTGTTTGAAATCCACCAGCATGCTAATCGATCGACCGTCCCTTATGCTTTGTGAGCCAACCGGTCGACCACAACCGATTTCAGTATACATCGATCGATTGTACCGATTTCCCTATATTATGACCTGATCGGTCGACCGATCCCTGAGCCTCACTAGTCGACCGTTCAATAGAATGGATCGACCGATTTGTTAATCCCAGTGTCCGACTTTTTGAACCCAATGGTCTATCGACCCAAAGTGCACCTATCGACTGTTCC
This sequence comes from Pontederia crassipes, assembly GCA_030549335.1. Taxonomy (NCBI): domain Eukaryota; kingdom Viridiplantae; phylum Streptophyta; class Magnoliopsida; order Commelinales; family Pontederiaceae; genus Pontederia; species Pontederia crassipes. Next base: position 39,032,803 of record CM060184.1, on the reverse strand, counting down.
CAGAATCGATCGACCAATTCTTAGTGATTTCTTTTTATCATATTTATCAACTAATTCACTTTTGTTTAGGACTAATTCTATTTCTTGCCCTCACTAAGATCCACACCTGATTTTAAGATAAGTTTTTTTACTGATTTATTTCTCATCGATCTTATTACCTCCATTATAAGAAGAACAAAGAGTAACAAGTTCTTAAAAGAGATTAATAAGTTTAGATAGAAGATGACTAATGGGTTATCAGTCCAAGCTAAGTATCTCAATATAAGGATTGCTCCATTGTCATGGTTTGATCACCTATTGTTTGCTCGACATACTCCAAGAATTAAAGGCACCTAAAGTCATCCTGATTTCTAAATATGAATTAAGATTAAGAAGTACAAGTCAAGTTTACTGTTATGATTATCAAGCATGCTCATGATTCTAAGTTTACTAAGTATCATTTGATTCTAGTGATTTATGATATCCTCTTATTCACCTCTTATCATAATTTACAATGATGTCATGTTATCCCTTTTATTCAAGATTAGTATTTTATTTTACCTTTGATTTCTCTATTCAAGTTATGCATTGTATATTATGTGGTTCCCCACTAGGTTGTAAAGCTTACGGGAGGACTTCTTCTCTTGTGTCTGATTTTCACAGGACCAGGTCAGTGATGAGATGGAGTAGTTGTGTTGCGACAAGGCTCTCGCGACAAGAAAGCACATGAATAGCTTATTAGTTTCCTTTTCCTTCGACATTTATTTATTCATGATATAGAATCTTATTATATTCCTTAGAGCAAATATGGCCCTTTCTTAAACTTTCACATATTTATGTTATCTTCTTTTATTTTATTATTATTCTTTCGCTGACGTATCTCGATTCGTGACTGAGATATGGTCAACATGATAATCAAGGTCATAACGGCTGAAGCATTTTCAAGTTGGTCTTCGCCATGTGGCAAGGGTCGATTTGGGGGCATTACATGCTATACATCATTTAGGTGTCATATAAAGAAGCCATCTAGCTAGAATGAGTGATTTAGAAATTAACATAATCTAAATGCTGCAAGCTAAGCGATTTAGATTAAGTTTAAATTTAAGTTTCAGTATTTATGAACTAATTTTTAAAGTTTAGATGATGTAAAATTGTAATGGTATTTAAATTATTACTTTTTAAAAATCTGGGTTAAGTTACCTACTGGTTAGTGTTCGGCTCCACAAGTTGTAAGTTTTGATAGTTCTCCATTAGATGTATTAGGTCTGATATTATGAAAATAAAAAAAGGTTAATTAGATTGATGATTTTGAGGGTATTCGGAGCTGTTGCAAGAACTTAATTTTAATGTTAAAAGTAGTTTTTATGTTAGTTGGTTAGAAAATTTATTAATAATTAAAATTAAACTAATATAATATATTATAATGATTTAAATCTTCAAAAAAGTTAACGCGAAAAATATTGTTTACATTAGAATGTATTTACATTAATTTCAGTCGATCATTAATTAAAATTTAAAATATCACAAAGTATCATACTATTTACTTAAAAACCACCCAAAATATAGTTGTTATTTTAAAAAGCATTAATAGTATATTTAATTAACATATGCAATGTAATGAATTTTAAAACATAATTAAGTAATACTATAAAATATAATAAATGTTTTTTAAGCAACTGGAAGAAGAAAAAAATAAAAACAATTACGATAAAATAAAAAAAAGCTTACGAACATACCATGTAACGACTGACACAAATAGATAAAAAAAAGAACAACAACGAGAGGGACTCGACGGATAACAGGGAGAGATTTATCCATATCCCAATCAAGAAAGGAAATCAAGAGTGGATGGGATCCATAATTCAGCTTGGATAAAATTTTATCTCATTAATTAAATTAGATTTAAACTAGGAGAGAAGAGTTTTAATACATTAAACAAAACTCTGCTTTACCTTTCTTTTTCCCAAAACCTCACGAGACCTCCCTTACTGGATTTCTGGAGCGTCCGGTAACATCTAAAGAGAAGTCGACAGGTTGCTGGGCATCAACAATCGATTCCTTCCTTCTCTTGTTCATGTTCTCCTTAGTATCACAATCTATAGAGAGATGCTGAACCTTCTTGGCCGAATTTCAGGTGGGGAACGAAAGGAAGAACAGAGGGAAAATAGGGGGCGTGTTCAATAAGATTTTTAACGAATCAAGGCAAGGAGTAATCGCGAACAGAAGTAGGTGAACCGAAATCACCTTGCATGATCTTGAATAGATTCAAGTTCTGTCACTAATCGGCCAATCCCTGAGCCTCACCAGCCGACCGGTCGATCGTTCAATAGAACGGATCCACTGATCCGTCCATCCTAAGGGTAGATTGTTCAACCCACCGATCGAACGATCTGAGCAGCCCCGTCGACCGACCCAAGCCCACCGATCAATCGTTCTCTAGAACCGGTCGATCAATTTCTAGTGATCCATTTGTATCATGTTTATCAACAATTCTTGACCCTGATTTGAATCTTGCCTATTCGTATTTGATTTATTATAATAATGACTAAATTAGTACTATATGATTTGTTCATGATTCATCCATGATTCAAGATATGAATTCACAAGATGATTCATTCTACTCCTGATTCTTTCCGTTCCCATGTCATGATTGAACAACGAATAATAAGATTTCAAAATTATTAATAAGTTTAGATAGAAGATGAATAATAGGTTGCAAGTGCAAGCCAAGTGTCTCAAGATAAGGGTCGCTCCCTTGGTCATGATTTGATCACCTATTGACCTGCACAAGGCTGTATCGTTTGCTCGACATATCCCAAGAACTAAAGGCATCTAAAGTCACCCTGATTTCTAAATATGAACCAAGATTAAGAAATATGTTTAAGACAAGTCAAGTTACTGTTATGATTATCAAGCATGCCCATGATTTCAAGTTTACTGAGTATCATTTGATTCTAGTGATTTATTATTTCCTCTTATTCATCTCTTATCATGATTTATGATGCTGCCATGTTTTCTCTTTTACTCAAGATAAGTATTTTTCCTTACCGTTGATCTCTCTATTCAAGTTATGCATTGTATATCATGCACTTAAGATGGATGATTATGAAGTAAACTATAAGTTTTAAATTAATTTATCTTGGTTATTGCTATATTTATAGTTTTCGTGATAATGTCTTAATTATATGATAATTGATAGTTTAAATGAGGAAAAGAAGATTAGTAGATATGTAAGTCATCAGAGGATACAAACAAGATTCATACAACGATAAGCTAACTAAAGGGAAAAAAATGAAATCCTATCGAATTTAGGATGTTCTTCAAGACACCTCCATGTCCACATGATGAAAGAAAATTCTTAGTCTTTCCTCGACCAAATGGGACAAATTATGACCCTAACCATAAGTCTTATATATGGATGAATCTCCTTATCGACTTCAAAGTAATGAACTACATCGTTAAGGCAAATGGTAATGGGGTAATTTTCAAGATTTTGTCTTGGTCAAGTGGACCATTCACGATTTAATCATAAGTTTTAGATGTATTATTTTTTTTCTTTCCAACTTTAAGATTATCCCGAACCTCTCCCATGTGCGACAAGATATTGTTAATGCAAAGGACAATGAAATGATGTGCAAAGAAGAAAGATGATTGTTTGTATTCTATTTTGCTTATTGCTTTGTTTTCCTATTTTATTGCTTGAATTCATTCCATGTGTTTGTCTGCATGCATGATAGTTTTACTAAGTACTTATGTTTGTAGTGTGCACAAATTGTTGTGTTCATTATGGATTAGATCATATCATATGTTCATCGACCATTGACTCCTCATCATAACTATTGTTTAACCTTAACAATGATTCAGAGTGCTTTAAGATACTCAAGGAAAGAACTTATCATGGTAATATATAACCACTGACCTCCTATGAAATTATATGATCTGACATTGCAAGAAACAGATCAATATAAGCCAAGAAGTTAAGATTGAGGGTAACCCATGATTAATTTTGGATTTTGATCATTGTTTCATTCATTATGAATTAAATTGTAGTATATGTATTGTAAGAAAAAGATCAAGTCGAAGGCAAGACAATGTAAAACCAAGAGGATTAAAGATGAAAGCAACTCTCATGATCAAATTTATCAAACAAAGTATTGATATAAGGGATCAAGACATAGGAAGGATATTGAATGACATTGAGTAATGAACCACTTTATTTCAAGTGGAGTAATTATACTAAGGATGATCTCTCTTCAAATGAGTTATAAGACTCTTGATTGATCCCAAATACAACCGTCTCATTTGACATTGTCTATTAGTATACTTTGTTATATGCCTCGTGATATTTAACTTAAGTCGAAGGTAAGTGACCATATCTCCAAACAACTATCATCGTATTACATCACTAGATCATTGACATTAGACGATGATAAACGTTGAATGTCATTGAATACAAATAGATTACTAACATTGGATCCTGAATCCTTATGGATGTCAGATGTATGTCAGATCAATAGCTATGGATGTCAATTGTATATCGAATCAATAGCTATATTGTAATTTAACTCACATATACAAGAATCTTAAGAGCTTACGAAGATATGAAATAATGGTAAACTTTTATTCAAATTCCAATGTTAAACAATTAAGAAATATGAAGATTTAATAAAAAAAGATGAAATGCTGAAAAGAATAATTGATGGAAAGTATCAATACCTGAGATAATGTCGGAGAATGATTAATTAATTGTATCTAGCTATAATTATCATAGTTGGGGATAGGTCAAATATGAAGATAAACAAAAAAATGATAGTAAGTACATGTGATGTTGAAAATTATTTGTGAACATAATTTTTGAGTGCTTACTCATTATGTTAAGATACGGTCATGTGATTCAAAACAATAATAAGAATGTTCACTAACACTCCTTTTAAGGAGGTCATTGGCTCTAGTGATTATAATGTAATACACTTGGAGAATAGTAGAATTAAAAATATATGATAAATAAAGATGATCCGTTATGTTGGATCAAATTCCCTTGTAATAGTAGTTCTCATTCAAACGCCATCAAGACATCATTTAGGAACTTTGAACAGGTGATGTAACGCCCCCAAAATTTAGCGCCAATTTAGTTGCCGAACCCTAGGCGATGTCACTTTCCATGACCGAATTTCATAAAATATTACAACGGAAAATGTAATAACAATACAAACCAATAATATCATAAACAACAGAAGACTTCTAAATATATAAAATTCCAAGATAACAAACTGGCCCATGGACCTAATAGGCTCTAACGTATCCAACAAAGGGTTCATAAAACATAATGAGTTCAAGTAAAGGTACGACTCCAATGAGGCCTATAAGCCATACATAATTCACTCTTATAAGAGTTCGTCATCATGACATAACATAAGTAAGATAAATTGGGCCGTAGCTCGACCCATCCATGTGCAATATTTCCATCATGAGGCTCTCGTCGCCCAACCTAAGCCTCCTCCATATCTGCACGGATCTATGGAGTGCAGAAGATTTCTCCCGCTAGAGTATGTTGAGGCCCATGCATGCTATGGTCTTATACATGATTTTTATATGTCATGACATATGCATTACAACATAATGGAACATAACTTATATGCATGTTATGAGTTATGCACACTATATGGCATATGAGCAATATGATCATAGCAAGATAAGATAACATATAACATTTCCATCTTATGTTAAAGCATATCATAACTCATCATCACACTTATCACTATGCTAATGCATATCATGATTTTATCATACTTTACTTTGTTATCTTTGTTCATGTCATAATATGATGTGACAAATGGACATTCATAATGCATTCTCGTAGGTGCTTTCTTCATTCTTCATCATCTTTATCATCTTTATCTTTATATCCCAAGTCATTCATCATTCATCTCTTCATCTTTCATCCTTACTTAGATAATTCCTTATCTTATTGGTTGATAAGAGTGATGGCTCATAGGTCATAATCCTCACCGTATGTGAGGTCTTTATCCTCATCTTTAGATGAGATATTAATCCTCTCCCGTAGGCGAGGTCTTTATCCTTATTCGTCAATGAGGCCTTTCCCCACCCGTCGGTGGAGTCATAGATAGGGTACCGACTGGTCTCAAGAAAAAATATCACACTTTCATCAATCCGTCTTTTAATCATATTCGTCAATACATACAATCATTCAATATATATTGCATGTTTTAATCCTATTTAAGGTCATACAAACTTCAAATCATACTAAGTGTGGACAATCAATCATAACCAATCTTCAGCCCATAATGGACGACCATTATGGTTTCGGTCGACCGCTGAACTAGGTACTGGGCGATCGATAGGTTTTTTGATCGACCGTTATAGTTCTTTCGGACAACTGGGCGTTGGGTCGACTGTTAATTCCAGAGAGCAAAGACTCTCCAAATCGAACGACCTTTAAGATATCGATCGACTATTACATGACTTTCGGATGACCAAACTAGGCAATGGGTCGACCGCCAATCACAATGAGCATGACTGTTCTAAATCAGATGACCACTAAGGTATCGATTGATTGTTATCGGGCCTTCGGACGATCGAAACTAAGCATTGGGTCGACCGCTAATCATAAAGAGCAACGACTGCTCTAAACGGGCGTCCGAATGGGTTTCGGACGACCGTTGGACAAGTGTCGGGATGAAATCGTTCCCAGAACGGTCGACCGTTAAGTAATTGGTCGCTCGTTCTGGACCGACAGAACACATTTTTACATTCTTCTTTCCAATCTGCATACTTTGACATATTGAGCACAAATTTGGCTCTACACATTTCACGAATCATTTATCAACATTCTTAGTACACTAATAATAAAACACATGGGGCTTTCACATGAAGACATCCAACATATTAATCATATTCATTCATGTACATGCATTAAGCAATTTCATTAAGAGCTAAACACAAATAATAATGAACATCCTAATTCTAGGCAATAGAGCATTAATCTTAATAATACATGAAGCATACTAATGCTAATATGATTAGAAGACATGTTGGTTCTTCATGTCCTAATTCAAACATACACACATCATTAGGGGATGATTAGAGGGCTTGGATCCCCTCAACATACCTTAATAGCAAGCCAAAATCTCTAATCTTCTTCCTCTCTTATCTTTCTCCCTTTCTCTATTTGCTGTCCACGTTTCCTAGATGAAAAGGTAGGTGAGATAGAGAGTGAGCTAGAGAGGATGCTAATGGACAGACCATGCTTACTGTAGCTCCAAAATGGCCTACCTTATGTGCTGGCCGAGTGGAGCTTAGAGGGAGAGAAGGGGAGGTGGTTTTACTGTAGTAATTAGGTGGGGGTTTTGTGTTGCTTTCGGCTGGGTGGTGCAAACGAGGGGGAGAATGGAGTGTAGGGCACTGTAGCACTTTAGGTCAAGTAGCATGTGGGTTGTTGGGCTGAGTGCGGACGTGGGCTTTCCTTTTCTCTTTTTTTTTTATTTTGTGGGATGTTACAACTTACCCCTCTTAAATTTTAGTAAATCTTAAATTGCTTACCAAAAAGTTTCGAAAACATCTCTCGCATTTCCTCTTCAAGCTCCCATGTAGCTTCTCGTCCTCTATGGTGCTTTCATGCTACTTTGATCATGGGTATGGTCTTATTCTTAAGATGCTTTATTTGATAATCTATGATCTCTATTGGTTATTCCACGTATGTCAAATCTTCCTTGATATTCGGTTTCTCAATTCGAATCACATTTGCTTCATCATGAACATACTTCCGGAGCATTGATACATGAAAAACATTGTGAAGTGTTGCATAAGAAGGTGGTAGTGCTAACTTGTAAGCTACTTCACCAACTTTCTCTAAGATTTTAAAAGGTCCAATATATCTTGGTGTCAACTTTTCTTTCTTGCTAAATCTCATAATACCCTTGGTTGGTGAGACTTTGAGCATTACATGATCGCTATCTTCATAAAGTTGCCCCCTTCTCTTTAGATCCGCATAGCTCTTTTGCCTACTTTGTGCCGCTAGCATCCTTTGCTTAATCAAGTCTACTTTGTCAACATACATATGAATCAAATCCGGTCCAAGATATCTTTCTTCTCCGGTTTCACTTCAACATGCCGGAGAATGACAAGGCCTATCATATAGAGCTTCAAATGGTGCCATCTTGATACTAGAGTGATAACTATTGTTATAAGCAAATTTCATTAAAGGAAGGTGATCATCCCAATTTTCATGTCAATCTAAGGCACAAGCTCTAAGCATATCCTCAAGAGTTTGAGTTATTTTTTCACTTTGGGCGTCGGTTTGATGATGAAATGCGTGCTAAAATTTAGCTTTATTCCAAAAGTATTTTGGAGACCTTTAAAAAATCATGAAGTAAATCTTGGATCTCTATCCGAAATAATAGAAGTCGAAATTTCGTGCAAACGAATAATCTCATTCACATATAGCTCAACCATACTTTCTATGAATTGACTTGCTTTCACAGGAATAAAGTGAGCCGACTTCGTCGAACGATCAACTACAATCCAAATTGCATCATGCCCCTTCCGGGTTCGAGGTAGTCCTATCACAAAGTCCATAGAGATACTTTGTCATTTTCATTTCAAAATAGGTAAGAGTTGTAACTTGCCACAAGGCCTTCGGTGTTCAATCTTGGCTTTTGGCAAACTATACAATTAGCTACATACTTGGCCACTTTCTTCTTCATATCTTCTCACTAAAAATTTCTTTGTAAGTTTTTGAACATTTTGATACTCCCGGGATGAATGGAGAATTCAAATTTGTGATACTCATCCAAAATCTCTCTTCTTATTGCTTTATCTTTCGGTACTCACAAATGATTCTTATACCTAATTTCTCTATCTTCATCATACTTGAAGTGATTTCTTTTCCTTTTACAAACATTAATCATTATAGCATATTCCGAGTCTCTTATTTAAGCTTTAATAATTCTTCTCAGTAAGCTTGATTCAATCACATGATGAACCATATATATGATTTTTCGGCCACAAATACTTGGAGCCCATTGCACTATACTTTTTACAAGATTCCACTTGTGTACACTTAAACATCTAAGTGATCCTTCTCACTTGCGACTTAGTGTATCGGCTACTACATTAACCTTTCCGGAATGGTACAATATAGCAAACTCATAGTCCTTAAGGAATTCAAGCCATCTTCTTTGCCTCATGTTCAACTCCTTTTGAGAGAACACATACTTTAAACTCTTATGATCCATGTACACTTCAAAATCTTCACCATACAAGTAATGGCATCATATCTTCAATGCGAATACCACCGCCATTAGTTCCAAGTCATGAGTTGAATAGTTGACTCCATGCTTCTTCAATTGTCGTGAAGCATATGCAACCACTTTACCATGTTGCATAAGCACACAACCTATCCGGTACCACAAGCATCACTATAAATGACATAGCCTCCACTTCTTATGGGAATGACTAGGATTGGTGCCGTTGTAAATCTTCTCTTGAATTCTTGAAAGCTTGCTTCACATGCTTGTGACCATATAAACTTCTCGCATTTTCTTGTCAACTTTGTTATAGGTGCGGTAATGTTGGAGAAATTTTGGATAAGCCTTCTATAATATCCGGCAAGTCCTAAGAACCTTCTAATCTTGGTCACACTCTTAGGCCTACTCCAATTAGTCACCGCTTCAACTTTAGCCGGATCCACGACTACTCCATGCCGTGATACTATATGTCCAAGGAACATTACTTCTTCAAGCCAAAATTTGTAGGATCCCAAAGGGCACCAAGAGGGGAGGGGTGAATTGTGTTCAATTGAAAATATCGATTTCACAAAAAATCGTCGCGGAAGCACAAAACTGATTCTTAAATCCTTTATAATTCAGATCATAAATTCAATATGAATGGGAGAGAGAGAGAGAGAAAATCAAACTCAAATGGACACGGTGGTTTGTTGATGAAGTTCGGTCACACCTTGGCCTACGTTCCTGCTCCGACTTCTTGACCTCGAGACCGACGGAGATTCTACTAGTACTTTCTTTGTTCCAAATGGGGCAAAGAAGAAAGCCCTTTACACCATCGCTTTTTTCTCCGCTTCGAGAGGCAAGGCAACCTCTCCTTCTAGGAAGCTAATCTATTTCTCTCGCTCAAGAGGTAAAATTTTGAACTTCTTTTATACAAGCGCTCTCTCTAATTTTTCTGAATAAAAGTGTTTCTCTATTTTACAAAGCTAAGCTCACAAGAGAAGAAGAGAGAAAGAAGAAAAAGCTATAAAATGAAAACTTCAAGAAAATAATCTCTCTTTGATAACTTGAAGCTTTTCTTCAATGAGTGAATGAGTGCATTTGCCTCTGGCTTTGGCACTCCTTTTATAGCCTTCAATGTGTGAAAAATTCGTCCAAAAATTATTCCACAAATTTTTCCTTCACATTTGACCATTACTGTTCATTTGACTCGGAGGCCGGTCGACCGAAATTCTGGACCGGTCGACCGGTCTATGTGACCGTTGCGCCATTTCTCCAGTTATAGCAGCTGGTCGGTCGATCGGACTATCGACCGGTGTCTCGACCGGTACAGTCTCGCAGTTTTGATTTATAGCCGTTGAGCTGATCGGTCGACCGGTGCTTCGACCGGACTGTCGATCGGTATAGTTTCGACGTCAACTAGTTCTGGATCGGTCGACCGGCATCTTCATTTGGTCGACCGGACTGTCGACCGGCCTTTTCGTCGACCGGCAGGTTGACCGACCTGCACTCTTTTGATCATAACTTTCTGCACAGTTATCCAAATTAAATGATCTTGGAGTCCATGGAAAGCTAACAGAATTCTCTACAAATTCACTAGTGAATATTCATCCAAAATCTAATCATTTCATAGTCCATTATGTAATCAAAGTTGTGCATAAAGTTATCTCATTTTCTTGGACTTTTTCAGCATTTTAATCTTTCGAGGTTTGTTTCATCAAAATATAATTTCATATGTCATTGAAACTTTGACTCAACAAAATTCACACTTGGAAAATTTGACGTAGAGCTTGTTTCTTCTCAAAGTTTCCAACACAATGCGAAAATGTTCATGATGCTCTTCAGGGCTTGATAAGTAGATGAGGATGTCATCCACAAACACAATCACAAATTTATCCAAGTATGGACGAAAGACCCTATTCATCAAATTCATGAATGCGACAGGCGCATTCGTTAGTCCAAAAGGCATAATAAAAAAACTCATAGTGTCCATACCTTGAACGAAATGCGATCTTAGAAACATCTTGCTCGACTACCCTTAATTGGTGGTAACCACTCCTTAGGTCCATTTTTGAGAAAATCGACGCTGACGATATATGATAAAAAAGATCATCAATTCCTTAGCAAGGGGTACTTGTTCTTTACTGTCATCCTATTGAGCATTCGGTAGTCAATGCACAATCTTAAAAAGCCATCCTTCTTTTTGATAAAAAGTACAGATGCGCCTCATGGTGAGACATTTGGCCTAATGAATTCCTTGTCCAAAAGCTCTTGCAATTGGGTCTTCAATTCGTGCATTTCAGCTAGATCCATTCGATAGGGTGACATTGAAATGGGCGTGGTACCCGAAAGTAGTTCAATATTGAACTCAACTTCCCTTCTTAGTGGCAATCCTGCAATGTCTTTCGGAAAGACATCGGGATATTCTCTTACCACATCCAAGGATTCAAATGCCTTGGATTGTGAATTCATCTTGATGACACTTGCTAAAAATTCTCTTGCCCCTTTCTTGATCATTTTGCTTACCTTAGTTGCTGAAATTAGCACATTGACTTCCTTAGAAGGAATTCCTCGAATTATTATGGGTTTTCCATGATGATCACCTATAAAAATTTTCTTTTCTTTGCAATACATGCGAGCATCATTATAGGATAACCAATCCATTTATAGGATTACATCATAATCTATCATAGGAAGTAATATGAGATCACATGAAAAATTCTTCCTGTCTATTTCTATGAATACACTGGGAACATATCTCCTAGTGGCTACCATTCCAGTAGGAGTTACTACTTCTAGTTGACAATTAGTAACTAGAGATTTTACTTCTAGCATACTAGTAATGCATGGGATAAAAAGGAATGCGTCGCACCCAAGTCAAAAAGAATATTTGCATAGTATCCGGCAATTAGAATATTACCTTGGATCGCATCATTCGCTTGGGTGGCTTCATCAACTTCCATGACGAAAACCCTTGCTGGAACTCTTAGTGGGTTTGCAACTATTTTTCCTTTGTCCCTATTGTCCCCTCGCTTCTCAGGGCAATCTCTTATTTAGTGGCCCATCTTGCCACATTGCAAACATGTCCCGGCCCTGAAGTGGCATTCACCGGAATGAGGCCTCCCAGAAGTAGAGCATGTGGGTCTTGTTTGCTCCACATTCTTTGGAGAATGATATGAGACTTTCCTTGGATTCTTTCCTTTGTGCTTCTTGATCACTTTTCCTTTAGCACCCATCCTTTCGTTGTACTTCCTCTCATGTTCAACGACAAGCTCCACCGCATCCTTCATAGTGGTGCAATGACCACTCTTAACCTAAGGTTGTAATTCGGGATGCAAGCCATTAATGAACCTCGTAGTCCTCTTCACTTCATTTTCATTGAGTTCACCATACTTTTCTAGCCTTAGGATTGTGTTCACGTATAGATCTACTGTCATATTGTCTTGGATGAGATTGAGGAATTCGTCCCTCTTATTTTTCTTAACGTGATCCGGGAAGAAGCGAGCCTCGAACACTTCCACGAAGCTCTTCCAATCAACCTCTTCTTCACTCTCGAAAGTAGTCTTCAAGAGTGCCTCCACCATGCCTTAGCTTGGCCGCAAATGCGATGTGTAGCATACATCATCTTACGGTCTCTGGAGCATCTCATGACCTTGAGGATATTCCCTACCTCTTCAATCCATGATTCAATCAACTCGAGCTTTCCTTTTCCATCAAACTTTGGAGGTTGGAGCCTTAGGAACCTCTCAATGGAGTAATCTAGTTCATTGGTCCTTTGGGCATTTTGCGCCGCTCGGATTAATCCATCAAAGAATGTGTTCCTCTCGTGCTCCTCATCAACAATCGCTCGTCTTAGTGGCATCTACATTCATATTCAAAACAACATAGAAACATCATTAGCATGAGCTAATCATATGATAACATTTACCTTTAGGTTCGGTGACACCTCTTGACGATTGCACATGGACTTTGCACTTAAACATTTTACACTTTAGCCAGCTAATGGCTTACACATCTTAAAATCTAATACATATGAGCCAAAACTATGGCTCTGATACCAACTGTAACGCCTCCAAAATTCAGCCCCAAAGCGACGTCACTTTTCATGACCTAATTTTATAAAATATTGCAGCGGAAAATGTAATAATAATACAAATAAATAATATCATAAACAACGAAAGACTTCTAAATATATAAATTCCAAGATAATAAACTGGCTCATGGGCCTAATAGACTCTAACATACTCAACAAAGGGTTCATAAAACATAATGAGTTCATGTAAAGGTACATGACTCCAATGAGGCCCATAAGTAGGGGTGTTCACGGATCGGGTTTGACCCGACCCGTGAACAAACCGGACCCAATCCGGCCAAGGTTGGCCGGGTCGGGTCGGGTCGGGTCTCCGCCCTTTTTGGGCTGCGACCCGAACCGACCCGATCCGAGCCGGGCCGGGTCGGGTCGGGTGGTCGGGTTACCCGACCACCCTTTTTTTTATTTTTTGTTTATTTTTTTAATATAAAAAGTATTTATTAATTTATTTTTTAATACAAAATAAAGTATTTTTAAATACCAAAAATATTTTTTTAAATATCTATATACTTTTCTACATTTAAAATAATTTATTTTATATTTTTTTAGATTTTAAAATATATAAAACTATATATTTAAGTAAAAAATAATTAAAAATTAAAAAAAATAAAGAAAAAAACTGGGTCGTCGGGTCAGGTCGGGTCGAGTTCGGGTTGAAATTGGTCGGGTCGTGGTCGGGAAGGGGTCGGGTCGGGTCGGATTTTCGGGTTCACCGGGTCGACCCGACCCGGTGAACACCCCTACCCATAAGCCATACATAATTCACTTTTATAAGTTCATCATCATGACATAACATAAGTAATGGGCCGTAGTCCGACCCATCCATGTGCAATATCTCCGTCATGAAGCTCTCGCCGCCCAACCTAAGCCTCCTTCATACTTGCACGGATCCATGAAATGCAGGAGATTTCTCCCGTTAGAGTATGTTGAGGCTCATGCATGCTATGGTCTTATACATGATTTCTATATGTCATGGCATATGCATTACAACATAATGGAACATAACTTATATGCATGCTATGAGCTACTTATGCACACTATATGACATATGAGCAATATAATAATTGCAAGATAAGATAACATATTTCATCTTATGTTAAAGCATATCATAACTCATCATCACACTTATCACTATGCTAATGCATATTATGATCTTATCTTACTTTACTTTGCCATCTTTGTTCATGTCATAATATGATGTGACAAGTGGACATTCATAATACATCCTCATAGGTGTTTTCTTCATTCTTCATCATCTTTATCATCTTTGTTTTTATGTCACAAGTCATTCATCATTCATCTTTTCATCTTTCATCTTTATTTAGATAATTTATTATCTTATTGATTAATAAGAGTGATGGCTCATAGGTCATAATCCTCACTCGTATGTGAGGTCTTTATCATCATCTTTAAATGAGGTCTTAATCCTCTCTCGTAGGCGAGATCTTTATCATCTTCCGTAGGCGATGTCTTTATCCTCATTCGTCAATGAGGTCTTTCCCCACCCGTCAGTGGACCGATTGGTCTCAAGAAAAATGTCACACCTTCATCAATCCATCTTTTAATCATATTCATCAATACATACAATCATTCAATACATGTTTCATGCTTTAATCCTATTTAAGGTCATACAAACTTTAAATCATACTAAGTGTGAACATTCAATCATGATCAATATTCAATCCAGAACGGACGATCGTTATGGTTTCGGTCGACCGCTCGATTGGTACCGGACGATTGATAGGTTTTTCGATCGACCGTTATGGTCCTTTCGACGACCAAACTGGGCGTTGGGTCGACTGTTAATTCCAAAGAGCAAAGACTCTACAAATTGAACGACCGTTGAGATATCGATCGACTATTACACGACTTTCGGACGTCCAAACTAGGCATTGGGTCGACTGCCAATCACAATGAGCATGATTGTTCTAAATCGGACGATCGCTAAGGTATCGATCGACTGTTATTAGGCCTTTGAACGATCGAAACTGAGCGTTGGATCGACCGCTAATCATAGAGAGCAATGACTGCTCTAAAAGGGCGTCCGAATGAGTTTCGGACGACTATTGGACAAGTGTCGGGATGAAATCATTCCCAGAACGATCGATCGTGTAATCGGTCGCTCATTCTGGACCGACAGAACACATATTTTTACATTCTTTTCTTTCCAATCATGCATACTTTGACGTATTGAGCACAAATTTGGCTCTACACATTTCATGAATCAATCAACATTCTTAGTACACTAATAATGAAACACATGAGGTTTTCACATGAAGACATCCAACATATTAATCACATTCATACATGTACATGCATTAAGCAATTTCATTAAGAGCTAAACACAAATAACAATGAACATCCTAGTTCTAGGCATGACTAGCAATAGAGCATTAATCTTTATAATACATGAAGCATACTAATGTTAATATGCATATCCCATAATCATCCATTCCAAGAAGACATGTTGGTTCTTTATGCCCCAATTCAAACATACACACATCATTAGGGGATGATTAGAGTGTTTGAATCCCCTCAACATACCTTAATAGCAAGCCTAAACCTCTAATCTTCTTCCTCTCTTATCTTTCTCCCTTCCTCTAGTTGTTGTCCATGTTTCCTAGATGAAAAGGTAGGTGAGACAGAGGATGCTAATGGAGAGACCATGATAAAAGAGGAACATGCGGGACAATAAGCGAAGGAACCTCAATCCTCATTGGAGGACTTGAGATTTTGGAGTTGAAGTTGGTATGAGGCACACATGTTGATAATACTCCCTTCATATGGATAAATGCACAATGTATTTATGTGTCCATGCTCAAGAAGTATAATCATGATTCCGCTAATGTCCCAAGAGTAGAAGACTCGATTTAGCTGCAAATTTGACCTTTGCTGAGTATCCAACATACATAGTGGTGCGCAAGGTGCAACATCAGAAAAACAAGGAGGTACTCGTGGTCTAAGTAGCTTGGCGTTTCCATCATGGCGATGATGCGACATGAGAACTCGAGTCGGAAATGCGCCAAGAATTTTCTCATCTTTTTGGTAAATCCTCTACCTAGTGCAAAATTCGAGAGTGAATTTTCTTTTAAGGGTGTAAGAATGTAACAACTGACACAAATAGAAAAAAAAGAACAACAATGAGAGGGACTCCACGGATAATAGGGAGAGATTTACCCATATCCCAATCAAGAAAGGAAATCAAGAGTGGATGGAATCCATAAATCAGCTTGGAGAAAATTTTATCTCATTAATTAAATTAGATTTAAACTAGGAGAGAAGAGTTTTAATACATTAAACAAAACTCTGCTTTACCCCTCTTTTTCCCAAAACCTCACGAGACCTCCCTTATTGGATTTCTAGGGCATCTGGTAACATCTGAAGAGAAGTCGACAGGTTGTTGGGCATCAACAATCGATTCCTTCCTTCTCTCGTTCATGTTCTCCTTAGTATCACAATCTATAGAGAGATGCTGAACCTTCTTGGCCGGATTTCAGGTGGGGAACGAGAGGAAAAATAGAGGGGAAATATGGGGCGTGTTCAATAGGATT
This sequence comes from Pontederia crassipes, assembly GCA_030549335.1. NCBI lineage: Eukaryota > Viridiplantae > Streptophyta > Magnoliopsida > Commelinales > Pontederiaceae > Pontederia > Pontederia crassipes. The sequence continues at coordinate 39,015,938 of CM060184.1, read as the reverse complement.
TTTAATGAATCAAGGCAAGGAGTAATCGCGAATTGATATGGGTGAATCGAAATCACCTTGCATGACTCTTGAATAGATTCAAGTTCTGTCACTAATCAATTTTATAAAGAAGAAGATGAGAAGAAGGCCTCAAGTTCTTGTTTGCCTTATTTGATCCCTGATTTTTTATTGTTTGAATTAATTATATATGTGTTTATATTCTTGTCGTTCTGTCACTGTTTGATTGATTGCTAGGATGTAGGAATTAGTTTAGGATGTAATTATGTTAGGAATTTAAGAGAATTATCGTGTATGAAATCCATCAGGATGCCGACCGGTCGATTGGCCCTCTTGCTTTATGAATCAACTGGTCGACCGATTTACCGATTCCCACAGCCGATTTTATTATACATCAACCGGTCGACCGATCCCCCAATTTTATGACTTGACCGGTCGATCGATCCCTGAGCCTCACCAGCCGACCGGTCGACCGTTCAATAGAACAGATCGTCCGATCTGTCCATTCTAGGGGCAGATTGTTAAACCCACCAGTCGATCGATCTGAGCAGACCGGTCGACTGATCCAAATGCCACCGATCGACCGTTCCCCAAAACCAGTTGACCGATTTCCAGTGATCCCTTTATCATGTTTATCAATAATTCTTGATCCTGATTTGAATCTTGCCTATTCTTATTTGATTTATTATAATAATGACTAAATTAGTGCTATACGATTTGTTCATGATCCATCCATGATTCAAGATATGAATTCACAAAATGACTCACTCTACTCCTAATTCTTTCCATTCCCATGTCATGATTGAACAACGAATAACAAAATTTCAAAGCTATTAATAAGTTCAGATAGAAGATGAATAATGGGTTGCCAGTCCAAGCCAAGTGTCTCAAGATAAGGATCGCTTCCTTGGTTATGGTTTGATCATCCATTGACCTGCACAAGGCTATATCGTTTGAATTGGGGGCCAAGATTAAGAAGTATGATCAAGACAAGTCAAGTTACTATTATGATTATCAAGCATGCTCATGATTCCAAGTTTACTAAGTATCATTTGATTATAGTAATTTATGATTTCCTCTTATTCATTTTTTATCATGATTTATAATGCTGCCATGTTATCCCTTTTATTCAAGATAAGTATTTTTCCTTACCGTTGATCTCTCTATTCAAGTTATGCCTTGTATATTATGTGGTTTTCCACTAGGCTGTAAAGCTTACGAAAGGACATTCTTTTATGTGTCTGATTTCGACAGGACTAGGTAGTGATGAGGTGGAGTAGGTGTGTTGCGACAAGGCTTTAACGACAAGAAAGCACATGAACCACAGAGTTTATTAGATTTCTTTTCCTTCCGCATTTATAGATTCATGATGTAGAACCTGATTATATTCCTTAGATTTGATGTAGTCATTTTTTAGATTTTCGCAATTAAAGTTATAGTTATTCTTTTCTTTAATTCCATTATTATTCTTTCTTCCACTGACGTGTCTCGGTTCTTGACTGAGATATGGTCAACAAGATGGTCAAAGGTATAGCGTCCGTAGCATCTCCGTAGCGTCCGTAACTTAATATGTGGTCGCTGTACAACCCAAAGTATTTTTGTTTTGACACAATACAAGTCGATTTTAAGACTATCTCCATCAAATAGAAGTCAATTTTTGACAATAAAATAATACTATCTTGATCAAACTTCAAAAATCACAAAATCATCTCAGAAAATGTGAAATTGTCAATTTTGACTCTTCAAAAAGAATAAATGTATTCTTCTAAAACAAAAGAATATAATTATTCTTCATTTTTTAAAATTTTCAATCATATTTTATCTTTTTAAATTTGGTCATGTATTATTATATACATATTTTTTTATTATTATGATATTGAACACTACTTATGCATCATAAAATTTTTAAATATAAAATATTATATTTTAAAATTTTATTCTCTTCAAACCAAACAATAAATAGAATACGAGTATCTTTACTTTTTTTCCAAAATATGATATTCTTCTGTTTTATTCTCCATAATTTTATCATAGGTCCCTTATGTAAGAGTTAGAGACTTATTCCTTAGCATATTACTAATCCAAATGTCATCCAAATGTCTCATTAGCCATGTGCATATTGCAGGAGTACAATAGTTTTGATCATGATTTGGTAGATACCCTCTGTAACAACCAAAAAAAAAAAGAAGAGAGAAGTTAACGGCCAGCAAGAAGAAGTATCATTATTCCTAACATTCAGGGAATTCAAAAGTGGACAGCTAAAAGCAAAGTAAGAAAATTAATTGGGGAGAATTAAAATCACAAGCAATTATGATAGGAATAAAGAAATTACGGAGAAATAAAACCGGAGCTGGAGAAAAGATTTCAAACGTTTAGATCCCTGATTTGATGGAAGGACAAATGCCAAGCAATAATGGAGAATTAATGGGATTAATGCCCTTGATTATCTGAGAATTTCTTTCACACTAACAAACCCCAAAAAACTTTTCTCTTACCTCCATTCTATGCCAAGCCCTACCCATTCTGGAGGAATCTTCCGCTACAACATCACATAGGAGATCACTTATTATGGAAATAATGGGGACCAAAATACGGATCTGAAAATTAATGGAGGAATAACACAAAACATCTTCTCTCACCTTCCCCACCAGCAAAAAAGAATGGACCTTCCCATTTCTGACTGTCGATTCTGATTTTTTTCTCTCCTTTCTCTCACGTGCTCACTCACGTCTCCATTCCATCCTCACGCCTTTCTTCAATCTGGACGGCCCCGTAGGTGGAGATCAGCCAAGAGAAAGAGATCTCGCACTAGGACAGCAGAGGAGATAGAGAGGACACGACTGATAGGTTTTCCAACGAATCAAGGCAGGGATCAAACACGAAAACCAGGTGGGTGAATCGAAATCACCCTGCATAACTATGAATAAGATTTGATTAGAATGCCATTATGATTGATTCTGTAAAATGACTCATGATTAAATAAATGAAGGCTATGAATGAATTGTTTTCCCTCTGATTTGAAAATTGTGTTGTTTGCTTGTATAAATGTGTTTTGTTTACCATTGTCTTGTTCCGATGATTGCTTTGATGTAGTGGTACTATTAGGATAGAAGTCTGTGAAATTCTGCATGTTCTGTACATTGTATGTTACTAAAAATCAGGTCGACTGACCAAAAAGAATCGATCGATCTCCAATAGATTGGTCGACCAACGGATGGAGACCGGTCGACCGACATCTTGTTTGCAATTGCCCACATAGTATACAAATAGTCGACTGATGGATGGAGACCAGGCGATCGACGTCTTCTTTGCATTTGCCCACGTAGATAGACCGGTCGACCAACTGATGGATCAATGTCTTACTCACCAATGAAACACACATATCGGTTGACCGACTTTCATAAATCGGTCGACCAACCCTCGCACCTGAATTCGCCCATACACAGATCGTCCTACCGACCTATGGGGACCAGTCGACTGACCCTGTAGTCTGACTCTTAAATTATTTATTATTAAATCTAGATTTTTGATATACATATTATTAGTTTCCCCTTCTCATTTATTATTTACATGACTAAATCTAAAGGCAAGTTACTAATTTGCTCTTCTGTTGATCCAATCACCTCTATCGTATAAAAGAATGACAAGATGATAAAGTGATTAATAAGAAAAGATGAAAAGATAAATGATGGGTGGCTAGCCCATGTCAGGCGCTTAAAGATAAGGATCGTTCCATTAGTCATGGCTTGATCAATCATTGATCTGCACAAGGCTGTATTATTTTTCTCTGCGTAAATTTCAAAAGTTAAAGACACCTAAAGTCATCTGAGTTATAAACAAAATTCAAGGTAAAGAAGAGTGTACAAATGATACAAGTATAATGTCAAGTCAAGCGTTGTTATGATTTCCGTCTGATAAATGACTCTCCTTATAATTCCAAGTTTACTATGTGTTACATAATATTACTGCTCTTCATTATCCATTGATCTCTATCATTCTAATGATTTTATGCCCTGATTACGATCAATTAATTAACGATTGTGATCTATCCAGTTTAATAGTTATGCATTGTATAATTATATTGATTACCCACTAGGCTGTAAAGCTTACTGGAGGACTTCATCCTCTGTATTTGATTTTTACAGGGCCAAATCAATGACGGTGTGAGATCGTGTGCTGCGACAGAGCTCAGGCGATGACAAAGCACATGAACCAAAAGGCCTAGATATCTAATTTATTTCTTTCCGCAAACATGTTCCTTTTATTTCATTCTTCTTCTATTGCTGATGTGTCATATTTATTGACCGAGTCTTAGTCAAAATGATGGTCAAAGTTGTAATGTTTGTAGCACCTTCATATTGATTTTCGTCGCGTGGCATTGGTCGATTTGAGGGCGTTACATTTATGGTAACAGAGCCACAGTTTGGACTCTTTTGACGACTTATAGTACACTATGGTATAGGAAATGTTTATGTGCTTTCGCTGCGCAGTCGCCACACCCTCCACCGTAAAGTACAAGATCTTTCTTACTTTGTCTTATTCTTTATTGATGTCTTGATAAATATTTTATATGAGTGGTTGATTTCTAAGGAGGTTATTTTGTATAGTAGGAATCAACCTAAATTATATTAACGATTGTACAAAGATTTATAAATGTTATGAATATTGGGAAAAAGTGTTAAGTAACAAACATGTAGATGATGATTATCTACATAAAAAGATCAGCCCTATAGATATTAAAGGGTGAAAAATATAAGGAACAATTTTGCTTCTTATAATTCATGTTGTCCATCTCTTTCATGATCATTCTACTCATGGAATTCTTCTGCTGATTGCAACAACATGAAGAGAAAAATGAGTAGGCATATTAGTTGCAAAGAGGTGTAGATTTAAGGAAGAAAGGAGGGGAAAGATAAGAGTAAATAAAAGGTTTGACTTACACAACAAGTAGGTGTGAGATGGTTCCACATAGTAGAAGTGAAATTATATGAAATCAAGCATGCTTAAAGATCGTAAAGGTCGTATACGATTTATCACTTTCATAATGGAATGATAATGACCCATGGGGTTCATTGGTTTAACAAATTAAGGTATAATGAATTATTTTATATGTTTACATTGATAAGTATGGACTCACAATCCTTAGTTGTGCCATGGCCCTTACATTATGTTAATAAAGGAACTGAGGAAATACAAAGTAGTTATATGAATTCTTAATTGTTTTACCTCATATTGAGGCTAAGAATTAGAGTTAGTAATTAAGTTCAAAAATTGTATAGCTTTCGAGGGGAAAGAACTTAGGTATACTCTATTTGTCTAAGAATCATGTATAATATATGGGTGAACAAATATAGAAGTTTAAAATGCTCAGAAGTCCCATTGGTTTGAATGAAAAATGAATACCAAATAGTCGATCGCTAACCTTTTTGGTTGACCAAAAGACATTAATAAATGAGCGTTCACTCCTCCATTCAGACGATCGCTGAATGAACCAGAAATGGATGACCACTTGACTTTCGGATGTCCGATATGTGGACAGAAGGAATTCGATCCTAGTCGAATCCTCTGATTTCTTAAGCCTTTGTTCACCCGATTTATTATCAAATGAAATAAACTTAAAGATGATTTGGAGCTGTGCTCAATACAACCTTGATCGATGAGTCGAAAGAGAGGTCCACTATAATGGAGAAAAGTTATGTCAGCTTAGAGCGAGGTCATCTCTTTCGAGGGATGTTTCCACCTAGTGTGAGGTTTATCTTCACTCATGTTATGGCCTAGAGCGAGGTTATCTCCTTCAAGGGATGTTTCCGCCTAGTGCAAATTTTATCCTCACTTATGTTGTGGCATAATGCGAGGTCATCTCCTTTGAGGAATATTTCCGACTAGTGCGGGGTTATCCTCATCTTTACGGATGTTGCCGCCTAGTGTGAGGTTATCTCCATGAGGGATGTTGTCATCTAGTGCGAGGTCATTCACATCCTTACAAATGTTTTTGCCTTGAGCGAGGTCATCTTTCCCAATAGGGTTGGTCGTAGCACTGATCCCCCACTGGCCCATGATGGTCTAAATAGTTGCACCTTGTGTGCCGCAATGGTATACCCCCCCCCCCCCAAAAAAAAAAAAAAGAAGAGCTCTTCTAGCGAATGAAAGTGTGAAAGAATGAATGGCCAAAAGATGTATGAAAGGACTTCGTCCTTAAGAACAAAGAACAGGAAGAACATAACATGAAGGATAGAACATGAATAATGAACAAATGCCCATGATTTTTTTAAAGGTTTAATGATGATATAGGTCTAAGAATGATAAGGATGAGCATGTGCGAAATTATGATTCTTATTATTGATGTCAAGTTAAGAAGACGGACAATTGTATGAAAAGGGACTAATGCATGACATGAAAATGGACTAGAGTATGATATGAAAATGGACTAAAGTAGGTTATGGAAATGGGCATAGTTATGAATGAAGCAAAGAAGATATGATGCATGAAATGAATATGAACTATGTTTATATGCTCACTGGATGATAGTTAATCTTAGATGTAGATTGAAAGTGTTTGTAGAATGTGGTGTTTCATAAACTAATTGAATGTAGTGTAGTTGATATGATGAAATCTCACTCAATGGAAGCATATGTAGAAAGTTAATTGGGTTGGATTGGTATAGTGAATTTGATGACATGATGTAAGCCAACACATAGTTGGATTGGGTGATGGCATTAAGTGATTCGACTCAATAACATTTTAAACTCAACTAGATCAACGTTGCGAAATTTTAAGATCGATCCATATCAGCATAGAGTTTATAATTGTCTTCAATTGTTTTATTATTTTTTTGTGTATATAAAATAAAAATTACAATAGAATAATTCGACGTTCCAAGCCAATTCTATCCCACCCAACACAAATTCAACACGCCTTCAAACAGCTCTAAGTTTTTGGTTTAATAATTTATAATTCGGTACATGAAATTTGATCCGGATGGCAGATAAAATAATAGAAAGTAATTATAACGACCCCGAGAGTTGAGAAAAGAATATTTTATTTTGAGAAATATGGCCATTAATACTATTATAATTAAATAATTTTGAAAATAAATGAAAAATAGGGAAGGAGATTAATTAAGGATAAGATGCACTATGAGTTATTTATTTAAATTCAGAATTTATTTAATTATTAAAATAGATCAGAATTGTTAAAAGAGATTAATTAAAAGATTAAATTTGATTGGGATTTGAAGTTATAGATAAATTGGAGGCCATCAAAGGAGCTTCTTTCTCTTTGATTCTCGGTGTTCAACGACATAGGCGTGACGTTCAGAATTCGACATTGAATGGATAAACATGAAATGAGATATGTAGGATGGATTTGTAGGTTTAATGCATCATATGATTATTTATTTAGATATGATTGTCGTTGGTATTACAACAAATTGTGTCATAATTGATTTCTCGGTATAGTGCGCCTTCGATTTTCTTAATTACTGAGACAAAAATATAACACATCAAATAAAAGTAGGATTAAGGGTGCATGTGCACTGGAGAGATAATTGAGAAAAAAAGGATTTGGAAAAGGAAAATCTCTCGGGAGAAAAAAAAAATTGGAGGGAGAAGATGAGATTGCAGCCTTATGGTAATATAGAAGAAAAAAAAAGAGATAAGAAAGGGGTCTGTGAACATGATGTAGAGAGAAAAGCAAGCCTTTGCTGAAGTAATGGAGAGAGAGAAAGGATTTCGGCAAAAAGAAAAAAATGTGCGTGCTCGGTGATGTGGAGAGAGAAACGTGAGAGAGGATAAAAAGAAAAGGAATTGGCTGCCATGCGGGAAAAGAATGAAATGTAATTCTACTTCAATTATGATTTTTTCGACAAGAAAAGTTATTTATTAAATTTGATAGGTCAACGACAAAAGAAATCTAAAAAGAAAAAATAGAAAAGAAAGACAATTGAGATTTATTTTATTAATCAATATTTTATTATCAATTTTATAATAATTGTATTATTGTTATTATTATTGGAATATGATATATTGAATGTATTATTATTATTAAGTGCTCCTGATTAAATTACCATCATACTTGAGTATATTATTATCATACCTGATAATAGTATTATTTTATCCAGTCATATTGTCATCATATCTCATCACATTTTATTATCACATCCAATCTTATAATTGATTATGATACTAATTCAGCAGTCTTTTCGATTGGATCTTGTTTCACCTAAATTAAATTACTAAAGATAGACATCTTAGGTAACACAGATAAAAAGCTGAAAGTTGTTGGACCTATTGTCTCCAAGCCCCCGGGCCATATTGTTATTAAATTGATTAGGGCAGATAGTGGACATAAAGATTTGAAACGTCATCATCTTTAGAGAAGATATAGTTGTCCTGTGTTTGGTCATGGTCCCCCATCATTTACGAATCATTGTTAGCATTACATTGTTGGGTGGCTTGCCGTGGGTTGATCCCCCATTAGTCTACATGAAAGAGACATGTAGTTTTCCTTAATTGACCGAGTGCTCTCATTGAATTGGATAACTTCGAATATTGTAAATTAAATTGAATTAAAATCGAACCAAATTAAGTTGGATTGAAATCGAATTAAATTGATTAGATCATGGTCATTTGGATACTGGCGTTGAATGACATTGTCTCCGTCCCATTGAATCGAATGAAATTGTTATTGACCAATGATCATTGATATTAAATTAGAAATTGTTAAATTGAATAGTGCCGATCATGCATCATTGATATTATTAATTGTTAAATCAATATTGATCAATCATCTAACCTTTTCCTGATCCTTCCTATTGATCTATGGTTTTATTGTCGTATTGTCATATTGAATCATCGATCCAATGCTCTACTGTTAATTGAACAATGCCATATTGATCAGATAATTGTTAATTGTTATCGCTATTGATTGGTCATTTGACCATAACCTGATATAATTGCTCATATTGATAAATCGTTATATTGTTAATTAATTATTATATTGATTGCCCAATTGACTTATAATTATCATATCTTATTTTCGATTGAGCATATTGATTATTTAGTAGACCCTATATTTTTATACTGATGGATATTTCCTTATACCTAGATCCGTGCAAGTGAGAGTGCTTTGTTAGAGAATGATCATGTAGGTGGCTATGCCCAATGATAGATGTTGCACATGTTCTAGATCGAGTGGTCTAATTTTTATTATTTCTGCATTTTATTAAAATTATGAATTTATCGATATTTTAATCCTTTTGAATATTATGTATTATTAGCTATTATTATTAAAAAAGTCTTTCACATTTATGGTTTATATTCCATAAAAAATATTTTATAAAAAATTGTGTAGCGTCTCCGGAACGACTCTGAGCACGTAAAAGTCACATGGCTCTAGAGGCATTACAGATCAGAGCTTAAAGAGAGGCACTTCTTAGTTGTTTCTAAATAAATAAAATAGAGTCCATGTGTAGTTATCACGAGCAACCACTGCAACCATCTAGTATGATTAAGTAAGTTTTTCTTGTGAAATTGTTATTGAATGCTTACTTATTGAATTATATTGCATTATTTATTGTTGGGTGAACACAGATGCCTCCTAAGTTGATGACCTCTTATCAACTTTATCATAGATCGATAAGTAGATATCAATGAGTCAACTTCCAAAGTGCTCAAGCGATTGGCCAAACAACCCAAGGTCCACGAGTAAATAATGAATGGGTCAATGGACATCAAAAGGAACAATTGAGGCATGGATCATCACCCTATGAATCTCATTTAACATATAGAGAATATATAAATATTTAGAGTCATGGCGCTCCTTCTCAAGATGATCGAAAAGAGATTGTTTAAGATTTTCTCAGATTACAACCTCGCCAATTTGACGGAGGGGCGACTTCATGAAAGCTTATAGGTGGCTAGAAGAAATTGACCAGACTCTAGTAAAAATAGATTATAGTGAGAACTATTAGTCTTGCTACGAGGCGTTTGACAGGTGACGCTAGGCATTGGTGGAAAGCAACAAAGGCTAGCACATTCTACGGGAATGACATGATTCCTAGGAGAAAGTTTAAAAAGTTTACCTGTTTCTCAGAGAGCGAGGAAACATAAAGAGTACCGAGATCTACAATTGGGTACCATGACGGTCAAGGACTACACGATCGAGTTTTTAAAACTAGAGAAATATGGTACTCGATGACAGTTGGAGAGAAATTGCATTAAGCAATGGGTGAGAGGTCTCAAGCTAAGCCTCCGAGGAATGGTACAATGTTATAACTATCAGACCCTTCAAGTGACGGAAGAGTTTGCTACCATGCTTAAGAGTTTACTACCATGCTTAAAAATGACAACGCTAAAAATGCAACTTAACCGAATCAGGTGCATATTCAGCATAGAATGAGCCTCCATCACATAGAGAATCATGCAACCACTACCACAAAATGCATCTTTGTGAATGCTATTGGAAGACGGGAACATGCCTAAATTGTGGAAAGATGGGTCATGTCGCAAGAGATTGCGATGAACCAAGGCAGGTCGAACCTCTACAACAACAAAATAATAGGCCTTCAAGAATGGTGTAAAAATCACCCAAATATATTGATATGTTATGACACATTACTTGAAGCTTAATCAAGTCTAAATTATAATTTTCACTTTAATTAGACTTTAAATATCTAAATACCATGTGTTATATGGAATGAATATAGTTCGTAGTTTACTTTTCATAAAAATAAAAGGTTAACCATTGAAAAGTAGAGTGTTTAATGGAAGCACTCATATGACAATATTTCTAAGGAGGTTATCTATTAGTTGGTACACATAATTTGCCACAAAATGTCGACCACTTGAACTCAATAGCAAAAGTGATGGCGCACCCACATAATGATATGGAGGAATGACAACATCCAAGTATGTGATTACTAGCTGATCATACTATAATTCTGCTCTTTTTCACTCTAATTCATGTGCATATTAGCCATGAAATGTTAATATACTGATTATTATGATTAATATATCTGCATTTATCAATCCAACATAATATTATCTTACACTTGCACATTTGAGATGTTTAATGTGTTATTTTAGTCCTTATTTGTTTAATTCTCACTTGAAGAATTGATGCTTGTTGTTCTTAATAATCCAACAACTAAATCAAGTATATAAGACACACATCTTTGCTGGAAAAGAAGGGGGGATTACAATGCAGGCTGTTAAAAATAAGAAATGAATCTTTTTAAAAAGAAGAGGGGAACATGACAGATGACAGAAATAAGAAGGAATATAAGCTTCTTAAGGGGATTAAAGGATGATAAAATGCTATATAAAAGAGGGAATTCTAGGAGAAGAATGGGTCTTCCACCATTCTTCAGATTCTGCACTTTGGAGCTGAAGTAAGAAGAAGAAGAAGCCAAGAAGAGATTTCAAGTTGATTCTACTATTTTATTATTTCAAAATGTTTTTTTATTATGTTCCTCATCGATTTTGTATTGTTTTCATCATCTATAAGGAGCCAAATCTTAACTCTCTTAGGATAGGGTAGTAGTCTAATTTCTCTTATCGATGGATGATGGAATAGTACCTATTTTGTCACTGATGTTATATAGTTCTAAATGTTTTGAAATATGTTCTTATCAATGTGAATCCTATTTTGTAATGGTAATTGAGAAGTTGATTTCAAATTCTTTTCTTACTTAGAAATGAGTTAAGAAGATTGATATTTTTTCATGATTCCAATCTATTATTGTGAGGTTTGATCCATCAATTTAGCTTTTGTTAATGTGAATATTATATTTAAATGGCAGTTGAGAGGTTGATTATACATTCGCTTAATGTTTAGAGATAAACCAAGAGCATTAGTATTAGTTTGTGAATTTGCTTGTGTCTTTGCAGTGAGTTAAATATTTTATGATATTATGATATCAGTTGTAATCCCTTTTTTTTATCAACATGACTAACATTCATATAGAAATGTGATATTTAGTTCTACTTTAATGTACTGTGAGAGCAGTTTTTATAGGTTGAATCTGACATGATTTATAATGCTAAGTTGTTCTACTCCATTCCATAATAGAATATTAGATGAATCACATTCCTAAGAGATCATTAGTATCATCTTATATCATGCACTTAAAAAACACAAAAAAAAGAGTTAACTTACTTTAAGATTAATTTAGATTAGTTAGTAAATCTTAAATTTTAAATCACTATGGATACGACATTCGGATCTACTAGCATGATCTGTGCACTTGCAGTTTCGTGAAGTGAGGAGTTTAAGTCATACATCATTCTGTTGCATTTTTAATTCTATTTAATTTTTAGTTGTGCATAGTGTATGCCTACACTTTGTTCAGTTTTCACTTCTACATAGTCTACGTCTAGACCTTATTCAATTTTCACTTCTACATAGTTTACGCATAAACCTTAATCTTTTGCATTTTGTGCTTAGACCAATAAATCAATCAACTTAATCACACTTCCAAAATTCACATCAAGTTTTTGTCGCCATTGCAAGGACTACACGATCGAGTTTTTAAAACTAGAGATTTACTTTCTATAGTTTCAATTAGTTTTAGACTAGTTATCATATTTTTCAGGATAATTTTCTTTTACTTCTACAATCACTCTAAACTTTTAATTCTGTCTGATTTTTCTTATTTGAACCTGAACCTTCTGATTTCAATTTATGCAGGATTCAGATAGTAAAAAAGAACTATACTGATTTCAATTTATGCAGGATTCAGATAGTCAAGAAGAACTATACTTGTCTCATCCTGAACTTGAGAGAAGATGCAATAGAAGAAGGAGATTGCAAAGAGAAGCAAGCAGAAGAATGATATTTGAAGAAGAGATAATCAATCAAGACACTATAAACAATCGAGTCATGATTGCTCCAAAAACATTGAAAGACTATTATTCATCAAGCAATCTTAAAGGACAACCAGTTGATGGAGTCATTGCACCTGCTGCTACATTTGAGTTCAATCTAGCTCCAGTCACCATGATTAGGCAACATCAATTTGTTGGATTAGGCATTGAAGATTTAGTTTTGCATATTGACAATTTCAAGGAGATGTGCAGTACTAATTACTTTTACAACACTCTCATATGAGATTGTTCCATTTTTCACTCAAGTATAGAGCCAAAATTTGGTACAAGTCTTTCACTCCTGAAGAAATTGCAATTTGGGATTCAATTATTCAATTATTTCTATCTGAATTCTTTCCTCTCATCAAGACCAACAACTATAGAGATCAAATTGTTAAATTCTATCGATTAGACCAAGAGAACATCTGTGATGCTTGGCAAATACTTTAAAATTTATTGAGAGCATGTCCACGTCATAAATTTAAGAAATGATAATCGGTGAACTACTTTCACAAAGGACTAAATTATCCCTCTAAAGTAGCTTTGGACACTGCTGCTAGTGGAATATTTGCTTCCAAGAACATTGATGAAGCATAGATAGAAAACATAATGAAGAATCATCATTTCTTAACTCATGACAGAATAAGAAAGTCACAATATGAAAGTCAAGTTAATAATATTTTTGTTCAAGTCGAGGAAGCTCTACAAAAAACCTTGGAGAAGCTTAACCTATCATCCAATGTGAATAAGATAACCACCACTAAAAGTTGATGTGATGTTTGTAGAAACCAGGGACATATAACAGAAAGTTGTAATTTGATTATGCAACAGTATGAGCAAACTATTGATCAAGTTAATACAGTGGTGAATTATTATATAAAGCCTCCTCCTGACTATTACATTTTAGAGAATATAAATCATCCTTACCTTTCATACAAGGCAAATCATTATCATGTCCCACCAGTTCAGAATTCCAATTGACAACCCAAGATTGTACTAAAAAATCAATCATCTCCATATAATCAACCAAATGTCCAACTGCAAAAATCACCATATGAGCAACAAGTTCAAATTCCACAAATATCTAAGATGGAAGAGCTGCTGGAAATAATCTTAAAGAAGCAAGAGAAGCAGGGAGAAGCAATGCTGAAATTAATTTCTGAATTCAAAATTTTATGTGCTCACAATAAGATATTTGAAAATTAGATAGTTCAGAAAGTTAGTACTTCAACTAGAAATCGAGGGATTTTTTCAGGATAATCGGAAATCAATCCTAAGGAGCAAGTGCAAGCTGTTCAACTCAGAAGTGATAGAGTTATTGAAAAACCAATAAAGCCTGTTGAAGACAATTCAACTAGAGTCAATTCAATATCAACAACACCAGAAAAGTTTGTGGAAGAAATTGTAGTGGAAAAGAACATTAGAAACACTTAAGAGGAAGCCAATGCAAGGATTTATCAACCTGTACCATTCCCACAGAGGTTTATCAAGGCTAAACCAATATCAATAATATGACAGATTTCTAGAATTCTCGAGAAGTTATATATTAATGTCATTTGTGGAAGACATTCAGGAAATGCCATGCAAGTTCTTTAAAGAGATCCTGACTAAGAAGAAAATGATTATAGAGCATGAGACTATAGTCTTAACTGAAGAAGTCTCAGCTATAATTCAGAATAAGCTCACTGTAAGATTGGAAACAAGAAGATTTAAAGGGTCATGTGTGATTTAGGAGCCTCTATTAGTGTGATTCCTCTATCACTATGCAGAAAATTAGAAGTTAGAAATTTGAAGCCCACTAATATGTCTTTGCAGCTAGCTGATAGATCGATCAGGTACCCACATGGAATCCTTGAAAACATAGTTGGAAAGTTCTACATTCCTGTAGATTTTGTTGTTCTTAATATGGATGAAGACGTGAATACTCTAATTCTATTAGGTAGACCTTTCTTAGCCACTGTAGGAGTTATAATTGATGTCAAAGAAAGTAGATTGACATTTCAAAATTGAGAAGACAAGATAGAATTCAATCTAATTCAAGTTATCAGTAATCCAAATTTTCAACATGAAGATTTTGAAGATAAACAAATTAACTAGCTAGTAGAACAAGTCTATGCAATAATTTCAATTGAAGATCATTTATAAAGATGTCTTATATTTGATCATTTGAAGGAATTAGATGATCCTGAAGTTAAGGCTTGTCATTCTATTATGAATTCAACTAAATCAGTAGAGAAATCAAAAATTCAAAATGTAGTCCAAGAAGTTTTCATTACTGAAGTTAATATAGACTATACTAAGGAGAATTCTTCCAACTTGGAATTGAAACCACTTCTCAGCAATTTGAAGTGTGAATTTCTAGCGGTAAACTCCACATATCAAATGATAATCATTGGCATTACCCCAAAACCAAGTTCAAGAGCAATTGAAAAGACTGAAGCTATATAGGGAAGTAATTGAATATTCAATTGTCAACCCCTCAATTTGCATGCACATAATTCCTATGAAAGACAACTATAAGCCCACAATTGAATGTCAAAGAAGATTAAATCCAGCTATGAACGAAGTTATGAAGAAAGAAGTGATAAAGCTTTTGAATGCCGCAATCATATATTCAATTTCAGATAATGAATGGGTTAATCCAATTCAAGTGGTGCCAAAGAAATGTGAAATCATAGTTGTGAAATTTGATTCTAATGAGTTGATTTTCTACTAGAACAGTGACTGAATGGAGAATGTGCATTGATTTCAAGAAATTAAACAAGACAACTACGAATGACCATTTTCCACTTTCTTTCATTAACCAAATGCTAGAGAGAATAGTCAAAACATTCTCATTTCTACTATTTGGATGGTTATTCAAGATTAATTCACTCTCAAGATCAGGACAAGACATTTGCTTATAAAAGAATATCATTTGGTTTATGCAATGCCTCAGCTACATTTGAGAGGTCTATGATGTTAATTTTATCAAATCTCATTGAAAACATTATGGAAATTTTCATGGATGACTTTTCTATATATGAAAATTCCGTTGAAAGCTATTTAGAGAATTTGACAAAAGTACTACAAAGATGTAGGGAGTTCAACTTGATTCTTAATTGGGAGAAATACCATTTTATGGTTCAAGAAGGAGTTGTTCTAGGACACATTGTCTCTAGCAGTGGAATTGAAATGAATAAAACTAAGATTGAAACTATTGAGAAGATATCATCACCAAAAAATGTCAAGGCAGTAAGAAGTTTCTTAAATCATGCAGGCTTCTATAGAAGATTTATAAAGGACTTTTCAATGATAATTAGAGCCCACACAAAGTTATTAGGAAAGTATTTTGAATTCAACTTTGATGAAGAATGTTTGAAAGCTTTCGACCAGCTGAAACAAGCTTTAACATTAGCCCCAATTATACAATCACCAAATTGGTATTTGTGATTTGAAGTAATGTGTGATGCCTCTCATCAAGCAGCAGACAACTGTCAAGGTACTTCAATCAGGATTTTATTGGCCTTCCTTATTTAAAAATGCTCATCTTTATGTGAAGAGATGTGATGCATGTCAAAGAGTAGGGACAATCTCTAGAAGAAATGAAAGTCTCAAAACGAAATTATGGAAGTTGAAATATTAACTGTATGGAGAATTGATTACATGGGACATTTTCCTAGCTCGATTGGATATAAATTCTTCTTATTAGCTATTGATTATGTGTCTAAGTGGATTGAAGCAATTCCAAAAGTTGCTTCTGACTCTAAGGCTATGATTAGATTGTTCAAAGATATCATTTTTCCAAAATTTAAAATTTCAAGAGTGGTTATGAGTGATGGAAGAAGTCACTTTATTGAGAGGAGTTTTGAAACCTTCTCATCAAATATGGAAGTCTCAATATCTTAACATCCATAAACCAATGGCCAAGCTAAAATTTTAAATAGGGAAATTAAAATCATCTTGGAGAATACTATCTCATTCACTAAAAAGAATTGGAATAGTAAATTGAATGATGCACTTTGAGCTTATAGAACAGTTTATAAATATTTAATTGGTGCCTCTCCATATAAGTTGATTTATGAAAAAAATATGTCATTTGCCAATTGAGCTTAAACACAATGCATATTGGGTTGTTAGGGGTTCTAAACTATGATATGAAATCTTGTGGACAGAAGAGATTACTTCAGCTGAATGAATTAGATGAAATTAGGTTCAATGCTTATCACAATTCCTAATTTTATAAAGAAAGAACAAAGATGTGACATGATAACATAATTTTGAAGAAGCAATTTAAGAAAGGAGACTTGGTTCTATTATACAATTCAAGGCTTCTTTGGAAAATTGAAATTTAGATGGTGTGGACCATTTAAACCTTACAAAGTTTATCCTTTTGTAGTTGTGGATCTTGAGAGTGAAAATTCAGATATTTTCAAAGTGAATAGTCAAAACTGAAATTGTACAATCTCACAATAGAGAATCCAACTAAGGAAGTGCTCATGTTATCAAATCTACATAAATTCCTTAGCTGACACTAAGTGTAACAATGTCTAACTAAGACATTAAGGCAAGATGCTTCTTGGGAGGCAACACAAACCTTTTTATATTTAATTCCCTTTGTTTTGCAGGAGTAAATCCTCTAGAGAGGAACATGATCAACTTTTAGCCAACGAAGTATTTTTAAACTCACAACTTTGAATTTTCACTGAAATGCAATTGATAAATGATTATCATAATTATCTTTACTTAGCTCATGTTATGACCATCATAATGATAATTATGATTTTTATTCATATGAGTTGTTCACATTTGATTTTGCCAAATTTCAGTGAATTTCTTAATTCTTAGTGAGTTTTATTCATTGCTAAATTGATCATTCTTTAATTAATTACAGATTTGATTCAATACTAAGAAGAATTGATCAAGATTACCATTGCTGATGTCAAATGTTGAAATGATGAACCCAAAAGAAGAAGTGGCGCAAAACATGCATGTCTCTTATTTCAAAAGTTAAACACTCACTCAATCCTCTCTCTTGCTTGAATGATTCATCACTGAGGACAGTGCTAATGATAAGCTTGGGAAAGGTACCTGGTACATTTTTTAACTCTATTAGCATGCTTTAATTTTATTTTAAAAGTTAATATCATATCTATAGTAGGTTATCACTATTATCATTGTAGTTCATCTCAAGTCATGTTATCATTTGTGCTCAACATTGTTAAGCTGAATTCTTTAGTAAAATAGCAAGTACACTCCAACACCAAGTAGTCAATTTGGCTATTAATATTTTTGCTTCAATCAGCTCACTTTCAGATGCATTTGAACTCAATTCAGTTGAATTTTTTCTTTTTGTGGGTAACAATAGCTAACATTCATGTGTTGGTAAAAAATTAGAAGATGTCTAGAATGGAATCAAGACTTTTGCGACTATGTTAAATAGGAAAATTTGATTCTTTGGATTAAGGAATCTAAACTTTACTTGAGTTTAAATTGCTACTCACTTCATGAACAAAAGAGGAAAAAAATGAAGAAAAAGAGAAAATCAAAACTTGCATTTTGCATTGCATGCATACATGAATAAATAGTCAAGTCCAAAAAAGAAGCTCTACTGAATAAAGTTAGCCTGTTGATCAGCATGAATTAAAATTAAGTTCAAACTTGTTTATTTATATCATCATGAATAAAAGTCAAGTTTCAAACTTATTTAAGCAATACAAAAATCTATTCATCAAGAGATTGACATTTTAACATTTTTAGTAGAGTTGAAAATCCATAAAACTCGAATTAGTTATTGTTAGTACTTCTTTCATGATTTAAATTTGCTTTAATTTATGCAATTCCTCAGTTACAATTTGAGAATTAGAAAGAATGGCGAGGAGTGTTAGCAAAGTGAGAAACTTATTTGATTTTGAACATGAATCTGAATTCATTTGTAAACTATTTGATTCAATCATTGTCTTCAATATCTGAATGCTTTACTTGAGAACAAATAAAACTAAGTTTAGGGGAGTTTGATTACTAACTTATCATACTATAATTCTGCTCCTTTTGACTTTAATTCATGTGCATATAAGCCATAAAATATTAAATTGATGATTATGATTAATATACCTGCATTTATTTTTTCAGTATAATATTATTTTACGCTTGCACATTTGAGTTGTTTGATGTATTGTTTTAGTCCTTATTTGTTTAATTTCCACTTGAAGAACTGATGCTTGAGATGGATCAAATTCCTGAAAGATTTTAAGTTTATCATCAACTAAAAAATAGCAAACTCAGTTGAGAATATCTTAAGCAAAAAAAATGAAAAGGTCACTTGCTCGTTTGGGGTGAGTCAATGAAATATGAGTAATGAGCAATTGCATCATCCAAGTCAGTCTAATAACCAGCAATGATGGTGTAATGATAATAGCACATTTTGCATGCAGTTGGAATTTCTATGAAAAGTCGACAAACGAAAGTGGAGCATTAGAGGTCACATGGTGTACTATAAGCGCTTGGATATCCTCAATAGCATTAGGAAAAGGTAATGATGGTTTTCGTTAGAAGGCTTCCAAAAAAATTCAGCATGGTCACAATGTGATACGGGTAATAGAGGATCAATGTGTTGAGAAATGTCATACCTATTAGAGAAAGGTTAGTCCATCGAAAGCCTCATGAACATTCATTTTTTTAACTGATATCCATTACGTCGGATATGAACCTATAGTGTAGTCCAATCTTAATGGAGCATGTATAGAGCATTTAGGATGTGGTTGAATTTTTATGCTACCTTCCATTTTCAAATGGACGAGTGTATGAATGGACAATTCAGACCTTAGAAAATATGTTTCGAGCTTGTGCATTAGATTGGAGAGATAGTTGAAACAATCAGCTCTTGCCGATAGAGTTAGTATGTGGCAACAGTCGCCACTCCGACATTAGCATGGCACCTTCACAGTCATATATATATGGTAAGTCATGTCTCTTACCTATCGGTTGGAGAGAAATAGATGTAAAGTGGTTCTTGTCACATGAAGAAACAAATGAAGGAATACTAACAAAATTTGTCTCATCATGAAATGTTGAAAGCAGTCTACATGAGACAAAAATAATAGACTAACATAGTGAAGTTGGGAGAATCAAACTAGAATGAGGATCTGACATATGCACAACTACCAATTGAGGTTCGAATTCATACGAAGTATCAAAGGAACAAAATGTTATGGTAAAGGTGTCTTGGACGCATCACAGGGTAAAAATGCCACTTGAGAATTAAAAGAAATGATGGGAAATGATTATCCATAATGGTTTAAATAAATATAATATTTTAAGCAAATTCGAAGATGAATTTAGTTTTAAGGAGATTATGATGTAACGACTCCAAATTTTGAGAGTTGAGAAAATAATATTTTATTATTTTTATTTTGGTAAATATGGACATTAATATTATTATAATTAAATAATTCTAAAAATAAATGAAAGTTAGGGGATGAGATTAATTAAGGATAAGATGTATTATGAGTTATTTAATTAAATTCAAAATTTAGTTATTAAAATAAATCAAAATTGTTAAAATAGATTAATTAAAAAATTAAATTTAATTGGGATTGGAAGTTATAGATGAATTGGAAAACAAGGATCTAAGAGTCCTATAAATAAATCCTTAGAGCCAATCATTGAAGGAGTTTCTTTCTCTTTAGTTCTCGGTGTTTAACGATAGAGGCGTGACGTTCAAGATTCGACGTCGAATGGATAAGCGTTAAATGAGGTACATAGGAGGGATTGTAAGTTCAATGCATCATATGATCATTTATTTAGATTGATTATCGCTAGTATTACTACAAATTATGTCATAATTGATTTCTCGATAAAGTGCGCCTTCGATTTTCTTAATTACTAAGAAAAAATATAACACATCAGATAAAAGTAGGATTAAGGGTGCATGTGTGCTGGAGAGATAATTGAGAAAAAAGGGATTTGCATTGAACAAGATGCATCCAATAGAAAGAAAGAATTAAGAAAAGGAAGATCTCTCAAGAGAAAAAAAAATTGGTGGGAGAAGAGAGATTGCAGTCTTATGGTAATATAGAGAAAAAAAAGAGATAAGAAAAGGGTTTGTGAACATGACGTAGAGAGAAAAGCAAGCCTTTGCTGAACTAATGGAGAGAGAGAAAGAATTTTGGCAAAAAGAAAAAAAAACGTGTGTGCTCGGTGATGTGGAGATTGAAACGTGAGAGAGGATAAAAAGAAAAGGAATTAATAAGACAATTATTAATTATTATCGCTATTTATTAGTCTTTTGAACATAACATGATATAATTGTTCATATTGATAAATCGTTATATTGCTAATTGATTATTGTATTGATTGCTCAATTTACTCATCATTATCATATTTTATTTTTTATTGAGTAGATTGATTATTTAGTAAACTTTACATATTGAGTATTTTATACTGACGAATATTTCTCTATACTTGGATCTATACAAGTGAGAGTGCTTTGATAGAGGATGATCTTGCAGGTGGCTATGCTCAGTGATAAACAGATGTTGCATATGTTCTAGATCGAGTGGTCTAATTTTATTATTTCCACATTTATTAGAATTATGAATTTATTGATATTTAATCATTTTGAATATTATGTATTATTAGCTATTATTGAAAAAATCTTTTGCTGTGAATTTATCGATATTTTAATCCTTTTGAATATTATGTATTATTAGCTATTATTGAAAAAATCTTTCATATTTATGATTTATATTATGCAAAAATATTTTAAAGAAAATTGCGTAGCGTCTTTGGGATGACTTTGAGCACGTGAAAGTCACGTAGATCTCGAGGCATTACAATAATATTAAAATTATTTATGACACTTGCACTAATGACTGTTAATGGAAATGAGGCCGTTCATCGGCTGTTTAATAAATTTAATTTGATTTATAAATTTTAGAATCAACATTATCGAAAGCAATCCAAGTTGTTATGTTTCTCACCTTGAACAATTTGTAAGAGTCACACATGGAGACCAATGGATCATTAACTCAAATCTAAGCCCCAAATTATCATGCGAGAACTGACCCGAATTACGACAAACATGAAATATACAAATGTGTTTTTTCCTCTCAAATTTAATGTATATAGTAGTTTCATTTTTTTATGCCGACCCAAGTTGCGAAAGATTTTGTGTGTCTGAGATTATAAGCGTTCGACTAATTAGATGTCGAGAAGATAAGAACAATAATAACTTATTCTCTAACTAACATGATGATTCTATGACTTGATTCTATGATTCTATGACTTGAACTCAGAGCAACTAACATCCGTTGAGTGCTTGAGATTGAATTATACTGACGATCGAGCCATCTTGATTAATTAGTAATTACATGTCCCAATTTCTTTTCCGTAAATATCATGTCCCAAATTTGAAGAGGGATGCATAACAATTGTCCATGGTAACAATGTTATCTTGGTGTATGGGCCCTTATCACTCATGGCCCAACGCCTCTTTGAGAAGTGAAATCGGGTAGAATGACTTTTTGACTTTTTTTGTAAAATGATGTTTCAGCTTTCTTTTTTCAAACTTTTTTTCTTTATCATTTTCTTTTATAACATTTCTATACAAGTTAATTTATTTTATTATATATAAAATATAAATAATAAAACATTAATATAATATTATTTATTATAATTTTTAAATATTTTCATTAAATATAAATTATTAAAAAATTGAATTTTATGTTTAAATAGTATATTTTTTGACATAAAATTTTAATTTATATTATGTATTTTATTTTTTTAACAATATTATAATATATATTTATAATTTAATCACTCACTAAAATTAATTTATCACATTTACTTTTTCCTATCATATCAATTACACTCAATCAAAACACGATCCAAACTAATATGTCAATTCAACTAGTCACGAATGGAATTGTTATATATGAAAAAATAGAACATTTGAATCCCCAATTTGATTTTGGAAATATTTCTCTATTAAGATTAAAAGATCCTTAAAGTTAATCTCACATGTTTCTAACTTCCCAGATCGAATCTCTAAAGAGTTTTTTATGGTCTGATGATGGAACTTTTAACTACAAGTATATAAAAAATCGAGATAAAATGATTTATTAGAATGAAAGTAGTTCGAGTTGGGTTGAATTTTTTATTCAAAAAATCATCTAGGATCAATTTTTCAAATTTAAAAATAATCTTAAAAATTATTTTAAAAATTATCCAGTCAATTGTTTTGGTGATTTTTCCTGAACTCGACTTTTATATAATTTATTTTAACATATAATAAAATAAATTTACATAAAAATATTAAATATAAAATATACTAAAACTTTAAATTTACCAAAATTATAATTCGATAATATGATAGAAAAATATGAAATTATATAAAAAAATAATATATCTATAATAAAAAATCGACAACTTATGAATTAATTATCATAAATAAAAGATTTCACGGATCCCTACTTTTTCAAATGGGCCTTAATTTCAGCGGTTGAGTTTTAATTTATTAAAAGTTATTTTAATTATATTCATATTCCTAATGTTTTATTATTTTTTCGGTTCAATATTTTGGATCATGTTTCCGAATTTTTCTTACACCCCTGCTATTTATGCATAAAAAAATATGAAAATTACATCTATAAAAAACTTGAAACAGGCCTCCAATTCGCTAAAGCCCAATTATTTGACTGCGAAGGACCGAATTTCTTGTTCTTTCCTGCGCCAATTCTCCGGCAGGTCCGGACGGACGCACGCGACACCCCGCCGCTCCTCCGGCGATCGGCCCCACGTTCTGCTGTTCCGTCGCCTGTGGGTGACGGTACGTCGTCGTCGGGGACGTTCGAATTGATCTTGGAGGTAATGAAACTTATAACTGGTTAGAATTCTACCCTATTCCATGTCTTTCAACCTCTTTCTAGTTCTTCTTGGTTTCAGTAAGATCTTGGATGATTATATGCCTGTTTTATGAATTCCACAAACATTGTTGTAAGACAAAATTTGAACATCTTTACGCGTTCACAGTGATGTATAGAAAAAGAAATGCCTCCATTAATCTCCAAGATACATATGAATTGCTCGTGAATTATTTGGAACAATCTTGACATGTATGGGATAGGAAATCCGTCTCCGCTTCTTTATAGTGCCTTTAGGGGGTTTCAAATTCATGAATAATTCACCATGGAGCATCAAGATATACGATAGGCCATACAAAGAAGAAGACAAGTTTTACAAACGAGATTGCCACGCCTCCACCCGAGATCTGGCATGGTACAGGATGTTCTCCGGGTAACATCTTTCCCTGCGGAAGAGAGTGGCATTCTGCTGAAACCGAAGGCACCAAATGTAAGCCAGAGTAGTTGACCGGGACCGTCTCATTATACATCGTCAGGGTCGCGGGGCGTGTACCACCATTTCTGAATGATCTCCAAAAGCTGGACTCACAGGAGGTGCCAAGCCAGTTCTGACCAGCAGTGCCCCAAACTTGCCTGGTTGTCTGTCTGTCACTGGAAGAGGTGAAAGGCTGCAGATTTTATCCGCCCCAAAACCCATGGGGTTCTGTTGGCCTTGGTTAGAATGTGGTGCCTTCGGAGTAACCATGCAAGAGTTTTGATCTTTAGGGGGCCTTGCTCTGCCAAATGAGGCAGCAATCTATGAGGAGGTTCTCATCTGGGCTTCCATATGTCTTTGCAAGAAGCAGGTAAACGGAGAAGGAGATCATAGACCATTCCAGCAATCTGTCTTATTATGACCAATGGCAAAATTGCCAATACGCTCAAGAAGTTCCAGAAGCTCCTGAAAATGCATTTCAAAGTGCGAGGCCGCAAAGTAGGAAAAGACATACTTTTCGTACAAATTCTTATATTTTCTTGAAGTTTGAACATTTTAACTATTTGAAAATTTATGTAATATCATGTGGATACTCTCTGCATCATCATCTTCCTCTAGTCTTGAATTTTCTCATTGTACATGCATTTTCATTCTTTTGAGGAAACATTGCACATGCAATTAATAGGTTCTACTTATTATAGTGTTGTTAGCCGACCCCACCTAGTGGGATAAGGCTTTGTTGTTGTTGTTGTTGTACTTATTATAGTGTTGCCTGTCTAAGCTGTTAATTCACATCTTATATAGAAAGCAAGAAAGTTGTCAAACAAATTGTTTCATTGTTTTGACAGAAATGGAAGAAACAGCAAGCAACGATGAACATGTTAACTACCGTATCGAACAACTTCAACGTGGTATTACATGTAACCCTTTTTCATTGTTACAATAAGCACATTTGAATTAAATATGCCAAGTGATGCTAATTTCTCTGCTTGTTTGTACAATAAGCATGGATCAACGAATAGAGCGGAATGACGTCGTATGATCCATGTAGCCGACCCCACCTAGTGGGATAAGGCTTTGTTGTTGTTGTTGTTGTTGTGCTTTGTTTCTGTTTTCTTTTCTGGGACAACTACTTTCATGTGTAATTGCATTAAATTTAGACTGACCAATACTTATATACTATGATAAGTGGGTCTTCTCTCTTGATTGTGACACTAATTTACACAGAAAATTTTCAAATGACTGTAAGATTCATACAAGTATTAGTGCACTGACTAGTTTGCACAACTCAGTGGAAAGAAAAGCTTTTTAGGTTCTTAACTAACATAGGTCAGCTTCTTGTTGCAAATTCCATTTTCCATCTGTTGTATATCACAGAATTGCAATCTTAATGCGCATCATGTGTATTTCATAAGAACATTGGGTCAGAGTAGAGAAACCTGCATCTATTGTGACTTTTCTTGACATCCTCTACATGTATTGTACTGAAGTTCAAGCTTCAAAGGTTGCTAAGTTTCTTGATGTTCAGTGATAATGGTCATCAATAATTATGTATAATTTCTTAATTTTTCCTGACTATAGTAAACTTGTCCTTTTGCAGTTCAAGATCAATCGTAAAAGTTTTCATTTAGGAGTTGTGCTCCACTCATTTTGTTCATAACTCATTAGCATTCTGGTTGGTTGGTGCATATTCTTGAACATTCTTGTACTTCCATTACCTCTTCCATTTTCATATGCCATGTGAGTTTTACGAGAACATTTTTTTTGCTCTCTTGGTGCGATTTTCCAAATGATGATCTTCTTGAAATTTGAGTTAGTGTCAATTCCTCTCTAAACTTGTGAAAGTTGATGCATTTATTATGCCGAATTTACTTTATCCTTATATGCATGCCCATAGTTCATTAGATTATTGATTGCACATCTATACTTTTGTTGTTCTGGAGAACGTGATGAACTTAGGAAAGATATTGAGCAACTGTGTCTACAGCAAGCTGGCCCTGGTTATCTTGCTGTGGCTACCAAAATGCATTTTGAGAGGTACTGGATCACTTAAAGTTCTATTTACAGCATAGTTCTCTTGACATTTCACTTGTAGTTAATTAAAAACCTTAACAGGGTAGCTGCATTGGAGCAGGAAATCGAGAGTTTACACAAGAAATTATCAGGATGCCTAAGGGAAAAACATAATCTTCAAGAGGAGCTTTCTGAAGCTCATCACATAAAGGTTTGGAAAATGTGGAAAATTGCACGCACACACACATGAGCTCGCACGCACACATAGCTCGCACGCACACACATTAAAACTTTAAATATGGAAAATTGCAAGTGTGTAAGGGGAAGAAACAAATCAATAAAAAGAAAACAAAACTATCCATCTCTCTACTCTCATAAAAAATGAGCGAGTTGTATAATGTTCTCTATGTAGCACCTCTCCCCTCTATGTGTTTCAGCCAGGTAGCCCACATAATCATCATAATTGTCGACCATGAGTCTCCATCCCCAGTGCCCCTATGCGTGGGTGCACTGTATCAATTGTCAAAATGTGTCCAGCTTCGAGGTATTAATATCAGGCAGCCAATCACTTTCAAAAAAAAAAAGAAAAATATCAGGTGGCCAATCACCTCTCAAAAAAAAAAAAAAAAGAAAAAAAGAAAAGGTGGCCAATCTCCTGACTCGGCGCCCATCTTGCCTTGATGCGTGTGTGAGGGTTTGGCCGCGTCTCATAAACCAAGTGAAGATCTTGACCTTAAGGGGTAGATGGATCTCCATTTATACAGATAGTCTGCTCTAATCTCCTTCAATATCATGCGTGCTAGCAGCAGTTGCTTATAGATCGACATCGCGGAAAAGTGACCCACAAGCCATAGAATTTGCAGGCTTTCTAATATCCTCCATCATCTCGGGCTCCATTGGGATGGTACCCAGCAGTCCTCAAGTAGGGTGAAGAGCTCAGAGCTCAGAGAATTAGTAATCAGGTCATCCAACATGAAAAAGTGATGTCCAAGCGCCCCCGTCCAAAAGTTCGTGACTGAAGTCATCGGGTCGATCGGTAGGGTTGTCAATCTGGGGAATGCCTCAACAAGTGTGCTGCTTGTAGTCCACTCATGTCTCCGGAAGAAGAAAGCTGCTTTGGAGCCAAGTGAGGCCGTGAGTAGTGGTTGGGGACGATCCTAGAGATGCTATGCCAAAAGGATGATGGGCTCTGTATTAGTTGTGTGCGATAGTCCCAAAAGGGTTGTGTCATACCATACGAAGAAAATTGAACTCCACAGGCCATCACCTAGTCCCATAACTTGTCCAACCCATCAAGCAAGATGGGCGTAAGTTGGTCAGACAGAGATCCTGGACTCCTAAGCCGCTCAGTGCCCTATCAGAAATTGCACTACGGCTGGACCCATCCGCTCGTTGGATGGCCGAGAATTGCAAATGAAGCAATTGTGACACACTGCTTCATCTAGGTGATCCAAGTAGGAGGGAGACATTGCATCATCACTACAGCCTGGACCTGCAGCTTCTTGATGCTTCCTAATAATAGGAGGAAATGGCATCTCCAATTTGACTGTGGTTGTTGACGTCTGGTCGCTGCACGACATTCCACTCAATCTGGTTTTTCCTCCTGTGGCAACTCACATACATGTGAAAGAACTTAGTGTTGGCTCGGAGCCTTGCCTCCACTGGATCTTCACCTTCATGTCATATGTATAGGCTCTTGATGTTGTTTCCTCTCCATTCTCTCCTCGAGAGTAAGGTCCCGTGAGTCCTTGATCTGATCAAGTTGAGAGCTGCTTGCAAGTGCCTTGTTGCGTCTCTTATCCTGGTTTGCCTGCACCCCCCCTATGTTCCCTCAAAAAGGTTCGAAGGGCATGTAACCTCCTCATGAATGTCCTAGTTGTTGAACCTTCAACTGGGGTATCCTGCCATTGTTTGGTTGCTAGTTGCCTGAAGCCCTCCTCCAAGGGCCATGACTGTTTAATAGCAGGAGAGGTTGTGCTCCGCCATGTGAAGCAACAATTCATCGGTTGGAAATCCACCGACGAGTGTGCCTCTATGAAGTTACGAATCCATCCACCTTGATATCTTTGTCTCGCCATGTGGTTGGGCAAACATCAGTGTCAAGTGAGGCATTGAAGTCCCCAAGGATCAGTCATCCCATCTCTTGTATGCAGGTCCTAGTGTGTCCTAGTGTGCAGAGTTCGCCCCACTGGCCTCCCACAGGGATGAAGCGTGGGGGGCGTAGATGCATGTGAGGAGGTAGTCCTGATCATCTGTAGCTGTCAGACCTGGATACAGGTGGTGATTTGATGTAGATCCTGCTGAGAAGAAAAGAGAGAATTCTGCTGTTGTACAGAATTCTAGTAGTCATCAACTTAGTTTGATTCAGTTTTGAAGAATCTATTAGGAGTTCTAATGTTGATAGGATTGTTATTTCCTTTTTAGTTTATTTTTCTTAGGAGTCCTAATGCTAATAGGATTATTATTTCCTTTTTAGTTTATTTTTCTTAGGAGTCCTAATGCTATTAGGATTGTTATTTCCTTTTTAGTTTATTTTTCTTAGGAGTCCTAATGCTATTAGGATTGTTATTTCCTATTAGTTTATTTCTGTTAGGTTATAAGAGTCCTAATGCTGGTGGGATTCTGTTTTCCTTTTGCTATAGGAGTCCTAGTGCTAATAGTATTGCTAGATGGGAATCCCTATATATTGGCCTGACTTGTAAGAGTTAAGGGGAACATTATTATCTCTTTGATTAAATTTCCAGTTCAGACTTTTCTGAATTCCTGAGTTCGTGTGCGCACGATCTTGGCCTTGGATTTCTTCTAAGGTGCTGGTGGATTCCTGCTACTTTATTTGTCGATTATCGTCCGCTTGAACCGGCGACATCGACGTTTGTTTTCTGCAGATCTTTTAAGCATATCAGAGGAAACTTGCACGGTGCAATAGAACACCGTTCATCGGGCCTAGGGTTTGCTCTTATCTATATTTAAATTTCTATACCGAATTCATCCTTAACGCTGCGTCAAGTGGTATCAGAGCGAGGAAGAGATCATGGCTGATATTCCAACTAGAAAAGAGTTTGAAGGATTAGAAGCGAAGGTAGATCGCCTTACTGTTGCCATCGAAAAATTGCTTACGAATCAAGGTTCTATTCACACACGTGTCCAACCAGAAGCAACCCAAGAAAATCGACGACAACGAACAGCCACTTCTTCGGTGGACAGCGATAGTGAAGAAGAGTTAATTGTTGAACCACGAAGAAATTTTGCACACGGACAACCTGATTTTAGGATGAAGATGGAATTACCTCACTTCAATGGTCATCTACCCATTGAAGACTTTTTGGATTGGATTTCAGAGGTCGAACGATTTTTTGAATACATGGAAATCCCAGAATATAAGCAAGCAAAATTGGTGGCATATCGTTTAAAAGGAGGGACATCTGCATGGTGGGAGCAAATTCAATCTTTGCGCGTGCAAAAAAATAAACAACCAATACGGAGCTGGAGGAAAATGAAGCAAATGTTGTGGGATCGATATCTTCCAACAAACTATCAACAGATTCTTTATTAACAGTTGCAAAATTGTAGATAGGGTGGAAGGCTAGTGCAGGATTATATAGCGGAATTCGATCGTCTAACATCTCGCAACAACTTGGCTGAACTAGAACCACAACAGGTGGCTCGATACTTAAATGGTTTGAGATCGATTATCAGAGATAAAGTAGAAATGCAAACTCCTAACACCATGGCCACTGCAATCACCTTGGCAGAAACTGCTTAACGTCAACTAGAACGAGCCAAGGCACAATTTCGTTCTGCTAAGACTAGTAAGATGGCAAGTGCACGCAATTCATCTAAACTTCCTGCAATTGAAGAGGT
This sequence comes from Pontederia crassipes, assembly GCA_030549335.1. Lineage (NCBI taxonomy): Eukaryota > Viridiplantae > Streptophyta > Magnoliopsida > Commelinales > Pontederiaceae > Pontederia > Pontederia crassipes. The sequence continues at coordinate 38,985,888 of CM060184.1, read as the reverse complement.
TGGAAGTGCTGACAAAAGCTTACCAACCAGCTCTAAATCAAAACCTGCGGGTGCTGATAATGCTAAGAGGACTTCCAACTCATATGAGAAGTCCAATTCTGTTGTTTGCTATCGTTGTAGACAATTAGGCCATCGATCCAACGAGTGCCCACAACACTCCAGTCAGCACGAATAATAGAGGATGAAGAAGAAACTGATGATCAAGAGGCTAATGATAAATATGATATTGAAGAAGAAATCTGTGCTGATGAAGATGGAGAACATCTCTCGAGTGTCGTGCAACGCCTATTATTAATACCTAGGAAAGAAGAGGACCATCGGCGACATGAAATATTCCGAACCCATTGCACAGTGAAAGGTAAACTTTGTAAAGTCATTATTGATAGTGGGAGCTCTGAAAACATAGTTTCAAAAAAAATGGTGGACACATTGGAATTGAAAACAGAACCTCATCCTTCACCATATAAAGTTAGTTGGATTAGTAAAGGCACTAACAAAGAAGTTACACAATTGTGTAAGGTATCTTTATCAATTGGCAAGAGTTATAAGGATGTGGTCACATGTGATGTATTGGATATGGATGCAAGCCACATCATCTTGGGTCGTCCCTGGCAATTTGATGTTAATGCAACCCATCTAGGACGAGACAACATATACAAGTTTTCTAATGACGAAAAATGCATCTCTTTATTGCCATTACGGCATGATTCAGTAATTAAAGAAAATAGCTTGAAGAATGGCTACTTGATTGAACGAGCAGATGAGTTCACTCCTGAGGTAAAAGACCGTGGAAAGGCTTATGCACTTATGTGCATAGGGGAGGTTCCTCTAGATCAAGAACACACTACAGAGGCAATCCAAAATTTAATTTTAGAATTCAAAGACATCACTCCTGAAGAATTACCTGATGGATTACCTCCCATGCTAGACATTCGACATCATATTGATCCAATACCAGGTTCAAGTCTTCCAAATCTTCCCCACTACCGATTAAGTCCAAAAGAAAATCAGATTTTACAAGATCAAGTGGATGAATTAATAAAGAAAGGATTTGTTCGAGAAAGCATGAGTCCATGCGCAGTACCAGCACTCCTTGTACCAAAAAAGGATGGCACATGGAGAATGTGTGCTGATAGTAGAGCTATAAACAAGATCACAATCAAGTATAGATTTCCAATTCCTAGATTGGATGGCATGTTACTGTTTGAAATTGGTTATGATAGAATGCCTCGCCAGGTCGTAGACCTCATCAATTTACCTGAAACTGTGCGCAAAAGTATTGTTGTTGACAATGTGGCTGAGCGCATCCAACATATCCATGAAAAAACCAAGAAGAAGTTGGAAGAATCTAATGCTAAGTATAAGGAGCGTGCAGACAAGGGTTCTTATCATAAATTAATGAACAAGAAGTTTGGTCCTTGCAAAGTTTTGAAGCGTATCAATGATAATGCTTATATCATCGACCTGCCAGCAGACTTAGGAATTTCATCTACCGTCAATGTTTCAGATCTCTTTATGTACCATCTGCCAGGTTTGCTCTTAGCTATATTTAAATTTCTATACCGAATTCATCCTTAACGCTGCGTCATGATTATATCCTGCCACATGTCTATCAAGGTGAAGCGTTCCATCTGCCACCATTAACACAACCACCAGAGCGCTCGACTGCTGCAAGGACTGCACATTTTTGGCAGGCCATATACTGCTAATTTGGGTAGGCATATGGTTGGTGCACTCCATGGTTCTTGTCTCCTGCAGCATGACTATGTCCAACCTCCATGACAGGAGATGGTGCCCTAAGATTTGGCACCTTTCAGTCTCGCCAAGGCCTCAAATGTTCTGTAGCACCCTTATAATGGAATGCCGACCGTAGGGGGTTTGTTGTCTTGGCCATATCGGAATGGGTTGTGGGAGGATTTGTGGTCGGAGATTATTGGGGTTGGGCCAGGTTTGAGGTTTGTGGGTGGGGTTCATGCTCCGCAGGACTGCGTCCGGGCGGATCCATGTGCTGATGATCTTGGGTTGGGTGCTGTGGGGAGTGATTGAGGTGGTAGGTAGTTGGGCTCAGGTTGGGTGCGATGCGGGGTGGCCATGGTGGGATTAGCAGTTAGGTGCAGATCAGCTGGCTTTTGGGGGCAGCAGTGTACAGCAGTTCGCTTGGGGATCGACACATCGCAGCCTCAATTGCACTGATCAGTCCTGCATCAGACTTGGGATCTTTCCACATACATGATTTGTCCATTCGTCCATGACCATTGGAGGCTGGGTCGTTGAATTCTGGTGGCCATGACGTTTTATCCAGCGGATGGAACTGTCCCTGAGTGAGGAAGGCATCACTTGCGATGAGCTGACGACCTATAAGGACAGCTCGATGGCCGCCGACACTTGTGACAAGTCAGGCTACCTGAGAGACAGTATCTCGGTGGAGACAAGTTGGCTGAACGTTGGCATCAATGCGTCAATGAGTCGGTGCAGAGGAGGTGAATGGGGATGCCAGTAAAAGAGACTTAGCAGGTTCCCGAGGTTAGGGGCCGGCATCGTGCGCCATTTAACCATGCCACCAATGCGTGAGGTGATCAGAGAGGAGAAGCGCTCGGTGGGCGGCAGAGCTCAGGCAGACCAGAAGCATCCTGGGCCTGATCATGGTGCCTCATCTCAGAAGGTGATAAAGAGTGCCATTCTCACCTAGGAGGCGTCGATCTGGTCCACTGAGGAGTCCCCGACCAGGCATTTGTGGAGAGTCTATGTGTTCTGGAACATCATGACAGTCCAAGGGATGGCCATCTACTGCAAGTTAGAGTCCGTGGGGTGGGTTTGGGGGAGGTGTCAATGGGGGAGAATGGGTTGCTGCAGGCTGTTGGTGCACCTTACTGTGAGCTCGAGGCAGTTTCGTCCTGGTGTCTTGGCAGTGTAGATGGCATGGGAGGTTGCAGGCATCTTTTTTTTTTGTTGCCCAACTCAGCTGCATTGCAGGCAGCGTACTGGGTTCCTGCAGTCCCAGAGAACGTGGCCTAACCGGCAGCATCAAAAGCAGTTCGCATCGGGGGAGGCTGCACTATGGTGACAGTGCTCCACCTCCTGCCAGTCGTCAATCATGTGGCGTGTCTTGGGTTATATGGGTGGAGGAGGGTGATGGGAGGAGTGATGATTGAGATGGTGGCGCTGCCAATGGGGATTACTGGGTGATGGGATGATGGCACCACAGGTGTGGGGTGGGCTTTTTGCTTAGGCTCTCAATATTCACAACAAGTAACAGCTAACTTTCAAACTAGATCTTGAATTGCGTGTTTTCTCACTTCTTGTATGTTATTTTCATGTTTGATTACTTGAATTAATGTTTTTTTTCATATTACATTGTTCAACTTTCAGGGTCAGCTGGCAGATTTACATGCCGCAGAACTGCAGAAGGTACCATGCGCTCAAACTAATTCTACATTCTTCCAATTTTTGTTTAGTAATTTTTAATGGTTGTTGGGCATAGCTGCAAAGTAGCTTGCCCTGTTGCATTTTTTATATTTGTGTACATCTATATACAATATTTTTCTCAAAAGAATACAAGTTCATTACTTAGGCATCAGAAAACTTGAGAATTTATTTGCTGATACTGATCAAGGTTTCAAATACTGTTGGTATGCTTCAGTACTCTACTGTACCAAAAGAAAGTTCATTATTTCTGTTAATTTAGTTTTCAATTCTTAATTTATTTCACATTTAAAATCAGCTGGGGTTGATATTGGATGGTGTCAATCTTTATCCCTGGTACAGATATGTAACCTTGAAAATTAGAGTATCCTGCTGCGTGTCTTATTGTCTTGTATGAAATGACTGACTTGATCTGTTAGGTAGGTAGATTACTTCTTGTGGATATCCTGAGTTCTATTTTATAACTTTTTCCCTGGCTTCAAAAGGGGCAGAAATTGTAGTTGTTAATCTGTTTTTTTTTCATTGTTGAATCCTTCTGTTACTAATTGCAGTTTAATAGCCCCTTTGAGCTGTAAGAATTTGTTTTGTTTCTTGAATATTCAGTAGAACTTTATATTTAGTTTCTTTTGAGGTAGAAAATGATTACCATTAAAGGACATTGGTCTGCCATCTATTAAAATCAAGTACTTTGGACTAAATGATCAACATGGTTGACATAAATTTCTTCCTTCAGAATTCCTTTTACAATTTCCTCTCTTTCCTCAAAATGGCGGTCATCCAGATCTTTTTATTATTATTGTTTGTTTCTACCTAGCCGACCTCACCTAGTGGGATAAGGCTTTGTTGTTGTTGTTGTTGTTGTTTGTTTCTACCTCAAAGATTTGTTTTTATATAATTCACGTGCCAAACACTTAATGATGTCCGCAGCTGGCATGTGGTTTCTCACATTTCTTTTGCTGAAGCAGAATGTGGAGGCAGAGAAACAGGTGAAGTTTTTCCAGGGTTGTGTTGCTGCAGCATTTGCTGAACGAGATAACTCTTTAATGGAGGTACTAGTTTCTATGATCAGACCGGTTAATGATTTGTTTGCTGTCGAGCAACCCAAACCACTTTCCTGATGACTCAACTCATTTTATTTCATTTTTACAGTTTGAGAAGGCAAAGGAACGAGAAGAATCAATGTCACAAAGATTGACTAACTGTGAGAAAAGGTATATTTCTGTTGTTTACTGTCGAAACAAAAAACCAACTGTTTTACTGTAGGGCCTTTGAAAGAATGTTATATAAATGTTGTGCTTTTCATATAGTTACCTTCTCTCCCATTACTTAGCCTCAGGTTGTATGACCAAGTATTGAGCATGACATAAAATTTTCTACCAGATTTTGTTCAAGTAGTCATCTTTTTGTTCAAGTTGTATAACCAAGTATTATGTGTTCCCAAATCTTTTTGGCACTGGATGACATGTACTGCCAAAAAAAGAACTTCAGAACAGAGAAAAAGGGACTGAACTCCCCTAAAAAATGTGACCATAATTCTGCATTCTCAGTGAGATTCTAAATGGGTTTATTTCAGAGAGGAGAAAGCAGAGGGAAATCTCTCTTCTTTGTTGATCTGATCTCATGCTGAAATAATTGAAATACTTGCAATATCGAACTTTATCACCACTGAAACAAGAAGAATTATTGTGGCTTATCCTTAAAAGAAAAGAACAACAATGACTGCCTTTTACAAAATAAGGATGTGGAAGACAACAGATACATATATTAGATTTAGAACTTTGTGCCTTACAAGCAATAAATAGAACTCATAACTAATTATGTATATTATTGTTTGCTATTATGGTAACTGATATCCAGCCTGTGAGTGATATTCTGCAAGTTCAAGATTGCTACCAGATACGTCACGTACTTTTTGCATCTTGTCAGAAGTGAGGTCTCATCAGTCATAAACAGCAAGTTATATGTAGCAGGATTTTTTGACAGGGTGTAGCATGTAGCATACAATAATAAGACACTGACTTTTTCGAAACCAAAAAATTTGATCTTTTGTTCGAAACTCTTTTAAGTCCCTTATATGCATAAGTTGTATACATTATACAATGATGATTCCAACTGAAAATCTCATACGGATGATTCCAACTGAAAATCTCATACACAATGTTCTTTTTTTTGAGGAGAGGAAGGATGATCACCAGTTAGGTGTCATCCATGTATATTATATATCACCAAAAAGAAACATCATATACAAGTGAAACGCTCTCCAGTGGAGAGCGACAAAATATGCTAACCAAAACCCCACTCCCGTAAAAGATGACACATGTGATGTACAATATTGTCCGCCTGACATCTCTCCCCACGAAAAATGACACGGTTGCGCTAGAGCCAGATGGCCCAGGCACCGGCTAGAAAAGTCGCCACAGGAAGTCTCCAATCAGATCCCTGTCTGCCAAGCCTCCTCATGCCCTGCCAAAAGTCTGCCGCCACTGGGGGAATGCCACCTGTAATGCTCGTCCGAGACCATATCTCGCGGGACACCCGGCAGCTGAAGAAAAGATGCGTGAGATCCTCCTCCGCCTCCCCACACATAACACAGGAGGTATCCGCATGCGGCGCCCACCGCGCCCTATAGACTCTAGAAAGGATCCGCTCACGCCGTAGAAGCCAAGCAAAGATCTTGACTTTCAGTGGCAAACGAGAGCGCCAAATGAGTCTGCAGTCCGCTCTGAAGTCTGCTGAGTCCGTGGTGGCCGAGAGAAAGTGAAGATAGAGATTGCGCGCCGAGATAGAATCCGATACCCATACCCAGCCATCCGTCCGGGACGGGTGTGGACGGAAAGGGGCGATCCTCTTGTGGAGTGCCTGTAAGTCAGAATACCGCTGATCAAAGAGAGGAGACCTGAAAAGGGGAGTCCAGGAGCCGCTCCCCGGGCCGCCCATCTTAGACCAGCACTCAGCCACAGACGCATCCGGGTGTGCCGCTAGAGCCAATAACCGAGGGAAGGAATCAGCAAGTGGACCCCCAGGGAGCCAGTCGTGCCGCCAAAAAGAGAAAGCCGCCCCGGAGCCGAGTGATGGGGTCATGAGAGGCCGCACACGCGGGAAGAGGGCCGCCACACCCCTCCAGAATGATGAAGCACCATGGGGTATGGTGGGCCTGGAGTCCCATGAAGGGTCGCGGCCATAGCATGCGAAGAACACCTCCCTCCATAGGCTGTCGTCGGGCTCCATAATGCGACCCACCCACCGGGCAAGGAGTGCCCAGTTGGTGCAGCGAAGATCCCGAATGCCCAATCTTCCCTGTGAGGTGGGCCTACATAGGCTGCTCCAAGCAACGAGGTGAACCCGACGGTCAGGGCTGCATCCCTGCGAGAAGAACCTGCATCTCAAAGAATCAATCCGTGATAATACCTCTGCAGGCATCTGGAGCACTGACATGAAGTAGATCGGGAGTGATGAAAGTACTGAGTGGAGCAAAACAAGGCGACCACCGCTAGATAAGAGCCAAGAGCTCCAGCCCCGGAGACAGCGCTCCAACCGCTCAATGACTGGGTCCACCTTTGAGAGCCAATATGACGATCCGATAGCGGGAGCCCCAAATAGGTGATAGGTAGGGTCCCAACAGGAGTGCAACTCTGCCGCGCAGCGCGAGGCCTCCTCCGTGACCATGCCAAAAGGAATGAAGGATGACTTGGCATGGTTGATCTCAAGGCCTGAAGTGATGCCAAAAAGCTCCACCAAAATAACCATCCGTCTGGCTTCATCCTCTGATCCCTCGACGAAGAAGACAGTGTCATCCGCATATTGGAGCAGGGGCACCAACCCGCCGGCAAAGCCTCTGAAGAGACCGGCCCTGCAAGCCTCCTGAGTGCATCTGGAGAGGCTGTCAACCGCTAGTGTGAAAAGCATCGGTGCGAGGGGACACCCCTGTCGGACGCCTCGCTGTGGCTGCACCCAACCCTCGGTCATCGATCCATTGACCAGGACCGAGAACGAAGCAGTAGTGATACATCGCTTCATCCAAGCAATCCAGGTCGCAGGGAAACCTCTCACCTGTAAGGAATACCAGAGGAAAGACCATGAAAGAGAATCGTAAGCTTTTGAGAAATCGACCTTCCAGAGAAAGGCCCGACATCTAGTACGTCTCCACTGCGCTAAAATCTCCGAGGCCATAGAATAGCTGTCAGTGATGGATCTGCCATGTATGAAGGCCGACTGCGTAGGATGGATGAGGTCGGGGAGCACCTCCCGGAGCCGATTAGCCAGTACCCGAGCCACTATGAGATAGATGGCGTTGGATAAGGCAATCGGCCGAAAATCCTCCACTCTGTCCGTCGGCGTATGCTTGGGGAGCATGAAGAGTAGGAATCGGTTCAAGCGCTTGAAGCCCCGGTTCTCACTGGAGAACTCCTGGATCACCGCCATGACGTCCTCCTTCACCACGGGCCAGAACTCTCTGTAGAAAAAAATCGGGAAGCCGTCGGGGCCGGGGGACCCCTCACCATTGAGGTCGTGGAGCGCATCAGTGACCTCCTCTTCAGTGATGGTCTGCACTATCATGGAAGACTGATCATCAGTAAGACAAGTAACAAGTAATACCCCTGGGAGACCATCTCCACGCCGACGGGGGACGCCGTCTGGAGAAGTCACGATGGAAAGAGGCGATGGCGGTCCCGATGCGCTGTTGGCCAGAGATCCTCTGGTCCATCACCTCCAGCTGGTCGATCCGATTTGCCTGTCACCGAGAGCTCACGTATAGGTGGAAAAAACGAGTGTTGGCATCCCCCTCCTGAAGCCAGGTCTGCCGGGAGCGCTGCCTCCACTGGATCTCCACCAACCTGTCCTCCAACTAAATGGTCGACTGAGCCCGCCTACGCAGAGCCACCTCATCCTCTGTGAGATGGCGGGAGTCCTCTCGATCCAGCTGTGCAATCGTCTCCAATGCCTCAATCCTCCGTGCCTCTCGGACCGCTCGGATCTGTCTCCGGCGATCCTGAAGAAAATGCCTGAGGCTGTGGAGCCTGCCGGCAAGAGTCCGTGCAGCAGAGTCCGGATGAGGTCGGGGAGCACCTCCCGGAGCCGATTAGACAGTACCCGAGTCACTATGAGATAGATGGCGTTGGATAAGGCAATCGGCCGAAAATCCTCCACTCTGTCCGCCGGCGTATGCTTGGGGAGCATGAAGAGTAGGAATCGGTTCAAGCGCTCGAAGCCCCGGTTCCCACTGGAGAACTCCTGGATCACCGCCATGACGTCCTCCTTCACCACGGGCCAGAACTCTCTGTAGAAAAAAATCGGGAAGCCGTCGGGGCCGAGGGACCCCTCACCATTGAGGTCGTGGAGCGCATCAGTGACCTCCTCTTCAGTGATGGTCTGCACTAACATGGAAGACTGATCATCAGTAAGACAAGTAACAAGTAATACCCCTGGGAGACCATCTCCACGCCGACGGGGGACGCCGTCTGGAGAAGTCACGATGGAAAGAGGCGATGGCGGTCTCGATGCGCTCCAGAGATCCTCTGGTCCATCACCTCCAGCTGGTCGATCCGATTTGCCTGTCACCGAGAGCTCACGTATAGGTGGAAAAAACGAGTGTTGGCATCCCCCTCCTGAAGCCAGGTCTGCCGGGAGCGCTGCCTCCACTGGATCTCCACCAACCTGTCCTCCAACTAAATGGTCGACTGAGCCCGCCTACGCAGAGCCACCTCGTCCTCTGTGAGATGTCGGGAGTCCTCTCGATCCAGCTGTGCAATCGTCTCCAATGCCTCAATCCTTTGTGCCTCTCGGACCGCTCGGATCTGTCTCCGGCGATCCTGAAGAAAATGCCTGAGGCTGTGGAGCCTGCCGGCAAGAGTCCGTGCAGCAGAGTCCGAAGCTGCTACACTCTGCCAGTGCTCGGCCACCGCCTGTCTGAACCTCTCCTCCGAGAGCCAAGAGCGCTCAAAGCGAAAAAGGGACCGTAGTGGCTGACCGTCTCCCGACCTCCATAGAAGGGGGGTGTGATTAGAGAATGGTCGGTCCATGGCCTGTACGTCAGAAAGCTGATGAGCCTCCACCAACTCCAACGAGCCGAGGAATCTATCGATTCGGGACCTGAAAGAGGGTGCCGTCGTGCTCTGCCACGTGAATCTGCAGTTCGTTGCCGGGAGGTCGGACAACGACTGAGAGTCGATGAAATCTTTGAACTCCATGGCCCCAAGGTCTCTTCCCTATCGTCTGGTGGGGCGATCATCTATGTCAAGTGTGACATTGAAGTCGCCCCCAATTAGCCATCGCCCGTCCGGAAGGTGGAGGCAGGCCGCCGATAGTTCCTCCCATAGAGTCGCCCGAAGGGACCCCGAGCAGGGGCCATATACGCAGGAGAAGAGATAGGAGGAACCGTCCGCACTGTGTCTGAAGTGAGCGGTCATCGAGAGTCTACCAAAGAGAACAAGTCGCCATGCCACCCAATGATGCAACCGCCAGAGTGCCCCACTGCCGGAAGAGAGAGATGCTCGGACATGCGTGTGCCCCCAATCTGAGCCCACGTCGTCGCGTTGCACTCCGAAAGCTTAGTCTCCCGGAGGAGAACAACATCCGCTTCCCACTCCCTAAGGTAACGGCCCAGAATCCTGCGCCTCTCCGGATACCCGAGACCCCGTACGTTCCATGTGAGCACCTTCATTAAGGAAACAGTAACACCCCCCTGGGAAGCTGGGTCACAACTCGAGGCCGTTCTCCTCCTGAGACCGGTGCGGGTGTGTGCCAGCAGCCGATGAAGCGGCCGGTGTAAGAACATCCTTCTTGCCATCTCTGATCGGTGACGAGGTCGCCGGTGGAGTTTCGTGAATCCGGCTGCCCCCGCCACCATGCGGACCTTATCCTCCGCTCTGTCCCCGAGGGGGCATTCACCCTGGGCCGCATGCTCTTCCGCAAGTGGAGCCGCCGAAGACGAGGTCTGAGTGGTGCTGGTGGCCAACGGCGGAGCTCCTGCCGGTGGATGAGGCGTTGGCGGCTGCTCGGTACCAGAGCTGGGGCGGCGGCGGCGACAACAGCTGGGCGGTCTCACCACATCGGTGCTCAGGGGGCCAGCTTCGGCGGTCTCAGGGCACTGTGAGACTACCGAGGCGCTGACGTGACTGGGAGTCGCCGCCTGACGGGGGTTCCGGCTGTTTTCGGTCGGTGGCTGATGGAGGGACGATGGTTGGCTGGGGAGGATTAGTGGTGTCGGGTGGACGCAGGGGAGGTAGGAGGGGTAGTGATGGAGGAGAGGGGGGTGTGACGTTGTCCGGCGCAGGAGCGACGGCGGTCTGTTGGAGCAGGGGGCGGCGGAGGTCAGGTCGGTGCTGGGAGGGGTGGGACGGCCCAGAGGTGTGCCCGGTCGCGTCCTGGTCTGCAGCTGGGGTTCAGATTGGGCTCGAATGAGATGTGGGTGGGGCTGATGAGAGCTGTGGTTAGGTTCAGGTCCATGGGGTTTGTCGTCAGGTGGGTTGGGTTGCGCCAGGCTGGAAGCAGAGGCAGGTTGGTTTTGATGGTTTTGAAATACTGTACGGGAGGTAGGGGTAGGGGTACGGCCATGACGCTCCGCTCTGGTGTCCCGCGACCGGCCAGGCTGGCAGCTTTGCACGTCTCCTGCTGCTGACGATCGCGGCGACAGCGGCGCTTGGCCGGCTGCGACCTCCGCCCACGATGTAGAGCCCCCGGAACAGTGCAGCCTGAGGCTGTAGCTCACGTTTCCAGCACACAGAGTGACTGACGCAGGGACGCAGAGCAGGTCTGGATGCAGTTCGACGACGGCAGTGACGGTCGAGATGTCCGGCGACCCCAGCGCAGGGAGGTAGAGGGAGAGGGTGTTCCCGAACTAGCTCGCCACTGCAACAACCACCTCCGGCCGAAGCAGGTGGAATGGCAACCCCCGGATATCGATGGAGCGTCGCCTCGCCGGTGTTGCTGCAGCAGCGCCATCCGTCTCCTTCCACAGACGCCAGCGGATGTGGACGTCCGGGGAGATGGTCGTGGGGGTCGTCAGTAGAGCATCACGCTGACTAACTGAGCCCGGGATGAGCAGCCAGGAATCGCGGGATGCCTGGCTCAGATGGAACGGCGGGGACGCTCCCAAGCCGGCAATGATCGCCGTGCGGAGCGCGGTCGAGGTCGGTGGGTGACTGCTGGTGACACCGACGAGGCAGTGACGGAGAAACTCGACGCCCTGTTGAATCTCACACGACCAGGGGATGGCGATGGGGGGAGACGCCATCTTCTCTGTCACTAGCTCATTGCGCGCAGGCCCAGTCGTAGGGCGAGTTCGAAGGCCTGCCGGACATTCCGCCTTCCGATGGCCATCCCCCCCGCAGCGAAGACAGCGGACAGGGGCGGAGCAGTCACGGGCGAAATGGCCGTCTCTCAGGCACCTGTAGCAGCGAGACTGGAGTCGGCGGTGTTGTTGAGGTGTCGAGTTGGACGCTGGTCGGGTGAAAGTCGCCCAGCTGTCCCCCAGCTGCTGGACTCTGCGGCGCATGATCGCCCAGGGCTGGGGTAGGAGGTGGCGCCTCCGGCAGGGGCTGCCGGAGACGTGGGGTGGCGCCGACGGTAGGTGTTACCGGAGACGTGGGGGAGCGCTTCAATCTAGATATATAATTGGTTCAAATAAAAGATTTTGGAAATATTTGCTGGTTTCTACAGGGGGCAGCATTTTGGCACATATCTACTACTGAGTTAACTGCAATAATCTACAATCCCAAGAATGAAGCTGCGGTTCTATTCAAAATATTTTGCAGATTTGAAAAAAGAAAGAAAATTGCAGAGCATCTTTTTTTTAGGAGAATTGCAGAGCATCATTGCCTTTAAGCTCTTGAAACTTATTGCAACTTTTCAAGCTTCTAAATCTGCCAACTCTATCTGAAAATGAAATCAAGGCATGGTGGGCACAAATATGATGAGCCAATATGAAAAGGAGCTCGACTTATGCTGCATTTTCCTGTCATTTTATTTATTTGTCTTCTGGTGACTTTAATTTCCACAAGCTTGATATGTGCTGTATGTGTGGCATTTTGCAAAATGTAAATGATTATTGGTCCTGGACTGATGTTGTCAGGGACGTCTATTAGTTTTTGAAGATTTCTTGCTTTGGTTCTTTTATCATTTATGAGGTTGAAATGTACATCTAGATAAAAGTTAAACTGAAAAGCTCCAGTCCACAGACATCTAGACCACTGTTGTTTTTCTTATTTTTCTCCGTCTCTTTTTTGTTTCTCGTTACCTTGGGCTTTGACCCCACACTTGTTCAACTTTTACAGAAAAGGTCTAATACAACTGGGATGACTATCCAAGCTCAATAGTCATCCTTTTTCTTGTAAAAAATAAAGAGGAAACATCTGCATCTTCTAAGTTTCTCTGGCACACACCATGCTGATTCTTGGTGGACATACATAATACACTACCATACCATGCTGCATTGGACAATTTTGTGCCAGTCATATTTCGTTTGATATACATTGTAATTCCTTTAAGAATGGTTGATATGCACTGTAACTCTTTAAATAGGATTGACAAAAGCGCACCTTTGTATCATGTCAAAAACTTACGGACACAGTTTGTATCAACCATTATGGTTATGAGAACATTAAATTTCTGGATTTGTATGTAGATTCTGTAGTTCTTCATATAATTTTTTTTTCTTTTTAAAAAATGAAGTTGGCAAGGTTTTAGTTACTGAAGGAGATATTAAGAACAGATGGGAAGAGTATTTCTATAAGCTATTTAATGATGGATGTGAAGGTTCTCGTTGTGATTTGGAGGACTTGACAGTTAGCGAATGTGAGCTTAATAGGTCATTTTATCGTAGAATTAGAGTCTCGGAGGTTAGCGAAGCTCTTAAGAAATTGGAGAATGGTAAAGCCGTTGGACCGGATGGTATACCGATTGAAGTTTGGAAATGTTTAGGAGAAAAAGGTGTGTTGTGGTTATGTAAACTATTTAATGAGATTTTACGGTCGAAAAAGATGCCTGATGATTGGAGATTAAGTACATTAGTTCCTATTTACAAAAATAAAGGGGATATTCAGAATTGTGCAAATTATAGAGGGATTAAACTTATGAGTCACACTATGAAATTATGGGAAAAAGTGATTGAGCATAGATTGAGAATGGAGACTAGTATTTCTGAGAGACAATTTGGGTTCATGCCAGGAAGATCCATTACAGAGGCGATTTATTTACTAAGGGGGATGATGGAGAAGTATCGAAGTAGGAGAAGAGACTTACATATGGCTTTCATTGACTTAGAGAAGGCGTATGATCGGGTACCAAGGGATGTACTTTGGAAAGCCTTGCAAAAGAAGAGGGTGAATGTTGCCTACATTAAGGTAATACAAGATATGTACGATGGGGCATTGACTAGGGTTAGGACACCCGGAGGTGAGACAAATGAATTTCCTATAGGAATTGGCCTACATCAAGGATCAGCTTTAAGCCCGTATCTATTTAACTTAGTTATCGATGCTATAACCGAGAGTATCACAGAGGAGGTACCTAAGTGCATGCTATTTGCGGATGATATAGTACTTTTAGCGGATTCAAGAGAAGAGATTAATACAAAATTGGAAATATGGAGAAATACGTTGGAGTCAAAGGGTTTTCGTTTAAGTAGGAATAAAACAGAATATATGCATAGCAATTTCACAAATAAACAACTTAGAGACGATTTGAAAGTTAGGTTAGGGGAGGATATAATTCCTCAAGTGACAAAGTTTAAATATTTAGGATCAATTGTAAGACAAGATGGTGAGATTGATGACGATGTTAATCATAGAATTCAAGCTGGTTGATGTAAGTGGAGGAAAGCCACTGGAGTTCTTTGTGATAGAAAAATACCCAATAAAGTTAAAGGAAAATTCTATCGTACTGCTATAAGGCCAGCAGTGTTATATGGTAGTGAATGTTGGGCTATGAAGGGACAACATGAACGTAAAGTGGGGGTAGCCGAAATGAGGATGTTGAGATGGATGTGTGGTCATACAAGATTAGATAAGATTATGAATGACCATATACGTGAACGAGTCGGAGTGGCTCATATTAGTGAGAAAATGGTAGAGAATCGTTTGAGATGGTTTGGTCATGTTCAGAGAAGACCATTAGATGCGCCAGTAAGAAGAGTAGATCAAATAATCTGGAGTTCGATTAAAAGAGGGAGAGGGAGGCCAAGGCGGACACTTGGCGAACTAATAGAGCAAGATCTATTGGTGAATAATATACCGAAAGGCTTGGTTACTAATAGAGCGGAATGGCGTCGTATGATCCATGTAGCCGACCCCACCTAGTGGGATAAGGCTTTGTTGTTGTTGTTGTTGTTGTTGTTAATGCCTTTCCTTATATCTTGAGATGTTGTCTTGAGTTATGAATCACAAAAGGGCGTGCATCAAGCTATACCTTCTCCCATATGTTCACTTTTCCTGTCTGATTTGTTATACAACTACTAGCTTGACATGGACTTTTGCATTTCTTGCAGAGTAGAAGAACTTGAATCAGCATATTTCAATGAAAAGGAACTGAGAACATCCTTACAGATGGAATTGAGTGGATTAAAAAAACAATTTGAAACTCTTGAGAAGGTAAATTGATGGTTATCTTGCCCCTACATCCCCTTATCACCACCACCTCCCACTCACAAAGAAAATGATGACTCTCTAGTTCTGTATGCAATATGCCATATTCCTTTCCTTTGCACCCTTGTTTTGTATTCTTTTTACATTTTACATTCCTTGTTCGAAATTTATATTCTCACATAGCTTAGAGAGCGTCAGAGAAAAGGTGAAACATTGGATTTTATGCATGTTTTAGTAAATTTTGTATGTGGTTATTCACACTGATTAGTTGAAAAGTCACGTGTTTTAGTAAATAATGTCCATGTGCAGGGCTAAAACCTGCTTGGAATAGTTTATTATGTAAATTTGCCATTGTGAAATTCAGTAACCAACCTTCTTCTATGCTCTTGTTTGGGGCATGCGCATGAAAGTAAGAAACCATAATTCTAATTTAGTGTAGATTTATTTTTTGTAACCATAACTCCGCCTATGTTTTATAGCTGGTCCCAAGCCCGGATAAAGGAGGAGGGTTGTGTTAGGCCCCGACAGCCAGTGTAAAACCCTGTCGAATCTCATCCATGTACCCGACCCCACCTAGTGGGATAAGGCTTTGTTGTTGTTGTTGTTGTTCTTTTTTGTCTTTTGTAATTCATAGAATTTTGACTCCTAAAACATTGGAAAGGGGAAGAGACTCTGTAAAAAAGAAAAAGATTTGACTGGTTGGATGTTTGCCTCCCTCGCCTGCTGTCCCGTTACCTCAACACCGGCACGCTAAGGCAACTGCCCTAGCGTGTCCTCCATTGCTGGGGGCTCGACTGAGACCATACCTCGCAAGACACCCGATAGCCGAAGAAAAGATGTGTAACATCCTCCTCCGCCTCCCCACACAGAACACAAGAGGTATCCGCATGTGGCGCCCACCGCGCCTTGTAAACTCTGGAGAGAATCTGCTCACGCCGCAGAAGCCAAGCAAAGATCTTGACTTTCAGCGACAAATGAGAGCGCTAAATGAGATTGGAAGTCCTCCGAGTTAGTGGTGGCCGGAAGAAAATGAAGATAGAGGCTGCGCTTCGAGAAGGAATCCGATACCCATACCTAGCCATCCGTCCGGGTCGGGTGTGGACGAAAGGGGGCAATCCTCTGGTGGAGTGCTAGTAAGTCGGAAAACCGCTGATTGGAGAGGGGAGACCTGAAAAGGAGAGTTCAGGAGCCAGTCCCCAGGCCACCCATCTCAGATCATCACTTGGCTACATATGCATCAGGATGTGCCGCTAGAGCTAGTAACCAGGGGAAGGAATGTGCAAGTGGGCCCCTTGGAAGCTAGTTGTGCCGCCAAAATGAGAAGGCCTCCTCGGATCCGAGCAATGGAGTCATGAAAGGCCGCACACGTGGGAAAAGAGCCGCCACCCCCTCTAGAAACACCTCCCTTCATAAGCTCTCTTCGGGCCCCATAATCCGACCTACCCATCGGGCAAGGAGTGCCCAGGTGGTGCAACGGAGATCCCGAATGCCCAATCCGCCTTGCTAGGTGGGCCTACATATGCTGCTCCAAGCCACAAGGTGAACCCGACGGGTAGAGCTGCTTCCCTGCCAAAAGAACCTGCACCTGTGCAAGCATTTGGAGCATCGACGTGAAGTAGATCGGGAGTGATGAGAGTACTGATCGGAGAAGTACAAGACGACCGCCACTAGATAAGAGCCGAAAGCCAGCAATATGACGGTGTCCAGCTTTGAAGACGGCACTCCAGCCGCTCAATGACAGGAGTCCATCTCTGAGAGCCAATATGAAGGTCTGATAGTGGGAGCCGCAAATAGGTGATAGGTAGGGCCCCAAAGGAAGTGCGCAACTCCACCGCACAGCGCAAGGCGTCCTCCGTCACCATGCCAAAAGGAATGAAGGATGATTTGACATAGTTGATCTTGAGGCCCGAAGTCATGCCAAAAAGTCACCAAAATAGCCACCCGTCTGGCTGTTGATTCCTCGACGAAGAAGACAATGTCGTCCGCATACCGAAGAAGAGGCACCAGCCCGCCGACAAAACCTCTGAAGATGCCGGCTTGGCACGCCTCATGGGTGCATCTGGCGAGGTCGTCAACCGCCAGCGTGAAGAGCATGGGTGTGAGGGGACACCCTGTCGGACACCTCGCTGTGGCTGCACCCAGCCCTCGGCCATCGACCCATTGAGTAGGACCAAGAAAGAAGTAGTGGTGACACACCGCTTCAACCAGGCAATCTAGGTCGCAGGAAAACCTCGCACATGTAAGGAATACCGAAGGAAAGACCATAAAAGAGAGTCGTAAGCTTTGGAGAAGTCGACCTTCCAAAGAAAGGCCCGAAGACTGCTGCGCTTCCACTGTGCTAGAATCTTAGAGGCCACAAAGTAGCTATCAGTGATGAATCTGCCATGCATGAAGGCCAACTGAGCAGGATGGATGAGGTCGAGGAGCACCTCCCGGAGCTGGTTAGCCAGTACTCGAGCCACCGGGAGATAGATGGCGTTGGATAAAGCAATCGGTAGGAAGTACTCCACTCTGTCCGCTGGCGTACGCTTGGGAAGCATGAAAAGTAGGAATCAGTTCAGACTTTCAAAGTGCCGGTTCCCATAGGCGAACTCTTGGATCACCGCCATAACGTCCTCTCTTACCACTGGCTAGAACTCTTGGGACCCCTCGCCATTGAGGTCACGGAGTGCGTCAGTGACCTCGTCTTCAGTGATGGCCTGCACTAACATGTTCAGTAAGACAAGTAATACCCCGTGGAGACCATCTCCACGATGGCGGGGGATGCCGTCTGGTGAAGTCCCGATATACGGAGGCGATGGCGGTTCCGATGCAGTGGTGATCAGTAATCTTCAGTCCCATCAACTCCAATTGGTCGATCCGATTTGCTCGCCACCGCGAGCTCGCATATAGATGGAAGAACCGAGTGTTGGCATCTCCCTCCTGAAGCCACGTCTGCTGGGACCGCTGCCTCCACTCGATCTCCACCAACTTGTCCTCCAATTGGATGGTCGATTGAGCCCTTTTGCGCTGAGCCATCTCGTCTTCCGTGAGATGGCAGGAGTCCTCTTGATCAAGCTGGGTAATCGTCTCCAAAGCCTTGGTCCTCCGAGCCTCCCGGATCAGTCTCCGACGGCCCTGAGGGAAAAGCCTCAAGCTGCGGAGCCTGTCAGCAAGAGTCCGTGCAGCAGAGCTCGAAGCCTCCACGCTCTGCCAGTGCTTAGCTCTCCAAGACCCAGGACCGCCCAAAGCGAAAAAGGGAACATAGGGGTTGATCGTCTTCGGACCTCCACAGAAGGGGTGTGTGGTCCAAGAATGGTCGGTTCATGGCCTGTACGTTAGAAAGCTGATGTGCCTCCACCAACTCCAAAGAGCCGAGTAATATGTTGAGCCGAGACCTGGGTGAGGGTGCCATAAACACAGTAGAGGAGGTAGGAGGATCCGTCCATGCTGCATCTAAAAATTCTCATCGAGAAACGGGCAGTCCAGGAGTCCACCAGGGTGAAGTGGTCGGCCCTCTAGCCGATGATACATCCCTCGGAATGCCCAACTGAACTGAGTGAGATGTGCTAGGAAAGCCGAGAACCACCGATCTCCCATATCTGCGTGGTACACTCCATGAGTTTGGTCTCCTGTAAGAAGACCACATCGGCCTCCCACTCCCTCAAGTAATGACCAAGAGTTCGGCACCTCCCCACATCGCCGAGGTCGCGGACATTCCATGTAGCACTTTTAGAGGGAAACCGTGACCATCCCATGTGTGGGCTCGCCTGTGCCCATTGCTGTCCTCCGTCTTATATTTCTCTGTGAGAGCCTAAGGAACCGCTGGAGGGGCTGGTGTACTGCCAGTGGCTGCCTAGGGCGTCCGGCCGTGAGCCGGGTCGTCCCCGCTAGGTCTGCCACCCTGATGACCTCCGCGTCCGGTCGGCCGCATAGGAGAGCAGGCTCGCTATCCGCTTGTTCCTCGGCAGTGGTAATCGCCGGTGGGAGAGTTTGGCCTGTGTTGAGTGGATTCTGCTCCGGGATGACTCCTGCCTCACCCCATGCTGGGCGGTGGTGGTGACATCCATCACTAACGTGGCATGCAAGGGAGTGACACGGCCCTCGGGCCGCCGGTGCCTGTAGACTCGGAGACGAGCTCCCGCCCTGGTTGCCCGCCGATGATCAAGACTAGGCCACCAGAAGGGAGCCATCTGCTGCGGGCTGTGGCCGCCTTCACGTGCGTTGGGGCGACGTTGTGACATGAAGGATGAGGTGGTGGAGTCTCCTGGCCGCGTAGGAGTACCAGTGAGGGGCTGGCAGGAGACGAGGTGGCAGATCGGACTGAAGATGCTGGTAAGCTGGGCTCGGGCCGGGCCAGGGTTCGCCTAGGTCGGGTTAAAGGTGGGGAGGGTTGATTGCGGCTTAGCTGTGGTTCCTGGGTAGGTTGGGTGCGACCCAGGGTCAGGGTAGGTTCTTCGACATAGGGGGTTGGTTTCTGGCTGGTTGTGAGTAAACACGGGAATGGGTATGGTTGAGTGTAGGTGCGGTCAGTATATCTGAGAGAAGGAGGGGGCTGGTTTGGATTTAGGCTGGGTGGTGCGGATTTGGTGAAGCTGTGACTGGGTGCAAGAGGGGGTTCTTGGTTTTGAAATTAAAGTGGTCTGGGCTCCGTACTGTTCACCCTGTAATCTGCTCCCGTACTGTTCCCCACATGCTGCTGTCACGTGCCTCCCCGGGGATGACCCTGGTCCTGCGAGTGGTGGCGCCAGAGGATGGCCAGCGACGAGGTCAGCACAGGACCCAGCGGGGCCTGCGCACCGGAGTCTGAGACGATAACTATTGGTGCCTGTGTTTAAGATGACCGACGGGGGGAGGCGACCTCCGGTCTGTGTCGTGATCTCGACCGAAACAGAGGACATGTCCAGCAAGCCAATCGTCGGCAGAGGGAGTGATACTGGGTTGCCAAAAGAACGAGCGACCACCAGGACGACTTTGGGTTGCAGAAGATGTAGTGGGAGGCCTCGAATGTCGAGGATGCATGTAGTTGCCGCCGGCTCGACCTCAGCTCCTTCATCCTCTGATGTAGATCCCACGGATCCTGGCACAATTTTGGTTGTTGATTCAAGAAATCATATCATCCTAGCATAATCTCGGATATCATAATAATGATAGAATCCTGGCACAGTCTTCGCTGATGCTGTTTAGAAGATCATATCGTAATAAGATGGCTGATTTGTTGGCTCATTAGTTATTTTCAATATTTTCTGTTTCCTTGATTCTTGTTTCCTTTAATTATTTCCTAAAGTAGAGACTGCTGTAATAGTCAATAAAAAGAGGTCAATGAATAGAAAGGATATCTCATCTTTGCTTTAGAAATTAATATTTGTTTATAGCGTGGATTTGCTAGTTTTCAAACACCAAAATCTTGGATAGTACTTCGGTCTCTCTTTTTTTTTTTTTTTTGAGGAGAAAAAGGATGACCAACCATCTGGTTGTCATCCAGGTATATATATAACTATGTAACGAAAATCATGTACAATATGTGGGCTCCCAACTAGAGAGCAACAAAATATGGAAAAGTATCCCTCCTAACCAAAACCCCACTCCCGAAGAAGGAAATGTGGTGTACAATTCGCTCAATGTGACATCGCTCCCACAAAAAATCACCCGGTTATGCTGCAGCTAGACAACCCAAGAACCGGCCAAAAAAGACACCAATGGTGCTCTCCACCTATTTCTCTGATGGGCCAAACCTCGAACTGACTGCCACAAGGTCTCTGGGTCGGGGGAAAAGAACCCCAAACGTCGTCCGCTGCCAGATGTCACGGGCTGTCCGGCATGCAAAAAATAGGTGGGTGATATCCTCAGCGTCGCCGAATAGAACACAAGACGTGTCAGTGTGAGGCACCCATCTCGCCCTATACCTCTTGGTGAGAAGTCTGCAAAGATCTCGACTTTCAAAGGTATCTTGGAGCGCCAAATAAGCCTGCAATCCATCCTGAAGTCCTCCGACACCACCATATCGGGGAGGAAGCGAATATAGATGCTACGTGCTGACCAAGACTTTGAAAGCCATATCCATCACGTCTGGAGTGGTCAGGGTGGAAGGAGGCAATCCGTTGATGAAGAGCCAAGAGCTCAGTAAAGTGCTGCTTCGAGAAAAAGAGGCGTCAAAGATCCAGGGCCCCGAGTACTTCGGTCTATCCTCGTACCCTTTGTCTTCTTTATTCTCATTAGATTCTGGTGCTGCGCCAATTGGTATCAGAGCATTGAGAATAATGGCAGACAACCCTACGCATGTTGAGTTCAACGAGATGAAGGAGACACTGTAGCGCATCCATGAATCTCTCGAGTTACTCTTGCACGACCGTGAAGAGCGAAGACCCCCTTGTCGGGCCGAAGCCCTATGACGTCCCGCTGATAGTGACAATGATACTGAGGATCCCGTTCGGCATCATGCAACATGTCACCCATATTTCAAAATGATGATGGACCTTCCATCCTTCAATGGCCAATTTCACATCGAAGACTTTCTTGACTGGCTAGCTGAAGTTGAGAGATTTTTCGAGTACATGGAGATCCCTGAATGGAAACAAGTAAAGCTTGTTGCATATCGATTGAAGGGATGTGCTTCTGTGTTGTGGGAACAAATTCAACTCACGCGCATGAGGCAACACAAACAACCTGTGCCCTGGCCAAAAATGAAGAAGCTATTGCGAGCCCGATACCTTCTTCCCGATTATGAACAAATTCTATCCCATCAACTCCAGGAGAGTAATCGCTCGACCACTTACACCCAATTTGACACTTTCACCCTTGTTAAGAAGGTGGAATGCCAACTTGATAGGGGTTCCAAATTCAACTATCAGAGTTTTGATTGTACCCATTTTGTTGATTCCAAATCTAATCTACAACCTGCACAAGAGAATGCAGTTCCTTGCCAAATTTTAGACACTTCTTTGGTCACCATCAAGAAGCCAAGTGTAGAAGAAATCACAAGGAATTCTGAGTATGGCTATCAATCAGCTCATCGTTCCAATGAATGTCTACAACAAGCCCCAATTTATCTTACTCAAACTAATGAGACTGATCAAATCTTCTTATGGAATTGATGATAATGTAGAAGATTGTAATGAAGAATTAATTGTTAAAAATACCCTGGTCATGCGAAGATTGTGATATTAGAATCTGTGTCATCTTGTGAGGATGAAGTTGTGGCTGAAGTTGAAGATATTATGATCAATCCAAAATTTAAAGAATTAGCAACTATGGACTTTCTTTCTAAGAAAAAAGAAGACAAATTTATAGGAGAGATGGATGAAAGGTTGAGGTTAACTTCGTCAACTAACAAAAGAGCTTTGCTTCAAATGCTTCAAGTTGATATGAAATGTGTGAAAGTTTTTGTCGACGCCAAAAGTTCTATTTTTCAGCAGTTTGCATTTTCAAATCAAGTTTTAAGGACAAATCATATTATTTGGTACTGCTCTACCATCTGCTTAGTTTAATTGATTCATCTGCAAAGTTGAGAAAGAAGACAGGGCCATTGCAAGATGTGAAACATGATCCTCCGGATTTAGCATTTCAGAGTTCAAGGTCAAACTCTTTTGAAGAAGGGGAGACTGATGTAGGACGTCCCACGGATCCTGGCACAATTTTGGTTTTTGATTAGCAAGAAATCATATTATAATAATGAACAAATTCTGACATAATCTTGGATATCGTAATAATAATCAAATCCTGGCACCATCTTCACTGTGCTTGTTAGGAGGAGATCTTATCATAATAATGACACTAATCAGCTGGAATTAATTAGATGGCTGTTTTGTTGGCTCATTAGTTATTTTCAATATTTTGTGTTTTCTTGATTCTTGTTTCCTTTTATTATTTCCTAAAGTAGAGACTGCTGCAATAGTCAATTAAAAGAGGCCAATTAATAGAAGAAAGGATATCTCATCTTTGCTTCAGAAATTAACATTTGTTTATAGCGTGGATTTGCTAGTTTTCAAACACCAGAATTTTGTTCGGTGTCATCTTGGATAGTACTTCGGTCTATCCTTGTATCCTTTGTCTTCTTTATTCTGGTTAGATCCTGGTGCTGCGTCATCCTCTCTCCATGGACACCACTGCACATAGTTCCCCGGCAACATCGTGGATGGCTCTGCTAGGTGGGGAAGCGGGACGAGAATCAGGGATGAGAAGCCAGCACGCCGGCATCACCCTGCTCAGGTGGAAAGGTGGGGAAGCGCCTATGTTCGCCACAATCACCGTTCGAAGGAGCACCGGGTCCGGTGGGTTTCCGATGGATACTCCTATGAGGCTGACTGGAGGAACACCGCAGCCTGATGTATTGGCGGCGACCATGGAATGAAAACAGTGGTTGGTGGCGCGTTCTCCCCCTCCGTGTCTGGCGCTCCCGCGCGCCCGTGATAGGTAGCTCACGGCGAGTGTTTGGGCATTCCGTCCGTCGGTGTCCCTCCGTCTTTCAGGCCAGGCAGTGGAGAGGTGACGAGCAAGAACACGCAAAATGCCCTTCGCCCAGACACCTGAAACAGTGAGTAGCTGTGCGGCGGCCGGACCTGGAGCGGGAGGTGACTGTCCAGCCATCCTTCAGTTGCTGCAACCGTGGGCGCACACTGTAGCGACTGGTGGTACTCGGTGGTGTTGCCGGCGCCGACAGGGACTGTCAGAGCAGAGGGGTGGTGTCGCCGGCAGGGTTTGCTGGAGGCGGAAAGTGGTACCGCCGGTAGGGATTACCGGAGACAATCAAGGGCTTCCTAGTTTTATGTTATGATAATAGATCTCACCAGCCCATCTCTTGGTAACACCGGAACCAGCCCACTCTCAAAACCGACCTGCCTCTCAAGTCCAACCTGCCTCTCCACACTGCCATAAACCCGCCCTCGGCCTACCACAAACTTGGCCCATGCTCCCCCTGCCCGGCCGGACCGGCGACACCTCCACACCATAAACCCGTCCCAGGCTCTCCACACCAAGCCGGGCCCACCTTGCTTCCCCACCACGAACCTGCCATGGGCTCCCGCACTCGGGGGCTCGCCACAGTCCCGCAGCCTCTTCCCCATCATCCCCGCAATCCATCTCTCTAGTTCTACCAACCCATCCACCGAGCAGCTGGCCAATAGCTTCACAGCCAGATGCTCCTTCAGGGACGCCCCTCCGTCGGCAAGCAGCTGAGCGCAGTCTCATCGCTGCTACCAACATCGTCACCTAACCGCTGTCGATGCCAACCCAGCAGCTGTGCCTCAGTCCACTGGCCCACTTGTCTCCCCCCCTAGTCCCTCCTTGCTCCTTTTGATTGCCCCCCATCCCCGGGTAGCAGATGATGTGGCAGTCTGCAACCTGGCCCAGCTCAATCCCAAGGCACGGCTGCTAGCTCTCTTCTCGGGAGAACGGACATGAAGGTCTACATGGTGGCCAAGTGGGCAGTCGTGCCGAGCCCGACTATGACCTGATTCTATGAGGCTGATCCATCACCGGCCTTTGCAGCAGCTACTCTTCTGCTCCCAGGACATACTAAGAAGAAAAACAACTCAGGGCCCATGCCCAACGATACGGGGGTGTGACATGGTCTCCCTATGAAGGTCGTAACATGGAAATGTGTGCAGCTTCTGTGATCCGGGGGCACACTAAACTCTCGGCCGCTGCGTAAGAGAGTGGGATGCTGACATCTAGGTATGTGGATGGATGCTCGTACCCTATGTTGCATAGTTATGGGTACTGTACCGGTACCCGGTAGGGGTATGGGTACGACAATTTTTAAATAACTAAGGTACAAGTACGACAATATATATTAATTATAAATAATATAAATATATAATAAATTAATATATAATAAATTAATAAATAATATATATTTGCAATGAAGTGCTTGTCTTTGTACTCACCTGAACATTCAACAGACTTTAGGAACATAGGATTTGAATCTGAGATAGCCATGAAACTAATTAATGGTCTTCTTTGAGCATCAGTCCAACCATCAGTCACTAAGCTCACACCTTTCTCTGCCCAAGTGTCTTTAAGAGGCTGAAGTAATCTCATTATGTAAGCTTTCTCCCTTTGCAATAATGTTGTCATCAAGGCATTATAAGTTGGAGGAAAAAAACTTGAGATAGGAGAGTTTGCTGCATATGAAAATGAGCTAATATAATATGAATTTCTTGCAATGTTGAAAGACAATCCAACAATATTTCATTTGACATCTGAAATAGCAAGGATGTTTTATTCTGTTGGATTGTTTTTCAATATTGCAAGAAATTCGTATTATATTAGCTCATTTTCATATGCCGCAAACTCTCCTATCTCAGGCTTTGTTCCTCCAAGATATAATGCCTTGATGACAATATTATTGCAAAGGTAGAAAGCTAACATAATGAGATTGCTTCAGCCACTTAAAGACACTTGGGCGGAGAAAGGTGTGAGCTTAGTGACCGATGGTTGGATTGATGCTCAAAGAAGACCATTAATTAGTTTCATGGCTATCTCAGATTCAAATTCTATGTTCCTAAAGTCTGTTAATTGTTCAGGTGAGTACAAAGACAAACACTTCATTGCAAATGAAATTTTGAAAACCATTGATGAAATTGTGTCACAAAATATTGCCTAAGTCATTACTGATAATGCACCTGTTTGTAAAGATGTTGGATTAATTATTGGGTCAGTTCATCCTCATATTTTTTGGACACCGTGTGCAGTGTATAGTTTGAATCTTGCATTGAAAACTATTTGTGCACAAAAGAATACTCCAAACAATGAGCATGTTTATGCAGTGTCATTGGATTACTGAAGTTGTTGATAATGCACATTTCA
The DNA here is from genome assembly GCA_030549335.1 of Pontederia crassipes. Taxonomy (NCBI): domain Eukaryota; kingdom Viridiplantae; phylum Streptophyta; class Magnoliopsida; order Commelinales; family Pontederiaceae; genus Pontederia; species Pontederia crassipes. The sequence continues at coordinate 38,960,101 of CM060184.1, read as the reverse complement.
TTAGAAATTTCATAATGAATCATTCCATGAGATTAGCTATGTACAATAAGTTTGTGCATTTGAAGTTGCTTGCTGTGGCAAAGACTAGATTTGCATCTAGTATAGTAACGTTAAAACGGTTTAAAGCAATTAAACATGGTCTTCAATGTATGGTTATTAGTGAGGATTGGTCTGACTATAAAGATGTTGATGTTGTAAAAGCTGCTGCTGTGAAAGAAATCATCTTAAATGATATTTGGTGGGACAATGTTGACTATATTTTAATTTTCACCAAACCAATTTTTGATGTGCTTCGCTCTTGTGATACTGATAAATCAAACTTTCATTTAGTTTACGAGAAGTGGGATTCTATGATTGAACAAGTAAAATTAGCTATATATCAATGTGAACACAAGGAACTCACTCAAGATTCTCCCTTTTCTAATGTGGTGTTTGACATCTTAGTTGATAGATGGGTTAAGAGTTACACATCCCTTCATTGATTGGCTCACTCACTTAATCAAAGGTAAAATTTGATTAATTTTCAGCTTTATTTTTCTTAAATGAATGTATCTTTTAAATGTTTATTAGGTTGTAACATTTTGATTGATGTTGTGTAATAGGTTTTATACAAACCAATGGCTTAATGAATCTCCTAATCGGGTTCCTCCGCATAAGGATAATGAGCTTTGTGAAGGAAGAAACAAGTGCATAAGGAGTTATTTTCAAGATCCAAGTGAAAGATTGGAAATGACTAGAAAATTTGTGAAATTTTCAAGTGCAGAAGAAAAACTTACCCAGTTTGATTCTTTACAAGATAGGTGGAATTTGACACCAAAAGAATGGTGGGTTATGTATGGATCCCCAATTCCTAAACTACAAGCCATGGCTTTGAAGCTACTTTCACAACCATCTTCTTCTTGTTGCGAAAGGAATTGGAGTACATATTCTTTTATACATTCCTATAAAAGAATAAACTAAAAAAGAAAGAAGTGAGGATTTAGTTTTTGTACACACAAATGTTAGTCTCCTTTCACGAAAGAGCAAAAATTATAATGGAGAGACAAAAATATGGGATATTAGTGGAGACCAATGGGAATAAGATGGTGCTGGACTTCTTGAAGTTGCTAATCTTCCTCTTGATGAATCTGATTTGGAAGCTGTACTTTCCATTGATGATGGAGAAAGGACTAGTGTGATTGATATTACTAAAGTATGAAATTATTGTATAATGATCATTTTGAGAAGTTAGTATTATGAAACTTTTAAAATTATGTTGTGACACAATTTTGCTTTTGATTATAACATTGTATCTTATGAAATATTAATCTATTATATATAACGTGAACTAACTTCCACTGCGCACGTCACCGGCAGCCCTTGCCGGTGGCGCCAACAGCCGTCTCAGACATCCCCTGTCGGAGGCGCCACCACTACGCTTCCGGCACCCCGTCGCCGGTGCTCTGTTCGCTTCCGGCACCCTCACGTTCCCAGCAACCCCATCGCCGGAACTTACGCCAGGATGCGTCCTCGTCTCCAGCAACTGAACAACGGCTGGACGGCCATCTCCCGGTCACGATCAACCCGTCGGCTGGCAACTCACTGTTTCCGGTGTCTGGGAGAGGGACATTTTGCTCGCTCGTGCTCTGCTCCCGTCCGCTGCCTGGAGTGCAAGAAAGAGAGGGCCATTGGAGGGCCCTCTGTCCTCAAGCTAATCGGAGGCGACCCGCCTTACCGGTTGCTTCCTCCCTTCCGGTCGACAGGGCTAATGGATATGCGCCGCCGCCTGCTGTCTCCGTTCCATGGTCGGCGCAGATGCAAAGGGCCACAAACTTCCTTCGTTCCTGTCTCGTTGGCGAACCGTCCGGCGAACCCCCAGACCTGCCGGCCTTACGGTCGGCTGTCATCGCGTCCATTGGAGCGTCGCCGCCTTTTCATCTCAGCACTATAACACCGGCAATGTGGCTGCTGGTACCGGGCTCGGCTCAACAGAGGGAGTCGCTGCTTGCGATGGCATCTCCAATCTCACCGGAATGTTGCATCCGGTGGCGCCCTGGGAGGAGTGTGATGGCGCGGAGCCCACGCTGGCGCACGACAGGGTTGTCATCGACATCCATGGCCTTCCCCTCCATCTTCTGCAACCCGATGTTGTCATGGCAGTCGCCCGCTCCTTCGCATGTCCGCTGTCCCTCTCACTGCCGGCGATGGGATCGCCGGATCTCTCGACCGCCTCTGTGGAGGTGGCGATGACGCCTGGCGCCTCCTTTCCCTCGACCATCACCCTGCAGTGCGGCGGCACCTCCTTCCTGCTCCAGCTCCGGCATGCTGGCGCGGCGACCACGTGGGCCGATGTCGTCGCCGGCCGTGCAGTCCCACAGGCAGGGGTCCGGCCACCGCCTAGAGAGGAGCACGAGCGTGCATGTGAGGCGTCGTATGGCCGCACTTTATTTCAAAATACTGTACACACTATAGTACCAGAAGCTTCTCTTGGGACAGCTGTCGCACCCCCAAGCCGGTCCCCTCCCCCACCTGCCAAAGGCCCCCTCCAACATGTCCCTGAGCCACTCCACATCGCCACGTCCACCCATTCTACCAACCCCTCCCTCCACGTCGACTCTTTGCCACCTCAGCCCCACCCAAACCTCACACATCATTCCAAGCCCCATGGCCAGACCTGGTGCAGCCCCCGACATACACCCGACCTGAGTCCAAACCGCACCCAAACCCCCAAGTCAACTCGGGCCGGGTTCCCTGCGACCCGATCCGGGCGACAACCCACCCCCCCTTCCCGTGCCACGCCTTCCTCCGATGCCTCCACCATCGTCGGCCCAGCCTTCCAGCGAGCCGCCCCTCCCATTCCATCTCCACCAACAGCCTCCCGACAGCTACCTCCACCTCCATCGCGAAGGGGACGCCAGGCTGTGTCCACAAGAGTGTATGGCCGACGACGCCGTCGGGATGCGGTCGCCTCCACATCCGCCGCCGCGCCGCTGGAACCCTGTGCAGCACCCATGTCTCAGGAGGCCCAGGGATCTCCGACAGGCAGAACCTCCTTGCCTCCTCCCCCCCCCCCTCGGCGCCCCCGGAGGTGGACCGTATGACGACGAGTGAGCCGTCCCTCCTTCCTGGATGGCTGGATGCCGACATCCTCGACGTCGCCGCCCGGGTCGGCTTCAGGCTGACCAGACGACACTCCCTCCCGCGACCTGAGGTTCGTCGGCGACCTTTTGGAGTCCATCGTCCCCCCAGCGGTTCTTCTTGCTCACTCGGGGTGGCTCCAAGAGGCAGCTACCAGTGGGTCGTGGGTCACCCACTGGTGCGATGACTACAGTTTCCTTATGAAGGTTCTTACTTATGTCCGTGGCCTTGGGGATGCGGGGAGGCGTCGAACCCTTGGCCGCTATATGAGGGAGTGGGATGTTGATGTGGTCCTACTTCAGGAGACTAAACTCATGGAGTGTAGCACGCAGATGTGGGAGCAGATTGGCGGTACTCGGCTAACCTAGCACATCTGCCTCAGTTTGGTTGGGCAGTCCGGGGGCTGTATCATTGGTTGGCGGGCAGACCATTTCACCTTGGTGGATTCCTGGACTGCCCATTTTTCGATGACGGTCCACTTCAGATGCTGCTCTGATGGTTCTGCCTATCTACTGTCCTGTGTCTACGGCCCCTGCTCGGGCTCTCTTCGGCCGATTCTATGGGAGGAGCTGTCGGCAGCCCGCCTCCATCTCCCGGATGGTAGATGGCTTGTCGGCGGTGACTTCAATGTCACTCTGGACATGGATGATCGCCCCACCAGACGACAGGGGAGAGACTTTGGAGCTGAGGAGTTCAGGGATTTCATAGACTCCATGTCGTTGTCGGATCTTCCGGCGACGAATTGCAGATTTACTTGGCGGAGCACGGCGGCTCCCTCGGCCAGGTCTCGGCTCGACAGATTCCTCGGCTCTTTAGAGCTGGTGGAGGTGCACCAGCTGTCGGTGGTTATGGCTATGGATCGACCCTTCTTGGATCACACACCCGTCTTGTGGAAATCTGGAGACGGTCAGCCCCTGCGTTCCCTGTTTCGCTTTGAGAGGTCCTGGCTTTTTGAGGAGGGGTTCAGGCAGGTGGTGGCCGAGCACTGGCAGAGTGTTCCATCTTCGGACTCTGCCTCGCGGATTCTCGCTGATAGGCTTCACAGCCTGAGGCGTTTCCTCGTGGACCATCGGAGACAGATCCGGACTGATCGGGAGGCACGGAGGACTGAGGCTTTGGAGGTCATTTCTCGGCTTGACCGGGATGAGGACTCCCGTCACCTCACTGAGACCGAGGTGACCCAGCGCAGGCAGGCCCAGTCGACTATACACTTCGAGGACAGGTTGGTGGAGATTCAGTGGAGGCAGCGCTCCCGGCAGACCTGGCTTCGGGAAGGAGATGCCAATACCCGTTTCTTCCACCTATATACAAGCTCGCGGCGGCGGGCAAATCGGATTGACCAGTTGGAGGTCATGGGTCAGAGGATCACCGGCCACCACCGCATCGAGACCGCCATTACTTCCTTCCATCGGGACCAGTCTAGACGACGTCCTCCGTCGGGCTGGAGGTGGTCCCTCAGAGGTATTACTTGTATTACTGATGATCAATCTTTCATGTTAGTGCAGACCATCACTGAAGCGAGGTCACCGACGCACTCCGCGACCTCAACAGCGAGGGGTCCCCCGGCCTCGACGGCTTCCCGGTTTTCTTCTACAGAGAGTTTTGGCCAGTGGTGAGGGAGGACGTCATGGCGGTCATCCAGGAGTTCACTTGTGGGAACCGTGGCTTTGAGCGTCTGAACCGGTTCCTTCTATTCATGCTGCCCAAGCGCATGCCAGCAGTTAGAGTGGAGGACTTCTGGCCAATTGCCCTATCTAACGCTATATATCTCGTGGTGGCTCGGGTGTTGGCCAATCGGCTTCGGGAGGTGCTCCCCGACCTCATCCTTCCTGCCTAGTCGGCTTTCGTTCACGGCAGAGCCATGATTACTCTATGGCCTCTGAGATTTTAGCACAGTGGAGACGTAGCAGCCGGCAAGCCTTCCTCTGGAAGGTTGATTTTTCCAAAGCTCATGATTCTCTCTCATGGTCTTTCCTTTGCCATTCCTTACAGGTGAGAGGGTTCCCTGTGACCTGGATTGCCTGGATGAAACGGTGTATCACCACCGCTTTCTTCTCGGTCCTGATTAATGGGTCGATGGTCGGGGGCTGGGTGCAGCCCCAGCGAGGTGTCCGCCGGGGGTGTCCTCTTGCACCCATGCTGTTCACGCTGGCGGTTGATGGCCTCGCCCGATGTAGGCATGCCTATCCGGCCTTTTCAGTGGCTTTGCCGGCGGGCTGGTGCCTCTGCTCCAGTATGCTGATGACACCGTCTTCTTCATCGAGGGCTCCGTGGCTGAGGCTAGACAGGTGTCTATTTTGGTGGAGCTCTTCGGCTTGGTTTCGGGTCTTGAGATCAATCATGCCAAGTCATTTTTCATTCCTTTTGGCATGGTGACGGAGGACGCTATGCGATGTGCGGAGGAGCTGCATACGCTGGTTGGAGCCCTACCTATTACCTACTTGGGGCTTCCCCTGTCTGATCGGCATATTGGCTCTCGGAGGTGGACCCCGGTTATTGAGCGGATGGAGCGCCGTCTCCAGGGCTGGAGCTCTCGGTTTTTATCTAGTGGTGGTCGTTTCATTCTGCTCTGATCTGTGCTCTCATCACTCCCGATCTACTTCATGTCGGTACTCCAGATGCCTGCTCAGGTACTTTCACGGATTGACTCTTTGAGGTGCAGATTCTTTTGGCAGGGGTGTAGCCCCGCTCGTCGGGCCCACCTTGTGGATTGAAGCAGCATATGTAGGCCCACCTCGCAGGGTGGATTGGGTGTTCGGGATCTTCACTGCACCAACTGGGCGCTCCTTGCTAGGTGGGTGGACCGGATTATGGGGCCCGATGACAGCCTATGGAGACAAGTTTTCTTCACCTGCTACGGTCGTGATCTCTCGTGGGACTCTAGGCCCACCGTTCCTCGGGGCTCTTCATTTTGGAGGCGGGTAGTAGCCATATTCCAGCGTGTGCGGTCATTCATGATTCCATCCCTAGGCTCTGGGGAGGCCTTCTCCTTCTGGCGGCATGACTGGTTCCCAGGAGGGCCTCTTGCGGATTCCTTCCCTCGATCACTGGCTCTTGCATCACACCCAGAGGCATTGGTGGCGGAGTGTTGGTCTCGGAGGGGTGATCCTGGGACCGGGTCCTGGACCCCCTTTTCAGATCTCCACTTTTTGATCAGCGGCTTTCTGATTTATGTGCTCTTCATCAGATGATTGCCCCTTATCATCCTCACCCGACCCAGTCTGACGGTTGGGTTTGGGCATCGGGGGCTTTTTCGGCATGTAGCCTCTATCTTCATTTTCTTCCAGCTTCCACCGACTCAGAGGACCTCAGAGTGGATTGCAGGCGCATCTAGCGCTCCCGCTTGCCGCTTAAAGTCAAGATCTTTGCTTGGCTTCTGCTACGAGAGCAGATTCTTACCAAAGTCTATAGGGCGAGGTGGGCGACGCACGCGGACACCTCCTGTGTTATGTGCGGAGAGGCAGCAGAGGATGTCGCACACTTATTCTTTTGTTGCCGCGTGGTTCGAGAGGTTTGGTCTCGGATTTCAATTGTGGGTGGTGTCCCTCCGGTGGCTGCGGACTTCTGGCAGAGTATGAGGGCGTTGGATACTTGGAGGATGGGCTGGAGACTTTCTGTGGCGTCTTTTATAGCCGGTGCCTGGGCGATTTGGCTCCAGCGCAACGGGTCATTTTTTGTGGGGAGAGATGTCAGGTTGATAGTATAGTACACCACATGTTTTACCTTCTTCTTGAATGGGGTTTTGGGTAGCACTTTTGTGCCTTTTGCCGCTCTCCTCTGGAGAGCTTCTCACTTGTATATGATGTTCCTTTTTATGATATAAATATACATGGATGATATTCTAACTGGAATCATCCTTTTTCCTCTAAAAAAAAATTTATATTTTTATAATTAATATATATTGTCGTACACGTACCTTAGTTTTTTAAAAATTGCCGTACCCCATACCCGTACCGTATCTGTACCTATGCTACATAGGCCCAAACGTATCCGCACCCGTAGCGAAACCGTACCGGAGTCATACCTAATTTTTTAAAAATAATTATTTAAATACGGGTACGTACCCTAAGCGTACCAGAACGTACCGAGGTCGTACCCGTACCTAACACATACCCGGTACGGGTACTCCCGGGCAAATGAAGTACCTGTTCATCATAGCTCATACCTCTTATCCTGTGTTTATGGGTCCATGTTTGACATCTATACATGCCACCTTTTGGGAGGAGCGCCAGGATGCTCAAGTCCACTTCCCCGATGCTCAATGGCTGATTGGGGAAAACTATAATGTCACTTTAAACATGGAGGATTGCTCATCAATCGATGAAGAGGCGTACAAGCAGAGGAGTTTAGGTATTTGACGCCAGTCATTGATCGACTTTTCGACCACGAACTGTATAGACGGTGGAGCATAGCAACATCATCTGCCAGATCAATGATTGATAGATTTCTTGGATTAGTGGAGGTAACCGAGGTCCACCGACATCCAAGCATCGGATCGACCATTTTTGGACCACACCCCCTTATGTGTGGCGATCTAATGACGGTCAGTCTCAGCGATGCCTTTCGCTTTGAGCAATCTTGTTTCCTGGAGGATGGTTTTTGGCAGCTTGTCGCAGTTCAGTAGCAGAGTATTGCAGCGTCGGATTTAGTAGCCAAGACTCTAGCTACTTGATTGGACAGGTTGCGATTCTTCCTCCAGGCCCATCGGAAATAGATCTAGTAGGACCGTGGTGGAGGTCTGAGGCTCTGGGGGTTATCTCCTGGCTCGATTGGGTGGCGGACTCATGCCACCTCACGGAAACAGGTAGAAGAGCTCAAACGGGCCAGGAGATCATACAATTAGAAGACAAGAAGGTGTAGATCTATGATGTAGATCTTGTTCACAAGAATTCTGTACAGAATTCTGATGGACAAGGATCTACTTTGATCTAGTTTCAGATTTGAAGAATATGTTGGGAGTCCTACTGCTGTTAGGATTTTATTTTCTTTTTAGTTTATTTCTGTTAGAAGTCCTAATGCTGTTAGGAGTGTTATTTCCTTTTAGTTTACTTCTGTTAGGTTATAAGAGTCTTAATGCTGATGGGATTGTGTTTTCCTTTTGCTATAGGAGTCCTAGTGCTAATAATATTGCAAGTTGTGAATCCCTATATATTGGTCTGACTTGTAAGAGTTGAAAACACATCTTTATCTCTTTAATTAAAGTTCAAGTTCAGAGTTTTTCTGAATTTCTGAGTTCGTGTGCGCATTATCTTGACCTTGGATTTCTTCTAAGGTGCTGGTGGATTCCTGCTAGTTTATTTATTGATTATCGTCCGTTTGAACCGGCGACATAACATCTAATTTCTGTAGTTCTTTCAAGCGTTACAGAGGCTTATTTGCACGGTGTAATAGAACACCGTTCATTGTGCCTAGGGTTAGCTCTTATCTTATTTAAAATTCTGTACTGCTGCTGCGTTAATCTAGTAGAGGCAATGCTCCCAATAGACTTGGCATAAGGAGGGAGATACTCCCAACAGACTTGGTTTTCTAATTTTCTTTTTATAGGGAGTTCCTCTTAGTAGTGCACTAGGATGTGATGGCGGTCGTTCAAAATTTCACTTGTGGGAACCGGGGTTCCTTCTCGTCATGTTTCCCAAGCTTACTACAACGGAATGAGTGGAGGATTTTAGACTAATTGCCATATCCAACATCATCTCTCTTTTGGTGGCTTGGGTACTAGCTAAACAGATTCGGAAGGTGCTCCCTGACATCATTCATCCTGGATAGTCGCTTTCATCCATGGTACAGGAATAGCTACATCATAGCCTTAGAAATCATAGCACGGTAGAGGACTAGCATCCGGGCCTTCCTATGGAAGGTTGATTTCTCCAATGTCCATTGTCTTATGGTATTTTCTTTGGTACTTACTACAGGTCAGAAGCTCCCCAAAATCTTGGATTACCTTGTTGCAGTGTTGCATCATCATTGCTTGGTCAATGGGACGATGGCGGGAGGTTGGGTGCAGCCATAGAGGGGAGTATGATAGGGGTGCCCACTAGCCCCCATGCTCTTTGTGCTGGCAGTTGATGCTCTCACTAGATGCACTCAGGTTTCTTGTGAGGCCGGACTCTCTAGCGGTTTCACTGGACGCCTAGTTCCTCTCTTGCAATACTCGGATGATAAATTTTTCATCGAGGGTGCCGAGCAGGAGACTAGATGAGTGGCTATATTGGTGGAGCTGTTTGGCGTGGCTTTTGGCCTTCAAAACAACCATGCCAAGTCCTACTCCATCCCCGTTGGCGTGGCGTCTGACATTACAGCACGTTGTGCAACTGATCTCTGCACCTCTATTGGTACTCTGCCAATCACATACTTGGGTCTCCCCCTTTCTGACCACCACATCAGCTCCCAGAGGAGGACTTTAGTCGTCAAGTGACTGGAGCAGAAGCTGCAGGGCTAGAATTCGAGGCTTTTATCATAGGGTGGCTGAATTGTGTTGTTCCGATTTGTTCTATCGACACTCCCGATCTACTATATGTCAGTGATTTGCCTGCCCGCCCAGGTCCAGGGATTGCTAGATCATTGAGTAGATTCTTCTAGCAGGATGCAGCTCGTATTGGCGAGGCATTCACCTCGTTGGATGACAACATCTGCCGGCCCACCTCATAGGGAGGTCTAGGCATTCAGGACCTCTGCTACAGTTACGGGCTCTCCTAGCCCAGTGTGTGGGGCAGATCATGGGGCCAAGGACAGCCTATGGCACGTGATTTTATTCGAAAGAATTTCACTAAATACCCTCTAAGTTTGGCCACTTTCCCAGCATTATCCTCTAACTTCACTTTGTAATTAGACTGCCTGCCATCTTTTAGCTTATTTCACCAACAACTGTTACCCAGTTACCGGTCCACGTGGTGATTTTCTCTCTCTTTCATGAGAGCAAATGGGTGAAGTGACTTTATTTAAAAAAAATACTATTAAAAAATAGTAAATTTAAAAAATGGGTTGACGTCCATTTGCAACCTTCGATCACCTACGCGAGGGGTTGGGGGTGGGGGGGTCGCCCCCCTCCCCCCCCTCTGCGACGTCCGGCGGCCACCCCTCGTGCCAACGATAGGAGGTCGTAGTCTCACAGAACGGCGGCACCCCATTTTTTTAAAAAAATTTAAAATTTATTATTTTTTTAATGATGCCACATTTGCTCGCGTGGAAGAGAGAAATTTGCGACGTAGATGCCATGTCGATCGAGTAACTGGGTAACGATCGATCATAGGTCAAAAGGACAGTTGGTGAAACAAGTAAAAGATGGAGGACAGTTTGGTTACAAAGTGAAGTTAGAAGGTGGCACTGAGAAAGTGTCAAATTTGGAGGGCATTTAGTGAAATTAAAATTTCGATTTTCTTCACTTGCTATGGTCCAGACCTATCATGGGAGTCCAAGGCTATTCTACCATGTGGGGCCTCATCCTTCTGGCATGAGGTTGCAACACTAGTTCCCTTGATGTGACCCTTCATGTTGCTTCACTCAGTTTCGAGGAGGCTTTTTCCTTCTGGCTACCTGAGGTCCCCCTATCAGTGTCGTTTCCTCGCCTTTGGGCCTTGGCGGCGTGCCCCGACACTAATGTTGCAGAGGCCTGGTCGAAAGCTGGTGGTCCGGTGATGCGGAAGCAGCAGTAGAAAAATCTGAGTTGCCGGAGCAACCTAATACTTTGTGTCGTATCCAACTAACGCACGCAGCAAGTAAAATCTGTTCTGCAAGCACACAGCAGTAGCAGAACAGGGGAAAGAACAATTTGGAAGCACACAGCAGTAACAGAACAGGGAAAAAAACAAGTTGAATATGAGTCAACTCGAAGAACTGAAATATATTTCTGGAGCAATAATAATCTCCAACAAATAAAAGTGTGCCCTTTATATAGAGCAATTACAAGATCTGGTCTAGTGATAAAATTCTAAAACTAACTATTAGAGATAAAATTCTAAAACTAACTATCAAACTAAACTATAAAACTAACTATCAAACAGAGTTGCACTAAAGATAAGATTTTGTCCCAACTAAACTATAATCCAGAGAATTATCTCCTTGTTATCCAAGTCCTGCTACATCATCCGGGCATCAGCACCAGAACTCCTCTATTCAGATCTGCACTCTCGGACCAGCGCACTGTGAGTTCTTGGCACCAGTGTTGTAAAACACGGTCCGGACCGGCCGAACCGGTCCGATCGTGATCCAGGTCCTACAACGGGTTGTGGGTCAAGCTTGAACCGGCATGGTGATTAACCCGGATTGAACCGGTCAAGTCCGGACAAACTCGTGGTTGAACTGCCGAACCGGGCGGTTTTATTGAACCAAATTTCTATAGTTATTCAAAAATGAGAAGGATGGTGAGTTTTGAACTTGAAACCTCTTCTTATTTAAGAGATGTACCACCCAATAGGCCATTTTATGACATGATTTGATTCTTACTAAATTATTTTTATTTAGTTTCATTTTTTATCATATTTAAATATTGGAATAAAAAATAATTCAACGTCTAATACAAATAAAATGTAAGATAACTTATTTATTTTGTTTAGATTTTAGCACTTCTTATTCGCCTTAAATAAATATTAGTAACTAATCGCATGGATTATAAGTTGATATATTAATTTATATGTTCAAGATTGTAATAAACAAAATATTTGAACAAATATTTTATTTATTTATTAAAATCTATTATTATTATTATTATAAATATATTTTATATTAGTTACCAATGAATATATGTTATTAGTATGAATATATTTTTACATTATTGTCATCCGGTCCGACTAGTTCGACTTGACCCGAAAACTTTTTTGGGTCAACATCAGGTCCGGGTTTTACAACATTGCTTGGCACTTCATCAACGGATTCACATCTCCAACCAGACCTCTCCTTGTCTGACAGGTGGCTGTGGCTCTCTGGTTCCTTCTCAGCTCGTAGCTTGCCTGCATTGGAGAGCATCATTGGAGATTTTCTTGGGCTCCAGCATAACCGTCTGATCTTTTGTTGGGAGAGATGCCATGTTGAGAGTGTTATACACCATACCACTTTTCTATTTCGGAAGTGGGGTTTTGGATAGCAGCTATATATTTTCCCTTTCTTTTTGTCTTTCCTTGGAAGCATACTCTTGTACATTTTGATCATCTTATAATGATATATACTCATGGATGACAACCACAAATCTTGGTGGTCATCCTTTTTCTCCTCAAAAAAAAAGTATTGTGAAGATTAACACAATGCACTTTATTTATTGAATTAAAAATGATTTTGAGACTTAATCCGAGATAAACCAAAAGATTTAGAGGCAATTCTGGAAACTTTAGATTTTTAATATTATTCACAAATTTCTCTCAGAAAAACATCATTGACAAATTCTGCAAGGTGAAACACTTCAGAACTTTTGGGGCCTTCCTAAATGCATCAGATAGAAATTGTAAACTTTTTTAAAGGATATATTCTGAGGTATCCCTCAAGATCCAATCAAGTATTGCAAGGAGATCCATGGAAAAGAGAACAGACTTAGAATATCAGATGATCCTGTTCTGTAGAACATTGTGTCCATCTTTTTTATAACTGTTGCCTTTGGATTCTATCCTTTGTTCTACAAAATAGTTTCCTTATATATTTAATCTGATATTTTTGACAGGTTGCTAATAGATTTTATGAAATTCGAGCAACAAACACTGGGTTTTCTCCACACAAAACATTGGAAGAGAAGTGTTCATCTCTTCTTGATGATCCATCAGACAACTGGATCTTCAACAGCAATTGTGAAACACCTATTTCGAAGTACATTGTAAACACAGTTCACATAACCCCATCCATGATATAATTGTTCTACGTTTATGGACTTAGATGCATCGTTATTACAGCTAATATGTACTTTGACTCGTCAGTTGCACATCAAGAGTCTAATCTCCTTTTGGACTCTAAACAATGATATCCAAGAAGTTTTTTCTTTTTTGATGTATCGTTATTACAGCTAATATGTACTTTCAACTAGAATCATTCTTTTTTTAAGGTGCCAAATATCCAAGAAGTTTTTTCGTCACTGATCAAATAACCTGTTTTGATTTTATATCCTTCTTTGTTTGCACAGACCTCTTTAGAAAGGGAGAGGGAGATTCTGAGAAATTCTATCCAAAAACTTCAAAAGAATTTGCGAATGGTACATTTTATGTGAATATTTTTGTAAGGAGTTTAAAGTATAAGCATTTAGTTATTTTTATTTGGATATAACAGTTTTTTGGTTGTACAGGGTCTTGACATTGAACAACATTTGAGAAGAAACCTGCATTCCTTGGAGAAAAGAGAAGTAAGAATTGTCCTGCTTATTCTTTTCTATTTTTTTATCTCTTAATTTACATGGACATTCGATTGCAGATTATGCTGGATTCCATGGTAAGGAATGGGCTATCTACTTTGCGATCATTTCTCGCTCAACACAAAGTGGAAGTCCTTGGGAAATTGGAAGAAGTTTCATCAATGGTCACAACAATGCTTATGGAGGTTCAGGAAAAGTTTACTCAATCTCAAACTAGTCATGAATTTATTCCTGCGGCTGTTCAAACAGATGAAGACTTTGATGATCGTCAGACAGATGAGCAACTTGATGATACTGAATGCAGAGACGTTCATATTACAACAGATATTGGTTCCAATGAAATGACTAAGGTTAATTCTTGTGGTCTAATTTTTCTCTTTTGTCAACATTGCTTCATATATCTTCATGAGATTATCTATGATGACTTTATTTTGTTTATTACAATGAACAAAAAAAGAGATGGGTATAGATAGTGATGGGTTCTAGACTGATAGAGGGAATAGGGTTGCTACTAATCCAAGCAATCAATGAATCTGTCCTTGAATAGGTTCGATCTCACAGAGGAGAAAGAGAAATCCTTTTTCAGGATCTCACCCAAAGTGATAGCCCAGCGGAACTTGACAGAGACGGTTCTTTTCTGGTTTTTTTACAGGAAAAATGATGACTACCAGGATTTGTGGTTGTCATCCATCTATATATATATATATATATATATATATATATATATATATATAAAGATGGTCAACATGTACATGTTAACGCTCTCCAAAGAAGAGCGGCAAAAGGAGAAAGTATGAGTGCTATCCAAAATCCCACTCATGAAGAAGAAAAGAAATGTGGTGTACAATGACATGCACCCGCCATCTCTCTCCCTGAAAAATACATTGGTTATGCCGGAGCCAAATGGCCCAAGTACCAGCCAAAAAGGTTGCCACCGAATGTCTCCAACAGCGCCGCAGTCCGCCTGGAGCCCGAAGGGCCTGCCAAAATATCTCCATGATGGGAAAACCCCCAGCTCGTCTGAGACCAACGGGAAACCACACATCCAAAGAATAGGTGAGTAACATCCTCCTCTGCCTCCCCACAGAAGACGCATGAAGCGTCAGCAGAAGGTGCACATCTCGACTTGTACACTCTGCTGACCTCCTGAGCCCCTGTGCGCTGATCGACCTCCCCGGCTGTGAGGTGGCGAGAGGAAAAACAGAAAGAATGATCTCAATAGTAACCTCCCTTTAGCGTCCATTAGAATAAAATAAAACTCTAACCCTAACAACAAAGGATAAAGATGACTACTCCGCACTTGGATAGGACTCGAATAACAGGAAATAACAAACTAATTAATTAGCACACCACTCTCCCAACTCAACAGCATAATGGATTTGATCTTCCCTTCAACTGTGACTTCTTCCTTCACACAACCTTCTTATGTGCAGTCTTCAATTAGTTCAACATACAAAGTGGTCTCTTTTGTCCTTCGTGTTATTGGTCCTTGGAGTGCATCAGATAGCTTCATGATGGCGATGAGGCGAAACAAATAATGAACAAACAAACCCAAATCCATCGGTAGTGATGTCAACCTTTAAGTCATTTGCTTCAATTTTATATAAAAAATAATTGCTTTGGAATCCAGCAGAGTTACTTTGGAATTCATAGAAATGCATAGAGAATCCACACAATTAAAGAATTCAAACTTTAATTGGGGAGAATACAAACCTATAAGTCATTTTCTGTGGGGAGAGATGTCAGGTGGATAATATTTTCTCTTCTTTGGGATTGGGGCTTTGACTAGCATCCTTTTGTCTTACTTTTTGCCGCTCTCAAAAAAAAATTTCCCCAGATGATATATATACATGAATGACAACCAAACTGGTGGTCATCCTTTCCCTCAAAAAAAAATTTATTCATACCAAGAAATCTGTTATATGAAGTTTGTCAAATAAGAGTTTGACTCAAACTTAAATGCACAAATTAATTGAGAAATCAATTTTAGATAAAATGGAAGCAAAATATCAATAATCCTAAACTCCTAAAATTTTAACAGGACTTTGTGCACCTTTCAAAAACAAAAAAAAGACTTTGTGCTACCATCAAACATGCCCTCATTAGAAAGAAAAAATAGGCTGATGGCGACTTGCATAGGAGGTTGACTATCTTCTTTCTTTTGAGAAAAAGGTTGAACATCTTTTTGATGACAAACATTGAATATAATTACGATCCGATGAACTTGCTTTGATACCACATAAAGTAGTGGAGCTGTGGAAGATAGACGAGGCGATGAGGTGAACAAATAACAAACAGTACTACATCAATCCACAAGTCATTTTCAATTTGATAAAAAAATTTCTAGAATTTTTTGGAATCCACCAAAGGCCTCATGGATTCACATGATAAAAATGAAAGAAAATAATATTTCAAAAAAATGAAAGAAAATAATCAGTCTTACTTTATTCATACTAAGAAAACTCTTATGAAAACATTTGCAACTAAGAGTTTTACTCAAACTAAAATTAAAATGATAAATCATTCTAAGATAGAAATAAAACAAAATAACTAGTAATCCAAAATTCTCACAATTTCAAACTAAGAAGACTCTGTGCTACATCAAAGATACATAGTATTTTCTGTTTCCAATTTCTTTTGCTCCCAGAGGAGGAAGTTAATTCCAAGTGCGAATTCAATCATAAAGCTAGCATGCTTTAGGATTCAAATGACCTCATTTATCAGATCCTATGTACAGAGGAATGCAAGATATGAAATCTTTACAAGCATGTAACTAGAAATTGGTTGATATATTCTTTCTCTTGATTACCTGAGGTGGTTTGAGAGATTCGGAATATGATAGAAGTGTAGAAATGAGGGGTGGCAACGGCATGCAGAGTGGGGTTCCAGAAAATTTACTGTACCCTTTTTCTTGTTTGATTAAAGTGGCGTGAGACATGTAATGGGGTGAGTTGTAAGGATGCATACTTTTGCTTTTTGATGATACTGCACAAGGCTGATCCCTGATGTACATTCTCCGTGCGACATGTAAAGGGTGAGATGTAAAGAGGCATACTTTTGCTTTTTGGTGATACCATACAAGGCTGATCCCTGATGTACATTCTCCTATTTAATATAGTGGGTTGACTTCGTCTCAAAACAATATAGTGGGTTGACTTCATAACTCCCTAGTCACTTTTTTCCATTCAAGAAACAAATGATGCAGAGTGGGGGCTCCCTTGTCAAAATAAGAATCACTAGTAGATGTCATGGAGAAAAAAAAAAATCAACACTCATATAGACTTTTTTTTTTAGGACCAACACTCATAATCTTGGCATATGAAAGCTATGCAATTCTGTCTGGTATTTCTTATCAATCCATTTGTAATGCTGAGAATATTAACAATTAACTGCTAGTGTGGGGATCAAATGAAAGTTTAAGTGAATGTGAAATTTAAGTTCAAGCTTTGAAATAGTAAAACTTCTTAAAGTTAATTATCGGTCGTAACGTGGTCAAATCAAAATGTAGAGTTGTTGCTGTTCCTCCTGTTGTATTGTACATGAGTTTCTGATTCTCCTCTTTCAAATTGTATATAAAGGTTGTGTTTTCAGTCAAATTTCAGATCCCATTGTTTTATTACTGATATATTATATACATTATATGCAATATTTTTATGCAGAGTAGTGATATCTCCACAAGCACTATGGCTGAGGGTAGAATTGATGCTGCAGATCCTCTAGCACAAGCGTTACGGGAGAAGGTTTCTTCACCTTTTAGATTGGTCATTTGATTGTCTTATTTTTATTCCATGATTTTATGTTAAAGCTCTTCTTTGATGCATGAGATTTGTTAAGAATATAAAATTAATGATGTTGCTCTTTCTAAAGACTTAAGCTTTTAGGAAAATTGGTCAGCACATCAAATTTAACATGGTATCAGAGCCATAGGTCAAGAGTTCGAACCTCATTAAGCTCTTATTAAAAAAGAAAATTTCCTCTTTTGTTGTCCACGTGTTGGGATTGGGCTAGACCAAAGTTGTCAGCAGCTCACACGTGAGGGGGAGTGTTAAGAATATAAAATTAATGATGTTGCTCTTCCTAGGCTTAAGCTTTTAGGAAAACTGGTCAGCACATCAAATTTAACAAGATTATTGTGTGCTTTGGAAGCTTTGAATGAAAGCTCAATTTTATTGTTTATTTTTACTTCATTTACAGGTTGCTGCGCTCCTGCTTTTGTCACAGGAAGAAGAAAGGCATCTTCTAGAGCAGGATGTCATTAGGGCACAACAAGAGAAACTACAAGAGCTCCAGAGGAACCTGTCACAAGTAGGTTCGTCTACTGCAAGTTTTTCTGTTGTTGTCTAAACAATGGAAAGAGATCACCTAAGTTCTGTTCCTTTTTTTAGTAGATGTGATGGTGGAATTAGTCCCTAGCTGCTTTGACTACAAAAGTCATTGAAGTTCTTGTTCCTACATGCAGGAGCTTGAAGTTTCACATTTATCTTCTTAAGATATTAGTTTTTGTTGTATTCTTGTTTCTTCTCACAACTTTCCTCTGTTACTGAAGATTTTTTCCTTGAGTGATTCAATACCTATTGATACGTTTTTGTGGGAGCCATTGCTTCTGTAAACTCATCTCAAAAGGGAAAAAAAGTCCACAGGCCATGGACTACTGCAACTCTGCAAGTAAAGAATAAAGAAACTATGAAAATTAGTGAACATTAATGGAATATATAGGCATGCAGCCGCATGATATATATTACAAAACTTCAATTAAGAATAAAGAAACTATCTAGAGGTGGATGAAGTTAAACAATTCTCATGGTTAAGTTTTTTGGTTCCAAGTACAGGGTTATTGTTGTACTATCAAATGAGGAGATTTAAGAAAAAATAAACTTATTTTGAGAAATCTCAACTTTCTTAACAAACGTCCCCCCTCTCACGCCCGAGCCGGACCCAACCAACTCAACTCCAGCTCCGTTGAACCGTTGCCTACCTCCAAACAGCCCGACAGTTCACCATCGATGATCCTGCGGCGGCCAGCAACCACTTCTTCCCCTCCTCCCCAAAAGCTCTTGACACAGTGGGGGATCACAAAATGGAGGAGATCACAACTTTT
Organism: Pontederia crassipes; assembly: GCA_030549335.1. Lineage (NCBI taxonomy): Eukaryota > Viridiplantae > Streptophyta > Magnoliopsida > Commelinales > Pontederiaceae > Pontederia > Pontederia crassipes. Next base: position 38,941,562 of record CM060184.1, on the reverse strand, counting down.
GGACGAATCCCGAAAGAGGTTGATCATTACCGTCAATAGCTTGATAATCTCGGAATCCACCGAGAAATAAAAGCACACAAGTTTATAAAATAATTGGATAATAATTGAACTATCAATAACAAAAGAGTTCATGCCTATCTATAGGCATTTTACAATCAAATCTAAACTAATTTAAAATATAAAACGATAAACAAGAATGCTGACTAAGATAATCTAAGTAATCTAAAAGGATAAAGATAATAATAACATCTAAGAAATTATATCTTATCTCTCCTTCATCAATCTCCCTTTCGTCAAAAGAGTTCGTCCTCGAACTATAAAAAATTGAATCTGGAGGTTCACGCTTGATATCCCATAGTGGTATAGTCTTCTTTCTCAACTCATCAGATAAATCATTTAAACCAAGCATATTGTATAGTAGTACTAAATAACAATATGTTCTCAAAACTTGGCGTGAAAATGCAATATGCAAAAATCTAAAATCTTTGGTGCTGACAAAACTTCGACGCATCTCATATCAACTTGAAGAATTTGAAGCAAATATTTCTTATTAGTTGATGAATTTAATTCCAACTTTTCATCCACCTCCTTAATAAATTTATCTTCATTTGGCTCAGAAAGAAAATCCAAAATGATCAACTCTTTAGTACTTGGATAGATTCCGATATCTTGAGTAGTTTCTTGTAATCCTTCAATTGGCGTAGATATAACTTCCAAAGATAATTGATCTTTACAAGATTGCACAGATTTTGATGGAGTCTTGGGCAATTTATTGATTATATTATCCAATCGTTGCTGAAGTTTCTCAATTGAATTCTTGATATTTTCCAAATGAATTTGAATTTCTTGCATTAAATTTTGCTTATCTTGTTGAGACTTGATTGATGGCTGAAAAATAAGATAATGAACGATGAAGGCAAAAACTGTTGAGTAATTTCTTCAACTTTTGCCATGTTTGTATGGGTTTTTTTTTTCATGATAAGCTCAAAAGCGCTTATCATTTTTCCACCATGATAAAGCTCTATTTGAAAATTTGTTGGCCATTAATTTGATTTGTTGAGATTTTGGAATGTTCCAATAATCAAAGGAAGTGGTCACTTTAGAAATCCAATGTAAAAATTCATCAACATGAAAATAACCATTAAATGACGGTGGTTCTATGATACAAGCTCAGCACCTTTCAGTACTTATTTTAGGAAGAAACGTGGCAATAGGGCAGCAGAAAAAATAGTGGAGGACCCATGAAGTAAGGAGAAGACATTCTGACAGCCCACTACTAGCTGACAATTACATATATTAGTTAATGAGCACCTTGTATTTATTAGCTAGTTAATATTTTGTTTAGGAAACTGATGTTTTTATCTTATTTCTGGAGTTTAGCCCTCTCCTTATGGGCTTTGGGTATTGTAAGGTAGTGTTGAGATTCTTGCACTCTCCTTTACAATACATTTCCTTTATTTCCTTGTAATCTGTCCACTTTGAACTGGTGTTTTAACATTCTATCCTCATGTTGTTAGTTAAAATAACAAAAATAAAAAATAAAATAAGATAAAAGGAATATAAACTGACAAATCATGAAAGAGGAAAAAGAAAAAAAATGATAAGGGTGTAATGAATTGGAGATAACAAAAATGAAAGAGAAAAAGATGAGCACCAAAACGAAGAGGTAAATCTCCTCGAAGGCAAACCACTTAGATGTAGCGGGGGATCACAAAGTGAAGGAGATTACAACTGTCTGACGAATCCCAAAAGAGGTCGATGGTTCAAAGCACCATCAATAGCTTGATAATCTCATAATCCACCGAGGCTCAAAATCCACCGAAAAATAAAATCACAGGTTTATGAAATAATTGGATAATAATTAAAAGAGTTCATGCCTATTTATAGGCATTTTATAATCAAATCTCAACTGATTTAAAATATAAAATGATAAAATAACAATAAACAGGAATGCTGACTAAGAGAATCTAAAAGGATAAAGATAACAATAACAACTAATAAATTATATCGTATCTCTCCTACATCAGCTCCATACGTCACCAACCAAACCCTGCAACCACAATCAGCCTTGCCCCACCCACATGCTCCCCACGGTTGACATCGGCCACACCCTCCGGCAATGCAAACGGCCGGCGAGCCTCATACCACCACCAGACTGCCTCTTCTCCAGGCGGCGACCATCTCTCCATCCCTGTGGCGGCCTATTTCCACTGTTATCAGTGCCGTTCTACCACCATGCTGCTGCCTACAGCAAGTCCACAGCACGCCGTGGCCCACCCAGCTCACCGGTGACTCCCACGGCGATCCCAACCTTGAGGCCTTCATGCTGTCATCGCAGGGACCTGCTACCATGGGCTTGTTGACCCAACTGGACGACTCTTCCCCAGGGCCAGAGGAGGAAGAGACCGCACTTGTGGCAGCCACGACTGATTTTGCCACACGCCGCGACATTGCCTAGACTCGGCCATACAGTTCATGGTACGCCGACCCCTCCACCGATTGCTTGCAATTCCTCAGGGCAGTGTTAGAAGGGGGTGGGGGGCCCTCAGGCCTCGGCGGACAGTGGGGAGAAATGATTTCCTTTATGAAGGTGCTGACCTGAAACGTGTGTGGTCTCGGCGATCCGGGCAGACGTCCATGTCGCACCCTTGGCCATTATTTGCAGACATGGGCTGTCGGCGTGGTCCTCCTGCAGGAGACCAAGCTTCAGGAGTGCAGTTCACTAATGTGGAGTCAGATTGAGGGCTCCCACATCACAGAGCGGCTGCATCATCAAATGGCAAGGCCCCACCAGCTCTGGCTTCTGCTCGTTTGAGGATTGACAGATTCCTGGGGTCAGTGGAGTTGGCAGAGGCCTCACCAGCTTGCCGATGTCCAGGCTTTGGGCAGGCCATTCTCAGATCACACGTCTCTCTTGTGCCAATCCAGGGTGGCCCGGCTCAACAGACGTGGTTCCGCCTTGAACGGTCTTGGCTTTTGGAGGATGACTTTTGTCAGCTCATGGCGGACAAGTGATAGAGCATCCCACCTTTTGACTCTAGCCAGGACCCTGGCCACTCGTCTGTGCGGTCTTTCCTTCGGGGTCACTGACAGTAGATCCGGGAGGAGCAGCAGAGGAATGAGGCACCGGGACCATATCCAAATTGGACCGAGTGGAGGACTCCCGCACCTCATTGTGCTAGAGCTTGCTGACCACAGGACCATATGACCATTTGCTCTAAAGACCTGAAGGTGGAGATTGAGTGGAGGCAGCAGTCTCGCTAGACTTGGCTGTGTGAGGGCGATGCTAACACTCATTTCTTCCACTTATATGTGAGCTCCCATCGCCAACAGAATCATATTGATTGGCTCGTGGTCTAGGGGAGCATATTGGAGACGCTATTGCAGCATATTACCGGGAGACCTCTAGGCGACAACCTCCAGCCCCCTAGAGGTGGTCACCTAGGGAATCCCCAGCCTCACTGATGAGCACATTTCTCTCTTTTTGTAGGCCTTTTCGGAGGACGAGGTCACCCAGACATTGTGGGACCTCAATAGTGATGCATACCCAGGCTCCAACAGATGTCCAGTGTTCTTTTATAGAGAACTCTTGGTCATCCAAGAGTTCATTAGTGGAAACCAAGGCTTTGAGCGCCTTATCGAGTTTCTAGTTTTCATGCTCCCGAAGCACACTTCAGCTGAATGAGTGGAGGACACCGCACATCTATTCTTCGGATGCACTGATTCCTGAGCGTTCTGGTTGTGGCTAAGCTTGACTAGCGATCCATTCCCAGGCATTTTGGCAGTGGCTTAGAGCCCTTGGCAATCAAAGACAACATTGGAGGGCTTCCTTGGCGACTTTCCTAGCCAATGCTTGGCCATGTGGCTGAGCTTGGTCATTTGACCAATACATAATGGTATCAGAGGCGACCTCACATGCTCACTTGAGCCATGTGGGAAACATGGGTCATGGGCCAACACAGATCGCTCAACGAGCCTCCAAGGGGGGAAGATTTTAACGACCTGAGGTCTAAGGACCAAGATGGTTTGATTGAATAGTCCCACATGAGCAAAATACGAAAGTGGTCATAGGCTTATATATATCTCCTTCACCTATGAAAACACGTTTTAAATTCCTGTGGTCCAATTGCCCAAAGCGAACAATATCTTGATTGGACCAGGGGTGTTACACAATAGTGCAACCGGGTCATTTTTTGTGGGGAGAGATTTTAGGTTGACAACATTGTATACCATAGCTCTTTTTTTTCTTTGAGAGTGGGGTTTTGGTTAGTGATTGTACTTTCCCTCCTTTTATTGTCGTTCTCTCCTTGAGAGCTTACACTTCGACATTTTCCACTTCATAGTGATATATATCCATAGATGACACTCTAGTTTGGTGTTCATCCTTCTTCTCATCAGAAAAGAAAAAAAAACAGCTTTTTAAGTTTTAACTTGAAATGCTTGACGTGAATGTTGTCAAACATTGGTCCATTCTGGGTGAACTGCCATCTTCTTCCCTGAAAAAAAGAACTGCCATCTTCCAAAATGCCATTATTGGGCTAAAGATTTTGTAACATGTGAGTGGCAACCTGTAGAGCTTTGATCATAAACATGATAATGTAATGCAGCTTGTCAATTACTCTGCACAAATACATTCTTAGGATTAATGACTGAGATATGTTTTGTTGACGCACATTATAATCCTCATTCACAAAATTAAGGTGCTGATTCATCATGTTTTAACAACAAAGTTACCTGCACCCCATTCCTTTTTCTCTCTTTTCTGTCCAATTAAGAGAGACCACATTTTGTTATTCCAAGTGCATTCCCTTTCACTGCTAGCTGATATGTTGCTTCTGATGTAAATATGATGATGATCAAATAGTTTTATTAATTATCATCTATTTTCATTCATAGGTTACTAATGAAAAGGTCAGTGTTCTTTTGGAATTGGCAGAGCTAAAGAGAGAATATCAATTACTAAAAGAGTATGACTCTAATTTCAACTGCTATATTTTGGACATTTTTATTCTTTTTATTGGTCTACTCATGCTTATTAATTTTGACGAAAAGAATGGCAGCTTTTGTCAATTTTCTTTTTGTTCTCTTTTAATTCCGACTGGGGCTACATAATAAGTGATATGCTTAACATAAACGTTATGAAACTGCATGTCTACATTGGTTTATTTTTCTTTCGATGTGTTATTTCCTCTCTTCGTGTGTAAATCCCAACTACTGGCGATAATTTGATGTATGATTTCATTCGTCCCTATTACTTATTAATTAATAATATTTTTTGTATATATCAATGTTGTGGATATCTAACACCTTTCCTCTTTTTTTCTTGTTTTGGTCTCATACTTTTTGTGATTACTCATGTACATTCTTTGATTCCCCTAAAAAAATTGTAGATTCTTTGATCATTGATATCTAATACCTGGACGACTATTGTAACCTAGTCATCATTTTTATCTCTAAAAAATATGATAAATATTTACAATAAATCTTTACATAGTTGATAAACATATTTCAAAGATTGAAAATAAAAGTAGAATTTGCCAGTGTATTTATAATATGAAGGATTAGTTACTATAACTATATAAAATAACTAATAATGTAGAATATGAACATATAAATTGTATCTATTCACATATCTTAATCAGTCCACTTTTAGTTAATACAAAGTGATATCTTATTAGAAACATGATACACCATCATTTTCTCATGTTTCTATTCTCACAGGAACATCAGTCATTGTAACAAACATGACAGTCAGTTGGTTGATTCTAGCAGTATCACTGTTCAAGAGCAGGAAGGAAAACTAAAAAATATTCTGAGGAAAACATACTTGAGGCGTTGGATAGTAAATGATCACAGTCAACAAAAGGACGCTAGTGCAACTAACAAGCAGCAGCATTCTTCCATGGATCTTGTGAGGTCAGTGGATTTGCATGTAACTTTATTTCGTTCATCAGTTGATTGTTATTTGGAAACATTAGTGTTGAGCATTGTAATTTGTCAATTTATATTGGTGTCTCTTTCATGGAAATAGAAGAAGCTAGGGAAAGTTCTCAACAAAAAGAAAACTAGGGATAGACATAATGACAAGTGATTACAGTACTCTTTAACAATCATCCAAGAGGTTGATTCTTGTATGTGCTTGAAGATGAAAATATAAACCTTATACTATTCAAAGATATGGTGCCTATATCTCTTAGATCAAGACTATGTTCAGCAACTTTGGTAAGCCACTGCAATTCTGCATTTGTTAAGCTGAGTAGGTAAGCTGTTGTTGGTAAGCCACTGCAACTTTGGTAAGCTGTTGCTGAGTAGGTAAGAGCTCCAATTTCATCATCACTGGAGTCTTTCCACTGCAGCGTTGCCCCACCTCCGCTGCTGGCAGTCCCTGCTGATGGTGCCACTTCCTTTCGCTCCATTTCTCTCCTCCATTGCCATGCCTTTTCGACTCCCCCTCCCCATTTTCTCTCCTCTTCGTGTCATCATGACTGTGACAATGCCCTGCACCTGCTTTGTGGTTGAATCTGATGGCTGGTCCCGGAGAGCTAACGGGAAAATTCCACAGGCCGCCAACCACCTCAAAGGACATGATCTGCTTTCACTGCCGGGGCCATGGCCACTTCCAGGGCGACTGCCGCGAGCCATTGTGGTGCCTCCAGTGAGGTGGATTTGGTCATAGGCATGCCTGTTGTCCCCACCCTTCACGCCATCCGACAGGTGGTGTCAGGTACACCAACACCATACTCGGTGACAGCTCCTTGGGGTCTGGATGCTGCTTCCATCAAGGAGTTCTGTCCTGGTGCTTGATCGGGGAGCTGCAAATGCCGAAGCTGCAGTTGGCATGGATTCAGGAGGCAATTGAGCAGCAACTCCGGGTCCCTCTGCCTCTCCATCAAGATTCTTTCCTTGAGGAATCCTTCTTTGGCTTGTCATGACAGAATGAATCGTGATGAAAGATGTAACAGTTATTGGACCCCCTCGTCAACTGTGCTTGGGGGAAGGAAGTCGGGTATATGGAGAGGCCCTATTGGCATCATCTATCCTTTTGTGATTCTGATTTTGCAGTGCCAGCCATCGGCTCCGACAACATCTCAACCATCAGTGCATCCATTGAACTTCAACCCCAGAAATGGATCCCACCAAAGGTGGAGCTATGCGCTGATGGCTAGACATTCGGCATTTTGATGGTTATTGGGGTTGTTCCCCTCAGGCGATGCTCTTAGTTGGACGTGGAAGGCTGCCGCCCTGCTGCTGACCGCAGCAAACTGGGAGTGGCTCCTGAAGCACGTCTCACGGCCAGTGTACAACAGCAGGCTGGAAAAGTCGTGGAGACTAGCTATCTAACCAAGGAGACATCCACTGTCACTCTTCCTCATGGCACTGTGTGTCAGTCTCCCACTGCTGTTGCACTGCAATTCTGCAGGATTGTTCGGGACCCGAGGCGTCGGTTGTGGAGCAACGTGCCACAGTCAGATGAAATCTGACTGCAGATTCTTCACCACCTCCCAGTCACATGGATGACATGGCAGGGTCAATGACATGCTATATTTATCTGACTCCTACCTTGAGTGTGCCCTCTGATGAGTAGTAATTCAGGACCCGAGGCGTCAGTTGAGGAACAACGCGCAACATCTAGAGAAAATTTGACGACAGATCCTCCACCATTTCGCAGAACTTTTCTCATAGGAGACGAGGCAATTGCCATTGAGTCCGTAATGACACATGCGACTCGTACCTCAGGTGGGTTCCTGATGATTTGGAACACATCCAGCCATGAGAGGCCCAATGCAGCTGCGGCTTGATGGCTGACGATACGGAGTTTGGGTCATCACGCTTGGAATCTGTTCCTTTAGGGCATCTGGGATTTGAACAGACTGGCGATAAGCCATAATGCTGCGGAGGAGCCAGAACAGGGTACATACATGTCGGAAGTGGCGGGCGACTCAGCTGCACTTGCTGAATCAGAACCCATTCTGGTACGCGGCCTAGACATCGTTGATCTGGTGGCCCACGATCCAACCGTCTCAGTATGTTATTCTGAAAACTGGACAGGTCTGGCTCTACTGAGAGACCAACTGCCTACCTCATGAATATTATCTCATGGAATGTCCATGGCTTAGGAGATCCTCTGGATTGCCAATCCCTTGGCAGAGATGTGACTCTTTTTCAGACTCTGATGGTTGATCAGGAGGCTGTCTACTTGGATGGAAAGAGGTCCTTCTCGAACTCCTAGATAATTGGCTTGGACAACATTCTGTGTCCGCATTGTTATGAAGAAAATATGATAACTTTGTCAGTCTGGTCTCATGCATCTACAGCCCATAGACCATTGTGGGCCAGCTGGCCAGATGAATTGGGAGCGTGCGGACTGCTTCTGCCACAGATGCCTGGCTGCTGGGGGACGATTTTAGTGCCACCTTCAGCAGCCATGACGGATCTTCAGTGATGACCCAAACTGCGACACCAGTTCCAAAGCATTTGTGATTTTGTCGAGCTATATGGCCTTATCGACTATCCTTCTCTCAACTGCAAATTTAAGTGATGCGGTGCTGGGGGGGTTATGTCACACCTCGACAGATTTCTCGCTTCTGTAGAGGTTGCAGAGACATTTCATCTTGTGGAGGTGCATGCACTTGATCATCCCTTTTCTGATCACACTCCGATCCCTCGGAAGTCCATGGAGACCTGACCTAGCAACACTTATTTCAAGTTTGAATGTGCTAGCCTGGAAGTACAGGAACAGTGGCAGTCCTACCCATCTTTTGGCTCTGCCACTACTAGCCTTGTTGGGTGTCTCGACCTGCTGTGGGGCTTTCTCTGCGAATTCAAAAAGAAAATGAAAAAAAACAGAGAACTTCGACGTTCGATGGCTCTCAGAATCACCCTAGGAGACAAAGCAAACCAGCTTGAAGTTGTGCAGGAGGAAGACAAAAAGATGAAATTGCTAAGGACGAAGGTTCCGGCAGACGTAGCTGAAGGAAAGGGATAACAAAACATGTTTCTTCCACGTGTGGGCGAGTGGGAGAAAGATCAATCATATAAACAGGAACTCTGTTCGGGGTGTGGAGGTCACAGGTCATAGGCAGACTGGAGAGGCTGCTGCTTGAAATTTCAAAGACATCACTCACTGTCTCTGTGGTTTCTGATGGGAGTGGACAGACAGTGATGTTCCTACCTTGGCTGACATCCAACGTGATACTGCTGAAAATGCTGGTTTTGATCGCTTTAACCACCACCTTGGCTGGCATCCAGTGTGAGATGCTGACTGCAAACTTTTCTGAACCTGAGGTTTGTCGATTTCTGAGGGACCTGGATGGTTTCCCCATTCTCTTCTACCATGTGGCAGGTGGTGAAGACTGATGTCCTGACTACCATCCAGTAATTTGCTGCTGAAAACGCTGGTTTCAATCGCATTAACCGCTTCTTCATATTTCTTATACCAAAGATTCCTGGAGGTATCAGTATTGATGAGTTCAGACCCATGGCCCTCTCGAATGGCACATATCTGATCATGGCTATGGTGCTGGCAAACAGACTTCACTCTATGCTTCCTAACCTTAATCACCCTTCCCAGTCAGCTTTTGTGGTTGGCAGGTCCGTATCTGGGGAGATTCTTTCTTTCTGGCATCGCACCAAGAAGAATCTTCTTATGGAAGGTGGATTTTGCAAAAGCGTATGACTCCATTTCACGGTCATTACTTTGGTGCTCCCTTCGATGCCGGAGCTGTTAATTTCATGGATGTGTAGGCATCACAACGATCTCTTTCTCGGTCCTAATTAACGGGCAGCCTTCAGGAGGCTGCGTGCAGCCTCAGCGGGCTGTTAAGCAGGGCTGCCCTCTTGCGTTGATGCTCCTTGCACTGGCGGCGGATGCCTTGGCTCGTGCCACTTGTCGGCCTGTAGGTATGGCCTCTTGTCGGGCTTCAGCACACCAGGCATGGCTGGTTCTATCATCCCCAAGTTGCAATATGCAGATGATACCCTCTTCTTCATCTAAGGTTCAAAATAGGCGGTGCAGCGGTTCACAATCCTGGTGGAAATGTTCTGCGATTTCTTTGGCCTTAGCATTAATGCTGCTAATTCCACTTTCAGTGGTTTTGGGATGGACTCAGCAGGTCGCCCCCAATGTTCTCACGAGGTCTGCTCCCCGATTGGCTCTTTACCACTACATTATCTTGGGCTGCCCCTGACGGACAATCGCATCTCTCCTTGTGACCAGGCTCCAGTTATCAGAAGGGTGCAACAAGGAATAACTGGATGGAGTTCTAGGTTGCTATCCCTGGGAGGCAGGCTCACTCTACTTCGCCATGTGTTATCAGCCCTACCAACATATTTTATGTCGGTATTAAGAATGCCAAAGAACTCCGCCTATATTTTATAGCCGGTCCCAAGCCCGGATAAAGGAGGAGGGTTGTGTTAGGCCCCGACAGTCAGCATAAAATCCTATCGAATCTTATGAACATGGATCAACGAATGAGTGGAATGGCGTCGTATGATCCATGTAGCCGACCCCACCTAGTGGGATAAGGTTTTGTTGTTATTATTATTAAGAATGCCAAAGCAGGTTGACTTCCAGATTGATTCCTTACAGATGCGTTTCGTGTGCCATCCAACTGCGAAAGGCAGCCTTGGGGTCCTCAACCTCCGAAGAACTGCCCTCCTCACAAAATGAGCAATTCTGATTATGGGATGGCCAGAGGGGCTGCAATGAACTGTTTTCAGTGCCTATTATGGCCACAGCCTCAGCTGTGATTCAAGAATGGAGGTTAATGTGACATCCTCGTTTTGGCATGGTGTTGCTGCAGTCATACCACTGGTCAAACAATTCTTCTCGGTGTCTTTTGGTTCTGGATCTAATTTCTATTTTTGGAAGGACAACTTGACTGGCTCAGGTCCTATGCAAGTGACGTTTCCTCGCTTGTTTCAGCTGGCCGCTGACAAGGAAGCATGGGTGGCTGAGTGCTTGACGATCTCGGCAAACAATGGGCAGGGGATGTGGTCACCCAATTTTTCCATACACCTTTCGGATCAGAGATGATGAGCTGCTGCTGCTGTTGATGGAATCTCCCATTTCTCCCCTAAGGCTGACTTGGGTGATGACTGGATATGGAAGAATGGAAACTTGTTGGTTTGTGAGGCCTACTCTCTACTCGGCAGCATCCAATCCTTACAAAAGCATACAGATCATGGTGGCTCCATGGTGCCGACACTTGGTGTGCTCTTTGCAGTAAGGCGGATGAGGAGACTGCTCAGCTTTTCTTTTGTTGCAACATGGCCCATCGAGTTTGGAGGGAGGCGGACATTGAGTGGATTGACACTTCATTAGAGGCATTCTGGCAGTCCTTCTGTAATGGCAACAACTTCCCGCATCGCTGTGTCTATAGATCTAGGAGACAGAGGGCCCTTCCACTGGCATACATCGGGGCCATCTGACTACAAAGGAATGGAATTATCTTCCACGGGGGGTGGGGGGGGGGGGGGATGGGGGTTGCGCTTACGTTAAAAATATCATCCGCCATGCAAAGGCCTTATATGGGGAATGGAGAAGTCATCTTTAGTATAGAGTAGTGTGTCTTCTGAAAAAAAAGTATAGAGTAGTGTGGTGCTGTCATTTTGGTTTCATGGCCTTGAACCACAATGCTTTTGCTGGCCTTTTCTACGAAATCTTTTGTAACCCCTACTAATGTTAATAAAACTTTTGGATGACTACCATCTTGCTACTCGCCATTTCTCGTTTAATAAATATTGACATCGTTAGTGGATTCCAAAATTTTTAGTTGTTAGGGTTGTTTGTTCACTTTTGATCCACTCATCATCGTCACTGTCTATATCTTCCACAACCCAAGTTGTGACAAGAGTTGTCAAATTTGATGTGGGTGATTACATTAGTAGTTTAGTAACAGATTTTGATGGGTAAGCCTCCGAAATTCCGAATAAGATTAAAGCTTTAGCCCTATATGACCTTAGGTGAGGTTGTGGCCTTTTCGAAAAATTTGACAAATTTGTGGATATTTCTTGATAACTTGCCCCTTCGCTAGATAGCTTGGATGCCAAAATGCAAAAACTTTCTTTGTTGAATTGTAGGATGGTTAAGGTGGAGAATGCATGATGCATTGGATAACACTTTCGTGATGAATTGGTGATAGATCTTAAAAGAATGGGCATATGACAACCTCTGGATTAAAAGGGTTGACAGAAAATTCTCATCGGAACAGTTGAAAAAGAAAAATTGTGGATTTATATTAATAAAAGCAACGACATCCTGTTACCATCAATATTAAATGTTCTTACAGGCTTCGTAGGTTCTTGCCAAAGTAATAAAATATAACATACGTGAAGGAGAATGTAAACATCTCCGAGAATTACACAAGAAACACAAGAATAAGTAAATGGACACTAAGAATAGGACACACAAAGTACCATTGTATTTATAATTGGTAATTAGGTTACTGGATTTTTTTTTTCTTAGAGCAGCACTAACCATTAACCTTCAACCTTTGACGAATTATGAACTGACATGGAACCTAGTAACCTCAAGAAAATGGCTCCTGCATGGTTCATATCCGTGGCGATTCCTGAGTAACATAAGAATATCCATTAGAAGCCAATCATGCTTGCACCGAAGATGTATAAATGATTCGACCACCATGGCAACCTAATCCATGCCATCAGAAGAAAAAGAGAAATAACAGTTAAATAAGAATTCAACATTGCAGTATATTCAACACCAAAATGGTCAAGAAAGAGTTTGCTTCAAAGTCAACTCTATAGTTTCAGATCACTGGCTCCCTCACCCACGTAATCCTTCACTTCTGTAATAACCTGAAGCCATTCCATAGGGGTAGCCACTGGATCCAATTCAAGACAGCCCTTCAAAGCATTATGAGCTTCTTCACATCTCAACGTGCCAACCCCAAAGGGGAATTCCAGAGCTAAACAGTGGGATAGGATTAAATAATATCCAGAAGTTATTTTGTACTAGTTATCAATTTCTGACATTGGTGTTAACTGGATTTCTTTTTCTTGCTCAATGATGATCACTCATCGTTTTTCATGCAGACTGAGAGTTGAACACGCAACGCTTCAGGAAAGCATTGCAAATTTGGAACATCTGACTTCTTCGGTTCATAGGCTCCATAGTTTGCTTTTGAAGGTTTGTTTTAATGCAGATTATCATGCTCATTATGTAATGCAATTCATCACAATAAGTACACTATGTCTGTACTTTCGTAATGCTGATAAAGATGTTGCTGTTAAAGTAGATGAACCACCAAGTACCAAGAATTCTAAAAGTTTAAGTTATGCAGAAGATATTCATCTTTATATTTATGTTCTTAACAGTCTATTCTTAACTCAGCCTACCATATGGACCACTAAAGAATAAAAAATATTTTTCTAACATGAGCTTTGTTAGGATCTATAGGTCCTTTCATTTTTGCTTTGATACCGTGTTAAATTTGATGAGATGATCATTTATTCCAAAAGATTAAGCTGATAGGAAGAAGCTCATCTTTATATTTATATTTAACAACTACATGCTTACTTTCTTATGGCTTTTCTAAACCTTCAAGTATATTGGATCTGCTATATTTTCATTTATTCCAAAAAGTTAAGCTGTTAGTAAGAGGCTTATGTATGTATCAATATTTAACTACTACTTTCTCAAAAAAAAAAATTACTACATGCTTACTTTTTAAGGCATTTCTAAACTTTTAAACATATTGGATCCACTATACTTTCAGGCTTTGGGGAAACCAAATTTGTTCCTTTGTCAACAGACTTAAATTATGGAAAGTGGGTACCCTTTGTTATGTACTGAACAAGACCTAATGGTAGTCCTTTTAGATATTTTTCCTGAATTGAACTCTCAAATGCCAGATTCCTCTAGAGGGTGTATTTGCCTTAAAAGACAGATTCACTGACAAGGTGGATTCATCACAAGAGGCAGATTTTCCTCCGCGCTGTTCACAAGCTCCATCCCCCTGCATCCACAACGTCAACAACAGACCCTCCAGCGACCTGAAGCTAGGGATGCCGGCATGTACATCAGTCAGGAGGCCCCCTCCAGCAGTCCTGCCCAAGCGAACTCGAACGGAGTAGTTCGAGGACTGTCGGCCTATTGCCTTGTCCAATGCCACATACCTTATCTTGGAAATGGTTTTGGCAAACAAGCTGAGAAAGGTGCTAGCTAACCTTGTCCACTAGGTGCAGACAACTTTCATTCAGGGTCGCTCCGTCGTCGATAGCTACACTATTGCTTCTGAGATTATCGCCACCTGGCAACGTTCTAGCCGTAGTGGATTCTTATGGAAGGTAGATTTTTCCTGAGGTCTATGACACCCTCTCATGGTCATTTTTGTGGCACTACTGTAGGCTCGAGGCTTCCCATCGATTTGGATTTTGTGGATGAAGCGCTGTGTATCCATAGCCTCATTCTCGATTGTGGTCAACGAGGCTCCCACTGGGGAATGGGTGTAGCCGCAATGAATACACCGGGGCTGCCCACTCGCTCTTATGCTCTTTTTCGTTTTGGATGCTGATGCACTTGCCATAGGCACCTTTTTGACATGTTGGGCATCATTGTTGGATCCTGCCCCTGGTTGGACTCAAGGAGCCTGGTTCACCTCCTGTGACACCCTGTTCTTTATCAAGGGCTCCAGCTCAATGGAACGAAGGACAACCATCTTGGTAGAGTTAGTCGGGATGGTATCATCCTTCAGAATTAACCACACCAAAGTCAATCTTTCATCCCCTTTGGCATGACAAGAATGGAAGTGACATGTTTTGCAGAGGTGCTCCAGGTGCGGATCAGCTCATTGCCGATTAGACAATTACATATCTGGGCCTCCTACAATCTGATCGCCACATCGGCTCACGAGGCTGGGTGCCAATCATCGAGTGCATGGAGCACCAACTTGATGACTTTCAAGGCTGGAGTTCACAACTTGTTTCGGGATTGTTGGGAGGGGCGACTCATCTTGTTGAGATCGGTCCTATAGTTCCTCCCCACCTACTGCATGTCTGCCTTGTGGATGCCTATGGTGGTGGAATGACGTTTAGATGCACCGATGAGCAACTTCTTTTGGCAGGGTTGTGCACCGCATGTCTGTCACCCCACATCTCAAGGGGGCCTTGGTATACACGACCTTCTATGCACCAATTGTGTTCTCTCACATGGTGTGTTGGGCAGATCATGGACACAACCGAGGACTTATGGAGCGCAGGATTTATGGAGTGCAGTCTTCTTCACGTGCTATGGCAGGGGTCTATATTGGGAGTCCTAACAAGGGGCATCCATTTTTTGGCGCGACATCTCGGCATTGATACCCCTTGACCCTTGTGCAGCCATGGTGGTCATCCTTAGCTCTGGGACAGCCTTTTTCTTTTGGCATCATGAGTGGTAGTTGCGGAGCCTTGAACAGCATCATGGGGCCCAGGAAAAAGTTCATGGACATCCCTCTTCCGCACTTCACTCTCCGACCAACACACCTCTGAGTTACTACTACTAGAGAGGATCTAGTCGCAGCGCCCAGATGCATCTCAATGAGATGAATGGATCTAGCTCGAGGGACAATTCTCAGCATGTGCCTCTACCTCCACTTTCTTCCAGAGTGCACAACACCGGCTAGGCTCATTGCCACTTCATTTGGAGATCCATCTATTGAGCACAATGACATATCATGCGTCATATGTTGCGGGGCTGAGGAGGATGTCGCGTGCCTATTCTTCGATTGTGAAGTCATCTGGGAGGTCATGAGCTAAATACAAATGACAGATGCGGACCTCGCTAACACCGACACCTTCTGACGTACAGTGAACTGAGAACCCATGACAAGTGAGGCAGTCAGAGTTGATCATGGCAGTGATATGGCCCATTTGGCTCTAGCAGAATTGTACCATTTTCACTGTCGAACAATGCCATTGTACACCAAGCAATGTTCCTCATTCGTGAGTGGGTCTTCGGGGTGATTCTTTTTTGGGGCATTTCGTTTTGGGTGGTTGATTCTTGTTTATTTGTTTCCCACCATACTTTAACTTTTATTATAATTATAAATACAATGTGGATGCCAACCACAATTGGATAAACATCCTTCCCCTTCTCAAAACACACACATCAGTATAAAATTTAATTCGTCACGAGCTGTACCATAATATTTAATCATGATGAGCTTATGAGAACTATTTCAAGATCTCCCAAATGTAGGCTTTGGAGTGTTGTGAGCTGACAGAGTGGCAAGCTCTTGTCCATTCTTTAGTCTTTTGTATCTATAGCAAATCATTGAATCTCCTTATGTTTCATGTTTAAGATTATTATTCATATATGTTGTTTCTTTGCTACAAAGATTTTCTGAACAATTTGGATTTATGCTAGCTGTGCCTTGATATCTTATTCATGCTTGGTATATGGAGACTATTTCAAGATCTCCCCAATGTAGGTGGCAGAGCTAGCAGAAGTTCTTGTCCATTCTTTGCGGTTCTTTTGTATCCCTAGCTAGTCATTGAATCTTCTTATTTTTCATGTTTAAGATTATTACTTATTGGATATTGTTTCTCTTTGCTACTAAGATGTTCTGAAACCTTAAGGTGATTTGTGTTGAAGGTGCAAAATGACGTTACGTCATTGAATTCATCAGAAGGTAGCCTTGGAAATTTGAGCAATGTTGTAACTGAGGCAAACCAGCTTAAGACTGCCCTCAGCAGCTCACTTCCTCTAAGCTGGTCTGGTGATGGAGCTGATGCAATCACTTGTGACAATCTCGAGGAGCCATCAGACATTTCAGATACACCAAGAAGCAAGAAAATTGATGCTGTTTCTGCTGCGGGGCTGGAGATGGTAGAGCTCTTGTTACTGGCATCTGCATTCCTAAAGGAGATCTTACAGTTAAGTCTGTAACAGCACCTTAGTGACGATGTCTGTGGATTAAGGTATAATTGATTCATTGTGTATATCGTAGCAACAGGGAATTGGATAATCATGTGTAATTACGAGTTCAAGACTTTAGTTGCAGCTTCGTAGTTACTATACCACTCAGCAGTTTAAGATAATTACATGTAATTCATTGTGAACACAAAAGGCGTCAGCCCCCTTTTCAAAGATTACATGTAATTCTTAGGTACTATAAAGATTGAGGACATTTCAAATTGAAGTTTGAGAATCGAGTAGTTATCGACCCAAAGTTGGAAGGACAATTCAAGTTGAAGGATAATTTGTGCAATTTATCCTTATAAAAATTTAAGGTCGGAACTATCATGCTACAAGTTCATTTCACATTTCGTGATAGATGTGCCACGAGTCATGTAATGTCAAATGGGAAATGCCGAATGCACTATCTCGTGATTGGAGGGGCGGGAGCCATGAAATAAATGGAGAAGATGAGCTTACCAGCAGAGTTGGCCATTATGAATTATATATTATAATTATTGCTCTTCCACCATTGCATCTATATTGACATGTTTTGATTGGTAATTCGAAAGCACCTCCTGCTGTTGTCTAATTCTAATGGGCTTTCATCGTACTTGGAACATATTTGCCGCAACAATGTCTTGGGCAAAAGTTCTTGTTATCATGCATAAGCTAGAGATCGACTGCGGCCCAAAATGATCCAAGTTTGATTTACTCGACTCCACTCTACTACGATTCCAAGTTCTACTCATCAATAACATCATTTATTTATGCTGAAATAAGCAAATAAAGATACGTATGCAGCAGCTCTTGGATAACATTTTTGAAATAAAAAAAGTCCAGAGAGCAAGGATTCGTGACCTCGAAATCTTTTATTTTATTTTACAAGTTTCATGTCGTTTTGACGTCAAACAAAAGTATTTTAATTTTTAAGGCCGTTTGAACGAGTGAAGAATTTATTCATTTTGGAGTTGGTGGCAATTAATTCGAAGTCAGAGTTAGTGACTCCACCAATCAAGTCGAGGATCTTATCCTTATCCAGGAGCAGAATGATACTTAATTTAATAGAAGGATAATCTGATTGAATTTTATCAGGAGCAGAATGATAGTAAACTTTCTTTTCTGTTTATACAAATAATCAACTTTTTCCCGTATCTTGTGATACACACAGCAAACTTTTTTATGTGGAATAATCATTCTCATTCGTTATCCAACTAAAACGACCATTTAATTCTATACAGCCTCACTAATCAAATTGTGCAAATGTGATTCAAATGACCTATTATTACAGTTGTCGTTCCATGATGAGTTCATTTTTTTTTCGGATAAAATGGTAATTGTGATGTCAAATCTACTTATAAAGGGTGATATTCAATAAATTAAATTTGACTTACTTATATAATAATTATTTTGTTGACATACTTTGATCGTAAAGCCACATATATCATGATTGGGCCTATAGCAGTGTTATTAAGATCGAACCGGACCGGCCAGTCGGACCGGCCAGTCGGACCGGTCCGACAGTCAGTCCATTCTAAGTTCCAAAACCGAACCCTTAATCAAACTGGATTGAACCGGTTCAGACCGGTCAAAAACCAGTCAAAATCGGTAAGAACCAATCAAAACCGAGTTAAACCGCAGTTCATGGGCCAACCGGTTTTCTAAATTTTTTTTGTTAATAAATATTTTTTATTATCATAAATTTAAAAAATATTCAAAGATGGACTTTTTCCATAACAATGATATTGACCCATGACCCTCCTCCCTTATTAATACTTGGCACTCTACTCCTATCTCCCTTCTATTAGTAATGTGAGACTATATTTGTATACATTACTTGTTCTTTATCTCTTCATTTAATCTAGAGCTTGTTACACTTTGAACTTTAATAATGGATTATAATTCTATTCAATATTTTTAATATCATAAATATATATTATAATATAAGTTAATTATATACTTATTATATTATATATAATATTTATTATATTAAATAAATTAGTTGGGGATGAATAGTGCAAACTTCTTTCTTGTATGTATAATAGACTTAATATAATATAGTACATATATAATAATATATATACATAAATTTGAATTTTATTTACATAATAAGTTCAAATTTAATATTAGTTATAATATTTTCGGAAAAAATATTTGTTCGTTACTTTTAACATAAAAAAAATATGAAATGCAAAAATTTAAAGAATAGAAAATTTATATATAATAACAGAATTAAATAAGATTTTAATTTATTAAGTGTGTAATAATTTTAACATCAAATCTTAAAATATAAATTTATGATTGTTATTTTTTTTGTATAATTACATTTTTACATATGTATATAACCAAAATATAACTTAATTTAGTATATCATATTAAATATAATATTTTATTATTATTCGGTCCGACCGATTCGACCTGAAACGGACATCTATCCGGATCGTTGTCCGGTCCGGTCCTAACAACATTGGCCTATAGTCGATGACCGAGCTAAGTGGATGTCAATAGGTGCATAAATAAATAATAAATTATTAGATAGATAGATTTTGTAGTTTTTTACCCAATTAAAAATAAAGTTGTCTCACATGAAACTTGGAAAAAAAAATAAAGGTTTCAACTAGCCGTGTTGGTTGATTTTGTATCTTTGTTCATATCGTTCAGTGCAATAGAGTGCATATCACGTGCACAAGTTCGAATCAATAATCTATGCTAATTGACACAGTATTTTATGTTATTTCTTTTTGTTTATTCTTCACGATAAATTCTATTTTCTCTTTCATTAAATTATCAAGTTATACTTGTGATTCGATAGATAATAAAAATTAAATTTCATTTCGTAATGACACTTCTATTGTCTACAATTATGCATATGCATAATCCACTTATTATGATATTCCAGATTTTATCCTTTATCCAGGTCGTAAACTTGTGGATACTTTTTTTTAATATTACGATATTCTGAGAAAATCGATCAATAGAAATCGGATTAATGTCTGTTGAGCTGCCCTTCTTGAGCACGTATATGGTTTGTTACATGTATTATCTGCAATCATGCATATGTATACATAATCCACTTATCATAATATCGCATAGTCGATATTTTTACTTTTCACTTGTAATAAACTTTAAAGTAATTAACCATTTTCTTTGAAAACATAATAATATGTTGTTGTCATCTTTTTAAAGGATTCAGTGTTATTATTTTCATAAACCACAATGTTCTGTTTATTAATTAATAGTTTATGTGTTTTCATTTACAACAATAAAAAGCATACAACCCTTGCATATACTTTGTAAACGAGCGCAAAATGATAATAGTTTTACTTATGTGAAAAATATTTTGATATTAAGCAAGCATTACAAATGAGAAATATAAGTTGATGTGAAAGTGTAATTCAATATTGATATATTTATTAAATAAAATAGTGAAGTATTTGTGCACCCACTTGCGAGAAAAAGTATGGCTCCTCCAGTTACGATGATTGTGGATTAATATACATCCTTTTTTTTTATCTGCGATTCTTAACAACATGTCAATAACTAAAGCTTTCAAATGAAAAAGAAACTCTGATAAACCAACAAACAACCTAATTAAAAACTAAAAGTAATAGTCTTTTTTTTTCCCTTAGTCGAATAAAAGTGATCATATTTGTGTAGCTATGCCTATCAAAGTTGTCAAGATCGGGATTATCGGGTGAGGGTCATAAAATCGAAGATCGAATTGAGGATCGTAAGATCCTATTTATTAATAAAATAATATATTTTTAAAATAATAAATATATTTTTGATAATTTTTTCATATTAAAATATTAAATTATACCCCATTAAAATATTTTTTATCGATTCTTAAGTCAAATTATATTAAAAATAAAAAATATATTTAACTTCATATAAATTAATTCTTATTATCATAAATATATTTTTAATTAATATTTAATAATTATATTAATCATATGAGATCATATAGGATCGGATAAGATCGTAAGATCGTGTGACTAAAATTAAAAACGTATTAAGATTTTGAAGATAAGATCGAGATCGAAAAAAGTTCGTAAAATTGTAAGATCTTAAGATATAAATTGATATCTTGACAATATTGATATGTACCATAATTTTCTTTATATATTAATAAAATAAGACAAAATACATGCCACCAGTGTCTGTGGTGGTTTTGGTCAGGAACCTATCAGTTTTACACTGTTAGAAGCAATTTGGTATTGTGATGTCTTACTTTGCTTTGAAGAGAAAAAAAAATGGAACCGAATGCTCTTACAAGTCTTATTTGGGTGAAGAAAAAAATGTTAAAATATATTTAAAAATTGAGAATATAGCCAAAATATCAATTTAGAATTGTCTTTGGTCAAATTCCGAAAAATGTAAAATCAAATAAAAAAATGACATCACAATGTTATCCCTCCAACCGAAATATAAAAAATATTACATTCTAACTTTTTTCCTACTTTTTTACCTTTTTTTTATTTTAAGCACATTTTTGTTATGTTATTATTGTTTTTATATTATAATAAAAAACATAAAATATCTATAACGAAAGATATTTTAATTATCAAATAATATATATGGATAAATTATACATATTATATATATATATATATATATTTTTTTGAAATCATGCAAATGTTTCTTTTTCTGAATGGTATACACATTTGGATAATTTGGTATACACCGCACATTTATCTATTTATTTATTTGTCTATCTATTTTCTGAATGGGGCTTATAAATCCAGCCCAATTTCCCAAAGCAATACACTCCTCACACTCTTATTGGGCCCGGTCCATTAGGATCCTGGACCAAACGGACTGGAATATGCCCTTTTTTGCCTCAGTTCCCTGTCAAAGAGGCCACGAACCACTGAAACGTGACGTGTCGCCCTTCCACCAAACAGCCGTCCGTCGGGTCTCGTCCCGTCCCGTCTGCCGCCGACGAACAGCCGCCCGAACGCAAGCTCGAGCTCGAGCTCTCACTTAGCGCCATGGCGTCGCCACCGCGGTTGCCTTCTCCGGCGATGTCGTTCGAGGACTTCCCGGAGGACGTGCAGATCAACATCCTCTCCTTCCTCTCCCCCGCCGAGATCTCCGCCTTCGTTTGCACCTCCCGCCGCTTCGCTTCCCTCTGCGGCGCTTCGGCGTCCGGAAGCTTACCGCTCTGGTTCGCCATGTGCAACCGCCGCTGGGGCTCCAAGACAAGCCTCGGATCCTGGATACCTTCCTCCGCCGCGACCCCCGGTGATGGCGGCGCCGTTGCGTCCCCTGGCTTCTCCTGTCGCGGAGGTTCCCTCTTTGCTCGCCTATACAAGGCGCTCGACCGCTGGGAGAACCTCATCGGATTCTGGCGCCGTATTGGCCATGGAGCCCAGGGAACTCCGACGCTAGTCTTATTCGAATGGGGACCCTCTTACATAACGGCTTCCCGAGTGTCCCCGTCCTCCGGCGATGGATACGGCGTCCTTAAGCTTCCTTTCCTCTGGCTCGGCCTCTCTCCCCACGGAGAGCCCGTCAGCTTCCTTCATCCCATTGACGGGGCAGATTGCCCCAATGTTGCTCGCGATCCCGTGGGTTCGTCTTCGGCCTCCGAATTGGTTCCGGTGACGGTCAGCTTTATGGGCTCTAACCATTTTGTTGTTGAAGAGAACCGGAGCCTTTACACGGATGCCCGGGGTTATGGTTCGTCGGAGGATTTGATGGGGATTGAGAGTACGTCCCCTCCTGACCGGCTGATGTCGGAAATCTATCAGTACTTGGCAAACCGGACGAGCCCCAGCGGCGACAAGTCGTTGAGAAGACAGCGGAAGAAGGAAAAAGGGCGGCTTGGGAGGCAGCGGCTTTGGGAGGCTGAGCATTTCGTCAAGATCGTGAACAGTTGTCCGACTTCAGAACGCCCACTGCAGGGTTTGTGGAAGGTGCTTGCTCCTCTACCGTTTGTTAATTTCGTGTTTGACAAAATGTCTTCTTTGTTTAAATCTTACATACTTGTTTGCATGTTAGTTCTTTTGACATCGGTTAAAAACATTGTGTGCCTCTCAATAATAAGCACTGCCTCCCATAGGGCATTTCCGATGACATGGTCCTCGAATTCTATCTCGTTGCCTATGATGATGTTGGTGGAATTACTTGTAGAAGGGTTGGTGAAGTAGCGGAACAATTCTTAGGTTATTCCCCAGTCTTCTGGACTTCGAATGCCACGTTTATTGAGCCCCCATTTCCTCAAGAAGAAGGGGACTTGTATGTGGTCCGTGATCATATTCATCCTGGTGCTTCGAATTCGACGAGCCAAGTTGTCTCTCACATTCTCTGTATCAACTCTAGTTATGACTTGGTGATTCCAAGCTCTTCGGGTGATCCGAGAAATGTGGAAGGTAGGATATGGGAGTATGATGATGGGACTTTTGGGTTTGGATTCCTCCGCAATAACTATATCATTGATATGAAGCATATCAGTTTAAATGGTACTCTTCTTGACACTGTTGAATACTTGTGCAGCAATTCTAGCATATAATCCATTTTATACATGTTCACTCTCTGGGTGATCCTGTAAATCAAATAAGGCAGCTTCCTGCCTATAGAAAACATACTTCTTTGATGTCTTCTATGATGTTTTAATGAATCCGTGGTTCTTATACATTTTGTAATGTACAGCTTATTTCATTTTTTTTCCCTATCTATTCTGCACAAATTGCTTGACCCAAGTCACAAATTCAGATTTTACATCTGAACACGATGATAGATGTTAATTTAATCGGTGTTTGTAATCTGACATCAAGGAAATATGTAATCAATGCTTACTATCTTGATAATATGCAGCTTTTTGCCATCCAAGTGGATTTTAGAAACTGATTACTAATTATCAACCTCAAGGAATGGATGTGTGGAGAACTTTTGAAATTATGATACTAATGGCTTTACTAATTATCAACCTCAAGGAATGGATGTGTGGAGAACTTTTGAAATTATGATACTAATGGCTTTGTGCCTGTCTAAAAACCAAAGGCAGACACAATAAGGGATGTGAGAGTGATATCTGGGATGCACCAAATGGAAACTGAATTTATGAAAAGTTAGAGATGGTTGAGCTGTTAACTCAGCCAAGAGTTCATTTACAATATACCCCACCAGTGACATGAGTTATCTTCTGCTAATTATTGCTCCTACACTCGTTGTAGCTTCAGTGTAAATGTTCACTCATCCCTTTCTTGCAAGCTAGTGAATCAGATATTTTCATCTTCTACTTAATTTTGTTTCTTGGATTTGCTGCTGAAGATGTCATGACGAATTTTTTTCCTTCCACCTCATTGCCTGAGACAAAAGAGTTGAGATTGAAAGAAGATTGGTAATGTATGTCTCAGAAAATATCATTACTGTAAATCATATTCTGCAAGGTAAATAAGCATCTGGTTTTAAGCTCCCATTCTAACAGCTTTTTTGTTTATTTCATTTATCCAACAAAAACCTCATGTAAGATAAACTTATCAATTTATGAAGCCTGATGGTGAAATTGAAACTGATGATCTGATATTGCTTAATATATCGAGGTCATGAGGAACTCGGTACCCTAGAATGAATGTTCAACCTCGGAACTAGACCATATCGCAAGTGTTGTTCAGAATTTGTTTTCCCAAATATCTAAGAACGATTTTGCTTGAACTCTTGCTCCTAGCACATTGAAAGCATCATCTATCACAACCTCGGCGCCGGAGTTCCATTGGGATTTTTTCCCCCTTTGAGTTTAATTGAATATTACTTTAATTCTTCTGTGAACTAATCTTGAAAAATGATTTTGACACTCGAGAATAGATTTATTGGAGTGAGCTTGCAGCAAAACTGTTCTTCAGTGATTCCGGTAAGCACGAGGGTGTTTGGTACATGAATAAATTGTTCAATAATTAATTATTGTAATAATAATGTCAAACATAATTTAGACTATGCTTACGTTATTTTTTCTTAAAATCATCTAAAAAGTAATCAAATCACTCTTTTTGTAATCATTACAACGGAATATCGATTCTCGTTGATAGCAAGAATAAAACTATGCCACTTCTTATTTGCTTTTTCAATAACATTGTATTTTCAAACACAATATAACTAAAACAATTTTACTTTTTAGAATAAATAAGAACGTATATTGTACTTATAATTCCAATAAAGTTTATTCACAAACCAAACACAAGTCTCAGATGAATACACCGCATGTCATCCAGTGGAATAGCAAGGGAACGTGATATTATTGCTGACATAGTCATGAATCAATCTGGAAATCATGGAGCATGCTGTTATGTAGTCATATCAATGAGTGAATGATTAGTGTTAGTGTGTACATATGTATCCATCCATGCATTCATGTCAACTCATGAGCTGCTGTGGATCTCGTGACTACATCCTTGACAATTCTTTTCTTTTGATGTCACAGGCTGTTTGGCCCTCAAATGAAGCATATGCGTCATTTCGTAATTAATTTACCATAATATTTCTCTGGTTTCAAGGATTAAATCGTTGAAGTTTTTTTTTTCTCTCTCAAAGTGACTTGACCAGAGGAGTTTTGTAATCGGAGTTCAATTGTCCTCCTGATTAAATCTGATCGAATGGGGAGATTATACTTATTAAGGTATTTTGGACAAATTGTTGACTCGGCTGATTTAGCATGAAGGAATTTATTTGTGCCACATCTTGACGTATTCATGAAGCTTTTTTTATTGATAAGCAATATATAAGAATGGGATATGAAAATGGGAAAAATATATCAAAAAGTGTATCTCAATACTGGAAGGAACCCAAGAATTTTCACAACCAACCACACCAAACCGGATTCTGGTTTTTCTTATCATAGCCCTACTAAAGAGAACACCTTCAAAACAACCCACAACATCAAGCCCCAATGACCATAGTTGATCACACAGGGTGCATGGAGATGAAGCAATTAAGCAAGACAGATAGGCTGCAAAACTGCTCTGGCACACGGAGAGTGCTGGTGCGACTCGGTTACGATGACGATGATGCATCCGCCGCCTCCCGCAGGACCCTCTCTTGGTCGTTCTCGAGCTGGCTGAAGTTTCCTTTCTCCTTGATGAGTTGGATGTGGTGGTGCTTGCAGTACAACTTCCCCTCATGTGCAATGTAGTTTGAGGGGCTGATGACGCATCCCCCGTGAGTGCATTTGAAGCAGGTCTTGTGGTAGAAAGTGTTGTTGACGGTCACCTACACAAAAATGATTGGGAATTTTATATATGACTTCTTTCCTTTGGAGTAAATTTTCTAATGTTCTTTAACAATTGCTGATCTTGGAGGAACTTTGAGTCGGAGCTCATGACTCAAAGCTTAAGAAATGCATAAACTTGTTTGCTTTCCCTTAGTTGTGGTATGTGGAGGACAGTAGGTAAAAACTGAGATAGTTAACTGTTGCTGGAGTAAACTTTCTAGTGTTCTTGATTCTCGAACTTTATCTTGGAGGAACTCATGCTTCAAAGCGCATTCATAAACTTTGGGTCTTGCCAATATTTTTCCCTAGTTGTGGAATTGGAAACAGTAGAAAAGACTGATGAAGTTGAACATTTTGGGAGAGAAGATGGTGGAAGAGGTAAACATATTACCCTCTCAATAGGATAAACAGTCTTCTTGCATCCAAAGCACTTCTCTCTTGTACCAGCAAAGGCGCCGGAAACTTTGTTAGCTGTCTGTAAAGCAAATCCATTCAGAAATCAGCAATGGCTGTGAAAGATATATAACAGAAGAAAAATAGTTCAGATAAGTGTGTCTAGTTCTTTTTTTTTTTCCTTTTAAAATTAAGAACAAGTTAAGAATCAGAATCAGATAGGTAAAATACTAGATTTTTCTGCAACCAAAACTATTCGGGATGAAAAGAAATAGAACGTAGTGTGGATACCTCTGGATCAATAGGCTTCTCTGGCTTAACAACCTTTGGAGTTCCTGATGAATGCAAGTTTCAGGCAATTTTCTGTGTCAGAGTGGGAAGCGGGGGGATGTAAAGTGTGGAAGGAATTCTGCTGAAAAAAATTAGTGATTAGTTACCTTCGAAGCTTTTGTCCAGGCTGCCAGTCATCTTGAAAAGCTGATCAAAATGAGGCCTGCAGTAGAGAACACCCTCAAAGGAGTTGTAGTTCCCCAACTGTGCAAAACACAGGAATAATTCAGCGCATGAATGGATGCCTTTTCTCTTCACATGTTGCACACTAGAAGTTCTTTTTACCAACGGATTAAGGTAACTATCAGAGAGACATAGACAATATGAAATAAGATCCCCACTAATTAGATTAGCAGATCTGTTCGTCCGTATCCTATATACATATATATGCCTGCAACAATTCCTGTTCCCTCAGCACCGTGATGCCTAATTGATTCTTGAACAGATGAAGAACGCATATTTGTTGAAATAAATTACTGGAGGAATCAGCAAGCGAAATCTGAGTCTTTACTGTGTATGATCCTCTCTCTCTCTCTCTCTCTCTCTCTCTCTCAGAGATCAGATCCAAAGGAAGCAGATTCGATCGGAAGAATTAGACCAGAAAAGATAAAACAAGAGAACCAAAAAGACAAACATCTATCCGACGGGGAAAGAAAGAGATACCTTCAGGGTCCCTTTGCAGTGGTGACACCTGAAGCATGCCTTGTGATACACCCTGTTATCAGCGGTGAGCTTGTCCACCAGGTACACAGTCTTGTCGCATGCAGTGCACTTTGTCGTCGTCCCTTGGAACGCCATTGCTCTCTCTCTCTCTCACTCCCTCTCTCTCTCCTGGGATGTTTTCCAAAGGCCCAGGGAAGGATAGAGCAGAGACCAAGCTTGTGGAAGGTGGCAAGGCTAAGAGGAGGCAGGGAGGGGGAGTAAGTTATAGTGGTGGGGCGATTGCTGAGAGGAGAAGCAAAACACAGGAGAGAGAAGGACAGAGGTCTGGAGTGGCGGTAACTGGTAAATAATGATATTTGTGGAGATAGATTTTGTACAGTGAGAATGGTGGCGGTGGCCAAAGGCCACGGGGGGAGAGAGATGCATGGAGAAGGCAAATGGTGGTTGTCTATGTTGCAAGAGTACGGGTACGGTACCGATATCGGGTACGAATACGAGATACGTCAAATTCTAAAAAATTAGGATATGAGTACGGCAATATATTAAATATATAATATATATATAAAATAAATTTTCATAAGATTTCTAATATTTTCGTATTGTTTAAGTTTTTAAAACAAATAATTAGTTATTCTCTTTACTATTATGTCTAAATCAAGAGTTATTAATAATTTTCTTTCTTCTTGTGACTTCTCATCTTTAACATCTATAAGTTTTATTGTTCACATTTGATAAAAAACGTAGTAAAATATATGTGTATTATGTTCTCTAGTATTAATGATTTCATGATCATCAATCATTAATTATTTTTTTTAGAATTTTATCTGACAAAATTTTGATATGGAGTACCCAGAAGCATAAGTACGAGTACCCACTAAAATATTCATTTTTTAAAAAATATTTTATTATTGACTCGTTATTATTATAAAAAATATATCTAAAATCAACTCTTCCATCTCAAATAAGATTAAGAAGTTGCTAAATTATCTACTTTCTTACTGGATATTGGGATATATAAATTATGTCTCCTTGTAGCATTTGCGCCTCTTATGTGGAATTAAAAAGCAGAGGCCCCAGTTAAGTAATTTACCAGAGATTAGAAATGTTACTTAATTAATGGAGTAAAAATTAAGTGAAGGGCCCTTGATTCTTCATTTGTCAAATCTCTCCTTTTCTAAATGATTCATATGCTGTTTTCAATATACTTTTTTTAATATTAAAAGAAATTAAAACTCGATATCTTACTCAATTGAAATTGGTCTTCCTTTCACTGCAAAAATGATGATGCAATAATATAAATAATTCCATCCTTTATTCCGTTTTTTTTATCCCTGGATCAGAGTAAAATTGCAGCCATGGAGGACTCGGTCCAATGAAGGCTACCTACACCTTTTCACAAGGTCGTGCTAGACGGACTGAGTCAGACATAACGGCGTCTCCTAACAGGTCTTTATTAATAAAATCGATTTAGATAATTAATCGAGGTGGACCACATTATTGGAGGTGGCCATATTATTCTTCCCTCTTTTTTTTTATTCCATGTGGAAAGTTAGCCAAATTTATTTTTAACTTACTTGGCGCATTTTATCCCATTCGATAATGAGTACCGTGCTCGACGAAGAAATGCCCTAATTGATCTTTGTATATGAGTTGTTCGCTATTATCATTTTGAATTAAATAATTATATTTGCTAGGAATTTTGCACGAAAAGATTTATGTATTAAAGAATGCACCAAGAATTTAAGGCAACAACATGATATTATAAGCAGAATAATTTTCTACCATGTCATTTAGAGATTTTATACATACATACATGATAAAACTTTTAGTTTTCTTACATTGATATCTGAAAAATAGAACACTTATCACAATCTATGAAATTAAATTAATTCTAAATTAGAAATAAAATACACCATAAAATCTTATTCCAAGGGTTTTCCTCCTCTTCTCCCCTTGACACATATTCCCGATAAGGAATCCCCTCCCTTAATCCTCCTCAACATCATTGTCCGGATAGCGAAAGCATCAGTGCAAGGGCGGGTGTCTTTAATTCTGAAGTGTTTGACTTCAATTGAAGTATAAATAAATTTTTCGTTGGGGTCAGGAGAAATTGAGCTAAACCTATTTATTTAGAAAATTGTGGTGACATTATATATATATATATATATATATATATATATATATATATATATATATATATTTATATATATTAGTGTGACACCACATAAAAGTGGGTGCACCGTGTGACCATAGATCTGTCATTCCATCGTTCATCGGTGGATGAACGATCCCTCATGTTTTCCTCCTCTGTAGTAGTCACGTGCAATGTCTTCCTCCGGCCCCGCACTTCCTCTGGCCATCCTCCTCCATCACGCACACATCTTCCTCTCCCTCCCGCCTCCACCCTTCCCGGATAGCGATTGGAGCAACGACGACACTAAGCGGCGAGGGGAGATTGGCGGAGATGATTGATGAAGCAGGATCAGTGAGAGGAGATTGGCGAGGGAGGGTCGACAACCTGCGAGAGCGGAGGGCGATTGCTTCACCAACGACTTGTGAGAATGGAGGGTGATGGCTTCGTCGATGACCTACGATTTGTGACCTTTCTGCTACCCCCTCGGCGACTTCTCGCCCCCTCGACGCCCTCACAGGTCGCATTATGCCTGCAACCACTGGAGCTCCATTCGCATCCCTCACTCTGTCGTCGTTGAAAATGAAAACCTCTCGGCTTTGATTGCTATTGATGAATGATCGAACGACTGGGTCGTACGATGCACCCACTTTTATGTGGTGTCACATTAATATTCCTCTCTCTCTCTCTCTCTCTCTCTCTCTCTCTCTCTCTCTCTCTCTCTCTCTCTCTCTCTCTCTCTCTCAATTGAAGTCAAACATGTTTGGCCAATTGATCTGGGCATTGGGATTGTGCATCAATGGTTGGGAATCGCGCATCTTACGCCTACTGCAAAGTCACGCGTTTTCCTCCTCCCTCACATGAACGCGCGACTAGCATGTCTTCCTCCTCCCTCACATGAATGTGTGGCCCGTGTACGTCTCCTCCCTCGGGTGTATGTCTTCTTCCTCCTCTCCCTCATATCGTGCACATCTTCCTTCTCATCTGGCGCACTGGTCATCGTCATTCCCACTGGATGTTGACAATCCTTCCACTCCCACACAGTGGTGAACTCTCGGCGTGGACGACCTTTGGATGTCGATGATCGGCGATGAGGTTGGAGGAGGAGGAACATCTTCTAGAGCTCTATCATCGCGTAGAGCTTTGTCGTCGAGCAGAGCTCCATCATCGCACGGGTGGAGGAGCTTCATTGTCGTGCAGAGCTCCAACGTACTAGTCCCCCTTTTTTGTACACGCTCAATCGTCGCGCAGGTCCCTCGTCGTGGTGAAAGGCTTCATCACACAATTTGGGAAAGTAATTGAGACCGCATTGTTAGCTAGGATGAAAGATCGTCGATGAAAATAGAAGGCGAGGACGAGTAGGAAGCGAGGGCGGCAGGAGGAGATGCAGAGGACATCGCTTGCCGTGGGCGAGGAGGGAGTAGTCGTCATCATCCATGCAAAGGAGATTGTCGTCGATGCTGCCGACCAGCTCATAGGCGATGATGCAAAGGACGAGGCGGCGAGGTAGAGGACGTCGCTTAACGCCAGTGAGGAGGGAGGCGGGTGCACGCGAAGGAAGGAAGAAGATGAGAGCGGGAAGGAGGAAGGTAGGTGCACACGAAGGCAAGGAGGAAGAACACATGAGGTGAGAAGGCGACTGATGCGTTGAATTTGTAACAAATAAATTTGTTAGCAAGTGCACTAGTCATATCAAGTAATAAAGTAAAGAGTAGAGTATCGAACCCAAGAGGAACTAGTTAAATCTAATCTATACTAAAAATTTAGTAAGAGAGAAAAGGGTGTTGTGATATGAAAATAAAAATTAAATGTGTAGGAAATTAAATAACAGAAACTAAAATAAATTGATGTTGAGCCTAAGGATTATGGATGATTAAAGATAATGATTAACCAGCATGAATAACTATGAAGATTGAATTATAACAATAATAAATGGACTCAGTTCTTGAGACGAATTAGTATTACCTAAAATAATGACCTTTACGCTGAGTAAGTGAAACTATCTTAACTCTCGTAGAACATAAGATCACAAATGCTCAATTAATCTTCAGTTAAACAAGATGTTAAGATGCATTAAGTTGTATATCCTAAACTAACAATCATTCATGCTAGGTATAAATTGATAGACCACACAAAACCTAGCGCAAACGATGAGTTATAAGATTTGTGTTATGATTGCTTCAACTTCAAGTTAAAAATCAATTCATTAAGAATTAACAAATCCTAAAACTAACCACTCGACACCTAGTATGTAGTCTTATCTCATACTATAATAATCTTAGTAAAAAGCATTAAGCATAGTAATCATAATAAAAAAAGTTGAACAACTATATTAATCCAAATCTAATAATTGAGTTCATAAAGTTTTCTTGTAAACAATACAAATCTCTATTACATAAAAGACAGAAATAATGAAATTTAAGTAAAGAGCATCCAAACAATGATTAGAAGATAGAATTCTTCGCCTTTGATGATCTCTGGATTGTTGTAGAGCACACATGCTGAGATGCTCTACAATTTCTCCCAAACAAACATCGAAAAACTCTAAAATTCGTCATGTGCAATGTAGCACGGCTCCCAGGTCTCAAGCACCTCAAGCACTCTAAACACACATTTTTCTGTCTCCTAGGATCTTTATTTATAGCTTCTAGGTGTCCCAAGGGTTTTAGTAAAGTTTTGGTTTGATTGTGAGTCTTTTATGTCAAAATAATAAAATTTCGAAATAGACTTTAATTGGACTTTAAAACCATGAAAACTTTTTCAAATCTGAGTAAATATGTTCCCTAATGACTGTTGAGACATAAGATAAAATTTTGAATTGATTTGCAATTGAAATCCCCAAGAAAAGAAAATTTCGAAATCAACCTTCATAACGCCCCATAAAAGCTCCGTAACGGCCTGTAACACTGATTTCACGACTCATACAGTGTTCAAATCAGAGTAAAAGTGTATTTTTAACAGTCCGTAATATTCTGCTCACAACGTAACTCGGGGCAAGTTTCTATGAGAAATTTAGCATTTTAACGGGTCATTACAGCCATCTCACGGCCCCCGTGACAGCGGTGTTACAGTCTCTGCCAACTCCACTATTTTTCACTTTTTAACTCCGTTTTAACTTCGATTTGAACGTTATTTTCTTCGATGGTTTCGTAATTCAATTTTCTTCATTTTTCTCTAATAAAACATAGAATTTAGGTAGATTTCTCTTTTTTATAAAATTAAAGCAAATAAAGCCATAAATTAATGCATGTTATATGAAAATGAATCGAAATGTGATTAAATGCATGGCTAATTATATGTTGTATTTTGCATGCATCTATTGGATGCAAATCATGCAGCTCAAATCTAGTGGTCATGCAGTGCTCCCCCAATGTGTGGTCGCACATTAACATACCTTATATATATATATGTATGTATGTATGTATATCTATGTACGTATATGTATATGTGTGTGTGGGTGTGTGTGCGTATAACACCCAAAATCCAATAAAAATTCAAGAATGCTAGTGAAGATGGTAAATTGGTAACAATGCAACAAATGTAAAGGATAATTGGAACAACCCCTCCAAAATGTGGTTGGTTCCAATGACATTCTCCTCTTTGACATGAATTGCTTGGTTTTATAAGGATACGGTTATAAGAGTTTTTTTTATTGTTTTGTTAAGAATATTTTTTTGAAAGTGTGAAGGATGAGAGGCGTCCCCATCCATGTTCATTTATTGATTAAGTCACATATTACAATAGAGATTACAATGATAGCATCAAAGTG
This sequence comes from Pontederia crassipes, assembly GCA_030549335.1. Classification (NCBI taxonomy): domain Eukaryota; kingdom Viridiplantae; phylum Streptophyta; class Magnoliopsida; order Commelinales; family Pontederiaceae; genus Pontederia; species Pontederia crassipes. Next base: position 38,908,168 of record CM060184.1, on the reverse strand, counting down.
ATGCTCACTCCATCAACAACATGTAAGCATACACCGCAATGTCATCCACGTAATAGTGTTCGCCCCAAAAGATACCATTATTGCATTGGCACCAGATGGCCCACATGAAAGCTAGCAGTTTGTCCCCCTTCAAGTTGAGAAAAATGTCAGAATTCATTGTTTGAATTCACATTCACCCAAGAGCATCTTGCCTGCTGCCATACCTATTGTGCTATGTTACATTCAAAAGATATATTGTCAATGACCTTCATTGGAGCACCACAAGAAATGCATAAAGAGTCAACTCCATTAGTCCATTGTGATTTGAGCCATTGTGTAGGTAGTTTTTGTCATCTCAAGAGCCACAAAAAGATTTTAATACTTTACGGGATCTTGAACTACCACAATAATCAACAATCCAAATATAACTCGGTGACCACTGTTGGTCTCAAGACCATATTCTAAGTATTTTGGTGATAGCAAACAAGGAAGATGATGTGCTAATTATGCTTCAAGTGTTAGTGTGAACAGGTTTAATATTTTTCGAAGAAAAAGAGTCGGAGTATTTCTCTGCAGTACAAACGGTCGACCGTCAGTATAATGATCGACCATTGTGAAATATAATGGACGACCGAAATTGAAGTTGGAACGACCGATAATTCCATAGAGGAACGATATCTAAAAATGGGCGACTAATTTATTATCAGTCGATCGTTATAATGGACGACCGAAATTACAGTTGGAACGATCGATAATCACAGAGAGGAACGACTCCTAAAAATGGGTGACCTATTTATTATCGATCGACTGTTATGGGATATAATAGATGATCAAAATTGTAGCTGGAACGATCGTAGATTACAAAAAGCATCAGACTTCTAAACCGGTCGACCGATTTCCTTCTGGGCGACCGTTATGGAAGCAAGAATTATTTAAATGGCTATAATTCTTCTACGGACTACGATCAACGGAAAATTGCACATAAAAGACAAAAATAATAGATATAATTTTTTATAAAATGGATGACCGATTATGTAATGGACGACTGTTGAATATTCGACAAAAGAGATAACGGCTAGTTACTATGCAAAACGGAAGATCGATATTAAAACGGGCGATTGTTTTAGAGCTGGCAGCACAACCTTTTTGAATTAATTTATAACGGCCATATTTTCAAGAGAAACCTATAAAAGGGATAAAAAAGATTGAAGAAAGATTATCCAAGCAAGACAAATCACTCTAGAGCTTCCTTCAAGTCCAAAATATTTTTCTTGAGCTAAAGTTTGCAAATCATCCCTTTCCTCTTCTAGTTTCTTAGTGAGAGCATTCTTTATAAGAAGAGAAAATTGGAGGAAATCCTTATGTTCTTGTTTGGATAATTTTGAGAGCTCCTTGTAAGAAGAGTGTGCCTTACCTCTTGAGTGAAGAAGAAGGTATTATGGTGTAGAAAGAGTTAGTCTCTCCCTACAAGAAAAGAGAAGGCTAGTGGATCTTCGACAGTCTCGAGATTGGAAAGTCGGAGCGGAGATGTAGGCCAAGGAATTGGGCCGAATCTCATCAACATATTGCATCTTGCTTCTCTTTTGCTCTTTTCTTGCTTTTCTTACTTACTTTACTTGCTTGTGATCGCATTTTCTAAAAATCGACTTTTACAGCTTTTTCGGTTTTAATTTTAATATACCAATTCACCATCTTTCTTAATGTTTTTTATCCTACAATTGATATCAGAGCCAAGTTGCTCTTGTTTTTAAAGATTTAAACATCTTTTGAGCTATGGCATCAAATGATTTTACTTTGGGTGAAGGTCAATCCACAAAACGTCCTCTACTTTTTAATGCTTCAAATTTTGCCTATTGAAAAATTAGAATGCAAGCTTGTGTATGCTCTATTGATATTGATATTTGTGATATTATTGAAAATGATTTTGATTTGCATGGAAAGTCACCTTTAGAATACACCGAAGGTGAAAGATTACTTGTGAAATTAGATTGAAAAGAAAAAAATCATCTTTTTTGTGCTTTAGATGAAACGGAATCTAATCGTATTTCTAATTGTCAAAGTGCTTATGAAATTTGGAGAAAACTTATCATTACACATGAATGTACCGATAAGGTTAAGGAGTCTAGACTTAATATTTTGAATCATCAATATGACTCTTTTAAGATGCATGAAAATGAGTCTATAAATAAAATGGTTGTGCGTTTTAATGATATTGTGAATGGCTTGGCCTCCTTGGGCGAGCCCTGAACTAACTCTCAAAAGGTGAAGAAATTTCTTAGGTCTCTTTCCTCCAAGTGGCATACCAAGAGAATCGTGATTGAAGAGAAGGACTTGAACAAGCTAGATTTTGATGATCTCATAGGATCCCTCTTAACTTATAAGATTGGAATCAAGGAAGATGAAGAAACAAATATTTCCAAAAGGAAGACTTTAGCTTTGAAAGCAAAAATGGAGGAAAGTGAAATAAGTGGAGAAGATGAAGATTTAGATGAAAAGAAGCTAGCTTTATATGCTAAAAAGCTTGACACATATTTTAGATTTGCCAAGCAAAAGAAAAAGGGTGGCTTCTCCAAAAGAAAATCATCAACAAGTAAAAATCAAGTGACTTGCATTGAATGCAAAAAGGTTGAACACTACAAGAATAAGTGCACAAATCTAGCTAAGAAAGAAAAGGAGGGAGAAAACTTGAAGAAAAAGAAAACTCTTCAACTACATGAAAAAGATAACTTCAATACCTCCTTAAGTGATGATGAAGAAACCTACATATATTTTGGCAAATAACTATGAAGTATTATCTAAATCATCCGAATCTAATGATAGTGAATCCTTTGATATGCATGATGAGTTTAGAATTCTTATAGATAAATATAGATGCTTTAAAAAGAAACATGATGATTTGAAAAATGAACATGATTCTAAAATTTGTGGAAATTGTAATTTAATAGATGATAAGAACTCTAGTTTAGAATTTATGATTGAAGTTTTGAAAATGGAAAATAATACCTTAAAATTATCTTGTGAAAAACAAACTTGTAGTGTTGAAATCTTGAAAAATGATAATATTGTTTTAAAAGGTAAACTTGAAAAATTTGCAAATGGTGAAAAAATGCTAGATGCAATGCTATCAACACAAAGAAGACTTTTTAATAAAAATGGACTTGGTTTTAGCTCATTTGATATTAAGAAGGATAAAATGATTCTATTTGTTAAAGCATCACAAAATTTTCATGCAAAATTACATATCACTTGTTTTCATTGTGGTCATGAAGGACATTACTCTTATGAATGTAAAGTTAAAATGTGATTAAATAGTGGTATGAAGAAGATTTGGGTCCCCAAAAAGATCATCACTAACCAAATTGGACCCAAGCAAGTTTGGGTATCAAAACAATGAGAATCTTAATGTCTTTTTTATAAGGATCTTCAAAGGATAATGAAGGCAAATGATATTTGGATTGTGGATGCTCAAAATATATGACCAGTGACCCATCAAACTTTATTACATTAGAAAAGAAAAATGGAAAAAAGTTACCTTTGGAGATAATAGCAAAGGAGGAGTAATTGGTATAAGTAATGTTGGTAAGAATGACAAAGTATATTTGGAAAATGTTTGGCTAGTTGAAAACTCAAAACATAACTTAATTAGCATAAGTCAATTGTATGATAAAGATTACTTAGTAAATTTTGAAAAGAATAAATGCTTGATTCTAGATGAAAACAAGGAAGTTCTACGTATGGCTTTTAGATATAATAATGTATATGTAACACCCTTGTACTTGCACATAGGATATTGTCCGCTTTGGACCTCCGTCCGCACGATTTTCCCAAAATGCGTCCTACCAAGTCAATGTCATGCTCCCATATATACCCAGCATCTCTCCCGTGACTTATGCATGTGAGACTAATCCAAGGCATGCCTCATGCACTCTTCCCCCCTTAGGGGACTCAACGCCCTCATTGAGTGATCACACCCCATCATGCACAGAGGCTCACGCGGAGTAACTCTGATACCATATGTAACATCATTGCACTTGCATAGGATAGTATCCGCTTTGGGCCTCTGCCCACACAGTTTTCTCAAAACACGTCCTACCAAGTCAAGGTCATGCTCCCATATATACTCAGCATCTCTCTCTCGTGACTTATGCATGTGGAACTAATCCAAGGCATGCCTCATGCACCTATTCTTCCCTCAAAAAAATTCGTCTCCGAAATTTAGATACATGTTCCGAAGAATAAGAATGAATACTTCCTTCCTTTTTGGTCATTCTCACTTCCAATTTTCTCTTCACTTGAATGATTTCTTTTTTCATATAACACAAATACTAAAGGAAATTTTCATTTCTGAAGTTTATTTTCCTTGACTCTTATAATTTATACTTTATTTTCTTCTCAAGACAAATTCTCTTGTACTCGAATAGATTGAGTTGCTATTTATGTGCAGAAGTCTGCTCTATAATTTATTGATGGTGCAATCTTTGATTCTACATGAGCAGAAGGTAATTGTATGTATTATTTTCTGTTGATGTTTTACTCCCTTTGGTTCTTTGTTGATGTTCTGCTCCCTTTGATTTTTGCTTTAACGCATAGCGCACATAAAAATATCAAATTTCAAAAGAGATAAGAAAAACTAATTATTGCATTAGCCTAGATGAGTTAGCTTTCATTGTACGTGGACATACTAACAATGTTTTGAAGAGCAATGGAGGACTAGATGAAAAGCAAGGAAGATCTCTATTTCACTTGATGCTATCATAATGACAAGCAGAATATCTTTTTTTTCAACAAGTATGTCGAAAAATCACCAAGGAGCTTCTAGATGTTTGTTTAGGTTGCTTTACAAAGATTTGACATTGATCATTCTTATGATTTACACTTTGATATTTATAGTTGGTGGACTTCTATTTGAAGACTGGCCAAAGGGTACATACAATGGTTTAACAATCTTACTTAGTATATTTCTGATCATCATAGTTACAACAACCAATGACTATAAACAGTCATTGCAGTTTAGAGACTTATATAAAGAAAAGAAAATGATATTGATCCAAATGACCAGAGATGGACACAGACAAAAATTTGTGTTCATGACTTGTTAATTGATGAGCTTGTCTGCAAAGGATTTGATCAATATCATCGAAGAAACATTGAAGATATCATGAATACACAATATCTCTAGTGGTAGAACTTAACAAATAAACAGTTGACCCAATACATTCTAGAATCTCATATGGTCCAATGTATCGTGGTTATAACTTTCCTTTATATTTTTCTTCCGTAGGAGATGTTGTCTTTGTGAATTTCATATTTTGATTATTTTTTTCTTGACATTCCACAATAATTCTACATTTATTATATTCTTTTGGCTATAACATTTTTCTAATGTGCGAATTTAAAATTCCATTAAAGAATTAATTCTTTCATCTAATCATGTTACCCATAGTTAATTTTATACAAAGTTCCCATAAAGGTAAGTACCAAGATCATGAGTGAAATACTAATTGTAAGGAAATCTTTAAATATTTGATAAGATTTATGCATAACAAGAATTATAGGTAGAATTTCAACAATTATAGAGTCTATCATGACAAGCAAGAGAAGATGATACATTGGATAAGGGAACGACAAAATAACCATCGATTATTACGTGTCTATAAGTCAAATACGATCACTATCATTCGTAAGAATGATTGTCAGAGTGCGAGCAACAATTAGTTTTGTGAATAAGACTTCCCTTTCTAATTGATTTACAATGGTAAAATGTCAATTCGAGTTCTCGATCGAGGATTAGAAAGGTGTCCCCCTCTAATCGCTCATTCGCTATGCATCCGACCAACATTTCATGATTGATGAACACCCAATTAAAGTTCTCGATAGATGACCAGAGGATGTATTACTCCAATAATCTTTCTAGAAGCTTTCTCACAACTCCTTTAAACTTTCAAAATTAATGGACGTACTAAAGTCCGAAATGGCAAATCATTTATCACTCATAAAGGAGTGACAATGATGATTTAATCAGACACCCTAGATGAGATGTGGTAGATAATGATGAGTAAAAATCAATTCCCAAATATGAAGAATCGCAATCGATAACAACTAATCAAGAATCGTCAATGATTCAGAACGTATAACGATGAATGTTGTTTGATAACTATGAGTTGAAAGTTGGCAATAATTCTGATATCAATAATAACAATTCAAGATTTCATAGTGATTTCAAAATCACTGATAATAATTCATATTATACGATGATAATGTAATGATTATCATATAATTTGAATCACATCAAATAGGCATCAATTTTCAACACTAAACTACTTTGATTATTGGTTCTCCAACCTTTATGCGTGATTTAATATTATTATCCATTTTTATAAAATGTTTATGATTTCTTATTAATATAGACATCTCATAATGTCTTCATAGGATTACAAGCATCTATTCTGTTACTGATTGTCCCTATAGAACCTTTAATATCTCGTATAATCTTGTTAAGATTTGATGTTATCAAACCCGAAGAACAAAACTCATGCTTACCATCTACACATCTAATACAAGTAATTTCTAATTTCATAATAAAGATCATTCATATATATTTTAAAAGTTTTCATAATCATATTCATATTTCACTTATGTTATTTATAGCACAATTTGCAAATTAATTTTGACTATTCAAAACAACATAACTATATTTTATTCTTTTTTTTTATCTTTCTATCAACATATTCTATTTGGATCAATCCCAATCTTGTAGAATTAAGCTTCAAAGTCAATTCACGCGTATGTTATTTACAAATTTAGAATATCCATAATCACTTGAAAGAGTCGAACAAATATAATGTTCAAATTAGAATATTAATGATATAATACATATCTATTATCTAATTCTCACACATATGGGTAATCCAATGTATGTTAAATACAATACTATGAATGGTGGCTTGTAAATATCCCCTCAACACACCTTCATAAAGTTCAAATGTATTTATTCCAAAACACAATGTCTTATTGCAAAACTTTTATAACAGAATATCTTAAGATGTGACTTTTCTTATCTTTTTCATTTTCTTTTTGATATAAGATGTAAACTAGTTGTTCTTTATGTAACAAGTTCTTGTTCAAATCAATAAGCTTGCAAACATAATCATATGTACATGATTAGTTCATATTTTCTTAGATTGGGTACAAGAGAACATATTATACTTCCTTTCTATATTAGGGAGAAAGGTTGCATGATAAATAATTGATCAAAGTCATTCAAATATATCAGATGATCATACATACCAAGGATATGATTTGTTTTTCTTAGAATTGACATGATCTAATATCATGAGGTCAATCCAAAACTCATGCATAATTTAGCTCTTAGTTTTATTTTCCCATAATAATTTTGTGAAATAGTGTTTAAATATCTCTCATGATGTGCACGACCTTCGGAATTGAGAGATCATAAGGTTGTGAGTGGTTTGATGGAAAAAAAAATCACAATGATCATATCGAGTTCCATGTATATAAAAGTTGAGATATACCATTTTTTTTAACTTTAGCTAATGGTATCCATCTCTTAAAGTTATTTTTGATAATCAAGTGGTACTTGTAGTTCATCAAGCAAGTAACTCATTCTTGATAAACTATTCTTCACAATTACTTAGTCTAGACGTCTATAATTGATGTTCAACTAAAGAACATATCTTTCTTCTTGAAGAATAAGTCTAAAATTCAAAGTTTTGATTTGAATACAAGCCTCATCAGAATGCTCCTGTAGTTCTTTTAATCTTATAGGTGTTATACAATAAGGAGTCTTAGAAATAGGAATAGTTCTATATACTAGATCTATAAAGAATTCCATCTATCTCCTCGATCATAATTTAGGAAGATCTTCTAGGAATCTTTTACAAATTCCTATATAATTGAAATATCTTTCAATCGTGACCCTTTTTCCTTTATCTCGATGACAAAAGTAAAGTAAACTTCTCATCCCTTTCTAATTAACTTATCTATCATTATTATATAAATAATGCAAGAGGAGAAAATTCTAACATTTATAAAAAAATGTAATTCTTAATATTCTTGATAACTCAAAGTAAACTTCTTCCTTAAAACAATGTGAAGTGGTATGTTGACAAACTAATCAATCACCTTTGGGTAAGACATTATAGTCTTAGATATTTAAAGAAATGAAATATGTCATCATTTCCCACTTAGTCCCTTTTGACTCCATATTCATTTATATCTTTTGCAAGTACTACTAGTTTGATCCGTAGCATTGCCATCATGAAACATTATTGATGGACACATTATGATCACATCATCACATATGGAGGATCATTGTTGGGATCAAATGCTACACCATGTACCGATGCATAATGCATGAGATGAAAATGCTCATAATAGGTCGACCGTCAGATGGAGCAAATTTACAAATGCCAATAATATCAAATTGACCCTCACCACATTATTTATGTGGTGATATCTTTACCCCTTCAAAATATAAAATAAAACCAATCAAAAGCATGCACTATCAATCTAATGCACATAATGTCACCTAACCTTAAACTTAATTCATACTGTCTACAAAATCTTATAATCTAAGCTCTGATATATGGTATCAGAGTCACTCCGCGTGAGCCTCTATGCATGGTGGGGTGCGATCACTCAACGAGGGCGTTAAGTCCCCTAAAGGGGAAGGGTGCATAAGGCATGCATTGGATTAGTCCCACATGTATAAGTCACAGAAGAGATGCTGGGTATATATGGGAGCATAGTCTTGACTTGGTAGGACGCGTTAAAAAAACCGTGAGCCCAGGGAAGGGACAGAGCGGACAATATCTTGTCATATATATAGAGGTGAGCCGCTGCGCTACTCTGATACTGAAGACGCGTTTTGATAAAACCGTGCAGGCTGAGTCCCAAAGTGGACAATATCCTACGCAAGTGCAAGAATATTACAGTATACAAGATTGATTTTGAAAATTTGAAAAGTGAAAAATGTCTTAGTGTTATGCATGATGATATAAATCTTTGGCCTAGAAGATTAGGACATATAAATTTTAAGTTGCTAAACAAACTTTCATGTCATGAATTAGTTAGAGGCTTACCCAAAATTATATTTGAGAAAAATAATGTTTGTGATTCATGTCTTAAAGGTAAACAAATCAAAAGCTCTTTCAAATTGAAAAATGTTATTAGCACACATAGGTCTTTAGAACTTTTACATCTTGACTTATTTGGACCTATTGATGTAGTATGTTTAGGAGGAAAGAAATATGTATTTGTGATTGTTGATGACTTCTCTCGTTATACTTGGACTATCTTTCTTATTAGTAAAGATGAAACTATAAGCATGTTTTCTAAATTTTCAAAAAGAATATAAAATGAACTTTAGTTAAGAATTGCAAAAATTAGAAGTGACCATCGAGGTGAATTTGAAAATTACAAATTTGAATTATTTTGTGAAGAAAATATGATTACACACAACTTTTCTACACCTAGGATAACCCAACAAAATGGAGTAGTAGAAATAAAAAATAGAATTATTCAAGAAATGTCTATAACAATACTAAATGAAAGTAATTTTCCTAAGTATTTTTGGACGGAAGCCGTAAACACATCATGCTATGTTTTAAATAGAATTTTACTTAGACCCCTTGAAACGAAAACATGTTTTGAAGTTCTATATGGAAAAAGGCTAAATATTTCTTATTTCAAAGTGTTTGGGTGTAAATGTTATATCTTGAATATTAAAAATAAATTAGGCAAATTTGATGCAAAATGTGATGATTGTGTGTTTCTTGGATACTCTAGTACAAGTAAAGCATATAGAATATATAACAAAAGGACATTAGTCGTTGAAGAATCTATTAATGTTAAATTTAATGAAACTAATTATTTTTTTATGAGCAAACAAGTGAATGATGATGAGGAAGAAATAGTTAAAGTGGAAAGACATCTTGAAGACATGCAAATCCAAAATGAATACTTGGAAGAAAAGAGAATGGATATCTCAAACGTGGAACAAAAAGAAAAATCACAAGTGGAAGATAATCAAATTATTTCAAGAAATTAGAAACATGCATCATCACATCCATTTGATCAAGTTATATGTAACATAAATGAATGTATAAAGACTAAAAACTTTATGAAAAACTTGTGTGCTTTTTTGGCATTCCTTGCACAATTTGAACCTAGTAATATTGATGAAGATTTGAATGATTCAAATTGGATAAATGTTATGCAAGAAGAATTAAATAATTTTAAAAGAAATCAAGTTTGGAATCTTGTAGAAAGGTCAAAAGATTATCCAATAATTGATACAAAATGGATTTTTAGAAACAAACTAGATGAAAATGACATCATAATAAGAAATAAGACAAGGCTTGTAGCAACAAAAGGTCACAAATAGAAGGAGTTGATTTTGAAGAAACTTTTGCTTTCGTTGCTTGACTTAAGGGTATTAGAATGCTTTTAGCTTTTGCTTATTTTAAAGGATTCAAATTTTTTCAAATGGATGTAAAATCGGCTTTTCTAAATGGTTTTATAAATGAGGAAGTTTATGTTGGACAACCTCAAGTTTTGAAAATTCAAATTTTTCTATTCATGTATTTAAATTTTCTAAAGCTCTTTATGAATTTAAACAAGCTCTTAGAGCTTGGTATGAAAAACTAAGTACTTTTTTATTGAACATGGTTTTCAAAAAGAGAAAGTTGATACTACATTATTTTTTAAGCATTTGAAAGATGATATTTTAATAGTTCATATTTATGTTGATGACATTGTTTATGGAGCTACTAATGAATGCTTGTGCAAGGAGTTTGAATCTCTTATGCAAAAAGAGTTTGAGACGAGTCTTGTAGGTGAGCTCACATTCTTCTTATGATTACAAGTCAAGCAAAACAAAGATGAAATATTTTTAAATCAAGAGAAGTATACAAGGGAGTTGCTAAAGAGATTTGGAATGGATGAATGCAAGCCAAGTTCAACTCCCATGAGCACTACAACTAAATTAGATAAAGATGAGAATGGCAAATCTATTGATCAAAAGAGGTATAGAGGTATGATTGGTAGTTTACTTTACTTGACGGCATCTAGGTCGGATATAATATTTAGTGTATGCTTGTGTGCAAGATTTCAATCCGCACCTAAAGAATCACACTTAGTTGTCGTTAAAAGAATATGACGTTATTTAAAGCATACTTGTGATTTATGCATTTGGTATGATAGGAACTCATCTTTTGATTTACATGCCTACACCGATGCGGATTTTGTCGGATGTAAAGTTGATAGGAAAAGTATTAGTGGAATGTGTTGCTTCCTTGATTTGCCTAGTAATTGCATGTATTATTATTGTTATTGAATCATGGTTAAAGTTGCCCATTTATTATTGGGTTAATTCCTTAAATCACCTCTGAACTATAGCGATTTTTCGCACTAATTATAATATATGAACTTACCGTAAGACGTCGCTAAATTATATTGTGACTTTTACTTTAGTCCATCCATCTGATTATGTTAACTTTTTATTTTTTATTTATGAAAAGACTAAATTGTCCTTCCATGATTTTTTTAAAATATTTAAAAAATATTGAAATAATAATCAATAATAAAAAAAGACTAAACACCCTCTTTCTTAAAAAAATATTTCTTAGCGAGGAACATGGGGATACAAAAAAGTAATAAGAGAAGCACACAGACCAATCAATCGTATTGGTCGTATTCTTGAATATATTGTAGTCGATAATTATTGTGCACAAATATTATGAGTAAAATAACAATTACTTGATTATGGTATAAGTTGTTCAAGTGTACCCATGAAGTGCGATAATACAAGTGCAATAGAAATGACTAAAAGCCCAATTCAACATTCTAGAACTACGCATATTGATTTGCACTATCAATTCATTAAAGAACATGTGACACTCAAGGACATTGCTATTGAACATGTGTCAATCGAAATTCAACTTGCGGATATTTTGACAAAACCCCTAAGTAAGGAGAGATTTTGTATGCTTATATGTGAACTTAGAATGTTAAGAATCTGATTGCCTCTCAATTCAACTCATGAGTGACTTGGTTATGCAAGTATCATTTGTGAATCGAATTGAATATAAAATTGGGTTGCACAATGCAAACATTCAAACCGGTCGACCATTATCATAACGGTCGATCGTTATAGGATATAATAGGACGATCGTTTAAGTTGCCATACGACTGATTTTCTTTACATAATATGCATTTTCAGAACGGTCGCCCGAACATATTTCGGACGATCGTTAGAAACAAAACGGATCAACTATAATGTCTAAGTGATAATGGTCGTCCGACATAATATCGGTCGACCATTTTCAACACGATATAAGAAAAACTTTTTCCCAAATTTCTTTCCCAAATCGAAATCGATCGACCCTTCTCCGTCGCCGCTATCGGAAAATCTATTTTCTTTCGGCGATTTCTCTCGACCGACACTTCCAACGATCATCCTTGATCTATCCGGCGATCCTCCTCAACTTCTCTGGCAATCCACATCAGAAATCGCTCGGTCGACAGTAGCGAAATCAACTTCAGCAAAGTCAATTTCAGCGACCATTATCGGTCGACAACTCTCTCTCCGGTGAAACTCCACGGCTAGCCGTCTTCATCGTTGTCGACTACCTCTGCTAGGGGGCTCATCATCATCTCCGTCGACTCCAGTCAATTCGTCCAGCGAGTTGCACCACACCGCCGCCGACGCTTCCCTCACCGAGTGTCAGACACGTCCGCAAGTTGTCAAGCGACTGTGAGCACCACTTCACCATCTCCGGAGAATTTGAGTTCGACGATCCCTCACAACCCCCAGCGACCTGACCTGTAAGACGAATTGTGTCGAATTGCGTAGAGTGATTCATCAATTGAATGCCTAACCTAACCTTTTTCATTGGCATGGATTCGAATTACAGGTGTGAAATGTGACTACATCATGTTGGTCTGTCTCTCAAATCTCTCGATCACAATCTAACCATCCTTGTTAGCAAACCTCTCAAATTGTGCATCGTGATATCCTTGTTGTATTCTGTAGTGTGAAATCGATTGATAGAACGATAACATTTTCTGTCCTAGAGAAAAACGGTCGATCATTTCTCACAGTGGTCGTTCGTTTCCTCTTTTCCGATTCTGTCTTAGTTGATTATCACTTTTATTCTTAAGATCTGATCTTGTAAACATGCCACCAAAGAAGAAGTGTGTCTTTGGTCCTCACAAGAGAAAGGAACCAGGGTCCTCTTCTCGTCCATCGTCGGACTCTCCGCCAATGCCTCCTAAAGAATTTGATTCTTCTTTATCTGCTAACGTGTCCATTGCATCCACCTTTGAAAATCTGTATTCTTCTAGAGAAGTAGCACATGGCATGAGACTAGATTGGACCTCCCTTAATATGAATTTGGTTCATGACTTGTTTGATGTCATAGGTTGGCTTCCCCTTCTTAAGGTTAAAGAACTCGTTTATCCTAGGGTGGTCCAACTTTTGTATGCAAATATGTCTTTCCCCAAATCTAAATCTTATGTGACATCTCACATCTTTGGGCGTACCATTAAGATTACTGATTCCTTAATTTGTGAGACCTTCGATGTCCCTGACCGAGGACTCACGAGCATTGTAACTCATAGGTGGCCTACTGATATTTCTATCATTGAAGCCCTTGAAGTTGTCTTTCGTGGTGAAGTAGATAACTTTCTCATGAAAGGCCTTCTCAAAAAGTTGACTCCACTTCTCGTTGCACATCATATAGTCAGTCACATCATCTTCCCTCGATATGGTCATTACACTGAGATGACCTTCTATGATTTACGTCTTCTCTATTGTCTTCTTCAAAATGATCTTCCTCCAGTTAACTTTGGAGCCTATATGATTTATCACTTCATCTCCATCAAAGAGAAGATAGACTCCAAACGCTCTCATAATATGATTCTTCACTTTGGTTCTTTTCTTATTAGAATCCTTCATCATAAAGGCATTAATATTTCTGAATATGAGCCATCACTTTCTGAGAGACCGACTGATATCATTGAGAAAGTCACATTGAAGCGGAAGGGCCTTGTTCTTGTTAATAATGAATGGATATTCTCCAAGAAAGACCAAAAGACTCGAGACTCGGACTCTGATGATGGGGCAAGTACTGAGACTCCTACGAGAGCTCCTGTGGAAGATATCGGACCTTCTTGGAAGCAATACATCTGTCCTCCACCTAAGCCGACGAGAGTTTGGGGCACATCCATAGTTCCTTCACATGATGACTGGGATGGGATGATCACGCGCATGGATGGGATGGTTACACGCATGGACGAGATTGATCGGCGCTTAGATGATATGACTACACACATGGAGCGCTTAGAGCTTGATCATCGTCGCACTCAGGACTGCTTATTTGCATATTTTAGATCTCAAGGTTTCGACACTTCTCCTTATGAACAGGTTGCGCCCTCTCCGCCCGACGATGCTCCGAACGTTTAGTCTTTGTTTATTTTCTTCATTTTGTTTGTTTCCTTTTTGATGATGTCAAAAGGGGGAGAAGATATGTATGTGACGGAGACTATGTATGTGATACGTTAGTTGTGAGACTATGTATGTGACACTATGTATTTTGATATGTCACTATGACTTTATGGGTTGTTTATGTGATGGTTATGTATGTCAATATGACTTTATGTGTGACTCAGTGTATGCTTATGTTAGTGCATGCTTATGTTATTGCACTTCTACTTGTATGTGATGGAAACTTGTGAATATGTGTTAGAAACTATGGTTATGATGTTAAATTTTATTTGTTATTAACCATGTTCTTAACAATGTATCATTATGATTACATCTTATAAAAAGAAGTTATGCTTTTATTAAGGGGGAGTAAATAATATCTTTTCATGTCACAAAATAAGCACAGATTAAGGGTAAGGAACTTACACTTTGCTATTTATTTACCTCCTCGTCACCTTGTTTGCCATCATAAAATAGGGGAAGATTGTTGGTCTCAAGACCATATTCTAAGCATTTTGATGATAGCAAACAAGGAAGATGATATGCTAATTACGCTTGTAGTGTTGGTGTGAACAGGTTTAATATTTTTCGAAGAAAAAGAGTCGGAGTATTTCTCTGCAGTAGAAACGATCGACCGTCAGTATAATGGTCGACCATTATGGAATATAATGGTCGACCGTTATGAAATATAATGGATGATCGAAATTGCAATTGGAATGGCCGATAATCACAGAGAGGAATGACTCCTAAAAATGGGCGACCAATTTATTATCAGTCGACCGTTATGGGATATAATGGATGACAGAAATTGCAGTTGGAACGACCGCAGATTACAAAAAGCTTCGGACTTTTAAACCGATCGATCAATTTCCTTCTGGGCGACCGTTATGGAAGCAAGAATTATTTAAACGGCTATAATTCTTCTACGGACTACGATCAATGAAAAATTGTACAAAAAAAGACAAAAACAATGGATATAATTTTTTATTAAATGGACGATCGATTCTATAATGGGTGACTGTTGAAGATTCGACAAAAGAGATGACGGCTAGTTACTGTGCAAAACGAGCGACCGATATTAAAACGGGTGACCGTTTCAGAGTTGACAGCGCAACCTTTTTGAATTAATTTACAACGGTCATATTTTTAAGAGAAGCCTATAAAAGGGATCCAAAAGATTGAAGAAATGTTATCCAAACAAGGAAAATCACTCTAGAACTTCCTTCAAGTTCAAAGCATTTTTTTTGAGCTAAAGTTTGCAAATCATCCATTCCCTCTTCTAGTTTCTTAGTGAGAGCATTTTTTGTAAGAAGAGAGAATTGGAGGGAATCATTGTGTTCTTGTTTAGATAATTTTGAGAGCTCCTTGTAAGAAGAGGTGTGCCTTACCTCTTGAGCGAAGAAGAAGGCATTGTGGTGTAGAAAGGGTTATTCTCTCCCTACAAGAAAAGAGAAGGCTAGTGGATCTCCGACGGTCTCGAGGTCGAAAAGTCAGAGCGAGGACGTAGGCCAATGAGTTGGGCCGAACCTCGTCAACATATTGTATCTTGCTTCTCTTTTGCAGTCTTGCTCTTCTTTTGCTCTTCTTACTTATATTTTACTTGCTTGTGATCACATTTTCTAAAAATTGACTTTTACAGCTTTTCAATTTTAATTTTAATACACCAATTCACCCCCCCCCCCCCAACCAATGCTTTCGATTCTACATCCACATGATGGTTGCTACTATCTAACAGCTTATATGACTTAGAATTGAGAATCGACCTCCTTTCCAAGTCCATGCATCCTACATTGATTTATCCAACTAAAAGCCATCAAGATGTTCCAAGAGCGAGGGGACATAGGTATTGAAGTCCAAACACCCATCGTTAAAAAGGACCTTGACTAATAATCAACAACTACCCCATGTTGGTCCGTTGCTAGCGCATGAAGTCATGGAAAGGTGCTCGATGAGGCCTCAAAGGACACCCATGAGTCCTCCCAAAAGTAAAAAACCTAGCTTGCTATGAAGCCTCATAGATTGAGCATAACTGAGATGATGCTTTTCCAAAATGAGGAAGATCGACGAATAGCCATTTTCATCTTTCCCATGAAAGATTGCGACAGTAGCAAGCAGTGATCATTGAAGATTGAATGTCTTCTTGATGAGGGGTGAGTGTATCTTGCTTTGGATTCGGAGAAAAATCAAAGAAGAGATCCATGTCACATGCAGAGTAAGAGCATTTTACAAGGGCATCAACTGCTAGAAGGAATAACATTGCGACCAATGGACACCCTTGACGAACAACACTTTGGGGTCGGACTTGTCCCCCCCCCCCCCCCCACCCCCCCCCCCCCCCCCCCCCCACCCCCACCCCCCCACCAGGATCGCCATTAACCAACATCAAGAAAGAGGCAGTGCAGATGCACCGCTTCATCCAAGATATCCATAGTGAAGTGAAACCACGTCGTCAAAGGGAACTCCATAAAAATGACCAATCCAAAGAATCATAAGCCTTAGAGAAGTCAACTTTCGAAAGAAAGCACAACTATTCGAGTGAGTCCATGAGGAGCTTATTTCAATAGTTATCATGAAGTTTCCTATGATGGATAAACCTGAGATGAATATTGATTGTACCTTATGTACAAGAGGATCCAAGGTCACACGCAAGCGATTCGCTAGCATTCGGGTCACTACTTGATATATCATAGTTGATAGTGTGATGAGTATGAAATCTTCTACCTCTTTACTACAGGTTTTTCCCGGATAAGGAACAAGAATAATTGGTTCAACCGCTCAAACCCAAAGTTGGAGCTAGCAAATTCATGCATCATAGACATATGTCTGGATCCACCATTGACCAAAATTTCCAAAGGAAGAAAAAAGGAAATTCATTTGGGCCTTGTGAACCATCATTGTTGAGGTGCTAAAAGGCTTGGATGGTTATCCCTTCGGTAAATGGGTGCACTAGAGAGGAAGTCTTGTCAGTTGTTAGTTGTGGTAGTCATCTTCCATCCCATATTCAATCCCTGGGTGGTTCCTATTGTGTAGATCTCCGAAAGTGATCTGCAAGAGTAGTTCCCACGTGGTCCTTTCCTGAAACTTCATTGTCGTCAATCTGAATTCGATCACTGTCAAATATATGAAAGAACTAAGTGTTTGAGTCGCCCTCTAGAAGTCAGGTTTGTCAAGATCATTGTCTCCATTGTATTTTAGTTTTTTTATTGTCCACTGCCACCACATGCAAGAATGTTTTTCGTGTGTCCGCCTCTTGAGAAGTTAGTTCTCCACCTCATTCTAATAAGTCCAGTTCTATTATACTAGCTAGTGTTGTAGTATGCTTGTGTTCCCTATTCTTTCTTGTGTTCCCTATTCGCTTTCACCTATTTTTATATTGTTGAAGTTGTCGTCGGAGATGTGCAAGTTTCTCATATAATTTTTTAGTCACTGAACTGCTTGTCGAAGTCCTTTGCCATTTTTCAGTCACCCAAACTCTAAAATCTTCTTGAAACAGCCATGCCTTTTCAAATTTTAAGTAACAGCCAAAACTCTAGCCATCATTTGACTGTCACATCAGTAGCGTGTGGTATGAAATTAAATGATCTTTCCAATCCTTTAGCACTTGCTAGCGGAAAAAGATCCAATAATTCCATTAATCTACTAACGCGATCGAGTTTCGACCTGACATAGAAGTTATTTAGATAACAACCAGTGATCTACTGCCATCTTAGTGTATCATACTATGCAAGTTTAGTTTCCAGTAGCATAGCGATGTCTACTCGCCATTCGGGGAGATGTTGCCTCGCACATTACAATTATCTCCTTCGTGTTATGGTAGGTATCTCTAACTTCCTTATTAGCCTCCATTTCAAAATAGTGTCCATTCTTCCAACTACTGCTTTGCGCACTAGGTGGATGAGCCAAATGAAATGTTTAGGAATTACCTTGTTTGCTTCTTTGATGGGTGTGATTGTAATCGTGAGGAATATGGATTGATGATTTGGTGAATTTGTCTAAACATTCTTCTTCGGCGTCGGCCATCTATTTTCGACCATCACATCTCTGAGTTCTTTTGTTTAGATCTTATTTCTGGAGGATAATAATATAGTTGAAGCCACTATTCACCAGTGTTACATGCGCTGATATTAATTTTTTAGGATAAATATTGATCACAACATTAATTAAACTAAGATCTCCATCATCAAATGAAGGGAACATGACTTCCTCAAATGGCGATAGGATTGCTCATATCATTTTCGTGCACCACAAGTGTAGCAAAATGCCTTGGAAAAGAGATATTGGTGGATTTGGATGTGGCATCATGGCTGCCATTTGCCGCTATGGACCCATGTAAAAGCAATGCAACTGGCATTCGGAAAGCGGGCATGATTATTGAGTTTTTCCTCTAGCTTTGTGATTGATGAGCTCCAAAGAAGAATAGAGGATTGGGAAAGATGGACCAGATGAAAGAATTGTTCACAAGTATAAGGTGTCGTACAAGAGCTCCAGCAATGGCATGGTTCCTTCTATTAATCTCCCCACCATGCAGTTCTGTAGCATCCCGAGGTTATGGGGGGTCATGGAACTCAAGAACAAGTTGTTATTTGGCATGAGCTCCGAGTTTGCTTGTTTTTCACTGATTCCAACTTGCAATCCCTCTTTTCATGTGTCCTACGAATAGTGGGGCAGTATGCTTGTACATGTCCTATGACCGCACACTCCAAACAACTTATCGGGTGGTCGTTGTAATATCACTGTATGTGTTCCGAACTTTGACATATGATATTTTTCTCTTCGTCTCTCGATGTCGCTTGAGTGTCCACGTTTGGTGCATCGACATTCTACATGCACCCATTCTTGAGGGTCTTCATCTCCGTTGGTTGACTGTAGTTGGGGCCAAGAGGAGGGTATCTCCTTTCGACGATGGTTGATGGTGCTAACGAAAGGGGGTATCTTGGCGATGTGTCACTCAATCTTTTTCTACAAACCATAACTTTGAAAATTAAAATATTCATATGGTTGATTTTGGATCGTAAGTAGGGGTCAAGAGGATTTAGATTGATTTGTGAAATTTTGAGTCCATAAAATTAATTTGTCTAACTCACTGAAGAGTTCTTCTTTTTCTTCCAATTTTGTCCTTATGTTTAATCTCTTATTGATATGATTAGTTATTAGTCGATGAGTACCATTATTTTTTTCCTCGATGGTGTTGATGTTTTCTTAATCAATGGTGGTGTGTGTAATGATTGATGCTTGTGTTTTTCATAAAATACAATATTTAAATGTTCTTTCCTTTCTAGTTTCTCTTTTTGCATTAACCATTGGAATAATAATGTTTAGACTTGAGGAGACTCTAAGGCCCTATTTGGACGAGCACTTTTACTCAAAACTTGGGAAAATTCTGTCACACAGGTGCCCAAAATTTGGTAGGACCATGAGAACAAAAGTTCTCATCAAGGTGCTCACATGACTAAAGTTCTCATTATTTAGTTTTTGTTATTAGCAAGGACTAATTTGTTCTTGCAGAGAAGCAAGGACTCGTTCTTTTTTTCACATAGATCTAAAAGTAGGTGACCTATATATCTCAATTATAATATTAATATAAGTATATTTATTTTACTTATTATACATTATAATCAAGATTTTAATAATAAATAATCAAATTTCTTTTTAATTTTTTTATTTCATCATGTTGTAATAAAAAATTATAATAATTTTATCCTAACCAATACTTGTTATTATGGATTAGATTTTATAAATAAAATTTAATTATTTTTTCATTAGTTCCATTTTTAAAATTATTATTAAACTATGTCACACGTATATTTGAAAATATACTTATTTATAATATATTATTAGAAAACTATTAGAAATAAATTTATTTAGTTCTAATAATTAAAATACTATATTAATTAGTTATAATATTTTTTTTAGTTTGTAGTACAATAAAAGTATAAAAGATTCGTATTAATTAACTAAATTAATCTAAACATTATAATTGTACTTATTATTTTATAATATTCACTAAATAAAATTAATGTAAAATCTTATGTATAATATTATATTTTTTGTAAAAAATCTATTAGTTAAAATTTCATTTGTTTTTAGGAAAATTATAAATAATCTAATTTATGTTATATTTGTATTTTAAGATATTATTTATATAAATTATAATATTAATAACATATAAAATTTTAATCAAAATTAATATTAATATATTATGACACAACTTATTTTTTAATAAATTCTAAATTAATAATATGTATAATATTTTTTATCTGCCATTAATTATTATTTTAAATAAATATATAATATATTTATTTACTATAATTTTATACCTCATAAAATAATAAATTATATTCTTAATTCTTACTTTTTATCCAAACAAATTCTAAGTATAAGATACTTGACTTCCACAATTTTATATCATAATTTATTTAATAAAATTTGGATCGTTAAAATAGTTGAATCATCTTAGCAAATTCGCTTCACAAATGTCTAATCGTTCGTTAGGCGAGAATATATTTTGAAGATGTTATAATTAAAAAATAAAATAGATAATTTATGAATGCATAACAAATTACTTGGATAATGTTATAGAAAAATTTATTCTCCATGTCCATGTCCTTTTAACCAATCATATGACTCTAGATATAAAATTTAGAGCGTATGGGACTACCGCGCTGACACAACGGAGAACCGAGCCATGATACTATCATACACATACCTAACTTTTTTCTAACAAAATTTAATAATAATAATAATAATATTATTATTATTATTATTATTATTATTATTATTATTATTATTATTATTATTATTATTATTATTATTATTATTATTATTATTATTATTATTATTATTATTAGCTTAATGTTCACATAAATTAGTATTATATACTTTGTAAGGATGCTAAGGACTTCTCCATCGGCATACTTAAACTGAAAGATATTTAGTCACTCTAATGAACCATTGATAAGAAAATTTCACAACCAAGAAATTTTTAGCATTGAGAGATATTTAGTCACTCTAATGAACCATTGATAAGAAAATTTCACAATCAAGAAATTTTTAGCATTCTTACAAATTATTATTATTATTATTATTATTATTATTATTATTATTATTATTATTATTATTATTATAATAGTCGTGCTTAACTATTCATTTACAGTTAAAAAATTATGCTATTAATAATTCCAAAATTATCCCTATATTTTAATTTTTTTCCCTAATTATTAAAGTGGAAATGATCATTTCAAACTATTAATACATATAAAAATTTATATAATTTATAAAATAAATAAATTTTTTTTTATTTGGCCATGAATGGTCTTAATATTTTTTATATTAATAATATATTAGGGGTGTCAATATGGATATGATCTGACTTCGAACTTAACCAATTTTGATCCAATCGGGTTGAGTGACATTTGGACAGGAAACCCAATCCAATCTAATTCAATTCAGGTCAGGTTAGATGGTCAAATTACTTAATCACTTTTGTTTTTATTTTCTTATTTTTATTTTAAACATTTTTAATATAAAAAATGTTAATATTTTATTTAAATCATAAAAATGGAAACTTAGTTGTTTGATATTATTCCTATATTTTAATAGCTTTATTTTTTATTTTTTATAAAAATTTTAATAACATAAAAATTTTAAACTAAATAAATAATTAATCAATTTAAATAAAAAATAGAAAAATAGTCTGATTATTTGATCGACTCGAGCTGAAATTTTTCAATCTCTTACGTGACTCAACATAGTTCAAATCAAATCGTATCGATGGTTTCGTCGGTCGACCCGACTCAACAGCCAACAGCCCTATAATATATTATCATTAGTCGAGTTTGGTGGTAAATTGTCGCCTCGTTGGCACAAAACAAAGCCCTCCTCCTGCCCTGACCTGTGAGGGGCCTCACTTGTTGCCAACCAACCCAACGCCAGCTTCCGTGCTCTGTCCAATGCCCCTTAAAGTTTGTGCACCATCCTTTATTTTCTTTGATATTTTCGCACCACACTTTTTTTTTTTGAAGTGGTGGATGTGGCCTGTGGCTGTGCTGTCTGTCACCCAACATATCACCAACACCGCAACCACAGCAAGATAGAACAAATATAATATATATGACTTGTTTTATCCCAATATTCCATCTTTATTTATGGCATGATATTTCCCGTGATACCAATGGCTAAAGATTGAACTTTTGATGTAGATTGATAATTGATTCTAGTAAAATCATATTAATAGTGCTTCCAAGTGACGAGATTAAACTCCAAAAATACGACAATAAAAGTTAAAGCATCACTATTATCACTCCAAAACACATCACTGAGTACTAAAAATATTAGACACTTTTATTCTTACGAAATAAAATAGAATGTTAATATTTTTTTTTAAAATGACAATAATGATACTCTAAAAATTATTTTCGTTTGTTATATATAGTCACTTGGACACTTTTGCAACTTAATTTTAACTCCCAATTAGGTGACCAGCTTTATGCTTTTTGAAATTGTTCAAATAATATAATAAGATATGGAATCTTGTTCCCTCTCTTTTGTTTCAATTAATTTCGAACAAAATTACTTAATTCTTCTTACCAACAAAAGTCTTGATTAATTAAGGATGATTCACTTGTATAATTAAATATTTCCTTCTCCTTTCAGGCCTGATTTGAAATTGGAAAAAAAGTAAGATGTTAAAAAATAAAGTGTTATGAAAGACAACTTTATCTTCATTTTCTTGTTATAAATACAATCAACAAAACTATTATTCTTCTTTCCCTTTCCCTAAACTAACTTTTTTATTTTACCCTCACTCTAAGAAATCCTCTAGTGTTGTGATATTTGTTTCTGTGCTAACCCCTTTTGCATTGAGAGAAGTTATAATGGACACATAAAATCTTAAATACTTTTTAACATCAAGAATTTGGAAGTCTGTTTACTTAATTAATTGTCAGCCTTTATTCTATCTGGGTCCGACCACAATGTCATTTATTCCATTTAAGCAATCATTTAGGTCAACTTCAGAATGAACCTTTTTTCTTTCTCTTTATATAAAATATACCTTTTCCATACCTTTTTCCCCTTTTGAATGGTGATAAAGGATCCCTGATCCACCTCATCAGAGCTGTCCGAGTAAAGTGGTACGCCATCTGTTGGAAGTTGGAACCTTGTGAATTCTGATCAACTCATTAGATTATGGAGTTTATTTTAAGTTAAAGACACCCAACCAAGGGAGAAAAGGCAACAAATTGTTTGTGAAGGGTCCTCACCTGTTACATCTCTTTATATATATACAATTCATCACCAGAAATACTGCATCTGCACATCCCAGATCCTACAAAGAGTGTTTTACCTTCTGGCTCTCTCTCTCTTTTCTTTCCTATTTTTTATCATTCTTTTTTCTGTAAGGGTACATTATTAAATTATTTTTTATAGACTTCACAACATAGAACTTGATATACTCCTGTTCAAATCGACAGGCATTAACATTTTGTACTGCTGCAAGGCCGCAACTGTCAACAGCCACTTGGATACAATCAGCTTTGGCTCTGAAGGGAGCATCTTCCCTGTGTGCCACCAAACACGACTTATACTCTACTCTATTGGTATTGTTCAAGTGGTCTATATGTCAGCTCGGAAAACCAGCCAAAAAAGCTAAAGTGAAAAAGAAAAACATTCCTTATGAATCCACCTGAAATGAAGTTAAATTTTAAGTTCATATTTCCAAGTTTCTCGATCAGAACAATATTATATTTAGTGCCACTTAAATGTATGTCCTGAAGTTGCTTTAGAAAACATTTGAATCAAACACATTTTTTTTCCAGCAATTCTTCAACTACATACATAAATTAATGCTTTGATAGCACCAGCTGAATGTAAAACCCATGCAGTCACTAAAGCAAGAAATAAAATTGCTTGGCTTGGTAACATCAACAGTTTTGCAGGTAATATTTGTGATCTGCAAGATTAAGGATTTGCCTCCAAGACTTGCATAGCTTAGTCCTGCGGAAAGAGAAAAAAAAATCAACATAGGTGATTGAAGAAGACATGAACTTGACAAAACAGAAGCACCTCAAATAATGAATCAAAGATGCAATCATATGTCCAATGAAGAGTCACAAATCTGATGCAAGTAAAACTCAATATAATACAATCTACAATGCAGTATGTGCAAAACATGTTTTCCTCAAGTTATTGTTCCTATTATTTGGTCTAAGAATTCATAAAGCTGCGCTATAGCACATATGTTGAATATGCCTGCAGTTTTCTTATTTACGGCTTTTACCTGAATAAGTATGCAAAAAATCATGTAAACAATATATAATATATTTATAACCAAAATTGACGATGGATGTTTACCCTGAATCTTTTGCGGGGTGCGCTATCAGAGTTTAAAGATGTAATTCTTGGCTCATATCTACCAGTCTCATTTTGCATCTTTCTTGCTAATGAATATCCAGATATGCCCTTTTCTTCCCCATGAGCTCTGACAGGCTTCTGCTGCATACTCCGGGAATAATCATATTTGTCCCATGTTACTTGGTAATCCACTTTGAGCCGAGAACCTTGCTGCAAAATATGATAAACAATGAGAAAGAGTAATATCAGAGATATCATATCTGAAGATAGTGACATCTAACCAAAATAAAAATCAGTGACAAAGAAGCTACGTTTACTAAAAATGAGAGAATTCACAATTCCTATAAAGTGAATGCTGCCCTGAAGTGTTGCTTTCATTCAACCAAAATGTACATCCTAAGCAAAGAATTTGGCTCCAGCTGAGAAAAAGAAAATGCCTTAACCATATCATCCATAGGATATGATATTACAAAAGTGACTGCTTCTTTGCATATTTTTAAAGAGTCTAGGTTGAGGAACTTTAAGCACAAAATAGAAATTCATCACTCAACATCTATGGTAGATAAGTGAAATCTCCAAAGAAAAGAGAATCATTAGAAACATTTGAGAATTCAAATTCGTACTTATATTGGCATTGTATTAAATAAAAAGGTTATTCTACCTGAACTCCACTTTCTATTCTTAGAATAACATTTTCCTCGCACATTAAAGTGTCTTTTTTTCCTGCATGTATGCTAACTGGATTTACTGCACTACTGAACTCATATATGGCAGTGTTTCAGTCTTGGCAGTGTTGCATTCCTGATTTTTGCTTCATAATGTCAAAGTATCTGGGGTTTTTTGGGCATCTCCAAAAGGCAATAAACACTAATAAACATGGAGTCGGAAAATAAAGAACTTCCCACAGTAAATTCTACCTTTTGCATGGAGCGCCCACATAATGCTTTCATTGCATTAGAGAAGTCATCATAAGTCTCGAATTGAACACGGACTTTGCAATTAAGTCCAGACATAGCTTGTCCTTTCAATTCTGCTTGTGTATCTAGATCATCGTCATCAGCAACATCAATATTCCTAGTTGATACAAGTTGAGAATGTCAAAGGATAGTGCATAGATAGCAGTCACCGCATACAGAATTACAAAAAAAAAAAGAACTAGAATGGCAAGGACTTCAGGAAAGAAAATTAAATTGAGGCTAAAGTGATAAAACTGTGGAACAACAGTTCCTAATCTTCTGGAAGACTCGATCCAAGAAATCCATCAATATATATCTGTGTGGGCCCTTGAAACTATAAAATATTCTCAACGTCAATGAAAGGTACTTGCTTTAAGAAGCTAAATTACATCACTTGATCTGTTCATGAAGTCCATTCAAAATGTAATAGTGACAACACATATTGGCCTTTTTTAAGGCAAATAGGAATCATTGAATCTTTACAAGAGAAATATGTCCAATTAACTTATTGGCCTTGGCTAACAGCTAACCACCAATTAACTTAATAATTTACTCGTGGTTCAATATTTATGTCAGAACACAGTTCTCAACTAGTCTGGTTTACTTTTTATCTTGAAGATTTGATTTTCTTTTGAGAGAGAAGAAAAGATGGCTACCAAATTATGGGGGCCATCCCCATTGTATTATAACTATAACGTGATGAATGTACAACTATGTAAAGTTGTTGGAAAAAGAAAAAGAAAAAGAAAAACAGGTAAAAATGGCATGGCGCACCCTCAGATGTAGTGCCAGTATTTATGTTACCCAAAACCCCACTCCTAAGGCAGAAAGGAAATATGCTCTATTATATTTTATCTTGAAATTTTGATATGCTTTTTTTGAGGGGAAATTTTGATATGCTTATATGTTTTCTTCAATTTTGTTTGTTATAAAATTGTTATACATAGGAAGTTCGGAACAGCCTTTGCTCCGGGTATGACTGAATTGTTATGTTGTATGTGTATCTAGTATAACCACGTCAAAATGGAACCTAGGTCCATACAAAAAGTCAAATCTTAGTTCCTTTTACGCCTTAAAAACTAAAGTTAAAGGATGTTCTACAAACACCTTGACAGTATAGGAGAATAGAGCAATGTCAGTTTCATTTATGTGAAAAAAAACTACATGAACATACAGAGAGTGAACTCATGCAATTCACATTTGTAAAATGATTAATACATAGCATTAATTATAGAACCTGATGCTTAAATTTTCCGAATTACTTGTCAACTCAATGTGAAACAGAAGTTACAAAACAAATTACTTGATTTTTCCAAGCACTGAGAATATATCATGTGTGACCAGCAAGGATGCTTTGGTAGACACCTGAGGCTCTGCCAGCCACCGCGAAGGAACACCCCGAACAACAACAGTGTCTGGCCGCCTAGCATAAGTGCTTCTTCCTGCAGAAACCAAACAGGAATGCAAGCATTCCCTTCCGGATATCTGTGTCAACTCAAAAGGAAGTATTGAGCAAAGCGTATATGCTTACTGCCATCCAGCAACTGTGACGCATAGAAATCCTCCCACGACTTCTTAACCTCATCGAAGTCGTCGCCGGCAGGGAGATTGGCCGTCATCTTGAACTTGACGCCCTCCAGATTTAGCTCGATCCCGTCGACCCGATCCAAGACGAATCGTCTCCATTTCAAAAACTTATCTTTTAGGATTCCTTCGTCCTCGGTTTCCTCCTTCTCACCTTGGATATTGAGGAACGATAGATCATTTAAGTAGAGCGTGCCGGAGGCGACGGGCTCGTCGCGCTTGCGCTTTTGGAGGTCTGGCCGGCGGCGAACGATGAGGTCATCGTCGTCCGCGACAGAACGGGAGAGAGGATCCGGGGAGGACCGGAGGAAGTCGAGGAGCGCGCGCTTGAGACTCCACTCGTCGACGGGCTTGACTGCGAGGTCGGAGCGGAAGAAGGTGAGCAGGAGCTTAAGGCGAGGGGAGAGCAAGAGGCCCTTGCCGAGGTCTACCGTCTCTGCCGGCGAAAGAGCGCGCGAACGCGAAGAGGCAGCGGAGCTCATGGCGGCGGTCGAAAGGCGTCAGGTGTTCGGGAGATCGCTTCAGCCGCTGCCGCTGCTACTGCCGCCGCCCCCGAGGGCGCCCGAGTTTAGTTGGGTTCCAAGACCGGCGGACCAAATCTTTCTCTGTCACAAGAACGAATCCTGGTCGTCTATTTGATGGTCAACATAATCATCGACCGTTGCATTTCCGGCATATTAGAAATTGTGCACGCCCTCTATTTCCAATGCGCAAAATACCAAAGTTCATATGAACGGTGAAGATGTGATGCCATCTTGTTTTGCGATCATCTGACGGCTTTGCTCGTTAACTTTGGTGCAAAGATCATTGTATACGATCTCTCTCTCTCCCCACCGTCTCCCACGCCAGGTACAAAAGGCCACCGTTCCGTCCACCACGTCGTTCGACGCGCACGCGGAAACTTAACGGCGAGGAGAGCAAAAGGAGAGCTGAGTGGAGGGACGGCACGGCACGGCGGCGATGGGGCTGTTCTCATGCTTCGGCCCTTCCAAGGCGGAGAGGCGCGAGGCCGAGCGCATCGAGTCTCAAGACGCCCGCGCCAGGGCAGCGGAGGCCGCCCAAAAGGGGCATTTTTTTGTTCCTACTTTGTTTCTTCTGATTCCAGCTTCCGTCCTTTTGTTCAATTGTGTTATTTCGAAATGACGACCGCTCTTTGCGCTGCTTGTTTATATATTTTATGTTGTGCCCGGTGAAAGGTGATCCCATGGGTGTAACTTTGCAGGCAGGAGCAGTTCGATAAGTCGGCTGCGGGCAGAGCGGCGCGAGCGCAGATGGCTGCCGCGGCTAAGCAGTCTGCAGCTTCTTCCGACAGAGGGGAGCCGATTCTCAAGGTGAGTTTGCATTTCCGCGGACGTTATTTCTCATCAATGTGCATAGAGAAAGAAAAGGAAAAGGAATCGTTCGTGGAAGATAAATTCTTTCTTGACATTCGTGCAGTGGCAAATGGGTTAACAGGCTTAAATATGAGGAATGGAATAAATTTGTGAATACGTAAGGCAACCAGGTTTTTTCCAATCACTTCTTCTACTCGATTGTTTTCAATCTTTTGGCATACTACTTTGTTTGTTTTATATCTATTTGATCGCCATGTTATGAACTTGTTAAAAATTAGTTTTCCATGAACTTGTTTGAAAAGTCATTTTCGATTGATGCCGCCCAATTTGGAGGGTTTGATAAAGCTAATTCTAGGGAGATTTCTGTACTTTTATCCTATCATCTAAAAAGGTTTGGCAAAGCTAATTCCAGGCAATTCCTGACTACTTTTATCCTGTCATCTAATTTGAGTAGTCTCTTATTAATGTTGTATTCATGAGTTGTCTGACCATAATTCAGAAATCTACTCACCTATGGCTCATAGTGTGGCTTGGTAGAATAATCTCTTTGTTTCATTTCTGCAAATTCAATTTGTTTTAGATGAGTAGATTAATGTCTTCGTGATCATTTTCACTTAGAGTATTCAGGAAGTTGATGTCTTCCTAATATTTTGTCCCTTTAGTTCCTTTTTCTTCATTGTATTTCCTGTTTTCTGATGTTATTGCTTCTTTCTCTTTAAGAATTTGTTGCCATTTCCTTCTCATAGTACAAAAGCCTACAGCCTTTTTTTTTAATTTAAGAACCTGTGAACTCTTAAGTCTGATACATACTTTTCTTTAACTACAACTGTTCTAAGTACCTTGGGTTGACATAGTAATTTTAAAGGTACCGACGGTTTGCAATTGCTTTCCTAAATGCGGAAACTGTAAGTGGTGAAGTTTAGCAATTAGATATGAAGTCCATTGAGGAATCTCATGTCAAATTGTACAATAGAAGATACGTAGCGAAGAAAGCATTTCCCAGATTGAGTAGATTCATCAAGGAGATGTTGTCTCACTTTCTCAAGATGTCTATAACTTGAAAGTAAAGTTAATTGACTCTAAATGGTACTTCTCAAAGAAAAAGACTCTTTATGCTAATCTTGGTTTGTGAAAGCCAGAAATTCCATATATTTACCATCCTACACTGTGAAGATTGGAATGCCAGCTTCTACTTATATAAATATGTCTGAACTTTTTTACACTACCTAACAATATTTTCGTCATATCAATTTGTTCTAGTCCTGTCTAATTATTTCAAATCCTGAACTATGACTCGTTTACATTTCATTTCAATGTCACACTGGAGCCCTCCATTACAAACATATTTCATAATAATATCATAATTTCAATTTGCAGTAGTCAAGATTGTTTAGCAGTATTGCAGTCGAAGAAAAACAAAATTATTTCTCGTCTGTAGACTCATAGTATACATATCTATTCATTATGTAACTGCGGTGCTTGTTTTGCTTGCGCATGCAAAATTCATTGAAGAAAAATTCTGAAATAGGATTTGTATTCCTAGTGTTTACTTTCTTGTGGGTGTTCTATAATTGTTCTAAAATATAGGACTCAAAATCTGTGTTTGCATAGGTATAAATGACATGTCCATGACGGTACAAAATATCAATGTGTTTTAGTAGAACTCAAGCTTACACACACACCATTAAGTGGTCGTTTATGAGTGAACAACAACAACAACAACAACAACAAAGCCTTATCCCACTAGGTGGGGTCGGCTACATGGATCATACGACGCCATTCCGTATTCGTTGATCCATGTTCATAAGATTCGACATGATTTTATGTTGGCTGTCGGGGCCTAACACAACCCTCCTCCTTTATCCGGGCTTGGGACCGGCTATAAAATATAGGCGGAGTTACCGGCTATAAAATATAGGCGGAGTTTCGTTTATGAGTGAAATTGAAGGAAAAGGTTATCTACGAGATAAGAATGAAAGTACATCCTGGGATTTCACTAATGATGCTAGAATCAATAGATAGAACATGTCACTCACCAAAAACAAATATCTGCTGGACATCTTATCATAGTTTGTATGTGCTCGCTTCTTGGAACCTACTAACACATTTTGGGCTTGTAAATATTTGTCTTTTGATTATGACAGTTGCAGTTGACTTTCCATATGTTTAATTCTGTGCAGTATGAAGATGAATGATGGTGACAAATTGAGAACAATCCTCAAGAGCGAATATCTTTGATTTGTTTTGCATATGCCTGTATATTCGTGTAAACAAAGCTTGGCCTCATAGTTTGCGTGCAAATTCACTGGTTCTTCTTCTCAACTTACTCGGAGTGATAAAAGTTAGTCTTTGTTTTGAATTCCTAAATAACATGCGTAGTGGCTGCTATAGTTACACTGTCCATCTCGTCTATTTTGACATTACTTCGTGCCCATTCATTTTCGCATCTCGCCAATGTGAAAACTGAGATAACTAACACCAACTTAATTTGGTCCGTGTATTATTTAAAATGGCCACAATTGGGTTCAATTAAGATTGACTAACTGATCGAATTTCAAATGGAGAGCTTTTCAAATCAAATTTTAAATTTTCAATATTTCAAACAATCAAAGTGTCACGTTAAATTATTGGTTAAGTGAACATATATATATATATATATATATATATATATATATCGACAAAATTATCAAACTGATCTAACTTGCAAAACTCAAACTTGGGACAGGAGCATCAATTGATTAAACAATGTCACCTGAATTTCTTTTGGATACTTGTCTGCCACCTGATATTTCATTCGTACTCTGTGTTCTTTTTTTCTTATTTTTTCCCTTATTTATTTGTAATAATATAGAATAAAGCTTGATGGAACCTTTAGGGGTATCTTTGTCATTTTTCTTCTTAAGTGTCTGATCATTTAAATTAACACTTCTTTACTACCAGGGTAATGGTCTCAACTTAGATCTCAAGATACTACGATTTTACTACCCTTAATCGATATCAATCTTATCTTTGTAAGATAATAATTCAATCTTAATTTTCGTCACACAATTTTACGAGCATATATGATCTAATATAATTAATATAATCATTTAAATATTTATAAAATTATATATTTATGATAATAGTAATTTATTTAGATGAAGTTTAATATATTTTCTTCATTTTAATATGTTTTAATGTAATTTTGTTTAAGAATCAATAAAAGTATGATTAAGTGAGGCATAAACTAAGATTTAAATACAGTAAATTAATCAAAATAAGATTTTAATTTTTTTTAAAAAAATTATTAATAGGTAGGATCATATTATACTCAATTTATTTTTACAATCTTCGATCTTATGACCCTCTTTTACTCTTTCGGTCGTATGCAAGATCATAATCTTGTTTACTACTATATCATTGATACAAAAAGCGATGATCTATTTGAATAAGATTAAAATATCGGTTAATTAGAAGGAAATGCACTTAAGAAATCATTTTATGCATCATAATCCATTTAGATTATTGATTTTTTATCTAAAACTTTTAGGGCTTACCAAATTATCCATTATAATAATGTTGATCGATAATTTTAGCTTTTAAGCCTGCTCAAGCCTTATGTCAAGCGTGGGATCTTAAATCATGTTCCGCCGAACATTCGTCAAGAATTCATTGATCAAGTAAAATAATGCTCATTGTTCAAGAATTTAAGCAAAAAAGGAGTATCTTGTCCGATTAACGAAAGGTCAGACCCCAACACACGTTGGAAGTTTATAGAAGTATTATGGTAGTTCAATTAAAAATTTTAAAATTGTCGCGTCGAGAATTATCATTGGCTCAAGTGAGCGAGAATGTCACAAACACTTGCATCGGGGCCGTCGACTGCTAAGTTATTTTAGTTTTTCTTAGATTTTTTATTTTCAGCCAACTTTTATATATTAGACTTAGCATGACATGTCAATAGCAATCTTGTAACTTCACATTTAAAAAGTGCGCCCCAAAGATTATTTTTCATGTCACACGTGCGCAACCTATTTTTCATGAATAGTTCAAAATTCATTAAGGCCCGTTTGATTGAAAGTGAAAAAAGGTAAGAAGTGCGAAGGAAAACGAGAATAATTTATTTTTCTCGTTTGATTGAATTTAAGTTGAAGAAAAAAAAAGAGAAAAGCTTCCTTCTTTTTTTTTTTATTTTTCTCTAATATTTTAGTGGATAAATGACTTGTTTGGATGAATAAAAGAGAATAAAGGTCTATTCTACTCCTTATTCATGAAACAAACAGGACCTATCTTTCCTTCCCCTCAATATTTGGTTGCTTATAAATGCCTCATTTAATTATAAGCATTCGTTTGCTTGTGCACGCCTACTTGTACACGCCTTCTTGCATTTGCTCAAAATATGAATCTTAAAAATCATGACATTTGTCAAACCATAAAATAAGGATGCTACGCTCGATCAAAAGAGTTTGAATAGACGATGGCCAAGTTCAGACGCTGTATGAATTTGTTGCAAACGAAAATATTCCTATGACACAAAGACCTCCGAAACTCAAATTTTATTATTATTATCAAAGACACAAATATCCATCTACAATCCAGGTAGAGAGCTTCCTCATCCAAATTTAAATTGGAATTAAGCTTGTCCTCAAGTGTCCGAATGGAAGTAATAATTAATACTGAGAAAAATGTGATTCTTTGAAGCTCTGGTGAATTTAATATGGTTACTTCTTCATTTATGCGTTCCCCCCAAAAAAGATTTAGGGCCATTTTTTAGAAAAGAAATATTTGGATGATTGATTCAAAGAATTATTTCATCAATAATAATCATAATTCCGAGATGTACACTTTTTCTTTGCATAAAAAAATGTATCCATCTTGGACAGAATATTAAAAAAATGCTAAAAAATACTTCATATAATGAAGAGAAAATTGTTCCGGACATGCCTTTCTAACACTTTCTCCTTGTTGTCCAATATAAGTAGTCAAGATCATAATTTTAATAAAATCGAAAGGAGTTAATAAGAATATCATAATATCTTATCTATATATTAAAAAATAATTTGATATATAAAATTATATTACAAAATTAATGTTTTAAATAAAATTATAATATTTGGATTATAAATAATGTCAACTTAACTACTATCCTATTAAACTTCCTACAAACACATATACATTACTCATATAATAGTAACTTAATATGAATCGATAAAAAAAATGATAAAAATATAATTAATATGGAGTACCAATACTTAAATAATTTAATATACATAGATAATAAAATTATTTTATGGAAAAAGATATTTTTAAAATTTTAATTATAATCAATTATCTTACTTTTAATTTTATTTCTAAAAAAAATCATGTTGTATTTGATGAAAAATTTAAAAAATTGGGAAAAACTAAATTGGTACCATGGGGTACCGACGATTCGACAAAAATGATTTCGAATTTAAGATCAAAATAGCGAATTCTAGATATGGTAAGTAAAATCACGATCTTAATCATCTTAAATATAACACAATTACAAGATAGGCAAAAAAGCGTGTGTGAACACGAGGGGGAGAGCCTCGTCTGATAGGGTTTGAACGTGATGAACTCCGGAGCTTTTATTTCGTTCAAATTCGATTCGATCTAGACCATTAATTTCAGTGGACGGACGATCCAGATGGAAACCGTCTATTGAATTTAGTGGGTTCACCTCTTTAAGTTTACTCATTTCAAAAGACTACTCGTTCTTTTTCTCCCGCTCTCCCGTCTCCTTTTCCTCTCGACAGAGATGGTCGAAATCACCTCCCCCGCTGCCGCTGGCGACGCCGTTGACGCGTCCGCCGGAGATCCCATACTCCCTAAGCTCCGGTAAGCCTTTGTCCTCCCTACTTCCCCGCCTCTCACCAGCCAAATCGTTGGACCTCGTTCGTTTCTCTTCACTTCAGTTTTGGGGTTCACTTGTGCTCAGTGCCATCCGCAACGCGTTCGACGACTTTTGCAAAGACCCGGAAGGCGCCACCGCCACCCACTTCAAGAACCTCCTGGAGGACTGCGTGAAGGGTTTCGCTGACCACGAGCGCTACCGCAACGATGCCAGATTTCTCAAGATCTGGATTCTCTACGTAATGCTGCTTCGTGGTGAGTCTGGATTTTTAACGGTTGTTGGGTATGCCGTTGATCTGTTTGTTTGGTTGTTGATCCAGGCAGACGCGATCCAGCACTTCGAGAGGGTCTTCAAGATGTTGGAACTGAAGGGGATCTGCCAGGCGAAGTCGCTGCTGTATGAGGCCTACGCCATTTTCCTCGTGGCCAAGGGGAAGCTGTTGGAAGCAAATCGAATCATCCAGCTGGGAATTTCCAGGTAACATCACCGCCTGCGCCGTGGCTTCATTCTTCTCGCTTCCGTTACTGATCGTTTGATCCAGAATGTTGATGTACTAATGTGAATAGGAATGCCGAGCCACTAGATAGGCTGAATCAGATGAAGTCATTATTCCTGGACCATGTGCCTGCTCTTGCTCGTGATGCTTCTTCCAATTGCCAGGTGCTCATCTCAGGCTTACCCAAATCTTCGATCATCTTTCTCCTTTTTCCTAGAATGCATGCCCTTATTTCGAGCTTAACTGAGATACATGGTTTCCCTCTTCTCTAGTTGTTACGGCTCAAGACACCCAAGTAAACATAAGCAAAATAGTAACAACCTACAACGGTAATGTAAGGCCCTGCCACAAGTGCGGATCGAGACACATTCCCCAGGTCGCTCCAAGAGCTTTTATGACAATGACACTTGACTTTCAATATAGCCCATGACTAAGATCAAGACATTAAAGAAATCAGCAGAAACATAAGACTTGAACCACTCACATGATATGTCATTAACACATAACATAAGTATTAAGTCATAAGTACCATTAACATCGATACAACAGAATCAGAATGTTTAAACATCTCATGATATCATAGATGAATTTACATAAGTTTGTACATTGTTTGCCCGAAGGATATTCTTAGTCTTAGTACAACATAAGCAATGATTAACATAACATAAGTTGGCTCCAATAACAAGTAGAACCAGCAAGAGAAGAGAATTGATGACCACATTAGTGACTATGTACAATGATATACTAGGATCTCTATTATCTAATTCAACTTGCATTTCGTTTTATTTTCAAATTATACTTTAATGCATTTCATCTTATTTTCAAATTATACTTTAAAACTCATCACATGACAAAAATCATGGATTTTCCAATTCCACTCCAGATTTCATCAAGTTTTTTTTGCTCACTTGAGAGTTTACTCCCAGTTAAACTGCCTACCCAGTTGACTCATTTGGGGGTTAACTTGTTAGAGTTTAAGAACTATTAAAGTGGAGAGTCCAATAACCTTGTTAAAATCTTTTGTTGGAGTAGTAAAATTATTCTTGATGATGAAGTTGTTCAATCTTCTTGAGTAAAGAGGGAATGCAAAAAAATGAATGATGGGATTATTATGGGTTTCTTAAACTTTAGCATGTTAGTTTCTATTGTTGTTTTCTGTAGGTTTTTGCTTTAGTTCTAGGCTTTGAGTTAATTAGTCATTGATTCTAGAAAAATCATAACATCATGGACCATTTTTTTTAAGGAAAACATTGTGGAACATTCTCTTGCAAGAATCTCTCTCAAATCTTCTAATGTCTCACCTGTCTTGTCGAACTATGTGATGACATGCGATCCTACAGCCTTTATAATTTATTCATCTTCGAATGAAATGTTATATAATTTATTCACATGGATCAACGAAATGACGTCGTACACCTAGTGGGATAAGGCTTTGTTGTTGTTGTTGTTGTTAGTATTTACTTTTGATTTCCTAGTTGTAAGATTTTTTGATTGTACAACAACAACAACAACAAAGCCTTATCCCACTAGGTGGGGTCGGCTACATGGATCATACGACGCCATTCCGCTAAGATTTTTTGATTGTAAATCTAAACTATTAATTAATAAATGAATCAGGTTCAATTCCTTTTCTTATCATATCACGTGTGGTTTCACATGTTCTTCCTCAGTGGAGGGTGTCATTATCAAGTGTGATGGTGCTTTTAACCATCAGCCTCTTCTTGTGAATTACTCATGGCGTGTCAATCCTCTGCTTCATCAATATTCTTAGGGCATTCCCCTAAAAAAAATGCTTGGGGTGTTAGAAATATTTTGTACTTCCATCTACAACAACAACAACAAAGCCTTATCCCACTAGGTGGGGTCGGCTACATGGATCGTACGACTTCGTTGATCCATGTTCATGAGATTCGACAGGGTTTTATGCTGGCTGTCGGGGTCTAACACAACCCTTCTCCTTTATCCGGGCTTGGGATCGGCTATAAAACATAGGCGGAGTAATTGTACTTCCATCGAATTACATTAATTCCTCTACCGCTAGATCATTGTAATCAAGCTTCTTCATCTTGCTGATGACAAATTCCAATTTGTTCTGCTCAACAATAATTATCCCCATTAAGAATATACTCAATGATACAGGACTTGGATCTTACTTTGATTATTCAGTGTATACAATAAACATGACGGATAATCCTTGACTGTATTTGAGCTTGTGCTCTAAGGGGCAGTACTTTGATTATCCACCATGACAGTGACTGCAGGTATGTATCTGCTGCATATAAGTACCCTTGTGCATATAGAATCAGCGAATAAAGATTCTTGCTTTGCACTGATAAATTATAAATGATATCATTATATATGAGAAGTCTCCAACATTTGTAGAGGAGAAACAGGATTAACAAATCAATTTACCTATTCTAGTAAAACAAAATGAATGAACTATTTATTATATGGCATTGTTTCAAAATTATCTGAGTGTTGTAGTTATTATAAGTGTAGTGCTATTTTTGCTAGATTTAGTTATTTTACATCCCTTTGCAGTTGCCTGATTATTTGATATCTTGTAGGCTGACATGCAAAGCTCTCTCACTCCCAAGTCAAGTCATACGGATCCATGGTCACTGGATAGTCAAAATGGCTTACTAAAAAAGATGGCCATCCACATCAGAAAGTATAAAGTCTGTTGCATTTCGATAATGTACATCTTCATAAGCTATTCCTTTTATCTACGTAAAATATAAATTCCATTTTTTGCCAGGGTTTCAACCGAAGTAATAAGCCATATTCTGGCAAAGTGTCACTCACAGCTTTACATAATTCTTCAAGAAACAAGATCGTTGAGCTGGGTATAAATTCGACTTATTTGCTGACATTACTGTAAATTTTCATATCCATAGTGATTTACTATGGAAGATGAAATTGTGAACATTACTAACAGTTTTCCCTGTACAAATTTCAACCTCAAATATTAGTTATAATGTTAGGGTTAAATGTGATGAACTCATACGTCTTTTAAAGAAAGGGGTATTTATATTCTATTACATCACTCACCATTCTTCATCTTTATCTCTTTTATGGAACATAAAAGGCGGCATAAAGTACCAGATAAAAGGTTGCTCAGGAATTGGTGGATTTGCACAAGTATATAAGGCTTCAATTGATAGCAATCCGGATGAGGTCATTGCCTTAAAGGTTAAGCCTGCTTCTCTATCATATGTCATTTAAATAGCTTAAACATGTTCAGATATTGATTACGAGTTACCGTTGCTTCAGATCCAAAATCCTGCTTTTCCTTGGGAATTTTATATGTATCGTCAACTTGATTTGCGCATTTCTGACAATGAGGTTCAAACAACAACCTCTAACTCTTCATGATGCCTATTTTGCTTTGTTATGGATTTTGCTAACATGAAACTTTTGTCCTTTCAGAGGCCTTGCTTTGGATTTGCTCATAAAGTGCATGTTTTTGCTAACTTGAGTGTGCTGGTTTGTAACTATCTATCTCATGGAACACTTCAGGTAATCACACTAACTGAAAAAGTTGATCCATGTATTTGGAATCTATTACGTACTCCTAAATTGCTTCCTAAATCAGATTTTCTTTTGACTGAAAGTCTGCAACTGTATTTGTTGACTGTTGGTGTCATGCTACTGTGAAATATCATCCTGCAGGATGCTATTAACTCTTACTTGGTGATGCAAAAGCTTATGGAAGAGGAGTTGTGCATTTATTATACAATTGAGATGCTGCGAATGCTCGAAGATTTGCACAGTGTTGACATTATTCATGGTGATTTTAAGCCCGATAATTTACTTGTTCGATATGCAAGGTATCACATGAAGTTCAAGTGAACTATTTCAAACTTTTTCTGATAATATCTGCAAACACTTCCTATTTAGCCATGCCAACTGTGTTTCACATGGAACACTTGCATGCCAACCATGTCTCATATATTTTTCTTTGACAAAAGGATGTGTTAAGTATGTTAGCAAAGATTAGTCCTTAATGCAATGTTTTGGTCCTCACTTGTGTAAATTCCCCTGATACGGACAAGCAGTATATATCTTTAACATTTGGTCTAGGTGACTTTAGGACTGGTTAATATGTCAGCAGCACTATAAAAGTCAACTTTTTGTGCTTGAAAATTTCAAGAAATTTCTCTTTTATCAAATTTTCAAGGGTGGATCTGAATAAAGGAAGAAAATGGTAAATGTGATTACCCTCGGCCATGAAGTGCCCATTTATTCACTTAGGTTAGAAGTTCTAGGATGCTGGTTAGCATTTACCTTTCAATTACATCTTCTATTGCTTTCGTTTAAAGGCAGGTCAATGTTATTTTTCATGTGAGCGAAATGTTTATTCTGTTACCATCTTCTAAAGAGAGTGGGGATGTGACGAACTTGGGCACAGTAAAGTCCGTGTCATTTGTGTGCCTGCTTTTTTTATTTATTTTGTTAGTCAAATTTCATTTGTTTTGCATGTAGCATGTATGGTTGACAGTCGACTGATACATGTCTTCTGATATATAGAGAAGGCTTGACAGAAGATACATTCGGAAACCGAAATGGACCTTGGCGGAATCAGGTAGATTAATTGTTTTAAGTTATAAAACCCAAAATTTCTTATATATGATCTGAAATTTTGTTCTTGGACCACTCATGCACGATGTTTCAGGGACTATGCCTTGTGGACTGGGGAAGAGGCATCGACTTGAGGCTTTTCCCTGCGGGCACTGAATTCCAGGCAGACTGCCGAACTTCTGGCTTTCGATGCATACAAATGCAGGAAAACCGACCATGGGCCTATCAAGTTTGTCCCTTCGTTTAAAAGAAAAACATATAGTATGAAATCCAAGTGCTTAATAATGTCCAGCTTTATGAAACATGATTTCTGTTCGTGTACCACCAGGTTGACACCTACGGACTTTGTGCTATAGTGCATATGATGCTGCATGGGACGTACATGAACGTTGAGAAAATAGTAAAGCAAGATGGAAGCTTTCACTATCAGCCTAAATCAGCCTTCAAAAGGTATAATCTCCTTGTATTATCTTGTTACGTATTTTCTCTCTTTTTTTTTCTTGACAAAAATTTGGTCGAACCCTGTTGTTATCGCCACCTTGCCTCACATTCTATCTCCAGGTATTGGAATGTCGAGTTGTGGAGAATGCTCTTTTCCACGTTGCTCAACAGAACTTCTAACGAGAATGACGTTCCACTGCTTCGGAGCCTAAGAAAGTCCTTCGAGGATTATATGCATAGCAATCCTCGACTAATAATCAAGTTGGAGCGTTTGATAGTGAAACAGAAAGTTACTTTATGTGCTTAGCCTAATTCCTCTAGAATCACTTCGCACAGTCCTTCCATCAATCAGACATATTATTATGTACATAATAATCAGATGATGTTGGATTTACACCCTTAACGGGTCGTAGCATGTGTGTGTGCAGAGGTCTAACACAAGTCACTCCCGTAATGATTCCGAGGTAGTCTTAAAAACTAAATGAGATTGTGTTTTTTTGGTACGCGATCCAAGTTTTGACGACGAATATGAAATAGCATAAAAAAATTATAGCTTTGTGAGGTATTCAAATAGGGAATTCATTATTGGTAAAATAACTAATAAATGTATTGAAATCACTATTGCCAATAGTGATTTCATTACATTTATTAGTTATTTTACCAATCTCTTTAATTGGTATAAGTTCATTTCAACTTTGTACTGTACCATTTTGCACATTATAATCAAGGGCAACAAATTTTGTTATCAATGTTTTGTACAAAATTTATCGAGAAATTTTTTTGTAGATGCATTATATATTATTTCCTCAATTTAAAAAATTTACGATACCAACACTGGCCGCGAGTGTTCGGCGCTGTACAGAGCCACGACGAACTTGAAGCACATTGCGTCCGTGTGCGAGTTGCCAAGTGCTACAATGCCCCCAGCATGTGAATGGTCACGTTAAATCAACCAAGCATTCATATTCCATGACATGCACGATCTGCATGCATGATCACCATGGAACCTTTTTCTTTTCCTTTTTTTTATGGGACATGCATATTGGACTTCCGAGAATGCAAGGAGAGAGGAATATGTTTCAAGAAGTTTTTTCACCAATCGCATGATAATTATTTTGGATTTAAAATCGTGGTTTGAACTCCAAAATGAAGTAAAAAAAATTAGGATGTTTTTTTCTTTGTGCATCTGCTTGCGTAAGATTATCAAATGTCTGTTTGGCCCATAGATTATTAGGCTAAATATGTGGTGTTAGGAGGATTATTAGGTTAAAATTTTGTGCACTTGGATATATGATTGTCCCAATAGTAATATTTTTGGTGCATATATTATCAAATAGTAAGATTTAAGTGATTTTGGATGTTTATTTTTTAGATTTTTAGAATAATTTATTGACATAACATATTATTTTTAATGAATGATAACTATTTTTTCGAATGAGGGAGATGAATGAGAGCATAGCAACTATCAATTAACTCATTTACCTCATTTACCTTATGTAATTTAACTCATTTACCTTATGTAATTTGACTCTAAATAATGATACAAAATATCAATATTTGTAATATGACCAAATAAAAAAGAGCATATCAAAAGTTGACACATGAAAAAAATATCTCTGTAGACCACGAGCATTATCATTCTCACAATTCTCAAAATTTTTAGATGATGATATCATCAAGAAAGAGATATCTCTAACATAAGTTTTATTGATATTAAATATGTTCAATATTTGTGTGCGATGATGAACTTACAAACTTAGCTAGAGAATCTTACTCATTTATTTTTCGTACGATTAGGTAGTAATGATCTTGAGTTACTCATTTTTAAATAGCATAATATGCTTGCACACATGTTTAATATTTAGTGAAAATATCAAATCCTTGGATGATGTCATCCATTATTTGAAGAATTAAACATCATATTCAATTGTGATATATGTTGTTCACATCAAAATAAACGATGCTAGTACAAGTCTCACTACAAGAAAAAGCAATTTTTGCATCCATCAAATCCGATGCAAAAGAAAGTCTATCCGACGCTTTATTTCTGAGAGATTTGTGTCAGATTTAAATCCAACACAAAACCCTTGCAAGCAAACTTTCACCGTTGAATATTTCTCTCGCAAATACTTTAGTCGACTCTCTATCGGACGCAAACATCAAATTCACTTCAATGAAGATCCGATGCGAATTATCCTTCTCTTTGACTCAAATTTAGATACAAGATGTCCCTTTCTGATCCAAATTCAATCACAAGTTATCCTCTTATTTGATGTAAATTCTGCCATAATATTTAATTAGCATATGATACGTTCTAATGTAAATTCCATCACAAAAGATAAAAAAAATCTCAAATTTCATAGCATTATAGTAATGGTGTAACAGGACCATCCCTCCTATCAATTATAAGCAACAATGGAGACATTTCTGAACATATCAATTCGGACATACCACTTTCATTCCCATACATATCATGAAAGAGAATGATAATAAACTGAACAAAGATAAAATCCGCATAGAGAAAAAAATGATTTTTGTTAATCAACATATATACATATTCAACTAATTCCATAATCATATCTACTCACAACAGTTTCATGTGCTATCATTTTTATGATACCTGAGCTTCATTGATAACGAATAATATGACATCATTTCAGTGCTAAGAAAATTGCAGCAATGTCGTCAACTACTCCATCATAAAAGATCTGAGAACTTGGAGGAAGTAAATTGTCTTTAGGTGGGCCATTGATTCTTTAGATGTAGAATCCAACAATTCCACCAAAAATACCTCCTCCTTTCGTAGTTTTGATTGTGAATATGCAACACTCACCCAATGCTCACGTGCATGTAACCATTATTACTATGATGAGAGCAATTAATAGTTGTGATTTCTACAGTGTAATGGTGGGTGTTAAGAACATGAACATTAGACATAGTGTTAAAATTAAAAGAAAACACCTCTGTTCTTATAATACTAGTCAGAATGTGACCCTATAAACTTCATACCACAAATCTTGGAGAAAACTTACAATAGGTTTGGATTGCAACATCAACAGATACAGTAAGACAACATGAATCCATGAGAGGAATTATAACTTTTATAAGAGGAACAAAAGTTCTGAAATGATGTTGACCCCATCAGGCTCCTTTCATTTATTTAACAGAATCAGAATATGACACCAAAGTTGAAATTATAAACATGTAATGAGAGGAATCTAGAACAGAAACTAAAATTACTTGCACACCAACTCAATCAAAATTTGGCTTTTGCCTATATAGTTTAATAATTCATAACTATAAACCTGAATCCTGAAATTGATCACAATTGATCATCAATCCTTCTTGCGGCAGTGACTCTTCTCAACATTTTGGAAGTAAGTGAATTTGCATAAAGAGAGGATCATTTGTGATGTCGCTAAAAGCTTTCTAAAGTTTAGGAATAAAAAAACAAATTAGAAAAGCAACAAAATGTGATACCTTTAGGAGGTAATGCCATAGATGGAGAAAGCATGTCACTTTGAGGGGCAGGAGGCATTGCTGCACATCTGACATTAATTAGAGCTGTGAACAAGAAGAGATCAAACAATTAATTGGAAGGTGGCGGTGGAGTCATCATGTCTCTTGCACTGTTGTTGTAAAAGGAAGACAAAAAGAATACTTCAAGAGATCCACCCCACCCTAGTGGTGGGGTTGACAAAAAGGAGGATCACGGATCCTAGTATCATCCATGGCAGATCGCGGGCGTCTTCCCTCGGTGGGAGGATACAACTCGGTCTAGGGTTCCGACGGATAGAGAATTAGGATCGCACCTTTAGGGTTTCAAGTCTTAAATTCTAGAACTCGAAAAGGGCAGCTAGAATGTGAGATCAAACTCGAACTCTTTCCTTCAAACTAGGAAGAATTTGGAGAAATGCTGATACAACATGACAAAGCTAAAATCCCAATCACGATATAGAAAATTTGATGATTTAGAAATGGCTTTTGTTCCTCTGTGGAGCCTCAACAGGAATCACAACAAAGAGTAATAGAGGAAGGGAAGAATCCCATACCTCAATTGGTTAAGACAATGCATTCATTGTCCAACGCCATGAACCCATCGCTGAGACTCTTCCTCCCCCTTCCTCTGTTCTATGCTCTTCTCCTTCCTCCACCCCGAGCCTCTTCAAGAATTATGCTAGATCGTCTCGAATCTCCTGCTTCCAATCAGCTTCCAATCTCCACCTTCTCCAGAAGTCTGCCTTGAAGAGCCTGCAAATATGATCACCAATAGAAGCAAAGGCGATCACTGATTGGATGTAAATAATTGGGGCTGTAAAAAACTTTTACCTTAATAAACTAACGTCAGATTAATAGCCGACGCTTATTCAATGCTTGATTTAGTGGGCTCCTGCGACAGATCACAGACCAGACACAAGCATAGACAACTTTAAGGATAATTATTAGACACATTTAATGATTATTTTGTGTTGAATCATAATTCATCGCTAATTATCAGACACTAATTGCTAATTTTCTTGTAGTGCCTTAAGAAGATAACATAGTTTAATAAATAATGTGCAAACACTAAAAAGGTCTCATGCTACTCACGTCGACGTTAGAAGCATGGTGGTAAAGTTGATATAAAAGCAAAGCAAAGATTCTATACATGTGCCAAACTCGATCTTTTCACTCATGTTTACACTTGGTCAAAAGAGGTAAATATGATTGCTTGTTAGTTTTATTTATGATTGTCATATTTTTTGTTGAAACTCAATTTTTTTGTGCATTATAAATTCTAATACTCACTTATCATGTAATCAATAAATTATTTATATGACTTAGCCATTGAAGTTAAAAGATGTAAATAAAAAGAATATGAAAGTGAGGTTAAAAAAAATGTCTTAAAAGTTACCGTTGCATTACATAGA
This sequence comes from Pontederia crassipes, assembly GCA_030549335.1. Taxonomy (NCBI): domain Eukaryota; kingdom Viridiplantae; phylum Streptophyta; class Magnoliopsida; order Commelinales; family Pontederiaceae; genus Pontederia; species Pontederia crassipes. Next base: position 38,863,177 of record CM060184.1, on the reverse strand, counting down.
TCTTTTTCTTTATTGTCCTACAATATCACTATTTTCAAGTGGAATGTATATAGTATCTACATCTTATGTTTAGAAAAAGTAGTTATACATTCACTTTTATTACTAAATTTCATACTTAATAAAGTTCTTTTGTGAATTTTTTTTGAAAAAATATTTTTCTATTTCTTGATTATTAATTCAAGTTTTCAAGTCAATTATTTATGTCATGTAAACAAATATATCAAAAGTTTTGACTAGTCAATTTAAGATATTTTGGGGAAACATAAATATAGACCACTTAGAGAAATAGATTTTCTCACTAAAATTATTTTATCTATTCATGTGACAATGTCTAATTGACATGAAAATAATAAAACCACTTTTAGAATACATAATATGCAACAATCCATTTATAATTTATTGAATGTCTAAGTTATTCATGATTTCTTTTGTCATATTTGTTTTGTATTGTGAATCATATATATAATTTATCTAAGTTAGTTATATGAATTATTTTAAACAAATTCATGAATTTAGATGGAGACTCAATTTTGATTGCAAGATTAATGATCAATGAACTAAATTGATATTGTGAAATATTTTTTGACATTCAAATATTTCATAAATGAAATATTATAGGTAGTAGACTAACTATATTATGCAATAATAAGCATTGCGGATATGGTGAAATCAATTTACTTGAATGTATTTTGAAGTAAAATGACACAAATAATTTTTGTTGTATTTAGTATTGACTACAACTTTTAAATTAGCAAGATTTACTGAAATAATAAGTAAACATGTAACATTCATAAATATTTTCATGGTTGAACGAGATTAAGTAATATCTTCACTTCAAATGTTAAAAATTTAGAATTGACAATGTAAGCGTATTGATTTGTTGCAAAGTCCAAGTTTTGTTCTCTCACCTCAATCCAAGTGGAAGCATTTCTTTAGCCAACGAATAGTGAATGTTCATTTGAACCATGTGACCGTATTGTTTCACATTTTTAAATCAATGTTGAGTGGTTATATGAAATTTTAGCAACAAGTTACAAATCTGGGAGCATTTCTTTTTTCCCTTTAAGTTTTGGTTCTCCTTTTGTCTATTCCTAGTCCAAGAATAGAGATATAAGGCAATAACCAAGAGAGAAATTTCTTATATTTCTCAATATTATTTCTTATATTTTATAAATGTATTTCTTTAAAAAATTTATTGAACATAATATTTTAATTCATACGTAGTATTTATTAAATTAAAATCATAGTTTATATTTACCACTCCTATATCATATTTAAATATTTATTATAAAAAATTATTTATTAAATTATTTTTTAAAAATATAATAATTAAATTAAATTTCACTCAAACACATTTTAAATTAATATCTTAATTCAACTATTTATAAAAAATTGAATAGTATAATTGATAAAAAAATACACTTCTATTGTTAGAAAATTATAAAAATTGATTGAAGTTGCTCAAATGACAACTTTCAAAATTTTTTAACTACATATTAGTCTTTTGAATATAAATACCAAATACAGTATGAAATGTTAAGAAAATGTCTTGCCAAATATATTATATATATTAATTTTCTTTTATTTAAATAGACATTATTTAACTAGATGACTTTTTTAACTCCTCGCATGATTTTTTTTAAAAAATTAAAAATCTATATTTTTATAGAGTAATCTTTTTAAAATTTATAATAATTATTATTAGTTGTTGTAATTGTATCTTGAAATTTCATACAATAAATTATTATTATTGTTGTCGTCGTCGTCGTCATTGTAAGGGGTTTTTCTTTAACCTCTCCTGAACTAAAATTTTTCTGCGTCTACTATAACATTCAAATTTTTCACAAAGCTCCTTTGAATTATGTCACATTTTCACTTAGGTTCATACATCAAGATTTGTTAATTTTTCCATTATTTGTTTTATTTTTTTATTTATTCAATGACCAAATTATCCTCGTCTCATATGTCATAACAATTTAAAAGTTTAATATAATACATAAAATAAAAAATAAAAAAGTCGATCCCCCTCTCTCTGGTCGCTGACACACCCCCTCGATGAAGGGGGCAGTGCCCCCCTCCCCTATTTTTTCGCTAGCGATGTGGAGAACAAGGGGGGGGGGGGGGGGGGGGAGGGGGGAGGGCGTTAGTCACCCCCTGCGAACGCCGGCTGACCACCACACGCGCGTCTGGCCTTGTCGCCGCCACCTGTCAATGCCACAAGCTGCCGATCACCGTTGCCGAAGAAGATCGGCGGCCGCCACCGTGAGATGGTTGTATGTACAGGCGACGTCTGCTACTAGGCACAGTTGTGCCGTTCCCGATCTCCACCCCGCTGGAGTAGGTCATCATGGCGATGTTGCCATAGACGAAGACGACCTTCCGACTAGGGTTGCGTGTGATGAAGGAGAGGTCGATCCGTGAGATGAGGCTGTACCCGGAGGTGAGGTTGAGGGCTGAGAGGCGAAGGAAGGAGATCGTGAAGGAAGGCCCTTGCGGGTGGTAAAGCACGTAGAAGACGTCGACCACGAGAAGGGTGATGAGGAAGAGGGTGAGCCAGAGGCAGCAAACATAGCAACATATCCAATGGCTATGACACCGACGTCCCATTGCGGGCGGCTTGGGAGTTCAAGGACTAGACGGATGCAGCCAACACTGATGGGTAGGTGACAGTGGCGAGGCATAGAGGCACTCCACGATGGCAGCCCGATGCGCTTGTTGCTCCTGGTTGCTTGCGGCCATGGCGAGTGTGACATCGAGCAGCGCCCAAAGATCGGCGCCAGAGGTTCTTAGAGCCTCCGGATTCATCGTTGGCACCGGCAGTCATATCCGATTCCCCAAATGAGTGTTTTTTATATTTTTAATTCGTTTATATATTACTTTAACTTTTAAATATCGTGATGGCATTTTGGTCATTCAATAATTAAAAAAATGAAAAACAATGGAAAAGTTAACTCATCTTGATAAATGATCCTAAGTGGAAATTGCGATATAGAGGGGAGTTATGTGAAAAATTCGAAAGTCACGAATAAATGCGAAAAAACTTCATAGTTTAGGGTCAAAGAAAAAACCATTATTATTATTATTATTATTATTATTATTATTATTATTATTATTATTATTATTATTATTATTATTATTATGTCTTAGTTTTTTTTTGCACATATATTTGGGGCCTTCGGTATTCAAGACTATTATCACCTAATTAATTCAGAGTCGGGGTGATACGATACTCAAGAAGGATGCCTTCAGTGACTAGAACATTATATGATAATCAAGAGTAACGAGATCAAACGAATTTTAGACAACAAAATATCAACCTTAACACTATCAATGAACCAAGCAGTTGATATTAGTAATTTATAAATTTAATTACAAGATTATCAACCTTGTAATTAACAATCTGGAAGTTAAAGTAGAACACCCTAACTTAGCCTACAAATAAGATAACTAATTTCCTAAAATAATCAAATCAATTCCTCCTAACTCTCAAAAATTTTATATATAGCTAATTTCAAAATTTTCAAATAAATATTTATAAACTATGATTTATTTGGACCAAATTATATTGACTCTTCATGTGGCCCAATTTGTTACAAGTTAAGCAATTGAATCTCATCCAACTCGATCATGTAAGTGGATCAATTGTGAATTGCAAGTATTCTTGATTATCTTCAATTTCTTTATCTCTGAGATTCACAACACTATCTTGACATCCAACTTTATTGGAACATTCTTCTATCATTAGTTGCAATTATGGATTTTTTTGACTTCATATCATTATACTCCTCTTCAAAAGGATTCGTCCTCGAATATGCATCCACAATAAGAGAAATGTAGAGATTATATATCTAAAATTTTAAATAATTTTGGACACGCATAATGAAAGATATTGATATTTTCCTTTGTTGGATCAGATGGCCTACACAATGTATCTCAATCAAAACTACGTGTATGATTTCTCATTTATACCATCTCAATTAAGATTTTGTGTGTCGAGAAAGCACAATATAAGTAGTATGAAGTGGAATGTAACTGTTACTCACATGGATGAAATATCTTATTACCATAAGCAATGTTATCTTAAAAGTAAATTGCGAAACTTCGGGAACTTCCTTTTCGCATAAGCATACTATCAAATATGGTGTGCAATGTATTAAAAAAACCAAGAATTCAATATGGAGATTGCCAAGGGGTTCCAAGATAAGAAGATCAATTTTCACAAAACAATGAATCTTTAAAATATGAAAGTGAAATATTGTAATCGTGAGCTAACAAATAAATTTACTCGAAAGAATTGTGTAAGCCTCTGCTACTACTCTTAATATCACTCAAATGATTTCTATAAATCAAAAGATCTCCTAAGCAAATAATCTTAACTCGTCTATGAAAAATACATGAAGGTGCAACTGATGCAAATATTGGGAATTTTCTGATCATGACGTGAAAAATATCCAAAAGATTTCAACAACCATTAGAAAAATAATGATTTTAGTAAAGCACTATTTAAGGACTAAGATTCTAGGTTCTTTAGAAAATCTAGAAATTAAAATTAGCTAATCAAAGATGCACAAAACTAAAGAATATTCATTCCAAACTTCAATATAAAGAACATATAAAATGAACATCACTTGATAAACAAAAAAAGTGGAATAGAAAACTTAAATCTAATATTTGGATGACATTCAATATGTCTCTTAAATAAAACTTTGCAGTTAGTCACATTCAACAAATATAAACTTTCGAAAGTAAGATACAAACTTTTCAAACTAACTGTCATAAAATCAATACAACCTCTTTCAAATCCTTACAAGATATAATTTGTCGTATACTCTTTACCTAAAAAAATCAAAATCAAAAGACAAGATATGCTTAGGGTCAGGAGAGAAATTATTGAATTTTATTTTTTTCTCAACTCAAGTCTTTTCATTCATATCTCTCTAAAGATGGTCTTTGTGAACACTTATAATCTAATATTTTTTCATCCTCACAACACTTATCACATAAATATTTTTTCTCAATGCTTTTAAAAAATGGTCTTTCTAAATACTAAAAAATGTTGTGGCTTTCATTTTCAACATTCAAGTTGTGAACTCATTTTTTTCATCTTTCTCTTCTTTAGAACCTTCATAATATTTTTGAATTGCAGTATGACAATCAAACTTTATCTTTCTTCAAGTGATGTCGTACAATCAAACTTTTCCTCTCAATGTTATAAGTACATGCTATTTACGTTGCAATTGCTCTTCAAATTTTTCTTGACGTGACAATGATGCTAAATTATATTTTCTCTCATTTTTACAACATCTATAAGGTTGATAGCACCATCATCTGGCATATGATTGCCCCATATTATAAAAAATTCATATCACATAATAATTCATGAGTAAATCTTTCAATTTGAAATGACACAAGCATTCATTTGATCACTTTGCCTTCACCTTCATCACTTTAACTTCACCTTCATTGTTTGTCGGACAGCTTGTGTAACACATAAAAAAATAAAAAATAAAAATGTAATTTCTCAAATCCATGTCATAATTACCAATATTGGGTGACTCACGTCCCATGATTCATGGAATCATGAATTAATGAGCACGATACCCATATTGATGACCTTAAATCATGATTTTTGTCCTTCCTCCCCTCATACTCTCCATTCCTTTTTGCCTCATTTTCCTGCCCTGTTCGTGCTCGGCCAGAGGAGGGAAGAAGTACATCGGCGGGTTCTTCTAGCGACGCACGAGAACATAGAGGAAGAAGCTAGGATGATCCATTTGAAGATCCAATAGAAATCATCGAAAAGGTGTATGTTTTTTGGGATCTGGATCATTAAGATAATTTCCTCGATAACTCGCATGTTTTAAGAACTGGATAAACCTTAGATAATTAGAATAATCATGAGGTTTCGTGATGGACTATATTCTCCTCAGTCTTCTTTCTGTTTGATCGAGTGTAACCTCTCTGGAAATCCATGAATGTTATGCATCATGCCTTACATGCGATTAAAAGAGATGGTTTAACTCTAGGTGATTTATATCATATTATGTCTGCATGTTCCTGTCCTTTCGTGTTTACTGTTGCTCTAATATTTCTTTGCTTAGAGACGTATTTATCAACTCTTTCTTAAGACATGCTGATTGGGGTCGAGTATGTCCGTTAACACTCATAGTCTTATAAACGATATGTCATAAATAAGATTAGTGAATATATGTTGCCCTACTGATTACCTTATAGAAATTTAGAATATTTGTTGTGCTGTGTTCATACTAGTAAACATTAGATCATGTCGGTTAATAATTTCCTTTTGAGTTAATCAAATTATGTGAAAAGGTGGGGTTGCTGTTGTAGCACGTAAGTGACTGAAGTACTAACAATGCCAAGAATTATAGTGATGTCTGCATACTTTATTAGTGGATGAACAAGTTAGTCTTATGTTGTCCTCTTGCATGTAATATACGAATAATCTGTAGGTTCTAAAAACCTTATGTAATTACATTTATTTCATTTTGTTTCATTTTGCTTGATTGAGTCATGTATCCTCACTTAATGAATTAGGATGTGAAATCCGTGCAGTACAATATAGATACATAGATGACATAAGGAAGTGGGAATAGGTTTTTGGATGGTAAAGTTAATGATTTATTTAATGTGATACTTTAGTACATAGAATTATAAATAAGTATTTATTCAGGCAAGAGTTTGAATAGTCATATTATAATCTAATTACAATATGGTTATTATCCATTTTACCACATGCGTGCCATATTGGTATTATCTAAATTAAATTTTCATTCTGATATTAGTATCCATCAAATGGATCACCATTCACGATCATCCGAATCTTGGACAAAGAATGAACATGATTTTAAGTAACAACTATGATTTGATAAATTCCATATGATTATGCTTTTCCTTAATAACAATTTATGATGAATTGGAGTCACCCTTGCTCCATACGACCTTGATTGATCTGAATGATCAAAAGATTCTATGGCTTGTAAGATAATGGAAATAGTCCCTTCCTTACAGATGTTTCGCTTTACGCGAGGTCATTTTGTCCGATGGGGCACTCGTCGTGGCATTGATTCTCCACTGACCCATCATGATCTAGATAGCTACAGACTTATGTGTCTACAATGGTATTCCCTAAAGGTGAAGAACTTCTCCAAATATGAACAAGACTAAAGAATATGAATGACTAACGATGAACGAAAGGGTTTTGTTCTCAAGAGCATGAACTATGGATATGAACACATAACATGAACATGAATATGAAAAATAAATGAACTAAGATCATGATCTCCTTATTAATTCCCTATTATGATTCACTCTTATATTTGATTTTCATATTTACCTCATGCTTATTATGATGGAATTAAATCTATGATTTATATGAACTTATACTCAATTTTATGCTAACGATTGAACTTGCTTCCATGTGTGATCTTCATAAATACTTGATGATGATTGCGAGCCGTTGATGTGTGCGCGACGACAATAGCTTAGTAGCGTGTGTACATGATTATGGTAGAGTTTAGATGGAGTCTTTATCTTTTAGCATATCAAGTTGTATATTCATTTAAATGGGACCTATAAAGTTGTATTATGATATGAACCTTTATATGCTCTATGTGAGATATTGATGTACCTTTTATTCATTTAGCTTTCACATTTCTTCATATTTTTGTGTAATATTTTATTATTTAATTCTTCCGTCTTCATGGCACTCTTATTGATCATTTGGGTCAATAAAAGAGTAAAAAAAGACAAAAAAGTAACAATTTTTTTTTTTTTGCAAATTTCGAAAAGTTAAAGCTTGTATGGTTAAGGTGCTTATAGATTGATAGTCCAACTTTCCCTTCATGTAAATCAATCCACATTCTATTCATAACACAACAACATTTAACTTTGTCGCACGGATTTATTTTAAGGGGAACATATAATTCCTAAACGGATTGTTAAATTATTTCCATATCGATGTGAAAAAAAAAATTAGATAGATGGAACTAATCAAATACATGATGAAATTCTGAACTTTGTCTAATTTGTGGGAATCATGATACAGAAATCAGATTTTGTCTCGGTGTTATTAAGTATCTATCATGCGTAAATTTGATGAATTTTGATGTCAGATTGTGAATGTTGACATCAGATTGCTCATGATAACAGTGTTTGATATATTTTGGTCCCATTTGCTTTGTGGCATTGTCCTTTTCTTACTTGTAGGTTCGTGCAACACTTTATGCATGACATATGGGCTGGTGATGAAGCCATGGAGCCTTTCCCTACGCCGCTCCTTCCTTCTTCTTCCACCACCACCTCCTTCCACCTTCTACAAATCCTTGCAAACCGCTGCTGCCGTTGAGCCCATCGTCGAACACCTAATCCTCACGCCCAACCCCTTCGCTGGTTCGTCCTCAGTCTCCTCCTCCGCCTCACCTCCGCCGTCCGAATCACAGCTGCTTTCCGACGTACTCGCCACCATCTCCTGCGCCAAGACCCTCTCCGGGGCCGCCCAGATCCACGCTCACCTCGTCAAGTCCGGCCTTGCGGCCGCCCCTCCCCTCCGCCATCACCTGGTTTCCCTGTACTCCGGGTGTCGCTCCCCGGACTCCGCCCGCAAGTTCTTCGACGAAATTTCCCACCCGGACCACGTGTCCTGGTCCGCCCTCATCTCCGCCTACTCCAACAATGGACTCGGTCGCCACGCCCTTGACTCCTTCAGGGCCATGCGGTCTTGCGGCGTCCGCTGCAACGAGTTCACACTGCCTTCCGTCGTCAAGGCCTGCTCCCTTGTCCAGGACTTTGACGTGGGTGCACAGGTCCACTCATTTGCGATCATTACGGGGTTTGAGTCAGATGTGTTCGTTGCCAACACTCTCGTCGTCTTCTATGCCAACTTTGGGCGCCTCGAAGATTCGAAGAAGTTATTTGACGGCATTGCCAACCGGAACATTGTGTCGTGGAACGCGTTGCTCGCTGGGTATGTTAGGAACGATCGGTGTGAGGACGCGACGCGGTTGTTCCAGAAGATGGTGTTGGAAGGAACGAAGCCTAATGAGTTCAGCTTCTCATGCGTTCTGAATGCTTGCACGGGTGTTCAAGATTTGTTTAGTGGGAGAGCAGTGCATGGTTACCTTACTAGGCTTGAGTATGATGGGGACCTGTTCACGGCCAATGCTCTAGTAGACATGTATGCAAAGTTGGGCAACGTTAATGCTGCAGCCTTGATTTTCGAAAGAATGACTCATAGGGATGTTATCTCGTGGAACTCCTTGATTGCTGGGTGCGCTCTTCATGGATATCATAGTCGGGCGGTACAGCTGTTTGCAGAGATGAAGGCTTCTGCAATGTTTCCTAACATGTTTACTCTGTCTAGCATTCTCAAGGCCTGTGCAGGGATAGGAACATTGGATTTGGGGAAGCAGATTCATGGTAACTTACTCAAATGTGGTTCTGGTTCTGATGTTTTTGTGGGTGTTGGGCTCATTGACATGTATTCAAAGTGTGATCAGTTAGGAGATGCAAAGAAAGCTTTTGATCGGATGTCTGAGCAGGATTTAGTCTCATGGAATGCTTTAATTTCTGGATGCTCCCACACAGGGAAAGATGAGGACGCCCTCTTCTTCTTCTCTACAATGAGGAACAATGGTTTGAGCTTTAATCGAACCACATTGTCTTCAGTTCTCAAGTCGACTGCAAGCTTACAAGCAATTGTGGTTTGTAAACAACTACATGGGCTAGCCATCAAAGAAGGCTTCCTATCAGATCCTCATGTAGTTAATGGCTTGATTGATGCTTATGGGAAATGTTGTTGCATTGAAGAGGCAAACCGTGTGTTTGAGGAATGCCAATTTTATGATGTGGTTGCTTTCACATCTTTGATTACAGCTTACTCTCAGAGTGGAGAAGGGGAGGAAGCTATAAAGCTCTTCTGCAATATGCTAGACAAGGGTCTTAAGCCAGATTCTTTTGTTTGCAGTAGCCTATTAAATGCATGTGCTAGCTTATCTGCATATGAACAAGGTAAACAAATACACGCACATGCCTTGAAGATGGGTTTCATGTCTGATGTGTTTGCTGGCAATGCACTCGTTAACATGTATGCAAAGTGTGGGAGCATAGAGGATGCTTCCTTAGCCTTTTCTGAAGTACCTGAGAGAGAGGTTGTCTCATGGTCTGCAATGATTGGAGGACTCGCCCAACATGGGCATGGGAAGAAGGCATTAAGCATGTTTCAGGAAATGTTAAATGAGGGTGTGGCTCCAAATCATATAACGTTGACCAGTGTTCTTTGTGCCTGCAATCACGCAGGTCTTCTTGATGAGGCAAAGTCATATTTTGAATCAATGGAAAAATTGTTTGGAATCCAAAGGACACAAGAACATTATGCATGCATGATCGACCTTCTTGGTCGTGCTGGTAGACTAGATGCGGCAATGGATCTTGTGAATACCATGCCTTTTGAAGCCAATGCTTCAGTCTGGGGAGCACTTCTAGGGGCCTCTAGAGTCCATGGAAATATAGATATTGGTAGTCAGGCTGCTGAGAAGCTTTTCCTTCTAGAGCCAGAGAAATCAGGCACCCATGTTCTTCTAGCCAACACTTATGCTTCAGCAGGAATGTGGAATGGTGTTGCGAGGGTGAGAAGGCTTATGAAAGATAGCAGGGTGAAGAAGGAACCGGCAATGAGCTGGCTTGAATTGAAGGACAAAGTGTACACTTTCATAGTGGGGGATAGAAGCCATGAAAGGACAGTTGAGATATATTCTAAGCTAGAAGAACTAGGTGAATCAATGAGCAAAGCTGGATATGTTCCTATGATAGAAGTAGACCTTCATGATGTTGAACGAAGTGAGAAGGAAGTGCTTCTTTCACACCATAGTGAGAAAATTGCTGTGGCATTTGCCCTAATAAGCACTCCCAATGGAGTTCCCATTAGAATAAAAAAAAATCTTCGGATATGCAAAGATTGCCACACTGCGATGAAGTTCATATGCAAGATAGTTACAAGGGAGATAATTGTCAGAGATATCAATCGATTCCATCATTTCAGGGATGGGTCATGCTCTTGTGGTGACTATTGGTGATAATATTTATTTAGTCAAACACCAACAATGAATTAAGTCTTTATCAATGTGAGGGGGCTGTACGATTTTGCTAGGAAGTAGATTTTAAAATGAATTTTTTGCTCCAACTCTTAGCCAATCGTCCTATTTAGTTTCTTAGTTGCAGAATGGAGTAGTCAAGAGATCCCTCAGGTTACCATAATCTCTCATTTTTCTGTATCAATAGATCCCAGCATCATGTTCACCTCGTCTTCATTTTCATCTATTCAGTAACCCTACATCTAGTTTGATTGTTCTTCTCCTGTACAAATGCTCTACAGACTATTTGACTATTGCTATCACTTTGGATTCTGCTTCTTGGCTTATGACTCTAAATATTTCTGAGGACAGACAACAGTGTTGAGCTAATGGCATGGAGGTAAGATGATGAGACTCTAAATAGTTCTTTCCATTTTAGAAGATCATAATCTTGGTTTGCTTTTTCACCTTCTTGTGATATTAAGATTGTTACATTATCCATTTAAAAAAAGGATTGTTACATCATCTTCTACAAGACAAAGATAACTTCTCTTTTACACTCTCAAGGTCTTTCGTTTTAGGAAACCTGTCTATGATCTTGATCAGAAATGTGGTTGTTTGGACAAATCAACATAATATTCAGTTTCCATTCATCTCAGATTTGGAAGATGACTATCATTACATAAACCTTGTTTTATGCTTTGTCTATAAGAGATGTTTCCAACTAAGTTACCTTTTATTACTTCAGGAACAAAATTCAACATAGTTCTAAAACATTGACAGAATTAGAAGCTGTACACAAACACAAGTACATGCAGAGACAAGATGTAAAGCTAATTTACGTAATTAAGTTAATTTCGCCCCTTTATTTAGTGAATACATTCTAATTCTCTTTATAATTAACTTAATATTAAAAGTTCATTAGCTTAATTATGGATTTAGTAAGTTAATTACTCTCTTTGATCTAGGTTCAATCCAATTATTATATTGTAAATATCTAAGTATATACAAATTAATTAATATAATTAATTAACTCTCAGGTTTATGCGATTGTAATCAAAGTTTGATAGTATTAACTATATATGATTAGTAATTAGTTTAAAGTACCGCCTATATTTTATAGCCGGTCCCAAGCCCGGATAAAGGAGGAGGGTTGTGTTAGGCCCCGACAGCCAGCATAAAATCCTGTCGAATTTTATGGACATGGATCAACGAATACGGAATGGCGTCATATGATCCATGTAGCCGACCCCACCTAGTGGGATAAGGCTTTGTTGTTGTTGTTGTAACCAATTTGATTACTCTGTCTTTTTTAGTTGTCTTGACTCTTGAGTTATGCTCCAATAATCTTTTATCCCCTCTTGAGTTGTTGTGACATCACCATAACTGATCTAGTAGTTTGATCGATTGCTCCCACCTCCAATTAATAAGTACCGTATGTATTTATCTATAGTCCATCACACCATTTTCTACTAGTATAACCTATATTTATGTGAACTCCAACAAAATTGATATGGAATTTTATCGATATATATATATATATATATATATATATATATATATATATATATCTGTCCTACCTTCCATTGCACCCATATTGTTGTTTTACATGCTTCATGAGTAACCAACCAACTTAGCGTCATTATTTAATTTAACTTACTTAGTCACCTTTTGATAGTCCTCGTTCGACATATCACAATTACAGTCTCACGGGTCACATATGCACCCAAGTATCGTTTTACATGCCTCATGAGTAACCAACTGACTTAGCTTCATTATTTAATTTAACCAACTTCGCAGTCTTTTAACTGTCCTCCTTCGACATATCACAAGTACCGACATGGTCACATGTATTTTACCATTGTACTTGCTTCTTGGGAACATTGGGAGCACACATGAGAATCAATGGAAAATTCTTTTTGAAAGCAAAACAGATGATTAACCAGATTGTCAATTATCCAAAAGTCATTCATTGGAAGCAATTAGTATGTTCTAATCAGATGTACAAGAAGCAATTTTGAAAAACACATCAGCCCTTGTTGCTGCTATTGATCTGGATCACACATGAGAATTTGTGGAGTTTATGGTGGAAAACAAATGATAATTAAGAGCTAATACATGAGGTATGTTAAATTTCTGCCAGTAAGTTTTTCTATTAGTAGTTCGATTAAAAGCAGAAGAAGATTAGTTAAGCCAAGTAAATGAAACTAGATATAAAGAAAAGTTTTTTGGTTATTATATTTTTATACCTAAAGATTTATCCCGCAAATAAATGATCTTACGGTATTCTTAAAATTATTAAACATATGTGAAATGAAATCTTAGTTTTCAAGGAGTCCAAGTTTATATAAGTCGAAGCTCTGTAGGTGGAGTTATATGCCAAATACCTTACCCATATCGCTCTAAAAAAAAAGAGAAAAAACTTTACCCATGTCTAGTTTTTTTTGAAACAAGAAAGGATGACTAGCAACTTAGCACTCATCCGAAAGTTTCATTGATGTAATAAAGAGTACAGCATATTAAAAAGTAAAGGCAAATTAGAGTTGGTAACTCCACCAGTTTACAACAGATACTTTTTCCACTCCACAAAATTGCCTTAGCATGGTAGCCAACATTCTCAGTATAAACACGACCACTACGAAAAATGGCGTCATTCCTCTGCAACCAGATGGCCCAAATGTATGCCAGGGGATCTCTCTGTCGTCTGCAGATGTACACATGTTTTTGGAGGCCTCTGCAGCAATTGCAGAAGGACCGCCAAAAAGATGCTTCCGATGTAGAGTCAATCCATCTAATATCTGCCTCTGCCCAGACTTGGCAAGCCATGGAGCACCCAAAAAACAGCTTGGCAGTATCATCCGCTTCTCCACACACGACACAGCGAGTGCCAGTGCCACCATCCTAGCGTGATCTGTACACCTAGTCAGGATTCTTTTTCGATGCAACAGCCAAGATAACACCTTCACCTTGAGGAGGGCCAAGTGAGCAATCCATAGATGTTATCCTGAAGTCCATTATCTGTAATAAATACACCTTAAACCCTAAACCATGTCTACTTGTCCGAGAATGTTTATGGGCTTAAGCTAGAAATTACACTAGAAACTATATACTGCATTATGAAATTTTTTAAATAAGCTAAATGAATAAGCATTCTTATCTAAGTGAAATCTTCAGAAAATAATTTGTATGAGGAAAGTTATGAAAATAACAAGTGGTACCTATCGGCCCCATAAATTTTGATCCAAGATGCATATGTTGGTTATTGCGAAAATTTTTGTGAATAAATCTTAATAAAGAATGTTTTTTTTAGAAGAAAAAGGATGACCACCAGAGTTGTGGTTGTCATCCAGCAATGTATACAACTATGGAGAAATGTACAAGTGTGGGCTCTCACAGAGAGTAGCAAAAATGACCGAGGTCACAAAAGAAAGAGCTAGCCAAAACCCCACTCTCTAAGAAATGAGATGTAGTGTACAATACACTCAGGCTGACATCGCTCCCCACAAAAAATGATCCAGTTGCGCTGAAACCAAATGGCCCAGGCACCGGCCAAAAAGCTCGTTACTGGCGCTCACCAACTCTGTCTCTGACGCAACATGCTCTTGAAGGTCTGCCACATGGACTCTGGATCTGACGGAGAAATGGTCGCAATGGTAGTCCGCTGCCATATGCCCTGAGATATGGGGCAATCGAAGAAAAGGTGGGTGATCTCCTCGGCTGACTCGCTGCAAAATACGCATGAAGTGTCACTATGTGATGCCCATCACGTCCTGTAGGTCTTGGTAAGAAGCCATCTGCGCCGTAAAAGCCAAGCAATGATCTTGACTTTTAGCGGTACGCCAGATGAGTCTATAATCCGTCCTGAAATCCTCTGGTAGCGTAGAGGTGGGAAGAAAATGAATGTAGAGACTGCGTGTTGAGAACAACTCAGATATCCATACCCAACCATCTGACCTGGACCCGTCCGGGCGTATCCCGACCAATCGCTGGTGAAGGGCCAGTAACTCAGTGAAACGCTGGTCTGACAGCTGTGCTCTGAAACAGGGAGACCAAGTACCAGAGCTCGAGCCCCCCTCCACGGACCAGGTGTCCGCAACCGTCGCCTCGAGGAAGGTCGAAAGGGCCCATAGTCGGGGAAAAGCCTCGGCCAGTGAACCACTAGCAGTCCAAGCGTGCCGCCAGAAGGAGAAATCCGTCCCCGAGCCGAGGGATGGAATCATAAGGGAGCGGACTCACGGCGCCATGGCTGCAACACCCCGTCAGAAAGATGATGCCCCTCGGGGTAAAATAAATCTCGACTCCCATGACAGAGCCCGACCATAGCAGGTATCAACCACTGAACGCCAGAGGCTATCCTCTAGACCCATAATCCGTCTAAGACAACGGGCAATAAGTGCCCAATCGGCGTACCGAAGGTCTCGGACCCCAGACCCCCTTGAGAGGTAGGACGTAAATGCTGGTCCAATCGACCAAATGGACGCCGCGATGATCGGGGCCACACCCCTGCCAAAAAAAACTGCTCTTGAGTGAGTCTAATCGTTTGAGAACCTGAGCTGGTAGAGGCAGTACAGACATGTAGTACATCGAGAGGGCCAAGAGCACCAACCGTAATAGCATGAGTCGGCCCCCACGAGACAATAGATGTGCACTCCAACCGTGAAGTCTGTGCTCCATACGCTCAATGGCTGGCGTCCAACCTCTGGAAGCAATGTGGCGGTCCGAAAGCGGAAGTCCCAAGTAGGTGATCGGAAGGGTGCTGATCGGGGTATGAAGCTGGGAAGCACATCGATGAGCCTCCTCCGGAACCATGCCAAAGGGGATGAAAAAGAATTTGGCATGACTAATATGGAGAGCAGTCGATCCAACAGAATCGCGACCCGTCGAGCCTCCTGCCCTGAACCCTCGATGAAAAAAATTGTATCGTCTGCATACTGAAGGAGGGGCACGAGGTTCGTGGCGAAGCCGTGGAAAAGTCCCGCCTCACAGGAAGCCTGAGTGCATTTGGCAAGAGCATCAACTCCTAGGACAAACAGCATGGGGGCAGAGGGCAACCCTGTCGGACCCCTCTTTGTGGCTGGACCCACTCTCTGGATCGTGTCCCGTTGACCAGGACCGAGAAATAAGCGGAGGTGATGCACCGCTTCATCCAAGTGATCTAGATCGCAGGGAAGCCTCTGATATGAAGGGCATGCCATAAAAATGACCGTACGCTTTGGAGAAGTCGACCTTGCGTAAAAAGGCCTGAGTGGTGCTCCTCCACTGGGCCATAGCTGTTGGTGATGGGCTTACCCTGAATAAAAGCTGACTATGCAGGATGCATCAGCGCCAAAAGTACCTCACGGAGTCGATTTGCCAATACTCGAGCTACCAAAAGGTAAATGGCATTGGATAGGGTGATCGGTCTAAAGTCCTCAACTCGCTCTGCCGGGGTGCGCTTCGGAGCAGGAACAACAGGAATCGGTTGAGGCGCTTTGCAGTGGGTGTGTATTCAGACGACTAGCACTTTTTGGTACTGATATCTCAAAGGCAAAAAAGCCACTAAATAGAACTTGCAATTGGTGGTCTAAGTGGTTTTGTTGTTTCTGCTGTTGTTCTGGGAGGAAGAAGACAACAATCCCCTCAAAAAAAAAAAAAGAAAAACAAAAGCTAAACTGGAGAAGAAAAAGACACATCCAAAAAAAGAAGAAAATGGTCCTACAGTGGTTGCTTTGGATGGCGTTGAGGGGGGCATTGAAAATATATGTTCCTTTTATCCATCAACCTTGTTAGTTGCATTTAATGAAGCTAATTAAAGGTCTGCTGACATTTATAGCTTGTTCCTGCATTCTCCAATATCCACCTTTATCTTTGATGATCAGAAAGGTACTGCAATAAAATTTCCATACACACTAGTGATGACTCCTAATTGACTGCATCATCCACCTCCATCTCTTTTGACTTGATTCCTGTACAACAAGTGTCTTTTATGTTTTAGGAGGTCAACTTTCTGTTGTTGCATGGAAAACTACATTTTGGGTTAGTGTAAAATTGAAGAGATGTAGTTTATTTTATTCAGCTTTGAATAGACTATTAATTTATCTTCCTTACCATATGAAGCAATAATAGTTCCTTGGAGTTCTTTATTGTCTGGTAATTTTAGGACATAATTGGGGAAATGTTATCTTTAACTCCTGAAAAGAAAATATATGTACACGCACTGAGAATGGAAAAGCTCATCATATACAACAACAACAACAACAACAAAGCCTTATCCCACTAGGTGGGGTCGGCTACATGGATCATACGACGCCATTCGTTGATCCATGTTCATAAGATTCGACATGATTTTATGCTGGCTGTCGAGGCCTAACACAACCCTCCTCCTTTATCCGGGCTTGGGACCGGCTATAAAATATAGGCGGAGTTTTAGCACTTCACAAGCTCTTAATGGAAACAAAAAGGATGAAGTATGATATTCCTTTGTGTACGAAAAGGCTCCAAAGTGTTGTCAAACAATGAGCCCCTATTATAAGCTGTTATACATGAAACACTCTTCAATAGTCGATTAATGCATAAGGTTAGCTCATGGGTACATACTTTGATGCTGATGATGATCGACCTTCAACTGAATCCCAGCGCTCAGATGAATCTGGACTTGTAACACCTAATGTTGCATCCTCACTCTTTGATTTTGAAGATGTAAATTGACCTCTGTTTCGTTGCATCCTCATAGCAACCTCTTGAGAATGGAAACTTTCTCCTAAAATAAGGTTGAAAAGCTTGAGAATGGTGGGATATTTTGATACTCCAGCATCACTCCTAAAGGAAGCTATTCATTTTATTTACTGTGGTTATGAAGAGAAGATAGACAGGGGAAAAGAGGTAGCGCTTTCCCTTTCACTTCCTCACATTGTTATGTATATATTTGTGCATCTGAGAACATTTTTGGTTTAGACCCTGGTTGTATCCAGTAGATTATATCCTCTTAGTCAGGAAATCTAAAGGCTTAAAAAAAATCTCTTAATAGTAGCAAAATTGAATTCGATTCTGAGATCCCATGTCATGATCCAACCTGCTAACCTATTTGACTAATCTACTATTAACTCCATGAAGACCATTTTAATCTTGCTGTCCTCTGCATTGCAAGTTGGATGGATGTATGGTTCAGTCACAGAAGACATATTGACAGGTTTCAGAATGTACTGCCATGGCTGCACCCCTGAGTCTACTGTGTACCATTGAGGCCTCCATTCAAAGTATCTGCACCTGAGTCTTTAGGTGGGCACTTGGTTCTGTTGAGATTTTTTTTTTTTTTGTGCAAACATTGCTCCTTTTGGGATATGGAGGAGGCTTAAAATGGTTAGATACATAAAAGCAACTGTTTATCCATGGACATTGATTCCATTTTTGGCTTATTGCATCTTGCCTGCCATCTGCTTGCTAATGGGGTAGTTCATTATCCAGAGGTATGTTGTGTAAGCTATTTTATTGAAGATGAATAAGTTGAAGCTGTATTCTATGGTACTGACATGAATTTCAGCTTCTGAACTCCATCGAATTAAAGTTGCAAGCCTGTGGTTTCTATCTCTTTTCATATGTTTTTCTGCAACAAGTACCCTGAAAATGAGATGGAATGGCATTGGTTTCGATGACTGGTGGAGGAATCTTCATATCTATTTGCTGCGTTCCAGGTCTCCTGAAGGACCTTTCAGGTATTGGGTCCAACTTCACTTATGAAAGATAACAGAGTGAAGAAGGAACTTACAATGAGCTGACTTCAATTGGAGGAAAAACGTCCACTTTGATGGTGGAGGATAGATATATTCTAAGCTAGAAGATCTAGGTGAATCAATGAGCAAGGCATGTTCCTATGATAGAGGTAGATCTTCATGATGTTGAACGGAGGAGAAGGAAGTGCTTCTTGCACACCATAATGAGAAAATTGATGTTACATTATCCTAATAAGCACTCCCAATGGATTTGTACATTAAAATCAAGAAAAATCTTTGAATATGCAAAAATTGCCACACTGCGATGAAGCTCATATGCAAAGTTGCAAGGGAGATGAGGTATCAATCTATTCCATCATTTCGCGGATGGGGATCATGCCCTTGTGGTGATTATTGGTGATAGCTATTTATTTCGTCAAACACCATAAATAAGTTAAGGCTTTATTCAATGTGGAGGGCTGGAGGAATTTGCTAGGAAGTAGATTTTAAAAAGTTTGTATTCTTTGATATTTTTGCTGCAACTTTCAGCCCAAACTCCCTATTTGGTTTCGTTATTTTAGACTGGAATATTGAAAAGATTCCTCAGGTTAGATAGTGTCTCTCATTTTTCCGTATCAATAGATTCCAACATCATTTACATCTCAGTCTTTATTTACTTCATTGACACTTCATCAATTTTGATTATCCTTCTCCTGTATGAGCTCTTTGGTTTATCTGACTATCTTATATGCTGATAGCTTACTATGACTTAAGATTTTCCCCATAGGACAAACAACAAGGTTGAGCTATTGCCATGGAGGTAAGATGATGAGACTCTTAATAGTTATTTCCTTTTTGGATTATCATAATTTTGTTTCTTTTCTGCCTCTTGTAATTTGAAGATTATTACGTCATCTTGTACAAATCAGAAGATAGCTGCAGTTTTACACTTTCAAGGTGCTTCAATTTAGGTAGCCTGTCTGTGATTTTGATCTTAAATGTGTTTTCTTGGAGAAATCAACATAATATTATGTTTCTGTTCATCTCGGACTAGAAGGGTGTATGTTTTATGCTATGCGGATTGGGGTTTCCACCTAAATTACCTTCGAGTACCTCAGGAAGAAAATTCATCAGAGTTCTAAACCATTGACCAAATCGGAAGCTGTACATAAACACAATTATGTGC
This sequence comes from Pontederia crassipes, assembly GCA_030549335.1. NCBI lineage: Eukaryota > Viridiplantae > Streptophyta > Magnoliopsida > Commelinales > Pontederiaceae > Pontederia > Pontederia crassipes. Next base: position 38,843,216 of record CM060184.1, on the reverse strand, counting down.
AGAGACAAGAAATCCAAACTATATCACAAGCCAATAACTGTTATCCTTTTTCTTTCCTGTTATTTTTAGATTGAATATGCGGAATGCAAAGACAGTGCACAGAGCAGTGGTGAAAAAGAAAAAGAGGTAGAGAAGACTAAACAGTAGATATGTTTGAACAACCTGAAAGGTAGGTAGAATGACTATGGGAAGGTAGGTAGAATGCAGATTGTTCAATATGTTCATATTGTTGATTATGGGAAGGCAGGTCGAATGCAATTTCTTCAAGATGTTCGGATGTTAGTACCAAGGAAACAAATTTCCGGTCTTGGTTGAATATTCAATCTAGCGGGGTAAAATTCACGTACTGGATGCAGGCTTAAAATCTGGGCGTGATTAAAAATTAAATTTGTCCAGGGCAAGGTTGAGGGATTAAATCTGGCCTCATCTTTTTTCCTTGGGTCAGCCCCAACCTTTGTTGAGTTTAAACTCCACCAAGTAGAAATTGTTGTAAAAGCTGTGTATTGCATATTTAAAAGGAAAATATATGCATAAACGTTTGTTTCTGTTGCACTCAATTAATACTAACATGTCTCTCGCAAGTATGTAGAATTACTTAGATCTTCTATCCAATTACCTTCGTATTACTTAGATCTTCTGTCCAATTACCTTCCCATTTGCTATTGAGTCATTCGACCAATTTATTATGTTAAGAGCTGATTATTATTAGAAGGTAAAATATGGAAGTACACATTTTTCTGAGGATCGATTTTAGGATTAGTTGTCTGTGGGCATCTGCATACATTTCTGATGCATATCAACGAAGGAGAAACAATTGACGTTAGGGTCCTAGATTGCCACTTCCAAAATCTTATGTCCACTTCTTTTAGGGACAATTTTATTCTTTGACTATCTAACATTGTATATATTATTTAATGATAAAATGTTTTAAACAAAAATAATGAGTTTTTTTGAAGTGACAATTAGGGATCCTTCACATTAACAACGTCAACGCAAAGATAAAAATACTTACATATGAATTTAATAAAAGAACATAATCTAATCACAGTCAATTTATTGCTATTTTTTTTCAATTTAGATGATATACATATTGAAATGGAAGTGAAAAGATAAATTCTAATCACGTCTCAAACTCCAAGGGTAAATTACACGAATGGTCTTCCAACTTTGAGTCGATTTTTAATTGGTCCTTCAACTTTATTTTATAATCAGAACGTCTTTCATCTTTCATTTTCTTGCACGCTTAGTCCTCCTGACCGGTGATAGTGGATTTTTCGATTATCTTGTTTATGTGGCGGATTTTCTCTTTCCTTCACGTCATTTTATGTCCGTCACGTCATTATAAAAATTTTTAAAAAAATAATAAAAATAGATGAAATTTTCACATCATTAAAAAAATTTTAAAAATAAAAAAAATCAAGAGCGAGAGGAGAGAGAGGAGGGGGGCGGCCCTCTCTCTCCAGCACGAGAGCTCGAGCTCCGACGAGCTCGAGCACGTCGGAGCTCGAGCAGAGGGGGGGCGACCGCCCTCTCTCTCCAGCACGAGAGCTCGAGCTCCGACGAGCTCGAGCACGTCGGAGCTCGAGCAGAGGGGGGGGCGACCGCCCTCTCTCTCTCTCTCTCCAGCACGGCTGGAGAGAGAGCTCCCATCCCTCTTTCTCCCGCGCGCTGCGGGAGAGAGAGGGAGGGGGGCGATCACCCCCCTCTCTCTCCAGCACGGGAGCTCGAGCTTCGACGAGCTCGAGCAGAGGGGGGCGGTCACCCCTTCCCTCTCTCCAGCTCTCTCTAGCACGGCTGGACCGCCCCCCTCCTCCTTCTGTCGTGCTGCGGGAGAGAGGAGGGAGGGGCAGCTCGAGCTTTCGAGCTCACCGGAGCTCGAGCTCTCGTGCAACCCCCTCTCTCTCTCCCCGCCTCCTTCTCTCTCCTATTTTTTTTATTTTTAAAATTTTTTTTAATGACGTGGAAACTTCATTCATTTTTATTATTATTTTTTTTAATTTTTATAATGACGTGACAGACATAAAATGATGTGAAGGAGAGAGAAAATTCGCAACGTAAGCAAGGCAATCGGGAAATTCACTATCACCGATCAGAAGGATTAAGCGTGTAAAAAAATGAAAGATGGATGACGTTCTAATTATAAAATGAAATTGAAGAATCAATTAAAAATTGACTCAAAGTTGAAGAATCATTCGTGTAATTTATCTCCAAACTCCAACCGTACAAATTAATAACTTCTAATAGTTGAAATTCTCATCCAAAGTGTACGGAGAAACATCTTACTCAATTCATATATATATATATACCGCATATACATAAATTATATATATTATATAATGGGGAAATAATTAAGGATGCGGCGAAGGACGTCGTAGATCGAGAGGTCAATATATATATAAATATACATAATTTATTTTTAGTCTTTACCTCCAAGATATAATAATAGGGAAATGTCACCATATTACACAGGATTATTGATGCGACGGAACCGCTCCCGGAGTAGCATTCGAAATCGATGGATGTGGAACGGAAAAAAAAGGTCCCGAGTCTGGTCACCAATCAGGGACTCTGTCGGCAGGTTAAGTTGCTTGTTCAAGCAGCAAGGTGGGAAAGAGCCTCGCCGGCGTGTGAAGCGGTCGACATCCGGAGCTTCCGGTAGTCCTCGTAGATGAAACTTTGGTAGAGACGCGGGTGGTCGGCGTCCACGAACGCGGCCGGAGCTTCCACCGCGCAGTCCTTGGGCGCGAGCATGAAGAAGGCGATGGAAAACCTCTCCCCCGGCTCCTTGCACAGTACCCGGTGCTTCACGTTGTGCAGCCTCCCGTTGCTCCACGCCTGCAAACGTTATTTCGCACGCAACACGAATCAATTGCGCAGCAAAGAGTTCGATGGATCGTGACTGGAGGTGACATATAACATGTGTACCTTGGCGACGTCACCGAGATTGACGAGAAAGGTCCCGGGAACAGGGTCGACGGGGATGAACTCGCCGGTGGCGGGATCCAAGACCTCGAGGCCGCCGACGCAGTCGTCCTCTTGGAGCACGGTAAGGAAGCTGGAGTCCGTGTGGATCTGGACGCCGGACGTGCCCACGGTCTCGGGTGTGAAGCTGTACTTGTTCATCCGGAACTGGCACGACCACTCCCGGAACGAGCGGCCGTCCTGCTGCACGCCCAGGCTTTTGGCCAACTTGCTGGACACGTCCGCCACCAGCTCGTGGAGCCTCGCGGCGTACTCCATCAGGGTCTCTCTCACTCGATCAGGACGCACGTCGTTGTTGTGGAGCTCGGGGTCGACGGCGAGGAGGTCGGAGCAGAAGGCGTCGACGGCGGCAGAGGAGGCGGCGTCGTAGAGGCCGAAGGCCTCGTAGAGGGGGTTCTTGGCGGAAGGGGCCATGTATCCGCTGCCGGCGATGACTTCGGTGTTCCGGCGCTTGACGTGGTCGGGGAGGTTGAAGAGCGAGCGGAGGGTGTCCTTCATTCGGGCCTGCAGCTCCGCGGGGATGCCGTGGTTGATCACCCGGAAGCAGCCGAGGCGCTGGCACGCCGCGACCATCTTCTCCCGTTCGCCCTCCTCCGCCGAGAGCTGCGCCAAGTCGACCACCGGGATCGGCGTGGTCGACGACATCTCTCCCCTTTTGATCCGACCTGATGTCCGTGCTCGATCCACACGAGTGATGCGCGTGGAAACTTTTGATTTGGTGAAGAAGAGTGACGGAGTTCGACTTGTTCGATTACAAAAAGGAAAACGACAAATTGCTGTGGCCGACGAGCAGAACTGAGGAGAAAGCCGAGAAACGCAAACCACGTCGGGCTTCCCTTGCGTGATCTATGGGCTTTCTTTTCTTTTCTTTCTTTCTTTCTTTCTTTCTTTTTTTTTTAATTTTTTGTGCGTGCATTAATATAATTAATTTCTTTTTCTGGTTGGATATTTAGATTTTTTAGGGTTATTTTTCTGAACTAATTCTCAGGAAGGCAAGTTGACAGCTTTAGATGAGTAATAGAGGTGGCTGAAGTGGCGGTAATTGAAATGGTCTCTGTACTATGAGTCGACATCGCCATATATACAAAAATGAACCTTTTATTTTGTAGATAATAAACATTTTCTTCCACTTGTGTCATTCAATTCGGCTGCGATTGCAATACACCTCGAAGCACAAATAGGATTGTTGTTGTTGTTGTTGTTCATGGATATGCGTGAAGAAAGGGGAATTCTTCATTTTCCATGATTTTTTTTGAGTGTGTGGAGGAGGAGGCCGGATGCTTAATTTACTCAACCAAATGGTGGATGCAAAGTATAAGAGGTGGCTTCTGGAAAAGACGCTCGCTTGGTGTATGCATGCATGTGAGGTGAACGAGTGACGGTTGATGAGGCACACAGACACGTTTCAATTGTTGCATAGTGCCATCCACATTGGCATGGTGAAGAAGATTACAAAGAGTAAGTACAGTCTCATTTACGTGTTAGTTTGTTTTTTTTTTTTCCTTTTCCTTTCGGTTTTGGCAGTAGTACCATTTTGTTCACTTGTACGTGCACACGAGTGGTTATGGTGAATTAATTCCATGAGAGTAAATTCGCTTCGTACTCTTTACCTACTTATAAGTGTTTTTCATATTCACAACTTTATCCTTTCGAACAAAAAAATTAGTATTAATTTTTCCTTATCCAAAGTGTCTCCAGATATTAATTAGGAACTGGTGCTGAGTTATAATTATGATTAATATCTCATACAACACAAGACGTAGTTGAATTTTAAGTTAATATGACACAAATATTTATTATTTTTGTTTGACAATTAAATTTATTATGCAAGTACTTTTCGTAAATAGGTGTGTCATTTCGGTAAAGGAAAATGTAAGAAAAAAGAAAATGCCTCTCCTTCGAACCAAAAAGAGAAAGAGGAGACATGCCACCTATTCTTAGATCTTCAGCCATTCACATTGTGAAGAGATCTTATCATCTATACCGGGTGCTCCTTCTTCTGATAATGATTCAATGAAAGTCATTCCATCATCTAGTATTGCTAACATCGAGACACAATTGTTCGAAGTTGTTGCTGATGTTTCTACATCGAAACATTCATTTAAGATATATTTACAACCAGATGATCATTCTAAGTTAGTTAGATAAATCAGTATGTATGAAGTTATTAGTGCTTCAATATAATAACATTTTCTATTATAATTTACAGGTTTTTATCGTAGTTTCTTGTACTAAAATAATTCAGCAGAAATATTACAACATTCTTGATCAGCATGCAAAATTATCCGCTTTGGGCCTCAGCCTGCATAGTTTTACTAAAACGCATCACACTATACCCAGCATTTATCCCGTGACTTATGCATATGGGACTAATCCAAAGCATGCCTACCCTTCTCCTCTTAGGAGGCTCAACGCCTCATTGAATGATCGTCCCGTGACACGACGCGTGAAGCCTCGCGGCACCAGTGCCGCTCAACTTATAGCCCTCGGCCGCTTAGCGCCGAAAACATGGAACACATGCAGTCATCCCACACTGCGTAATATTGCGGAGTACCAAGTTATCCGCCCTTAGGACATTTATCTTGTAAGACCGTCCTTATGAATGACCAAGTAGGTGACGTTCCCGTAGGGTACGTCTTTTGCATCTTCAATATGTAATAAGACTCCTATACCTACGGTACACTGGGAGAAGTTCACTAGTGCCTTCTGAGGCCCAATTGTATGTTATGTTTCATCATATTTAATACAAGTAAGCTTTTCTTTAATTCTAGTGTCATGGCCTTGAGCGTGGGGTGGAAACCCACATCGGGGTCTCTTCGTGGCGTCCCGTGGTCCCTTCGTCGTCCTTTCGGACTTTAAGCACCCAAGCGCCAGCATTGGTGCCGCAATGTGCCAATGCCACGGTTCTACGACGAGTAGTCCAACACTCTAGTCATGTCCGTGATTGAATGCCTATAAGAGCGACTCTCGGCATAGTCGTCTCGATCATAAAACTTTCGCTGCAAACTCAAAATAGGCTTGGCTAGGTGCCTATCCGCTTAGTCGCCGCACGTGGTCTAGTGTCCGAGAATGACCCCGTGACAATCGTACCCCACCATGCACAGAGGTCCACGCAGAGTGGATCTGATATCATATGTAACATTCTTGACCAGCGTGCGAGGCCCACACGATTTGGTCAAAATGCATCACACCTGGTGAAGAACATGTTCCTATATATACCAGCATATCTTTCGTAGTTTATGCATGTGAGACTAATCCAAGGCATGCCTCATGCACCAAATAACAATTTCATGTACCTTTGTAATTTAATTATGTTAATTATGTTTCATGTGTGGCGGGCTTGTGTTCATATCGGAGTAATAATGTGCTTCTAGAGGTGAATTCTAGAGGTGGCTCACATCGTGATCAGTGATGTAGAATTTAGCTCCATACTATCTCATCCTTTTTTGTTAGAGACGATGGCTTAATTTTTTATTTCCTTATACCTCTCCTAAATTATCATATTTTTTTACATCTAATCCTAATGTATGAACTCACTTTAGGACATTTCTAAATTATATTACAATTTTCACTTTAGTCCATTTGTCAAATTTTGTTAACTTTGACATTTTTCAATTTTTATATTTATTAAAAAAAAAACTAAACTACCATTCTCTTATTTAATCTTTAAAAGTTTAAAATAATATATAAAACATAATATAAAAAAGGAACGTTGTCACCTCTCTCGTTGGCGTCGGAGGGAGGGGACGACGCCCCATCATCGCAACAGTAAGGCGAGGGCCCCCAAACCAAGCTAGATCACCACCCAGGTGAGTGGTGAGTTCGATCTCGTTGGCTGCCACCAAGTGAGTTGGAACCTCCCCCCGTGAGCACACCGATATCCCCCACACCAAGCGCGATCACACCCCATCCTCCCTCCATTTCGTTGAGTGGTGAGTTCGATCTTGTTGACTGCCCCTAAGTGAGCTCTCCCCCCTCCCGATGAGCTCGCCGCCCCTCTTGTGAGTGCCACCCCCTCCCTCTGGTGCCGAGAGGGCGAGGGGGCACGAGTGAGCATCCCTTTTTATGTTATTATTTTTAATTATTTTTTATTATACATTATTATAAAATCTTAAAGATTAAAAAGAGGAGAATGCTAATTTAATCTTTTAATAAATTAATAAAATAAAAACTTAATGAAATTAGACGGATGGAGTAAAGTAAAAATCATGATATAATTTAGGAACGTCTTATCGTGAGTTAATATATTAGAATTAGATGTGAAAAATTACGATATGTATAAGAAAATAATTCTAATTTTTTTCTTCATCCACTGTTTTATTATATTTTTAATACTTGAGTTACTGATAAAGCTGTTAGCAACTGAATAATTCAGAATCAAAATAAAAATAGAATGAGTTTTTTCTCTAATTTGAGATGACAAAATTCTGAAGTAGGTTACACAAGGCCTGTTAAACTCGTTGTCCAATGTTTCATTTTTGCGTTCAATATTATCCAATCCGGATTCTACCCAATCAAGCCTAACACTGTGTGTGCATGGATGTGTACTTTTATTTTATTCTTTTTTTGAAATTATTATGGGCTCCTGCGAATTACCAAGACATATACTTATATTTTTATACATAGCTACATTAGTTCCCACTAAATATATATAATAATTTAGACGTCCTTGTGTCAAAGATGCCGATGTCACTTGTCAGGACGACCAAGCAATTGCCCCTATCACGATACCTTCTTACTTTTACATTCGTTAAAAACTCAAATATTCATTTATAATTTTTTGTTTAATTTTTAATGTAATAGGCTAGTTATTATTTATATGAGGTGTGATGCGAAAATTCTAATGATTATACTAATTCTTCAAGTAATAAAATGAATAAGAAGAATGATCATTCGCATAAGAAGGGTTAATAACTAAAGTTATATTTTATCCTTTTTTCAATTGTGAATAAAAATAATTAAAATAATCACCTGAAAAAAATAATGATTTTATAATTAAGACACCTTATTAACATCACTATAATGTAATGAATTTTCTTAAATTAAAATTTATTGAATCAATAATAAAATTTTATTCCCAAAATTAGTTAACTAGTGTTTTAGATTTTATCTACTATATTAAGAATAAAATAAATTATTATTTTTAACTTATGTAATTAATAAAAAATGCATTCAATTGGAATTTTGATTAAAGGTTTTATGAAGTCACCTTAATAAAATACACAATTTATGTCTCTTTCTATTTTCTTAACTGTAGCATGCATGAAATAAAGTTAATTATAAAAATTATTATGAAATCAACTAGTTCTTCTCATATAGCAATTAACTCATAAATAACTAAATCAAAGGAAATCATTAAGCGCACACAAGCATACAATTAAAGATTCAAAGTAAACTAAAATTAAGAAAAAATCCAACATATAAATAAGGTTCAACTAATTAGGATGGCCATAATAAAAAAAATCAGCTGAAAATAACATCAAATCCAATGTAAAATCCAAGAAAAGAAAATAAGGAACTTTTGCAGCTGCTAGCTGAGTACTTCCTCTCATGACTTTTCGTTAGGGCTTCACAATCGTATTCAAACTATCTCCTTCTTATTAGACTTCAAAAGAATGCTATAGGAACCCTTTTCCAAGTCCTTTTTTGCTACCTTATATAGATATTCTCATCCCCCAACAGAAAAAATTGAATTCCTATCCGAAAAATGAATAAAATATGTTCCATAACCAACCAACAGACACCCGTCATGTCCATGAATGGATATGTCATGGCCTTGACAAAGATCAATTCTCTATAAGCTATTTCCATTCTTTTGGCAAGACTATGATGGAGTGTTGGCACGCCGAAGCTTCAATTTTGTAATCGTGCTCCATCTTTTGGTCACGACCGTGATGGAGTGTTGAAAGTTCCAGTAGCGCCTTCTTTTCGGCCCTTTTCTTCAATGATTTGGTTTCCTGCCATAAAAATAATCCAAACTTAGGTATAAATCAAATATAAAGTCAATTCAATAAAATTAAATATAAAATTCCTTTTATGAGTACAAAAACTTTTAAAAATGCCAATTAAATGGACTAAATCAATGCATAATTTTTAGTATATCAAATTCTTCCAAGCTTACTATTTTGCTTGTCCTCAAGTAAATTTCAGATAAGGGCAAGGCTTCACCACAAAAATAATACTTTTCTTTTGTTATTCTTTTACATGGCCATCGCTAGACTATCTACTCTATACCCAATCTATGCACAGTCTTGTAGAATTCTTAACCTTCACAAATATCCTTCCTGCATATGTAGAAAGAATATTAGTAGTCTTCATGAGCTTATTTTCATACTTTTTTATTTACTATTATTCTTTTCCTTTTCTTTTATTTATTGGGGTTCAACTAACCTTCTTTTGTTTTTTTTTCTTTTTTTGTTGGGGGTTCAACTAACTCTCTTTTGTTTTCACTTTTTTTTTCAATTTTTAATCATAATCACAAACTCGTAAAGGACTTAATGTTTTCTGTAAAGATGCAATTATAATTAGGACTAACATCATAGTAAATAATACAGAAATGCACTATTAAAATTTAGTCATGCTACTTAGTAGCAAACACATTTCAAATACCTAATATTCTGATGATACCTAATAAAGAGAAATGGTAATTGAATTTCATAGATTAGACAATAAAATAGTAAAGATGAAGAATCTAATGTTTTCAATGTTTTGGGTTTTCAAATTTTTTATTTTTTTATTAGTAGATAGATGCTAAACAAACACATAAAAAGACTCAAAATGTTGAAAGTAAAGATGTCATGCAAATGCAAATGAACTAAGTCCTTCCTCCAAGCTTGAATCGACACTTTCCTAATGTGAGGCTCGTCCTAATGTTAGGCTCGTACACAAAAAAGAGCAGAAATGAAAAATACACAAGTGGTAAAAATGCGAAAGAAAGGACTAGAAACAACTTAAGTCTAGTCATTTGGTGGTGACGATGGAAGAAAAGATGTGAAGTGTCCCTTGATAATCATACATCCACTGGGTCATGCGATGCAGTAGCATGCTGATATGGCGATGAGGTGCTGCTGCTGATGGAAGAACTCTTGTTGCTAGTCCTACATAGTTATGAGAATATCTTGTAGACTAGTGAAAACATAAGTCGAAGGCGGTTGAGAAGGGTGGGAGTCCATCTAAATAGGTACGGGCAGTATATGAAGGTCCTGCCTTTGTGTCATGATCTCATGTCCCCCCCCCCCCCAAAAAAAAAAAAAAGAAAAAGAAAAAAGAAAAAAGAGAAGAATAGCTAGTTAACATGATTGAACACCGTGATTCTATCATTATCCACTAAAGAAAAGGGTATAAAAGATTTGTTAAACTTAAATATGTACAATCTCGATATCATCGTCATGAACCACCAACTACTGCCAGTCTATCAAGAAAATTAGATCCATGTACTCATGTATCCTACTCCAAATCAATCTTCAGATGTTGTGCAAAAGGAGTGATCAAGTTGCCTACTAATATTATGTCATTAACTCTGGTTGCATTCTTTGGAAAGTGTTTAATCATACAATAGCCCATATTCAATATAACATTGTGTAACATAGTCAAGATGATAAATAATTGAAACAAGGTGGCAGACCCCTCATTGTTACTTCTAGGAAATAGTCCACATGACATAATCAATGCACATATCGTAAGATGGGATTCTGAATGCCAGTGCTCTTGGATGTCTTGGGATTGAAGTTGTCTTCCCCTGTGATTTGTCTCCAAAACTCGATGTTGTCAAATTCCTTATTATAGTCCTTAAAAACTTCCTTGGGGAAGTCATAAAATATCACTTAGCTCCTCCTTTGTCAAGTGAAACTCTCCATTATGCATCCTGAAATTGATGGCTGAAGAATAATTGTTAGTCATAAAGGAAGAGAGAAATTCAATTGTTACCCTTTCATAACTATCCCAATAGCTTATGGCAAAGGGGTGTAACCCGATGTTGTCGAACATAAGGAGAACATCATCTTTCATATGGAAAGCTATCATCCTGATGTTATGCGGAAATCAGGTAGGAGTATGTGAAAGTTGGCACAATTTATTCACACACACTTGTTGTTCTCAATCCCAATATTCGACATGAGCTGCTGTGCTATGAGGTATTGAGATGATTCTCCTATCCATGATTTCTTTGAAGGGCGATTCACAGGTTTCTTGCAACGTGGAGCAGACATTGTGATAATATAAAACTCAGTCACGACTATTTCGGGCTATGTCATGACTATGACAGAGGAAAGTAGTCGTTAAAGGGGATCATGTTGATACAAAATAGCTGAATAGATGCATGGATGATCGGCCAATGAGCAAAAAGGCAACGATGTGTGTCGTCTAGTGTACCAAAACCATCGGAGTTGTAGGAGAAGATCGACTGAGTACCGAAAGGGAAATGACCCTAAGCAAGAAAATACTAGTGGCAAAGAAAGAGTCTAGTCGGCGTCGTAGCAGAATGAAAGAGGCTCAGCGATCAAAGGAGTTGGTATCATATCGGTACACAGATTGGCCGCAAATAGGAGTGGCCGACGATGGAGAAGGGAAGAGGCTGTTGTTGGAGTAGGACGGTGTCGACAATGGAGGAGGATGACTCAGTGGTGTGTAGATCACTAGCTTTGTTTGTGAGGTCGCTGAATACTTGAAGGAGAGTAGAAGATGTCAGCTGGAGAGGGCGATGGCACTGTAAGATGATCGACTAATGTTAGAGAATGGTGGCACGATGGTCGATGTAGACAACAAAGGTTAACAGGGGCATGAGTTAGGGTTTTTCGAGAGATTTTTTAGCAAAAGGGTGCTCGACAGAGTTATGGAGGGAACAAGAGAGTGGATAGGAGGCAGTTTCAGGACTACGTCAATAGTAGTGGCGATCAAAGAGGTCCGTGTCCATCTAGGCATATCGGTTAAAAATGGACAAGGAGAGGCGACCAATGATGGCATGAGCTTCTAGTCATTGTGTTGATGGATAGTTGATAGTGATGAGGCCAGTGACGGTAGGTGACAATGATGCTGAGGTAGACGTCGTGACATGAGTAGGTGGCTAGGCTTCACACCCATGTTGAATCACGTACTATTCCCATGTTTTGATGATAACAAACATAATTGGCCGGCAAATGTTACTAATAAGTTTGTCAAGTGACATATATACAGGAACAAGTTTAACAAAAAAAGAGCCGACGAAGAAACGATGAAGAAATCAAAGACCGATCGAAGGATCGGTCAATCGGACGAATGATCGAAGAAAACAAAAGCATGAAAATTGTTGAAGTTATGAGGCCGGTCGACCAGATGAGCGACCGAAGAAAATAAAACACACATTATTGATAAATCAATGATCGATCGAAGGACTGGTTGACATAATGCAAGATCGAAGTAAATATAACACAGAGACGTTGAAGAAATCAACGACCAGTCAAGTGACTAGATGCACGTCCGAATAGAACAGTAAGCAAAAACAAGTCTAAAACAAGAAGCCAGTGATCGGTCGACCCACTATGCATCCGAAATGAACAGAAGGTGAAAATAAATGGAAATGAGGAACCGGTCATAGGATCGGTCGACCGACCAAGCGACCAAAATAAATAGTGAACTCAAACACTGTGGAAAACATCTAATCGGTCGATCGCCCCTGTCAATCGATTGACTGACTCGGTGTGATCTGCTACAGTAACTGCTATTTTTCATACCAAATCTTTTGATTTCTTTCGTAATATAAAAAATCTCGTCAAGCATGCTATAAAAGAAGTCCAGATCGTATGAGAAGGACTCAACCAAGCACAAGCAATCAAGGAAGATCATTCTCATCGTCTTTTTTCCTGAAATAGCCCTAGATCCCTTTCTTCTCTATACTCTCTACTGTAATAATTCTGGTGATCATTTGTGAAAAAGAGAGATTGAGAGATATGCAAATTTGTATTCCTGAAAGCTCCTGTGTGAAAAGAGGATTGCCTTTCCTCCTTAGCGGAGAAAAGGTGGTGCATGTGTAAAAAAGTTTCCTTCTTTCGAGAAAGGATGACGATAGTAGATCTCTGAAGTCTCGAGGTTGAAGAGTCATAACGGGAATGTAAGTCAAATAGTTGAGCGGAACCTAATTAATAAATCTTGTATTTGCTCTCTATCTTATTTCTGTTATCACTTTGCGGTAACTGCATTACATCTAGCAATCTCACAAAAAACTTCTTAAAGCAAAAGTTTGAAATTTCAAGATTAAAAATTACACACCAATTCACCCCTCCACCCTCTTGGTTCCCTATAATTGGTATCAGAGCCTAGGTTTACTCTGATGATTAAGATGTAATTATCTTTAAGAGCCATGGCATCAAACAACTTTATTCTTAGTGAAGGTCAATCGACCAACTGTCCTCCACTTTTTAATGCATCTAACTTTGCATATTGGAAAATATGAATGTAGGCGTATGTATGTTTCATTGATATTGATATTTGGAATGTAATTGAAAATTATTTTAATTTGTGTGGAAAATTACTAGCATAATACACTGATGGAGAAAGACTTTTGGAGAAATCCCATTATTACTCATGAAGAAATTGAGAAAGTTAAGGAGTCTAAGTTAAATCTCTTGAATAATCAATATGACTCATTCAAAATGCTTGAAAATGAAACTATTAATAGTATGGTTTTACACTTTAATGATATTGTGAATGACTTAACCTCTCTAGGTGAGCTAAAAATTAATGCTCAAAAAGTGAAAAAGTTTCTTAGGTCACTGATGTGAATTATGAGGAATGTAGTGATAACTTGCTGAAATTTTGATCAGATTTGAAATTTTCCAATTTTTGATTTAACTCCCTAAATTCACTCTCTATTGCAAGTGCACAGGTTAATGTAGTAGACTCAAGTGTCATATCCACAATAATTTAAAGGCTAAAGACTCCCTAAACTAACCTAGACTAGCCCTAGACTAAGTGGTAAAAATAGAAAATTAAAGGAAAGTGAAAACAGATTTTTCAAAGTGGCAAAATGATAACTATTTTTGGTGTTTTGATAATAGAAATGAACTGAGATCTAATTACTGAATTAATGATAAAAAAGGGTTTGTCAATAAATGGAAAGATTCTCCTAGGGGTTGGGGTTCATCTAATTCAGCTATGGATGGAATGGAGAATTTTAACAATTTTAAATCAAATCTGATTCAGCCTAAAGTATGGCTGCTCTCACAGTTTAATTAATCCAAAACTAATCATTATATTATCATATAAATATTAGCTAGGTTGAATTAGAGAAGGATCCCCACTGAATATCAAATTATCATTAAGCATATGCACAAGTCCCTCACTGATTTTGCCATTTCTTCTCATATTTTGGCAAATTCAATTTGGCACTTCAACCAAACCAACATTCACACATCAACTATTCAGAAATGCTATGAATCCAATCCTAATGCTAATGCTTCTTGGTTTATCTCTAAACAACAAGGAAATTTTAAATCAGACTCTCAGCTGCAAATTAAAATGAAATCCACATTAGTACTAATCAATTGGATAAAATCAGCACATATCACACATTGAAATTCAGCACATGCCATTGCTTCTCGGTCCATCTCTGAACAGTAAGATAACCCTAAGTTCACTTCTCAGTGGATGATGGAATCAGGGGTTTTACAACGGCAAGGTAGATTCCACAAATTTTAGGAAATCAGAATCTGAAAATCAGAAATCAGCAAATGAAAAGTTTGCAACAATTCAGGAATTGAAATATTAGAAATACCATTGTCTCTTGATTCATTTATGAACAAGAATGAAACCATAAAGCAACCTCTCAGTTGTTAATTCAATTAGGGCTTCACAATGATAAAAACAGATTCAACAAAATTCAGGAATCAGAAATGGAAAACAAATTTCAGAAATAAATAAATCAGATTCCTAATTGGGATTGGACTTAGAAACTTGCCATTATTTCTAAATTCATTTCTGAACAAAGAGTAGATCAAAGGACAACCTCTCAGTTGTAAATACAAGTAGGACCTCACAATGTCAAGAACAGATTCATAAAAATCAGAATTTTAGAAATTAGAAAATTAGAACTTGAATTCAGTGCAGGAAATCAGATTGGTTCTTCATCCATCCACAACCAAATTAGACTACTACCCTATCCTAAGAGAGTTGAGATTTAGCTCATTATAGTTACTGGAACCAATGCAAAACAAATTGATAAGCTAATACAATCCATCCTACAATTAATTGGATAATGTCGACTGAAATTAGAATGCAGCCTCTTCAGCTCCTCTCCCCAGCTTCCTGGTCCAGAAACCCTCCAAATGGAGGCTCTCCCCCCTTGCTTCTCCAGGTTTCTCAGATTTTATATAATCTTTCCTCACCCTATGATGCAGATAGGAAGCTTCCATCACTTCCAGATTGTACCATGTGTCCTGTCCAGAAAATATCAACAGATGAGCAACTTTTTTGACAGCTTTTGGAGTGGTCTCCCCACCTTTTCCAGCTTGTGCAGCCTTGTTTTTCCTGCTAGAAGAGACAGAACAGTAGGTATCAAAGTCCTCAAATAAAATTTAAACCAATAAGGATTAGGACAGTTATTAATATCAGCTTCATTAGCAAATGAAGTTTGATGTTATGCAGGAATAAAATGTAGGATCCCAAAGGGCACTAAGAGAGGGGAGTTGAATTGGTGTTTAACCGAAAATATCGATTTCATAAAATTCATCGCGGAAGCACAAAATCGATTCTTAAAATCTTTGCAATTCAGATCATAAACACAATATGAGAGTGAGATAGAGTGAGAGAAATCAAACACAATGAACAAGGATGGTTGTTGACGAGGTTCGACCACACCTTTGCCTACGTCCCCGCTCTGACTTCTCGACCTCGAGATCGTCGAAGATTCCACTAATCCCTTCCTTTATTCTAAATGGGGCAAGGAAGAAAGCTCTTTACACAACCACCTTTTTCTCCGCTTCGAGAGGCAAGACAACCTCTCCTCCTAGGAAGCTAATATATTTCTCTCGCTCAAGAGGTAAGATTTATAACCTCTTTTACACAGGAGCTCTCTCTATTTTTTTGAACAATATTTCTCTCTCTTTACAATGCTAGGCTCACAAGAGTGGAAGAGAGAAAGAAGAGCACAACTAAAAAAATAACTTTAAGGAAAAGATCTTCTTTTGATTTCTTGAAGTATTGCTTCAATGCTTGGATGGATACTTTTGCTTCTGGCCTTGGCACTCCTTTTATAGGCTCTGGTATGTAGAAAATTTGTCCAGAATTAATTTCACATTTTTCTTCTCAAAATATAGCTGTTACTATTCATTTCAGTAATGGGCCGGTCGACCGCATTTATGATCCGATCGACTGGTCTATATGACCGTTGCGCTCATTTCTGCAGCTTCAGCATTTGGTCGGTCGACCGGACTGTCGACCGATATCTTGATCGGTACAGTCTCGCAGTTTTGATTTCCTCCCGTTCAATTGATCGGTCGGCCGTTGCATCGACCGATACAGTCTCGTAATTTTCATTTGAGCGATTTATGCCTTGATCGATCGACCGGTATCTCCAATCGGTCGACCGGACTGTCTCGACCGGCCTTCATAACTTCGATCGGTAAGTTGACCGCCCTGCACTATTTTGAGTATAACTTTCTGCACAATTATCCAAATTAGATGATCTTGGAATCTATGGAAAGCTAACAGAATTCTCTACAAATTTGAAGTTCCACATTCATCCAAAACTAGTGAGATCAGTGATAATTATTTAATCAAAGCATAGTACATAAAGTTATCTCTTTTTCTTTAAACTTTTTTAGCATTTTATCTTTAATCATTCGAGGTTTGTATCATCAAAATATAATTTAATATGTCATTAAAATTTAGTTCCAACATAAAAATCCCTGCACAGAAATGGGAATTTTATGCACTAAATGATAACTGCATAGAAGTGATGATTCTGTGTAAATTGAATTGTGATTATTCAAAGATGATTAATTCAGGATAGCTAGGGATTAGGACAACATATAAATGAGGTCAACTATTAGGTGTGGATAATGTTTCATAAGAATGATAACTTGCTGTTCCGGACTGATAACTTGCATAAGAAAAGCGATAACTTGTATAGATTTAATCGTGGCTATCTAAAAGCGATTAATTCAGGGTAGCAAGGAGTTAGGAGAACAATTAGACAATTGCCTAATGTTTTTATGCAAAAATAATGACCTTGCATATTGAAATGACAATTTTGCCTCAAAAATGATAACTTGGCACCAAGAATGATAAAGTGTGCATTGGAATGATAACTTTGCACAAATCGAACAATGATCATCCAAATATGATTAATTCATAATGGCAAGGGATTTAGGGCAAGATAACCACTAAAAATCAGCTCAATTAGTAAAATGATAACTTCATGACTTGGAATGATAACTTGTCCAAAAAGTGATAACTTGGCATAGAATTGATAACTTCATGGATTTTAGCAATTCAGAACCTTTATGCACATGGAATTAAGTGTAAAATGAGGATGATCAGCTGGTTATCACAATCCATTGCATTTCATACATAATTGACCAAAAGTAAAGCAATATGAGGGCTCGATAAGGGTGAAATGAATGAAAAATGGAGTAAAAACTTAATATGATCAGCTAGTGATCAGTCACTCTCTTCAAAATGGCATACAAAGAGAACAATGATAGAAGAAAAGAATCTAAACAAGGTGGACTTCGACGATCTCATAGGATCATTACTAACCTATGAGATAGGAATAAAAGGAGACGAGGGGGCAAATGTCACAAAGAAAAAATCACTAGACTTAAAAGGTAAAAATCGATGAAGAAGAAACAATAAAAAACAAAGAGGATATAGATGAAAGAAAACTGACACTCTATGCAAGAAAGCTAGACAAATATTTGAGATTTGCCAAGCAAAGAAAGAAACAGAAGAAAGCAAAAATCAAATTATCTGCTTTGAAAGTAAAAAGATTGGACATTACAAAAATGAGAGTCCAAACCTTGCAAGAAAGAACAAAGAGGTGGAATCTTTAAAGAAGAAGAAGAATGCTCTTCAAGTGACTTGAGATGAAAGTGAACAGGAAGAAAATAGTTCTTCTTCAAGTGATGAAGATGAAGCTTATCTCTATCTCATGGCAAATAAAGAGGTCTATTCTAACTCATTAAGTGATGAATTAAACACATTTGACATGCATGATGAATTCAGAAAACTTATTAAAAAATATGGCTCACTAAAAAAAACATGATAAGTTGAAAGCAGAATTTGAAAATGTTAAAAGTGAAAAACATAAACAACATGATACATGTAGAAAGTGCATATAATTAAATAATGAGAACATAAGTTTAGAACTTCAAATTGATGAACTAAAAGTGAAGAATGACAACTTGAATGCATGCATTAGTTCACAAAGAAATGAGATAGAAAAATTGAACACAAAAGCAAAAGAATTAGAAGAAAAAGTTCAAACATTTTCAAATGGTAGAAAAATGTTAGATTCCATGTTAGTGGCTCTAGGGTGGCATCCAACAAGAAAGGACTTGGCATCCAACAAGAAAGGACTTGGTTATAATTTTTTTGAAAAAAGGTATGATTAGAATTCTATTTGTGAGGGTTACAAATATGCACAATTCAAATTGGACTTGTTTTCATTGTGGTGCACATGGTCATTATTCCTATGAATGTAACATTAGAAAAGGAAAAAAATATTGGAATGAAAAAAAAATCTGGATTCTTAAAAGAATCAATGCTAATCAAGATGGACCCAAACAAGTTTAAGTTCCAAAAAGATAAATTTTATGTCTATTTTCTTTAGGAAGAATGAAGGAAAAGAAAGGTAAGCAAATGATATTTGGACAGTGACGGCTCAAGACACATGATAAGGGATGCATCAAATTTTGTCACCTTGAAAAAGAAGAATGAAGGAACTATCAATTTTGGAAACAATGCAAAAGGAAAGGTTATCAGTATAGGGGAGTTTGAAGTGATAGGAAAATTAGAACAAGCTCAATTAAAAGAAAGTTCATCTCATGAAGAAAACAGTGAAAAAGAAAAGGAAAATCAAATTGGAAAAACAAGCAGAATACCTTGAAAGAATTGATGATAATCAACTTGACATGACACAATTGATTCCCAAGAATTGGAGAAATGCTTCATCACATCCAGTTGAGCAAATCATTGGGAAGACATGTGATGGAATCAAAACTCAAAGCTCTTTTAATAATTTTTGTGCATTTTCAACTTTTCTCTCTCGAGTTCGACCTTCCTGCATAGATGAGGCATTAAGTGATAGCTTTGAGAGAAATCAAGTTTGGAAGCTTGTCGAAAGACTCATTGATCATCCAATTGTTTGAACCAAATGGGTATTTCGATATAAGTTAGATGAAAATGGTGTCATTGTGAGAAACACGGCTAGATTAGTGGCCAAAGGTTACTCACAAATCGAAGGAATTGACTTTGATGAAACTTTTGCTCCTCTTGCACGACTTGAACCCATTCACATACTTTTGTGTTTTGCTTGTTTTAAATGTTTCAAACTTTTTCAAAAGGATGTAAAATCGACATTTTTAAATGATTTCATAAATGAAGAAGTTCATGTTGTGCAAATGGAAGGCTTTGAAAATTTTGATTTTCCAAACCATGTTTCTAAACTTTCAAAAGTTCTTTGTGGACTAAAGCAAGCTCTAAGAGCTTGGTATGAACGATTAAGTAGTTTTTTTATTGAAAATAAATTTAAAAAAGGGACAGTTGGCACCACACTATTTTTAAAGCATCTGAAAAATGATATTTGAATAGTGCATATTTATGTTGATGATATAGTTTATGGTGCTACTAATGAAATCTTATGCAAAGAATTTTAATCTCTTATGCAAAAGGAATTTGAAATGAGTATTGTAGGTGAGCTTACATTCTTTTTAGGACTGCAAGTGAAGCAAACAAAAGATGAAATCTTTGTAAGTAAAAAAAAAAGTTTACAAAAGAATTACTCAAGAGATTTGAAATGAATGATTGCAAACCAAGCTCAACTCCAATGAGCACGACAACCAAACTTGATAAGGATGAAAATGGTAAGGCAATTGACCAAAAATGATATAGAGGTGTGATTGGTAGTATACTCTATTTAACAACATCAATACCACATATTATGTTCAGTGTGTGCTTGTGTGCTAGATTCCAATCTGCACCAAAAGAATCATGCGATACCTAAAAAATATTTGTATTCTAAGCATTTGGTACGATAGGAACTCAATCTTTGATCTACATGCCTATACTGATGTCGACTTTGCTGGGTGCAAAGTTGATAGGAAAAGCACAAGTGGGATGTACTGTTTTCTTGGGAGTTCCCTCATATAATGGGCTAGCAAGAAATAAAATCCAATTGCACTCTCTATCGCCGAGGCAGAATACATTCCTGTCGGCAACTGTTGTGCCCAAAGTTTGTGGGTTAAACAACAGTTACTTGAGTATGGAGTTGTCAATATGAGTGTATCTATGAAATGTGATAATACAAGTGCTATGAGATGACAAAAAAAATCCAATTAATCACTCAAGAACCTAACATATCGAAGTAAGATATCACTTCATTAGAGATCATATGAATCACAAAAATATTGAAATTAAATATGTGCCCACTGAAATCCAATTAGCTGATATCTTCACCAAGCTCTTAAGCGGAGATAGATTTTGTTTGCTTCGAAGGGAATGATGAATGCAAATAGGGATATCAATTTTAAGTAAAGGTGTTTTGCTTGTGCAAACCCATCTTTGACCTGAATTGAAAATTAAAGGATGTTGCACAACATCTACATTATCTGCCCAAATGTGTAAAAACAAAATTGTAACCTAAATTAACCACAACTAACATGTCATTGGTGACCGGTTAAGTAAATTGATCAATCGGATCTGCATTTTATTGCACGAAAAATTTTGTTCTGTTTCATTCGGTCGACCACTTCAAATAATCGGTCGACCGCCAAGATATAAAATTAAGTGTTATTCAAAATGGCTCTATTCAAATCAGTCGACCGACTTCTTGCTCCGATCGACCTCCTATACGAAAATATTGACCGTTTAAAAGCTAGGGCACATTCGACGGGACCCATTCATTTGTTCAGTCGACCCTAATGTGCTATACCGAATGACCCTCTTGCCCTCCCGACCGCCATTCTACGACTCATCTCAGATCATCATCGCCGGCGACGGCCTCTGACGACGATCTCGCACCTGGCCGGTCACTTCATCGCCTCTCAGCTAGATACATCCTCATCTTCACATTTCTGTGTGCCAGCACAAGCTTTTATTTATCTGAGTTCTACTTTCACAGATCGTGCCCTCATCATTATTGTCTTGTAATGGCTTGCCTCGTACTAAAAGTGCACATATTGGGCCATCTCCCTCTCGCGGTCGTGCTCGTGGTCATGCAGGTCGAACCACCCCACTGGTGATCGCTCACCATCCCCCGAATCCTCCTCCGAGTCCCCACCACCACTTACTAGATACAACAATATTCTTTTTCTCACTTCCGCATTTGGCCTGATCTACGATAACTTTTTCAGCACACGCGAAGTCAAGCGAGCGATTACTATGTACTGGGACTCTCTTGCCATGCCTAATGTCCAAGAAATGTTCTCCAATATTAGTTGGTACCCTTTCGTGTCCCTATGCGAGCGCATCTATCCCCACCTAGTTTGTGTGTTTTTTGCAAACATGACTATTGAGGAAAAGTGCATCCTAACTTTGTTCTTGGACATCACATCACTACCGACCCCATCATCCTCCGTCGCATCTTTGAGTTTCCTCCACCACCTAACACCCTAGAACCCGAGGCATACACCATTCACTCTTGGCCTCCTAGTTATCCCTCCATTTAGGACATGATGGAACTCATGTTTGGCGGATGCGCTTTTAATACAAGACAAATGATGTCTACAAACATCTTCCTCCTGCACTTAAGGCGGCCCATTACATCTTGACTCATAGACTGGTCGACTGACCAAGCGACCGAAATAAACAATGAACTCAAACGCTATGAAAAACTTCTAATCGGTCAACTGCCCCCATCAACCGATCGATTGACTCGGCATGATCTGCTGTAGTAATGGATATTTTTCATGCCAAATCTTTTGATTTTCTCCAAATATAAAAGATCTCGTCAAGCGTGCTATAAAAGAAGTCCAAATCATATGAGGACTCAACCAAGCACAAGCAATCAAGCAATCAAGGAAGATCATTCTCATTATTTTTCTCCTGAAAAAATCCTAGATCCCTTTCTTCTCACTACTCTCTACTGTAATCATTCTGATGATCATTTTTGAAAAAGAAAGATTGAGAGATATGCAAATTTGTATTTCTGAAAGCTCCTATGTGAAAAGATGATTGTCTTTCCTCTTGAGTGGAGAAGAAGGTGGTGCATGTGTAAAAGGATTTCCTTCTCCCTTTGAGAAAGGAAGACGATAGTGGATCTCTGATGATTTTGAGGTTGAGGAGTCGGAGCGAGGACGTAGGTCAAGAGTTGGGCCGAACATCATCAATAAATTTGGTGTTTGCTCTCAATCTTATTTCTGTTATCACTTTGCGTTAACTACATTACATTTAGCAATCTCACGAAAAAATTCTAAAAGCAAAAGTTTGGAATTTCAAGATTAAAAATTACACAACAATTCATCCCTCCCCCTCTTGGTTCCCTAAGGTCCTACAGCCCATGCCTCTTGTGATGAACATTAGACGATTTTATGTGTGCCATATGTCCTACAAAAATAAAAAAATTGCCTTAATAATTTCGTGTCCATCTAGGCACATCGGTTAGTTGTGGAGAAGGAGAGGTGGCCGGGCGATGGTCTAAGCTGCTAGTCATTGTGTCGGTGGCAAGTGGACGGCGATGAGGTCAGCGATGATAGGCGACGATGAATTGAGGTGGACGACAAAGGATTGTGACATGGGTAGGCGGCTAGGCTTCACACCCATGCCTCTTGTGATGAAAATTAGATGATTTTATGTGCGCCACATGTCATCCTGGATCATGCCATGTGTCCTACAAAAATAAAAAAATTGCCTTAATAATTCAAGGACCATGCTTAATTATATAGCCATGCCTGATATGTTGAGTCCGTAATGATAGTGCTATAATGTAATGGTTGTGACTGATATGTTCTCTTCAAAATGATCATGCTCAAGGGGAATGCTTGAAACCTTCTCTTCATGGCACGGCCATGACATTCACGGAATGGCCATGATTGAGGAATTAGTAATCACATTTGCAACCTTGGTCATCTATCATGATTGTGACATCTCATTAGTCATGATTAAAACGTTATTGCACGAATCCACCAAAACTGACTATGCCTTGTCCCTAGGCAGTTGAGTCTAAATTGAAAAAGAAAAGCTAAATGCTCAGAACAACTAAACTAAAAATTGAGGATAATTTAGAAGTGTAATTTTAAGTTATAGTCATTAGCTTGACTTTTATCCTTTTGTTACCTTCAAGAGTTTGAGAGGAGATCTAAGTGACTCTCTTTTTCCATCTTATCTTTGATGTAATGTTTGAGATAAATTTCACCACATACCCTCCAACTTTGTGCACTTTCTCATCGTTATCATCAAACTTCACTTTGTAATAAGACTGTCTTTCATCTTTTAATATATTTCACCAAATGCCCTTTGCACTGATAATAGTCATTTTCCAATTGCGCTATCGATGTGGCACCCATGCGATGATATTCTCTCTCCTCAACGCAAGCAAATTGTCGATGTGACAACATTATGAAAAATAAAATAATATTTAAAAATAATAATTAAAAAATGAAAAAATGAGGCGCCGCTCTTGTCAGGGAGGGGCAGTGCCCGATTGCCGATTCATTAAAGAGACGTTGGCCAGTGAAAGGTGGGGGGTGGGGGGATGATGTTGGTGAAAAGGAGGGGCATGACCCCCTTTGTGCGTCGTTGACGACGCGCAAAGGAGGGGGGGTGTCGCCCCCCATTTTCGTCCGTCGTCGATGAGAGAAAAGAGGGGGGGGGGGGGGGGGGGGCGACACCTGCCTCTGTGCATCATCGGTGACGTGCAGAAGGGGGCGTCACGGGCAACGCATAGAGGAGGCATTGCCCCTCCTATTCGCCTGCCATCGCGAGAGGCCCCCCATTTTCACCCACCGATGATGCTAGCGAAATGGGGAGGGGGGGCACCTCCCTCTACGCGTCGCCGGTGCCACACAGTAGGGTGCGATGCCCTTTATTCGCCCATTGATGATGCAGGCGAAAAGGGGGACATCGCCCGACGACATGCAGAGGGGGGCATTGTTCCCCCTTTTCACCTACCACCGATGACGTAGGGGGGGATGCTCCTCCTCTTCGCCCGCGTTGTCGGCGGGCGAATAGGGGGGCAACACCCCCCTCTGTGCATCACCATCGCCCCTCTTTATGCATCGTCAACAACATGCAGATGGGGTCATCGCTCCCCCTTCGTCGAGCGATGTTCCCACCCACACCGATAGTGGCATGCCACCCCTCCCCGACGAGGGCAGCACCCCATTTTGTTTAGTTATTATTTTATTTTTTAATATTCCCACGTTGGCAAATTGCTTGTGTGGAGGAGAAAATATTCCCGCGTGGGCGCCGCGTCGACGCTGTGACCAAGAAATGGTCGTAAAAAGGGCATTTGGTGAAATAAGTTAAAAGATGAAGGATAGTTTGTTAGAAAGTAAAGTTGGAGGATATCATTGGAAAAGATTCCAAGTTGGAGGGTATTTGGTGAATTTGTATTCTTGAGGAACTTGTTCCTTCGGCTTCCATTGCATAGATGTTTTTTATGCATGGGATGATGTGTTGCATTATCTTCTTCCACCGAATAATTTGGAGGTGATGGGATGGTAATTGAACTTTCTAAAGGTGAACTTCTTCAGACTTGTCCATCCTTCAAGACATATTCGCTGGTCTCTTTAATCCTCCATTGACTAGTGCATGTTTTTTGATAAAAATTCTTCCTTGGATGCCATCTTCTTGGATTGACATATTCAAATTGACATGGATATTATAATGGTTGTATAGGTGTCTACAACATTGTCTTTTGTGGCATAAGTTGAGAAGTTAATTCTTCAACTTTCTTTTCCAATACTTAAAATTTTGCCTCCATGATATAATTTGGAGACTTAGGAGGAGGGGAAACAATAGTTGTTTGTTGAGTTTTCAACTGTGCCAGTTGTGATTGTAGGTTGCTGGTTAGTTGATTTTTAGGGTGAATATTTGATCTATAACTTAATTAATTGATACAACTTTTCTTCAATGTTGGGTTTTGAATCTGAGTGAATGGGTGGAGGAACATCATTCTTCATTTGAATTTTCGCCTTCATTTGCTCTACTTTTCCTAACAACTTCATAAAAGTGGTTCTTGAAATTGAAAATTTTCCTCAATCGTGGTGATAAATTCAAAATCATATCTTCAATTGTAGAATTTTCTTGTACCAAGGAAATTGGTTGGGAAATGTGATAATTAAGTATTTATGCATTAATAGTGGTATAATTATCAACTTATTAAAGTTATATTTATGTTTATTGGATTATATATGTTGAAGATTTCGGAGTCTACACCATTTCCTTACATGTTTTAGGAACTTCCGAATATCGACAAAAAGGCATGGAAACACTAGGAAACGAGGACAATACAGAGCATGTCAACCGTATTGGACGTCCCCAGACCGTATTACATTCTCACCAGAAATTACGGTCCGACCGTATTGATGGAGAACAGACCGTATCAAGCAAATTCAGGCCTTATTACACTCGCATTGGAAAATACGACCTACCCATATTGGAGACGTCGCACCCGTATTGGAGTGACCCGAACCATATCGTCTTGAGGAAAATACGACCAGACCGTAGCGCATTTAACTAGGCCGTATCTATCTCGACCATAACGGGCTGATTTTTGGGGTATTTTGGGCCTTGTTGTAACCCTAATTTGAGGGGACTATAAAAGGGATTTTTGGAGAAGAAAATAGGGGTCCAGACCTTATTTTTGAGAAGATCAAGACGGCTGGAACGAACGTTTATTTTTCTCTGCATTTCTGTATCTTTCTGAGACTTAAACTCATTCTCTTTTTATGAACTCTTATATTTCGATGATGATTTCTTTCTCTATGCGTGGCTAAACTTCTTTTCTCAGGTTTGACGAAACCTAGGGTTGATTTTTAGGGAATATTTTTATTGGATCTGATGTATTCTTTGTCTTTCATGTGCTTGACGAAATGCTTATATTAGATTGGCCACCTAGTTAAGCGACCGAAGATCTTCTTGATTACGAAAGTATTTCATCAAGATTAGTTCAAATGAATAACATGAAATGTATTGTTTATTAGAAATAAGGATAATCATTCTACTTTTGAATCTTGGCTTATAATGCAATTAAAATAATTTAAATGACCACGAAAGTAGGCGTTTATTATTTTAATTAGAATTGTGTTTGCCTGAAAAGGAGATGCATGACTTTTGAAGATTGAGTAGAACACTAATGATTTTATTATCTCTAAATTTCCTATGATCAATACCCTAGGTGAATTCAAAACCCGAAAACTTTTATTCTCATTTATTTCTCATAATCAATTCTCGTTCTTTCTCGTCATTTTCTGCACTCATTTCGACATTTCACTTTTATTTAGATTTTATTATTATTTCACCTCTTTCTGACCATTTAGATATCAATTAGAATCATATAATTCTACTACTTGAACTCTTCCCTGTGGGATGATATTTTATATACTACGACATTGACTCCGTATACTTGCGGGAGATTTGTCATAATGTTAATTGTGATTTGAACTGTTTGCTCTTACATATCCCCAATCATCTTTCTTTATTGTTTTAAATAATAATCCCCCATGGTCTTTGGTTTTGTTGTCATTTTGAACTTTGTCTCCTAAAGATATCTCCGTCAATACTCACAAAAACTAAAGAATCATGAATGTATATGAACTAAAAATAATTGGTGTGACAGAAAAATCAAATCTCAAATAACAAGTAAAATAAAGATAGAAGTTATTAGACATGCAAAAAAATTGATGCGGTCAAAATGATACCAAACACTAACAAATGTATTAGTTGCTCCAATAATAAAGTGAATGAGTAGAGTTATCGTTCCCACGAGAATAGTTAATTGTTAATAATTATATTTTATCCTTGTCAATTGAGAAATTAAGAAAATGATTAATTTCAATTATGAATAAAATAAAAGGATAAAAAAGAAGATGATGATAATATGGAGAAATAAGGAATTTATGATTGAGGCACCTAGCTGATATCACTATAACATAATGTATTTTCTCAAATAAGAACTAATTGAATCAATAATAAAGTTAATGTTTCAGATTTTAACTAATATCTTAAGAATAATTAGAATAAATTAATTCTTTTGATTTTAACTTATATAATTAATCAAAAGATGCATTCAATCAGAATTTTGATTAAAGGTTTTCATAAGTCATCTTAATAACTACACAAATTAGGTTTTTTATTTTCCTAACTGTGGCATGGATGAAATGAAATTCTAAGCATATCTTTCCTTGAGTTTCAGGCTCCCCAATTTCTCCTTCTTAACTGCCTTTAAATAATGCTCCTTATATAGATTTTCTCTTCCCCATCAGAAAAAATTTAATTTTTATCCAAAAAATAAATAAAATATGCTCCGTAATTAACCAATAGATCAGTGTCACTACTATGACCGAAATCAATTTTCTATAAGTTGTTTTCGTTCTACATTGGTCATGACCGAGTCTTGGCATGACCATGACAGAAAGATTCAATTTGGTCATGGCCATGATGGAGTGTGTCACGGTCGCATGAAAGTTCCATTAACCCTTTACGATCCTTTTCTTTCGATGATTTGGTTTTGTGCCATAAAATAATCCAAACTTAGGTAGAAATCAAATCTAAAATTAATTCTCTAAAAATTAAATAATAAATCCTTTCATGAATTAAAAAAACTTCCTAAAATACTAAATAAATGAATTAAACTAATGCATGATTTTTCATGCATCATGGTGGAGTGTTTTTCAACTTTCTCAAAGAAAGGTCAAAGTGTCTTTTAATAGAGTATCTTTTGACCACCATCAACATATCATAAAAGAGTTATTTAGTTAACATTTTGTGACTTTTATATTGTTTAGATTTATATATTCATCAGGAACCAAAAATTAATATAATGGAAGGGTCAATATGTAATGAGTAAAATGAAGTAGGAATATAATAGCATTACACGAGTAATCTATTTAGGGCTTAAGATTATTATTTTAACATCAATCAACATTGTGAATTGAAACAATTCCATAGCAATAAAGAGAAACAATCTAAAACTAATATGTTCAATTAGTTCAAGATAAGGAAAGGACAAATAGAAAATAAGATTATTAAATTTGACAGCTATCCAAAATAGGTATGATATTATGAGTCAAAGATGTCGCTATAGTTCTAAGTGTCACAAAGAGGGGCTTCGAGCACATAGTGCCACATGGTGTGTTTGGTACGATAGCCATTGTCTCACCATGAAATGATGTGCTAACAACTACGGTATGCATGGTGCGACAACATGGTATGGCTATTGTTTCATCGTGGCATGGTGTGATAACATCGCCATCATCGAATGGTGCAATGATTGTCGCACATTTGCATGGTACGACATTTGTCACATGGTAAGATGTTTGTCGCACCTTCGCATGGTGTCCCATAGCATGGAGCTAGTGTGATAATGCGTGTGTAGTTTGAGGAGTCTTTATAACGACGCTAAATCCATGCTAGATAAAAGTAACCACACATTTGTGTCACCTCCGCGTCACAAAGGTGTGATACAGACCACTTGGCTGATAGTGTCACGCTAGGGCCAACAAGAAAGTTGGCGCTATTAGGGTCAATTGTTGGCGCTAGTGAGACACTATAGTGACAATGACTGTTGCCTGTTGAAATGGTATTTAGCGTCGACCACATCGATGTCAAAGAGATGCTAAAGGCGGTGACGTTATGTTGACACCATGGTGACCCTAACACCATAGCTACCACAGCCTTCTGTGTTTCTAGTGGGGACGCTAAGTTGACGCCAAAGAGCACTATTGTGAGATGCGATGTTAATGCTACTGTGGTGCTCCCTTGCGACGCTATGTCGACACTTTTGTAGTGCCAAGCTCATATCGTAAACTACTATTGATGCATCGCTAATGTAATGTGCAATATTGCATCCCTAATGTGTCCCAAATATGACACTAATTATGATATATTTTCCCCCATTACACCTCTATTTCACCTTCCATCCCCATACAATTTATAATGCATTTATGTAATGCATTATGCACATCCATAACA
The DNA here is from genome assembly GCA_030549335.1 of Pontederia crassipes. NCBI lineage: Eukaryota > Viridiplantae > Streptophyta > Magnoliopsida > Commelinales > Pontederiaceae > Pontederia > Pontederia crassipes. The sequence continues at coordinate 38,813,912 of CM060184.1, read as the reverse complement.
ATAGAAACTAAAGAAGTTATACTGCATAAAAAATTAATGACATCATAAAAATTAAATAACATAATAAACTATTATAACTACAATATCATTGAGTTTACAAAATTATAATCATGTCTGGTGTCACAAAAATTTCTACCCTAGATACGTACTCAATCCTTGAGCTTGTGGTGTCTAGGTCTAGGGTGGATGATGGCTGAATAGTCTACAAGTTTGGTGTTAGTTGCTGAGAAAGTTGCTCATCAATGATTCATATGATGCTATTTAGGGTCAGTTCAAATGTCGTGAATGAATTCGGAGTAGACAAGCCATATATGTGTTCTCCGCTCTTCTTAAAAATTTGAGTGGTCCTTCGTAAGTCCCTTAGGTATCCATCTTGTGTTGTGTCACCACTTCTTCCCAAACAGTAGCGTTCCCTACAAAATACATAAGTTTTATAAGCATATAAAGTGTTATATAACATTAAAAATATTAATTATTTACCTGGTGATTGAATACTAGGATCATCCTCGTACTTCTCGACCATTTTTTCATTATATGCATCCTAAAAGATTTAAACATTGCATATTTAAGAAATGATTTAGACTAATTCAAACAACCAAATAAACAGGTGATGATACTTACCACGAATCTATGGGCACGTGACCAACTTGTTAATATTCCTGCTCTTATGCATAGCTTCATAGACCACATGAAAATTGACAAGACCCCTTTTTTCTCCCACTGAAATAAAAATTTAAATTTTGCAAAAATAAGCAAGCGAAAGATAAAAGTTGAAGTATTCTTTTTTATGCATTACCATACGTCGGTGATGCTCATCGAATTGGGTTAACCCAGACATGATATACATTGTATATCGGTTATCGTCATGTCATTCAGATGACTCACCAATGGAACACTTATTATGTGACGATCCGACTATATGTCTTGTCGGCAATATAGCACTTGTGACCATTATAAAAACAAAATAATGATAAAATGCATGTGGATGTAAAGCAAATACACAATAAATATGTCACATGGTCCTCAGTCGAACTTTCTTCTTCTGCTGAAAATTGGAAGACTATGATTGTTGTCACTTGGATAGGTTGCACAATCTCAGTCAATATTTGTCATAGTTTCTTTAGAAGTTGCAACTTTTGGACACTTGATTCCACCTCAGTTGACCGATCTGCTAACACTACAAGAAAAGTAGTCTTTAGCGAAGGGAAATGTGGCCATTAAAAATAAAATCCCAATCGTTGATGATTAATAGCGACCAACACATCTGGTCATCATCGGTCGTTATAGGCTTCGCCATTAAAGATAAATAACGACGGAGTACAAAAATAGGTCGTTAAAAAGCATTAACGACCAGAAAACATGTGGCCATTAATTGTCTTCCATGACCACAATCCTGCCGTTATAAAGTACTAGTGACCAACAAATAGATAATGAAGAAAGGTCTTTAACGATCACATAGTTCGATGTTAAAAGTCATCTTTGACTAGAAAAAGGAATGGCTCTTCAAAGAATTATACCATCATCGACCGGGTCACTAAAAAGATTAATGACAAGTCTGAATATTAGAATATTATCATTATCACATGGTCGTTAAAATTGTCCCAATACATTTCAGCTAAAAAGTTTGACTTGAAATTGTTACTGATACGTTTCAACAAATTTTTAACTTAAATGGATCACAAAGCAAAAATGGACTTTGATATATCATATGACAGGGAAAAATATTCATGACATTGAAGGGTAGCAAATGTTCATCCCATTCAAGTTTACATTCAACATGGCATCTAGCCAACTACCTTGCACAAACATCAATATGCTTGGCATAGATTAAAAATAAAATAAAATCAAACATTTATTGCTTCAAAAACATAATGTTGCGTTAGAGACTTCATCTTCATTGTATTCCCTACCATCATTGCATTTTGTATCTTCAAAACCTATAAATTACACTACAAATGGTTAAACCAATGCTAGAAAAATAAATGTTATTAAAAATTTTATCCTGTGGCTCGTAATAATATAATGTTCAAATTCATAAAGTCGATTTTAATACTGGCACACACTAAACTAATTTCACATGAATAAGGTTTCAAATGTTAATACCATAGTGAAAGAAATACATAAACCCTTGAGAATAAAACATTAGTTTTCTTTCTTAAAGAAAAAGGCCCAACAATGAGCAAGAGATGACAGTATGAGAGAAATCTTGAGAATAGAACATTCTATTTTAAAGAGGAAGAGAAAAAGGACCAACAGTGAGCAAGAGATGTTAACATCAATTTTTTTTCTTAAAGAGAAAAATGACCAAAAGTGAGTGAGAGATTAAAACTTGACATAATGCCTAGAAAATTTATACATCCTTAGGATTGTCTAAAATCAATGCAAGAGCATTTGTCACCCAAAAGAGAAGCTACTCACGTAAATCATTGAAAAAATGACAGATAATGAAGATATGTAATAAGAAAACATGAGAGAAATAATTTCTAAGGGTACGAAGCATGTACACAAATTAAAATCAAAATCATGGAATAACAAGTTTGTTTGAGATTCAAAAGATGCATTCACGGTTGATAGTAATTAGGATTTTTGCAATAGAAAAAAAGCTAAAATAAATGAGATTAAGAAAAATAAAGAAAGCAAGAATGGGGAAAGAACATGAGGCAAATAATTCACCTTGATAATGCCGAAAAAAACTTCATTCCATCTTGTCTAGAGAAGCTTCCTGTGATTATTAGGATTAGAAGTCATAAAATGGACACCACATATTTTACCCTAGTGATTATGTTGGCTAAACCAATGTAGGAAGACGAAAAAATAAATAAAACGTTACATGCGTACAACAACAATATCTTAGAATTAAATTTAAGCATTTCATCAATAACCCAAATATCATTACCTTGTGGGAATATGCATCAATATCAATATAATAATGTGAGACTTAAAACCATGGAACTTCTAAACATGCCCTCATTGTCTCTAAGTCCACTCTCTTAAGAGAATGGCATGATGCAAAGAAAATTTTATTTGACGAGACAAATCAAAATGGAATATGCATATATTTATTTACCCAAATAAGATGAAGGACGTAAGTCCAGATTATGATTGATCCGGTACAACTGTATTTACTTGAGAAACTTATACACCTAGACAAAATAAAAATATCATAAATTAATGATTAAACTCAATAAAAATAAGCAAAATACTAGGTAACTGGCTGGAGATGAACCATGCATAGATCAAGTCATAAGGTAACAAATGAGTATTTACAGTGAGATATTGATCCTTGAGAAATTGGTGGAGGCGTAGCCAAAATAGGGAGAAATATATTGGAGATATGAGCATGGTCCCTTTTACTCGATTTGTGTGGAGGAAGGAGAAGAAAAGTAGATCATCTGAGGAGGATGAGGAGAAAATTTTTCCTCTCTTGCTTGTAAATCATCCACAGAGGAGAATGTCATTCCATATGGGCTGTTGTTAAGAAAGGAGAAGAAAAAGTTAGTGGCGTGTTATTTCTCGAGGCTAGGATTTTTTTCTTAATGGAGATGATGCGATAGTTTCTTTTATTAGGATGTTAAGTGAATATTTCAAAGAGCATAATCATTACCGATCATCAGTTAGCTCGGTCAAAGTTTTAATGACCAGAGAAAACAATAATCATTATTGATTACCTTCAGCGACGAGTTGCATATTTTTAATAGCAAAAAAATTTGCTCATCGTTAGTAACAAGGTTAATAATGGCCATGCATTTTTCCAATCGCTATTTAGCGCTTACAATGACCAATGTTTTGACTGGTCATTAAAAGTCCATTTTCTTGTAGTGTAACCTTTTTAGCGAACATGTTATTGATTACGATCATTCAAATTTTAATCTCTCAGCCGTTCGAGCTACTACATCACTTGGCTCGATTGATCAGCACATCATAAATATTTTATATAATCATAAAATAACATATTCAAATACATAAATATGTAATGCTTGATACTATTTATATCTAGGCCTCTTTCAAGTGATGTCATTGAAAGTGGACCTGATCGATTCGACCATGAACTAGCGACTAGTTCGGTCCGGATTAAGTGCAAAATTGAAATTGAAGTTGAACCGAAGAAAAATTGGTTCAATTGATAAAAACCTGATCAACCAATAAGCCAAAAAAACCGGTTCAAAAATTAAAGTAAAAATAGAAATAAAATTAAAAATGTTAGAAAAGGAAAGTAAAAAAAAGTGAGAAAGTATTTGAATTAAGAATTGGTGAATACTAAAAAGGAAATAAATGTGGAAAATTAATAGAAGAGAGGAATTAATGGAAATAAAAAAGGAAAGTATTAAAACGAAAGTAAAGAAAAAAATAAAATGAAGTAAGAGTGATGAATGGCAAACTGAATTAATATATTATCACGATAAAGGAAAAAAATAAAATAGTTAATATAGTATATCAATAATAATAACTTAAAGTTTTTTTATATATTAAAGTTTAATTAATATCTGAAATTAATAGGGATAAAGGAACAGAAATATAAAAGGAAAAGTATTAAAATGAAAGTAAAAAAACATGAGAGTGATATATGTAAAAAAATAATATATTATCACCATAAAAGAGAATTTAAGAAGAAAATAAAATAATTAATATAATATATAAATAATCATAACTCAAAATATTTTTATGAATATTAAAATTTAATTAATATATGTATATTATATTTTATTATGAATTATGGTTATGATTAACTTTTTTATGCATTCTTTTATATTGGTTATGTATTATACATAAAATTATTATAAATAATATTAGTTTAATAAAATTCAAATGAATCCGATTAAATTCGATCGAACCGGTCCAATCATGATCATTTGATCTAGTTATTAAAACATTGGTTTCAACACTTAACATATAATATAAAACTTTCAAGATTTTTGCAAATATAATATGAAACTTTCAAGTTTTTTTGCAAATTTGTGTTAAACTTTTCTCAGTATTCATTATAACTTCATGATTATTTTTCAATTAGACATTTTTAAAAGATAGGATCAACTTAAGCAAATAATGAAAGGATATCATGTTAGACTCTTATACAACATTAAACTGGAAATGCCATTTTTATTTGCTAATCAAAATATTTTTTATCTCAACACATCATATATAACACAGGAATGCAATAATCACAAACATAAATGTTTTCTTCCTATCATTTACATCATACACGTACTCATCATTTTCAACAATAAGCATCCTACATATAGTATATGTGAGTGCATTTGAATTATCATGACAATAGAAGTAATCTTTTTCCACGTATGTATTTAAAAACAAGTAAAGTAGTTCAAATTCTCAACCATTACCTACTTAAGTAGATAGTATCCTTCTACCTATGTTAAGAACCACTCGATTTGATATCAACAAATCGTGATATTTTCACTTCTTTTTATATCCAACATTGACCTCAAATCTGATGATACTTAACATAGGCCTGCCTATGATCATGCTTGCTTAAGTAGGTAGTATATCCATTAAATCATAAACAAGATTCAACACATAGTGATGGAATAAAAAAACATATCAAATTCATTTTTTTGTTATAAAATTTAAAGTATAAAGATTCACATTGAATCTTTTGCAAAAGTAGGCATTCATATGTAAGCATCACAAATTTCAATTTTATATCATGTATTATGTCAAGCATGGTACTTATCATTCCAAACATTAAGACAAAAAAATGCATTGCATTCTAGACTTGTGGCAATAGCTTCAAAGTATTGTTAGCGTACAACGATCAATCAATGAGAAAACTTGACAACAGATCCAACATTGGCTAACGACAACCTTCTGAAAAAGTTTGCGATAGTTTAGTGACAACTTTGCGATGGTTAAGAGACAATCAAAATAAATTTCTCTAGAAAAAATTAGATACAATGATGACTTGATGAAAATTTTGTGACAAGTCATCTATTGACAACATAACAACAAAAAAGTTATCTTATTAGTGATGAATATTTAATGACAAAAAGTCATTCACGTTGATGCTTATTTTTATAGTGATATTTATATGAATTAGTTGTTATTATTATTATTATTATTATTATTATTATTATTATTATTATTATTATTTTCTTTCACTAACCCCCTCAGTGGAGTTTATCTTAACAAAAATTCTTAGCAATCTAGGTGACTAATTTATAAACTTTGTTAAATATTTTAATGATATATATATATATATATATATGTTAAAGTACATTTTTTATTGCATGAAACTTCTAATCCAAAAATGAAATTTCACCAAAAAGACAATGACACATGAACTACAAGAGAGAAGGGTCTTCGAACGTTATTGAATGGTATATGAGCATCTCCTCAACAAGTGAATTTAGGGAATATGAAAAGAGTTTGGATAAATTGATTACAACTAGAAAGGTAGAGACATAAAAAACAAGATTCATGTCCGTGTGCATTGGTGAGCTCAATTTGTCGTTGATTCTACATTGTCTTTCTTATTTAGGATTATTAGCTATGACATTGAATAGATAGAGAGATGAGCCTACCATTAAATTTGATATTTAATACATAATACTCATGTGTAATGTAATAATGATAATTTGAATCATAAACATATGACATAACACATAGTCAAATCGTAAGATCAAGAATTATTATAAAAAGATCAATAACATCATTGGGGCAACACCCATAATCATTGATAAATATCATTGTCACTTTTTCATTTCATTGTATTTTACTTATTCTATGGTTTCTTTCAACTCTCTTTAAGAATGATCAATGAAATAACTTTCAAATTCCTTTTGTCCAAGATGGAGAATCTCAATGATAATGATGAGATTCTTTCAACTTGCTAAAATAAAAGTCGAGGGGTATTTTTAAACTCTTTATTGGCCAATGGAGTATATTTCAATTCTCTACTTGACCACCATCAAAGAACTCTTAATTTAATATTTTTCATATTAATTTTCCACGTCATATTAATTTGTTTCCTTTTTTTTTGCTAAAACAGAGATAAAAAGACATGATCAATGATAAGATACGTAAAGTGAAATGAAATAGAATATTATGAGTAAGAGATCAAGGAAATAATGCTGTAATAAAATTATAGTACACTAGATACTATTAAAAAGTATATTTATAATTGTTTTAAATGATTTAAATTGATGGATATCTGAATTAGAACAATATGATAGGGTGCTCTGAATATGTGATGAGAACTTTCTATGTGGATAATGCCATGTCAGGCCATTTATGGCGCGAACCACCTATATCTTCACATTTATCAATAGTAATTTTAAATAAATGAATCTGAATGCACGAGCATCATGCAAGTTACAAAAATAAGATCACTATGTTAATACAAGTCATGATAGCATGAATTGGTGTGGGAAGTAATGCGATAGGGTGCCCTGAATGTGACGAGGGCTTGGCATGTATGTATATAGTGCTACATGGTTGTCACATGATAGGATTTAGAGTTTAGAATTTGGAAAGTAATATGATAGGGTGCTCTGAATGTGATGGTTGTTACATGATGTTGCATGCATGATATGACTATTTATGAACGATATGATAATAGATCCTATAGTGCAACTATCCTATATCTTCATGCCAATCAATAGTAATTCAAAAAAAATAAATTTTCAGACATGGGCATCATCCAAGTTATGAAAAGAAGATGATGGTGTTCATGCAATTATGATAACATGAATTCATTTGGCATAATTGAAGTAATATTAACATAGTTGCCAGAATTCCACATAACCCCAAAAAATCTGCGTATTTTGACCAATTTAAGGTGAAAAAGGGAGTTTAGGTCTAATTTTTTCCTTGATTTAGTATTCATGATCACGACAACCCCTTCCTCTTCTTTAGTCTATGGAATGATGACCTATTAATTCTCCTTTGCCTATTGTCACGATAAAGAAGATGTGAGGAGAGTCAGAAAGTGATTGTTGTACCTTAAGGTTCATACAATTATTTATAAGAGTGTCGTGATCAGAAGTAGAGGATACAATATCTTTATTGTAACAACTATTATTTTATATTTTCTTTTTTATAATGATTGATTGTCACATTATAAACTCATTAAAATAAAATTTATCATAATATTGTGAAGTGTAAGGACTTACATAATTAGTTGAAAATTTCTTTATGCGCTTTTGACTCTAACTCCTACATTGCTTCGTCACATTGGTGATGACTCCATATTGCTTTGACCAATTGCACATCTTTATTATTATAATGTTAATTTTCAAACTCTAAGACCACTAGTTGTTGCTTTTCATAGGTCAAATATTCTTTTAGTCATTTGTGCAAAAAGTCATGGAAAAAATACTACAAGGATATCGAGTTGAAAAAAGTTATAATGATTAGTTTTTTGTTTGAATGGCTAGCAACATGTATATTGAAGTTTGATGATTATAAAAAAGTTTTCAAAGAGCCAAAATGAAGTGAAGCTTTAGTGAAAAATCAAGCTACATAACATAGATAATATTTTGAAGCTTCTTGTGCTCAAATTTGTAAATCTTCTTTTTTTTATCTCTTTAGCTTGCATGAGATATTATCAAAGAGTATTAAAGAGAAATTATTTAACTCTTCTTACCTTACCCTTTTGATCCGTGAAAGAACATGTGTTGTATCATTGTAGCAGAGATTATCCCATTACCTCTAGAGCAAAGAAATATGTGTCCGATGTAAGGTTGCCTTCTTTTAGATAATTAAAAGATTGACTCATAAAAATCCTACGATATCAAGGTTGAAATGTCAAAAAGGGGGACGTTGGCTAAGGAATTGGTCCAAATTCTATCAACAAATTTTGAGTTTGTTTGCTTTCTCTATTTTTCTAAAAAAGATTTGTTCTTCTACGATTATTTTATAAAATCGATTTAAAGTTTGAAGCACCAATTCACCCTCTGTTTATGCCAAGTGGTCTAATACTTTAGCAATTCCATTCATCTACACTATATCATGTTCAGATTCTGCTGAGAGAAGGCATACTTCAAACTTTTGTGATTGTTGAATACCTCACACTTTTCTTTGTACAAATAGCGCATTCAAATATTCAGAGGAAAGGCAATTGCTTCTAGCTCCAGGTTATATGCCGGTTAGTTCACTTCGTGCTTTTCAATTGCCTCTAGGTGTATGCAACAAACTTGTCATGTTGTATCAGTTTGCATCCTGAATAGGTGTTACAAGAGTCATAAAAAACCACATACTCACCATTGTTGAAAGTGTTGGTGAGTATCAGTATTGTAAGTCAATCTAGTTTCTTAAAAGCTCTTTTTGCATTTTTGTGACCAGATGAATTTATCATCCATCTTAGTAAGGTTTGTTATGGGAAGGTTACCTTCAAGAAATTTCTTACGAAACACTTGCTCAACTTCTTGCTAATTTTGTGACAGTCACTCGACCACAACCTCAATTGACAATATACGTTGTGGAGACATCTACATTATTATACATAAAAAACAATTTAGTAAATGTGGATTCAAAGAAGAAGTATTTTGCTTGATTTTACATTGTTTGGTGCAACAAACTGCTCATTGCACTTTTCACATTTACCATTAAACACTTGGGATTATAAGATATAATAATGCATTGCCTTTAGTCTTTGATATGTAAATATAACATTCCCAAATTGAATCTCGCCACATGAAAGAATATAACTCGGATGCATTACAAGAGATGCTTCCGTAGGCATTATCTTCACTAGAACTAAGATTTGACTAGCCAACGAAAACAAATACATAGTGCAGAAGAAAAAAAGATTAATAGATATAATAATAGCGAGTGTGGAAAAATTAATTTTATGGAGTTTACTATTTATTACATAGTACGGGAAGAGTTTGTATAAATCAATTACAACTTGATAGAAAGGCAAAGAACAAAAAAGACGAGACTTATGTCCATACATATTGGCCACCTGAGCTCAATATGTCGTTGATGCTACCATGATTATTACCTGCGACATTGAATACATAGGATAGATGAAGCTCTCGTGATCTTTGATGTTCAATACATAAAAATCATGTGGAATATAACAGAATGTATAAACATCAATGAAGATAAGTCATCATAAAAGAAGAAATGTATAAATGATAACATAATGAGTATAGCAATAGGGTATAATGATCATATGAATTATAAACTTATGACATAAGACATAGCACAAAACATAAGATAAAAAATCATAAAATAATAAGAACATTGACCATTACTCATTATCATGGGTAAACACCATTATCATTCTATTTTTATTCATTTCTTGTGAAGTTCCTTTCAAGTCTATTTAAGAAGAGACAATGGAATACATTTTAACTTTTTTTTATCAAGATGAAGAATTCAATGTCAATGGCGATGTACTGCCTTTCAAATCACTAAGATAAGGGTCGATAATGGGGTATATTTGTACTCTCATTTCACCAATGGAGTATATTTCAACTCCTTTATCGATCATCATCAACAAATAATAAAAAGCTTAATTTAATATTTTAAAGTTTATCTTGTTTATAATATAATTATATTTATTTTATTTTTTTCATAAATAAGATAGTACAAATTAGTGAGCATAAAAGTTAGATCAGATCATCTCATAGGTAAAGAGAAACATGATAGAATATTATGAGTAACCGATCAAGTGAAATTGGGCTTTGACGAAGTTATAATACACTAGATATTGTTAAACAAATACCTTTATAACTACACGTGTAAATCCTCCATGGATTTACACATGCATTTGCCTCTTACTACTCTAAATAATTGAAATAATTGGTTATCCGATTAGAACAATATGATAAGGTACTCTAAATGCGACAAGGGCTTACCACATATGTGAACAATGTCACATGGATCAATGTGATGGTTATCACACCAATAAGGTGTGACAACAATAGTGTGATGTTGCACATATTGTACGTCATGTACGATGCGAATAACTTTAAATCAATCAATCAACAATAACTTTAAAGAATTAAATTTGCATTCATGAACATCATACAAGTTACGAAAATAAGATAGTAGTGTTCATACTTCACAAGTTATGTCCATGCAAGTCATGAATTAAAAGGCCATCATTGAAGTAAAATTAATATATAATTGATTGCAAAAATTCATGACTATACAACATAATTTCACAAAAAACATACCTATTGTAGGGTGTACTAGTATGATTGTTTCCTTAGCTTTTGCACTCAAGACCACGATGACCCCTCTGCTTTTGCCCATGCAATGGTGATCGTGTCATTGTACCCTAAGGGTCGTAGAGTTACTTATAGGCAATGCTTTGATAGGGGGATTTTCGTTCTCCAAAGTTCCCAGGAACTTGCGGATAAGACAACTTCGTTCCTGCTCGGCATTTGAAAAAGTTCTCGTGAGGAGGGAAGCAAGGTTACAAGGCGAAGGAAAGCACCGCGTGGGTGGAAGTACAGCCGTGGAGCGAGAACTTTCGAAGTTCCGAGCGCGCGGCTGAACTTTTTCACGCGAACTTTGGGTGTTGACCGAAACTTTGGGCCCACCCAAAAAAAAGGCCTTGTTTGGCAGAAATTGTGCAAAAATTTGCCCAAGTTCTCACGTCAAATATAGCCTATTTCATGATAACAATTAAAGGTTATGATAACTTATCATAATATTTATTATTTTGTTTTTTATTTTTTCCTTTTTTTACAATCGGTGTTCATAAATGCTCATTATCTTCCAGTTTTAGATGCTCCATCTTCAAGTTTAGATGTTCAAAACTTTTTTCTTTAAACATCTAAACTTTTGTTTATGTAGTGACCCAAAAATCTACCATAAATGTTTTTAGTCATTTAGGAAAATTTCGTGCCATTAGCTCGTTTGTCATACATCATTTAACAACGGAAGACTTGATAATTTAGAGAAAAACATAATAATTAAAAACTTCATCAAAATCATTTTATAATTAATACATCATAGGACATTAAATGCCTAAAATCTTCATTACATCATTAGACTCAATGTTCAACTAGAACCATAACATTTATTTGAACATAAGCATGTGCAACTTTTTATCATGAGTTTGAGCTGGCATCCATAACTTAATCTTGGTTACCTGTACGTATCTAGAGTGCAGGGTTCCCAATTATATTATGTAAAGATTATGCATGCCATGATAACCTATCACATGCTTCTACTTGCGATGCATCATTTATCATCATAATAACATAGCATATTAACATGCATGCCATGAACTATATCATGATTCTTACATGACAATACATCATGCTTATCATTCATTCTTAACATATCATTCTTAAAATATAATCATTTTAACATACTTGCCTTACTTTGGAGTCATCATTTGTAAGTACCATACCATAAGAACATACATTTATAACATACATAACATACATGACATAAATATATTGTTGCATTTCATTTCCATTGTCATGTGTACTCTAGGAGTTTCTTTATAACTCCTTAATCCTTATTCATTACTTTTTCTTTCTTTCTTTTCATTCTTTACTTTACATTTCCTTGCGATTACATTATAACCTTTTAGATATTCATCCATTCATCTTTCTTTTATTTCCCTATGATATCATTGTGGCACATTATAACCTTGCATAAATTAACATTATCATATGATATCTTCCATCTTTACGTTGAAAAAACTCAAACACCTTTAAGGTGATGGCATTACTTCCTGAGAAGTCTCAATCATCGTGAGTGAAAGGCATTTACTTCTCATCCTTACATTCATGGCTTATTTTCATTACATTCATCATAGAACATACTTCTTCTTTGCCTAATAGTCAATATAATTTAATATTCTTACATAAGTTAATCGGGCACTAAAAAATCTCAAACACCTTTAGGATGATGGCATTATTTTTCAAAAAAGTCTCAGTCACCATAAGTGAAAGATATCTACTTCTGGAAAATCTCAAACAACCTTTGGGTGATGACCATTTCTTAAGAAGTCTCAATCACTATAAGGTGAAAGACATTTACTTCTTACCACATCTTTCATCTTCACATCATCATCACATTTGACCATAAGACACTGAGAAATCTCAAATACATTTTAGGTGATGACATTATTTTTTAAAGAAGTCTCAATCATCGTGAGGTGAAAGACATTTTTTCTTCCCTTCATCTTTCATCTTTACATCATTACATTAATTCATAGAGCACTAAGAAAACTCAAACACCCATTTTATTTCCCAAAGAGGTCTCAATCACCATAAAGAGAAAGGAATCTACTTCTGAAAAACCTCAAACACCCCTTGGGTGATGAAATTATTCCCAAGAAATCTCAATCACTACAATGTGAAAGGCATTTACTTCTTTCCCTCATATTTCATCTTTGCTTAATTGAAGACTCAGAGTAATATCATTACAACTAGGCCAATGGTCCCTAAGAAATCTCAAACATCCTTTCAGGTGATGACATTATTTTCTAAGAAATATCAATCATCTGAAGGTAAATGACATTTACTTCTTGATCACTAGCTGATCACTATATGTTTTTAGCCTATTTTAGATGCAATTCATACATATCGAGTCACACTTTTGCATATATTTGAGCCAATTATACTTGAAATGCATACATTGTGATAACTAGTTGATATTCCTCATTTCATACTTAATTCTATGTGCATAGAGGTTCTGAAATGCCAAAATCCATTAATATTTAAATTCTATGCCAAGTTATCATTTTGAGGACAAGTTATCATTATTATATGTCAAGTTATCATTATTTTGAATGAACTGATTTTTAATGGTTTTCTTGCTATAAATCCATCATTATCATGTATAAATCATATTTGGATAGTCACATCTCAACTTGTGCAAAGTTTTAAGTCCATTTGAACAAGTTATCATTTTTCAAGTGCCAAGTTATCGTTAAAGGGCAATTCTATCATTTCGACATTCAAAACCATTAATTCTGCAAAAGAACCTTAAGCAATCATCTTATTATTGTTCTAACTCATTGCTGGTCAAATTTCATCACATTTGGATAATCACAACTCAAGTTATCACAAGTTATCATTTTTAAGTCATACAAGTTATCGTTTTTGGGCACCCAAGTTATCACTTCTTAGAAATCTCATTCATATTTGATTTCTGAATGCACTCACTTGTTACTCCAGTCCATTTGATGTTTCAAATGATTTGAATCACTTGTATTTGGATAATTCCTATGATTTGTGATAAGTTATCATTCCGGGCCTCTAAATTCATTAATAATGATACAAGTTATCACTCCTACACAACTTCTAATCTCATTTGATATCTGAGCTAGCAATTATCATCACCTTATTATTTATTTGTCAAAACACCATTCAAGGGCTTTGATGCTTGCTGTTTGGGGATTTGTAGCAGGGAGAAAGGTGGCAAAAAAGTGAAAAAAGATAGGGGGGACCACTGATTTCCTGCACCAAAAGCTATCACTGCGGCAAGGAATCTTCATGCCAGAAACAGGTGGCTGCAATAAAGAGGATTAGAACATTTTGATGCTGATCCAAAGGTGGAGAGGAGTCATATAAAATGTGGAATTTCTGGAGGAGGAAAGGGGGGCTGGACATTGAGGGTTTGAGCAAGGGTTTGGAGCAAGGAAGGGATGAGCTGCTGCTGAAGGCTGCTGCTGGACTTGCTGCTGCTGGTCAAGAGCTTCTATCCAAAATGATTTGTATATGTTTCTCATCCAATTTGATGTCAAGCTTTGTAAACATGAGGAGCTAAACTCCATTTCTTCTAGAATAGGGTAGTAGTTTAGATTAGTTATGGATGGAAATGGATTGGATTAATTCCTGCACTGAATCATTGCTGATTTTCAAATTTCAGAATTATTTAGAGTTAGTTATTGCCATTGTTGGATCCCATTGTAATCTATAACTGAGAAGTTATCATTTGATCTATCCCTAATTCAGAAATGGATTAGAAATTAATGTCAAGTTCTGAATTCCAATTTAATTGAAGTTCTGATTTCTGAAATTTGATTTTCTGGTTTCTGTTTTTCTGAACTTTCTGAACCTGAACTCCTGAACTTTTGAATCGGTTTGTCATTGTGGACCTGATTAATAGAGCAACTGAAAGGTTGATATTGTCCCCAATCTTGATCAGAAATAAATCAAGATGTTTGGCATTCTTTATGATTCAAATCTGTTCACTGTTCCTAATCTGATTTTGAAAACCTGAATTCTGATTTCCTGATTCCTGATTTTTCTAATTTCTATGGATATCAGAATCTGTTCTTCGTTTCTAACCTGATTAATTGAGTCATTGGAATATTGTTATTGCTCATATCTTATTTAGGAATGAATCAAGATGTTAGGCATATTAATTTTGACTCAAATCAGATTGTTTTTCTGATTTCTGAACTGAAATCCTGAATTTTATCTTTTCTGATTTCTTGCTGGAATAGTTTTATTAATTGAATCCCCTGATTTTATTCAATCATTGAGAGATGAACCTTAGGAATCTCTTGCAGTCCAGAGATGGATCAAGAAGCAATTGATAAATCTGATTCCATGAATTAATATTTTAGATTTCTGAATTGCAGAATACTATTTTCTGATTTCTAGTTCCTGATTTCTATTTGAATTCTGATTTTTAATGTCAAGCCTCATTTGAATCCACTGCTGAGAGGTAGTCTTAAGGTCATTCTTGAGAGTCAGAGATGACCCAAGGAGCATTGGATAATCACTGAATTCTCCATTTAAGATTGAATGTCTTTTAACCCCAATCAATTAGAACTTTGTGTGGATTTCACTTTTCCTTGCAACCGAGAGGTTGATTTTAAATCCTCCTTGAATTCAGAGATGAATCATGAAACACAAGTACTATTATTGGGTATATTTCATCCTGATTTGATTGATTGGAATGATTCCATCTTTTTATGATTGCAATTGCAAGTTATCATTCCAAAACTTTCTTGAATTGCAAAAATCAGCATTGAAATTCCCATTGAGCTGGGACCCTCTATTGATTCAATCTAGCTAACAACTATATGACAATATTTGCTTAGTTAGATGCCAATTGAGCTGTGGGAACAACCATTTTCATGATTGAATCAAAGTTGGACATTTAATGATAACTTGATCCATTCCATCCTTAAATAATTTAGATGAACCCCAAATCCTAGAAGGACCTTCCTCATTGATATTAAACCTTTCTAGCCATTAATTTTACATTTATAATTCAGTTTTGCAAAAGTTTCCAAAATCCCAAATCTGTTATCATTCTGCACTTGTTAAAAAAAAACTGTTTTCATTTCCAATTAAAAACTGTTTTTAGGTAGTTTATGACTTTAAATCTTTGTGGATACGACAACCCGAGTCTACTATAACTTACCTGTGCACTTGCAGCTAGTGAGTTGGGAGACAAAAAAAATGAAAAATTGATCTTTTCTTTAATTCCAGCAAGTTATCACTACTTAATCCCAAATATCACTATCACTTCTTAATATTAATGAGTACCGAGGCATTTCCCTCAGCTTTATATTTTATTAGTGTCATCAATACATCAAGCATTTATATCAATCGTTCATCCCTTAGCCTAATTACAGCTGAGCATACAATTCTTGTATCTCCGTTAATACACAATTAATCATCATCAATCATCAATCATGAAAATATTTTAAATATATCATAAAACTTATTTTTCATGCAGTCATGACCATGCCCAAAAGTGTCATGATCGTGCCCAGCACTATCACAGTCATTCCCATCATAGTCATGGTCGTGCCTACCATTGTCACGATCGTGCCTAGTTTTGTCATGGTCGTGCCAAGTTTTGTCATGGTCGCGCCAGCCTCAGCCATTCCCAGCCTTAGCCAAATTTCAGCATCTCTCACTCATAGTCATGACCAAGTTGGTCACAGTCGTGCCTAGCCTTGTCACGACAATGATTGGGGTGTCAGGGGCATGATAGAGAGCCTTTTTAACGTCTCACTTTTGTCCGTTCAGTCACGATCGTTCCTATGGTTGGCACGGTGGCACGATCGTGCCGACGGCCTGGAGTCCCGATTTTCAATCCGAAAATATCAATTTTTGAGATGGGATTTTTAAGAAATCATGCATATCATCTCTAATCATATTGAAGGACATTCATCTACATCAATTGGCATATAAAAATGATTAAAATCATGGGAACCATAACATAAATAAGAATTAGGGTTCTTCCCTAAAACATAAAATCATATATATAAGGCATTATCATTATTTTCTAAACATATGAACATAGATCTAAGCATGAAACGTGTAATAATTAATCAATGCACCCTCAATCACAATTCCTACTAAGAACTATGATGTTCTTAAATTTTTTAACCAAACATGAAATCCATTAAGAAGGGAGAGAGAGGGATTGGATCTCCTTTACATAATACCTATGATCTTGTTCTTGAATATTAATTTCCTTATCCATTTTAATTATGATTTTCTTTCTCGTTCTCCTCTTTTATTTTCTCTCTTAAATTGCAGCCGTCATACGAGCGAAATAAGAAAATAAAGGAAAGGAAGGGTTTGAAATTTTTTTATAGAGCCTAATCTAAAATTTTAGTCAAAAAGCTCAAATAAATTTGAATCAAAATTGGAGTTGTTACTACTAGTCATTCAAATGAAAAACAAATTACTTATGAAAAACTAAAAAAAAATATATGCATATTTTATATTCATATCTAGACCAAAATTTTATGAAAACATAATCATATATTAAGTGAAAGCACAATGTATAAAAATATACGTTACACATTAAAGTATACGACAAATTATATATAACTGATTATATGATAGATCTACGTGTTTTCTTTTTATCTAATGTACATAGTAATAATAATTTTTAAGATGAAATAAGATCTTCATCCACCTAGATTAAGTTAAAATTTATTATCTATACGTTTATTTAAATTAAATTTGTTATAAATATTTGGTTCTCGTTAAAAATAGAATTTATTTCCTTGTCGTCAAATTTTGTTTTGGAGTGCATGTGCATTTATTCATAGTCAATAAATACGCATTACTATATATTCAGAAATCTTAAGAAATGGCATTTGCGGTGTCGGTCGGAGTGCTTTGCTGTTGATGATGAAGTTGAAGGATCATGCGGGCGACACACGACGAAAAGATCAAAAGAACAATAAAAGAAAAAAGAAAAAAAAATAAAAGGGGAGAGAGAGAGAGAGAGAGGATGAGAAAGGGACGCATAAACAACTGGACAAACAAGGGGTGAGAAGGAGGTGGCACAGCATGACAGCAGTGGAGTGTCGTGCGGTCTCATGGATTCTTATTATAATTTATTTATATATACATAATATATATTAGTTGGTCGTAGTTTGTTTAGAAGCTTATTGTTGTATAACTTAATTAGATGAAGTCAATTATCTACTACACATTAATAGTCCCATATGGCTACTGAGCTCATTCATCTTCTATCTTATTACATGTAATACACTTTAACTAAGATTAAGAATTCATCTAAGCCATATATTGTATTGCATATGCAAGTCAAGTGAAATACATATATAATAATTAGATTATTGCCTTATCTAAAGACAAGCATAAGTGATAATTATTGTTAATGTAATTAGAAATCATAATAATAGTAAGAGTTGTTAGTAGTATACCGTTCCCTGTTTTAACATCTTACCTACTTAACCTAATGCCTCGCTGTGTTTTCGGTCTTCTTCTTCTTGCATTACATTTACATATATATTATAATAATTATTGCTATTATTAGAGGGTCAGTCCACCACCTCCACCACCGGCGAACAGCTCAGTTGGAAGAGTCGCGGAAAGAAGAGATTTTTTATTGCAACTTCTATTCGATCGTTTGACTGTTAAGAAGCAAGAAAGGAATAATAAGAAGAGAGTGAGAAGACGATCGAGGCATCTCTCTCTCTCTCTCTCATCGTCGTCCTCCCTCAGGCGAGAGAGAAGGGAGAGAGGGGCAACAGTTCTCACTCCAAGTACCAGTAGCATTTCCATGCCCACTCTGCCACCGCCGTCGACCAGCAGGTTGAAGCGTCGGGCACTGCCTAATTTATTAACTTGGGAAGAAGAAAGAATCAGCAGCTGACGGTGGTGGCAGCGCGTTCCCTTTAGTATCTCTCCGTTTAGCTGATTAATTTGAGCCAGTTACAAAAATGGAGGCAAGCGCCGGCCTCGTCGCTGGTTCTCACAACCGAAACGAGCTTGTCGTCATTCGCCGGGATGGTGAATCCGGGGTAAGTCTCGCAAGAAGAGTTCGCTTAAAAAATCAACCTTTTTTCCTGCTCATTAGGATTACGAGCTGAGCCGAGGTCTTTTATTGTTGTGGTTCCAATTGCAGCCGAGGCCATTGCAGCCGAAGAGGGGTCAAATCTGCCAGATCTGCGGGGACGACGTGGGGCTCACCGTCGACGGCGAGCTCTTCGTGGCGTGCAACGAGTGCGCATTCCCAGTCTGCAGGACTTGCTACGAGTATGAGCGCAGGGAAGGGAATCAGGTCTGCCCTCAGTGCAAGACCAGGTTCAAGCGTCTCAAAGGTTAAAAAGAGGACGCGAAATATCCTTTCTTGCTGGACTATGGATCTCGGTCTCTAGATTGACTTCCTTGACCTTATTGCTGCAGGGTGCCCGCGAGTGGCCGGCGACGAGGATGAGGACGACACCGACGACCTCGAGAACGAGTTCAACTTCGTCGGAAGGGACAGGCAAGACATGCAGTATACGACCGAATCTATGCTGCAGGGCCACATGAGTTATGGCCGAGGGAGCGACATGGACATGCCTCATGTGGTTCACACGGTGCCTCAAGTCCCCTTGCTCACGAATGGAGAGATGGTACTACTCCAGGAGCTTACAATTTGTTGTTACAGTTATAGAACCTGTCTGAATTGCTTCTTACATTTGTGACCTTCTCAAGCTAGCAAAGTGTGTCTGGATGAATCAAAATAACCAGATCTTCTGCAGTCTCAAAATACCAAGCGTTTCTCTTTTTCAGGTTGATGACATTCCTCCGGAACAGCATGCACTTGTGCCGTCGTCCATGGGTGGCGGAGGGAAGAGGATTCACCCACTTCCCTTTTCCGATCCGAACGTTCCAGGTAATTGGCTTTCGAAAGCAATATTACTGCTTTATTCACTCTTGACAGAACTAAGCACCAACTCACACGCTCTAAGAAATATGCGGACTCATTGGATGCATCAAATTCTTGGTCAAACCATTTATGAATTCATCCTTTACAGTACAACCACGACCCATGGACCCTTCGAAGGATCTTGCTGCATATGGGTATGGGAGCGTTGCCTGGAAGGAGAGAATGGAGAGTTGGAAGCAGAAACAGGACAAAATGCATATGAATAGATATGATGACGAAGAGTCAGACCTACCACTGTAAGCCACTGCATCAACCAAAATATTAGTCTTCAATTTTTTTTCTCTGCTGAAGTGCAACTTTCAGTTCTTGCAGTTGATAATTTGTGGCCTTCATAATAATAAAAAAAACAATAAAATTGATATGGATACATCTTATGGTTCGAATATTCTTCAACTACCTTGATGACAGTATGCTCTTAGATGAGA
The DNA here is from genome assembly GCA_030549335.1 of Pontederia crassipes. NCBI lineage: Eukaryota > Viridiplantae > Streptophyta > Magnoliopsida > Commelinales > Pontederiaceae > Pontederia > Pontederia crassipes. Next base: position 38,793,390 of record CM060184.1, on the reverse strand, counting down.
TGTAGCTTTTGTAATATGACTGGTAGAAACATGCTAATTTGTCAATTTGCACACACATGATATAAACTGGATATGCAGCAGCTGAACCATGTTTGAAATTCACTAAGAAGATAGTGAATTTTCTTCTATATCACCATTGACATTCATTTTTTAGTTATCTTTTCAACAATTATATATTAAGTTCTTGATGACTGATTAAAGTCATTTATCTTTGTTTTCACACCTGCAGAATGGATGAAGCAAGACAACCATTATCAAGAAAATTGCCACTTCCGTCTAGTCAAATCAACCCATATAGAATGATCATCATAATCCGGCTGGTGGTCGTTGGCTTTTTCTTTCACTACCGCATCACACACCCCGTCCCTGATGCATTCGCGTTATGGCTGATATCTGTTATTTGTGAAATTTGGTTTGCTATTTCATGGATCCTTGACCAGTTCCCGAAGTGGCTCCCAATTGAAAGGGAAACCTATCTTGACAGATTGTCGTTAAGGTCAGTAGGGTTTCTTGATTACTTACTTTATTTTCTCCTTCCGTGATTAGTAGTAATTAGATATCTGCTTTTGGTCTTATTAGGTATGAAAAGGAAGGTCGCCCTTCTGAACTTGCACCAGTTGACATCTTTGTTAGTACAGTTGATCCCATGAAGGAGCCCCCTTTAGTGACAGCAAACACAGTTCTCTCTATTCTTGCTGTTGATTACCCAGTTGAAAAGGTATCCTGCTATGTATCTGATGATGGTGCTGCTATGCTAACATTTGAGGCCTTGTCAGAAACATCTGAATTTGCAAAGAAATGGGTACCCTTTTGTAAGAAGTTCAATGTTGAGCCACGTGCACCTGAGTGGTACTTCCAACAAAAGATAGATTATTTGAAGGATAAGATCCACCCCACGTTTGTTAGGGAACGAAGAGCGATGAAGGTAGATAAAAGAGCGACACTTTTGTTTTACTATAAGGTTCAGTGTCATGATTTTGCGTGTTTGGTTTACTTTCTTTCCAGAGGGATTACGAGGAGTTCAAGGTACGAATTAATGCCTTGGTTGCTAAAGCTCAGAAAGTACCAGAGGAAGGATGGACTATGCAGGATGGGACCCCATGGCCTGGTAATAATGTCCGTGATCATCCTGGGATGATTCAGGTAAGCTGTCGACATAATATAGAATTCATTCTAACCAGTCAAGAGTCATTCATTTTCTTGGATCAATGGGCTGGTAATAATGATAACTTTCTCGCTCTTTGAAATTTTAGGTCTTCTTGGGCCAAAGTGGTGGTCATGATATAGAGGGAAATGAACTCCCACGTTTGGTTTATGTTTCTAGAGAAAAAAGACCTGGGTTCAACCACCACAAGAAAGCTGGTGCAATGAATGCTTTGGTAAGAGAATAATCTAAGGTTTTCTTTTATTCTCTCCAAAGAAGACCATCCGTAAGTATTGGTTTCCACTTTTATTAATTTGCAGGTTAGAGTTTCTGCTGTACTTACAAATGCACCCTACCTGCTGAACTTGGATTGTGATCATTACTTCAATAACAGCAAGGCTATACGAGAAGCAATGTGCTTTATGATGGATCCACTTGTAGGAAAGAGAGTATGCTATGTGCAATTTCCTCAGAGGTTTGATGGTATTGATCGACATGATCGATATGCTAATCGGAATATTGTGTTCTTTGACGTAAGCATTGGAATTCCAAAAAGTCAATAGGCTTAATTTCTCTTATAAATTTTGGTTACTATTTATGCTTTAAATATTTTGTGTGCATTGCATATGGAGAAGTAACAAATGGATCTAATCACGCAGATCAACATGAAAGGCCTCGATGGAATTCAAGGTCCAATTTATGTTGGCACTGGGTGTGTATTCAGACGACTAGCACTTTATGGTACTGATGCCCCGAAGGCAAAGAAGCCACCTAGTAGAACTTGCAACTGCTGGCCTAAGTGGTGCTGCTGTTTCTGTTGTTGTCCTGGGAGGAAGAAGAAGGCAACAAAAGCTAAACTGGAGAAGAAAAAGACACATACAAGAAGAGAAGAAAATGGTGCTATAGTGCTTGCTTTGGAGGGCGTTGAGAGGGGAATTGAAGGTATATGCTCCTTTCATCCATCACCATGTTAGTTGCATTTAAAGTAGATAATTAAAGTTCTGGACACATTTCTAACTTGTTATATGACCGTGGACTAGTTGCTGCGTTATCCAATATCGACCTCTTTGATGATAAGAAAGGCGCTGCAATAAAGTGTCCATTCACACTAATGATGCATCCTAATTTACCACTTTGTCCACCTCAATCTTACTCTGACTTGATTCCTATACAACAAGTTTCCTTCATGTTTTAAGAGGTCAACTTTTGGGTTTAGTGTAACATTGAAGACATTTTATTTTATTCAGCTTTGAATAGATTATTAATATCCCTTCCTTATCATTTTAAGCGACACCATTCCCTATGGACTACGGAGTTCTTATTGTCTGGTGATTTAAGATCATAGATGCATAAATGTTATCTTTAACTCCTGAAAAAAAATATGTTCAGGTACTGAGAATGGAAAAGCTCATCATATATCTGAACAAAAGTTGGAAAAGAAGTTTGGCCAATCTCCTGTTTTTGTTGCATCCACACTACTTGAGAATGGTGGGACATTGAAAAGTGCTACTCCTGCATCACTCCTAAAGGAAGCTATTCATGTTATTAGCTGTGGTTATGAAGAGAAGACGGACTGGGGAAAAGAGGTAACTTCTTGCCTTTTCACTTCATAAGGTATTGAGAACATTATGGTGTAGATCCCGGTTGGCCCAGTATACTGTTGGTCTCTGACTATTCTAGTACTAGGCGGTGAATATAGAGGCTTAAAGCAACTTTTCTTGATATGGATAATTTGGCATTTGATTCTGAGACCTCATTGCATGATTCAAGTTGCTAGCCTCTTGGACTATTCAACTATTGGGTTTGAGAATTCCATCTTAATCTGATGTCCTCTGCACTGCAGGTTGGATGGATTTATGGCTCAGTCACAGAAGACATATTGACAGGTTTCAAAATGCACTGCCATGGCTGGAGGTCAATCTACTGTGTACCGTCAAGGCCTGCATTCAAAGGATCTGCACCTCTGAATCTTTCTGACCGTCTTCATCAAGTTCTTAGGTGGGCACTTGGCTCTGTTGAGATTTTTTTGAGCAAACACTGCCCCCTTTGGTATGGATATGGAGGTGGCTTAAAATGGTTGGAACGGTTGTCATACATAAATGCAACTGTTTATCCATGGACGTCGATTCCACTTTTGGCTTATTGCACCTTACCTGCCATCTGCTTGCTAACGGGAAAGTTCATTACTCCAGAGGTACGTATTGGAAGCTGTCGTATTGAAATCAAATGAGTTGAAGCTGTATTCTGTGGTACTAACATGATCTTTAACTTTTAAACTCCAGCTAAGCAATGTTGCGAGCCTGTGGTTTCTCTCTCTTTTCATATGTATTTTTGCAACAAGTATCCTGGAAATGAGATGGAGTGGCACTGGGATCGATGACTGGTGGAGGAATGAACAGTTTTGGGTTATTGGTGGCGTCTCTTCACATCTATTTGCTGTGTTCCAGGGTCTCCTGAAAGTCCTTGCAGGCATTGACACCAACTTCACTGTGACATCAAAGGCTGGCGATGATGAGGAGTTCTCCGAGCTGTACACTTTCAAATGGACAACATTGCTCATCCCCCCTACCACACTGCTTATAATTAACTTCATTGGTGTAGTTGCTGGCGTGTCCAATGCGATAAACAATGGGTATGAGTCATGGGGGCCTCTATTTGGTAAACTCTTCTTCTCATTCTGGGTGATTGTCCATCTATATCCTTTCCTGAAAGGTCTAATTGGCCGGCAGAATCGGACACCCACCATTATCATTGTGTGGTCCATTCTCCTTGCATCAATCTTCTCACTGTTATGGGTCAGGATTGATCCTTTCCTAGCAAAGTCAGATGGCCCTCTTCTGGAGGAGTGTGGATTAGACTGCAATTAATTGAGTGCAGAAAAGGTTCATCTCAACTCCGGAAGCTTGTCATTTGAACTCCAAAGAAGTTATGGATATGGGTTTTGCTTCTGTGGTGGAACACTGCATTCAACTGTAGATAGAAACATGAAACTTGCTGCAACTGTCTTTTTTTGCCATCTTCCACTATTGAGCTTGGGTTTTGCACTGACATTTTTGGAGGATAGCTATTTGCACCATCAATTCTTTGTCAGGTGGATGAAATATACAAGGGGTAAACAGCTACATTCATGTACTATTTACTCTTCGATTGATAGTTAGTAATAAGCCAGATGGCATCTGCTACCTGGAACGTGAGGGAAGTTTGTCAAAATGTTCTGTTCATTTATTCCATCAGCCCATCTACGGGTTCATAAACGTTTGATTGTTGTTCCTAGTTGTATTGTAAACACAGAAAAGAATACTACCAAAGTATATATATATTGCATCAGATGAGAAATGCTCTGGCCATGGGATTACATAGTCTCATTTGGAGTGTTGCCCCTTTGGCTCTCCCGGGGTATTTTATTGTCTCTAATGAAAATATTGCAAAGGAAAGAAAAGAAATGTATAAGACTGAAGTGAAGTGCATGCTAGTTATATTTTTCTTTAGTCTAAGCTGCAGAATAAATCAATAAACTGTGTCCTAGCCATCTCTTGTATCTAAGAGCTGTCTGAAAGGAGGAGGTATAAAGGAACCCGTTGTTTATTTGGAATCCCTTGACAGCTGTCTCTTGGCTGTCCGGGTGGTTTGGTATTTCAAAGTGTGCAGATAAGGAAGAACAGAAAAAAAAAAAAGAAAAGAAAAGAAAGAAAACTGGTTGGCTTCATGGAGACGTGTCTGTCTGTCTGTCCATCTCTCTCTCTCTAGGGTGAGGATGGTGGTGGTGGTGGAGCTTGCTCTCTTCCAAATTGCCAGTTCACGATCAAACAGTGTATAGTGGTACAACAGGAGTGCTCTAGAGACAGTACATAATGATCATGAACCGGGGACTCGCAAGTTGGTTTCTTTCAGCTTCGCCATGCATATACTTTGTGTGTACACGATTGAGATCTATCATCATCATAATTCATGATGATTTAATGCTACATCATTGAATTGCTGATGCCTGACGCCAATTTCCATGCTTTTTTTTATTCCTGTGCATGCTTGCTGTTTAAACGTGATAAAAAGGATAAAATCTGGTGGCATGATGTTACCGGAGCGAAAACGTCACACTTGGAGGCAGTGTTTGGCAATCGATATCGAATTCGAATTTCATCGATTCCGTCGAATGATTTGAGAAAAAATTGCGCTCATATATTACGCTAAAATTATTTAAGATTAATAAAATTTTAAAAGCTCACCCCTCCCCTCCCCACCCTAAAATCGTATTAGGAACTCCAGATACATGATACATGTGACATCGGTTCTCATCACTATAACAACAGGGGAATATAATATATTTATTATAAAAGTACTAATTTAATATTATTTATTATTTATCATTTTATAAAGATTTTTAATATTTAGTAAATATAATTTTTTTAAAAATATTATTTATTATATTTTAATAATTTATTTTTATCAAAAAATATAAAATACTTTAATTTGTACTAAATATTTATTAATTATTAAAATAATATTTTATATCTATAATTCTTATATTTTGAAATACTCATTAAAATAAATCTATTATATCACCTTTTTAAACCTACGTTCTACTCTATTCAAATATAATCTGAACTAATTTTTCTACTCAAACTCGGAAGAGATTCTAATTGCCAAAAGTGATGTACACTCCCAGTTGGTTGTTGTTCTCCCTTTTTGTTTCCACGTGCAGTTCTGACTTCTCACTCACCATCATATGTATAGACTAAAAGGTGTGTTTGGCAATCGGAATTAAAGATCTTTCGAATTCTAATGAATAGTTCATTTTGGCTGCGTTTAGCAGCTCGGAACAAATTAAATGTTCCGATTGTTCTACTAAACGTATGCACATGACGAGAACATTAAATGTTTCCATCACGTGATTTCGGCTGGAACATTTGAGCGAAAGAACATTTGTTTTTTTTCAATTTCATATCATTTCAGTCGTCTTTTTTTACTTTTTTTTTTCAAATTTCATCTATTTTTTAATTATTTTATAATGTTTGGATTATATAATTTAGAATATATTAATATATTATTAGGGATATTATAAAATATTTTATTAAATGTTATTAATTAAAAATTATAAAATAATTAGTTCTAATAATTAATAAAATTTTTATTAATTAAACTATTCAATTATTTTTAAAAAAATTATATTATATTTGTATCTTAAAATGTACGTAAATTGTAATATTAATAATATTTAAAATATTTAATCAAAATAAATAAAAATAACATTAATAATATAATTATTTACGTAAATTATAATATTAATAATATATTCTTATTTATTATAATTTTATACTTCATAAAATAATAAATTATATTCTTAGTTCTCCTTTTTTATCCAAACACTCATTAAAATTTATCCATCACATCAATTACACTTTTTCATCTAAACACCAACCCAAATTTTTCTATCAAATCAATTAGTTTTTGAGAACTAATGTTCTCTCAATATTCTCGTACCGAACGCAGCCTTTGAGAGTGTTGGCAATTGGAACCGGATGGAACTAGCTCCCCGATTCCGCCAAACACCCTCTTGGAGTTTCAGCTTGGAATCAGGGTCACGTGAATCATGGTTTCAAAATGGTTTTTGGTGGAATCGGTAGTGGCTCCTTTTTTTTGTTTTCACTTTTTTTTTATTTGACGTTTGACCTTTTTTTTCAACCCTTTTTTTTCTTTTATCATTTTCTTTTTTAACCTTTCATATATAACTTAATTTATTTATTATATGTAAAATATAAATAATAAAGTAGTAATATAATATTATTTATTATTTACTATTTCATTATAAATTTTTAATATTTCATTAAATATAAATTCCTATAAAATTGATTTTTTAATTTTACATAATATATTTTAACAAAAATATTGACATATTTTTTTTAATATATATTATGTATTTCAATTTTTAACAATTTTATAATCTATATTTATATACATATTCTTAATTCAATCACCCACTAAAATTAATCTATCACATCTACTTTTTCCTATCACATCAACTACCTTATTCCTCATCATCAAATTTCACTCTATCCAAACATAATCCGAACTAATATGTCATTTCAACTATTCACGGGAACTTGGTGGAACTCCAGTTCCTATTACCAAACGGCCCTTTGATAGATTAATTCGAGGTGTGTTTGAATGGAATAGAACGTAATGATGATGAACCAAGGAGTGATATCATAGGAAAAAGTAGATATGATGGATTAATTTTTGGTGGACTTTGAATTAAAAATTAATATTATAAATATAAAATAGTATATTATTAATAAATAAAAATATAAGTTAAATTTAAAAATCAATTTTTTAATAATTTATATTTAATGAAATATTGAAATTTTTGTTAAAAATATTTTAGTAAAAATATATTAGTAAAAATATTTTGTTAAAAATTATATTAGTTAAATTTAAAAATCAATTTTTTAATAATTTATATTTAATGAAATATTGAAATTTTTTAATGAAACAACAAGTAATAAATATTTACTATATAAGTTCTTTATTATTCATATTTTACATATAATAAATAAATTATTATATATAAGATAGATAAAAAGAAAGAAAAATTAAAAAAAGAGTTTGCGAAATTAAAAAAAAAGTCACATCGTCGTTTGACAAAAAAAACCACTAACAGTTGGTTCGTGAAACGTGATCCTGGTTCTGCCCATTTACTGCGACTTGGTTCTATTTCGGAAATTAGACCGCGTCACATTATTTGGGGAACCAAGTGGCATTAGAGGACTAGTTCCACCTGGTTCCAATTACCAAACACAATAAAAAAGAAAGACATGGTTCCTCTTAGCGTATTTAGTTCACATGAGCTTATGTGAGCAAAGGTCCACATTTAATTCATATGTACTTTACTTTTTTTCAAATCAGTTTTGAGTATCTAAAAGATGGTGAAGAGCGTATTATTTACATATTAGACATCGATCCACCATTGAGTCTAATTAATTCGATTAGATCATCTCGCGTACGTACTCATTCACATATATCTAAACTCGAAATTTTACTTAAGAAATATTTTCTACATTCATATATATCCAAACTAGAAATTTTACTTAAACAAGAAGAAACATCTTATCACTGTACCACAATCCTTATTGGTATATATGCACTTATACGTTTTTTTTAGGTCAGTGGTCAATGCACTTTATTTAAATCTTGGCAAAGGAGGAAATAAATTTATTATTAAATGATTGGCTCGAACTAAAAAAACATTTTAAACTGTGTAGAAAAAAAATAAAAAAATGTAAATTCAAGCGTCATCAAAAGAGAAAAGGTATGGGTTGCTTCGATGAATTGATTACCGGAATTCGTAAAGTGTTTGGAGGTGATGATTCCTCTGACTTTGGTCACAATTTATGCTTTCAAGAGAAAAAAAAACTTTTTTCTTTATTTCTTTTATTGCATACACTACAATCATATTAAATAATGCTACTTTCTCCTAATTCATCTTCCTAATATCACATAATTAAAAGATCCAAAAAATATAAAATTATCATGTATGTCAATATGAGTAGAAGAAAACTTGGAGGATATACCAATGCTAAAATGTTAATAGAAAGGTAAGAAGATTTTATTAATGAATAATTTCATTTAAACTCCTTTTTCTTTTATGCACAATAATGGAGTAAAGTTCATTCATAGTCTCCCAAATTTAACTTTTAATTGTTTGATCCTCGAACTTTGTGACATGCATGTATCCAAGAGCGGAGTGAGAAAAAAATTTGGATGGATCTAAGATTACTCTCTTAGGATAATGATAATGAATGGCTCTTACCGCATTAATTCCAGTTTTAAATATTTTGATGTGGGTTCGACTTTGAGTAATGATTCCTGATTTTCAAATTCAAGAGCTTACGGAAACTTATTTTATGTCTAGTAGACTTAAGTGTAAATTCAATATGTGAACTCGTACATTCTATGTACAATCTTATAAAATATAAAAATATCTCACAACATAAGGACTTCTAGTATGAGGGAGCAGAATTGGGTTAGACCCGACTTAATTTTTGGTGGATCTTCAAGGATTGATCCGAACTTGCAATTGATCTAATCTAGTTCAGAACTAGGTCAGGAATTGAGGAGATTAAATTAGGATGACCCAACTTCCCAACTTACTTATTTTAAAAATAGAATAAATTAACAAAAAATATAAATAATTTGAAACTCTAATTTTATTATGTATTACCAATAAGATCATTTCATATATCGCATATAAAAAACTATAATATAATGTATAAATAATACATACTTAATATATTACAATATATTTATATAGTAAATATTAACATAAACATGTAAAAAATAAAGCACAATTCATTCTTCTTTCAAATATACCCTCAAATCCTAATCAAATAACTAATTAACAAAATTATCGAATATATGTGACCTCGACTGAGACGATCTAATTCCATCCAATTCTGTTGAGTTTATTCTGAGTCTATCTAAGTCTGCTACCTAATCCGAATTTTAATCGAGTTAACTCAATTTTATATTTTAGGATCTTAAACTCATAAGATTTTATGATTTGACTCAAGACTTTGAAAATCATTGTTTCAAAATAGTTGTAGATATTATCATATATAATATATTTATTGTATTATATGATCAATTGCATTGTGTTATCTATTATCTTGGAATAAATACATTCTACTTAATTTGTATGATTCACTTGAGAGAAGTTAAAGTGTTGATTTCGACAACAAAAATTACAAAAGTGTTAAAGCAAAGATATTGAGGTTTCTCAACAAGAATCATTTAGATGGATGACTACCACCAAGTGAGGATAAGCATGCATGACATATAAAAGATAGTATTTAAATCGAGGTATTACCACTATGAATTCTTTGTTATGTCCTTTTAACAAACTAATATTTATGTAACATTTATGAATTTGATGAATAAGATCTTTTTGCCATATTTGGACAAAATTATTGTTATTTTCATGTATAACATTCTCATATTCTCCTCTAACAAAGAAGAGTAATGAGAGAATCTTCAAATCATGGTGGGAACGAATAAGTTCTATGTTAAGTTTTATAAGGAAATTTTTTTGTTGGAAAAATGATATTCCTAGACACTAGGTCTATATTGTAAGATCATAGGTTTTATGCTTATGTTTTATGTTTTAATGATAATAAATCATATTAAAGATAAAAGTCAAAACTTTTAAATGTGATAAGAACAGTCATATGAATTGAAATTTTTATTTAATTAAGATGATATAACCTTATTTTCAATCCAATATCACTTCTCTTTGTTAAATTTTTAATCTGATTATGTGATGGATTTTGAATGATAAGTGTTGAAATGATGGTTGAATGCTATTTTTACCCAACTGCTAGTTTTGTCTTCTTCCTTTGATGTTCATACACTGAATAGAAATTGTCTCACATAATTTTTGGGATCCCAGAATACGAACTAATGTTGAGAAGATAGTGCAACAAATGTGTTATATTGTGAAAAAAATCTTGGTCCTTCTATCCTCCCACTAATGTGATCTAACCCAAAAACAATAGGAAATATTTATATATTCTGCTGATATAATCTAATAATTTAGTAATATGATATCAGGGTAGGAGAAGCAATTCATGTCCGAAAAATATTTTCCGGCAACTTTGGTCTACTCACTAGCAGGATAAAAATCAGCAATTGATAGAGCCCTCTGAACCTCATGACCTCTTTCCTATCAAACAAATACGATTTCATTCTGAGACTGTTTAAATAGATGAGTGATAATACAACAAATGTGTTATATTGTGGAACATAGGATAAAAAAATCTTTGTCCTTCTATCCCCAAAAAAGATAGGAAATATGTATGTATCATGCTGATGTGATCTAACACAAAAAAAGATAGGAAATCTATGTATATCATGATGATATAATCTAATAATTCTAGTTGGAGAAACAATTTATATCAGGGAAATATTTTTCGGACCCTTTGCTCTACTTAGTAGCACGATAGAAATGCAACAATTGATGGAGCCCTCTAAACCTCTCGACCCCTTTGCTCCCAAACAAATATGGTCTCATGCTAAAATTATTTGAATAGATGAGTGGTAGTACAACAAATGTGTTATATTGTGGAACATAGGATAGAAAATATTTATCCTTCTATCACCCATAAAAGATAGATAATATGTATGCATCCTGCTAATGTGCTCTAACCCAAAGAAAATAGGAAATCTATATATATCTTGTTGTTCTGATATAATAATTGTGAATAATATGATATCAGAGTAGGTTAAGCAATTCATGTATGAAAGAAATGCAGCAATTAATGGAGTCCTCTAAACCTCCCGACCCTTTCCTCCCCAAAAAATAAGATTTGATGCTCAGATTTTTTGAGTAGATGAGTGAAAGTACAATGGATTTGTTATATTGTGGAACACAGGATAGAAATTTTTTTTCTATCTCTCCCTAAAAAAATAGGAAATATGTATGTATCCTACTCAGGCAATTTAACCCAAAAAAATAGAAAATCTTTATGTATCCTACCTTTGTGTTTTAATAATTGTCAATTATATGATATCATGATAGGAGAAGGTGTTGGAAATTTAATCCCTCTTCTTACGTGTGAATTAAATAATATAAGCCAAGCACGATGCACAAGAAAATAATAATAGGCAAAAGAGACACCAAATTTATATCGAAAAATCCTCCAATGAGAAGAGAAAAAATCACAGGACAATCACAGAGCAATAACACTAATCCAAGAATAGAGTACAATGTCTTTCGGATTTTGTCCAAACTCGAATAATAATTCACTGGGATAAATAATTCTTCTCTGAAAAATACTGAAATAACAGTAGGAATAATATCACCTGATTACTACAATTCTCTATGAATGTAGTATCAATAAAACCTCAGATATCCTCCTAATTTAGCTCTGTTCTTGATTCTTTGCTTTTCAAGAAGAAAACTTCTGTCTTCTTTTTCAGCCATCTTCTCTCTACTTTTCTTTATCCGTTGACCAAAGAAAAAAATCCTTTTTTCTTTTTCAACCAACTCTCGGCAACACCCAAGCAAAAAAAAAGAAAACTTTTTATTTTCTTGTTCTTCAAGTGTCGACAAGAAAAACTTCCTAACTTAATTAGGTTTAATTAACTTAAATAAGTTTACCTTCTTAATGGGCTAGATTAACTCCAAAGGCCCAACAATATCCCCCTCCATCTCATGAGAAGGAGATACTCCATCAAGAATCATCGCTTGATCTTCATGTCGGTCAATCTGGCACCTCTTCTGAATTTCTTCTTGGATTTGTCTTTGGCTCCCCCTCTTCAGTAATCACTGAGTACTCAGAACTTGGATATCTAGTGGAAGCACGACGCTCTCTTGTAGATATGCGAGATGGAGTAGCACCTTGCTCCCCCTGCACAAAGTCCTCTACATCTACATCATCTATATCCACATCTGACTCATTGTTTCCAAGTTCATCTTGTACATAATCATTGTTATGCTTCTTTGATTTCCTAAAGTCTGTCAAAGTTTCTAATTCATGAAAAATCGCATCTTTGCTTCTGATGATTTTCTTCTTCTTTGGATCCCACAACTTATATTCAGTGTTTGTATCTCCATAACCCAGAAATATGCACTCTTGAGTCTTTTGATTCAATTTCTATCCATGTTTCTTTCCTAGCTTTGCAGAAGCTCTGCAACAAAAAACTTTCAAGTGAGAGTAAGACACGTTCTTACCAGTCCACACTTTCTCAAGAGTATCTGAATTCAAAGAAACTTATGGAGATCTGTTAATCAGATAGCACACAGTATTCACAGCTTCAATCCAAAAGATCTTCGGTAGATTAGCCGTCCTCAGCATACACCTAACTCTATCCATAATGGTTCTGTTCATTTTTCAGCAACATTATTCTGCTGTGAAGTCTTAGGTACTGACTTTTCATGTCTGATGCCATGCTTTGCGCAATATTCTTTGAATTTCTGATATGTATATTCACCACCATTGTCTGTGCGAAGACACTTCAGATGCTTGCCTGTCTCATTTTCCATCATGACACGAAACTTTTGAAAAATCTAAAATACTTGATATTTTGTCTTCATAAAATAAATCCATAATTTTCGTGAAGCATCATCAATAAATGTAACAAAATATCTATTGTCACCTAAATAATTTACCTCAATGGGATCACACACATCAGAATGCACCAAATCCAACTTATTTTCCTTCTTCTTAGAATTGGACACTAATGACACCTTGCACTGTTTACCAATTAGCCAGTCATCACAAGAATTCAGAAATTTATCTTTGGTAACAATGATGTGAGAATTCCTCGTCAGAACTTGCATTCCTTTGTCACTCATGTGTCCTAATCCTTTGTGCCATAAATTTGGTGAAACTTCGTCCTCTATTGCATTAATCGATTGTCCAATCAACTTCACTTGAGTTTTGTAGAAGACTCCTCATAGCTTTCCTTTAGCAACAACCATGGATCCTCTGATCAATTTCCATTTTCTATCACCCATGTGACTATAGTAGCCTTCTTGATCCAAAAGCCGAGGAGAAATCAGATTGAGACGTAAATTTGGTACGTGTCTGACATCCAACATCTGTTCGAATACATACATCTCCAATTTCTGTAATTTTAGACTCTGTCTTATTTCCCATCTTCATTGTGCCAAAATCACTAGTCCTGCACACACTAAAGCATTCTTTAAATGGAGTTGCATGATGTGAAGCTTCTGAATCGATGATCCACTCAACTGAAGAATCCGTGACATTGCATTCTTCATTCCCTTTTGAAAGGTAATATAAATCCTCATCTGATGCCACTGTAGATCATCTGCATCTTTCTGATTCTTCTCATTATGTTGCCTTTTCCAGTCTCCACAATTTCTCTTGATATGTCCTTCTTTGCCACAGTGATAATATGTAAATTTTTCTCTTGACTGTGACATGTTGTTGCCATGGCCTTTTGATCATCTACTTCTATCTCTACCTCTATTCTTTGTGATAAGAACCTGTGTAGTATCTGTTCTCATGCTCTTCCTCTTTGTTTCTTCATTGAACAAACAATCTTTGATCATGGTGAGTGATGCCACACCATTAGGAGCAGAATTACCAAGTGCTATCACCAAAATTTCTCATGAATCTGACAAGGAACTTAGGAGCATTAATCCTTGCATCTCATTATCAAGAACTATTTTCATTGCTCCCAACTGATTTACTATTTCCTGAAATTCACTCAAGTGTTCAGCAATAGAATTTCCATCATTAAACTTCAAATTCACCAATTTCCTGATCATGAAAGCTTTATTCTGAACAATATTCCTTTCATATAAATCTTGTAACTTCTTACATAAAACTTGTGCTCTCTTGAGCAACATGATAAAAAACACTGACATCAATAAATTATCTAATCATGCCAACAGTTTTTTTGTGCATCTTTTTTCAACTTTCATCAGTTTTTCCTATCGGCTTTTTATCTCCTAATTCAACAAGATCAAACAAGTCCTTGCAGTAAAGAAAGTCCTCCATCCTGGCTTTCTAAACTGAATAATTATTCGATGTCAGTTTGATCATCCCCTTAAAATAGTTATTCTCCATTTAATTCACACAAAAGAAACCCCAATTAACCTCGCTCTGAGATCACTTGTTGGGAATTTAATTCCTCTTTTTATGTGTGAATTAAATAATTTAAGCCAAGCACGATGCACAAGAAAATAATAATAGGCAAAAGAGACATCAAATTTATGTGAAAAAACTCTCCAATGAGAAGGGAAAAAACCACAGGACAATCACAGAGCAATAACACTATTCCAAGAATAGAGTACAATGTCTTTCGAGTTTTATCCAAACCCGAATATTAATTCACTGGAATAAATAATTCTTCTTTGAAAAATACTAAAACAACAGTAAGAATAATATCACATGATTACTACAATTCTCTATGATTGTAGTGTCAATAAAACCTCGGAGATCCTTCTAATCTGGCTCTATCTTGATTCTTTGCTCTTCAAGAAGAAATCTTCTGTCTTCTTTTTTAGCCCTCTTCTCTCTTATTTTCTTTATCCGTTGACCAAAGAAAAAAAATCTTTTTTTCTTTTTCAATCAACTCTCGACAACATCCAAGTAAAAAAAGAAAACTTTTTCTTTTCTTGTTCTTCAAGTCTCGACGGTTCACCAAATCAAGAGAGATAAAAACTTTCTAAGTTAATTAGGTTTAATTAACTAAATAGGTTTACCTTCTTAATGAGTTGGATTAACTCCAAAGGCCCAACAGAAGGAATTCATGCTCGGAAAATATTTTTCGATCACTTTGGTCTACTCAATAGCACGATAAAGATGCAATAATTAAGATCTCATGCTGAGATTGTTTGAATAGATGAGTGATAGTACAATGAATGTGTTATGTTTAGAAAGGTTGGATCGGAAATCTTTATCCTTCTATTCCCAAAAAAAGATAGGACAGTTCTGTTGATGTCATCTAACCCAAAAAAACATAGGGAATTTATATGTATCTTGTTGTTGTGGTCTAATATTTTTTAGTAATATAATATCAAGGTAGGAGAAGCAATTCATGTCCGGAAAATACTTTTCGGCCATTTTGACAACTTAATAGCTCGGTAAAAATGCATATGGAGCCCTCTGAACCACCCGATCCCTTTCCTCCCTAACACATATGATCTCATGAATAGATGAGTGGTAGTACAATGAATGAGTTATATTGTGAAAAAAATTATAGAAAATCTTTGTTCTTCCATCCTCCATAAAAGATAGGAAATATGTATGTCGAGATCCTACTGATATGATCTTACCTAAAAACAAAAAATCTATATGTATTCTACTTATGTGATCTAATACTTGTCAGTAATATGACATCGTGGTAGGAGAATTTCTTTCCGAGAAATATTTTTGGTTACTTTGATCTACTCAATAGCACAGTAGAATTGTAACAATTGAGGGAGCCCTCTTAACCTCCCAACCCCTTTCCTCCTCAACAAATTGAAGTAGAATAGTGATATTACGATGAACGTGTTATATTTTGTGACATGATAGAAAATCTTTGTACTTCTATCCCCCAAGAAAAATAGGAAATTTATATGTGTCAATAGGAAATCTATATGTGTCTTGCTGATGTGATCTAGTGATTGTCAGTAATATGATATCAGGGTAAGAGAAGCAATTCATGTGAAAGAAATATTATCCAGCCCCTTTGATCTACTCAATAGCAAAGTAGAAGTGTAGTAATCCATCCCTCTTAACCTCCCAACCCCTTTCCTCCCCAACAAACATGATGTCATGTTGAGACAATAAGAATACATGAGGGGTAATACTATGAATGTGTTGTATTGTGAAACATAGGATAGAAAATATGTACTTCTATCCCCCAAAAAAGATAGAAATTTGTATATATACTACCAATGTGATCAAACCTAAAAAAGATAGGAAATTTATATGTATCCTACTCATGTGACCTAATAATTGTCAGTAATATGATATTAGGGTAGGAGAAGCATTTCATGTCCTGGAAATATAGTTCAACCACTTTGGTCTACTTAATAGCATGGTAGAAATGCAGCAATTAATAGAGTTCTTTAAACTTTCTAAGCCCTTTCCTTCTCAACAATTACGATCTCATGTTGAGATTGTTTCAAAAGATGAGTGATAGTACAACGAAATGTGTTATACTGCAACATAGGATAGAAATCCTTTTTATCCCCCCCCCCAAAGAAAGCAATTTTGTATATGTGATGTGATCTAACTAAAAAAAGATAGAAAATCGACTTGTATCATGTTGACATGATCTAATATTGATCGATCATATGATATCAAGGTAGGAGAAGCAATTTGTGTCCAAAAATATTTTTCGACCACTCTGTTCTACTCAATAGAATGGTTGAAATGCAACAATTGATGGAGCCCTCTGAATCTACCGACCCCTTTCCTCTCATACCAATACAATCTCATTCTGAAAATGTTTGAATAGATGTGTGACAGTACAACAAATGTGTTATAATGTGGAACATAGGATAGAAAATATTTATCCTTCTATCACCCCATAAAATATAGGAAATCTATTGCATCGTATTAATGTGATCTACCCAAAAAGATAGGAAATCTATATCTATCATGTCCTTGTGATATAATAATTGTGAGTAATGTGATATGCAATTCATGTTCGGAAAATATTTTGCAGCTACTTTGGTCTACTCAATAGCACAGTAGAAATGTAGCAATTGATGAAGCTCTCTGAACCTCCCACCCCTTTCCTCCCCAACAAAAATGAGTGGTAGTACAAAGATAGGAAATCTATATGTTTCATGCTGATGTGTTCTAACCCAATAAAGATAGGAAATCTATTTGTATCATGTTGATGTGACCTAATAATTGTAGGATAGGAGAAGCAATTCATGTCCGGGAAATATTTTTCAACCACTTTGGTCTACTTAATAGCACGAAAAAAATGCAAGAATTGATGGAGACCTCAGAACATCCCGACCCCTTTCCTTCCCAACAAAGATGATCTCGTGCTGAGATTGTTTGGATAGATAAATGATATTGCAATGAATGTGTTATATTGTGGAACATAGTATGGAAATCTTTGCCCTTCTATCTGCCAAAAAAGATAGGAATGTGATTTAACCCAAAAGGGATATGAAATTCATGTGTATCTTGCATATATGATCTAATCATTATCAACGATATAATATAATGGGAGGAGAAGAAATTCATGCCCGGGAAATATTTTTTGGTTGCTCTGGTCTTCTCAATAGTATGCTAGAAATGTAGTAATTGATGGAGCCCTCTAAAGTTCCTGACCACTTTACTCCCCAACAAATATGATCTCATGTTGAGATTATCTGAATAGATGAGTGATAGTACAATCAATGTGTTATATTGTGGAACATAGGATAGAAAATCTTTGTCCTTCTACCCCTTAAAAGGATAGGAAATTTGTGTGTGTCCTGCTAATGTGATCTAACCCAAAAATGATAGGAATCTATATGTATCCTATTGTTAGTAATATGATATCAAGTAAGAAGAAGCAATCTGAAAAATATTTTTCGTCCACTTTGGTCTACTCAATTGGATGTAGAAATGTAGCAATTGATGGATCCCTTTGAACCTTCTCATCCCTTTCCTCCCCAACAAATATGATTTCATGCTGAGACTATTTGAGTAAATGGGTGATAGTACAACGAATGTATTATATTGTCAAAAATAGGACAGAAAATATTTATCCTTCTATCCCTCCAAAAAAGATAAGAAATATGTATGTATCTTGCTAATATGATCTAACCCCAAAAAGATAAGTAATTTATATGTATCTGATTATGTGATCTTATAACTATGAGTCTCAGTGTAGGATAAGCAATTCATGTCCGTGAAATATTTTTCAGCCACTTTGGTCTACTCAATAGTAGGGTAAATTTCATTAATTGCCCTCCAACTTTGACACTTTCCTATTTCTACCCTCCAACTTCAAAGTAGATTGTCCTCCAACTTTTAACTTATTTCACCAACTATCCTTTTGGCCTATCATTGACTATTAACCGATTACCCGATCGACGTGGCGTCCACGTGATTTTCTCTCTCCTCCATGTGAACAAATGGGCGATCATTAAAAAAATACAATAATATTAAAAAATTAAAACAAAATGGGTGTTTGTGCCCCTCTACCGTGTGGTGGTCGCCCCCCCCCCCCCCCCCCCCCCCCCAACCCCGCTCTCCCCCACACCGACAGAGGGGTGCCGCCCATCTTTCGCTACCCTTGACAATATTTCAACATTCTAGATCCTTGTGCACAACCCATTGAGTCAACTGACCATCCACATATCCCCCTCCTCCGCACAACACTTCCTCAACTAAAAACCCTAGCGAAGCCCAAAAATTTGTTCCTTCCTCCCTTCTCCAATTAAACTCTTAACTTCCCAGACAATCGTCCCTTCTCACCTTCTTCTCTCGTCTCATACCGGGAAAGGATTCCTTCCTCTCATAAACCTCTTGGCCCCTTGCTGAGAAACTTTCCTATGACACTCCCTCCTCATGCTAAGGTCGACAGTATCATCTCCCTTAATTACAAGTAGTTGCGGCCTTGGTGTTAAACAAATTCACGGCACAATCCCAACAAGTAGCACATGAATTTTGTTAATAATGCTTTGAATCCTATTCCAACTAAAAATCCATATGTTATTTTCTTATCATGAGATTGTTAATGAATTGATTTATTTCCTTATCACAAGATAGGTGTCCTATTTTTTGTGGGCTTAATATAGAGTCTCAGTCGGTTTGTAATTTCTATCATATGTAACAGAAAGTAATTTGATCTTGTAGTCCTCTTCTATTTCTTCCATCTAATAAAATTTTGCATCGCCTTAAATTTCTCAAGTTTTCTTGCGGTGCATAGTTTTTCTCGTGTAGAAATCCTAATAAACTAGTATTAGAGCGAGGGTTCATCGTCAATCCTCCAACAGACGTAGAGATGTCATCGCACAAAGTGAAGATCGAGAAATTCACAAGGCGAAATAATTTCAGTCTCTGACAAATCAAGATGCGGACACTTCGAAAATAACAAAGAGTCTGGACACAGCTCGTGAATATGTAAAAGAACAAACCAAAGGAGGAAGATTCGAAGAGCAAAGAAAAGGAGGCCGACCTCACAACTTTGGCGGCATAGGAAGAGAAGGTGCACTTTATGATCCTTTTGTACTTGGCGAACGAGGTAATTATCGAAGTCACCGATCAAGAAATGATGATTGGTCTATGGTCGAAACTTGAGAGTCTCTACATGACCAAGTCCTTAGCCAATAAGTTATTGTTGAAGCAATGTACGTTCGCCTTCCGCGTGCAAGAAGGTACCCTTCTAAAAGATCATCTTGATCATATGAATACTTTGTTGATGGAATTACGAAACATAGATGTGAATATTGAGAATGAAGATACTGCCCTACTTATATTGGTGTCTCTTCCTTTATCATACGAAAATTTTGTTCAATCTGTTATCATCGAAAGAGACAATTACTCTGGAAAAAGTAAGATCAAGCCTACATACTCGTGAACTTTGTCATAGGATGTGTGGCAAGGCTGTGGAGACTCAAGCCGTAGGGTTGGTAACAACCGTAGAGAAAAGACATCATCCAAACCATAAGAAGGGTAAGTCGAAAAAGAAGAACGCCAATCCGAAGGACATATGCAACAACTGTAAAGAACTCACTAGAATAATGATTGCCCCAAGAAGAAGAAGAATGACACGGTTGCTACAGTAGCACACCAAAAAAGCAAATCTAATGATGATGATTTGACTTTCATGATGTCTGATCAGAGATGTTTGGAGAAGAATTAGGTTCTGGATTCAGAATGCTCTTATCATATGACATCACACAGAAAGTGATTCTCAACTTATCAGAATATTAATGTCAAAAATATCATCATGGGCAATGATGCGGCTTGTAAAATAGTTGGAATCAGTTCAATTTAGATCAGAACTCATGACAATTGAATGAGGACATTGACAGAGGTCCGTCATATTTCGTAATTGAAGAAAAATCTGATATTGTTAGCAGTTTTGGACTCCAAGTGATGTTGGTTGGATGCTACAGAAGGTGTTCTCACGGTCACCAAGAGTGATGTTGAAGTCATGTGAGGAGTCAGACAAAAGTCATTGTACATACTACAAGACATAGTAATTTTTGACGTGGCTACAGTAGGTAGGTCATCCAAATCAGAACCAAAAGCATCCAAGCTGTGGCACGTGACATGGACATATGAGTCAGAAAAGGATGGGCATCCTCATCAATCGCAATTTTATGAATGGTCAAAAGATATTTGAAATCAAATTTTACAAGCACAACGTTTTTTACAAGCAAAAATGACATCAATTCAGTAAAGTCGTGCACAAGACGAAGGTATCACTTGATTACACCCATGCTGACTGTTGGGGCCCCTCTCATGTTTCATCTCTAGAGATTCTAGATACTTTCTATTTGTGATAGATGATTACTCAAGGATGACCTGGGTATTCATGATGAAGCACAAGAGCGAGGCATTAGAAGCTTTCATACAGTGGAAGGCTCTTGTGGAGGATTAGACATCGAGAAAGGTGAAACGCTTTCATATCAATAATGGTTTAGAATTTTATTTGACTAACTTTGATCAATTATGCAAGGATGAAGGCATTGTGAGACATCATACCATCATAGAATGATGTAGAAAAACGCATGAACAAAACTCTTCTAAAGAGGGCACGGTGCATGCTCTCTAATTCTGATTTGAATGAGTCATTTTGGGCTGAGTCCAGCAACCGCGATCGAACTGAAGACTCCTCTTGAGGTATGGTCAGGTAATCCTGCTGATTATACTAACTTGAAAGTTTTTTTGTTGTCCAGCATATTATCATATCAGTGAAGGAAAGTTGGAACCAAAGGCCAAAGAAAGAGTCTTTGTGGGATATGGTGTAGGTGTAAATGACTTCAAAGTCTGGTCTCTTTCAAAGCACAAGATTATTCACAACAGAAACATATCCTTTGATGAGATGTCTATACTCAATTGTTGACTCAACAGAGGAGGGTGTCAATAAACAAATAGAGTTTGGATTAACTCCAATTTAGAATGACGCAAAAGAATCTCATCAGATTGAACAACTAGAGCTTGAAGAGCAAGCAGAAGAAGCAACGACAAGTCTAGCTGTTGGACATGCACGCAGGCAGGTAGGTCCTCCTAAGGTTATGACTTTGAGGACATGGTTGCATATGCATTCTAGATAGCTGAAGAGGTGGAGTCTCCAGAGCCATCGAGGTATAAGGATGTTATCACATGTGCAAAATAAGAACAGTGGATTGCAGCATTGACTGAAGAGATGGAGTTTCTTCACAAGAATCAGACTTCGAATTTAGTCAAGTTACCAAAAGATAGAAAGGTCGTTAAATGCAAGTGAATTTTGAAGAAGAAGATTGAAAGTGCAGAAGCTTATGGCATCAGATTCAAAGCACGTCTAGTTGCTAAAGACTACAATGAGATCTTCTCTTCAGTGGTTAGACACACTTTCATCCAGGTGCTACTTGTCCTTGTAGCACATTAGAATTTGGAACTTGAGCAATTAGATGTGAAGACAACTTTTCTACATGGGAACTTGAATAAGACATCCTTATGAGTAAGCCAGATGGTTTCTCTATCCCAGATAAAGAAGATCAATTCTGCAAGTTGAAAAAGTCATTATTTGGCTTGAAGCAATCACCGAGGTAGTGGTACAATAGATTCGATAGTTTTATTATCAGTAAAGATTCAACAGGAGCTCTTATGATTGTTGTGTCTATCACAAAAAAGTGGAGGATGATTTCATCATCTATCTGCTCTTGTACGTTGATGATATATTGATTGTTGTTAGGAACATAGAAGACATTCAGAAGTTGAAGAAGCTCCTTGGTGCAGAATTCGATATGAAGGATCTTGGTGCAATAAAGAAGATTTTGAGTATGGAAATTTACGGGGATCGCGTAAAAGGTAAACTCTTTTTATCTTAGAAAAGTTATATTCAAAAGATTTTATTCAGATTTGATATGTCTGCAGCGCAGACCTAAGTACTCCATCAGCTTTAAATGTGCACTTTTCTGCAACTAAACTTATGTCTGATGAAAAAAAGGACTACATGTCTCGAGTTTCATATGTCAGTGCCAATACAGTCGGAAGCTTGATGTATGTTATGGTATGCACAAGACTTAATATTGCACATGTCATTAATGTGAGTAGCAGATTTATGAGCAATCCAGGAAAGGAACATTGACAGGCAGTAAAACGTATATTTCGATGTTTGAGAGGAACATCTGACATTGGCCTCATCTATAGAAGTGGTAAAAAATGTTTGGTTGCAGATTATTCAAACTCAAATTATGTTGCAAATGTTGATGGGAAAAGATTATATCTTCACTCTTGGTAGTTCCGCTATCAGTTGAAAAGTCACACTCTAGCCATCGGTTACATTGTCTACCACTGAGACAGAGTATATGGCATTGACAGAAGCTGCTAAAAAAGGCATCTGATTAAAATGCCTTGTTGGAGATCTAGAACTATAATAAGATCAGGCTATAGTGTATTATGATAGTTTAAGTGCAATATTCTTAGCCAAAGATCAAATGCATCATGAAAGAACTAAACATATCGACGTCATGTATCACTTCATCCGTACTAAGAAGAGGATCAATGTGAAGAAAGTTGGCACAGAAGATAATCCAGTGGACATGTTCACCAAGTCAGTTCCTACTAGAAAGTTTTAACATTGTTTGGACTTGCTAAATATTGATAAGTGATAGTAGTCCCAAGTTGGGACTAGCGGCGGTAGAGAGTGTTAGATATCTATTTGGAAGATTCAATTCAAAGTGGAAATTTGTTAATAATGCCTTGAATCCTACCTCAACTGAAAACCCATCTGGACTCGAAGACATTCCAAAATAAAAGGAAACATGTCTGATATATTTTGTTTATTTCCTTATCATGAGATTATTAAGGAATTGATTTATTTCCATATTACAAGATATGTGTCTTATTTTTATGGAATTACTACAGAGTCACAGTCGATATGTAATTCTTATCATCTACAATAGAGAGTGCCTATATAAACTCGTTAAGGGTTCAAACAAAAAGTAATTTGATCTTGTAATTGTCTTCTGTTTCTTCCATCTGATAAAATGCTTTTCTTGCGGTGCATATTTTTTCTTGTGTAGAAATCCTAATAGCTTTGACAGCTCAACAAATGATGAAGAGGCGGATCAGGTATCATCATTTGGCCTCTCCACTCAGAAAAGAAGACCGCTACTAGTTTCGGGCCAAGCTGCTTCAAACTCCTAGGCTCCTATAGGGGGTGAAGGGAAAAGGGAAAGGTAAGTCTTCCTCATCTAATTTTTCCAAAGCGTCACAAAATATCCTATTGTAGGAATTACAAACGGAGGTGCTACTGTCAGTTGGGTCCAAAGGATAAAGGTCATGGCATGGAATTATTGGAGGGGGTTGTCTGGGAAAAAATAAGAGACTACCTCGCCGACATCTTCTAGAAGTAGTGTCCGGACATTGTAGTGCTCGTAGAACCTCACGTCTCATAGGACCGGTCTTCTCAAGTCATAAGACGTCTCGACAACCAATGGAGTGGGCATCTCCCAGCCTAGCACTTAGTGATAAGGGGGGTATAATCTTGGCTTGGAAACTCCAAGGTGTAGAGGTTGCATCTCTCTTCGCAACTCCATAAGTGCTGCATGCTATGATCACATGCAAAAAATTTTCTTTCCTGATATCTTGTGTTTGTGCTTATACTTTGTTTGTGATGTGTGATGCTCTATGGATCAATCTTTGCGCTTTTAATTCATTTGATATTCCTTGAGCTTTAATTGATTATTTTAATTATTCCTTGTTCCTTGCGGATAAGCGAGGGGGAGCACCCTTTAGGCTCACTCATTCTACTAGGAGGCTTAGGCACCTTATAGATACCTAGGCAAGGCAGTCAAAATCTTTAATACCCCAATTATTTTTGTCAGGGGCAATTTGGTCTTTTAGACAAATTCCCTCATGATTTCATCTATTTAAAGACTCCAAGTCCCCTTGTTAATCCATTTTTTCCTCATTATGCACCTCATGGCTAGGGATCAAGGAAGAACCAAGGGAACAAGGAGAAAGAAGACGAAGAAAGATGAGAAGAGTAAACAAGGATTGAAAGATATGTAAAGGGGATCCAAACTTATCTTTTCCCTCTCAATGTTTGCATGATTCAATTGGGAGATCCAAGAATATTCTAGTTCTTGGTAGGAATTGTGATTGAGAGATTTCATGTGTCTCTCTAAATCTAATTTGATTATCTTGCCTAGAATTGTGTAGATTTAATGGTTAGGGTTTTGTATTGTCATGATTATGTTCTTCATGTTGAAAGGGATGAAACCTAAATCATAGAAATTGCATGATTTTCCATGATTTTTATATTCCTATGATCCTCTAATGCCTAGAAAACATGCATGCATCATTCTTGATGATTTATAGTGTTTATTCAAGAGTTTTGGATCAAAATCGTGTAAAATCAAATTGGACAGCGGAATCATGGGTCGTGGCACTGTCGTGATGGCCCCTCGGAATGGTCATGACCAAGTCGTAGAATTCGCTCGGCCAAAAGTTGTGGTCACACCTCTGACAGCTATTGTCACAGCCGTGAAATGCCAGGCACAGTCGTGACCATCCTTGTCATGATCGTGAGTGAGAAGGAACACACCGACATTGCTTTCACGCTCGTGATAGATTTTTTCATGATTGTGACGGTACAAAGCATGGTTGTGACCATCGTGGTCACGACCATGAGCGAGAGTGTGTCCAACGGCTTGACCGTGCACATGGGGCACGACAGTGACGATGGACATGGCACGGCCGTGAACACCCCAAGCACAGCCATGGCCAATTAAAGGTAGCTTTTCAGGTCACGGTCACGGGCGTGACATGATTGTCATGCTCGTGACTGACCGATATTGACCTATATGTTATTTTAAGCATTATTTTCAAAGTATTAATAGTATGTAATGATGATTGTTAATTGTATATGAACCTAGATACACATATTGCATATTCCCATGTAACTAAGTTAAAATCTGAAGATTAAGCGACGTAAATGTGTGTTGATTGCAAAGTATAATGGACCAAGTTATGGATGATGATACATGTCGCCCTTGGCCCTTATCGAATTGTCAAAAATGATCATTACTCACATCAGAAATGGTGTGAGCATTCCTAAGTCGCCTTCGGGTGAGAGTTTCATAAATGATCATTACACACAGTGACAATGGTGTGTGCATTCCTAAGTTGCCTTCGGGTGAGTGGAGAGCATTGTCTCCAAAGCTTAGCTAGCCTATTATGAGGGCAACGACATAAATCCCAACTATCGAAAGATATAACGTTAACAAGGGCCAATGAATAGAATGATGCCAATGGAAGTGAAAGTCCGAAAGGATTGTGAATCAATCCCGAGGAAAGTAATGAGGCAATGGTAAAGGTAAGTGCAAGTCACTTAGTGTGCTTATGGAATTGTATGATTGTTATGAATATTCTCATGCTAAATGTATGATGATGATTAATTTTATGTCTTATCATGCTTTCATATTATGTGCATGATGATATATTATTGTTATTGATGGACATATAGAATTATATGCTAAGTACATGGCATGCATATGTCTATTTTTCTATTATATGGAAATGAATATGCAAATCAAGTAGTATCCTGTTTAGGATACATCGCATGGCCTTTATATACTCTAACTAGGAAATCTTGCACCCTGAATCTGTGCAGGTAACTAATATATGAATGATGGTGGCTTAGCTCATGACGAGAAGATTGCACATTGTCTAAGCTTAATTTGTGTCATGATGTCATGGAGTCTATTAGACTATGGTAGGGGTGTTCAGTGGGTCAGGTCGACCCGCGAACCAGATGACTCGACTCTATCCAAACCAGTTTGGGTCAAGTCAAGTACGGGTTGAAATATTTCAATCCGAGTCAACATGACCCGACCCGAAGACCCAATTTTTTATTATTTTTTATTGTTTTAGTTTTCAGCTTATATTATGTATAAAAAATAAATAAAATATTAAAATAAAATATTTTAAATGTGTAAAATGATGTTTAAATGTAAGTTATTTTATATTTTTTAAATAAAATATTACATAATATTTTTATATTAAATAATAGAGAAAGTAGAAAAAAATAAAAAAAATAGTGGTCGAGTAACCCGACCACCCGATCTAATCCAACCCAACCCGAACAGGTCGGGTCAAATCTGACCGATGAACACCCCTAACTATGGGTTTTAGATATATTTCTGAAGATGAAATATTAGTTATAGTTTTTCATTCTATAACACTACTTTAGATGTTTTGATTAAGTCTTTCGCTATACTTAAAAGATTATTTCAATTTAATTTATTGGTTTAAGTTTTCGACGCTATATTTTTGTTACAAGAACTTAAGATCTTACAATTTTACGATCTTATTACCCCCTTACCGATCTTGATCTTATCTTGAGGACATTATGTGTCAGGTTTTAATACAATCTTAATTTTGTTCACGCGATCTTACAATCTTATACGATCTCATATGATTAATATAATAATTTAAATATTATTTAAAAATATATTTATGATAATAAAGATTAATTTAGATGAAGTTTAATATTTTCTTTATTTTTAATGTGTTTTGATATTTGCTTAAGAATCAATAAAAAAATTATTTACTGAGGTGTAATTTAATATTTAAATGCGAAAAATTTATAAATACATATATTTATTATCTTTAAAATATTTTTTTATTAATAGGTAGGATCTTACAATTCTCGATCTGATCTTATGATCGTCGATTTTATGACCCCTCCGATCTTATATAAGATCCCAATCTTGAGTACCTTTTACTTATGGTCTTCAAGGCATTCCTCTTGCCATCAAAGATTATAATGGTTTAATAACCGTCATGGGAAAAGTAGGATCCACTATAGGCTCGACAGATTACTACTAAGCTCGCATTGGTTATTTAAGTACCCTTCGCTCTCCCTATATGCCTTACCTAGATGCGTTTCAGACCATAATCCCATTATTTTGCAAGCATCTTCTCACTTTCATCTACCTTTAAATATGAACACTATTGGTTCCACCGTGCCGAACCATTGAAAATTTTTAAATGGATCTGGACCTCTGACTTAGCTACCTTAGATCAGATTAAGAAGCTCACTCTTCGATTGAACCGGGAATGCTTAGGGAACTTAGATGTCAAAGTCCAAGAGACCTCGCACCTGATTGAATCCCTTAATGCAAAAGATGAGAGTATTAGCCTCTCCATTAAGATGGGCCAGCTCAAGGCTGCTACCATAGGCACACGACATATCTAAGGCAAATAAACATCACATGGTGGAGTGGTCTAGAGTAAATTGGATAAAGTAGGAAGATCTGAATGGGAAGTTTTTCTATATGGCCACTACCTTGATTGCTTCAATTTACAATAATGAGGGATGAGTAATTACTAGGCAAGATAAGATTAGGAAATTATTTGAAATCACTATCATATGTTATGGGATCCTAATGTTTCTCTGCAAAATCCCTCTGCTTGTTGGCCTCACCTACCTCGCCTTAACCCATCTCCTGCTTT
The DNA here is from genome assembly GCA_030549335.1 of Pontederia crassipes. Classification (NCBI taxonomy): domain Eukaryota; kingdom Viridiplantae; phylum Streptophyta; class Magnoliopsida; order Commelinales; family Pontederiaceae; genus Pontederia; species Pontederia crassipes. Next base: position 38,765,106 of record CM060184.1, on the reverse strand, counting down.
TGTCCTCACCCATCTACTCACCATGGAGGCAGTTCGAGTAACCTTGTGGTCCATGCTGGCCAGTAGACCATCGAGGTTAGACGAGTTTATCACGAAGTTTTATAGGAGCTATTAGCACATCCTCATACTTAAATAGCATATATAATCCTCCTCTCCTTCTTTCATTCCTCTGTCTTACCCTAGGATTGGGGGAATATTACTCTTGTATTCATCCCCAAAACACAAAAGTCTCAAATAGTTAAAGACTATAAGCCAATTTCACTATGTAACGTACTTTACCATTTGGTCTCCAAACTATTAGTTAATAGGCTTTACCTAACTCTTAGAGACATTATCGACGCTTCTTAAGTGGCCTTCATCTTGAACTATAGTATCCAAGACAATATTATTATTGCACAAGAATTGGCGCACTCTATTGACACCTGTAGATGTGAGCATGTTTTAATTAAGACAGATATGGAGAAGCCCTTCAATCAAGTCTCATGGGAAGCCATGATTAAAGTCCTTAGTGTCATCGGTTTTCTTACAATCTTGGATTGACGCCTACATCTGCTCACCTAGCTACACAAGGGGTTTAGGGCCTTTGGGCAAGGCAACCTACTCTCATCCTATTTATTTATAATCATATCGTAGGTGTTCTCCTCGATGCTTAAAGATAAGATTAGTCTAGGGGTCATCATTTCGATCTCGCGAAGATCCTTCACCCTTAGTCACCTACAACATGCAAATGACCTCCTCATATGTATTGCAACCACCAAGAAGAACTGAGGTCACTAAATGAAATTTTGTCTTCTTATGACATCTTCACTAATAAAAAAGTTAATCTTTAGAAATATGAAATGCACTTCCCAAAAAATCTATGTAAGAACCGATGCAACCTTCTTCAGTGCACACTTATGTTCAACGTGGGCAGCTTTCCTTTTCAATATCTCGATACACCTATTTCATATCTAAAAAATCCTAGTCGCTCACTAAATTTTTCTTCATTGTCATTACTAGGTTATCTGAGTAGAAAGGAGTAGAACAACACTAATCAAATCGATACTAAATACCCTACCAATCTATTCACTTGGATCAATTTACCTTATGGAGGGCATTATTGCGACCCTCGAGTGCCTATCCAGAGGATTCCTATGGGGGAACAATGGGAACAAGTGATCTAATAACCTTATATCTTGGGATACCGTTCAACTTCCTAGGTAAGCCAGGGGCCTTGGCATCCTTAATATTCCATATTCACGGCTCCTTGATTGCGAAAATAATTATCGAAACTCTAAATTGTGCTGGTACCCTTGCGTGCGGCTCACTGCTATCAAATACCCTCCACTTCACCCATGAATGCCTCTATTACTGCATGCCTTACCAACTCTCCGCCTTGGGTTTAAGGAGCTCGTTAGTAATGACCAATCCATTTCCATTCTAGGTGGTGTACTCGGTCCCTCCTAAAATTCATATTTTTCTTTAGAAACTTTGTACATTCTAGACTCCCTACCTTGGACTCCATCCTTCACTTTAATAACTCTATTGATGCTTCTTGAAAATTATGTGAACTGACATTGGAAACTAATGATCACATGTTCTTCCAATGCCCCTTTGCTCTTCAACTCTAGGAGGTTTTCCAAGATGAACTTAATATCATTTCCACCATTTTGATTCTTGGCCCACGATTTCAACAAAGCATGGGCCTAGACTCACAGTCCGACCATATCCTCTTATCTCTCATTTTCTTTTGCCTTTGGGAGCTATGGAAAAGTCAGAAACTATGTGCAATTTTGTGCTAGACTTGCATCCGTTAACATAGTATGGGAACGAGCTTTGACAAGTTGGAACAAGTTTATGGCGAATCACACATCTGAGACTTCTCTGTGCCCCCAAGACCCTATGTTGGTTCGGTGGGAGTCGTCGCCTCTCGGCTAGGTTATTTTGAATTTCTATGGGTCCTGCGTTGGACCTCATGAGATTGGCGGCGCAGGCTTTATTCTACATGCTCATGATTCCAATCTTATCTTTGCAGGGCTCTCTGGTAGCAGACGACAGACTGTGCTCAAGATTGAGGCATGGACGCATCTCAAAGGACTCCAACAATGTGCCACCGATGGATTCAAAGGCATTTACATCAACTCAGACTCTAGCACTTTGGTCCAAATCATCAGCAAGCTAACTAGCTGTCTGTGGCGCATCAAATGCATAATACAAGAGAGGTTGTGTCCAAAGTATTCAACTTATTTATATGAGATTATATTAGTTTACAATTAATAAAACCTAAGAGCTGAATATTTTCTATATCATTTTTTCATGTTTTTGAAATCTTCTCATCCACAAATATTTAAAACTATATGATCATAAATAATTCAATATAATTAGTGGATATTGAACTTATAAGTTAATTGCAATACCGTGGCTCTATTTATTAAGTTATATTAATTTATGTTGTTTCATAAATCATATACATCATATTGACTTTTCAAATCCCATAATGTTTTACTTATTATAAAAGATTAATTAATTATATAAACACATTTGAATGGCATTTATGTTATTAAGTGAAGGATTCCCTTTTCTCAATATCCTCTTTTTTTTTACTTTTTTCACACATTTTTTAGTTTTTTGAGCCGGTCAACGTTTACAAAATAGTACGGTCCTAAATTAATGGAATCGTCCATTAATGAACATTCAATACATATGTTATATCAATATGATTATATTTCATTTTCTTGAATCGGAAATCTTGATATGATAAACTCTCATATTCAATGAAATTTTTTATAAAGCATTCATTTATTGACATGACAAAGGTTTATTATTCCTAAAACTTTTTTTTCTAGGAAAACTTAGTTTATTTTTTCACAACAACGAATTGAAATGACAATTAATTCTTTTAGAAAGTTAATAACTGTTGGAAGCACTATGGCATTTATTAGAATAGTCCTTTATTCTTAAGGTTTTGTTCGATAATTTAAGTTAAGATGGATGTGTTAGTGTAATAACCGACAACAAGAATAGATTAAAAAAAAAGAAAAAAGGAAAACATGATCGACTTGGACGGCTGAGAGAGAGAGGAGTCCATATTTCACTCAAAGTTAAGGAATTAAGGGATTTGATGACTTTTACAAATAAGAGAACTTATCTGATTACTTTGAATTAGATTGGGTTTAAAGGAGATTTTAATGGATAAAAACAGAATTAAAGGAAAGAACCGTATAGAAGTGGAGATAAAAATTTAATCATATCAAATCTAACTAGGAGAAAACCGTTATAAAAGAATACAAAATTAAATTAAGGGATTTTCCTTGAACACCTCACGAACCCTCCCTTCTACGTGGCTGATCCTGTGCAAGAAGACATAGCCCTGGTCGTCCCAACTACAAGTAGAGATCAAGTGGGAAAATAGAGAGGAAGAGCAGGGGCAGAGAGCGTAGAAAACAAGGGGCGCCGTTGTTAATTTTCCGACGAATCGACGGACGGATTAATCGCGAACGGAGGTGGGTGAATCGAAATCACCTTGCATGACCTCTGAATTATTCAAATCCATGCCCCAATCGATTACGAAATGAAAGAGATTAAGAAGTGCCCTAGGGTTAACGTTTGATTATTGAATTCTTGTTTGAATTGTTTGATTCCTTATTGTTTGATTGTTTGAATTAAACCTTTCTGTATTGTTATGTTTGATTGATTGCTAAGAGTTAGGAATTAGATTAGAATGAGTTTATGTTGGAAAATTTCAGGAATAATCGAAGTATGCAACTTTTCTGAATGCCGACCGATCGACCGGGCCGTAGGCATTGTGGTAACCGATCGACGGATAACCTGCCTACCGCCGTTATCCTGCATACGTCGACTGGTCGACCGATCCCTGTCACCGGTCGATTGATCTTTACCCACAGGTCGACCGTTCAACCGAACGGATCGATCGACCTATTTAGACCCAACTTGATCCACCGGTCGACCGACCCGCAGACAACCGGTCGATCGTTCCCTTGAATCGGTCGACCGATTTCCCAGAAAACCTTTTATTATAATTATTAATTATTTTCTTTTTATCCAAGTATTACTTATATATATATATATGATGCGTTTGAGATGATGTAGCAAAATAAAATCGCTAGCAAGTGCACTAGTCGCTCAAGTAATATAGTAAATAGGAGTAAGAGTGTCGAACCCACGAGGAATATTATTAATTCAATATCTGGATTTATAAATTAATAAGAGAGGAAAAACATGGATTTTTGGAAAGAGGATTTATGAAATAAAATAAAGAAAATAAGATAAAGATAAGATAATGGTATTGAAGTTAGGCCTTAGGATGAAAATAGATCAGGATAAATATTTGAACCGTAAAAGATAAATTTAATCTTTAAAGATGGATTAGAAATTTTTCCAAGTTATTAATTTACAAGATTAACATCACAGAGTCCACAAACTGGTAATTCTGCTATTTAATTCGGTAAATCAAACTATCTTAAATTTAATCAAACCTAAAGTCCCACAAACTGGTATTCGTCAGATAAGATTAAAATTAAAATGCATTAATATGAAAATCCTAGACTATTAATCACTCCACAAACTGGTATAGATTAATAGACCACGTAAACTTGATTCTCCACACACTAGTTATCAAATTTATGTCAATTATTAATTTCACATAAAATCAATTAATTTAATTAATTAATTCTAAAATTAAATAGTCCACAAACTGGTAATTACTCAACTCAGAAATCCAAGTAATTAAATTAAAAGCATTAAGCACAATTAATTAATTGATCAGAAAAGATTAAAACAAATAATATATGGTCCAAATAGTTTCCCTTCAATAATAATCTCCTAACATGAAGTAAATAAAAATATGGAGTTCATCCTAGAAATTCTGGAGAGATAATAATAAAATAATAATAATTGGAAGAATTACACCCAAATAGATAAAAGTCGAAGCTTCGGATCACGGGCAGACAGTCGGGCAACCTCTCGGACTTGATCAGGGTCGCGATCAACTTCCAGCCATCGCACCTCTCTCCTCTTGGTCGTAGCATGCAGAGCTCACGACTCACCGTGGAAGAAATCTGAACTTCAGAGCACACTTTGGGACGATGGTTTTCTCACGTATTTATAGGTTGCGGACGGCCTCCCTGTTGATCGTGATGTACGGCCGATTTTAAATTCATGGGATAAATCTCGGCCAAAAACGATAATTCTTCTAACTATTACACCCAAAAGATAAATCATTTTATCTTTACCCCCTTTAAATCTCGGCCAAAATGAAATTATTTTATCTTTACGCCCAAAGAGATAAACCCTTTTACTCCCTCCAAATCTCGGCCGTAAGGAAAGACTTCTTATCATTACCCCCTCCATATCTCGGCCAAAATGATATCTTTACTCCTTTTCATTACTCCCTTTGAATCTCGGCCAAAACAGAGAATTAAATCTCGTTACGCCCAAAAGATAAAATCATTTAATTGTTACCCCCTTTGAATCTCGACCAAAAATATAAAATCCTTTTATTTTTACCCCTTTGAATTTCGGCCAAAATGTCTTGGGGGTAAAGCTAAATCTCGACCGTAATAATAAATTTTTCATCCTAATCTCGGCTGTAATGATAAATTCTTCAGAATTTTGGTCGATACGGCACAATCCATCTAAATCTCGATTTTTCCTGTAAAATAATTATCAAAATTTAGTTAATCCATCCACAATTAAAATATTCAGAGAATTAATACTAAAATTGATAAATCCAGAATTAAGATTAAAAGTGATTAAAATTGATGCATGCCACGATCAAATTATAGAAAAATTAATTAAAATAATAAACTAAAATATGTTGTATTTTGCATGCATCAATATATAATTGATCCTATTATCTGACCCCACATATATCCCTCACTAATTCACATGATGTACTCTCTTATTGATTTATTTCTCATTGATCATATCGTATCTGTTGAATCAAGAACAAAGAGCCACAAGTTATTAAAAACGATTAATAAGTTCAGATGAAAGACTAATTATGGGTTGCCAGACCAAGCCAAGTGCAACAAGATAAGGGGTAGCTCCCTTGATCATGATTTGATCACCCACTGACCCGCACAAGATCGTATCATTTGCTCGGCATACCCTAAAAATTAAAGGCACCTAAAATCACCTTAATGTTTAATGATAATTCAAGATTAAGAAGCATGTATAAGTCAAGTCAAGTATGTCATAATTTCAAGTTTACTACGCATCATATGATTCTTATGATTTGTGATTATTTCTTTTATTCCTATTATGATCCATGATACCGATATGTTACCTTTCATGTTCAAGTTAAGTATGATTCTTTATTGCTGATTATTATATTCATGCCATGCATTGTATATCATGTGGTTCCCCATTAAGCTGTAAAGCTTACGGGAGGACCTCCTCCCTGTGTTTGATTTTTACAAAACCAGGTCAGTGACATGGTGAAATAGGCGTATGGTGATGAAGCTCTGGCGATAGGACAACACATGAATCATAAGATTTTTAGAGTGTCTTTTAGTTTTCATTTACCTTCCGCATTTTAGATTCATGATGTAGATTGGTCTTCCCCACGTGACGGGAGACGATTTGGGGGCATTACAGTTAGATTGGTGAAGTGATAGTTAGTGAGGTTAAGATATGAGTTAATAGAATAGAATGAGTTTAGTTGTTTGAATAGCATGAGTTAATAACGGTTAAAATAGGTAAATGTTTTTATTATTCCTAACAAGATTTTTTTTAATTTGAATAAGAAGAAAATAGTAGAATGGAAATAATAATTTTTAATCCCTAAAAATTCATCAATTTGGTGAATTTAGTTTTAAGTCATGTAATGGACTGTCAAATACCAATCTAATCTTAGTTAAAATTTTAAAATTACTATCCAAACAAAGTTTAAGAATTTTAAATTCACTCCACTTCAATTTAACCTAACCTATTCCTCTTAACACTACACATCCTAAAGTGATGAAAAGTTAAAAAAAATAATGTTATGTGATTTGTGAAAAGATGACCGCACCTATGAGATGTTTACGTGTAGGACCTTTTTGCACAGGTTCTTCTTTTTTTTTTTCTTTCATCAGTTGTACCTTAATATTCAAAAATCGAAGTCCTTACCATCTTGAAAGTTGGATGTTATTAATATATATAATCTTAAAAATGCAAATAATTTTTTTAAAAAAATGAATAACCTATTGTGTTCATCCATCCATTAAACTCATATTAAGTCACTTATATTAAGTCATTGAACCGTTATATTTATCAATCAAAAGGATAAAATAAAAATATTTCATTGTTCCATATTTTCTTCATCGTCAAATTTTCATTCAATTGTGATAAACTATTTAAGATATTCAATCATGAATTGTTGAATGAAAATTTAATAATGTAAAAAAATAAAAATCAAAATGAAGTAGTGAACACCAACATTAAATCCTTTATCAAAAGTTTATTTGGTTAACTTGTAATTGAAACCATAAAATTAGTCATTGTCCATTTATTTAATTGCTATTTTGGCTAAAATTAGCAGTAACCGCAAGTATATCATGTGCTTCATGGGCGTGAAGACGACAATACTGAACGAACCACCAGGTTATAATTTTATATTACTTTTGTCTTTGTAAAGATACTTTACATCTGAAACAATTGAACTGAAGCGATTTGCCAACTGCCTCGCCACGTCTTAATTAATTTATAACTAATGGACCCACTGAGTTGGGTGTTACGTCCAAAGAGTCGAGATATCATTTGTTGGGATGTCCTAATTAATTAAATGAGAGAGAGAGAGAGAGAGAGAGAGAGAGAGAGAGAGAGAGAGAGAGAGAGAGAGAGAGAGAGAGAGAGAGAGAGGGTAAATGATGAGAACACGGTCGCGGACAAACTGTCGGCAGGTGGACGTCCACGACACGGTCAGACTGAGAATGGAGCGTTAAATTGTAACCTTCTTGACCGGAGTAACTGAGTAAGAGTCAGTTAGCCGCTTCGACTTGGAAATAAAAAGGTGATACAAAATCAATCTACTTTTATCTTTAATTCTCTCAATCTCATCAATTAATCATAATCCGGCAGACTACTGTATATAAATATATTTCTCTATCTACAACTTTTTTTTTCTAGCCCCGGTGTCTGAGAGTAATGTTGACGACTAATTTGTGGATGTTAATTATTATACTAATTGTTTATTATCGAATTTAACTAATCTGATAAAATTATTTTTCGTCGTATATCTAGTGAAACTTCTAGCAAAAAGAGGAACCACACCCACTCCAAATAAATCATTGTTGGTGTCTACAATTTTTTTAGAATATTACAGCTAAATAAATAAATATATAAATATATATATAACCTTTATTGCCAAGTAATGACGGTAAAAATGCACCCGATAAACAGCACATTTCTAACGGTGTGATTTGTGATTGGAAATTTGGGACATATCCCCGTACGCCCTGCCACCGTCGGTTCGAAACTCGTTTAAATTGTCATGTTTAGCACGAGAACAATTAATTTTGTTATTATTATTTTTTTTTGTTGTAAATTTTATATTAATAATTGCGCATAAAAGGAGAATTTGTTTTTATTTCGTCTTGAAATAATATTCTTAGGAACAAAGTGAAAATAAATGTATATTATTATATAACTCATTAATTTTTTTTATCAAACAAGATTTAAGAATTCATTTGATACGATACTGAGATACGACAAGAACAATGATTTTATTCTCGTCATTTTATCCAAACTTTTTTTTTTTCGTGGACCAATTTGAGGTTTTCAAATTCTTAAAGGGTTAGGAACTTGATGTTCTTGACGAGGTTAGGTTACAAAATCAAATCAAAAGTGTGATTAAAAAACTGCTCTGGAACGTTTCCTGTGCATTGGAACAAGGCCTAATAGCTTCCTACTTATTTAACACTATATTATTTTTAAACATTTTAGGTCACTATATTTTTTGAATGGGTCCACCATAGATCTCTAATGGAATTTCGAAATAATATGAAGTTGAATATAAGATCTTAACTATTTTTTTTCATATTTCAAAGTTTTTAAAGATAAAAATATAATACTAACTAAAATAACTAAGTTTAAAGATAACAGTATCTATCAAAATTATTTAAAATAATTAAAAATTTATTTATTTATGGGTCTCTCGTGTCTAATATTAGATGGTGGATTATAATATCGAAAGCTTTTTTTGGCTAATTATCTATCAAACTTTTTTAGTCGAGTTAATCGAGTCACCTGCTATCTATTCCGCTAACATTGAAAACTGGGTGGTGATTAGACCAGTTTAATTCTGTTTCATCGATTTATTAAAATAATATTTTTTTTTAAAAAAAAGATATATAAACAAATTGTATAAAAAGTATTACTAACCTGCTAACATTGAAAATTTAATATAAAATATATTATTCACTCTAAATATAAAATATTGTTATTGATAAGAAAATAAGTCTCACTTTATTATTATTATTATTATTATTATTATTATTATTATTATTATTATTATTATTATTATTATTATTATTATTATTATTATTATTATTATTATTTAGTACTATAAATAACGTGTTACTTCTTTTCACTATAAATCTCTCTTATTTATTTTTAGTTTACTTTCTCTTTTAACACTTTCCTTTCTTTTCTATTTCTTCTATCTTTCTTTCTCCCTGTTAATGTCCTTTTTACTATACTTTTAACTTTGCACATTGGTTCAAATATATTAGTTTACTTCCTTTTATATTTGCATTAATTTCTTAAACTTCCATTGAACTATAATGATTTTTTATGTTTGTCCTTAATATACAATTTAGTGCCATACTAAACTATGCCGCGATTTTTACTTTAGTCCATTTGTTATATTTTATTAATTTTTTATATTATTTTTAATTTTTTTATTTATTAAATAATTAAATTACCCTCCAACGACTTAAAATAAATGTTCATTTTTTTCTTCGTCGAAGACAATTTAGTCATTTAATAATAAAAAAATAAGAAAGTTAATAAAATATGATGATGGACTAAAGTGAAAATTATAACATTGTTCAAGGGAGCATATATTAAAGGCAAATGCAAAAAATCGGTATATTTTTCATGTGAGGTTTTAAGGAATTAATCATTTATATTTTCTTTTTTTTTCTTTTGTTTTTATCTTCTTACTTGGATCGGGCTTGCTCCTGGTGCACACTGATTTTCAATGATTGGACCGATTTTTTTAGTTGAAATGTATTTTCATTTTTTACTTTGAATTAGACTGAAAATTCGTAATTGAACCGATTGAACCGACGGATCCTATTTGATTCTCATAATATTGCTAATCGGACCTCATGGGCTCTAACAAAAAATTGGGTTAGAAGAAAAGAAAAAAAAACATATATTAACTCCATCATGAACATTTGATGGAGAAAGTTAAAATATAAAACATTATGATTTGTTTGAAGTGTAATTTTAAAATTATAACTTAGAAATTAAAAAATAGCTATAGTTCAGAAGGGGAATCTTTTTTAATTAAGTTAAATAAACGTACAAGCTTTGGCCAATCTCCCAACATTTGCAGGTTACATTACATAAATAAATAAAACGATGTGTCATTATCAGTATCATATATATATATATATATATATATATATATATATAAGAAGTGAAGAGAGGAAAGAGAAAGGTCTCAATCAAATTATTGCCCACTTAGAATATAATCTTCAATCGTCTCGGTCTCAATCATGATGATTTTGACATGATATATACAATTTGAAAAGAAAACTAATTAATTAGAGACCCTTCCTAGAAAGAGAAGAGAAATCAGTAGGTTAACTTTCTTAATCGAGCGTCAGTTGGCTTCCAGCACGTAATGGATGCTGATGCGCTCACTACTACTCCTCCTCCTCCTCCTCCTACTACTCATCCCCCCTACTCCAAACCAAAATGCCTCTCTTCAGATGAGCAATCGATGCATGCACATTACTTAAACTATAATATGGGCTCAATAATAACGCTATTCTAAACTACCAAATCGATTAAAACAATCCAGATTTCGTTTTCTGACACGTGTGATTTTTCACGTATGTCCAATCTTTGGAATGTTTAATTTCTTGAGTTCAATATATCCAATAAAAATAATTTCTAGCGTCAATCTAGTCACGTTTTTTCTGAATAACAATATGCTGATATTTAGGTCTATTATCACTTGATTAATTCGAGGTGGGAGCAGAAAAAATTTAAAGTTCTTGGTCAACGTGATAATTTCAAGGATCGATTTCGAGATTATTAACACTCGTGGAACCACTTGAAACGTAGTCCGTTATCACTGCGATAATCATGCGAGTTGAGAATAGTCAGTTTAGTCACTTTTAAAATTTAACGTCCCTGTGTTGTCCTTTTTTTTTCAATATCAAACTTACCGATATTCAAAACTACTATGTATACCTTTATTTTATTCTTTTCGCAATTATTATAGGCTCCTACTAGTACTCATGTACCTTATATATAATATAATATAATATAATATAATATAATATATAGTTACATTAATTCATACCATACATATATCATCGTCGTGATCATTGAGACGTCCTTGTATCAAAGATGGTGATGGCCGGACAGCCGAGCGATTACCTCGCCGACGCTGCCTACTTGATTTTTAGGCATATATATATATTCTGCATTTAAAAACTTAAAAACATTCATTTATCATTTTTCACTTATTGTTTGTCGTCGACTCATATTTATTTAAGAGATTGCAGAGAATAAATGTGTGCAAGGGGCATGAACGAATTAATTTAAGAATCAGAAAAAGAGGCGGTGATGGAGTCGAACTCATTAGGTGGCACATATTTAATAAAGAATGCAAAATAATATATATATATATATATATATATATATATATATATATCAGATACATTTAGGGGTATAAAAAATTCGACCACGTCGAAAAAATTGAACCGAAAAAATTATCGAAGAAATCGTATTACTGAAAAAGTTAGAGACCCGAATATAATTTAGAGTGATTTTTTTATAAATTAAAATTAAGTTCCATTCGAAAAAAATCCTAGGTCCTCGTGAAATTTATTTTTTATTTATATAATTAACTCATAAACCATTCATATTTTATTATAGATATAATAATGTTTGTATAAAATTTTATATTTTCTATCACATTATCTAACTTTAATTTGATAACTTTTACTTTTTAGTAGTATATTTTATGATTAATATAAAATTAAATATTTTTATGTTAATTTTACTTTATTATATATTATTAAAATATAATTATATAAAATCACGGGTGTTTTTAGGAAAACGGCTGCCCCCAAAAATAACTTGAAAAAAAAAGTAGATCCGAGAGGTTTCATTCCTTAATTACCGCTCATGGCCTGTCTAATTAAAAGTTAATTTATTGCAACTAACAAAATTCTTAAACGAGCAATTTGATTGGTAACATTTATTACCACGTGATCTGTATGGTTGAAACTGTGGCAAAATGTGTCTGTTTCTGTGTTATTTTTTTCTTTAAGAAACAATTAATGTCGCATAGGGGTGGGAATTTAAAAGATCCAACATTTATAGTTTCGTTATACCAAATATTATTATTATTATTTAGCTGTGTCTCATGTTGTCAAATAGGACATGCACCGATGCATCGAGCTAGATCTGGTGCGTTTGTTAATTCTATTCTTTAAATTTTGAATAAAAGGACTACGACATCTTAACAATTTAAGCTTTTGGTATATTTTATTAGTTCATCTAAACTTGACAATATTATTATATATTAGAGACGAAAATTTTTGAATTCAAACTCTGGAATTATTATTTCTATCATAATTATAATAATAATTATTTTCTTTTAGTAACCCACCCAGTGGTCTTTATCTTATATATATATATATATATCAATTTAATTTATTGAATGAAAAATGAGACATCATTTAAACCAGAAGAAAAAAAAAAAAGAACAATGACACGTGAACTGCAGCAGAGAAGGGTCGTCGGTCGTGGGGCCCAAACCACGCAGCGAAACAACACGCAGAGCCACGCAGCTGTGCATTTTAAGGAATTCACGATTTCAAAATTCAGTTCCGCAAAAAATATTTATTTAACGTAGTATTAAATATCAAAAAGAAAAATCTTGATTACACTGATAATTAATGCAGAAGCATAAAATTTGTCATTTGATGAAAAAAATTCAGAAAATGATTACAGTCATTTAAATTTCAGACTGCTTTTAAACCTCCAGGGAATTTATATTTATATTTATTTTTTTCCTTGAAAGTTTCTAGTTTATTTGGTTGTCGTCAATCTTTGTTTCCCAGTGCCAGTACATTTATTCGTAATAAATATGCACAATTATTATTACTATTATTATTATTATTATTATTGTTTCCGAGGGTTGAATAGTAAAAAATATTAAAATAATGGCAGTTGCAGTGTCGGTCGCCAGTGCTGTGCTGTTGAAGGCGAAGGGATCATGCAGGTGATACACGGCGAAAAGATCAAAAGAACAAAATAAACCAAAAAAAAGAAAAAAGAAAGAAAAAGAAAGAAAAAAAGAGAAAAAAAAGAGAAAAGGACGAGAAAAGGACGCACAAACAACTGGACGGGCTGTGTGGTGTCGTGGGGGGTCTAACTCTAACGGATGATTAGGATTATTATTATTGTTAGTTGATCATAGTTTAAGCTTCTTTGCATAACTTAGATGAAGTCAAGTGTGCCACTCATTAATAGTCCATTGCTTAGTCAATTCACTTTCTACCTTATTATATACAATATATATATATTTAAAAGTAACGTTATATGCAATATATTTCTATTAATATCATCTATCCTTTTGTTTTTTTTATTGTAGATGTAAGTGAAATAAATTACAAATATAATTCACTTTTAAATCGTAAAGAAATCATCATCATCATCATGACATTAAAAATAGATACAAATACTTAATCAAGGCAGATGATTAAGCTGATAATGTAATGCTACCTAATTAATCTAAACAAAATAATAAATGATAATTCTTGGTGTTCCAATTAAATTATGATAAAATAGTTATTATTATTATTATTATTATTATTATTATTATTATTATTATTATTATTATTATTATTATTATTATTATATCATTCCCTGTTTTAACATCTTACCTACCAACCTACTGCCTGCTGTGCTGTTTCTTCGGTACTGCATTACATTAACATTATAATTACATTACATATATGATAGTTGATATTATTATAGTGGAGAGTCAGTCCACCACCTCCGCCTCCACCACCACCGGCGATACAGATCGGTTAGAAGCATCGCGGAGAGAAGAGATTTTTAATGGCAACATCTGCTCGATCGATTTGAGCGTTAAGAAGCAAGAAGCGAATAATAATAAGAAGAAAGGAGCGAGAATCAGCAGTTCACCAGAGAGGAGGAGAGAGGGCCAACAGTTCCCCAGTACCAGTAGCATTTCCATGCGAGCTCTGCCACCGTCGTCGACCAGCTGGTGGAACTGTCGGGCGGAGGGCATTCATTGATTTAGTTGGCTGGGGAAGGAAAAGGACTCAGCTGCTGCCGCCGGCGGCGGGGCGTTCCCTTTGGCAGCTGGGCGTTTGGCTAACTAATTTGAGCCAGCTACGAAAATGGAGGCAAGCGCCGGCCTCGTCGCCGGTTCTCACAACCGTAACGAGCTCGTCGTCATTCGCCGGGATGGTGAATCCGGGGTAAGTGACCCCAGAAGTGTTCGTTTTAAAAAAAAATGTCCAACTTTTTCTCCTTCTCTTTAGGATTAGGAGCTGAACTGAGATTTTTTATTGTTATGGTTTCAATTGCAGCCGAGGCCATTGCAGCAGAAGAGGGGCCAAATCTGCCAGATCTGCGGGGACGACGTCGGGCTCACCGTCGACGGCGAGCTCTTCGTGGCGTGCAACGAGTGCGCATTCCCGGTCTGCAGGACTTGCTACGAGTATGAGCGCAGGGAAGGGAATCAGGTCTGCCCTCAGTGCAAGACCAGGTTCAAGCGTCTCAAAGGTTCAAAAGAGGACAAAAAGGATCCGTTTCTCGTTGGATCAAGATCTCGATCTCTAGATTGACTTCCTCGACCTTATTGCTGCAGGGTGCCCTCGAGTGGCTGGCGACGAGGATGAGGACGACACCGACGACCTCGATAACGAGTTCAACTTCGTCGGAAGGGACAGACAAGACATGCAGTACATGACCGAAGCCATGCTGCAGGGCCACATGAGCTATGGCCGAGGGGGCGACATGGACACGCCTCATGTCGTTCACACGATGCCGCAAGTCCCCTTGCTCACGAATGGCGAGATGGTACTACTCCAGGAGCTTACAATTAGTTCTCACAGTTATAACAATTCGTCCGAATTGCTTCCTACACTTGCTAGCTTCTCAAGCTTCCGCGTTCCAAGTGTGTCTGGATGAATCAAAATAACTAGATCTTCTGCAGTCTCATATTCACCCCTAACTTTTTTTTTTCAGGTTGATGACATTCCTCCGGAGCAGCATGCACTTGTGCCATCGTCCATGGGTGGCGGAGGGAAGAGGATTCACCCACTTCCCTTTTCTGATCCCAACATTCCAGGTAATTGGCTTTGGAATGTAAGCTCTGTTCACTCTTGGCAGAGTGAAACACCAACGTATTCTCTATAAGAACATATCAACTCATTGGATGCAACAAATTCTTTGTCAAACCTTTGTGAATTCATCCTTCACAGTACGACCACGATCCATGGACCCATCCAAGGATCTTGCTGCATATGGTTATGGGAGTGTTGCCTGGAAGGAGAGAATGGAGAGTTGGAAGCAGAAGCAGGATAAAATGCATATGACTCAATATGATGATGAAGGGCCAGATCTACCACTGTAAGCCCCATTGCATCAACCGAAAGAATTGTCTTCTTTTATTTTTTGCTGCTCAAGTGCAATTTTCTGTTCCTGCAGTTGATGATTTGTGACCTTCATAAATACAACAACAACAGCAAAGCCTTATCCCACTAGGTGGGGTCGGCTACATGGATCATACGACGCCACCTTCATAAATAATTGAAAAAATATTGATTTGTATAGCAAATTATGATTTGAATATTCTTCAACTACCTAGATAACAATATGATATTTAGCTGAGATGAAGTTTTGTACTGACTGGTAGAAACATGTTACTTTGTTAACTTGCACACACATGATATAAATTGGATATGCAACACCTGAACCATGTATGAAATTAACACAAAAGACACTGAATTGCGTGATGGTTTACACCCATTTTGTAGTTTCTATCTTTTCAACAATGATATATTAAGTTCTTGATGACTGATTAAAGTCATTTATATTTGTTTTTCACATCTGCAGAATGGATGAAGCCAGACAACCATTATCAAGAAAATTGCCTCTCCCGTCTAGTCAAATCAACCCATATAGAATGATCATCATAATTCGGCTGGTGGTTGTTGGCTTTTTCTTTCACTACCGTATCACACACCCTGTTCCTGATGCATTCGCGTTATGGCTGATATCTGTTATTTGTGAAATTTGGTTTGCTATTTCATGGATCCTTGACCAGTTCCCCAAATGGCTCCCTATTGAAAGGGAAACCTATCTCGACAGATTGTCATTAAGGTCAGTAGGGTTGCTTGATTACTTTCTTTCTGTTCTCCTTTCGTGATTAGTAGTCATTAGATATATGCTTTTGGTCTTATGTAGGTATGAAAAGGAAGGTCGCCCTTCTGAACTTGCACCAGTTGACATCTTTGTTAGTACAGTTGATCCCATGAAGGAGCCTCCTTTAGTGACAGCAAACACAGTTCTCTCTATTCTTGCTGTTGATTACCCAGTTGAAAAGGTATCCTGCTATGTATCTGATGATGGTGCTGCTATGCTAACATTTGAGGCCTTGTCAGAAACATCTGAATTTGCAAAGAAATGGGTACCCTTTTGTAAGAAGTTCAATGTTGAGCCACGTGCACCCGAGTGGTACTTCCAACAAAAGATAGATTATTTGAAGGATAAGATCCACCCCACGTTTGTTAGGGAACGAAGAGCGATGAAGGTAGATAAAAAAGCATTGACACTTTCATTTAACCATTGGATTCTGTGTCATGATTTTGCATGTTTGTTTTACTTTCTTTCCAGAGGGATTATGAGGAATTCAAGGTACGAATTAATGCCTTGGTTGCTAAAGCTCAGAAAGTACCAGAGGAAGGATGGACTATGCAGGATGGGACCCCATGGCCTGGTAATAATGTCCGTGATCATCCTGGGATGATTCAGGTAAGCTATCAAATTGAATTCATTCTAACCAGTCAACAATCAAATTCTCTTGGATTGTTGATGGAAATGATAATTTTCTCTGTTTGAAAATTTAGGTCTTCTTGGGCCAAAGTGGTGGGCATGATATAGAGGGAAATGAACTTCCACGTTTGGTTTATGTTTCTAGAGAAAAACGACCTGGGTTCAACCATCATAAGAAAGCCGGTGCAATGAATGCTTTGGTAAGAGAATAAAACTAGGTTTTCTTTTGTTCTCGCCAAGGGAGGCCATGTTTAAATATTGGCTTCTACTTTTATTCATCTGCAGGTTAGAGTTTCTGCTGTACTTACAAATGCGCCCTACATGCTGAACTTGGATTGTGATCACTACTTCAATAACAGCAAGGCTATTCGCGAAGCGATGTGCTTTATGATGGATCCCCTTGTAGGAAAGAGAGTATGTTATGTGCAATTTCCACAGAGGTTTGATGGTATTGATCGGCATGATCGATATGCTAACCGGAACATTGTATTCTTTGACGTAAGCACCAAAATTCCAAAAATTCAATATTCTTGATATCTCTTATAAATTTTGGTTACTCTTTGTGCTTTAAGTATTTTGTATGGTTGCCTATGGATAAATAACTACTGGATCCAATCATGCAGATCAACATGAAAGGCCTCGATGGAATTCAAGGTCCAATCTATGTTGGTACTGGGTGTGTATTCAGACGACTAGCACTTTATGGTACTGATGCGCCAAAAGCAAAAAAGCCACCAAGTAGAACTTGCAACTGCTGGCCTAAGTGGTGCTGTTGTTTTTTCTGTTGTCCTGGGAGGAAGAAGAAGGCAACAAAAGCTAAATTAGAGAAGAAAAAAACACATCCAAGACTAGAAGAAAATGGTGCTACAGTGCTTGCTTTAGAGGGAGTTGAGAGGGGAATTGAAGGTATATGTTCGTTTTACCCATCAACTACGTTACATTCATTGTCGACAATTAACTCATAAATGTAGTTTGTTCTTGTAACTTTGTGGATTATTTGCTGCATTATCCAATATCAACCTTTATCTTAGATGATGAGTAAGGCACTGCAATAGAAAGTCCGTTCACAATAGTGATACGTCCTAATTTACTGCATTAGCTCCATCTTACTCTTTGACTTGATTCTGATACAAGTTTCCTTGATGTTTTAAGAGGTCAACTTTCTGTGCTTACATGGAAAACTACATTTTGTGTTTACTGTAAAATGTAGAGAAAGTATATTTTATTCTGCTTTGAATACACTATTAATATACCTTCTTTACCATTTTAAGCAACACTAGTTCCTATGAACTACCGAGTTATTTACTGTCTGATGCTTTAAGATCATAAGCGAAGAAATGCTATCTTTAACTCCGGGAAAATATATTTACAGGTGCGGAGAATGGAAAATCTCATTATCTATCTGAACAAAAGTTGGAAAAAAAGTTTGGCCAATCTCCTGTGTTTGTTGCATCCACACTACTTGAGAATGGCGGGACATTGAAAAGTGCTACTCCTGCATCACTCCTAAAGGAAGCTATTCATGTTATTAGCTGTGGTTATGAAGAGAAGACAGACTGGGGAAAAGAGGTAACTTCTTTCCTTTTCACTTCATAGCAATTATATATAGGTATTGAGAACACCATTATCATGTAGACCCTGATTGAACCCAGTATACTGTTAGCCTCTGACTACTCTACTTCTAGGTGGGGAATATAAGTCTTAAAGCAACTTTTCTTTATTTGGGGAATTTAGCCTATTGGACTATTCAGCTATTGGTTTTGATAATACCATCTTAATCTGATGTCCTCTGCACTGCAGGTTGGATGGATCTATGGTTCTGTCACAGAAGACATATTGACAGGTTTCAAAATGCACTGCCATGGCTGGAGGTCAATCTACTGTGTACCATCAAGGCCTGCATTCAAAGGATCTGCACCTTTGAATCTTTCTGATCGTCTTCATCAAGTTCTTAGGTGGGCACTTGGTTCTGTTGAGATTTTTTTGAGCAAACACTGCCCACTTTGGTATGGATATGGAGGTGGCTTAAAATGGTTGGAACGGTTGTCATACATAAATGCAACTGTTTATCCATGGACGTCGATTCCACTTTTGGCTTATTGCACATTACCTGCCATCTGCTTGCTAACAGGAAAGTTCATTACTCCAGAGGTACGTACTGGAAGCTGTCGTATTGAAATTGAATAAGTTAAGCTGTATTCTGTGGTACTAACATGATCTTTAACTTTTAAACTCCAGTTAAGCAATGTTGCGAGCCTGTGGTTTCTCTCTCTTTTCATATGTATTTTTGCAACAAGTATCCTGGAAATGAGATGGAGTGGCACTGGGATCGACGACTGGTGGAGGAATGAACAGTTTTGGGTTATTGGTGGCGTCTCTTCACATCTATTTGCGGTGTTCCAGGGTCTCCTGAAGGTCCTTGCAGGTATTGACACCAACTTCACTGTGACATCAAAGGCTGGTGATGATGAAGAGTTCTCCGAGCTGTACACTTTCAAATGGACAACATTGCTCATCCCCCCTACCACACTGCTTATAATAAACTTTATTGGTGTAGTTGCTGGTGTGTCCAATGCGATAAACAATGGGTATGAGTCATGGGGACCTCTATTTGGTAAACTCTTCTTCTCATTCTGGGTGATTGTCCATCTATATCCTTTCCTGAAAGGTCTAATTGGCCGGCAAAATCGGACACCCACCATTATCATTGTGTGGTCCATTCTCCTTGCATCAATCTTCTCACTGTTATGGGTCAGGATTGATCCTTTCCTAGCAAAGTCAGATGGCCCTCTTCTGGAGGAGTGTGGATTAGACTGCAACTAAATGAGTGCAGAATAGTTGCTTCTGAGCTTCTCATTGAACTCGAAAGAAGTTGCATATTTGGGTTTTGCTTCTGTGGCGGAAGTCTGCATTCAACTGTAGATAGAAACATGAAACTTGCTGCAATTACCTTCTTTCTGCCATTTTCCACTGTTAGAGCTTTGGTCGTGCAAAATTTATTTTGGAGGATGGCTGCTTGCAGTATCAATTCTTTGTCAGGTGGATGAATATATGAAGGGTAAACAGCTATACTCCTTGTACTATTACTCTTCATCTGATACCTAGTAATAAACCAGGCGTCATCTGCAACCTGGAATGTTAGGGAAGTCTGTCAAAATGCTCTCTTCATTTATTCCTTTCTCCCATCTATGGGTTTATAAATGTTTGATTGTTGTTGTTTCTAGTATTGTAAACACAGAAAAGATTATACCAATGTATATGTATCCGCGTATTGCATCAGATGAAAGTGTCATGGCCATATGTGATTGCATAACCTCCTTGGAGTTGCCCCTTTGGTTGTGGAGTATTGCCTCTAATGAAAATATTGCCAAGAATGGGAAATATCCTCTAAGAAAAAGAATGGAAAAGAGAAGAAAATAAGACTGAACTGCATGTTTGTTATGTTTCTCCATAAACTGCAGAATAAATCAATGAACTGTCTTAATTGTCTCCTGTATCTAAGAGTTGTGTGAGAGAAAGAGGAGGTGCAAAGGAGCCGGTTGTTCATTTGGATCTGTTGACAGCTGTCTGTCTGTTGTTGTTTGTGCTGACAGCTGGTTTGAGATTTTAGAAGTGTTGAGAAAGAAAACTGGTTGGCTTCATGGAGGCGTCTCGGTCTCTGGACTGGCTTGACCGTTGGATGGTGGTGGATTTTGCTCTGTTCCAAATTTCCAGTTTCACTATCAGACAATGCATAGTGGTACAACAGAAGTGGTTACATAATGATCACGAAAACATACATGTACGTGTATATATGGTTGAGATCTATCATCATTGTGATTCATGATAATCTAATGCCACATCAAGTTCCATCCTCTTTTCGGTGCTTCCTTTCCTTTGATGTGTTAAGGTTTCATTTGGATGAGAATTTTTGACACAAATTTTGGCTTAGTTCTGTCAAATATCACAATTATTTTTCTTCTATCTAATTTACTAATTATAAAAATATTATATAATTAATAACATAAAATAATAAAATATGTTTTTAATTCTTACTTTTTATTCAAACATTCATTAAAAAATGAATAAGAACTTAAATTCTATTGTCCAAATACAACTTAAAAGAATAAAAACGTGTTCATAGTAAACATCACACTTGATGTGAGCAGCCAGCTGCCCTCAGCTTTTGTTTCGAACGTGCACTTCTTACTCTATATATGGAATAAGGACTATCTAAGACAAAAATTGACTCATATATGCGGAACGTCACTTCTTACTCCATATGATGGCTCACAAATAGGCGTGTTCAGCACCCTCAACAAAACTTGGTTCACCAAAAAACACATCTGAGCTGAAGACCCGGTTCGCCCATCAACGGCCTTGACGTTGGACGAGGCGGCCCCTGACAATTCGGATGAGGCAGCGGCAGTTGGACGACAAGGCAGCAGCTGCGGCGGCGATGCATTAGCAGATTGGATGAGACGACGGTGACGCACTGACAAATTGGACGAGACAGCGGCGACGAGGCAACAACGGGCAACGAGGCAATGGCAGTGGTAGTTGGGTGAAGTAGCGGCGACGTCAACGCACTCGCAGGAAGCAACGACGGCGGTAGTCGCGCGAGGCGACACCGATGGTAGTCGCACGAGGCAACGACGGCGATCGGACGAGGAGGAGGCGGCAGAGCAGTCAGGTGACGAGGAAGTGGCAACAGTTATGCAACGAGGAAGCAGCAACAGCTACAGTCATTGGACAAGGAGGCGTCATAGGTCGGATAGCCAGTGGCGCGGTCAAGAGGATTCGACGGAGGAGTTTTTGCCGAACGCAGAAAGTGGGAAAACGAGGGATTTTTCTTTGTTCCGATTTGAACCAGTTCAAATCGTCAAGCCAATGTTTTTACCAGTTTGTGCATTATAAGTAGCAGGTGATTTGAATCATGCCTATCTTTTGTCTCGGATAGAGATCGGACGACGCCTCATATATGTGAGGATATATATATATAAGAATTTATAACATATATAAATCCTATAAGTTGCGGAATAACTCTCGCAGCAGAAGTATCGGAGCTTTTTCACGGATCATTGACGAACGCACTTGCACCTCGAGATCGGAAACCGAATTTCGGGAGAACGAAACTCTTGACCACAGCACAAGTACCTCCGCATAAATCTCCTCGAAAATATATTTGGGACTTCTGGTATGTGTCGCCTTTTATAAAGGAGGAAGTCTTATGCGAGAAGTTAGGCAGAACGCATCATGCGCGTCCATCGCGCGTTATGACATGTCTGCGTAGCCCTCAATTCTCGCGGCACGAGATCAGCACTCCGTGCACGCGATAGCGCGGTCAGCACGTCCCGCACACTCCGTACGCGGTCTGCACGCTCCGTGCGTCACGCGTGCGATTGCGCGAGTGGGCCACGCACATGCGCGGCCCAATGCCCTACAGGGCATATACCAACAATATATATATATATAGTATTATGTATTTAAAAATTATATACAATATTTTGATAAAAAAAGCATGACACTCAGACTATAATCAATATCGTCTAACACATATCAAACATATGTATGCATATACATCACTCTGAATATAAATACACATATCCGCAATTACTACTTTGTATAGTCATTAAGTGAATTCTAAAGATAGCCCCCAACAAATTTTCGAGGTGGCGCCCACTGTGACTTTTCTACTTAGTTTCCTATAAATAACTCCATTCTACCTCATCCTTGTCAAACCACTATAGATTTTATAGGTGGCTCCTACTAGTACTTAGTTCCACATGGCATTTACCTTGATGCTATCTCAACCCATTTTATATAATAGAATGGTGGGTTGGATTATAGAGGTCTCTCCATAACATATGTCATATCTAAAAACATATGCCATGTTGAATATTCATTCAAATGAAATAGGATTATTTTTTATACAATCAATGCATAAACATATCAATATGTCTTTCTAATACTCAGCCAATTTATCAATCATTTAAAACATATTTTCATAAGATCATATCGAAAAACATATTCAATATATATAGCAATCAATGCAGCACCAAATTTAAAAGAGGTTAATAGATAGAGTACAAGAAACTAACTTACAACATATTATTTTGTGTTGATGTATGATAGTATGAGCGATTTGTCTAGATATGGATATGAAGTTGAAGCTCGAATAACAACAATGTTAGGCACACCTATTAAAAAAATATGACAGATGGGGCAGGGGGTTGTGCACGACAACATGAACCCCAGGTGTGAACTTGCACCGGAATGAATAAAATTTACAATAGGTTTTAAATTTTATAAATTCTCAATGCACAAATTAATGCTGCAAGTACATAATTATCAATGTGGTACTTAAGGAAAGATCAACAAGAAAAAGATGTTACTTACACCAGGTTTAAACTACTTTTGAAACATTAAACCAAAGACATTACACGTAAATAAGAAACTATCTATCATTTGGATATAAATAAAATGTTTAGAAAAATAAATAACAAGAAATCAAAATCTACATTTTACCTAATTAAGACACCACCTAAAATTTAATTAAAAATTATCACCCTTTCACATATAGGGATAATTACTAGGACTTTATTTTTTAAAAATTCTTGCATTTTTTTAAAATCATATGTTCATACCTTCTAAGCAAATTTTTATTGCTCTTCACGCTCCAGCAATTGACATTGAACCTTATGCTTGAACATACCTTCCATAATACCTATCAATAATATAACATAACATTAATACATCTAATCATGCGTGATTAAGTTTGTGATATTACAACATGACTATCCGGCGAACAAGGTGCGACATTGACAAGTTAATCATGATAAATACATGTACATAAGGGGATTTGTAGCTACCGCAGGTAATTGGTAAGTCACAACTTTTGATTGTCTTGGCCAAGGTTGTCAAATCTCTTTCAAGGTAGAATCATAAGGGATTTCGAGAATCAAGGATCATCAAATAATATCGATGATCATAAAATCCAATCTTGTATATAAAAATATTTTTAAATATAAAATAATAAATTTATTCACAAATGTTATGTGTATATATGAGTTAACTAAACATTGATCATTAATATTTTATTCACATATTTTTCGAATATAATATATATTTTTATATCATGTGAAACACAATATGATATATTCTTTAAAAAATACTAAAATAAGAATATATAATATTGGATCTTAATGAAGTATAATATTTTATCAAAATGTGATATGATTCTTAGTATACATGCAATGATGAAATTTAATTATGATAAAAAATAATATAAAATTAGATTCATGACATGACATTAAATACTTAAATGATATTATAGTTCACAAAAGTTAAAATAACATACGCAATCTATGAAAATAAAATAGTTTAATTAAATTTTCTTGGGGATCATTTATGTTACTTAATTTTTCATTCGAGTAAATAAATTTGTATTATAATATCAGGATCGATAGAATCGTAAGATCCTCCCGATATTACGATTTGCCTATAAATTCAATATAAATCCTAAATTTAAAATCCTTTAGTTAGTATCGAGTTTATTTTATCTCCGAAGAATCGTAAGTTTTTATTAGCAAGATCAGAATCTGACAACAATAGTCCTAGACACAAGTTTTGATTGCCTCGGCTAGAACTTTTAAGAGTTCCAGCCACAACTTTTTGATAGTCCCGACTATGACTTTTATCATCCCGGCCACAACTTTCGTTAGTCCTGGCCGCAACTTTTGATTGTCCTCTCCATAACAAAGGAAAGTCTAAGCCATAATATGTAACACCCTTACTTTGATACCAAAATTTGTCTCGCTCAGCTTCGTGACTAAGTTCTAATCCTAATTATTATAACCTTTAATATTAATTAACAATTCTAAAAATAAAATCGATACAATCTCCTCCTTTACTTATCTTATGCTATTTGCAAATACATATAATAAATGCATATATACTCCTCAAAGTTTAATCGAAGGCATAAGACATAGAATTCACATTATTGTCACTATTGTTCCACACACTATCTCACAAGTAATACCTCATATGATCAAGATCCATAAACTTTACCATTATAATCAATAGACTATATTACAACACATATGTTTATCTATTACATGCATGGTTTTAAAAACAAAAGTGAAGAAAAAATAAAATTGCTCCAGCAATTCGACCTCTTATATATGCAGCAAAATAAAGTTGACTCAACTCGAGAATTTACAAGTATTTGAAAATTTTAAAAAGGGTAAAGTAAGAAATAATAATTTGGTCAGTGAGTGAAATTAAAGTACAACATAAGAGAATAATACGAGTGCATATAACATTTAAATACTATATTCTTCATATGAGAAAACATTTAAAGGCGCATAACACATATAACATAATTATTAAGTCATCTAAACTTTTATACAAATATAAATAACTCAAATTATCTTCATATTCACAATCAAACTATACACATATGCCATTGCATATACTCAACATGGATCAATACGATCATGCAAAAGAAACTAGGTCAATACGCATCATAAAGCTCCATGACCATGTGTTGTACAATTAAGAAGAGCTTCACAATCATGTTCGATAAGAATATGCAGAGCATAGCATGAGTCAATTCGTGTTATAAAGTAATAATCATGGGTCAATATGTATCACAAAATAACTGACAAAAAGTAAAGACACTTTATATACGCTCCAAAGGCATCATATATATCGAATGTGGTCCCAAAAATATTTTTTAACCAACATGACCAATGAACACATGAAGTTTAATAGTGCCAAAGTACACATGTCATACTCTCATATCAATATCAAGTAAACCTTATTTTAACATCACAAGCATTGTTCCATAAAAATATTTCCATGTAAGAGTTACTTCATCTTATATGAAATCCTCGAAATATATCATAAATTCTTCACATAGATCAAGATATTTTTCAATAATAATAATAGCAATCCTTGCTTGAAATATTACTATAAATAAAAAGTAACATATATCATTTTGCTATGTCAAAAATTTATCCACTCACCTTGCACTTTATCTTTTCAAGGAGGTTTACTATATTTACTCCATTTCACTTGTAGCTTGATGATTTATTACAAGCAATAATGACCTTTTACGTTTCAATCACTAATAAAAGAATATACAATGCATGTTCATGAATGCTTATTCACTTTAGAATGCATGTAATCTCTTCTAGATATTTATGTTTAATTTTAGGTATTTATGTTCATATGTTATTCCACACTTGGAACTACTCAATCTTTCAAAACTTGACTAGGTGTTATCTCAGAATTCTAGTCTTAGTGTTTGTCAATGAATAACTCATAAGTTCTTAATCATAGAGTCAAATATTCTGGACGAATTAGAAATTAGACCTAGAACTTAGACAATTGGACCTAGAATTTATGTTTTGACAGACTGTGTGTCGTTTAATGAATAATTTACATCTTTTTCAACATGTATATATTTGACAAGATCCTAATTTTTTAGAAACTAGACTTCAGTATTATTTAGGAATAAAAAATTATAACTTAACTCATTGTATACCATTTTAACAAAAGTAGTCAATTCGGTTCATATTATGTCAATGTTCTGAAATGTGATAGAAAAAGTCATACGAAATAAAAAATTCATTTCTCCATATATACAAGTCCAAATTAGACCATTCCACTTCTCACCAAACCTTCTTTTATCATATCTAAATTTTAAACCCTAATCCACTCTATCCTAATCGTGCCCTAATTTACAAAATGACCATATATTTGACTCGAGAGATAACAAGTGACTAATGAAAATGAATTCATAACATACTCTATAAAAATTCTTTTTAGGTGATTCCAATGGACATGGAAAGGTAACTTCAAATGGATTAACCATACAAAATTTTATAATTCATGAAGCAATAACCACAAATGATCATCTAGGTTAGAAGGTCAATTTTGTATTAGGAAACACACCTTAAATAATCGATCTTCCTAAATTTCGCTAGCCAATTCTTTTGTAAAAAGATAAATGTCCCATTGAGTTATATACTTCCGATTGCTTGAAACCCTAAGTGACAACATCAATGATCAATTAACTTATTTATCATAACAAAGTATTTTAACTCTAATTAAACTTACTTAATCTTAGTTAAACATATATATATATTATGACATATATGAATTTTATAATTTATTCCTAATAAAATTTTATAATTTCTTTATAATTTTTATTGATAATTTAATAATCATTATGCTTTAATCCATATATTAATTACTATATACAAATATGACTATATGGGCTAAATGCATGATTAGGTAAAATTGATGTTTGTGGATCACGTATGTGACAAAATAAATGAAAGTTTCCTAACTTTATGTCGTTTCATGAGAAAGCTTCATCGCGACTAAGTGAGATGAACTGTGCTGGAAATTATATTTTACTATCGCATTGCAATTAGAAATTTCAATTATTCTTATATAGAGTTTTATATTGATGATATTATGGTTATTTAATCTCATTATTTGTAATGCCTCACGTCTCAACACAAAAAAAAGAAAGGAAGGGGTGGAAGGAGAGGAAACGGGGGGCGGGGGAGGGGGGGGGGGGGGCAGAGAGAGAGAGAGAGAGAGAGAGCTCTGTTCTCTTTCCTCTTCCTCTCCCCTCTTCAATTCTCCTACCAGTTACAAAAAATGGAGAGATAGGGGAAGAGCAAGGGACAAGATGATCCCCATAAAACCCCTCTCACCCACTCCTTCTCATGTTTTCCCCTTCATCCTTCTCTCACTCGTACTCTGTTCTCCCTCCAACGATGCGCACGGACAGCAGCAGAAGGCGAAGGCATTCCGATAGTGATTCTGGCGTGGACGGTGGCGGACAACAACATGCAATGTGAGGACGAACCACAAATTCATAGGCATTAAGGTGTGAGTTCGGAATCTTCATCATAGATTAGTCTTTGAAAGAATTACTGAATCAGACGTAGGATCCATGACCAGGAAGAGTAGAAAAACTTGCAACGGGATTGCTATAGGATTTCAAATCTGATTCATTGATTTTATGCTCTGCTCATGTGCTAGATTGTGTTGACATGAACCTGATGTATGTGATTCATGCTCTAAATACGTAAATAGATGAAAACCCCTGCTCATATGTGTAGAATACATAGTACATAAATTCTGGAACGACTGATTCTTTTCTACAAACCACATGAACTTGTATGATTGTTCTGTACGTAGATTTCGAACTCGTTTAGATGATGCATGTGTAGGTTAATTTTCGTATGACGTTGATGACCAAATGATGCCTTAGTTTATGTTTACAAACTCAAGATTATTGAAAGAAACGATCGAACTCTACAAACTTGCGCAGTTTCTGCGTAAGTAACAACCTGGCCTGGGTTGCCCATAACCCGGCCCGGATCAGATCACCCCGAACCGAGTTCTTCCCAGCTCGGCCCGCATCCATCATGAACGTGAGCGCCGAGCTCTGTGCGAACCGACAACCCGACCCGGGTTACTCCCGACCTGGCTCGGGTATCGACCGAGGAAGATGATCGGGCGGATCGGCCCTTCCGACCCGATTGCATTTCCAACTTGGCTCTGGTATGACCCTGACCCAGCCCGGGTTCCCACTCGAAATTTCTGGGTTTAATTTCATCAGAAGCTTGGCCTAGGTTCCACCTGTACTCGCTCGGATTCTGACCAATAAAATGATGATCTTACGATTTACAAACCCTTGTTTACATATTTGATATCCGAATTGTCCATGAAGTAAATTATGCCCAACAGAACTGTGTCTTATGATTAAACTGAACGGAAAGAATGTAATGCCAACTTGATTATGATCCTCCTCCAAATGACGAATGGTGATGATGCTTATGAACCACATGAAGAACAAAGATGAAGCATTATGATCTCCTATGAAAAGATAAATGGGTGTCCGCTTCCTCTTCGGACGACTGCTGAAAGGATTTAAAGATGGGTGACCACTTGACTTCCGAGCATCCGGTATGTGAAAAGAAGGAAGTCGACCTTAATCGAATCCTCTAATTTATTAAGCCTTTGTCGACCTGATTTATTATCAAAAGAAAAGAACTTAAAGATTATTTAGAGCTATGCTCCACACGACCTTGATCAATCTACGAAATGAAAGAGATGTCCATGATGATTTGAAGCTTTGCTCCATACGGACTTGATCGATCTACGGGTCGAAAGAGAGGTCCACTATGATTGAGGGAGTTAAGTCAGTCTTGAGCGAGACACTCCCTCACGGCTTACCATCTTCTCTATCTAGATGGGAGTCTCTCCCTTTACGGATGTTTCCCTACCTTGCGCGAGATCATCCCAACCCAATGGGGCTGACTGTGACATTGATCACCCACTGGCCCATTATGGTCTAGATGGTTACATCTTGTGTGCCGGCAATGGTATTCCCTAAAAAAATGAAGAGCTCTTCCAAAGAAAGAAAGAAAGAAACAACGAAAGAATGAAAGAAATCAAATAGAAAGATATGAATCATGTTATGATCTCTCTCTATTTCGTGTTTCACTTTTACATTTGATTATATGATCTCTTCATGCTTATTCTGACAGAACCGATCTATGATTTATATGAACTCACACTTAGTTTTATGCTAATGATTGAATTTCTCCCCTGATCTCCACAGATACATGATGATAACTCGTGACGTATTGGTGTGTGCGCAGAGACTACACTTTGAATGGCACGTGCATATGGTTATGATCGAATCTAGCATGAGTCTGTATGTTCATATGTTACGTTAGGTAGTATATCTACCTAGATGGGTCTTATCAGGTCATGGCTGACCGTCATTGTTTTTATGTTTAATACTCCTACATTTGCCTTTGCTACTTCATACTGAGACTATGTGATGTATCTTTTGCTTCCGCACTATGCTTCACATCAAGACAATTTGATGTATTTTATCTCTTTTGCTTCTGCATCTTCCTTTATTGTTGTATTATTTTAATTGTTAAGTTTTCCGCTGATGTGTCACTTTCCTTGACCATATGGGTCAACAAAAGAGTCAAAGAAAGATCGAAGAAGAAGAAGTAGAGCATGAGAGGATATCTCGCCACGTGGCGGGATCAAATTTCAGAGCGCTATATTATTAGTGATCATTATATTGTTATTGATAATTATATTGATATGATCATGATTATTCATAAATGATTGATTGAAAATGGTTCATTGATAATTGAGAATTAATCATATGACAATATGCAAGAATTACTTATGAATTATTGATCTATTATTTAATTAAGTATTGTATCCCTTTAATTGATCTGGCCCATGATTGTGTCCGAAAGTTATAGGTCACCATGTCTATTGATTGCTCTTGGAACTAATGATTAATTATTAGTGAATTAATCCCACATTTTCAATAAAAATTAAATAAATAATTATTTAATTTCGTATCAAGATTATCATGGCACTGATCTCCCATGTCATTGTTGCAGTGAAAGTAGTATGATCTTCTTTTTTTTCATAATTGAAAGCTCTTAAATTGGACCTGCAAGGATTGATGGATAACTCAAAAGATTAAAAGGATAAATTGATAATTAAATTATGCCTTTGTAGTTGGTGGTAATTGAATTGCACCCTATTCCTGTTGGATAAATTGATTTTGGTCTTTGAGCTAGATGGATAATTGTTGGTTTTGTGCTTCATTATGATGATTGATTCAAGTTAATTAATAAATAGATTGAAATAAATGTTAATTAATATATATTGATCTATTTATTTTTTCATGATCAATCATTAAATAAATTATTAATTTTTGTATTATTTGATCATTGATTATTTTGTTGAACATATTGATTGTCTTTTAGATTTTATGTATTGAGCATTTTATACTAATGGATCTATGTAGGTCAGTAGATAACGATAACTAAGGCGTTTGGTAGCTCCTTTGACGATTGGCATGTTCGTAAATATGGATATTGATAGGGAACTCATATTATATAGATATATGTCCATAACCCATAAATAATTTTATATTATACAATTACTTCCATTTAGATCAAGTAAATTTGTATAAATTACTTTCACTAATGTTTATTGTAATTTGGTCTTTTGCTAATAAAAATTAGTATGTTTATTGGTCAAATAATATTTAAGTAATATAATTAATTAGTCATATGGGATGACCACTAATCATGTGTTCGACCTGTGAACCTCGAGGAAATATAAACGTAGTAAGTTTCATTCCTAGTCCTCAACTTTTGTCTATTTTTTGTTTGATCCTCCAACTTGAAGATACAATGAGAAGTTGGGAGCTCAATTATTCTATATATTCAAAGTATAAATAAAAAAATTAAAAAATGTATAAATGAGAACTAAACTAATAAAAAACAAATTGCATAACATAATATAAACTATAAAATAAAAAAATAATGTATAATATATAAATATATTTGTAGTAAGTCACATATCCATATAATCAAACAACACAACTTTATCTCATGCTTAGTACTTATAAACCATTTACATCAAAATAAATTATGCAAGAATTGGTAACAATTAAGTGCTAGCAAATGTATTAGTCACTCAAGTAATAAACTGTAATGAGTAGAGTGTTGAACTCACGAGAAATTAACTTGCATAACTAAATTAATTTCAGAAGCTAACGGGAGATAACATGGTTTCAAGTAAAAGAGTTGCAAAAAATAAAATTAAAAAAATTAAAGGCTAAATTAAACTAAACTACTCATGTCTAGGTCCTTAGGATGTATCAAAATGTCAAAAAATAAACTTTTTTTTCACTTATGTAGAAATTGATTTAATCAATGATAAATAAGTTCAACTTTTAGATGACTTAAGAACATCTAAAGTATGACATCCCTAACCGGGTAAACTAGTTATTCTTAATTCTAATAAGATGAGAATACTCACCCGACTCTACTCTTAATATACTCAAATTAGAATTCTATGAGTTGTGATTCTTATGCTCCCAACTCGTCCACTCAGTTGAACTTGGCAGATCACACAATCTATAATTCTGACTGGCTCTATTAGATTATGACATGAATTGCTTAAAGAAAATCATGAATGACTAGATTGATTATATTGAGCAACTAATAATTCAATTAAAATTAATGAAAAGCTTTAAACACAACAGTCATGCTCTTAAAAATTAAACAAATTATAATCAAAACTATAAAAATGCTCAATTTTGCAGAAATAAACTAACTAAAAAACTAAATCAAATTGTCCAAATTACAAAGATTAAAAGAATAGTTAAAGCATGAATTGACTCATCTCAACATAAATAAAACTGAAAGTACTCTCTGGAACGACTCGATGAATTGTTGCATGATCCTCACTCGAGATCAACGCGTAGAAATCTTCTCGATTGTTCTCCAAGATGCTCTCACTTTTTTATCTTCAAAGCACATGTAGCATCTATTCTTTTGGCTATAGAAAGCTTCTATTTATAGGAATTTTTGAGTTTCCATATGATTTGAGAAGAAACAAAAATCATTTTCATGCAAAATAAGGAAAGTTTCAGAGTTGAATTAAATTTGAGATTTTGGCCTTTTCAAACTTTGAATTTTGAGCTTTCAAATTATCCTATGATCACATAATATGAGTAGGAGTCCTTGTGTATGTGAAATTCCTTCGAAAAACTCAAAATTGCGATCTTTCATAACTTGTAATATGATTTTTCACGGCTTAAAATAGTGTCTGAATCAAGTTCGAAATAGGTTTTCACGGTATGTGATGGTGATTTCACAGCCCTTATAGTGTCTAATTTAGAGTAAAATAGTGGATTTCATGGTCCGTGAAAAGCTTATCATGGTCGTATCTCGAGCAACTTTCTCGAATAAAAAATGCATTTTAACGACTCATGACAATTTTACGACCTGTGACAGAATCTTCACGGTCCTCCCATGACAACGCAATTTCAGCCTTTGACAACTTCACCTGTTTTTCACTTTTTGGCTCTGTTTTAATTTCGATTTGAGCATGATTTTTTTCGTTAGCTTCGTAATTCAGTTTTCTTGCTTTGTAGTCAATAAAATATAACATTTGATTAGATTTTTTTGTAAAATTAAAGGATTTAAGCCCATAAAATTATGCATGCGATAAGAAAATGAATTAAAATAACATTAAATACATGACTAATAATATGTTATACTTTGCATGCATCAATAAACTACTTCTTGGTTCAATTAAATAAAAGAAAAAATCCTCATAAAAAGCTCCATTTAATATACATCTAGAGCATCTTCTCCTCTCCAGGGATGCTTTTTGATCAACATATATACACATACATACCTTCGTGAATGGTTGTTCTCCCCCAATAACTCTATTCAAAGAATAAATTCAAAATAACAATGAAAATGCACAGTGCCATATTGATTGGGCAATTGTTAAATTGTTAATTAATCATTGTTATCATATTGATTGGTCTTCTGGCAATTGATTCGGTTCTATTGTCACATCAATCTTTATATTGATTCATCCTTATGTTGATATATTGTTATATTGATCATTTCATCAATTGATTATCTTATTGCACTGTTGCATTTGCTCAACTAATTTAGTGATTCTATCTTAAACATTATGGATTATTATTTATTAATCATAGTCAGACCTTATATATTGAGTACTTTTATATTTATAGATATCGAAAGTTTGCAATTTACTATATATATATATATATATATATATATATATTAACTGCACGTCGTCTGAAGTTATTTAAGAAAAAGTTAGAAACACCACCAATTGCTACCTTAACTACAATTTTCTATCTTACAATGGTCAAGAATTGGAGACGTTTATAATTTTGTTGTATGAGGTCAATAATATTTTTTAAAAAAACTGAAGGAAAAAAAAGCTTAGAAATGAACAACGAATTACTGGTCTACCTGATCCCATTTAAGTGTCACTTCAGAGCTTTGTGCCCCAAAACAGATAAGCCATCCTACTTAAGATTTAATTATTCAAGCGTAAATATTAATAAAAAGCTTTACAAGAAAATCACCTTTTTGTGACAGATAATTTTCGATGGACAAAAATTTTTCACATTTTTCGATGGCTTTTGTGACAAATAAAAGAGCCTTTTGAAATATCGAAGGTTAAAAATCTCTTCGCTGGAGACAAATTTTCATCAGTAAATTTATATCGACGGGCCTAGTCCTCAGAATTATCGACGGATTGAGATCCATTAGTGATTTTGAATATTTATGTAATATTCAATGTAATATAATATAAATATATGTTTAATAATCTATTATTAAATTTATTGACGGGTCTATATTAAGAGTAATTTCAATCCATTGAGAAGGTTAGACCCATCAGTAATTAAATTTAATATTTTATTATTAGGATTTATAATATAATATATATTTCTCTTTCTATATTTGCTTATATTCTTTTCTTGATGCCTAATATATTAAATAAGTTATCATTATTTTTCATTTTCTCATAATTATCTTTATCAAAGTAATTTTAATCAAAGTATAAATTTATATTATTTTCTAATTATATTTCATTTTTTCTCACACTTCTTGTTTTCTATATAAATCAAACATCCATTACTTGTATCATTATTTTAACACATTACGAAAAGTAAGAACATAAAGCTACACACACTTCAAATTCTATATCAATTAATGACATAAGATTAGGATAAATCTTGATGAAAATTAAGATTAAGATATATGCGTCTTAGAATAATATTAAGATATTAGATATATAATATTATTAGTATATATACATATTGATTAACATTAGTATTATATATACATTAACATTATAAAATTATTTATAAATTTTCCATCCAAATTATAAATTTAATTTCTTGAACTTATTACCGAGTAGAAATTAGATTCTTTAAATTAATTAAAGAATTCTATTACTTTTTATTAATCGTGAAATATCAATTTAATCTTTACTATCACATTCGGTCATTGGTGGCCGATTCCGATGCCTGACAGCTGCATCCATTGCTTGGCGGCCAAATCCGATCGCATCCGCGCGGTCAATCCGGCCACAGGTTCACCAAATCAGCCGTCATCTTACCCCCTTTCTTGCTCTCCCCCTCTCTCTCTCTCTCACACACACACACTCACGCTCTCTCTTCTCTCTCCCTCTTGCCGCCATGTCTCTTTTGACTTCGACGGACCTGCGGTTCAATGACGACGACCTCCCTCTCTCGGCAGTGGCCGCTAAGGTGGCCGATCCGCAGCAGCGGTCGGCTCGGCCGCCCTGCGGCCAGATCTTGTCGCAGGGTGGCGGATCTGGCCCCTTGCCGCCACTCGTAATAACGTTCTCCTAGCTCTTTATTTAATTTGGAACTGAAATACTTATGTTTTTTTTAATAGCAAGACATAATTAACCATGAAAGAGCAAAAAACACAAAAAAGAGCACGTTGGCTTTATTATTGATGTTAACTAGTAGTACTTTGTTGAATCAACTCAGAGTTGATTACCGGTGAAGTACCACTCTTATTCCAGTCTTATATAGAGAGCAGCTGATGCATGCAGCTTCCATAGTCTCAGACAACTTTCTATTAATCACTCGATCAAGCAGACATGGAGTCCATGCGATGAGCGCTGAAGATGGACATCTCGTTCCCCCTGTTGAACTTTAGCCTCTTCGCCTCCTCCCTGGAGATCTGGTACGAGCTCATGATCACCTCCACCGGCATGCCCCGGAGCGCCGACGCCTTCCCCACGATCTGACTCACCATCGCGTTGCCGTTGGTCTTGAAGGAGATCCACTCGAAGCTCTCGCTCTGCGACCGCTTCACTACCGCGTAGTTCTGGGGAATGACGATGAGCTGGCCCTGTCGGAGCTCGCCGTCGAACACGTTCTTGCCCCGGTGTCCCACCACCTGCATCCGGCAGCTTCCTCTGATCACGTACATCACGCTGTGCGCGTTAATGTTCCAGTGCGGCGCGTACATGGCGTTCTATGTCATTATGAAAACAACGATCGAGATATTTATTATTTAAGCAACATTCATGTAATCTAAGTAACGTACGTGATGCGTAGTTTCTTCTCTTACGTACGTACTACGTACCCTGTGGAGGACTCCTCTCTCGGCGCTCATTTGGATGAACTGTAGGATGGGCAGCTTCTGGCTGTTGAGGTTGGTGAGTCGTCCCCAGCGCGGGTTGTAGACATCGGCGCGCATGGGGTTTCCAATGTTCTCCACCTTCTTCATGTAGCAGAAGGCCTCCTCAAGGCCGTTGGCGCCGCACCCGGCGCGCCCCTCCCGCCCTCGCTGTGCTTCTTCCATGTACTCGCTCCCTGCGGTTGCCCTTATCATGTGAAGCCCGCTCTTCACGCGGACTATCTCGCCTCTGGTTTGATCCGGGTTCTGGATCCTCCTCGCCGTCTCGCTGTCGACGCCGAAGGCCTCGGTTAGCATTTGATGATCGAACCCAGCGAGGACGTTGTTGTGCTCCAATCTCTCCTCCCGTCCGCCCACGGATTGTTGCGAACGCGGCTGCCTTCCAGCCAGGAGGAATTCCTGATGCGTATATGTCACGTCTACTGAATTAGCAAAAGAGATGGCGCAATGCATGCAGCTAATTTATTACCTTCGTCCGTAACGTACCCTACGGCGAGGCTCGAGCTGGTTAGCGTTGCTGCTGGTGTCGAAGACGGTGACAGCAACGACAGGGCTATCGCCGTCGTTGTAGAACCAGTAGGCAACGCCGGCAGGCACTGCGATGACGTCTCCTTGCTGGCATCGTCGAATCTTCTGGTGCTCATCTCTCATCATTTGTCTTTGGCTCTCTGCGGGATCCACTATCGAGATCCGCTCTTCCGTTCGGTGAAAGGACTGGTATGATTCCGGGCAACCAGGCATCACCATCCCGCTCAATCCTCTTCCTGCGTACACAGATTCATTCATGCAAATGATAAATGTGTCATCACCAATTCATCAAGGCAGCAGGCAGCAAGATATGTAGAACAGTGTGTGTGTTTCATTAATTAAATAGCTAGTACGACGTGCCTTGAATGATGTACACAAGGCGGGGGGAGTTGGAGTAGGAAGGCAGGAGAAGGCCTCGGGACTCGATGGTGCGACGTAGGGCGGCCACGCCGGCGCACTGGAACTGCTCATTGGACTCCTCGAAGTACTCCGTGAATCCGGCTTCGGACTGCACGCGGCGCATGGGCTCCTGGACGCTCAAGCTCTGCAGCTGGCACTGCCCGACCTGGTAAGACCCGAAGCCTCGCCGGCTTCCCCACCATGAGGTTTGCTCCTGGCGATACCCATCCTGGGCAAAAGCAGCGCCGCAGAGGAGCAGCAAGCAAAGAGAGGAGAACAGTGCTTTGGTGAAGAGAGCCATGAGAGCACTTGCTAAAACAGTGATGGGTGTTTGATGAAATGGATGTGGTATTGGGGTGGGGGTACTTGTAGGTACCTGTAAGGAATGTTTGGTGGAGCGGTTGGTAACAAATGCCAATTCTCGCAGCTGCTCGTATTGCCGCATTTGTGCAGTGCATGCAGCAGGACGGGCATCTGGTGGAATTAGGAAGGAAGGTAACAAAGAGACTTGCGCTGCTCACGTTGCTCTCGTTTGGTACATGTGAACTGCGGAAAGTGTGAAGGGAAAGTTGTGTTAGTACTAGTAGAAGCTCAAACTCCACTCATGGCACCTCAGATAGCTAGGTTTGATTAATTGTTGTAAATTGTTGTTTTCTTATTGCTTAAGCTATCAATTAATAATAAAGTATCCCCGGTACAAGAATGCATGCAAATAGCTGCAAGCTGTCGAAGTGTTCCTGTAAAATTATATTTGATAATAATTCAATTCGTAATTCTTTTGTTCTGACTAGAAAGAAAACTCATAATTTATGAAGAGGTATACGGTTGATCATTTTATTTTAAAATAGCAACAGCGCATAATGGATATATAATGCCATCGTTCCTATATAAAAGTGATTATGATTAGGATTAGAATGCAATGGGATAACAAGAGTGAAACTATGTTTAAAAAATGGAGTGAAAAATTGAGATCATTATTTTTTCTCAAGTTTTTTTTCCTTCTTCCTCTCCTTTTTTTTGGGCTAAATGACAGCATCAACAGCTCTTTTGTTCTTTTGCTTCCTAACAGCGCCACAGACGCGGCAACTCGAACGTGAATGCTGCTACTCTGGACCAAACACTTCGTCCCATTCCACCTACCGTTTCGGATATGCTCACACAATCTTATTGCACTCTCAAGCCCTATAAATAATTGCCCACCTCATTCCCGAAGCCATCAGTATTACACCACTTTCTTAAGTAGCAAACCCTCATGGCCACTTTCAAGCTCACTTTGCTCTCTCTCTCTCTCCACCTGCTGCTGTTGTGCCATGGCTCCTTGGCCCAGATCTTCGGCTCTGGCCAGCAGCAACCTTGGAGCAGCCAGCGCCGATTTGGGCAGCTGAGGCAACAGTGCCAGCTCGAGAGGCTCAGCGCCCTCGAGCCCCTCCGGCGCGTGGAGTCCGAAGCCGGACTCACCGAGTACTACGAAGAATGGAATGAGCAGTTCCAGTGCGCCGGCGTTTCGGCACGGCGCCGAACCATCCAACCGAGAGGCCTCCTCCTTCCTTCCTACTCCAACTCGCCTCGCCTCGTCTACATTATCCAAGGCTCGTCATATACGTTTAGTTAACCTTATATAGCAGTAATATATATATTGTTGCATTGCATACATAATACATTATATATATATATATATATGTTGCGTGCAGGAAGAGGTATTAGCGGCACCGTGTACCCGGGTTGCCCAGAGTCGTACCAGTCCTTCCAGCAGCCCGAGCAGCATTACGCAGAAGAAGCGAGCGCCGGCCAAAGCCAGAGGACGAGGGACGAGCACCAGAAGATCCGCCGCCTTCAGCAAGGCGACGTCCTTGCGTTGCCCGCCGGAGTCGCCTCTTGGTTCTACAACGATGGCGACAGCCCGGTCGTGTCGATCACCGTCTTCGACACGAGCAGCAACGCCAACCAACTCGACCCTCTCCGAAGGGTGATGAGCCAACTTTACTTATCAATCAATCTATCCATGTTATAGTGCAGTAATATATTTTGCAACTTAGTTATCCAACTTTAAACTGCGTTACTTTTGTGCGCAGGAGTTCTTGCTCGCTGGTGGACAGCGGAGAACAGAGCAATCCACGAGGCCGGAGGAGAGATTCCAAGAGAACAACAACATCCTCAGCGGCTTCACTACCAATATCTTGGCGCAGGCCGTCGGCATAGACGCTGAGCTGGCGAGGAGGATCCAGCAGACGAGCCAGGAACAACAGCGGAGAGGCGAAATCGTCCGGGTGCACCACGGCCTACAGGTTCTAAGTCCGTCCCACGGCTGGAAGGAGGAGGAGGAGGAAGAGGAGACCAGTTACAGGCGAGAGGGCCAAGAGGAAGCTGGATGCAGGGGCTCCGAGTCCTCCAACGGATTAGAGGAGACCTACTGCTTCCTGAAGAACAAGGAGAACATCGGCAACCCGGCGCGCGCCGACGTCTACAACCCACGCTGGGGAAGGCTCACCAGCCTCAACAGCCAGAAGCTCCCCATCTTAAGGTTCATCCAGATGAGTGCAGAGAGAGGAGTCCTCCACAGGGTAATCAATGATTTATTTATACTTAAAAATTAATTAAGGCGTGCGCTGCTAATTAACATATGTAAGAATGCTATCAAATTAATGGTGTGTAGAACGCCATCTACGCGCCGCATTGGAACATCAACGCCCACAGCATACTGTACGTGATAAGGGGCAGCAGCCGCCTGCAGGTCGTGGGGCACCGGGGCAGGAACGTGTTCGACGGCGAGCTCCGCCAGGGCCAGCTCATCGTCATCCCCCAGAACTACGCCGTGCTGAAGCGATCCCAGAGCGAGAGCTTTGAGTGGATCTCGTTCAAGACCAACGACAACGCCATGGTGAGCCAGATCGTGGGCAAGGCCTCGGCGCTGCGCGGCATTCCGCTGGAGGTGATCATGAGCTCTTACAACATCTCGAGGGAGGAGGCGAGGAGGATCAAGTTCAACAGGGGGCAGGAGACGTCCATCTTTAGCCCGCGCCTTGAGACCATCAGGGAGGCCGCCTCCGCTTGAACTAGTGGTCAAATGTCCACCTAAAATAAAACCTATATATGGGCACTAGTGGCCCATTAATGTGCCAAGCATGTATGCCATAATAAAATTATCAATAATGCATTGGGCTTCGTCAGTTATTTATTTTTTCCCTATTTTTTAGACTACTTTATAACATTATGAAGACAAAACCCTAAAATACTGTCAAAGTATCTCTCTGGCACGTATGGAAAAACACTAGTGAGCTCATAAAAATCTTAATTTTGATCAATACACTAACTAGTAACAAAAATACCTAGTTGTTATGGACAATTTAAAAAGTAATTCCTTTGAGAAAATAGGAAAATAGTAATACTTTAAAACATCTTACTACGTGCCAAGTATGAGACATTTTTTAATTAATGTCAAATATATATGAAAATATGCTAACGAGTTTTCATAAAAGATATGGACAAAGTTCAGAACTCGTCCGGAATGTTAGATATGGATAAGAGATATTAAATGATAAGTAGATGATTGTAGTTTTAAGCAATTCTCTAATTTGAGTTCTTTGCATATTATTAATCGAATTGACAATAAGAATTCTCTCTTGAAAAGTGGGATCGTCATGTTGCCGTCCCGAATACAGGTGAAAATGAAAAAAAAAAAATCTCATCACATCATGATCCCTGATCTTGTGAAGGGCACTGAATTATATATATGGATAAGGTAATGTATAACTTTACAAAAATACCTATGATCCTACCAGTATAACCCCTCGCGTATATGGCAACTATAGCAACCATCAAACATAATATGAGATCCATATTTTTTAATAACAAATAAATTGTGCCAAGTGAACTCAACATTTGCACCAGACCGTTAGACAGCTGTTGTGCATGAAATAAGTGTACGAATTCTTCCAAATATTGCAGAAGAAAATGCACAAGTAGTTTCCAATGTAAATTTTCTACAATTTCGTTGTGCAGCAAACTCAAAATCGGTACTCTATTTATTCCATTTATAGAAGTGAACAAGCCTTCAGCATTTTAGTTAGCAGTTGACATTATTTATCACTCCATTGATTGATGAAATGAGCTCCAGAAATAATATCTGAAACAGATACAATGTTTATCTAGTATACATACTATTTCTAGCTAGGATTCAGGCCTTTGACTCGTGGAGATCGTGCGAAGATATTCTTTGAACGCCTCAGCCCTGATGAAAAGAATGAAATTAATGAGGAAATTACAATGTTCATGTTAATATGATGGTTGAATTTGCATGATTTTCAATCTGTCAATTTTGTTATAAGTGTAAATAGAAAAATATAACTTGAGTTTACCTGCAAACTGTACTGATGCAATCCCTATCTAGCAGACCAACTACGCAATTCCCATCTTCCCCATCAATATCATCCAAAATAACAGGGAGCAAATTCACTCCATAAGAATCCATGATTCTCTCAGCATCAAGAAGTGTCATCCCAGGAGTTACAGTCCATGCTTTACAATTGTCACCTTTCAGGTCGCAGACATGAGATACCAAAATCTTGTCCACCTGCTTAATAATGACAGAATGTGATCACCAAGATGTAGATACTTGACAATTGAACCTACTTATATAAGCCCTTTACCTACTTATACTGAAGAAAAAGAAATTATTTTCCATCCTATGCCTTCGGGTATCTTACTGATATTAACATCCAGAAGGTAATCTTCGTGAACATGTTGCAAACGATTTTCTTTTGGACCAGTGAACAAGGACAACAGAAGACAACAGAATCTACATGTAGGGGAGAAAGGATCTAATAACCCCAACTTGAACTCTCTGAATGCTGTCCGAGGAATGTCCATGTCATGGAAGAACAAAAAGCAAGTTTTTGAGAATTGCAATTTTTAACACTTGAGGATCATCGGAGTTTATGATTTGAATTTACCAAAAGTAAAATGAGTTTATGTAAACTATCGAGTTCGAAAATCTTGACAGAAACCAAGTAGTAAAAATTGCAAAACTACAATATATCTGAAGATGAGAGTGAAGATTGCTACAAGTTGCAGTAAGCACTAGATTAACAAGGCCGAAAATGACAAATGAGCATAACATAATACACTAGAAATGAGAACCCAAGGGTTATTTTTTTATGATCAAAGACAAAACCAAGTGAAGAAACATAGCTGCTTTACTTTGAGCAGGGAATGATGTTCAGAATCGACAAATGTTTGCAAAACAGTGCAAAGTGGTCAAAGTATGACTTAGGAATACTTCTATCTATAAATTTAACAAGAAAGAGAACAATCTTTAATAGTAGAACAAACATAAATATTTCATCCTACCTCAGTTTCAATGATGAGTTTGCTATATATTTTAATGTCTTCAAGGACCAAGATTCCTACTAAGAAATTTTTTTCATTAGTTATAACTGCATAAGGTTGCTTCTCTGTTAGCATGATTGTGACAGCTTCTTCAACTGATGTGTTCATTGAAATAGTTGGGAATCCAGTTCTCATAGCCTGTGAAACAGTAATCCTTTCTGCCAAACTGCTGATTTCAACACTGGTATCAAAAAGACAAAGAGAGGTCTCAAGATCGCACAAATCAATATTATCTTCTTCAGAAGGAATTGTTGAATCATTAATTTTATCTTTGAAAGGGTATTCGCCTATGGATTCCAGATTCTTCCTATCCTTCTTTTTGCCTTCATCCAATTTATCTACAGTTTTTCTTCTAATATTCTGGTTTGATGATATCCATGATGACAAACCCACTGCTCCAAGCAAAGGTAAAACTATTCGATAATCTTGTGTCAGCTCAAATAGGAGTAAAACTGCCGTCAGAGGTACTTGACACACACCTGCAAGAGTTGCAGCCATACCCACCTACACAAAACTAGGGAAATGAGTTGCCTAGAAAATGAAAGAAATTAAAACAATGGATGTAATAATGCATGATGCTGACAAAGTTTCATGTAAAAAAGAATGTCTTAGTTGGAACTTTCGTATTCACATTTTGCATCCAGTATTAGTGGTTATTTATTGTGGCCAGAGCCTACATTTCATTTATTTTCCTCCGAAGATGAAACATACAGTCGATTCTTTTAGCAACCAAAATTTATCATCAATTCCATTACTCTCTTGTCACTTTTCTGGGGAGTACACAGATTACTGCTGGGCTTCTCACACGTACAGTGTTACTGAGGTAAAATAGAATGAAGTTGATTCCTTGTAGTCCTGCCATCGAAGAATATGAATGGTATTCAGAAATGTG
Organism: Pontederia crassipes; assembly: GCA_030549335.1. NCBI lineage: Eukaryota > Viridiplantae > Streptophyta > Magnoliopsida > Commelinales > Pontederiaceae > Pontederia > Pontederia crassipes. The sequence goes on along the minus strand of CM060184.1, from coordinate 38,721,564 downwards.
GACCTTGTATTCAGTAGGTGACAACTTGGCATCAGTTGGAACACAATCAAGATGTTTACTCCACAATATCACTGGCCACAACCATGTATGCATGATCAAAGCAAAGAATGGAGAAATAAAGAGGATGCAAAACTACTAGTGAAGGAATTGCTTTCATTGAGAAATAAGATTTTTACCAGTCCATATGCTTGAGGTGAGGCGACTTCGACTAATGAAAGATGAAACCATGGATTGGGGCCAGAGAGAGCAGAAGTCACAAATTTGCCATAAGCCATTCCTGTTGCTGCACCAATGAAAAGTGATGGTGCATAATAACCGCCTACCAAGCCAGAAGCCCGGCAGAGGGATGTTGCAACTATTTTTACCCCAACTAACTCAAATAGTATTGAAGCAGGGAGTCCATCAACAAAAGGTCGTGATTCCAGAAGAATGTCCACATTCTGGAAACCCCAGTAAAGAACTTCGGGATATGATATAGCCATAAGACCAACAGTCAAGCCACCAAGTGCAGGAAACATGGCCTTTGATAAACCTGTGGTCCTCTGAAGGTAATTCACTACCTTCATAGCCAATGACGTGCATCCTGATAAGGTTACGGAGATCATGCCGCAGAGAACACCCAGCAAGAGGTACAGAGGAAGTTCTGAAAATTTATTGAATGACAAACACCTTCAGAATCTCAACCTCTGTGGAACATGAGAAACAATGCTTAAAAGGCAGAACATTAAAATAAATCCAGCACCCATGAGGGATAATTATGGCAAATTCAAGAACATGTTCAGGAACAACAGAAGTTGCAAAATTAATCTGAAAATTGAGCTGGTTAAAACTCAAGGTGGTTAAATTATCCATATTTTTCAAGAAATCACGATCCATATTGAACAACAATTTGTTTCCTTGTCAATAGATAATACTGAAATTTAACTTCCTGGAATCATGAATTTTATGGAAGAACTACCATGCAGAAAGTATTTCAACACATTGTGTCACTAGGAGCAAGAATGTACCACTTGGTGAACGAAAATCATATTCTGGAACAATGAAAGCTGGATCAGAGCCAAGCCCAACTTCTGAGATGACAGATGCTATGACAGAACTGAGTATCACCATGGATGTAGAATTAGAAAGAGATGAGAATGAATCTGATGGAGAAGGCCACAGAACAGACTCCACAGCAAAGAAGCACCCAGCAACAGAAGCATTGAAACCTACAATCTTATGCAAAAAATTGGAAGTAAGAAAAAAGTGATAACATACAAATACAAAAAGGATCAGTTGAGAAAGTTAGATGTGACCTTAAACTAAACCAGATTATATGGAATCATTAAACTTCTATTTCAGGATTTCACTAAAATGCTTACGTTTCAGGTAATTGGGAAGTGGGAACTTTATACAAAGCATTTCCATGTCATTAATGACAAAGAACAGTAAAAGATTAACTGACACAATAGTACTACTCAAAAACCTAAGTTCATTGGAAGAACCTTCAAGGAAGTTTCAGCTTCACTCAGTTTCAATTATATCAAGCAGCATTTAGTAGGAAAGAGGTCACAGCGAGTAAATAGAAGATAAACAAACCCATGTATTTGAGCAAATGTCAAAGTTTAATACTTCTATCAAAATGAAGAAAGGTCATATTTATCATTTGTGACAGCAAGTTGACACTGCAGTGGATTATATTGCTGATTATGATAAGCTATCCTGCAATTAGCAGGAGTCTCAAAATCACTATTTCAGCAAATGCTTGAGCAGTATGGGAGATGACCTGATGAAATTCCAGCCGCAGAACCAGCAGCTATGAGAGACAAACTCTTTCCACCTTGCCACCCAAAAGCACGAACAATACCTTTGGCTATTGATGAGCCTATCTCCACACTAGGACCCTCAGGCCCCAATGAATTTCCTGTTCCCAGGGTCACAGAAGCAGCAATGGCCTTTAAGAATGGTCTCAATCCATCCCTTAGACTTGATGCAGTTCCATCTGCTGAGGATTTCAAAGAACTTCGTAGAGCATTCAACATCCCAACTATAACACCTCCACAAACAGGAACCAGAATTACTCTTTGCCAAGTTTCCCCAATGGGTTCTTCTCGCAGCCATGAGGCACCGCGTGAAGGTAACCCATCCCAAAAGAAGTCACGTATTTCATGCACCTGATTAATAATATTAGGAAAAAAAGAAACAAAATACAAATAAGATAAAGAACTGATCCAGAGTGCAACAAATCATATTACACTTCGTTCCAATCTTGCAGAAGAGTATTAAAAGTTAATTATCCATCAAGTCTTCTCGTTTCAGTTTCCTTTTATCCATGCATCTTAATGCAAGTGTTACGATTTTGAGTGATGCAAGCAAAATCATTGTATCAATAATATGGAGATTCCATACTGCAGGTTTTTCATCATTTTATGCATCCAAGCCCGTTAATATTCACAGTTCACAACACATGGAAAAACTGCAGGTTTCTCATGAAATCCAGATGATCCCGGGACAACTCCATTTTTTCCTATTAAACTTGTTAAGCATCGAATTGGGCTTCTTCTCATAGGCGTAATGATTCAGTCATAAAATGTAGTTGGTGACATACTCATCCGGAGCAATTTAAAATGCATAGACGATCGAGGAGAAAGTAAAATAGGAATTATTACAAGAATAAAAAAAACTAAACTCACCGCCGTGTTAAAGAGGACAACACCAAGACCGGTGAGGAGACCAACCACGCAGGCGGCGACGGTGACGAAATCCTTGGTCGACACAGATTCCTCGATGACCGCGGCCGCCCCGCCCTTGGGAGGCGTCTCCTCCAACTCCTCCGGGGAGCGGCGGCTGGCGTCATCGTTGTCGAAGGAAGCCGCGGAAGCAAGTGCTTGATCGTCGCCGTCGTCCTCCTCAGCCTCATCCGCTGATCTCCTGGCCGGGGCTCCGCGTTTATCCGAACCGGTGGCCCCGGGAAGGCGAGAGTGCGCGCGCCTGATGACACCGGATGAAGTGGACGCCGGGTCACCGCCGCGGCTCCGATCAGGAACACGATACCGACGCAGCACTCTCAGCGGAGAAGGAAAGGGATAAGATGCTACTGCCCCTGGGTAGCAGCGAAACGACGTGTGCAAAGAAGGAACGAGGAGGTTAGCAGCTTGATGGAAAGAGTAGCAGGAATTGTTGTAGTAATAGAAGCAGCAGCGGCAGGAAGAAGGGGCCATGCGATGTTCTCGGTGGCCTTGGCCTTGTGTGGAAGCGCTGCTGCTATTTTCTCTGTCATCTATGTTGTGGGACGCATTCCAGCCACAACTGTGGTCATGCATACTGTGGGGTGGACGGGGTAGGCAGAAATTATTATTATTATTATTATTATTATTATTATTATTATTATTATTATTATTATTATTATTATTATTATTATTATTATTATTATTATTATTATTATTTATGAAATAACATATTTAATATAGCGGGTACGTTTCCCACTTTTTTGATTTGATATTAATATTTATTTAATACATGTAGTTTTAACATTATATAATATATATAGCACTTTGGCCTCACATAAAATAAATTATTAGTTCTTACAGAATTATTAATATTAACTTATTATGATTTTTTATGTTATCACAAGCATTTTATTAATTTTCTTCAATATTTATATTTAATTATTTAATTATATCTCAGCTAGTCACTTGTATAATTGAATCTAAATTTTTATTAATATAGATGATAAAAAAAATCATTTCAAAGTATAATTATCATGATAAAGTAATTTTAATGAACTCATTATTTCGATGATATTCGTCTCTTTATCTTCATATAGCATCTAGGACAGTCAGCTCCATGCATTTTTTTTTCTCGTTTAGCGAATAAAAATAAAATGATAAAAGTTTACCATAACACGTGATTGCACTTAAAGTTAAACCAATATATGATAGGCTGCTGATTGTAAAGGTGCACGAGAACACTTCCAACTTCGTCGTGTGAAAAATTTATGTTCAGGAACTTCTTTTTCTATTTAATATAAATAAAACATATCAAATCCCAATACATCTTTAAAATAAGGAAAGATTCCGCTTCCTTTCGAAAAGCCGAACCTTCATTCTTAGACAAGAATAAAAAGACAACCAAGATGTCCCAACCATACAGTGTTTATATTTATCTTTTTCGTAATAATACAAGTATAAATAGATCACCACCGGATCACTAAAAAACTAACCAAACCACGCTAATAATATCTCAAAACAAAGCCAAATCTTAATAACAGTGTTAGTCGACCAACATTTTCGAGAAAGGAATTGGCCCGCATGCCCTGCGCTCAAGTTAGTTAGGATGCATCATGCATCTTTATTTTAAACGCTGGCAATAATATGCACGACATTGATGCATTGTATAATACGCAGGCTGCACACATCCTTCTGTTGAATCCGTTCAATAACGAATGATATGGATGCAGGGAGTACATTGTATGATAATAGTAACAATCATATTATAGATGGAACCCTGGGTAGATTGCTTGAAGGATACCTTTACAAAACTTGACTGTCGCTTTCAAAGATGGATATCGATAAACCTCTGCTTACCTGATAAACTTAGCAACCCCGCAACGAATAAAAGGAAAAAAGAATAACAATTTGGCAATCCAAACACTTGTAAAGGCAGTAAAGAGACAGGCACGTTGTGTGATTTCTAGATGTGCTAACTAGCAAAAGGAGGTGTATGCTCTTCATTTTACTCATTATGTACCCTTACCGGGGCCTAAGTGCATCTAAAGCTAGACTTGCAGTGCACTTGGTAATGTCGATGTATCTGGCCAGCAGCATGAACAACTATGTATGGTAACTGAAGTTTTCAGTTTTAAAGAAAAAAATGTTTACATTTCAAGAGCATGTAGTAGTTTCAGAACATAGATTATATACTTTCCGTATATCTTGTACAGTTAAATACTTAATTAAATCTTATCAATGATCGCAATCTGATATGTTATTGAATAGATGGCTGTACATATTATAAGTACATCAATACAAAAAAGAACGACCTAGGTGTTTTGTTCCTTGAAACAAACTTTTCAGCTCTTTATTGTTCTTAAAGTACCAGAGCAAAGAATCTAGATATTTGTGTTTGAATCTTTGTCGATGGGGTGATGATAAAGTATTTTCTCCCTCCCTATCTTGCAAATATGCTGCAGAACAAAGACAATTAAGATGGCTAGTTCTAGAAAGAATGTAAACCCTCCAAAGTTTTTTTTTTGTTTTGCTGCTCGAGAAAGTAAACAGCCCTCCAAAATTTCATATGAACATTCATATGTTTGTCTCCTGCAACCTCAAGGGAACCAACTATACCCAAATGTCGAAATGTGTTAAGGACCAAAAACAAGATCCCTTACATTGATGGCACAGTTCAACTTCAACATCGAAAGGAAGGCTATCCTGATGTAGAGCACCAGGAGATTTGTAAGTTCTTGATTGTAATGTGGTTTTCAATTCACTTGACAAGGATCTCCAGACGAGTGCGGCTTATACAGAAGATGCTAAAGTTCTTTAGAATGGTTTGGTGGATCGGTTTTCTAAGGGAACAAACTAAATTGTATCAGTTCAAAGAGATCTGCTTTCACAAGGGAAAAGTGTCCTTGAGTATTACAACAGGTTAAACACATTATTGGATGAGTTGGAAAATCTTCTTAATGCAACAACATGCACGTGCAGAAGCTGCACCTATGCAAGTTCAAACTATGCATCTCAAAAAGTAGAAAACTGTACCAGTTCTTGATGGGACTTAATGCCAATATCTCTGACATTGTTAGTTCCAACATTTCAGCACTGATCCTCTCCCACCCCTCACTAAACTTCATTCTTTCATTACTCATGAAGAGTAACAAAAACAATGCTCTGTTAGCACAGAGACAGGTGCTATGGTTGCTGCTTATCTTGCAAAAGGTGCAGGGTCCAAACATTCCAACTGCTGGGAATTAATGGGTATCCTCCTAACTGGCATCACTCCAGGAAGCAAAAAAATAGGAAGGAACATAAGTCTGATGGTTGAAGAAGGAACCTTCTTGCTAACGCTGTTCAAAAGCGTCAAACAGAGGGTCCTGATGTTGCCATAGCAAATTTTTCAACTGCACAAATTAAAAGGTTCCTAAACATCACTGGACCTGCTGAGAAGGAATTTGAAAATGTTTCTGGTACTATTTTCCTTGACCAATTCTAACTGGATTTTACATTCAAGCCCTCCAATGCATGCGATAGGTTGGTCACATTTACTATACAATTCCCTATAACTATTCTGAATGGAAGTTCTTTTTCTACAACATTCATGGGCGATGTAACCTTGAAGACTCTTTCTTACCAGAGAATGGGCTTTGCAGTGTTTAACTGTAAATCTTATATCTGCTGCTCAATTATTAACTAATCTAACTGCTCTGTGACTTTTTTTATCACAGTCTTGCCTCATACAGGACTGTTCCACGAAGACAATGATTAGATCGGGTAAGCAATGCATACTATTAGTGGAGGATGGTGTCTCCTTATCAGGAAAACAATATAATGGCAAAAGATTCTCTGCAATTGTGGCACCTGAAATTGGGCCATCCATCTGCTCCTTTTCTCTTAAAGAATTCTGAATTATTTACATAAACACTCGTAGTAGTGTCAAAATAAGTTTAAGATTAGAAGTGATAAGGCTTTGACTTTTCCTCGAGTTCACTCCAAATGACTTGTCTTTATACACCAAATGATTTAATTTCCTTAGCCAAAATGGTATCTTACACCAAATGACTGTCTTTATACAACGGAACAAAATGCCCATTTTTGTTAAAAATAGTGTTATCTTTGCTGTTCCAAGCGTCCTTACCTACTCATTTTTTGGGTGAAAGCATCTTGATTGTAGCATACTTGATAAACCACAAGCCCTCTTCTACACTAGAAGGAAAAACTCCATGCAAATTACCTTCTGATCACTCACCATCATTTGAACATCTATGAGTGTTCAGGCCATTGTGCTATGCTCACATGTCTGATTCTCAGTTCCAAGGGAAATTAAATGTTCACTCCAGGCACCTTTGTTATTCTATTGGTCAAAAGGGATGACGTCAACATGATGCTCAAGACAATATATTTTTTGTTTATATTTTTTTTTCTGAAAAGGAGTTCCCATTTAGTATCATATAGATTCAATAGATAAAGTTGCAATGTCAATGTTCTCTATACTAAAACTCATGGGCCGAGTTATTTGACTAAATCCTATTCAGGTTCAGGGAGAGTAATCTCAGCCCATTGATTGCATAACTGGGTACGTCAGATGAGCTTATAGTGCTTGATAACTTGGAAAAAAACGACCTCCAGGTTATCTACATGATTACATTGACACTCTGCCATTAGTATACAACCCACTAGTAAGCACATAGACAGGAACACCCCCCCCCCCCAACCACCCAAATCCTAGCTCCGTTACTGCACATAGATGACGAAATGGAACAGTGCAAGGGCACTAATGGTCGAGGACTCCCTCAAATTGGCACGATTCTCGCCACACTTCCTTGCCTTCTTACCCCTGCAATTTCCAAGAAATAGACAACCTAATAAATATGTGCATAATGCATTTTTTAAGTTATGCCCATAATGCATTCTACATGGTACATGTTTACCTTTGGGTTTGAAGGCTACAACTTCTACAAACTGTGGAAGTCTCTTTATGAACTTAAACAAGCTTCCTGCAATTGGTTACTAAGACTCTTCCCAACTATGGCTTTCTTCAACCTTGGATAGACCATTATCTTCTTTTTTTTTTCTTGCAGTCTTCATTTATGTAAAATGATTAAACTGTCATTATCAATGATCCTGTCAAGTCTTAGAAGATTGGAACTCTCTATTTGCCAACTCGCTTGCAGCTTGCCAATATCTTCACCAAAGCTCTTGATTGGTTACTTGCAAGATGGACGATTGTGACCTACACACCCCATCTCGAGGTAGTGTAGATGTATCAAATCCAGCCAACAACTTGAGCAACTACGTATTGCAAACTTTTCAGTTCCAAAAATGTTTCTATTTCAGAAACATTTATCAGTTAAAAAAAAAACAGATTATACTTTGTCATCCTCATGTGCTTCTCAGGTATCTTGTACAGCTAAATACTTGGTTAGATCTTATCCTGGACACTGATCAGATTTCTTATGAATTAAATGGATGTACATATTATACGTCAATACAAAGAACAAGTGAGGTGTTAGTTCTCTGAAATCAACTTTCCAGTGCTTTATTTTTCTTGGTAATTGATCTCAGGTATATTGTACAGCTAAATACTTGGTCAAAACTTATCCCGGACACTGGACAGTGATCAGCTTTGTTAAGAATTAGATGGCCGTGCATATTATACATCAACACAAAGGAAAAGTGAGGTGTTCTTCTCTAATAATCTTGTGACGATCATCAAATAAGTACTGTTTCCTAAAAAAAATGTTTTAATGACACGAAGCAGATAATTTTGCCCTATATGTGTAAAATCGACCATCTTCAATCAGTTTTCCTTATAATCAATTAGTACCAACTTTGTGAAAGATCTCCAATCCTCATGTTTAAAGTTGTTGAGATTCTCTTCATCCAGAGGAAAGATAATATTTATTGTACAATGACCAAAGATTCACAAACCTGTTAGCTAAGCCTCAATCATAAGAATCAACTTTGCTGAATCATATGATGACATAACTGAAAATGCCATTAAGTTACATAATTATCAAATCATTGCACAATTTATAACAATATTGAAGAAAATGATCAGATGCGAACTTTCCAGATTTGGCCTGTGAAAGTTCCTTGGTATATCGTTTGAAGCAAGAGTATAAAAATCATGATACTGAACCAGAAAGTTTTTGAAACTTGAAAAATACAAAAAAAAAGGTAAACAGAGATCAATACCTGTACTTGTGGAATAATGTGATTTCAGATAAAGATGGATAGCCGAGAGTCAGGAGTCATATGTACTAGAGTATGAAGATATCTGTGATCTCAATAAGTTTCATTCTGGAATGAAATTTTAGGACCAGTCGTCAGCAATTCTGTCACTTATTTTATGCATTCGCACAACTCGTAATGAGCAAAAATGACTTTTTTTCTTTCCAAGGAAGACAAAGGGATAGCAACGATGTTTCTAAAAATTCCATTTATTAAGATGTCAGACAACATTGCAATAGTGAAGAAAAAGGCTGCTGGAGTTGAATTTCCACCTCGTACAGAAAACATTGCACAACTATTTTCCCCTCCACAGAGTCATCCTAATACAGCATACCCTCCTCCAATGCCAAGCAATGAGGATGCTGCTGTGGAAGCTTTACTCCAGTCTGATGAATTTGCTCTCACTCTCAAACTCCGTCTATGTTTTATAGCCGGTCTCAAGCCCGGATAAAGGAGGAGGGTTGTGTTAGGCCCGACAGTCAGCGTAAAACCCTCTCGAATCTCATGAGCATGGATCAACGAAGCGTCGTATGATCCATGTAGCCGACCCCACCTAGTGGGATAAGGCTTTGTTGTTATTCATTTGCTCAGGTGGTCCCAAGCCCGGATAAAGGAGGAGGGTTGTGTTAGGCCCCGACAGTCAGCGTAAAACCCTGTCGAATCTCATCCATGTAGCCGACCCCACCTAGTGGGATAAGGCTTTGTTGTTGTTGTATTAAGATGTCAGACAAGTGCAAAACTATTATCCCAAGATTAATTATGACCAACGGAATTTGTGTTCTCCTGATTCTCAAATGAACATTCATAGAGTTCTTTAAGTACATGTAGTAATTGATGAGGCAATGATGTTTGTTACCTAACCTGGAAATCTAGAGAAAAAGTCATCATGAGCTATGTTGGTTGTGCAGGTCGGTGGAGCTGTCCCAGAAGCAAGGACCTCGCACGGTTGACAGCAGTAAAGTAGAGGCAGATATGTTCCTCAAGATCATCCAGCTGGGTCACAAACCTCGGACGGTTTTGTTGAATTCGGCATACCACCCCCTCAATAGGGTGCCTCTGTCCTCTCCCTTGCGCAAGCCCCAATTTCATCAGCTCCTTATCGTCCTCCACCATGCCATGCAACTTTGCGACCAGGCGCTCAATCGTGTCAAGATCGTTATTGAGGACGTACGCCCCCCTGGCCGCGGCCTCGAGCTGGGCCATGTGATCTTTGAGCCTCTGCCTGGATCCCTCTAGGAGGTCCTTGGTAGGAAGGCAGCCGCCTAGCAACAAGGCCGGACCTGCCATAAGGGTCACCAGCGCATGCGTGGCCAGGGCCAACCCGGCCACAACAACCCCCACGGAAGAGACGATGAGGCAAGCGCCAGCGCCTCTGGTGGCGCGTCGCAGTGCCAAGTGCCGCCGTCGGACCTTGCGGAGGCGGAGGTCGAGCTGCTGCTTGAGCTCGGGGAAGCAGCCGCGCATGCCCTGGAAGCTGCAGCTGCTCCCGCCGACGCCGCCAGAGGGCGCCGGGAAGGGGTTGTCTAGACCATCGAACTCCAGGAAGATCTCAAACGCCCAGTCGATTTGGGCCTGGGTCAAGGAAGGAGACGAACGATCATCCGGGGAGGCGGAAGGAGGCGGGAGTACCTCGAGCAGTTCGTCGATGTGGGCGTAGATGGTTCGGGCTCGTTCCACGGCGCTGCCGAGGGCGAGGCAGAAGTGAGAGGTGTGCTCACTGCTTTCGAAGTACTCGGACACGAGACAGGAGAGGCGGCTGGGAGGCACGGCGCCTAGGGCCGCCTGAATCGACTTGCGGTCCGGCTGAAGGACACGGGCGATCAACCGGGACGGAGTTCTATCCTCCTCATCCTCATCCTCGTGTTCGTCGGGCTGCAGGTCGCCGTCTTCCTCTCCTTCTCTCAGTTCTCGGCCTGCTGGTCTATGGATCTTTGACCAAATCTCCTTGTAGGAGGAGGTCTGGACGGCGAGGGTGTACTCCAGACTGAGGTTGATAGTAGGCGAAGCGCCCGCAGATGCTGCCGAAGGCGTCTGCGCGGTAGCAGATAATGGGCTCCTAATTCTCTCGCCATCGACATCATCAGTGATGCTTAGCTCCTCGTGGTGCTGTTGCTCACTGTGGAATTACATCAATCAAATGGTGATCGAAAGCAAAAGATGAGGAAAGACGAAAAAGAAAAGGCCGCGCCAAATGGGGGAATGAAGAGGTGGGATCAAGCAGTTTGCAAGCATACTTGCCAATTACGCTAAAGCTACCACTACTACTAGCATGGTGAATGGTGACCCTACTTACGCGGTGCGAGAACCTGGTCGGCGTGGTCGATGGTCATCCTCCGGCCGCTGAGAGGAGGACGGACGGACGGCCGCCCCAGACGACGGCGTCCGGCGGCCGCCCCCGAAACAAGACATGGTTGTACTTTGGCGGCTGTTAGAACTGTTAGATTGAGGTGGTGGGGAGTCGAGGGACGAAGGAGGAGAGAGCGAAGTAATTGGACCGCCCGTTCCCCCTCCAAAGGGGAAGGGAAAAAAACGCCGCTAGAGTCCAAGCGTGTGCCGCCGTATGCATGTACAGACGTCATGTTTGACTGGCCTCCTTTTTATTATCTAAGGTATGTTAAGCAATGTTTTACTGGATCTAACGAATTCGATCAGATTTTATTAAAATAATATTATTTATAATAATTATAATCATATAATATAATATATGAATATTATACTAATAATTTATTAAAAATTAATATAATATATTTTTTTATTTATTAAAAGATTTAATAATGATTAATATACAAATATAAATAAATTATTATTAATTTAATATCTATTATTTATCAATAGTAAATGCTATATTAATAAATTTTATCTTAAATTATTCTTATTTCTTTGTTTCTTTAACACTTTTCTTTTTATTCATGTCCTTTGATAATTTTTTATTTTAATCTTATTCAAATTTAAATACTTATCTTTTTATTTCAAGTCATATTTAATTTTATACATGTCATATTCTCTCCTTTTTCACCTTTCTTATATTCCTTTTTTTTCTTTTTTTAACTTTTCTATTTTAACCATTTTTTAATATTATTTTTCAAAATATGACTGAACCGATTGAATGGTTCAACCGATTTTTTTCGGTTCAATGTCAATCGAATCGAATCAAATTTTTAGTCGAGTCGCAATTGAATCTGTCACGGACGTGCTCTACAAGTCTCATTTGTGCATAATCATATATTTAATTAACATACTAAGTTAGTTTGAATGCCTATTTAGTGATATTTGTATATAGTAATTAATATTTCGATTAGAGCATAATGATTACTTAATTGTCGATAAATTTTATAAAGTAATTAAGGTTATTAGGAATAAATTGTAAAATTTTATAAATATTATAATATATATTTAAATATGATTAAGTAAGCTTAATTAGGATTAAAATACTTAATTATAATAAAAAATATGATTGATCATCACTTAATTTCCAAGCAGTTGAAGGAGGCAGGTGGACAGCTGCTTAAAGTGATATTTTTTCAAACCACCTTATGTCGTGAGAAAATTTTGAAAAAATATATAAACCACTTAACATTATCCTTTCACCGTAAAAAAATTACCAGAGGAATCACTCGAGCTAAACAACCTGATCGGGAACAAAGGTTGTCCAAGGTGAGTTTTGATACCTTGGGATGATCATTCCTTCATTGATATACAATCATAAATCATGAAATTCTGTATGATTAATCCATTCCAATGTATCTTTCCATGGCCCCTGGAATCACTTAAAAAGGAGTTTTACAGAGAAGTTATGAACTTATCTTCGCAAATCACTCATCATGTCCCGAGTCTGATATAGGTTCAATTTTTAAATTAGGTCGCAGTTGAATTAGATATGCATGAATAGACATTCCAAGGGTTCGGTGAGAAGTTGAATCATCCTATTTGTACTTGTATTTTGGGAGAAATGAATTTTTCATTTCATAGTGATTTTCTGTCATATTCCAGGACATGGACAGATCACGACTCGAATTAACTATTTTTGTTATAAGACTATACATCGAGTTAAATTCTCTAATTTTTATGACAAAATAATAATGAAGTCTAATTTCAAGGAAAATTATTATCTAGTTAAATGTACAAGTATGAAGAAATGTATAAATTACTTTCAGTGACACAGTCTGCTAGGACACTAACCTTAGGTCAGATTGTCTTAGATGTTATGACTTATTCACTTGGAGTTAGTTGTTGATATTTAGGCGTTGGAAATCTTAGTATGTCTAGTTTCTAATTAATCCAAAATTATAAGATTTGCCCATGTGGTTAAAAAGTTATGAATTATTTATTGACAAGCACTCAGTCTGAAATCCTGAGACAGCACCTAATTAAGTTTTGAAGAATTGAAAAGTTCCAAGAGTGAAATAGCTTATGAATATAAATACCTGAAATTAGAAATCAGTATTAGAGAGGATTATATGTATTTTAGGATGCATAAACATTCATGCATCATGAGCATGCATTGCATATTACTTTGTTATAATTGGGAAGTAAAAAAACATTATTACTTGTAGGAAAATATCAAGGTACAAGTGAAAGGGAAGAAATCTAATAAACCTCCTTGAAGTGATAAAGTACAATGTGAGTGAGTAAATTTACAACATAGCAAAATGATATGTGTTACTTCTTTTACTTATGATATTATTTCAAGTAAAAATTAATCTTAGTGTTGTTATTGAAACATACCTTGAGTTAAGAAAGATATTTATGATATGCTCTGGTTAATTGTATGACACACAATCATAGAGGAATACGTATTGACCCATGATTTGCTCTGTGTATCCGTGACTTTTGATTATAAAGCTTTACTTAACTGTATGACACATGATTATGGAGGGATACGTATTGACCCATGATGAATATGTGCAATAACACGTGTAGATTTTCATTATGAAAATGATGATATCTTGGGTTACTTTTACTTATGTGAAAGTCTGTATGATTTGAGAAGTTATGTTATATGTGTTATACTTTAAATATTTTCTCATATGAAAGAAATATAGTTATTTAAATGTCATATGCACTCGTATTGTTCTCTTATGTTGTACTTTTTATTTCACTTACTGAGCAAATGATAGTTGCTCACAATATTCATTTTAAATTTTTCAGATACTCGCAAATTCTCGAATTGAAATGACTCGGAGCTTATTTTTGATGCATATAGAAGAGGTCGTGCCGCTGAAGCATTTTTATTTCTCCCCTTTACTTTTGTTTTAAAAGCATGTATGTAATAGATAATCTTAGATGTTGTAATTAAGTTTGAGGAGAACTTTTTTTTGTAAGGTCGTACATAACTTGATCCTGTCGGGTGTTATATGTGAAATGGTATGTGAGACAATAATGATACTATGTGAATGTGATGTCTTATAACTTTTATTTAAACTTTGATGAATATACATGCATCTTTTGTATGTATTGAAAAATAACACAAGAAAAGTAAGGGAGAGAGGTTTTGCCAATTTTATTTTTAGAATTGCTAAATATAATTAAGATTATGATAATTGGGATTAGAACTTAGTCACAGAGTTGGGTGTGACAGAACCGATTGAACTGTCGGTCCGGTCCGGTTTTGATAACATTGATGTTAAGTTTTATTTTCCATTGATGTTGGTTAATTCTCGGAACCAACTTAGTTAAAGATTTAATGGGCGTCCGATACAGCTGCATGACTGATTTGACTACAGAGTTTGAAGATGCAATTCCCTGCTCGGTTCGGATGATAGCACGAGCGGTTAAATGGGGTGAGACAAAAAACCACGGGTGGACTCTACCTCACCCTCGTCACCACCTACTCAGAGTCGAACCTTGCCGCCCTCGCCATCCACTTGGAACTAGGCCATCACACCTCTTTCCTTCGTGAGCTCCACCATCTCTGACCCTTACCACCCTCGTTCGGAACTCGACTACCTTGTAACGCCTCCGAAATCAACCTCACGACATGAGCAAATCCCGAAGTGCATTACACGGCGGACAATACAATAGTTGACACCGAGTCTTCAAAACACATGACAAGAATAAGTAGCAAAAAATCATAACATTTAAAAACTATTCTATTAGAAAATATAGCGGACGCGATAAATTATAATGGACCATATGACACTAAGCCCAATAACATCAAAATATATTATGGTGGATAGCCCAAATACATACTAGGACTCGAAGTCTATGAATATAGCATTATCCAACAAGACACATAGTAAAGCCCATAGGCCGACTAATACATTACCAATAAATAATGTGAAATACTATGGCCAAACATAAGGTCGATTCCATGTGCTAACCGTCGTGATGAGCTCGTCATCGACTTCAACCTACTCGTTCATACTTGTACGAACTAGGATGAAGGAGAGGCCCACCTCCCATTAGTTATATGTAAGACCCTAAAAATAAGCAATTCAATAATCTATAAAATATTTCGATTAAAATGATAATTAATGCACAATGAAGATCTCAAAGTAGATCATAAAAGCCAATTCTTAATTTCATATTTCAATTCCATATATCCATTGCATTAATATTATTCAATGTCCAATTATCCATATCCATAATGGTTAAGAACATTTCATTGCATTTACTTATGAAATGCCCAATCTATCACATTAATCATATGTTCTTGCCACTTAATCAATTTTCTTGATTAAGTTATCAATAAATTATTAATGAACATTTACCAATACGTAGAGGTACTTGGTTCTCCTTGCGTCATTGGCTAGCCAAGCCATGACACCCCGAAGTCGTATCATTTTCATTTTCATTTGTTACATATTCATCTAGCAAGGGCCAAGTGTTTGACCTCATGTGTCATTTCAATACAATGATTGATTTTAGTTCTATGGCTTAGCATGCAATTTGATTTCTAAGTGAGTCAAACAATAGCATGGAAATCATATCAATAATAGTATGAGTCATAGCATGATATCAACTAATGATCAATAGATAGAAGAAAAGTTGTGTTCGAACTCCAAAATCATACATTTTGGTCGGCCGATCGACCTACCAGTCGCATGACCGATTGAAGCAGTGGTTTCTAGTCTTCATTTCATGTAATGGAGTAGTTAACCACTCCCCTGACCGGTCGATCAATTTAAACAGTGGCTTCCAACCCAAGGGTCGGTTGCCTATTCAATCGATTGATGCCATGTTTGATTTGGACAGGATGTTCTACTATAAGTTGGACGCTTGATCGGTCGTCCAATGTTGCGTCCGATTTGGACAGCGGCGATTATGCATGTCAAAACTTAAGGACCAATTGATCGCTCGTCTCGACCAGTCGATCGATTCATACCGAAAATTTATGAACTCTATCATTTCAATCCATTGTTCACAAACGCATTCACACATATAGTCATTAAGATTGACCATAAATTTCTACTACACTTAAACATCCATAAATAGTGATAAATCCAAGAAGAACGAACCCTCACTTCCATTTAGAAAGTACACGCCCAAATCATTGAAACGAACAACGAAATCATCAAGAAAACAAATTGAGTCCATTCTGAAGAGAACAATCACATCCTCATTCCAAGAATGATTAGAATGAAAATATGTGGGTTCATCCATTACATACCTTGAGCCCTAAACGTTCTTAGGGTTCTCTCCTTCCTTTTCTAGCTCTTCTTCCTCTCCAACGAAGTTCGTCACCTCCGGCAAGCTCCTACCTCATCTCCTCTCCCTCTTAAGAACCTATAACACCATGAAAGAATTCTTGATGCTCCAAGAAGGGTTGCAGCCGAATGGGAAGAGGAAATGGGGAAGAAGGAAGAGGGTTTGAGGGTTTAGGGCTAATTTTTGCACGTTTTTTGCCACTTTCCACTTTTACCCCTAACTAACTCTACTTTTGAGACCACTTTAGTTTACTTTTTGCTTTTTGGTCCAAAAGTCTTAAACTACCTTAAAGATTCCTTTTCTTTTGAGGCTATTATGGTCTATTGGAAATTAAGAATGTTACATCACCTCTTCTCTCCCCAAACTCCACCATCTCTGACCCTCGCTATCTGCTTAGGACTTGGCCGCCCAACCTCGCCGCTCTCACCTCTGCTCCACCCTCGTCATCGCCAAGAACATGAGGATGGAGGAGAATACTTGAGATGGCAATCGTAGGAGTGGCAGAGACCAAGTATGGGTCGGGTTTGAGACATGGAGATCACACCTACAACGTTGCGCGGTGTTGCTCTTCTACCGCATCAACATGGCGTACCTCTGTGGGGCTTGTGACGTGCTCATGCATGGCGCCAACAAGTTGGCATCCCACCATGAGCACTTTCAGATGTGTGAGGTCTGTGAGCATACTGCAAGACGACATATCAAGAGGGCGGCAATGGTGGGCGACCAAGCGAATTCGAGTTGGGTGCGACGAGTAAGGCAACGATGAGCGGTGACTAAGCGGGCAACGTCGACGGCAAGAGAGCGAGCGCGAGTGCGACATTTGTGCAGCAGCTACCAATCGAGATTCGCCAACGTCCTTCCCTTTGTCCCACCATTGTCATCTCCATCGTAGCTATTAGCAATGAGGTCCTCAACTCTGGCAACACGTCCCTCGCCTCCTCCCGGCTATGTAGAACGTGTATTTCGCCCTATCTGCCTCTAATGCAATTTTTCTATAGAGTAGAAAAGACGACATGTATATCGGTCGCACAAGTAGTAAAAAAATATCGATCCCACGAGAACTTTTATCTCTTATTCTTACTAGATGAGAATTTTTAAGAGAAATAAATTGTAGAAATAACTAGAGAAAGAAATAAGAAACAGATCCAAAAAGGGAAAAAATATCAAATAGGAGAAATGTTGGTTTTACTAAGCATTCCTCCATTGTTATTTAAATTAAGTAAGAAAATTTTATCTGATGGAAATAATTGAAATATAAATTAGGACTCTAACCAGATGTCCTGTGTTTTATCAATTAAATATTTGAAGAAAGTTCAATGAAATCATTCTCCAAATATCTGTGGATAAAACATAAAGTAATTCAATTCATCTCAAAGACTCCTCAACTGAGTAAGTCTAAGTCAACACCCCTCTAAATCCCATTGAGTAGATAGGAAAGAGATATGAGATATTAAAAAGGAATTATATTCATAAGAAAAATACAAAATCCATATTCAGATAAAAAAAATCTTTCATTGAAATAACAGTGGAATTCAACAAAGTAAAACCAACATAAAATTATTACTCCATTGCTGGAGAGTTAAACATCATAATGCAAATATTATAGTACAAAAGATGAGCAAGAAAATAGAACTCTAAAATGTGACTCTAAACCAAATAGCCACAAGACTCTCCTTTTGAAAGTGGATGTTTTCTTTCAAGATTTGATGCCTCCATGGAGTGGAATGGGGTCTTTCTATAGTCGTCCGTGACCAAAAGTCTGGGGCTCAACACAGACCGTGTCATTAATGACACGAGTCATGTTGGTTAATGTTATGATTAAATGGTCTTGATTCGGCGTAATAAATCCTTCGATACTAACATCGATCGTGTCATTAATGACACGGGCCGTGTTGTCTTCTGGAATCGCGGAAGGAATCTTAACGTGCTTGAAATAGTCCTTTTTACTCAATTCATGGTAGAATTTCCCCGCTCCATGTTGGGTTGACACGACTTGGATAAACAAATGAATTCCATGAAAAAGAGTAAATTTTAGCCATGGTCATCCAACTTAGGAGGTATTCCTAATATGGTCATTCAACTTCACTTTGTAACACGAAGGTCATCCAACTTTAGAAATATTTTGACCATGCTCATCGTGACCGATTATAGCCAATCAACCGGTGAGCCGCTGATGTGGCACAACGTCAGCATTTTCTCTCTCCTCCACGTCAGATTTTAAAAAAATTAAAAATGCCATGTCATTACTTTTCCCTCTCATCTACTCAAACTTAGTATTGTAACTGCATGGTCATTTAACTTTTCAAAATTTTCACATGCAGTCATTCAACTTTGAAAAATTTCACTCAAGGTCATCATTAAAAACTTAAAATAATAATAAATATTAAAAATAAATTTACAAATCAAAATAATAAAATGTATAAAAAAACTAAAAGCACTTAGATTCACCCAGCATGATTTGGGCACAGTGCAAGGCCATCCAATTTATTTACGTGCATTAAATATATAATATTATAATAAATAATATTATTTTTATAAATATTCCATTTTTGTCCTAAAATTTGGACTGATAAAAATATTATAATATATGATATTATGATTATTGGATATAAAATAAAATTATTTTAAATAAAAATAATTATAATGATGGTTACATTTTTAAATATATAAAGTATAACTAGTATTGGGCGTGCCTGCCCGACATTTAGTAGAGTATTGAGTCAAATCGTAACCATGATATTTTTATATATATTTAAATATTTGATCTTGCACTATAATTAATTTACATAAAAAAAAATTGGACAGCTCGGTCTGATTAAGTCGTGCCCAAACCGTGCTAGGTCAATTTAAGTATATTTAGTTTTTCATTTTATTTTATTTAGTCATTTTATTATTTTTAATTTTTAGTGATGACCCTGAGTGAATTTTTTTCAAAGTTGAATGACCACATGTGAAAATTCTAAAAAGTTGAATGACCATGTAAATATAATACTAAGTTTAGGTAGATGAGAGAGAAGAATAATGACGTGGCATTTTTAATTTTTTAAAAGCTGACGTGGAGGAGAGAGAAAATATTGACGTGGTGCCATGTCAGCATACACATTAGTGCCACGTTATCGGCTCATCGGTTGACTGGCTATAACCGATCACGATGATTGTGGTTGAAATATTTTTAAAGTTGCATGACCTTCGTATTATAAAATGAAGTTGGGTGACCATACTGGGAATACTCCTAAGTTAGATGACCATGGCTGAAATTTACTCATGAAAAATTACATAATTAAAAGGAAAATAAGATTTCCCAAAAAATATTAGAAAGTTGATGCATGATCATTCAATTGTAACTTATTAAAGTGCAAGCTAATATGTAGAATTGAGCATGCATCAACCTCCCCGAGCGCCACTGACATCAAAGTTTCGACCATCCACACCATGGTCGTGCTCGCCCAGTCCGACCTGCCATCACTTGTTGCCTTCCATGGGGACATCCTTTCGGCGTTCCAAGGCACTCTCAACTTCCTGCAAAAGATCGGCTCACCATTCATGATCAATTTGTATTCGTACTTCGCCTACCAAAGCAATCCAACCTGAGACGCTTGCCTTCTGCCTATTCCAACTGTATGCCAGGAAGTTCGACACCAGCTCGAAAATCAATATATGAACATGTTCGATGTGTAAGTCGACAACAAAAGTCCATGGTGTCATCTGTTGGCTTTCCGGACATGGTGATCATGGTGGCCGAGACTGGTTGGTCGTACCACAGCGACCATGATGAGGCTGACGGTGCATTCAAGGGTGGTCACTCCTAGGGCACAAAACACTAAATTGTCGCATCGCTGAACGCTAAACCACCACACATTCTGCCACCCGAATCAACGTTGAATCGCACCTTTGAACTTTGCCGTCGGATCTAGATCTTAACCCTTATCATGAAATTAAATACCATAGATTATCGTTTAACTTACAAAACATTTTACTTCATCTATCCAACTAACTCCTATTCTCCTAGAGTAGTCAGGTGTGGTTGGTCCTGAATTTAAAGCGATAAAACACGACCAAAAGAGTTGATAATCAATTTTATCCATGTTCCTTCCAACATATTAGTACACATCTCATCTCTCACAATCTCACTAATAGAAATATTCTTTTCTTATGATAGGATGGTTCGAATTTAATTATACCAATAAGCGCACTAATTATTCAACTAATAAAGTGATGAACATAGATTCTTGCGAGAATAAGTAATAACTAATAATCTATTTGTTTATTAAATGAGAACAAAGAGAAAATTGTAAACCTTTGAAATATTTAAAAAAAAGGTAATAAAATTATTAAAACAATGAAATTGAATTTCCAAAATTAATTAATTATTATTTTAAACTATAATTATTACCTTGAGAACAATAACAGTAAATTAATTCCTTTGATTTTTAATTCAAATTATTAATTTACAAGATGCATTAATTTGAATTACGATTAAGAACTTTTCCAAGTGACCTTAATAACTTTACAATTAGGTTTCTTTCGATTTTCCCAATTTGTAGCATGCATGAATAATCGATAACTCTAAGAAACCCAATAAGAATTTAAGAACATTTTTAGATAATAAATGAATTTATAATCATTGAAACTCAAAAATATATTTAAAACTATTTTAAACATGCTATTGATTAATCAATCTAAAAGATAAATAAGAATCTCATGCATAGATAGGGTTCAACCAGGATAATTCTAAAGGAAAATTGCTCGAGAACCCTATGACACAACAAATTTAATGATTGTTTTAAGGAAAATTAAAATTAAAAAAGAGAACAAACTACTCCCAAAGCCATGTCGTACTCTCGCAAGTTTCAAACATATTTTCGTCATAGCACTCTCAAAACCTCATCGTCAAGCATTCAACTCTCTTTTTCTGCGCTCCAGAGATCATTTCCAGAATGATAATTAATAACCTTTTATAGTATTTTTGTGTGTAAAAAAAAGCCAGATCTCCAATCGAAAATGGATAAGATCTCTTTCGTAATTATCTACTAGATCATTGTCACAATCATGTCAAAACATGTATGATCAAGGTGTGGGACGAATTTTGGTTATCAGTGTGCTAATTGTCGGCATGGTCGTGATAGAATGGTGGTGTTTTGGATCTTTAGGTCACGGGCATGACATGGGTTATTCACAGGCATGTCATGAATACTTCTACACTACTATGCTTTACTGTCACTGGTGTTCCATGAGTATTCACGATCATGACTTGCATCTGACATCCAATATTATCATTTTGCGACTTATTTATGGCCAAATTCTTGATAGTTTGATTTTTTGTCACAAAATTACACAAACTTAAGTAGGAATTAAATCTTAAATAAATTCTTTTAGAATAAACCAAATAATTTTTAACTTAAACACAATAAGCCCTTAAAATGCTAATACTTGTACTAAACTAATGCATAATTTTCCATTCATCAATTGAGCACTCTTAATCATTTTTCCCCTAGAGACGAAGTGAGCCTCCATACAAAGAGCTTTCCAAATATTAATATTCTTACTATAATTGCTCTCAATCATTTTCTTATTACAATTGAATTTAACTTGACAAGCTCAAAAGATAAGGCATATACAAATTTATGTTCAGCATTCCAAGATCACAATATATGTAAAAATAATTTGACTAACAAATGATAATCTGTTAGAATAATTGGTGGTCTTTTATATCCTCTCCATCCTCAAATAGCCATTGGCAAGGATATAATGATCAAAGAGCTATTGAGTCATTTCACTCTAGAATTAGTTGTTATTATCATGTGTAACACCTGGCAATTTAAAAAGAAAAAAGAAAAAAAAGTGGACTCATTCATAACCACACCTACATCCACGAAACACCACAATGCCCTTATAATTATGACCTAGACGCCGACCTGAGTTATTTTCCTATTTCCCACCTTTGCATAACGGCAAGAGAAGAGGAGAAAGAAGCACTAAGAAGACATGACCGGAGGAGATGTGCAGGACGCCAACAATGAGATCATATTTTTCGTCTACAAAAGGTACACAAAAACCATCGAAATCCATCGTCACGTCATTCGATCAACAATTTAATTGCACATCCACTTATTGTACATAAACTTTTGTGGATATATGAATGGACCTATGGCATAGTATGGCTATCAAACTTCAATCTGTCCTGCCATTGGTTATATCTTGATAAAAAAAGGATGATCGTCATGTCCTTTTTTGCACGTAGTAGTGCTATGATAGAAAAGGTTTATGGATTTGATAATTACATGAAAATCGTCAATTCTTTCATTCTGCTCCTGTTCATGTAATCACGACAGAGAGGACATAATCATATTGTTATTTGGCGCCTACTGTTGATCCCTCTTTAGCGCCTCACTATACTTTTATTCACATCTAATTAGTGCACGAAATGTACACAAAATGCATCTTTCTCACAGATGCATTAAATGCACAAAAGTAATGTTTTATATTATTTGTATTATCTACCTTGGAATTTAATGAATTCAATGATGATTATGTTATCCTTCTCGTTACACTTATCATATTAACATTGGTCATGCCACTCTACTTCATGTTTCTTTATCATGATATTATTATACCAATTATGTCTACATGATTCTATGTTTGTTATTATGGTTATTTGATTATTTTTATGATGTCATTACTACTTATATGTCATGTGATTATTATGTACTAGGATCAAAGCTCACAAAGAGATTCATCTCTCTTGTGTATTCAATGTCACAGGTCACAACGTACTGGGCGTCAAAGCTCACAGAAAGATTCATCTCTCCTGTGTATTCAATGTCAGAGGTAACAACATGTCCCAATAAAAAGATCTAGCCCGTGATGACCTTTGCACATGAAGTCGAGTCTCTTCCATTTCCTTTTTTATTTTTATCAAGTTGTATTTATATTATGCAAACTCTCATGTTTATATTATTTGAGACTCGGTTATGTTATTTTGTTAAAACTTTCACTTTTGTTTATGTCTCTTTTCAATTAAATGATAGCTATTTTTCCTTCCACAATTATGGCTATATTTTGTTGGCAGGTCAAAGTCTTATTTTGGTTAAAATATTGCACACATAAGTTATGTCTCGTGACGTCCTCAGGTGTATTCCACTACATGGTGGGGTACATTTTGGGGGTGTTACATCGTGTTAATCTAATATTTGGACACACTTTGTTTATTCTATTAATATTGTCTAGGTCGGTTAATCAATTATATGCTCATTGAAAAATATGTCCATTGGCATTTAGGTGGATCCAAGATCCTTAGTCGATGGTTCTACAAACACAGTGCACAAAATTTAAAACTCAATGGCTTGCTCTAGTTTAGAAGACTTTGATGTTGATGCTTTTTATGAAGTAATAAATGATCATGACCTTAGAAATCAATCTCTTTGACTTATTGAGATTTTGTTTTGTGTCGTAGAATGGTCAAATCAACATTCTAGAATTTGTACATTTGTTTCCATCCCAATGGACATTAAAATCTCACTCTGGCTCCTAAGTCGGTTGACCTATTCTATATTGAAATTGTATTTTGTCATTCATGTTTCAATTTTTTTGTATCCAAACGTATTCTAGTTAAGACAAGATTATTACATCATAAAGTCAATTAATTACAATTTAACTTGCATGTACTATCTATATCACCATTATCAGCACTTATTCCTTTTCATGATTTGTTGTCATTAAAATATAAAAGATACGAAATAAATTTTATGATCCAAAAATCTTTAATTTTTATGAACAAGTTAGAAATAAAAATGACATAAATAATATAAATTGCATGATATAAAAATTTAAAACTATCACTCCCCTGAATTTATGATATCTATTGCAATAATAAGTGTTAAATTCAAGCATACTTGTAAGGTACATTTTTATATTCCTTTGATACTAAAGATCTCTTCTACCCTTGTATATTTCTTGCTTATGCTTCTTATTTATTTATTATTTTTTCACCTTTTGTCGTATAAAAAATATGCAAATAAGTTAATGGACAAAAAAATTATTGGCATCACATTTCTGTACCATTAATCTCCATATGGTCAGGCACACTTTTGAAAATGACAATTAATTTGAAACCAATATCATTAAATGGTTAAACATAAACACTCAAAGTATAAATGATAATCTAAGTGTATCATAAGACAATAATGAAAATGATTTTTGAGCAATCAATTCAAATAAGAGTATTACTGTTGTGCACACATGTTTAATATAAATTATTTTCAAGAATAATACTTGGATAACCAAGTCACCTCTAGTTGCCTTGTTATAAATTAACTTGCATGTACTATCTATATCACATAGAAGTTTCTCAACACTTGTTACTTTTCACGGTTTGTTGTCATTAAATATAAGATATGAAATAAAGTTTATGATCCAAAAATCTTTATTTTTTATGAAAATTTAGAAATACAAATGACATAAAAAATATAAATTGCATGATATAAAAATTTAAAACTATCTCTCCCCTAATTTTATGATATATATTACAATAATAAGTGTTAAATTCAAGCATACAAGGTACATTTTTGTATGGGTTAATTTCTTAAACTATAGTGATTTTTCATATTTGTCCTTAATATATGAACTTACAGTAGTACCCCCTTCAAACTATGTCGTGATTTTCACTTTATTCCTTATGTCATATTTTGTTAACTTTCCCATTATTTTCAATTTTTTATTTATTAAATGACTAAACAACCCTCAACAAAGAAAAATGTGAACATTTATTTCAAGTCGCAAAAGGGTAATTTAGTCATTTAATAAATTTAAAATATTAAGATTAATGGAAATTAACAGAGTATCACAGATATACTAAAGTGAAAATTATGACATAGTTTAAGAGGGCATATATTAGGGACAGATGGAAAATCATGATAGTTAGAGGAAGTTTAAGGACAAAAGCCTCAAAGTATAAATGATAATCTAAGTGTATCATAAAACAATAGTGAAAATGATTTTGAGCAATCAATTAAAATAAGAGTATTAGTGTTGTGCACACATGTTTAATATAAATTATTTTCAAGAATAAGACTTGTATAATCAAGTCATGCTTGGGTGGAATTATTTAAACAATCAAGACTACACATTCATATCTCCCTTCTAAGCACAAAAAAAATTCGTAAGGGTCTTTATAATTATATTGAAAATTTTGATTTAATGCACATAATCTGGCAATTATTTTGAAGGGCACATGTTTTCATATAAAACGTTACATCAAACCATTATGTTTTGTCCTATAGTGTCACATAAGATTTTTTATTATTTGTGTAG
The DNA here is from genome assembly GCA_030549335.1 of Pontederia crassipes. Classification (NCBI taxonomy): domain Eukaryota; kingdom Viridiplantae; phylum Streptophyta; class Magnoliopsida; order Commelinales; family Pontederiaceae; genus Pontederia; species Pontederia crassipes. The sequence goes on along the minus strand of CM060184.1, from coordinate 38,695,678 downwards.
CACTAGCGTTGTCACATTTCATATGTCTACTTGCACATTCTATCCCACAATCTAATAATTATTATCTAATACAAAATATTTGAGGATAACATTCATTGGTGTATGATACGAGTGAACTTCTTATAAGATAACATATGCTAGCACTTTTCTATCAACCTTACAATATATAAACTCACAATGGGAATAATCATGCAATTCATAAAAAGGAGTTCCTACCAAATGACTAAGTTACATGCGTGCTTAAAATATCTTAAGCTAACCGCAATTAGATGTGATTCAAGTGTGGATTAAAACTTAGCATATACATAATAAATATGAGATCGTGTTAAAAAATGATTAAGTAATAAAATGCCAATCATTTCTCAATACCATTTGTATCAATTTCATGTCCATCTTAATTCTTATCCAATTTTGTTGAGGTGATCTTGTGAGTATTACAAAACCTCCAATCAAGATTGCCATTATAGAGAGTCCACGTAAACTTATTTTGTGTTTGGTAAACTCATATTGTAATGTTGTATCATAAAATCGTAGAGTCTATGTCCCAAACATATCTTATTATAAAATAATTAGCACCATTGTCAATAATATTATTGCACATGCACTATTTAGTAGTTGGTCATGATAGTCTCGATACATTTATTTGTCAAAAATCTTATATCATATGGAATCGTTCAATAATGTGATAGTAAAAATATAGGAGCCAAGAAGTTTCAACAATTTTAACTATAATAAAGTTATGTTATATCACAAAATATATTATTTTTATGAAATAGACGATTATAATTACATCATTTAGAAATAAAAGAGATTTGAACTAACAGACAACAAAATTTTGTATTATGAAGCTTAGATGTTGTTAAACAAAAGAATAAACTCATCAGAATCAAATTCTAGTTGTTTCTTTTTTTTTATTAAATATGTTTAATTGCATCTCTACCTACCATATCAAAAGATTTCTTAATTAGTAAGATGCAATTTTTTTGTGGTAGGAGGAATGAAGAGATTAAGTGTCACACCCAACTCTGTGACTAAGTCCTAATCTTAATTATTTTAACTCTTAAACTTATTTAACTATTTTAGAATAAATTTGACAAAACTCCCTCCCTTATTTAACTTGGTATTACTCACTGATACATATAACAAATACAAATAATTTTATCAACGTTTAATCAAAAGAACATAAGACATATCATTTACATGATGTTATCATTTTGTTCCACACACTGTCTAGCATATGGCACCTCCAAATAGTTATGTGGCATATAACCTCATAGTCTATTTCAACGCGTATAGTGATATAATGCATGCATGCCAAAAATAAAAGTGAAGGGAAAATAAAATTTCTCCAGCAGCTCGACCTCTTCTATACTTCGAGTCGACTCAACTTGAGTCAACAAGGGTAACTTGAACAACAATCGTTTACTCAGTGAATGGAATAAAAGTATAATATAGGGGAACAATACGAGTGCATATAACATTTAAGTAATCAGATTCTTCATATGAGAAAAAATTTAACGCATAACTCATATAACATAAGTTATCCAATAATATAAACTTTTACATAAATAAAAATAATCCAAGATATCATCATATTCATAGTTAAACTCTGCACATACTCAACAAGGATCAATATGTATCCCTCCATGATCATGTATTATATAGTTAAGTAGAGCATTATGATCAAGATTCTCGAATACGCAGAACATAACATAAGTCAATACGTATCCCACCATGATCATATGTTATACAATTAAGTAAAACATTATGATCACAACTTTCAGATATACAGAGCATAATAATTAATATGTATCATTTCATGATCATGTGTTATACAATTAAGCATAATATTATTATCATGATTCTAGAATACGTAGCCCCGCATAATATGGGTCTATGTGTATCCCTTTATAATTATGTTTCATACAATTAAGTAGAGCTTCATAATTATGATTCTCGAATACGCAGCCCATAACATGGGTTCATATATGAACGCAGAGCAGTCCCAAAGAGCAAAGACACCCGATATATACCCCAAAGACATCATGTATACCAAATGCGATCATAAAGACCTTTTCCAATCAGTATGATCAATGAACACATGGAGTTTAATAATATCAACATATACATGTCTATCAGTATCAAGTAAAACTTATTTAAGTTCACAAGCATTGTTCCCTAAAAATATTTTCATGTAAGAGTTTATTTCATCTTATATGGAGATCTTGAAACATATCATATATACTCTTCATAGACCAAGATACGTTTCAATAATAATAATAAACATAATTCTTGCTTGAAATACTATCATACATAAAAGAAGTATCATATATCATTTTGCTATGTTGTAAATTTACCCACTCACCTTAGGGCCCGTTTGGCTTAGCTGATACAAAATAGATGATAAGTTGAAGTGTTGAAAAAATAAGTAGCTTAATGACTAAATCTGATTTTAAAAAATAAGCAGTTATCTGTTTGGTAATAAAAAGATAGGTTATTTCCTCTAACCACCCCTAAACTATCGTAATTTTTCGCATCTAATCCCAAACTACAAACTTTATTTTTAAGTACCTAAACTATCATGATTTTTCCAATTTGATCCTTCCGTCTAATTTTGTCGACTTCTCCGTTATTTTTTATTTTTTATATTTGTGAAAAATCCATTATACCTCTGCTTTGAGTGTTAATCCACTTTTACATAAAATAACATATAATAATGAATATAAAAATAATTGTTTAACAAAAAAGAAAAAATAAAAGGATGTCACGTGTCCTCGCGTCGGAGGCCCCCCCTTTTGCCAGGAACGTCCGGGGGAGTCGACCCCCCCCCCCTCATGATGCAGGAGGGGAGGGGGGGCGACGGACCCCCCACCCCCCACCATCACCACCTCCTCTCTCTTTCCCGGTGCAAGGAAAGAGAGAGGGTGCGCCGCCGCCCCTCTGCGTCGATAACGACGCACGGGGCGGCAACCCCACCCCCCACCCCCTCTCTTTCCCGACGCAAGGAAAGACAAGGGGGGTCGTCCACTCCTCCACCCCCCCCCCCCCCCCCCCTTATGACGACGCAGAGGGGGGAGGCGCCCCCTCTTCATCGATGTCGACGCAGAGGGTGGCGACTTCCCCCCCCCCCTGTGTTGACAGAAGGGGGGCGTCGACCCTCCCGGACGTTCCCTACGCCGGCGAAGGGGGGGGCGCCCCCTCCAACACGAGGACACGTGGCATCCTCTTTGTTTTTTTATTTTTTTAAATTATTTTTATATTCATTATTATATATTATTATATGTAAAAGTGGACTAACACTCAAAGCAGGGGTATAATGGACTTTTTATAAATGAAAAAAAAATAAAAAATAATGAAGAAGTCGACGAAATTGGACGGAAGAATTAAATTAGAAAAATCGCAATAGTTTAGGTACTCAAAAAATGAAGTTCGTAGTTTGGGGTTAGATGTGAAAAATCGTAATAGTTTAGGGGTGGTTAGAGAAAATAACCCTAAAAAGACTTATAAGTTATTATTTTAGTAAAATGACCAAAAAGTCCTTAATATTATGATAGATAAAATATATGAATAAAGTTATGTATATTATAAGGGCAAAATAGTACATTCGCTCATCAAACTGACCAACTTTTTTCTCACATAAAATATACTATGTCCCCCAGCTCATTTTTTCTGACTTATAAGCAGTTAAAATAAGTGTTTATCAACTCTTTTTGTCAGTTACCAAACATGAAGATGTCTTGAAAATTACTTATAAATGACTTATAAGTGTAACCAAACATGCCCTTATACTTTATCCTTTCAAATAAGGTTTATTAAATTTTCCTCCTTTCACTTGTAGCTTGATGGTCCTGCAAACAATAATGTTATTTCACTTTCCAATTAATAATAATAATAATAATAATATGCAATGCATACACATGATAGAATGAATAATTGTTCAACTTAAAATACATATAATTCCTTCTAAATACTAATGTTTAATTTTAGGTATTTATATTCATATTCTATTTCACACTTGGAACTACTCAATTTTTCAAACTTGACTAGGTATTGTCTTAGAATTCCAGACTGAGTGTCTGGTAATAACTAATTCATAACTTCTTAACCACGAGCTCAAATTATATGATTCTAGATGAGTTAGAAACTAGACTTACTAAGGTGTTAAACCTGTAATTATTATTAGATAATTTGTAGTGAGTAATTCATAACATTATAAACCATCTGACCGAAGGTTTGTTTTGATAGACTGTGTCTCACTAAAAGAATATTTTATATCTTCCTCAATGTTTAACTACTTGATTAGATACTAATTTTCCTAAAACCTATGATTTAGTATTAGTTCATAAAAATTGTAGAATATGACTCCTTGTATACCCTTCTAACAAAAATAATCAATGCCGGCTCATGTTCTGTCTATGTCCTGAAACCATATAGAAGAAAGCATATGAAATGAAAAATTCATTTCTCCATATCTACAAGTCCAAATTGGATGATTTTAGTTACCACCAAACCATTGTGAAGTCTAATTAGACATATCTAAATTTCAAACCCCAATTTGTTTTATCCTAATCATGGCATAATTTACAAGGTGAATCTATTTCTAACTCGGGACAGAGTGAGCGACCCTTAAATCTGGGTTCATAACTTCCTCTATAAAACTTCTTTTGAGGTGATTCTTGAGACATGGAAAGTAACTTCAAAAGTATGAACCATGCAAATTTTGGAATTTATGGACAACGAACCATGAAGATATGAGCATATGAAGTTGGGGGTCAGTTTTGGATCTAGGAATTCACCTTAAACCAGCAAACTTGTCGAATTTCTTCAGGTCGTTTGGTTAAGGATTTGCTCTTGGAAACTTTTCATCTAGCAATAAGTCATTTATATATTTTTTTTCAGAATTTAACACGTCATATGGCGGTTCATAAAAATATATTTCTAAGCAGCTATTGAGTTGTCTGCTTCAACTGCATGAAACTCCATTGGTTGAAATAAAAGTCCAATCATTTTTATTTGTTACACATCAATCATTTAACCTTTAACTAATCCTAACTAATCATAATTAAACATGATTATCATTATATTTATAAACATTAAAATTTATTCTTGATAATCTTATATAACTTTCTTTATAATGCTTATCGATAATTTAATTATCATTATATTTTAATCCAAAGGTTAGTTACTATATGAAAATCATATAAAAGTTTTATCAATTTATAAAAAAATAAAAAAAAGATAAGATTTTTAAAATCTTGAGGTTGCTTCAAATAAACTTTTCCATTTATGAAATTATTTCAAAATGCTATTTCACATACATTTTAAATAATTTATTTTTTTTATAAAACACGTAAAGTCTAGTAGTATTTTAATTTCCTCTACTCTTCCTACTAAAGCAAAATTTTCTTAAAAATAAATAGCCTCTATTTGAGATTAATCATTGATTATTGATCTAATTTTCTACCCACAATGACATGCATCATCTATCCTATTTCGAAAATCTCACTTGGTATCAATCATTGGATGATACGAGTGTCTTCCCACAAGCTTTCATACATCAATACTAGCATATTTATTTAATTTTTCATGCATACATTTATCTAATCACGTCACTTGAAGTTTCATCGATATTGCTAGATTTTACTTGAGATAAGAAATAAAAAATTCATCACCAATGTTATCTATCATGTGATTAATTGAATTGAATAATGCATTTTTCCAATTTTTCATCACCTCTTTAGGCTTTTCAACCTTGTCCTCTAGTAGATCTTAGTTTTGTATAGTAAATAATTTCACCATTATCTCTTCATTTTCTTGATCGTTGTCTTGCAACTGAGTTCCAGTCAATTGTTTCTACAATTTTAACATTTGCTCATCCTACTCATCATCACCAATTTATTTACCTGACATAAGATCATTAGCCTCCTGAAATTTAATATTAAAAGAATTGTCGGCAGCTAGAATTCTTTTGTTGCAAAATTATAAGTTTTATTAACATAAAAATTGTCAAAGAAAATTTTATCGCCTCAATTAGCATCCAATTTTTTAAGGTTAATCTTGTTATTCAAACCAAAGCATTTGCATGTGAAGGTTTCAAAATATGCAACCTTTGGTTTTAATATCATATATAACTTTAAAGTAGGTTTTCTTTGCAAAAGGCCTAATCATAATTTTATTCAAAATCCAATAAGAGGGTTTATGTCCTCCATCCAAAATATTTAGACAATTCACTTTTATTTAAAATTGCCATAGTGGTTTTTTGGATCATCCTTTTTTTTTCTTTTTGCAATCACATTTTTTAAAATGGCGTGTGTGGAAAAATTATCAAATGCACCATGTTTATCACAAAAAAAAATCATATTTATAATTTTTAAATTCTCCACATATAATATTAAATATTATCAAAATAAACTCATTTTATAATCTTTTTGCAACTTTGAAAAGATTATAATTGTTTCATCTCTATAATCAAGAAAAATCATCAACAACAATAGAAATATATTTTCTTTCACCTATATGTGTAACATCAATGGGTATGAAAAGATCCATATGCAAAAGTTCTTAGTCTACTTTTTTTAATCTTTCCTTTTGATTTAAAGGTTGTTTTGTCCTGTTCTAAGATGTGAATCACAAATGATACTTTTTTCACAATTTTTTATAAACATCTAATCATTCATGATCAATAGTTTATCAACTACCACGATTTTTCACATCTAACCACAATCTATGAACTTATTTTTTTAGATCCTTAGGCTGTGTTTGGGGGCATGAGAACAAAGAATTTGGAGTTCTCGCGAACTGCACGAATTGACGTCGAAATCCTGCTCGTTCGTTTGGCAATGTTCTGATCGAAGGAAGAACTTTTCGATCGATTTGACCGGCGAGTTCGGGTTTGTTCTGAGGGGGCGTTTGGAGCGGGTTCGTGGACTGGATGGCGGGAGAGATTAACCACCAACCATAAAATCTTGTTGTGCGCGGAAACATTGATATGTTGCATGAGAGTAAAGCCAACAGTCTGGATTGAAGCACATAGAAGAAGATAAACTTGATGATCGCAACAATACTATACTACATGAGGCTACATTTACATCAATAGCAATACGATCATGGCAATGTAATGAAATGCCGCGAACAGTCCCCATACATCAGTGAACATATGGGTAGTAGTCTACCCAAATGTATTTAAAATTCCAAAATACATCCAAACAATTCAGACATCCAAACATCAAGAAGCACTACGGTCCTGGTAACACGCACAATCATCCCAATGAACAAAATGTATACCGTAACAGCGTAGTCATAATAAGATGTCAAGAGAATGATAAAATAGGCTAACTAACAAAAGGAAAATAAGTAGCGAGTACTAAGTATGTCCGATTACATAAAACTATCCCAAACACTTGCCAATCTGCCCATTGGGGTCTTACGATAACTGAGTTTTACATCACACATAAGTAGGCAAAAGAGAAATACCACAGCAACACAAACTTCACTCAATCACGCCTACAACCCTTTCCATTGTAGAAACCCATTGCATATGCGAATGCCACAGTAAGCACTAACACCAAAGTGGTAACCCTACGCATATGCAGTTCACGGAATAGGGTCTGTCCGAGGCACCTATAACTTCATGTGAACCTGGAGACTTCATAGACAAATCAGTAACTGGTGAAGAAGAGTGCATACTATAGTAACTCTGCAAAGAAGAACAGGCGGCATCGTAGCTATCGAATTTTTTATACGCGCAACCACGATATCCAAGCACTTGTGCTTGACAATCTGCCCACGTGTCAAATATGCCGGTATTGCGACCTTCGTAGATAACATAAAATTTTCTCGTTGACGTGCTAACCCTCAGCGTCTTCAGGTCCTGCCATTTCAACATCGCAGCAAACAAAGTAAGTGTACACGGAAAAATCATGAAAGGATGAGTTATAATCGGACTGAAGTCAACATGAGTCCGAAGTTATTCACAAAATTTCGACGCAAAGTAGAAAAAAATATGAAGACCGACTACATGACAAATGATTAAGATATTACAGGAGAGAGAAAATTTAGAGAAGCAAACACAATTTAACAAAGAAACTACATGATAAAATGAGTGAAATCGTGTACTAGGTCCACTATAAGGAAAGTCCACAACAAAGTAACGAGAATACAAAGTACAGACATGGATCAATATATGAGAAAATGGTGTGCAAGAGCTACAGAAAAGTAATTCAAGTGATTAAACAAAATACTCACCTCTACGCCTCCGATGATCAACTCAAATCCTAGAAGCTATCCCATCCCGCAACATGTCCCCTCTGGTTTTCTCAGACGTAGAGGCGGGCATAGATGGCAGCAGGTCTCCCGCACGTACCGCTTTTGGTTCCGGCGAAATTGTCATGTTGAAGTATTTGTCGTCCCCAGCATGACGCCTTACAAAATTGTGAATGACGCAACAGGCGATGACGATATACTTTTGTAGCTTCAACGGATACTGGCAGGGGCTACGAAGCAACCTAAACCTTTTTTTCAGAATTCTGAATGACTTCTCCACACAGTTTCGTAGCTGCGCATGTCTATGATTGAAAATGTCCTTTGCATCGCGATACCGACCTGCTGGGGTGCTCTCTGTAAAGGTCCTCATATGGTACCTCCCACCCCGATACGGTGCTATGAACTTATCGGAGTTTGCGTAGCTGGAATCTACAATATAGTACTTTCCTATGTCGGACATAAGCAATAGAGTTAGGGCATCCAAACAATCTGATGGAAAGAGGTATTTTAAATCTATGGTCTACAGAATCATACCATCAGGCACACGAAATTCATTCCTCTCCAAGCACCAACGCAAAATCTTCATATCGCCGGCGGAGCCCTCCCAACCAGCGCATACAAACAGAAATGTGTGTTCAAAGGCTGCTGCAGCCATCACGTTCTGTGAAAGGAAACCCTTACGATTTCGATACGGTACTGCATTTGACTTTTGCACGTGAGCGGGTATGTGGGTCCCGTCAATAGCACCGAGCGCATTCTACAACACACATAGGAAAAACACAAGTAAACGGTTTATCCAAAAAATGAAAATAAACTGCAAGGCATGAAGAGCAAATTACCGCAAAGTATGGATAAAATCTACGGGAGTCCCGCACTCGTGGATGGACGCCGACATCTGCACTAGGTAACACTATGAATTCCTCACATAGTGAACATATTGCTTTTAGGACGTTTCGGAAGTGACGTGATATCGTTTCACCGGAGTGCTGAAACTCCTCCTGCATGTCTCTAATTGTCTCGTCACGGCGAATAGCAAATAAGAAAATGGCCAGTTGTTCCCTCGCGCTAACATGTTTTGTCGACGCAAGGAGCCCTCGCGAGACCAGCAATTCCTCAAACATCAAAAAGGTCGTGTTCTTCAACCCAAAATGATGGTAGCCTCTTTTTGGGTGTCCATTCAACATCTCGTTAACTGTCTGATCTCCTGTGAATGGCCGTGTCCTACACGGCATCCTCGGAATGCTTACAGGGGTCGCAACTGAGCTAGAGTAGCCTAGCGAGAAAAAAGTGTCATCCTCGAACAATTCATCCTCGAGCAATAAATCCCACATCTCGTGAAGTTTCATCTAGCACAACATATTTGGGAAAGTGAAAAAATATAATATAGGAAAGACAATGCATGACAAGAGACAACCCATTTGAAGGCAGCCGAATCCAAATACATAACATACCAAATATAAGAACACAGAACATCCAAAACATATTAAGGCAGCCAAATTCAAATACTCGGACATACATGACATACCAAATTCATAAACACATGACAAGAGTCAAACTTCAGAATTAGAGTACAGACCACTAACGACCTCATAATAGTCCTCGGACACACTAAGTTGCACGGCTCGCGCCGACAAAAGTCATACTACAAACGACATCATAATACCACAATAACCAAAAGATACTACTCCGTGTCGCTCGAGTTAGCCCCGGCCCCACTGGATCTTGCAGGTGTGAAACGACGAGAGGGTACCGTGTTTGGGGGATTCGCCGGCGTTACAAGTTTGCTGGGACTGAAGTAAGGGTTGGAGACGTTGAGCGGAGATGGCACGCTTAGGAAAGTTCAAAAAGGGTTTCCCATGACACTTGCTCTGGAGAAAGGTGCACCGACGTCTCCTACATGGATTGGCGGGGGCGGTGCATAAGTGACGACACTCGCAAAAGGTGTTGCCCCAAATCCAACATTCGACCTACCTAGATCAGCACCAAAAGCTGTCAACCCAACTGCCGGCGGCGGGGGAGGTGGTAACTTGTAGTACTCGGACACTTTTCTCGCTATCCAAGCTTCAAGCATGCGGTCATCACATTGCATGAATGTCCATAACTCATCTTTGTCCTTCAATGCATCCGCGATGGCGAGCTTCACGTGAGGAGGAAGGTTGGGCATCCTGGCCTCCAACCTCACCCAACACGCATCTTTAGCCCCATCTTTTTTATTCTTTCGCGCCAGCATTTCTTCCATCAAATGTAACTTCTTCAAGGCGTACTCTTGTGCCACCCAATTAACGTCCCTGGCAGGTTTCTTCTTCTTCTTCTTCGATGAAACTGGAGTGGATCCAAATGTAGTTCTCTTTCCGGAAGATGTGGTTCCATTTGAAGCTGGATCCCACGGGTTAGGTTCATTCTCCTGTGGTCCTTCAGTTTCTGCTATGGTCATATCGATAATGTTGTCGTCGGAGCTATCTTGTTCTTCTTCTAGGTCTACTAGCTTCGCGGTCGTACAGGCCCCCTTCCCCGTGGCTGTGTTCTTCGTGAAGAAGAAGACGAAATCATCATAATGGGGAAATCATTTATTTTTCACCTTCACGTAGTCTTTGTTCGCCTGTCACATCAAGACAATAGTGTCAGAACATCTCTTGACCAAAGGACAGTGTGCATTTATGAACAAAATTAGAACTCACCGCAATGACCTCATCCCACATTCCCTCTTCCGGTGGCTCGGGCATGCATTTTTCTGGATCCCAACCCCATCCACTCTTGTTGGCTAGGGTCCTACACAACTCGAAGTTCCTTTTCATCACCATTAAATGGTTTTTCATGTGCTCAACCGTCATCCTCTCACGAAAGTGTTCATTGAACATGTTGCACATTCTTTTCCACGCTTCCGGTGCGAAGGTGTTACTCTTGAAGAAATCGTCAACATTTTCCTGTAACATCATCCCTACGAAGTAGGAATCCATTATCCCACTCCAGTGGCTAGATCTTGCCTTGTCCGAAGCTGACACCATCTTCTCTTTTCCTTTTGTCGAACTCATTGCTGTCTAGGGAAGAGCAATGAAAGAGAACTATAAGTTAAGGGTTGCAGCTGACTAAGTCGCATTTCGATATTTTCCCGAAGGTCGTATATGTTGTTGGATACAATGAAGGACGAATGCATAACTTTGCTAAACTAACATGTTTTGTGGAACTAATGGGATTTATTTGTGTCGGCCTAGAAGAGTAAAGTATAATGGCCTCGACTTACATATTACTAAGATTTAGCAGTGCTTGACAAATAGGAAGTTTTTTGCTTCTTGGTTTTCCCCACTAGGCATGTGTCTTTGGAATATTTAAGTTAAGTAAAATAAACATAATAAACACGTTCCAATCATGAGAAATGTCGGCCGGCATATGTTAAGAGAGGTTGCGATCAAATCTACAACTCGGTGCCATATGATTCAAACATGTGCCTAATAATTTAGCCGTGAAAGGTAACTTTCTTGCAATATGATTACACCATACATGATTTAAAAAGGCAGAGAGACATACTCATCGCATCAGCAGAACACAACAGAAAAGGACAAACAAGGGGTGTCTGAACTAATATCAAGAAAACATTATGACATAAAATATAGGCGTTACTTTTCTGTGGCTAACTCTACATAATCTTAGCATCCAACATATCACTGAGCCAATTATTCAACGAAGTCTCATTTTACAAACTAACTGGAAAGTGAAACGAAATAGGAAATATCGCAGGAGTTATCTTCGTCATTACGGAATTACCTCGGCGGATGTTGCTGGAAGGGAAGTCGTCGTGAGAGGGTATCGCGGGATCACTACGTTAACTCGTCCTACCTGCCCAAAAGAGAGACATTAAAATCCTCACACTCATTACTGAATTACTCTTGACATTGTTTTAATCGGAGAACCAAAATGTATCGGCCTGAGAATGTTCATAATGTCGCAATCATTCTAGTCATTGGTGAGCAATTTCTGGACATGTATATACTGAAATAAGAAGGTATAAAAGATCAAAAGTAAAAGGGAGTAACTTGCATGTTTCTTATAAATCGACAGAGCAATAATCATATAATTGCTTTGTATTAAACTTGTTCAGCATCTTTTTACACACATACCAAATATGTTGACAGTCACCATTATGTTCGACACCTATCTTTAGGTAGAAGAAGTATGAAAATGAAATCTAAAATTTGTAACTACAATTATGATATATAAGTAGGAGACCATTTGTCACTCATCCGCTCCACATTAATTTTCAGACCCCTTCTCAAGAATTTCATGCCTATTAAAAAGGACAGAACAACATCAACCACTAATAATTATGTTTGGTGTTTTTTTCAACAAGAGAATCATAAGTGAAGTTATGAAATTGTATAAATTTTTGTCTACATAAAAATCTGGAAGCAGTACCTCCCAAAATGTAGCCGTTCTGTCAAAAGGTTCCTCAAATCATTACTAAGGTGCCGGTATATCCATTTTGCCGGCAAAAGAGGCCGCGTCCGATTAGGTGTATTGCGTATGAAGAACGAAGAAATTATTTAATGTGTGGCAATTAGAACTCAAATCGGACGAAAACATGACCTAAGGCACAAAAAATCGCAAGACTCGTCCAAATGGAAACCCTAAATCAAGAAACTTCAGACCGTGAAACTTTGTTCAAAAATCACGTGCTAGAAAATGATCCGAAAAACCAAGATTGCCGGCGAGGGTACATTTTCATCAAGATGAAAAATAATGGCCGATAGCGAGGCAAATCACAGATCTAAGAAATAGGAACGTCGACCTTAACCTAGGCAACTCGGGAAAGGCATTACAAATGTTCGACGACAGACGCCATGGCCAAGAAATTGACCGACGGTAGAGATTACAAAAACCGACCCCCAAAAAATTTTGATGATGAAAAATGAAATGACGAAGATCGACGAACGAAAGAGCACTAACCTGCGAACATGTTCTCCGCCATTTCGTCGTGTCGGCCGGTGTCACAGATCAAATGACGAAGCACTGAGCAGCGTATCCTGCAGCTCCTGGCGTCGACGAATTGTGACTTCCACGAATGGTTCTGCGCAGGCGGCGAAAGGGGAAAGACATCGGCTTTTGCTCAACTTCGGTGTGGGTTTTGAGATTGTTCAGCTGCGATCGCGAACAATCCAAAGTTCTTGCTCGCAGCAAGAACTTTGGTTTGGGAACAACAGGCGTTGACGGGAACTTTTTTTTGCGGGCCCCACCGAAGCTACCGGGTGTGTTTGGCAGAACTTTCCATTGTTTGGATGGAAAGTTCTCATCCAAACACACCCTTAAACTATCGCGGTTTTTTCACTTTAGTCCTTCCATCTACTTTTGTTACTTTTGATTTTTTTCCCATTTAGGAAAATACTAAATTACCCCTCCTTCCATGACATATCAAATAATAAATATAAAAAGAAAAAATCAGGGGGAAGGTAATTTAGTCTTTTTCATAAATGACACTTTTTTTGTTTACCAATTTAAACCTTCCAACAATTTTCTTTATTTTTTATATTTGCTATTTCATGTTTTTTCTAGAGGGAGGGGTAATTTATATCTTTTCATAAATAAAAAAATTAAAACTAACAGAAGACATAACAAAAGTGACAGGAGGACTAAAGTGAAAAAGTCGTGATAGTTTAAGGATTCAAAAAAATAAGTTCATAGTTTGGGGTTAGATATGAAAAATCGTGATAGTTTAGGGGAGGTTTATGGAAATAACCCTAAACTTTACAAACCCAAGTCTCCTATGTCAAAAATAATATCAACATATCAAGCTTAGACAAGTATGGTTATCAATATATTCAAAATCAATTTTACAAATATGCATAAATCACATATGCAAATATTATCATACTCATCAACCGTCAAACATCTTTATTTTTCAAATCCAATAAAATAACCCAATGTTGATTAATGTTAATTGGATTATGCTTCGGATTGTCTATTAACTAAATAGTTTAAAGATAAATTTTGTTATCCCTAACAATGTTACATATTTCAATATCTTTTCTTTTACATTATCATAAAAAGTAATTATTTCAACATCCTTCATCTTTAAGGTAATAAAGTTGCATAGATCACTAGTTAACTCACTATCGAAATATCATGTGCATATTTTTTTTCTCTTTGATTTTCCTTTAAAATCACAAAATAGAGTTTTAACTCTTTGTTACCCAAGTTTGTTTAATGTCATGTGAATTAATTTGGATTCCTTTTGAAACATATATTTTCTTCATACCTTTGCTAATACTTTTCTTAATCATGTATAGAGTAATGATAACGATAACCCCAAATAAAGCATGAAATCATTGATCTTTCAACATCTACATAAATGGTTTCAAAAATATCATCGTATCATTTTTCTTAAGCATATATGGATCATATTTTAAACAATTTTTACTAGAAGATTTTATGGTTTGAAAGCAAGAATTTTAAAAACACCCAAAAAATTTTCAACAATAAGTCATTACATCATCTTATGAGGATTCAACTATATGTTTTATCACATCAAGAGGAGCCTTTAAAACATGATTCTCATTTTTCAATGTATCAAATGAAACTTTCAAAGAATTAAAAGAGGATTTCAAATTCAAGCTTTCATCCGACAAAGTTTGACGATTTTCACATATGAAGAAAGACTTTGATTATTTAAATTCCTTCTTCAATGACCTCTTTAAAGTTCTATATTTTTTTAATAAATTCTAAATGTACAATGTAAATAAAAAAACATCATTATCACTATCTATCATAGTTGGAGTTAGAATGTCCCAATTTTTCATGAGGCAAAGATAGGATCTTCTTTGTCACTTTGGCATATTGTGGAGTTTTTATCATAACTATATTTTTAAGGGACTTCAAGTATCTTTTAATCTTACTCTTTTTATTGTCTAATTCGTCTTTCTTGGTAATAGAAGGGCACTCTTGTAATGTTTGGGTTATTACATTCAAAGCAAATAATTTTGATTCTTGGAGGAGGAGGAGGAGTTCTTTGGTGATCCTTTTTTTTATTGAAAAATTTTAAATATATGTCATGCTTCTTAGAATACATTATCATATAACTTTCTTTTTCATCTTCATCATTTGATCTTTCCTTAACTCTATTAACCTTCAATGTCATTATCTTCTTCCTACTTGAGGTCATTTTTTATCTTCTTCAAGTCAAGTTCATAAGTGATGAGAGAAACATCAAATAATCATATTCAAGCTTTTTATGTCCTTATTTTCGATGATCATCTTATTTGTTGGATAATTATCTAAGAAACATTTTAATGGTTAGTCCATGACTTGTCCAATGAGGTTAAGCCCCTTACAATCCTATTGAATCTAACAATTATATCACCAATACATTCATCTTAGAACATATGAAAAGAATCATATTTACTGTTAAACATTTTTCATTTATATTATTTTACTTTATTGGTACCCTCATATGTAATTAAAAGTTTTCTCCAAATCTCATAAGAGATTTTACAAGCAAAAAATAAATTAAACTCAATAGATCAAGAGCACAATAAAAAAATAATTTTAGTATTCCAATCTGGTTCAATCAAAGTTTTCTTGATTTCGAAGGAGTTATGTATGTATCATAAATCATTCTCAACAAAATCCCAAGTATCATAGTTGATAAAATAAACATATGGCTATATTTGAATATTCCAACATGCAAAGTTAGAAGCGTAAAGTCATAGGTCGATCACTAGATTGTTCTTTGTCTAGAGAAAAAACTCATTCATTAAACTTTTAAATCCAATCAAACCAAAATAAAAGAGCTAAAGAAGCTCTAATATGAGTTATAGAATTAATGTTTAACACAAATTAGATTATTTGATACAAATTCAATTCATAACCAAAATTAATCAATGCAAGGAAGAAAGGAGATGAATTAGAATATTTTATTAAGGTTCGGTCCAACGCTTGGCCCTATATTCTCATCTTTCTACTTTTCAATCTTGAGTATGTCAGTATTCTAATAATCAAACCCTTCTTCTATTGGATGAAATAATATTCTTACCCTCACTTCTTCGCCCAAGAGGTGAGATGAACCTACTATAAATGGATATTTCTAATAAACATTTTTACAACAATTGATTTTTAGGCCATTCTCCTATAAAAAGTTGAATCTAACTAGTCAAGCTTACAAATTTGTGCTCACAAAGTGTGCTCTGATATCTCAATATAGTGATCTTACTATCAAAAAAATAGTATCTTAGAGTCATAGAGGGTCTTTTATAGAATCTTCATTTTCAAATAGTCGTTGGAATCAATTTCAGTCATTGCGTCCAAAGGTTGGTCAATATTGTCTCATCAATAATGTTCTGCACTTTCTTTGGTGATTTTTGCTTCGTCACTCGACCGATTTGATGATTGTTGGAGAAATATGACAATTAGTGCTCTGGTAGGTCAAAAACTCCCAATTGATGTTTTTGTCGGTGCTTGGTGGAAACCATCGATAATTAGATGGTTCTTCAATTGGTGAGTCCACTTCAGTCGGCCTTGCTACTGATGATTCTACTGAATTAACCATCTATCATGGCCTTTAGAAATTAATTCCTTTATCTTTTGATCAGTTGTATTGTTCCTAGGCTCATATTAGCCAATCAATACGTTAGAGTTCACAC
Organism: Pontederia crassipes; assembly: GCA_030549335.1. Classification (NCBI taxonomy): domain Eukaryota; kingdom Viridiplantae; phylum Streptophyta; class Magnoliopsida; order Commelinales; family Pontederiaceae; genus Pontederia; species Pontederia crassipes. Next base: position 38,678,789 of record CM060184.1, on the reverse strand, counting down.
CTTTATCTTCAACATAGACAACGGAAAAACCTTAACCAAACCTTATGTCGGTCAATCGATCCTATGTTGGAGTTGGTGGTCTTCCTATTCAGTTATTGAATTTTTCTATCCGCACAATTTCAAATACAATATCATATGATCATAGAATCAAATAGTAATAATAATTTTCTATACAAATGCCTTGTAAGTCTTTATTTCGTCCTCCAAATTCTTTTATTTAAATGGGTAAACTAAAGTAAATGCCCTCGAAGTTTACCATGTTTTCCAACTTTATTTCCCAATTTTACTTTATAACTAGACTATCTTGCAACTATTAGCTTATTTTAGCAACTGTCTTTTTCAACAGTTTAGCCCATTTCCTAGTTATTTCACTTATAAATAATAAACTAATAATTTTAAAAAATAATTTTATCTGATTGTTGGGTGAACCGACGTCAACACTCAGATGGCCGGAGGGAGAGGGGGAGGGATGCCCCTGTGCATGTAGGTGGGTGAGGGGATGAGAGGGGAAGAGGGAGGCCACCCATCTCCCTCTTTGTGTTGCATGGTGGAGGAGGGGGTGACCGCCCCTTCCGCCTTTGTGTCACCCACAAAGTGGGAGGGGTGGCCACTGCCCCTCCCCCTATGAGCCGAAGAGGAGTGGGGAAGGGGGTGGCCAACCCCCTCCCCCTCAGTTTAGTGGTGGTGGGAGGGAGAGGGAAGGGGGCCTTCCCTCATTTTTTTTTAAATTTATTTTTTATAAATTGGTGTAATATTGTTTTATATTTATTTCATTATTTAACAATATTTCGCGTAAAAAAAAGTATATCCGGTTGAAATGACATGCTCAAATAAGTTAATAGTTAAAGGGTAGTTTGGTTACAAAGTAATGTGGTGAATAGAGTTGGAAAAGAAGTAAAGTTCAAGGGTCTAGAATTTACTCTTATTTCAATTGGTCCCTATGTTGGCATGATTGATTCGCCTCGCATTAAAACTTGACCGACACTCATTGTGCTAATTATTATTAAATTGATTGGCTAGTTCACTTATTGCAAAATCCAAATTAGAGAAAATCATGCAAGAAAATGGATGCATAAGCTTACATATGTTGTCCATTCTTCAGCTATTAGTCTTACTATTGAACAATAAAGATTTACTGTAAGAATAACCTCACTTAAAAATTATTTCACTATTAAGGGAGCACTCTTCTCTCCAAAGTAATTGAATGGTAAGGGTACATAAACATTTAAATCATAATACAAAAGGGTCTGGAGTCTAATGGGATGTTTGATTGTGTTCAGCGCATAATGCCATCAAAAGAGACCAATTACATATTTCGTGATATCTGTATATTATTACATCTTAATTACTTATATCATATATGTGCAAAGATGCACAATTTTTGGAACTTTGAATTAATTTATTATTATTTGGTTCCTGTAACGCCCTCAAATTTTACCCTCCTCTCATATGACAATTGAGTTTATTTGAGTCACGTTACCTGCAATCTATTCTTCTTGGACCTTTACCATCCAATAAAGCAATGACATAAAAAGTATGGAAGTTGACTAATTTATAGTAAACAATAATAATAAAACTAAAATAATAATGCATAAACTAATAATTCTTCTATTCCGAGAAGTCCTCTAACTATCACATGTTATAAACCTATTATAACATCATAGTAATAGCAATACTAATAAGATAACAAATCTAATGGTAGACTCTCATGTGCAATTGCAATTGTGTGTGCCTCCATTTCTAACCACAATTACCTATGGGGTTCAAACATAGAGACATGTAATATCCGTGATAAATTATGCCCATTATATAAAATAATATAAATGGATGAAATATCTTAATTAGAGCAAAATGAGCATTTAAGAAAACATCATTATATAATAGCAAATAATATTTCTATATTATACTTTACTTTTCATTTTTTTTGTTGTTCTTTTTCGTTCTTACTATACTTTACCTTCCTTCTTTTCATAACATTTCTTCTTTGATATATTCACTATATCTTTTATTTTAAACAATTTCTAAAAACTTCTATATGTGTTGTTCTAGAGCTTGGCTTCTTTTATTGTGTATCCATATTGCACTTTCATGTGACTATAAAAATGAATCAAGGAGGACTAGGTGAGCATCTACTTACTCATAAAAAGACTTGGACTTCGCAAGGTCACTCAAGTAGTACCACAACAATCCATCTTTCTTTATCTATAATTATAACAATCAGTGCACAAGAGGATCCTATTTTACAACTTTATCCTTTTTTTCAATTCATCATATATCAATATAGGTCAAATTCATATCTGCAATTTGACACCTCTACAAATTAATACAAATCCGTATCTACAATCTTCGCAGAATTTGAATCGAGTTTGGTCCGAACTTGGGCTAAGTCATGGGCATCTCTAATTGGATCCTTCTCGATCCAAAGTCTATACAGTACTTTACCAAAACTTGGGCCGGATTCTAAGGTGACTTGGATTAGGTGGTGGAAAATCAATGCACTATGTTTTCTATTTTGTATTGTTGGAGCAAAGTTTTTATGCCCTATATAATTATATTTTAATGATACAAACCTCGAAAGATTAGAGTTATATTTAAAATATAAAAAATGTTTAAATAGAAATGAGTTGTTTCATGCATTAAACATTCGATTAGTATTTGTTTATATTCCCACAAGTTTTACAATAATGGATAAATATAAAAATTATAGATAATTCCCTTATCTTTCTATAGAATCAAGAATCATCTCATTTAGACATAAATTATATTTAAGTAAAGCTCAAAGTTGTAGAGAATTTTGTTAGCTTTTTATATAATTAAAAATAATCTCATTTGGATAACTATGTAAAATGTTATAATTAAAATAGTGCAAGATGGTCGATCGGTCAGTGCGCAGAATGCACTATAACGGTCATATTTTAGCCTCAAAATTAGGAAACAAGACCCAATGGCTAAATGGAGTTAAGAAGGCTATAAATGAGAACTCAAAGGTGTAGGAATGAAGAAAAAATGGGAAGAACATTTGAAAAGTCTATTTGAGCTTCAAGTTACAAATCTTTCATTCATTTCTCTCTTACTCTTATGTGAGATTTCAAATTGTAAAAAAGAGATTGTAAAGTGTTCTTGTAATATTTTAATAGTTGTTTAGACCTGAGTGAAAAGAGGTTGTGTCTTACCTCTTGAGCGAAGAAAAGACGAGTGAAAGAGGTGTGCCTTATCTCTTGAAAATGAGAAAAGGCAAGAATTGTAAAGGGTTTCTTCCTTGTTCCTTTTGGAACAAAGGAAATGTGTTAGTGAAATCTCTAACGGTCTCGAGATCGAGAAGTCGGAGCAGGTAAGTCAAGGTGTGGCCGAACCTCGTCAACAAACCACCGTGCATTTTGTGTTTATCTTTTCTCTCCCTCTTCTTCCTACTTTATTATGCATGTGATATGATTGCTATTGTGTTGATTTAACATTAAGGAATCGATTTTAAGCTTCCACGATAATTTTTTTGAAATCAGTATTTTTTTATTTAAACAACAATTCAACCCCCCCCCCCCCCCCCCCTCGTGGCTTGTGATCCTACAAGTATTGGAGCTCAGGCCGAGTCAAGCGTGATGAAATCGAAGGCCACACTTCATCAACATGGGAACTTGGGTTGGATCCTCATAAACTAGGGCTGGGCTCAGTCAAAGTCTGAGTCAGATTTTAACTGTGCTCATCGGCTTTTGTCCATCCATGAAGAACCCAAGTTGGGTTCTTACAACTCAAGTCAGGTTTCTATATAAAGGAACTCTGATGTCAAATTATCGAAACTTTAGGATGACTTTTTGACTAATTTAACATGTTTTTAATGTGAAACAAAATGAGATCTATTCTTGGATAAACAGAGAATAATAATCGTACTTTAATCCAACAATATCTTAATCATTCTACAAAGAAATTTCATCCCAAAATGAATCCAGAATTCACAAATACCTTTTCGAATATAACTTCTTGTATGATTTTCGAGATGATGGTGAGGCTCCTAACAAGAAGTCTGACGTTCGATGATAGAGGGTAGAATTAAGAGTGGATTGCTGATTAGGTCTAGAAATAAGTCGAGCCACTCGTGGCTCGGCCCATTTTTGACTTAGCTGAGTTTGGCCTATTATTAAAATAAGCCAAGCTAAAAATAAAAACAAAGCCTATGTTCTTAAAGAGGCTTTGTCTCTTAATAATTGGCCTAGCCTTATAGCTTATCAAGCCAAAATTTATTAATATATTATATTTTTATATATAATTAAAAATATTTTTAAAATTTTTTAAATCTTTAATTTTGAATTCAATACTGCTATGTTTATTATATGTTCAAAAAAAGTAAATTAGTGAGCCTCTTTTATTTAGTTCATATTTATTATTTTTTAATAAATAAGATTTATTATATTTAATTTAGTATACTATCAGCTTGACTGGCTAATAAGTTAAGTCAGGTATTAAAAATTAATCAAACAAGCCAAGCTAAGTTTACAAGTTATAGGCCAGCTTAAATATTTTTATTTTGTAGCAAGTTTGACCTATTTAGGTAGAAGTCTAGCTTGGTCTAGCTCGTCTCCAGCACAATTGTCGATCGAAGCAATCACGCACGCACATCATGAAGAGAGAAACAAAGACTCGAAGTGGTAAGAAAAAATTATTTTCTAGATAACTGGAAGGTTGTTGTTCAAAGAGGCTTGTTTATAGGAAAGAGGACTTTAACTACATGTGGTTTTAATCTTAGTCCGAGATTAAATGATTAACCAACTTTAAATCTAATTTTGAATTCTATAGTCTACCATTCAATTTAAGCCTATTTAACTTGACTCGTTGATCAATCCTTGGTGATGGTCGGTCAAGTATCATTCATCATATGTTATTCACTTAAAAATAATTCAAAATTCAAAATTAAGTTTATATTTTCTCCATTTTCATGAAAGGAGGCCTGTCTTTTCTCTCTCAAAGAGGGGTTTCAATCTTGTCACTCTTGTAATACAAAATTAAAAGGAAGAAGAGAATGAGCCCCACAAAGCAAGAGGATGGCTCACATTTTCTCTGACTTCCCATCTCCCCACTTATGTTCAGATGAATTCAACATTGATGTGACTTTTTGTAATTTTGACAATTGTCTTGTGATATCATGTTTCTCAAAATTAAGGAAATAATATTTTTTCCCAATCACATTGGAAGATATAAAAGTGCATAATCTCCAATCCCATCATAGTGATGAATAATTCCAAACCAATATGTTTATCTAGTAGATTAATCACATCATATTTATTTGTTAATGAAACAATATCAAAGCCTATGTCACATAAACTATAATTATTAGCATGTGATTATATCATAACATATTAGTGATAGAAAATTTCATAGCTTTGTAAATGTCAACATGATTCAACTTTATGGGTTGAATTTAGAACATTCACTTAAATTTACATTATTTCCAAGAATGGTGTTTTTGTTTTCTCTCGTGATCACAAGCAACAATTGTTGGCAAGGTGAATGAGTGGTTGACAAAGGCAAACCAAGGTTCGCCTATATGTATGTAATATCCAAAGTTGATCTCTATCATGCGTCGTGTGAGACCTTTTGTCCGATAGAGATGAAGAATCGCTCGTGTCCAAGACACCATCACCATGTGAGACATTCTAAGAATATTATACATCTAGATAGAGTAAAGACTCACCTTTGTTGTTATTGTAGAGTGAAACCCAGATCAATGGGGGACTTTCCACAATCCACACACACACACACACACACACACACATATATATATATATATATATTTGTCATTAGGCAATAGGGTTTGCTTGAATTCTCAAACAAAAAATTGTCAACATACTAATGTTAAAGAGTTCCATGCATCCAAGTTGAATATGGCATAACTCTAATAAGAAATAATGAAAACATGAAAGGAATTCATTGTCTTAGATTTCCAGACCAAAACAAAGTTGGACAAGTTAATACAAGAGAATGAAGATAAAAAAACCAGCACTAAAATAATATATGTTTTTACTAGAAGAGAAAAAGGTGAGGAGTTGAATTATTCACTGTTTTGCTTTCCCAAGGCAATAATGTAAGGAAAGAGAAGAGATGAAATAGGACGACCAAAATAGCAGCCCCTCTAATAATCTGAATTTCAGCTAGTGACATCTTATACTTTGATTGCATTTTATGATCAAGTTGAGATTACATAATACCTTTGTCCCTTTGCTAAAAGCTAGTGAATCATTGAGATTAAGATGAAGTTGTGTTGTCGCTACTCAAACTTTTGGATGTCTCGTTTAGGGACGAGAAGAGCATCATATGGATCAAGTGAGAAAGAAGGTATTAATAATTGCACGAAAGGGACAATTTAATTGTAACGCCTTAAAATTTGACCTCACTACTTGGCAGAATCTTCTTTTGTGTGCTACTTTCTTTGATACTACTTTGACTCTTTCGTTGACCCAAATGGTCAAGAAGAGTGTCACATAAGTGAAAATTTTAAAAATAAAATATTACAACAAATAAATATGAGAAATGTGGAAGCCAAATAAATGAAAAGGTACATCATATTGTCTTAATACAAAGCATATAAAAGTTCATGCCATAGAACAACTCAATAAGTCTCCTACATCATTCAAGTATAACTCGATAAGATAAAAGACTCATAACAACATTAGAAAATGATATGCACGCGTAGTCGCCACACATACATCAACCAAGCTAGCAATCATCTCATGTAGGGAAGAAAACTCAACTATGAGCATAAAGTTAAGTGTGAATTTATAATATGTCTTAAAGATGATCCATCAGAATATGCATGAAGCAAACAAAATAAATTAATAATGATAATAAATCAAGAGGGATCATCCTTGTTCCATGTCTTTTCAATTTCATTTCATATTCATTGTTCATATCCATGTTTATAAGGACAAAGTCCTTCCATTCATCTTTAGTCATTCATAATCTTTCATCTTCCATTGTTCCATGTCATTCATAATCTTTCACTTTTAGGGAATACTATTGTAAACATACGAGTGTGTAGCTACCTAGATTATGGTGGGCCAGTGGAGGATTAGTGCCACGCCATGACTGGTGCTCTGTCGAGCAAGATGACCTTGCACAAATTGGAAACATCTGTAGGTGAAGAATGTCCACGGGGAGTGCCTCACACAAGGCTATCACAAATTCCCATCTAAGTAGGTGATGCTATCTTATTAATCATGAACCTATCTTTCAATCATTTGGATCAATAAGTATGAAACAAGGGTGGCTCCAACTCATCTTTTAGTTCATGTAGATAGATATAAATCAGGCAAACAGAGGCTTGTCAAATCATGAGAATTAATTAATGTCATATTTCTCTATGTCCATAAATCAGTATTCATCAGTCGACCATTAGGTCGTCTGTTTTGAGTTCATCTTTGTATATGAATCGATTGATCGAAAGATGTTCGATCGTCCATTATGGAATTTTCGAACTTTCGATCGAAAGTTTCGAATGTTAGAAATTTAGCCAATCATTCGTCGGAACTAGTCGATGACCTTCAGTCGACCATTTAATGATTGTCGAATCATTTTTTGGCGTGAATAGTCCATATTAGCCTCCCAAAAAAGTTTCAGTCGACCGACTAATTATCGTCTCAATTTTTAAATCTTGACATTTTTTAGTTCGATCGTCCGAACGAGTTTTGGACTTTCGTTCTAGTCCATTTTCAAGGTTGGACCCGTGGGAACTTTCCCATGGTCCGATGGGAACTTTTCCACGGCTTCAGCCTCTAGTAGTACCAACAGATCGTTGTACGTCATGGGAAAAAATTTGCGATGAGCAATTTTATGACGATTTCTCTCCCGTCAGAAAATCCGTCGCAAACTTAACTTTTTGATAGATTCTTCATATTTTGTGATGTTTCAGACCATCGAAAATAAGCATTTTTGTTGTAATGATCGATCGTCCGATTTAGTTTCAGACGCCTAATCTGGTGGTCACTATCCTCTGCCGATGTGGTTCGGATGCTTGAAAGAGGATCAGTCGTCCGTTTCATATCGGTCGCTATCATTGTGGATCTTCATGTTTTCAATTAGTTTCTTCATACAAAGCATAACATAACATATGCAACTCAGTCCCACTAACATATATGATCCAGAAGCAAAAAATTATCAACATGATCCAATCCACTCTATCATATAACTTGCAAGTCGCAAGTCTTATTTCATTCATCCATATTTAGCATCGTCGACATTCTTTTTAAATTGATCAAACTATAAAACAAGAATCTTTTCATGATGCATGATGCAGTATATCTTTTTCCATGTAAGAATAAATCTCTATCACAAAAATCATAATCACTCATAAATCACTCAATCTCGTTCATAACATCATTCGGTGAAAACTTGTTTTCGAGCAGGCAAATCATAATGATAAAACTGAGACTTATAGCATGAATTTTACCCATTCTAGCATAAATTTTTAGTCACAAAACAATCCTTAAAATATGCATATTCCCTCTGAAAAATTCCCATGATCCCGAATAACACACATGTTTCGATGTCGTCCGATTCTTCTTCTCGCAGGATCAAGCTTTAGTCATGTCCTCTTCGTCCTCCTACATCGCCTGCGCCCGAGGAGCCTACCAAAGTTGTGCCGATGTCTTTTGGCCGAGACCGAAAAGAGAGCACGAACAAAGAAGAAAAAGAAAATGGAGAAGATGAGGAGATGGAAGAAGAAAGAAGAAGAAAAAGAAAATGAGACTTTAACATAGGGGGTTTCGAAATCATGCTAGAAGAGTTATAAATCCTCAACATTATTTTAATGTAATGGAGGAAAGAGAAAGATCGAAATCGATCTCCTTCGACTCCTGTCCGTTAATCTTTCGTACGCTCGAAAGAGTTTTGATCGTCCAATAGGCATCGGTTGCAACATTCAAATTGTCACGATAACGAGCGCTCATTTTAATTTCAATCACCTAAAAGTTCGACGTCAACATAATTTAAATTTTTAAAATTTTACGAAAATTTTGGTGTGTTACATTGACTCAAAATGATAGTTGTATCCTTCACATTTAACACATGTATTCATTACACATTTGACATTACAATTATTGACAATTCCACGAGCAACACAATGGCATAGATACATATAACAACACAATCTCCAAAAGAACAGGGGAAATGGCGGAAAGATCTACGCCGATCAAAATTTCAATCCTCGTGACAGTATTCATGCCATTAGATCAAGTTCCGGCCAAGGATCCAATCAAAAAGGGTCGAAGGCTCTGCATATTGTTCGTTTAAGATGATGTGTCCGGTTTGTAAGAAGGATTGAAAGCCTTCTGCTCAGCACAATCGAGATTGTCTCCGGACAACTGACGCCCTACTCCCATCAGGTCCAAGTAATATTGGTAATGGGAGATGATGTTGTTCATGGGATCAATGTAGCCCTGTCCACAAATAATGTCCCCGTACAGGATATTCATGGTAGCTCCAAATCCAGGTAGCCTTTTCTCCAAGGTGTCGTTCTTACTAGGCTTCCAGTTCCCAACGAAAGCATCGTGGGCTGAAGGTTGTTTCTTTTTCATTGGGTTCATCCACCGCCAGATCGCAGCTTGGAAAGCAAGTGTGGCATTCTGCTCCAGGTATTCCGGGTGGTTCAACAAATCGACACCTAAAGCATCACCAATGAGACCATAGTTGTAGTTCCTGAAAAGAAATGGCACATCTGAGTATCTTGACACCCAATATACAATAATGAATATTTAGCAGGTATAGTTCATAGTTTGGTGGTAAAATGAGAATTGCTAAATTCAGAATTTAAATAGTGAAGGGGTCTTTCAGTTTTAACTTCAAGCTGTCAACCTTGCAGTTGAAACCAGATAGAATGATGGTATGACATGAAAAGGATGGTTACCAGTACACAGGCAGAGCTCCACGTCCATAGTACATAACTCCTTCGGAGCAAGGATAAACATAGCCTTTCTGACAGTAGTCTTGGCTTGGGCTCATCTCATGGTTATAGCATAACCCCCAGGCTAGAGGACCGCCAGTGGCAACGCCATATCCGCCTGCAAGCATAGGAGAAATTATGATCCGAGCACTGGGCAAAAAAACAGGAAGGTTATAAATTAGAAGGCAAACATGAACATGAATACATTGGTAAGAGGCTTCTTGAGGCTTTTCATCAGCCTATAAGAGTTTCAGACCTTTTCAATTGGTTAACCATTTAATAGATCCACAGTCCGAGCTAGCTATGCACACTTCGAATCACCGGATTCTAAAAGTAGATCCTGTCTCTAAAAATCTTCCACCATGGACCCTTAATAAGTAGTCTAATGTGATTGTAACTCAGGGACCAAGAATCATGCATATCTCCAGATTTTCTCGAAGAGGAAGTATTAATTGCACCAATTGGTACTACTCTTGATGAGAATGCACACAAAGGAAACGGACCTATACCTAATATAAATCTCGAATTATTAACAAATAGTAGCTTCTTCAGTCATGAAAGCTGATCTTAGGTAAAGTCCTCTTTGTTTTTCTCTCTTCGTTCAATCACCATTGTACAATCCGTGACCAGTTTTGATCCTTTCCTATGTCCCTTTCATTTCTAAAGTAATTTTCAATGTAGTAGGAAAAAAAAAAAAGAAGAAGAAGAAGAACCACTCCAATCTTCGCTGGGGCAAATGCACAAACAAATCATGGCATCCCAAAAATTATTCCTGTTCCACAGAATTAATATATCAGGGATTCATCCAACATGTTCCTGTTTCCGCAGAATTAATATATGGAGGGCTTACTGGGATCCATCCATTCCATAAAATCCCACAGCGGCAATGTGTGGGAGGGCATTAATTGTGAATCAAATGATATATGCGCAATTGCTTGATGAATGGACAATTTGAATCGGATGGATCTGAAATCTCAATTAAAAAGAAAACTATCAATTTACTCACATGAGGTCTTGCTGCCGACGTGGCCGAGGAAGGCGGCGACCTCCTTCATCTGCATGAGCTTGCCGCCGGTGGTGCCGAAGCCGAGGGGCTCGTAGAGGGCGGCGGCGGTGATGAAGGACTGGTAGTCCCAGAAGCCGACGGCGTGGGCGAGGGGGGCGTTGCGCTTGCTGAAGAGGTTCTCGAACTGGTAGACCTGGAAGAAGTCGGTGATGGTTTCGTTGCAGCAGTAGACGCTGCTCTTGCACTCCCACCCCTTGTCGCACGTCTTGGGCTTCGACGATGCCTCCACGGTTACGCTCACGCTCGCAGCCACCGCCAGCAGCAGCATCGCCGCCGCAACAAGGGGCGGCGTCCACCACCCACCTTTCTTTGCCATATTACTATCCTTGAAGAGAGAGAGAGAGAGAGAGAGAGAGAGGTGCAGCTGTGGAGGCGAAGAGGAGGAAGGGAACTAGACTAATAGCGAGGGGGGAAGGCGTTGGTGGGGGGTCAGAGCGAGAGAAAGGAAGCAGCTCAAATGTTGCGATTGCAATGGCGTCAGTGATTGGAAGAAAGGGATATTTTATCAATTTATATATATCTATATTTTTTTTTCGAACTCGAAAGCTATTTGTTTAAAATACATTGAAATTTGATTTGAGGATGATTTCTTTTCTTTTTAAGCTTCAACAAGTCGTCAGTGTTTAAAATTATTGACATTGATTAATTTAGTGTTAATCAAAATAATGACTCACAAATCGAATTTGGCACACGAGGAATATATTCTTGTGAATTAATTATGTGAACCAAATTGATTAGAGTCCAGTTGGTTGGTGAGTTGGCTTCTCAGTTTTAATATTTATTATTGGCGTCCGATTAATATAAAATTAAAAAGATAAAGGAGTAATGATTTATTTTTTTAATTAACGTGATTATATTAAAATTCAAACTCCATACTAATGTTGGTTTTCCCTTCTTTTCTTTTTCTTTTCTTTTTTTTTTTTTTTGTCTTACTTGGAATGCAAGGCAGATGCCCGCTCGAGCAAGAAAAACAAAGTGCATCTATTATGTGCAATTATTGTCCTTACTCAATTAGCGGTAGTTGGGCTAATAGTTAAGTTAAGTTGGTATTCAGAAAATTTAAAGCTCACCATATTTTATGCAAACGAACAGTTGTTAAAAATCATGTAATGCTTATCGTTGTCGTTTTAGGATACTGAAAATGTCGAAGTTGATAATTGATATCTCATTTTTATTTTTCATTTCAATTTGTGTATATTTTTGTTTTACTTATCAGACTTTTGGAATAAGGAAAAAAAAACTGTAGAGCCCACCTTATTCTTAAAAGCAAAGGTACAAACAACAGTTTGTGTACAGACATACAAGATAAAATGGATAAATTACACCTAATGCCCTCCAACTTTAACGTTTGTTTAGCGACGTCCTCCAACTTCACTTTATAACACGAATGCTCTTTATCTTTTAACTTGTTTCACCTGATGCCCTCATTATCTATAATCGACGATTTCCAATCACAGCGCTAACGTCACGTCTCTCTCCTCTCCACGTTCATGTTACTGACAATATTAAAAAACAAAAAATAATAAAAATGTCACATGGAGTCGGCGCAGCGAGCCCCGACCTCCGACGAGCACAGCCCCTTCGTCGGCGCGCGCAGGTGGAGAGGTTGCATGGAGGGGGGCGACCCCCCACCCACCCTCTTGCGCTCGCCGACGCAGCGCAGTGGGGTGGGGGGTCGCCCCCCTCCCATACGACCTCCGACGAGGTCGCATGGGAGGGGGGCGACCCCCCCCCCCCCACCTTCCCTGCGCTCACCGGCGTGGTGAGGGGGTCGACCCCGTCCGGCGAGGTCGCAGGGAGGGGGGCGATCCCCCCACGTCGCTGCGCCGCGCAGGGAAGGTGGGGGGTCGCCCCCCTTCCCTGCAACCTTTGGCGCTGTCGCAGGGAGGGGGGCGACCCCCCACCTGCGAGCGTGCACGCTGGGGCCGCGTTCGTCGGCTGAGGCCTCGTCGGAGATTGGGGCTCGCTGTGCCAGTGACTCCACGTGGTATTTTTTATTTTTTTTACTTTTTAATATTGCTAGTAACGTGAATGTGGAGAGGAGAAAGATGCGACGTCAGATGACTGAGAAATCGTCGATTATAGGTAAGGAAGTTAAAAGATGAAAGATATTCACGTTATAAAGTGAAGTTAAAGGACATCGCTGAACAAACGTCAAAGTTGAAAGACATTGAGTGTAATTTATTCAAGATAAAATAGTTTTGGAACGAGATATTTGTACCAAAATCACGCATTTCACATCGAGGCTGCCCTTTCTCGGATCCAACGGCAGATGTTCCCTGACTTGGGGGTCACATGCACTGCTGGCCAGCAACAACCTCACAGCGTGGAATGGCCGCAACCTCCAAACCACCCGCCAATTTTGATACTGGCTTTTTATATAAATATAAATAAAAAGAAGCCAAGGAAAAATGTATTTCAAGAAAAGTCACTTGTAAGAAAGTATTTCATTATTTCAGTATATATAACATTACCATATAGTGAAAAGTTCATTTCCCCACTCGTTTATAGCTCGTCTTCTAAAGAAAATACTTTCAAAAAGACTAACAATTTAAGAATCTAAAAATTAATATTCCGTCTGAAACGCTAGCAAAAGAACAGGGTGTATGTAATCATAGTATAATGTGACAGCATATACAACTTTTTCAAGCGGTCTAATCACTGTATAATGTAAAAAGAACAGAATCGGGCTCCTCATAATATATTAAGAAAAATTGAATGTTCCAAGCATGACATGTAGCATGCAATGATTCACACAAGTTTCAAGGCCGGATAAAACATGAAGCTGAGAAATAATACTTCCTCCAGTTTAATCAGAACAACTCAGAGCCTCTCTACTGGGTCCCCTAGAAGCTGCAGTCATATTTATCTGGAATCTTTTCCATCTAATTGTATCCAAGTGCCCTAGGTGTTGTTTCTGGTGTGCACATCACGACAAACTTGAAAAGTTTTAAGATCCAATCCTGCGTTGTGATGTGTACAACTTTTAATTCAGCGTCATTCACAGATAGGACAGCCCCCCATATTGTTTTTCTCCGATGAAGAAATTTGCAAGTTCAGTAAAAACCAAATAAGATTTGAACTTGCAAATTATAAAACATCCACAAGATATCTCCCACTGAGGGCTCGGCTCTTAATATGAATTTATAGTCAGCTCTACCACTAATATTAATTAGGTTATCACTTGACCATGCAACCTTCCCCGAACTGATCATGTGCGTTTTAGCTTATCCGCACCAGACACTTTGCTGTGCCCAGAATGTCCATTCCCTCTTATCACTCCAACCTACAATCAAGAAATTTATGTCAAAGTTTACTTTTTTAACACAGAAACATGATATTAAGAATGAATTCAAAACTTACCATGGTTGATTCTAGCAAAACATGACCTGCTGTCAAGCCAAAGCATTTTGACTCAATTGGGAAACTGTGTGCTTTTAAAAAATTATCCCAAAATAGTCTTAGTTTGGCATAGATCTTTTTGGCAGGATCTAGGAGAAATCCCAAATACTTCAACTCATGATAACTGTTTGTAGCTGATCTACTTCTAGTGGCCTGCTTCTTTGTACCATTAACCAACACCTTTCCTAACAGTTCAGCCATTTTATTTGATATAAAACCGATGTGAAGACCGCTAAAGTCACACTCTTTTGCTCCGTCCCTTGTTCCAATCTTTAATCAAAGTTCCATTAGCTGCAATTAGAGTCTTTTTGGCAAGTTTTTCCCGATGATTGACATCTTGTTCAGGATGTTTTGATGAAATCAAACTTGAAGGTCTGACTGAAAGATTATGCAATGGTTGTTGACTAACTTGCACATTCTTTTCCAGCTTGAAAGGAGAAATCCCATAATCCAAAGGAGCCGGACATCGTATATGGTCTCTACCAATGCTTTTCATGTACTTCAAATCACTTTTTTTCCCGTTTGGTTTAGTGCCAATGGATGACAAATCTGAACTCTTGTCATGATCATGGTGCTTGGTCTTGGAGAAATAACTTTCAGATCTTTGCACAGAGCATAAAAACTTTGGAGCCTTCCCGGTCTTGTACAAAGGTGGCAATGCCAATTTTACCCTTCTATTCTCCTCCAAATGGGACTTCACACTTTTGGGACATCTTGCCATCTCAGTTAATATCTCAGCAGCAAGCAGCACCTCAGGAGTGTTGCCTGTTTATGAGAGCATATATTTAACCATTGTTTTACAAGAGGGGGAATTATCGTCCACAAAGAACCAAAAATACATTTATAAAGAACTATATCATGCTGACAGGATTAACACACCTCACTAGTACATATTAAAGAAATTTCTTTTGGTTGTCAATATTATGTTGAAAATTGAGGTTATCTTAGATAATCAGGGAAATCATTCATTCCAAAATGCATGATAAATAACTATTGTCATAAGAAATGTGTCAAACATGCACGTGGCAGTTTTGTTTTGCATCAAAACTAGTAAGAAAATATTTAGAAGTCAATTCTGTCAGAATTATTACCTGTTTTACATATCTCCCTTGATTTCCATGAGCTCCTCTCAAGTTTTGTAGAAACATCTTCAGGATAGAAACAACCGCTAATCGAGTAACCCTTGCTGTTTCTTGTATGTTGATCCTTGGGGCAATCTGCATTTTCTCTTGACACAACAGCAGATCCCATTTCAACTGTTATGGGTGAATCATCCTGCCAATTCCTCAAAGATGTTTCTTCTTCAGAAGTTCTAGATAGAGCAATATCACCGTGGTCATATTTCTTATGCATGAATGAAAAATCCATTGGGACATTCATCAGCTTTTCACTTATGGTACCAGAAGGTCGTACATCCAAACTATGTATGCCAGTGGGAGACGTTGATACCGGTTGTACTTTGCTTGCTACACTATCATAAGGCGGTTTTGAAGAATCGACACGATGTATTACAAAATCTTCATGATTTTGGTCGATAACACCTTTGTCAGTGAGCGTCTCCACTTTTAGGTCCACAAGGTAATTTTGATTATCCTTGAAGGAAAAAGAATCAATCTCAATTCTAAACCATCTAGATGGACATAGGTTTCTAGCTGAAACTTGTTTAGCAGTCTCACCATTGGATTTGCAACCTCCAACATGAGAATTGGACCATGGAAAAGATGGTAAACTAGCACTCTGAGAATTTTGCAAGGTATTAGAAGGAACAGGAATCGGGTTTGGATCCAGTAAACTATCAAGAAGAAGGCCTGAAGGAAGTGCTAAATGTTGTAGAATTTCTCTTGACCCAGTGAAGAGAGTACAACTTTCTGAATAAGGACCCTGAAATATAGAAAAAAATACTTAAACACAAGACATTTGCTTCCCAATAAAAAAATATGAGGTATATAAGCAACAAGAACACCAAACACACCTTACTCGTGGATATCGATGCATCAGTAACATTGTCCTTGCTATCACAATTAGAAAAGTTTGATGGGAAGGCAGTAGGCTTAAGGAGGCCAACTGTACCTTTCTCATTGTTCGTGGTACTTGCTGCAAAAGGAGATGGAAGAATAGAAATAACCTTTCTTATCGAAAGTAAAATATTCTCATTGGCATTTGAGGACTTTTTCCCCCTTGCTGGGCAGGTGTTAGAATATTTGTAGCTGCCTTCAAGAAGTTCAGTTAAGTCAAGGTCATCCACATGTTTCATGACATCAGACAGATCAGACTTTAGACCATGTGATCCTGATCCAATAGGATAAAGTGATATTATAAGCTTTTGTTGGAAATAGC
The DNA here is from genome assembly GCA_030549335.1 of Pontederia crassipes. Classification (NCBI taxonomy): domain Eukaryota; kingdom Viridiplantae; phylum Streptophyta; class Magnoliopsida; order Commelinales; family Pontederiaceae; genus Pontederia; species Pontederia crassipes. The sequence continues at coordinate 38,662,059 of CM060184.1, read as the reverse complement.
ATCACATACATTATAAATACCGCAAAGAAAAACTGTATAATGGGAATTCTTGAAAGGTATAGAACTCAGTTTCTCAAATTCAAGTTGCAAGTTGACACACTGGTTTTTCAGACAGATAGGTTGAGCTCAAAGAAACTCATATCCACTTACATAACTAAATGAGTCTATCCAGATGCTCAAAAGCAGAGATTGTGACTGTGGTCCCTGCTCATGTACAGATTATTATGAAATATCACACTGATCAAATAGTATGAATACATTACAAGATAGCAGCAATGAAGAGAGTGGGAAATAGTTGATGCAAATTACCTGGCTGGAATTATTAGAAAAACATAATTTTTAGTATGAAAAAAAACATACGATGCAAAATCAATATAGCAGGAGACAGACCCGAGCAAATCTAGCAACTACAAAAACATTAAATATCTTGGAAAAGGAAACATTTAAAAGGATTTCAGCTCATGAGAGGACTGGAATCAGAAGGACGTGCAGGGTAGATTGATGCTTTTCAGATTTCTTTTTCCAAAGGAGAAAGGACGACCATGTAACTTGATTGGTCATCCTCACCAAAAGAAAAACTTGATTAGCCATCAGTTAGTGTTGAAAACTAATGCTGTAAAAGTACAAGTGTGATGATAAACCCAAAAGATAAAAACCTCCGAGTGATGGGTCTAAGTGAGAGGAAAAAATGATCACAATTCCTTTTCGCATTCCTTATAAAAAGGAGGATAAGTTGGAACTTTCCTAAGACTATTATGAACAACAATTGTATCCAACAGAGGTCTAGTATCCTTTAGAATATTAGCAAATGGAGTACAAGAGTTGAAAGTTGCATTCTCTTTCCTTATGGAAACAACAAATCAAGATAGAATTTTGAACAGTTTACATGCAGCATCTTAATTACATGTACTATCTTTCCAGAAAAAGTTTTAAGGGAAAAACATATTTTGTGCTTGGCATTCTTTAGGGATTTTCCACACAGCATCGAATAATATCAAAACACGAAAAGAGAATAACTGGAGAGATATTGGAAAATTAAGTACACTGTAAGATATTAAAAAAATTACTTCTTATATCAAACGGAACAAATAAAAACAGCTCTTTAATACCTAGAATATCGTTTCCTCGAGAAGTGGAATCACCACTACCAAAACAGGCTTTTGATGTGGAATCATATCTGGATCTCACAGAAGATCTAAAATTCTTTTTGTCAGTTTTCTTGTCCTCAATTCCTCGTTTCTTCTTGACCACCCGATTTTTTTCTGAATAAAGTATTATGAATAAAATGTGACAATCGAATTCATATTAAAGCTATATATAAAGGCAAGGATAGTTTCTGACTTCACCAAAAAATGTGCATTCCAACAGGGTTTTTTTTTCAGGGGAAAAAATTCATTTCTTGACCTCTTTAAAATGATCAGTATGAAAAAGCACTCATAGGACACAAATTGACTGTCAAAAAGCTTTTATTGAAATCAACTTCCACAGCTCTATGAAATGAATCTACTCAACGATTTATCAAGCAAACTTCCAAACATGAGAAATTTGATGTTCAGAAATAATGGATTGGCATTTTAAGGTAACAAGTGAAAGTACAATGAACATCATAAATAAAATTTTCCTGATAAGCCAAAAGAATAGACAACACATCGTCTTTCACCAAAAACATAGTTTGCATGTAAAACTTTAGACTCCCGAGCTCAAAGCTTCTGAATACAGAAGAGTTCAGATCATCTAAAGATATTGACCTACTCACCTAGCACCACATACAACATTTTTTCTTATCATTAAATGAAACCTAGCTTTTCTCTCAAAACAATAGAAAGAAATAAGTGAAAATATCAGATTCCCATTTGTCTCGTGAATCGTCTTGAATTGACTCTTTCAAAAAGATGTCAGGAATTGTGTAACATGGCATATTTGACTTGCCTTATTGAGATTATTTCTGACGTCGTCTAAAGACCAATAAGCAATTTGACAGCAAGCATGTTTTCTTTGGGTCAAGATTTCGTAACCAAATGGAAAGAAGACACCACATAGGACAATAAAATGTAGAATTAATTATTTATTAAATACAACTCCGTACAAATTTTGACACTATTAGAGCCCACTTGGAGCTGCATATCAAATGAAAAATTTACAAGTGCAATATAATCAATAAATGATTTACTAATGGTCACTGTCATTAATTTGTCTTTTTACACTCTTTGGTCTGAATAAAGATGAAATGCTGGAACTGATTTTTAAAATAGGCATTAACGTTTTTTATCCGAAGTACCAATATTAATGATAAGAGATTATTATAATCGATTGTTTATTTTTGTCAATAATTGAAACAAGCTTGAAACAGTTTTGAGAAAGGTTTGTTTGTTCAATAAATATTAGATCTCAGAAAATAACATATTTCCAATATTTAGTTGTGCAAGAAAAAATAAGCTTAAAAAGACAAATCAACAACATGAGAGTTGCACAATATGAATATATTTTGACCTCAAAAAGAGAGGAAAATCATTTTCCCAAAGTTATATACATGTTACTCGTGGAAAAAAAAAAATTTGTTGACAAAAATTCGTCTGCTATGTACGTGGATGACAACCAAACTGGTAGTCATCCTTTTCCTTCTCAAAAAAAAAATTTGTCTGCTTGAAATGAAAAAAAATCCGTAAGTAAAACATAACCTACAATGGGATATTTTTCATAGATTCTATTTTATTTTTAAATTTCATTTTTTATGAAATAATTCTATTTTCCAGAAATCCTATTTTTGTTATTTTAAATCAAACGAAATAATAGTTAAAATACATATTACTTTCATATCTATATCAATCTAAATAATATATATTAAAATTCATAGTGACCTAGGTTAATGAATACATGTGTGAAAATATCATTGAGCATACAATTACAAACATGAAATAGGACAGGATAAAATTGAAACTAGATTGTGTTATATGTGTGTGCGTGTGTGTGCGGTCGAAAAAGTGTACAAATGTAATAACTCTAAAAGATCATAATAACAATCACCAGCCTAGCCAAAACCCCACTCACTGATAAGAAAGGATATTTGTAAGAAAGAATGAGTAAACAATTAGTCAGGATCCAAGACATTATAAGACAAAAATTAATGAGAAAACATAAAAGCAAACGCAAAGACTAGGGTCAGGGCGCAGCGCAGCGCAACTAAGGGAGCATTATTTATTCAAGCAAGCCAAACATGATGATAAGACCAACTTATTCATCAGAATAAGAAAGGTCAACCATGTATGTCATGAAAAAATGCCAAACCTACATAAACAATCTCTCAGACAACCAAAAGATAAATAAACTTTTTTTGGAAACAAATAATAAATAAAGTAAATAGTTTGTAGCATGAGTTTTAAAAAAATATATATAAAAAGTGGCATAACATGAGGAGAATCCTGCAAATTTTACGAACAGGACACAGTAATATTTGTTTTTTTATCAAAATACACGTCTTTCTAACTCAGAATAACTTAAAATGCAACTCTCTTACCAGGATATGTACACTGCACTGAAGCAGAGACATCCTTTTGAAAAGTAATATCACCGTCATCAGCTCTAACATTTCTAGTAGAAGTTTCCAAATAATTGATCCTTGGTCTCTTAGAGGAAGATAAGTCATCCACAAGTTTGATGGATTCACTGGTTGGTATGTTGCTTTCATGGTTGGGCAACAATGGCATAGGCAAGTCTCCTTCATCAAAGTTGGTTCCTTTACCATTACCTTCATCTCTGAGACCAAGAGGAATATAATCAGGAGCATGTAGTTCTGCAGAACTCTTTTTGTTCTTAGAATTTGAAGTGCATTCTGAAACCGGAAAAGACCTCCTCATATCTGCAAAAAAAATTGTGGCGTTAGCATAAATTTAGAAAACCAGAACTTTTACAAGTTCATAAACATGCTTCACCAGGAAATCAGAATTTAACCAAAATGACAGAAGTCAGTGGCTTCACGCACATGGAAAAAATGAAATTGACCAAAACAAATGAAAAACTCACTAACATTAAATCTTGTCAGGTAAACAAAAATTAGGCTTCCAGGTGCCACGCGTTACCAAGAAAAAAACATACAAGAAGAAGCCGATATTTAGCCTATTGCACATCCCTAATACGAATAATGGGAATTCCAAGTCCTGAGGATCTCAGTCGGTTGGACAAAAACCAATATGATAACAAAGAGATTCTTGACAGCACAAAGAACTGAGCATTCAACATGATTAACTAAAAGGCGGTAGATTCATTTTTACCGTCCAAGATGACGGCCGAACGATCGCAGTAGCAAGCAAGAAAGAAGATTTTTTAATTGTGGAAACAAAGGTGCAGAAGACCCTTCTCCCCACGCCCCTCTCTTACCTCAAATCGTCGGCGGCTTTCCTCGTCTGTGCCGGAGAAGATCCACCGCTGGTCAGATCGGGAAAATTGAGCTACCCTAGAATCGGAAAGATCTGAACTCGCAGGTCGGACGACCGCACCGGCGACGGCAAAGAGAAGAGGGTGCCATTTGATCGAGAAGAAGAGATGGGGGCTTGGGTTGTGAAGACTCCGGTGGGGCTGTCTGCCTGGATAGATTTCTCCGCGAGCGGCCGGCCGACCGGCCAGCAACAGGGCAGTCTGCCGGCGGGTCTCTCTGCTCCTTTCTCAAAAGCTAAGCTTTCGTTAGCTACCTTCTTTCCTCCCCACTTCTGGGCGGCTAGGGTTTTTCTTAGGGGGGAGAGAGAGACGAGAGAGAGAGAAAGGAGAGAGAGAGGGGACAGGCAGACCGAGAGAAAGAGAGAGAGCGAGAGAGAGAGAGATTTCAAAATTGGCAAAAATTATTAGCACTCTTACTTGTCATTCCGCCACCGGGCTACTTATGTGCACCGTCGGCTTCTTGCAGCAACGCAATTTTCGGCCGTGATTCTTGAAAACATTAATTTTCTCTTTCCCTTTTTTTGCTTTTACTTGTATTTCCTTTTATTTCCTTCGCAGTTGATATCCATCTCATAAATGCGCTTTTATCATCTTATATCCATTTCATAAATAGTTTATAGATAAATATTCAATTGAAAGAGCTAAAAATCCATTCCATAATTCAATCGTGACCAGTTGTCAAATCAATTTTGACATCATTATTAGAACATTTAAAGCAACTAGCATATACAAAAAAAATAAAACTAAAAATAATATAATATTAATTCAAAAATTGTACTTACGTAAATATATGTATAACGGTTAGTTAACATATATTATAAGATCTTACACATACTCTTACATATATAGTATGTAATATTATAAGTAATTAACTAACTATAATAGTATACTAATATATAATATTAATTGTCTCGGATAGACATGCATTTAATATATGGTATTTATTAGTTTAAAGTTATTGCATTTAATATACGGCCATCACTACTGGATTCCCATATTTAGGATAAAATTAGGAAATTATCTTGGGCACGGCGCAATTATATTTACTTTCAATTTAAAGACAATTTAATTTTAACATATTTTAAGAAAATAGGTTGAATATTTTTTTCTACGTGAAATTGCATATTTTTAGCCACTAAATATTATTTTATTTAAAAGAATATAGGCAAAAAATAACATAAAATATTAGAAATCAAAAGTTAGTTAAATTGCACTTTATGTGTTATTTTGATAAACTAATATTATGTAATATGGAAAATAACATGATAATCGCTTTGAAAAATTTGCAAACAAAAAACGAAGTTTGAAAAGTGTAATCGTTATATAAATATTATATCGGCTAGTTTATAATTTATTTTTAAAGTATAATAATCATATAAATATGCAAATTTAATGTCATTAATATTTTTTCATCTTAACACTTTTTCCCATGTATAATGTAAAAATCACAAAATTGTAGAAAGAATATTAAAGAGAGAATAGTCAGTTTTTATTCATTATTTTACACTTTCTTATTTTATTCAAAAAAGTAAGTATATAAATGCTAAAATATAATATCCAACAATTTACACCTTTCTTTTTATCTAATATATATCGTCAATAAAAATGTAATGGAATTTAAAGATTTAAAATCTAATCCATTAGAGTTTTAATCATGGTGTTAAAATTTAATATCCACTAATTACCGCTCATTAAAAATCTCGGTAGAGAATGAATGAAAAAATGTACAAAAAATGAATGAATTCATGTTATTCAAGATTCATGATTCTTAATTCTTATTATTATTTGAACTTCATGGGAAGATATCCAATAATTAGTATTAAGGAGTGAAAAGAACAAAATAAAAAACAACAAAATACCGTAATACAGTATATTATAAGACTATATATACACATAAGGAAAAAAGGGAATTGGATGGATGGTGGATAATAAAAATTATTTAACTGATTAATCCACCATCCATCATAAATCGAATGATGATTAAGAAACGCATAATAGTGCTACCCATAAAAATGATAGCATAAATTTAAATATATAGATAGATATGTCTATATATATGTATATACACACACTAAATGAGAACTAATTGAGTGACCTTTTTTAAAATTAAATCTCAAAACTAAACAATACAAGGATATATAATTGAAAATAATACATTAGGAGTAGATATACTAAGAAGATGAATTATTTTAAAAAATATTCATGGCCCTTAATAATTTTGCATTAAATTCCAATCATTAAAAGTGAAAAAGTTTGCATGATCAAGAGTAATGAATTTGCATAAATAAATGCAAGTATGCATAATCATGATTAACGAATTATTATAATTTTAAAATTAAAGTTAGCAAATAAAATAATATGAATGTAAGAAAAGTATGAAAAAATCCAAAACTTATTAAAAAAAACTAGATGGAATGAAATACTCCAAGGAGAAAAGCCCTTAAAGCTTGTAATTTAGTATGCAAGATCTGGCCGCCAGCGGTCGAGCGGCCCGAACGCCCGCTGGCAGTCGGATCTCAGCCGTTGGCCACTGGTCGTCGGCCAGCTAATTTTTTTATATTATAAAATTTCTTTGTGACGCTTTTGATCATCGAAACTTCGGCGGTTGCCCGACAACCGCTGCAAATATCGGCGGTCATGACTGTCAATTTTTTGATGATTTCGTCGACAACCACAAATATCGGCGATCGTGATAGTCAGAAATCCGTCGAAATTTTCGGCCTTTCTTTTCCAATCGTTGAAAATTAATTTGTGACGATCATTTTTCGGACGAATCGAATCCGTCGAAAAATCGTCGAAAATGACGGTTTTCGGGAAAATTACAGATGGTTTAATTGCCGTATTTCTTGTAATGGAAGAAGATATGTTCGAATATATAATAAAATATAAAGAATTAAGTATGTAATTGGTGAATTTTTAATCGTGATGTTAATTTTTTTTACACAAATTAATAGTGAAAAGCATAACATGTCATATAAGTGCAAAATAAAAATTTTAATGCAATAAATTAAAGAGATATTAAGATAATAATTAAAGTTTTAAAAGATCACATAAAAATATAAAAGGAATGTGGAAGGAATAAAGGAGTTTTGTGCCTGAAATTTAGTAAGTGCAAAAGGAAACAATCAGAACGGAGGAAGGAAAGAATATTAAAGAGAGAACAATCATATTATTTTTCAACTTTTCTATTTTATTTAGAATAAGAAATTATATTAACATAAAAATCTAATGTCCACCAATTTACACGTTTTTATTAAATCCAATATATATATATATATAAAGTATAATATAATCTCAAATTTTAAAATATAATTCAAGAAAATTTGGTTATGACGTTAAAATTTAATACACATTAATTAAAATATACTGATATATGGTTATCTTTTTATTTCTTTATTTTCAATAACAATACAGTGAATTATAAAAAAAATAATTATGGTGAACTTTTAACTATAATGTTTAAATTTTCAGCACTCAACTTAATAATGAGAATAGGAAGTGCCATATGATTGCACAAAGTTGAATGATGCAATAAATTAAAGTGATATTAAAGTAATATTTAAGAACTATAATAGAAAATATAGTATTGTATTATGGGGGTGAAAATAGTTTGGATCAGGTGATTTTTAAATCGACCATCAAATTTCTGACAGGTTTTCAACTCATAAAAGGCCACCCTATTTTTTTGGAGAAAAAAATCTAACATAAATGGTTTTAATTTTTTTTCGGATCGGACCTACTTTAAAATAATAAATTTTGTTTTGAAAATATTATAAACATTAAATTTATGACATAAATAGTTTAAAATATAAAACTTAACTCTATGTTTAATTATTTAATGTAAAGAAATCAAAATAACATATTATTATATTATAATTAAAATTATTCTAGTTCATTTTGTCCAAATTTTCTAAAAAATTAATAACTTAATCATATTCAAGTTTAAATGTGGAATAATAAGTAAATAATATACCTAATATAATAAATATGAATAAAAAAGATAAAACTTTAATATATTATTTAAAAAATTGAAGTAATAATTTAATTATAATATTTTTGAAAAACTATTTAGGTCAAGTCTCTCCAATTTTTTGTAAAAAAAATTAATTTTAATTTTTTTAGTGTTGGTTAAATTTTTTACTAATTAATGGTTTTTTTAGTTGTTACATTTTTTTATTGTTACTTACACCCTAAATGTGTCCAGAATTTAATAAAAACATAAGATGCATAAAACAATGTTTTCTTAAAAAATTTATACTAGGTTCAATGAAAGGTAGTTAAATATGTGATTCGAGAAGTGGCGACCTCAGCAATCTCTCACGTATTCCAAAATATTCTTTGCATGACCTAAGCACATTTCACCAGGAATAATACTATATCCTCCTATATTAGAAGGAAACTTTATAGTTCTCTCACAATAACACAAGTGACAAATATATCAATTTGTAGAGGCATTTTAAAAATGTGTTAGGAAAATTATTAAACTAAAATTTGAGAATATATCGTGAAATGAAGATTGAAAGGATTTGCCCGGAAATTAGGAAACAACCACATAAAACTTTTTTCAGTGCAAAGAAAGGTTTATGACCTAGTGCAAGAAAGAAAATAAATAGGTTAGAAAAACAACTACATAAAATCCCTGCATATTGGGTTTAAATAGATGGCTGCGAGGAGATTCCCCAATTAAGACTTTATATCTTCAGTAATTCTCTGTCTTTTAGTTGTATGCTTTTGGTTATTCTTTTCCTTCTTCACCTTGTCATAATGACCTCTGGAACTCTGCACAAGAGAAAGCCAACGTACAATTCACTTTTTTTATCTCGTCTGAGAAGAATATTTTGTAATTGGTATTACTAGAAAAGAAAAGAAAAAAAAAGTAGGTTATTACCCTTTTTTGTCTCCGCCTTTGACGCTGACGCCCCGAGTCTTTTGCTTTAGGAGCATTCAAGTCCTGCAAGATTGTTAGCAAAAATATCAAACTAGCAGCTATGCCGAAAAGGACACTAACAAGAAAAATGAGTTTGTTATTCTACTATTAAAAACAAATAAACAATGATGGCTCTAGTGCATAAATGAAGCTTGTGGTGAAGCTGAAATACCTTCTTAAGAAGATTGACCGTGCGCACATGCCTCTCGGCATGTGTTTCTCCCTCATCCTCAATCTCACCATCACTGTTAAGCATCAATTTTAGTCTCCCTTCTCCGAATAATTTCTTTGAACGAGTATGCCTCTACAAGAAAAGGGAATTCTGAGAACTGAATAAAGGACAATATTGTAATACAAATTGGATATTTAGAGGTTGCAAGAAATGAAATGTAATATATTGAGAATTTTGAATTTCCTACTTCAGAAGCAAATAAATAGCGAAGAAGATATAATCACTGCAGAAAATGCCAAATGCAGATCCAAGCATGAATAAAACGAAGGTTAAATAGTTTTTGTAAGAAATGCTAGATAGATGTTAATGTGTATCCCACAATGCCCACCTTTGATTTGAGGTGCGTTTTAATTGTCTCCTCGGTTAAGCAGACTATCCTTGGGCAGATTCTGCACTTAAACACTGACTTGCATTTCAAGACGAAACTTTCAAAATCAGCTTGAATTTCTCCGGGCATGTCAACACCAGTTCTAGCAAATGATTCTTCACTTTCTTTATCCTTAACCACATTATTCAGCTCGTTATCTTCAGGATTTTCACCTAAACAACCGTACTTGTTATGAAACAAATCTGATAATAGACAAAGTTGTTGTGCAACTGTCAAAACTACATGTATTTTGCATAATGGCAATCCAAAAGTATTGCAATACTTACATATGAAACCACATTAAGCTAGAACAATAGTTTTTTTCAATGATGAAAGGAAAATACAATAACCAAATAGGAAGCGTGTTGATGAGCAAGATAATATGCACTCTACATAAGCAATAATATATCATAGTTTGGTTGTGTTAAATTATATTTTTCAAAATAATCTAAATAAGGATGGATCCTACACCTCTGGCAGTATGGGTTGAGGGAGGATAACTAGTTGCAAAAATGTGGTTGGATAAGATGATAGGAAATCCCTTGAAAGAAAAAGGAGGAAAACAATGACAAACAACTCAATTTGTCATAGGAAACTATGACTACATAGACTCAGTTTCTGTTCTTAAATGTACAATTGTAATTTTTCAGAAGGAAACAAAAGAAAGATAAAACTTGTCATACCTATTTCTTGGAGCATAAAGAGAAAATTTAGCAAGGAAATTATTTTAAGCATGTTCTCAAAGTCTGTGACACATAGTAGCCTAGGAAACTTAAATATTAGTCCAACAAATCTGCCATACTCAGTCCTAATGGATTAAAACTATGTAGGAGCATGAAGAAAAAATTTAAGAATCATAGAGATAATACTACATAATACCTGATGCACAATCTCCTTCCAAGTTATTTGACGAGCTATCCTCACTCTCATACCCAGAACCTGGATGTTGATAATACAAAAAGAAAGAAACAGTTCACAATCCGTACATGAAACCATCAATACATTATACAGCTAGTAGGCAAAAGAAAAGTTGATGATAATTCACTTTAAAAAAATGATGATAATGAATGCATCAGGCACAACTTTTAGAATCGCATAAATATGATGTAAAATGAAGTGATTTCAACGAGCAAAAACATTCTATAACCACTTTTGTCCCGAGCAATAAAATATTAAACTTCACTTCAGGCCTTTGATAAACTAATTTCCTATGTCAAAGGGAAATGAGTTCATCCTCCAAAGAACAGGGAAGTATTCTTTTGAGAAAGACCTCTTTGGCATTGTAACTCCAAATTTCTTAAGTCGTGTCTGCAACCTGATTGTTCAAAAGTCGTGTGCTGTCCAAGTGGGGTAGACAGCCTGGTGTCAGCGTCCCTTGAATGGAGGATTTGCGCTCTCTTCAGGAAATTGGAGTTTCATTTTATGGGATGCCCGTGTGGCTCTTGCCAACTACTCTCATTGCCTATTTTTGGCTGCAACGTCAACAGGGCTGCAAGTGCATGGGTGGTTATCGGTGCACGGAACAATGATGCCATCTTTTATATTGAGTAGTGTGATTTTGTCCTTTTGTTTTTAATGGCCTTCTGTTGGCCTTTCTATCAATTTCCCTTTGTAACTCACAATATTATTAATGGAACTTCTGGATGACTACCTTCTTGCTAGTCGTCCTTTCTCGTTTCAAAAAAAAAACTCCAAATTTCTTAGATATGAAATAAAAGGATTTAAGACATTGGTACCAAGAGAAGGAGAACTCTGCGCCTCTCCCTCCTCCTCTTCCTCCTCCTCCACCTCCTCTACTTCTTCATTGGTGGTGGCAGATGGCGGGGCATCGGCGTCAGACGAGCCGCTGGAGGATGAGGAGGAGGCGGTCTTGTCGCCGTGGTCCTGCTTGTAGAAACGCCGCTTTATCATCGTTCTCCCCCCGCTTCACCAGGAAATCAGAATTTAACCAAAATGACAGTAAGTCAGTGGCTTCAGGCATATGGAAAAAATGAAATTGACCAAAACAAATGAAAAACTTACTAACATTAAATCTTGCCAGGTAAACAAAAATTAGGCTTCCAGGTGCCACGCGTTACCAAGAAAAAAACATACAAGAAGAAGCCAATATTTAGCCTATTGCACATCCCTAATACGAATAATGGGAATTCCAAGTGCTGAGGATCTCAGTCGGTTGGACAAAAGCCAATATGATAACGAAGAGATTCTTGACAGCACAAAGAACTGAGCATTCAACATGATTAACTAAAAGGCGGTAGATTCATTTTTACCGTCCAAGAAGACGGCCGAACGATCGTAGTAGCAAGCAAGAAAGAAGATTTTTTAATTGTGGAAACAAAGGTGCAGAAGACCATTCTCCCCACTCCCCTCTCTTACCTCAAATCGTATGCGGCTTTCCTCGTCTGTGCCGGAGAAGATCCACCGCTGGTCAGGTCGGGGAAATTGAGCTGCCCTAGAATCGGAAAGATCTGAACTCGCACCGGCGACGGCAAAGAGAAGAGGGTGCCATTTGATCGAGAAGAAGAGGTGGGGACTTGGGTTGTGAAGAGTCCGGTGGGGCTGCCTGCCTGGATAGATTTCTCCGCGAGCGGCCGGCCGGCCGGCAACAGGGCGGTCTGCCGGCGGGACTCTCTGCTCCTTTTAGGTGGGGGGAGGGGAGGGGGGGAAGACAGGCAGACGGCTAGGGTTTTTCTTGGAGGGGGGGGGGGGGGGGGGGGGGGGGGGGGACAGGCAGATGAGATATATATTTCAAAATTGGCAAAAACTATTAGCACTCTTATTTGTCATTCCGCCACCGGGCTACTTGTGCACTGTCGGCTTCTTGCAACAACGCAATTTTCGGCCGTGATTCTTGAAAACATTAATTTTCTCTATCCCTTTTTTTCTTTTGCTTATATCACCCACGATGCGCAATTAATATGAAATTAGATGAACTAAAATAAGTAAATATTAGATTGATATATTTTAAGATTACTTAAAAATTTATAAATTAGAGAAAAAATTTATTAGTCTATTTAACTTTTTTATCTCATTTATTTTTTTCTCTTCTTAGAAAATACTATCCTTTTTAAGTTTGAAGTATTAATTTATTGGCCTATTTCATATCCATATGAATTTTATGTAATCACTACTTTGATTATCTGGTTAAGCGTTAAATTTTAAATATATGACGAATACTTGGCAATGGATTCATGAAAATGCAGAATTATCCTTTATTTTTTATGAATTTTCAATTCAAAAATGTAATTATATTTCTTGTAGTAAAAAATATGCAACTTCGCATTTATATAAAAGAATTGTCTAACAAATTTTTTATGTTAATGTAGGAATAGATTCTAATCATTATCTATGTTGCATGATCAGACCACAATCACCATAATAATATGCATAACACATCTATTATTTGAATTATTAATTTCATCATCACTATGATAAAAAAATTAACTCTTATTTCAAGGTAAAAATAAAAGTCATCACATAAACACATTTATACATTTATTGCTAATAAATAATTTTATCTACAAAATATAATATCATTAGCATAAAATTTTAACACTCAAATTTTAAATAAAATGTGTTATGTTTTGATATTCTATAATTCAATTATTTAAAAAAATTAATCATGTAATGTGTGCACATAACATGAAAGAAATTGACGTGATAATTTCATGAATGAAATATATTAAAAATACATGCATTAATCTTATGTTATAAGAATTTTCATGAAATATGTGTGTGATATATGGACAGATAGTTTTTAGATAGATGCTCAATGCCATTTTTATTTATAATCATGGAATAGTTGAAAGACTTATCATAAGATAATATAAATAAAAAACTAAAGAAAAAATAATATATTACACTAATAATATTTTAAGAAAAAACAATATAAAAATGCTAGAAACAAATATTATATCACTTTGAAGACATATAAATAATATTACTTCTAATAAACATCAAAAGAGATAATAATGGAAATATTCTAAAAACAAATTAAAAGGAATTAATTCTCACATATTTAAGAAGGAATTATAGAAAAAAAAATATGATTATGCAGAGATATTTGCAGAATATTCTCAAAAACTATTATGATGAAGTTTTTTTTTTTGTATTTATTTACTTCTTGATATAAACAAAGTAAATATGTTAAATAAAAAAACAATAAATAGTGAGAACATTCTAACACAAATTAAAATGGATTAGGTTGTCACATAAATTAAAGGAACTATTTAATATTTTTTAAAAGTCATAATATTCTCTTGTAAATGGATCTTTTGTAAACCATTGTCGTATTTTGTTTGTAATGTAATGTATGTGCTATGTAATCTCTTGTAAATCATTGTCGTATTATGTGATAATTACGCACTTTGTCCGCGTATCTCAGTGTTAAACATGGGGAACAATTGACCATAAACTTCATGCTCCTCTTTCGGTTACCTTTCTTAATCGCTTAGGTGAACTTTTTAATGAATCCTCCCTCCCCTATTGCTTTTTTAACCCACTGCTTTAATTGTTTAACAGGCAATCAATATGTCCAAAAGTGATATGAGATAGAGATGGCGGACGAGAATGTAGAAAGAAAGAGAAGCACTTCAAAGCTATTTGATATCTAAAAGATCCCCTCTCCGATAAAAGCACATTTTCATGTTTCCATTTGCGATGTTGTTAATTAATTTACAACATGAATTAAAAAAATTACAAAAGACATTTTGATGTTCGATCTGCGATGTTTTTAATTAATTTACAACATGGATTAACAAAAAAAACTACTAAAGTGTAACTAATCGCAGATGGATTAACAAAAGTATAACTAGTTTACAAGATTAAACAATAAAAATTTACAGGACGAAGGATGGATTATCAACATGGATTAACAACGAGATAAAGCGGGGCGGGTGAGCTCGGCTGAGGCGGGGCGGGCGAACTCGGCGGTGGTGGTGCACGAGCTTGGCAGCGGCCAGGCGGGCGAGCTCGGCGGCAGTGGTGGTGCATGTGATCGGTGGCAGCCGATGAGTGAGCTCGGCGGCGACGGAGGTGGTCGCGGCGACACCAGAGATTGGTGGGGTCGCAACATGCTCGAGGTCGGCGGTGAAGCTCAGAGGCGGGCACGGCGACACTGGAGATCTGCAAGAGTCACGGTGTGTTCCAGGTCAGTGACGACACAGAGATCGGCTTGAGGTTGACGGCAAAGCCCGAAGGCGGACGCTGCGACACATGAAGATCGGCGGGGGTCACGACGTGCTCGATGTCGAAGGGGTCTTTAGGTAGGTCAGCGGAGTTCAGAGGCAGCACACAGTGGCATAGCTCAGAGGTGAGCGTAGTGACACTTGGAGATCGGTGGCGGACCCTCGGGTCGACGGGCACAGATCTGGTGGGAGGGTCGCGTCGCGGGAGCAGTGGCGCACAGGAAAGGGGGCACAAATATGGTTGTGGGGGATTTCGTCGGTGAGAGGAGAGGAGATCTGGTATGGGGGGATGTCGCCGGTGAGAGGAGAGGAGCTTTGGTCCGGGGGACGTTGCGGCAGGGGAGCGGCAGTGCACAGGAAAGATGGGCGCAGATCTGGACAGGGGGACGTCGCTTGGTGCAAATCGGCTAGATTTTCGGAGAGGAGAGGAGAGAAAGAGAGAGGAGACAATTGCTCATCGGTGTCGGACTTCTACGCGGAGAGGAGAGTGAGAGAGGAGGAGGTGGCGTGGAGAGGAGAAACGAAGAGGAGAGAGAGAGGAGAGAAGAAAATGGCCACCGACCGGAGGGTTTTCATCATTTATACCCCCTTGGACGCAGTCAAACCGGGTCGCGATTGTCGAATCCCGAACCGCTCGCCAAATCGACCCCCGTATCACGTCAGATTTCATTCAAATTTGTGAGATCTACGCTAGTTGTCGGATGCAAATATGACTATTGGCACAGAATGGGGGGACAGTCCCTCCAACTTATGTGGGGGGATACCCATTATTCCCTTACATTTTTTCCCAAATTTTCAGATAAATTATTTTTTCCAATATTTTAATCACAAAAAAGAAATTTTAGAACATACTCGACTTTACATTTTCTGCCTGAACTATTCTTTTAATTTTCTCTTAAACTTTGTTATTGTTCCTTAACTTGCTATACATATTTCGAAATAAAAAAAATTGAATGAAGGAGCGGTGGAGATAATATTAATTTCATAAATTTTCTTTGAGTTATAGCGATGCTGAACTATGAACTTATCGTATAACTTCCTTAAATTTTATCGAGATTTCTACTTAGATTCTTTCATCATATTGTGTTAACTTTTTCTGTTACTTTTTTATTTTTCTATTTATGAAAAGATTAAAATTCATAAATAGAAAAAATAATAGAAAAGTTAACGAAGAAACCTAAGTGAAAACACGATAAATAATTGAAAATAATAACAATAATAAAATATTAGAAAATTAATAATATTTTATATAATAATAAATGTTTTTGAATATATCAAAAGTCAAGATATAAAAATATTGAATTGGGAATTAATATTTAAATCTTGTTGCATCAATTTTTAAAATAGATATTTAAATACATAGAAAGGTTAAAAATTTATAAATTGGCGACGTGGTAAGATAAAAATATTAAAACTAGGAACATTGATATCATTAGAAAAAAAATATGAATAAATAAAATAAAAAAATATTGAAATTAGGTCAAGGGTGGGTCCTATGTGCAACAGACTTTAGAGAAAATTTCTATTATAAAGAACTAAATATTGATTATCTAATTGACTTTCTTTTCAAACTTGGATAGATGTATTCGTTTTTATCATGTCCATCTACTATTCTCTTTTAACACTTTTGGAAATGTTTTGTGCATTCTTTTTTTATCATGCATGGTGATTTTAAGTTCACATTGTTCTTGAAACATGAAAATTTTGACGACATTATAATCTTCTAAGTCATATCTGGATTAGGCATTCATGTACTTATAATTTTGTATTCTGAACCAATTTTCCATTAATGAATGTAAAAATAGTAATATATGTGCACGTGACAGATCTATTTTCCAAAATTCAACTGTATACAAATCTAAAATAAATTTTAAATTTAAATGAGGTTAGCAGATAAAAAGTACTTCATTTGTGCAAGGGAAAGAAATGAGATATTGTAATGCCCCAAAATTTTACACTCCTGGCTCGTAACAATTGAGCTTATTTTAGTTCACATTACCTATAATTTCATCTTCTTAAGCATTTTTTTATATGAAATGTAGAAGCAAAATAATATTAAACGATTCTTTAACAAAATACGAAAATAAAATGTCTTTCTAACTTTCTTTTTTCTAATAGTCCTCCAAACGTTAATGAACATTCAAATAATCATACATTAAAGAGTCTAATTAATGACTTGGTCCCATGTGTACTTTACATCATTACAAAATTCGCCGCTACGCCTCCATCCTTACTTCTTATTTCAACTACTTGTGGGGTTCAAATATAGAGAAATAAAATTTTCATGACCAATACGCTTACGCAAGATAATACAGATGAATATAATTTCTTAATTGAAGCAATTTAAATGTTAACAATTTCATAAGAAAGTAATAAAATCAGTGTGAAACATCTTTTACTTAACTTATTTACCTTTCTTTCTTTCATACTTACTTCTTGCTCTTGTATTTGTTCCTTATATTTGTACTCATTCTTGTACTTATATTGGTTTTTTATATTTGTTCTTATATATATACTTGTATTTGCACTTATTCCTATATTTGTCGTATTTTTATTCATGTTCTTGTTATTTCTTTTCGTGGTGTGTTGCACTACATTTTTTTATTTTACATGCACATGCCTAAAAGAGTGTTGTCCTATGCGAGCTCTATAATTTTATTAAGGGTATTCATGACACTTTCATGCAATTATTGAAGCCATGTTTATTTATGACTCATACTTGTAAACATGTATACTTGTAAACTTATAAGGATTATATGTCAATCCAGAAGCGAGGTACTTAAAGACTTAATATTTGTAAATTTATAATCTTGGGCAATTGGTACATATGGCTTCTCGCATTTTACACTTTTGTGTTTTTACCTAATTATCTATCTTTGGAGACTTCTTCATAATAAAAATAAAAATGCCATTTAACATCAAATCGAATCATGGAATAAAAATTTCTAAAAAATCATATGAACTCGGGCTGAACAAGGTCAAAACCAGCCGAGTTGCCTTGAATCAAGCCGGATCGTTGTGGCCGAACGTCGGCTGCAATGCCGAACAATTCTTTCCTTATTGTACTTAAGAACTTGGGCCGAGTTTATGGCCGACGCGAGACAGGCCGGATTACATGAAAATCAGGCCGAGTCTACGTCAAATTCAGATCAGATTCAGTTTGACAAACAAATGCGTTAAGAAAACATCGTCAAATCTAGATCGAGTTTGAAATAACTCGGGCCGGATTCTGACAAAGCAAAATTTAGATGATTTTTCGTCAACTTTGGCCAAGATTTTGGGTACCAAAATGACATGATCTTGAAGAACTATATTATGGAACTTATTCGTAGTTCATAGGAGAACATAAACACATATTTTAATCTTTCTTTAACTTTATTATTTTATTAAGAAAGCACATCCAAAGATGAACCCAAAATTTGTACTACTTGTCTAGGATTCTCTATCCAGAATCCAAAACTTTAGGCAAGTTTTTCGGTGACTGCACTTTTTTCTCGATACAGAGGGATTTGCAATGAAGAGATAGCCAAAAGTTTCAGCCATACACGTGCACTCTGGGAGAAAACATAGAACAAAGTTGAAAGAAAAAACACAAACATGGAGGAAAGAAAGATGACTTGGAAGAGACCTTTGAGTCCTATTTATAAGAAAATGTCCCACAAGTTATAATTTAATTAAAACTCCTAATCATACTTCCTATACATAATTTATCTTTTATTCTCCACAAATTATGGATTTAAATAATTGATTAAAGTTACTATTCATTGATTTTTGTATTTAAATAATAACTTATTATTATTATTTTAATTTCTAAATATTTTTATTTTTAAATCTCCAAATATTCAACAGATTTCTAATTCAATCATACATCAAACCTCATACCTAATACTCTTCTGATTATCTTTTCTTTATTCTATCTCTCATAAACATAATTATTCCTTAACTTTAGGAATTAAATAAATTAATATTATTCTCATCTTTTATTATTTGAAATAAAATAGTATTATTTATCTTTAGATGTTTTTGGACATAAAACTTTTATTTTTGCTCTCATTAAGAGTCCTTTATATCATAAATTTCAAGTTAGTTTCGAATTCAATTTTGAATCCCTAATCTTATTATAATTTCAACTCCTAATATAATGAGGAATTATCTTTCATATTTCTTATATAATAACACTTTTATTGTCAAAACTTTTCTTATTTTATCTTTTCCTCTTAACTTATCCTTTCTCTAACTATACTTTTATTTCTTTTCGAACTTTATCTTCTTTTAACAAATCCTCAAATTTAGATTTATTTTAATTACAAAAAATATTTTTTTAATTTGAAAATTTTTGGGAGTTATATTATTAACCCTTTTAAAAAAATTCATCCTTAGGGTTTGCCCTGTGTAGTATTTTACCACACATTAACTTCTTGCAATTAATCAAATTATCGACTACTGTCGTATTACCCCCTAGTAATGTCAATGTCAATGTATTCTTTAGTAATGTCAATGTATTCTTTAAAATGATAATAAATATGTAATAAAAACTAACTTAATTTGGATGACGTGACAATTGTTCGTGATGCTTTGCACATGGATTTTCAACTATCTTCTAGGACTTTAACTCTAATATCAAATGTAATGCCCCGAAATTTTACTCTCCTATCACATAGCAATTAGGCTTATTTTGGATCGTGTTACTTACAGTTCCTTCTTCTTAAGCTTTTTTTACATGGAATGCAGAAGCAAAATAATATTAAACTATTCTTTAAAAGAGTGTTGAAGCAAAAGATGAATCTTTCTAACTTTTCTTTCTTAATAATCCTCCAAAGGTTAACTAACTTTAAAATAACTTTATATTAAAGAGTCTAATGACTTAGTCCATGTGCACTTTACATCACCACAAACTTCGCCGTTGCACATGCCTCCATCTTACTTTTTAGTTCAACTACATGTGGAGTTCAAACACAAGAAAATAGAATTTTCATGAGCAATGATGCTCAGTACACAATACAACATAGACGAATATAATTTCTAATAGAAACAATTTCATAATAAAGCACTAAAATCAATGTGAATAATCTTTTACTTTACTTCTTTATCTTTCTTTCTTTCATGCCTACTTGCTCTTGTACTTGTATTTATACTGATTCTTATGCTTATACTTGTACTTGCAGTTATTCTTATGCTTGTCATATTCTTATTCATGTTCTTCTTTTTTTTCTTGGTGTGTTGCACTATATCTTTTACTTTACGTTATGTTTAAAACACTTCTGTGTGTTATCCTAAGAGAGCTCTTTAACTTTTATTAAGGGTAGATATGTCATTTTCATGCAATTCTTGGAACCATATTTGTAAAGTTAAAAGGATTATCTTGAAGCAGGTTACTTAAAGATCCAATACTTGTAAACTTGTAATCATGGGTACTCGATACACATGGCTTCCCACATTTTACCACTTTTATTTTTTTTACATAATTATTTATCTTTGTAGGCTTCAATTGAACATGTTCATAATAAGGGTAAAATTTTCATTTAAAACCAAATAAAATTATGGAATAAACATTTCAAAAAATCATATGAACTCGGGCTGGGTAAGATCAAACACTGTCTACAAGGAAAATAGTTATTGCCGACGTATATTACCGGCGGTCACATATCCCTCACATTTTCGAAGGATTTTGCGGGAGCTAAAAATATCTTTCCGAAATAGAGCTGCAAATATTTTTTCTTCCTATTTTTCTAATATTTTGCGATGGCTGCCTTGAAACTCAGGTCGGTCGTAATATGCTCGGTCAGGGTCGCTCATATTTCTTCTTCATATTTTTTCTACCATGGAAATCCGGGCTGAGTTTAAAAAAAAACCAAGTCAAATAATCATGATCGAACATCAGATGGAATGTCGAACGATTCTTTTCCAATTCTACTTAGGAACCCGAGTCGGGTTTATGTAGGGGTGTTCACGGGTCGGGTTAGACCCGATCCGTGAACAAACCCGACCCGACCCGACCCGACCAAATCTGGTCGGGTCAGGCCGCCCATGGGGGCCAAATTCGACCCAACCAGATCCGGTTCGGGTCGGGTGGTCGGGTTACCCGACCACCCAATTTTCCTTTTTTTTTTAAAAAAATTTCTTACTAATTTTATATTTTTAAATATAAAAAAATATTTAATATTTATTTTAAAACACAAAATAAGTTTTATAATTATTTAAATATTATTTATGTATTTAAAACATTTTATTTTACTTTTTAATTTTTTTAAAAGCAAACATAGACCTAGATTTAAATAAAAAATAGGAAAAAAAAATAAAAATAAAAAATTGGGTCATCGGGTCGACTCGGGTTTGATTTTTCCAACCCGCACCCGACCCGACTCGATGAACACCCCTAGGTTTATGACTGATGCGGGCCAGATCGGAGCTCGAAACATTTATTCCTATTTTGAGATGGAATCCAGGCTAGTTACATGAAAATCGGGTCGAGTCTACATCGAATCCGGGTCAAAATTTTAATTTGACAAAAAATGCGCCAAAAAAACATTGTCAAACCTGGGCCGGGTGTGAAACAACTTGGGCTGAGTTCTGACAAAGCAAAACTCGAGTGATTTTTTTGTCAACTTTGGCCGAGATTTTGGTTACGAAAATGACATGATGCTGAAGAACTATCTTATGAACCTATTCATGGTTCGTAAGAGAACAAAAAATATATTTTAATCTTTCTTTAACTTTATTATTCTATTAAGAAAATAAACCCAAAAGTGAACCCGAAATATTTATGTACTTGTCCAGGTAGAACTACTTGGAACTCAAAACTTTTAGGAAAATAAAATATTTTGTAACTTTTATTCAAATGAGATGATAAATCCACATCAAACCAGTCTGGTTGTAAATCAAATTGATTTTGGCATTAAATCAAGAAAAAACACTAGTTGTGATTGAAGGGGAAAAAAATAAAGGAATGCAAGGAAAGTTGAAGATGAGAGAAAATGTTATGTATAAAATTGAATAAGAAATAAAATAAAAAAGGCAAGTATCTAAATTTGAATAACATTAAAATGAAATATTTTCAAAGGTAGAAATAAAGGAAAGTGCTAAAGAAAAAAGGAATAAAAATATTTTAAGATAAAATTTATTAATATAGCATCTATCATCATTAAATAATAAATACTAAATCAATAATAATATATTTACATATATTTATCATTATTAAAACTTCTAATAAATAAAAATATAATATATTAATTATTATCATTATTAATATGTTATTAGTACAATATTCATATATTATATCATAACTTATATTATATTTTATAATTATCATAAATAATATTATTTTAATAAATTTCGATTAAACTCGATCAAATTTGACGATTCTGATAACATTGCGGCATTGCCAAAAGTTAAGAAGTTACTTATTAATATAGAAAGTAACATCCCCATATATAGGAAGTATTTATTGTGGTAAACTATTTAGCAAATAATGAAATATTTTTAATCTCATGTTGTTCAAATGGTCGTGTTAAATGTAACGCTAAAATAATATGTCCTTTTAATACAAAATAGTGAGATATATTTGAGAACACACAATATACAATTTAACTAATTGATTACTCTCCTATGCCACCTGAGGGGGTATCGATGGGATACGAAGCATAACTGGACCAATTTTTTTATTGAAGAAACAACAAAACAAGGACTGTACCATCAAGAGAATTAGCTGCCAAAGGCATTTATCCCTCCCCCTCTATGCCATGCAGTAATGATAGAAAGTACTATGTGAAATATTTGGTTTTTAATTTTGATCATATAATTATTAAATTTAATATATGTGAAAAGTGTATTACATCATCATTTTAATTTGATAATAATAATTATTTACTATGAAATTTAAAGAATTTCTATAATCTTGTACTCACGTGCAATCCAACCTCATTAAGAGCATCTATCTCCACACACGCCGCCATCCTTACTTATAACTATTAATTATTTGCATGATCCAAATGCAGATAAATGAAATTCTCAATGCATTTTTACGTTGGGAAAATAGTACTAATGAATATGAAACTCAAAATAGCATAAATTATGTACAAATAATTAACAATGATCAATATTAGTAGGATAAATTCTATATTATCAATGATTCAAAAAAATCATAAGATGTGTCGATTTCGATGATCATATATAAAAGATAGTGAATTGTCATATGGATGAAATGAATATGACAACAATCGATGCGGACAATAATGAGGAATAACAATAATTAATATTCCATATCGATATAATCAACATGATAATATTAGTGTTCAATAATAAATAGTAACAATTAATAGGCAATGATCAATATCATTGCAAGTTATTGGTTCAATATATAATGTAATTATAATAATTGAAAACGATGATCAAAATCAATATGATAATTTTGGGTCGATAATAAATATTAATGAAACCAATATAACACTATTAATATTCGATAATCAATGGAATAATGGTCGATGATAGATTAATAATTCAATGACATTAATTCAATAATCAATATAGTGGACTGATGCAATGATACTGTAGCTAAAATAAATTTACTAGTAAGTAAACTAGTCGCTCAAATAATATAATAAATAAGAAATAATATTATTAGTTAAGTTATATAATTGTCTAAATTAACAAGAAAGAAAAAATAATAATTTTTAAAAATGTATTTTGTAAATGTATAATAAAATAATGAAAATATGATAATAACATAATATATTGGTGCTCAAGTGAGGCCTTAAGATGAAAATAAATCAGGATAAATATGTGAACAAAAAAGATAAACTAAATAAGAGTCTCCCTACGAATATTAACCTAATAGGATTAAATTGTAATTTTCACAAATTAGCATCCACCAACCTAATTAAGTAAATTAAAATATCTTAATTCAATAAGAAACAAAATAGATTAAAATAAGGTTCAAATAGTTTCTCTTTAATTAATAAAATTCTAAAATAAAATGACCAAAAATATGAAGTTCATTTTAGAAATTTTGGAGAGATGGAGTAATAAACTAAACATTAATATAATGGAAAAATTACATCCAAGAAAACTCTCGACGAATTGGCACACGACCGCTAGACGAGCTTGATTAGGGTCACAGCCTCACCTGTCATACACTCTCTCTCATCTCTACTCACAACTCACGGTGGAAAAAACTTAAATTCTAGGCACGAATTGCTTGTGTGGCTTTCAACAAATATTTATAGGTGCGACCTGGCTTCTGTCAGTAAATTGCCAAATTTAAATTTGAGTTGCGATAAACTTTGTTTATCGCTTTGATATAGTTTTCTCCTAGTCAAGATTTGTCTCTCATCTAGTTAGGTAGTTATATGTCAGCCATTAGGGTTCAGCCACGTGTGTTAGTGAGAATTTATTTTTTAGAAAATACGTTTATGTTAGTCCTTGGAGTTGAAAATCACACCTTGAACTTTGATGAATTCCAGCTTGTGCGACCAAAAGTTCCATCTTCCAAATGTTAAACATCAGCTTCCATGTGTTAAAACAACCAGCGAAAATTTTGATTTGTAAAAAACTGGTACCTTAAGTTGATGAAATCACTCCTTATGTTGAAGAAAATCATGCTTGGTTTTATAATCTTGTGAAAGAGATTAAATATGAAGTTAAGCTGGCCACATATATATTGTAATAATTTGGAAAAAAAGAATTTACAACAAATAATTAAATATAGATTTATGACACAAATAAAAAAATATGTGTGTCATGATTCAATTATGGAAAAATTAACTAAAATTTAAGGCAAGGTTCAGGTAATAGGCATCCAATCATAGTCTCCATCAACTACTTAGTATCTCACCACTTTTCAAGCACCTAGCTTTATAGATGTTCTAGATGCTAAACACTTTAAACAATTTTAAGTCCATACTTATGCAATAAATAAACAACCTATCAAATAATAGTATTAGCGTTGAATAGGAAGTCCATATACTAGACGTTCGACTGATGACTCCGAAACCAAATAGCTTTAGGGCAACAAGTGTTAATGCCGCTTGAGCTTACTTGCCCGAACATCCATATTGTGAATGAAGATTTCGAGTTTAAATAGTGATTCATGTACTCTTGTGCTTCTCCATGATGCACAAAGTAATCCTTGTAGTATGCTTTCAATTAATGAATCCTAGAGCAATTACCCTTAGGTATTGAGATATGAACTTATGCGGATTTAATTACCCGAACACATATTGATTTCGGATAACACATTTATATCTACACATCACTTTATTCAAGCATTTTTCTAAATTATTTTTGCAATATTATTTTTTCTCAAAGGCAGTGTTTGGATTGGGACCTTTTAATACTCGTTAGTTTCCTAGAAATAATTATTTTGATAAAAAAAATTAGGTTTGGTGTTTGGATGAAAAGTGTAACGATGTTAATTTTAAAAATTAATTTGATAGTTGTTTGGATAGAAAGTAAGAACTAAGGATATAATTTATTACTTTATGAAGTATAAAACTATAGTAAATTAAAATATTATATAATCATTTAATTAAAATAACAATCTTAAAAATATCTATATTAATACTATAATTTACAAAATATTTATGCTAATATTATAATTTATAATTTATGAACAATAATAATAATATAATTTATTATTTTCATATGTTATTAGTATTGTAATTTGCAAAAAAAATATTTATATTAAGTTAAAGAATTTATTTTATAAGCTGAATAATAATATATTAATAAATAATATATTATAATATTATTTAAGATAATATAAAAATAGTTTAATGCATAATATTAACATCAATAATAATTAATAATATTTTACTAATTAAAATATACTAAAAAACTGAAAAGCAAAATTTTTTTTGGAAGTTCTCGCCACATTGTGTCGTGCCAAACACAACGAAAATGTTCAAAGAGTACTTAGTATGCTTAATACAATGTTTTTTTGTTAATATACAAAGATTACTTTGTAAATTTTGTTATTTGTGTCTAATAATTTATAGTTAGGATTGGAGTGAGGGAAAAAAAAGTTATTCGGGCTTCTTGACATAGACATCTAACCTGGACCTTCTGATCCGATGAAGGGCCAAGATAAAAGCCGTAGCGCATCACGGCACCGCAAATCGCAATAGAAGCTCCCTGCCGCTTCCCGGCGCCGCCACAGCGATGTGGAGACGCCAGGCGAAGCTTTTGCTCTCAGCAGCCACGCGCTGTCACTCGAGCTCTCACCTCCGCCCTCGAATCCTCTCCGCTCTCCCTCCATATCCCCTATCTCATGGCGTTCTCGACCGCTTCGTCGATGCCTCCAACGTGTTCCCAGTCGTCGGGCGTCCCGATTTGCGGCATTCTACTGCCTCCTGCGGGTGTTTCTGTTCGTCGTCGGAGGCCAACAGCGGAGGTGGATTAGGGTCGCCTGCGTGCTGGAACTGTGCCGGAGCGGCGACGATGACGCCAGGGCCATTCTTGTCCTGCGGGTTGTGCGGCTGCGTGCAGCCCGTGGATTGTTCAATCGACTACTTCCAGATATTTGGGCTGTGAGTGCTCTCTTGAACGTGAGTTCCTAGTATTTTTTGTATGCATTTGTTTTGGTCTGTGCCTTTTTTTTTTTGAGAAGGCAAAGGATGACAACCAGATTTACTGTTGTCATCCAGGTATATATATCGATATGACTGATAACATGTACTGGTCTGTTCCTTTTGGAATACATATTTTTGATGAAAATTCCTTCTTTGTATATTGTGTATAGATACAACCTTATGATCCAAGTTACGTCTGTTTACATATTGAATTGATATAAATGCGACCATATCAGCAATGTCCAGCTATGAAAATTTTGTACAAGGGTAGGGTTTACCATAGTCTAAAACCAAACCTACTGGTAATACAGAGTATATGAATAAATAGACGACAATTCTGCAGATATAAGGAATGAAAATTCATGAGATACAACGCAAAAGGCTTAGTAACCAAAGCCTGGAATGGTTCCAGTATGTTTCTTATTGTAATGTGAAAAGACTAGAGTTAAATTTCACAATCTCCAACATTACTTACAGTGAAATTAGCAGATTGGAAAGTTCTGAAATTTTGGATGTTGTATCTTTGCTTTCACTGTAGGAAGAGGGAATATGACATTGGGGACAGTGACCTTGATGGAAAGTACAAAGAGTGGCAGAAGAAATTACATCCAGATTTGGTTCATTCAAAATCTGAGGTTTGAGGATTTAAAGGATTTCTGAAGTTTGAGAATAATCCCTCTATACGAAGTTTGAGATAATCCTTTCTGTTTTCTTGTTAGTCATTGTTCAGACTTGTTGTCATTATATTTAAATTATATGTTTGTATTGTCTATTTGACTAGGAAGAAAAGAGTTTTGCTGCTGAGCAATCTGCTAGAGTGATTGATGCGTATCGAACACTGAGCAAACCATTGTCGAGGGCATTGTACCTGGTATGTTTTTGAGTTCTTTAGTTGTTTTATTGCTCTCTTCTGTTTTGCTTTTCTTTTTTGTCCTTTTAACTCTTTTTTTTGAGAAGATAAAGGTGCTCGCATCAATTTTTTATTCATTATAAAAGTTTATATCTATTACAAAATATCTTGGAACCTTGCCCACTCACTTGCCAAATTTCTAGCTGCTATTACGATGTTATCAATATAACACTTTCCTCCCTTGAAAATGCAATCATTGACTTGAATTCTGAAACATCTAACAAATCATGTTTTGACATTTAAGAAAAGGTCACGTTATACATAAACAATTTACAAGGATAAAAAAGATTAAATATTTATCCAGTCCTTCATCAAATTAGCCACTGTAGATAAGATATTTTCAGTGTAACATCATTCCCCTCTAAATAAGCAGCCATTTATTTGTGCCCATAGAGACCACAATATAGCAAAAGGTTCATTTCGTCATCGCCAGGGTACATATGTTTGAATGGTGAAATTTGGTCCTCCAAGATGTTCGTAGAAGACACATCAAGACACAAGCATCAGGAACACTGCCATTCCAGTCTTGATCTGGCCTTTGAAAAATAAATGGTTTTTTTTTTAAAACATAAATGCTTCAAGTCTTCCATTGCATGATTTCATAGTACACAAGTAGTACTCGCATCTCTATCCCCATCTTTTTCTGTAACACCATGTGGGAAGTCGATCATGCCTTAACATCCACCCAAAAGTTTTTATATTCAGTGGTATACGAAGCACCCAAATCAGGCGGCAATCTATACTCAGCAAATGGTCATCAGTTGTATTTGTGCTGTCCATGATCTTGAAAACTCTCCAGCTGCCCATGTCCAAGAAGCTTGTCTATAGTTGTTTGGCTTCACCCCTTCAAGTTTCCCCATAAATAAAGGAGGTCACTCATTTGCTATTGAGAGAGATGAGAAACGAAACGCGGCATCCAAACTCCATTTTCTAGATCTCCAGACCAACAGTAAAAACAGTTGCTTGTTTATCTTGAACTAGAGCATATAATTTTGGAAACATCCTTGAAAAAGTTCATTCTAGATCCATGAATCTTCCCAGAAACGGCAGCTCATTCCTGAATCCAAGGAAGCGACAAAAAGGGGGCATATTCTCGGAATAACAGATGTGAGACTCCTCCAAAAATAGGATGATCTTGGTGGGTTTATAAATCTTCGTTCCCATGATAGAGTGTGACCATAACAAGCATTCATTACAGTGAGCCAAACATCTTCAGGGTTGGAACTGCTCATTACTTGATCAACCATTTTGTAAGAAGCATCATTCATATTTCGAAGAGGTCTTATTCCTAGTTCACCTTCTGACACCGAATGACATACCTCTGCCCATGCCACCATATGCAAACCTCTTCCATCATTACCAGCTCGTCGCCATAGAAATTCACGCCTTAGAGCATCAATGCGCAGTGTCACACCTTCAGGCAACTGAAATACTGACATGTAGTATATCAGAATGACTGAAAGGATGGATTTGAACATAATCAATCATCGAAAAAAAGACAGGGATGGTCCTCACAAATCTCCAGAGGTGGAAGATTTGTGAGGACCATCCCTGTCTTTTTTTCGATGCACTCTATTACTGGGTTCCAATCTCTTTGATTGGCTGTCACTTGAGAGGTAGCCCCAAGTATGATATAGGAAGGCTACATATGGGTGTCATCACGTCTGTTGCACACCTGTTAGCTTCTTCATTTTCCATTTTGAAAGGTGTAAAAGATGATTTTGAGTGATTTATGCGAAATCCGGAAAAGTTACTGAAGATGTCTATGATCATAGCAATTCTTCTAGCCGCCTTTGTTGAACCTTCCATAAAAATAATGTGTCATCAACATTTTTTAACAAGGGAATTATTGTAACTTGGTTTAGGCCTGAAGTGAAACCCGCAATGATATTAGCATCACATGCTGAGAAAGTGCATCGGGCAAGAGCATCAACGGGCAACACAAAAAGCATCAGTGCCAAGGGGCAGCCTTGCCAGGGACCTCATTGAGGTTGAACCCATTCACCTGATGGTCCTCCAATTCACAAGGACAGAGAAAGAAGTGGTGCACAAACATCTTTTCATCCATGAAATCCACGTCACCGGAAAGCAGCATCGTTGAAGGGAGATCCAAATAAAAGGCCAATCTTAGGAGTCATATGCCTTAGAGAAATCCACCTTCCACATAAATACTTGCTTGTTGGATCGTTGCCAAAACCATGAAACCATTGGGAAGCCCTCTGTTATAGCTCGGCCAGATAGAAAAGGGGACTGGAGTGGATGTATTAACTGTCCCATAACCTTGCGTAGTCTATTAGCTAAAACCTTTGCTTTAGGAGATGAATCATATTTGACAATGTAATAGGTCTAAAGTCTTCAGTCCGTTCAGCTGCACATTTTTTTGGGATGAGAAATAGATAACATTTATTTATCCTCTCAAAACCTTCGTTGGTGTTGTTGCGAATTCATGCACAGCAGCCTTGACATCTGTATCCACCACCAACTAAAACTCTTGAAAGAATAGGATGGGAATTCCATTTGGTCCAGGCGCCCCTTCACTCTTTAGATCTTGCAAGGCTCGAGTGACTTCCTCCTTTATAAAAGGATTCTCCAAAGCTGTTGTCTGGTCTTCCGAGACTTGAGGTAGTCCATTACCTCGCCACTGCCACTCTCCTGTGGGTCTGCGATGAGTGAATTCCTAAAATTAGTTAACAATTGCAGCCCCTATTCTCTCCTGTCCCAAGAATTCAGCATCTCCAACTTTGATTCTTCCAATGAAATTTGATCTCGTGCGGTAATTTGCATATAAGTGAAAAAAAATGTGTTAGAATCCCCTTCATGTAACCAGAGTTGTCGAGATCATTGTCGCTAATGAATTTCATTCTTATGGTCCTCCATAGCCACGACTTATGCAGTTTCTCTCTTTCTTCGAGTTCCAAAAATGATAGTTCATGGCGATTTGATCTATTATGGCAATGCCTTCTAGAGTCATGACCCTCTTGTTAACTATTGACATTTTATTTTGATTTCTCCCATGAAATGAAAATATTGTTTGGCACAACTTAGACTTTTGAACGGTTTTTTTTAATGAAAGGTAGACTTTTGAATGCTAAATAGACATAAAGGGATCAAATAACAAATTCCCTACAGGTTCACTTAATAAGATTATCCTTTTAAAGGACGAGATGAGCTATGCTTTCTATTGTTTATCGTCAATCTGTGCCACCCATTACAAAGAAGTTTCCATAACCAAAAAACAACAACAACAACAACAAAGCCTTATCCCACTAGGTGGGGTTGACTACATGGATCATACGACGCCATATTCGTTGATTCATGTTCATACGATTCGACAGGGTTTTACGCTGGCTGTCGGGGCCTAACACAACCCTCCTCCTTTATCCGGGCTTGGGACCGGCTATAAAATATAGGCGGAGTTTATAACCAAAAAACAAAGAGGAAAAAAAACTTTTGTGTGCTAGTTAGGGTTGGAAGCAAAGCAGTTCTTGTTCAATATAAAGTTCTATGCAATAATTAATAGTTTTTTATTGTATATAAAGTTCTAAGAAATGATAAATTAAAAGCTATTACGCTGTAATTTTCTTTCCAAACTATAGTATCAAACTCTGAATGCAAGGATTTTGCACATGTTAAGCATCTCCTAAATTTTTATTTTAATAATTATGAAGTAGGAGGCTTGAGAGAATCCGCATATTTGTTCACCTAATTATATTGTTATCACTTGTTTTTAATAGTTGAAGCTTGAGGGCATTCATGTTGATGAAGAGAAAACAGTTAGTGATCCTGATTTGCTTGTTGAGGTAATGTTTTGGAGAGCATTAATTATTTACATTTCTGACATTTGTATCAATATCCCACCCCTAGATATTCCTAAGTTCGACTGATGCTTCTCCTCAAAAAAAAAAAAAAAAGGTTCGACTGATGCTGTGGGTGAAAAGGAAGCTTGCGTACATTATATACATGCACACACATTTATAAAAGGGGAATCCATGCCTGATCATGTGTTTTGTTTTTTTTTTTTCATTTGCTAATTATAACTGGACCATTGTTTCTGATCTAGATGATGGAAATTAGAGAATCTGTTGAAGAGGCCAATGATGATGATACTCTAAAGCAGATACAATCTCAGGTAAGGAATCTATCTGCATCAGACGTGTTAGCTATTCCATGTTGTATCTCTAGCATGAAAATTGAAGTTGAACTTGCAGATTGAGGGCAAATTCAAGAATTCGTCAAATACATTTCAGCAAGCTTTCGAGAGAAAAGATATTGAATATGCTATCGCTGCAACACAGAGAATGAGATACTATGATCGGGCCCTTGAAGAGATAATAAAGAAGCTTTAACTTAAGCTCTTATAGATCTTATACCGGGTGCAACTTGCAGAATAATTTTAGCTCAGAATGTTCATCTTCATGCCTTATGCATGTCAGTTACTGATATTTTCATTTGTTTATATATTTGCTGCTCGTCATTATGGATAACATAATCCATGGTTAAACTCAAGAGATCACACGACTATAACCAACTTTTCAAGTTATAGTTGTAAGCAATGTTTCATTCGACCATGTCCTTGTCTCCTTATGGTGCTGGCATAATAAGGGATGCATCTTATTGTTCTGTATTTTGTCCTTTTCATTTACACTTAGCAAAAAAGATAACATTAATGGAATGTTTTTTTAGAAACATATTTCATTTTAGAGAAAAAGAGAATACGGCGCATGCATAATTCGTCATCTTGTATGTCTTACACATGATGCTCAAAATAGTGAAATATGCTTGGAGATTTGGTCAAATCTCCATTATTTGTAACATTTAAGTATTGCCAAAATTCTGTTTAGAGGAGTGACGACTGAATATTTTATGATGAAACTAATCTCTCTTTTATATTAATGTTTCATGATTATACTACATTACATTATGTTTGATTTCTTTTATAGAAAGCTAATAGAACTTATTATATTCTTTTTAAATTCTATATTTGTAAGATAATAATCAAACTTCTGTAACGCTTTCAAATTGTTTCGTCACATGACAGAATATATTTCGAGGACGTTACGGATCATCTTTACGTGTAAATAATAAAAAGAAGACTTTAATTGATCAACTAAGAACAACTTCATATGCAAAAGGGAGATATTATGAATAAGTGATAATATAGAGATAACATCACACTGATAATAAGACAAAAGAACTAAGATATAAATAAAAAGACTCATGACACTCATGTGTAGTCATCAACGAGTTCAATCGGTCATCGTTTGTCACATTCATCATTTTGACTTGGTCCTGCATTTAAGAATATGCATGAGAGAAATCTCTTTACGAGTCTTGTAACTCAGTATGAAAGTAAAGAAAGACAACCATAAAATCATGATACTAAGTATGAATCATAAGGACATCATCATCATGTAAGAAACAAAATATAATCATAAGAGATTTATAAATCAATATGCCATCTTCTTGACATCATAGGATCAAGGATCATGGATCAAGATAGATCATAATAAATCATCATAGAATGACAAACGCCGATCATCATGATCATTAAGTCATCATCTTATAAAGAAACATGAGAAATTATTGTCCGACATAAATAATCATGAATTGAATCATCTTTGTTAAAGCATATTAATAATAAATAAGGAGATCATGGAAAAATCATCATAAGTGTGGCAAAAGCTAATAATCATCATAAAGAGATTTCGTTGTTGATATGCTTCATCTTTTTTATCATCTTATTATTCATTTTTTATTTATAATGAGGTATATTTCAACACATGGGGAGGCCTGCTTCAACCCGTCCATCATCATCATAACTGGCAAAGTCAACCCATAACCGACTTAGTAACTAACCGGAGTCAGCCCATACCTGATCGTCATCAGTCCATCATAACAAGAGTTTTTCATTTAACATTTTTCGTCTTTTATCTTGTAGATTTTAATTAATCTTTATAAGAACTCAAGAGTGTGATCGGAATTTAGATCATCATATGAGAGAATCAAATAGTGATAATAATCAAGGGTCCCAATCATTATAATCACATAAGGTTTGATCAACATTACAAGTAGAATCATAAAGAGTAATTAGAGGCGCATGAACATCATAATCATCGTCATAAGGTAGAACAAGATTACTCGTCATAAATCAGTATAAACATATGTATGATTAAATCATCATAAGAGGAGTCATAAGATTATGGGTTATGTTGGACATCATCATCAGTAAAGGCATAAATAATATAATCATCATCATGACTTATATCATGATTGAACACATGAATCAGAGGTCAAAAGATCATAAGAAGTGATATCATATAGTCGAAACCCGAGCCGAGTGTGGCAGGAACCTGAGCTGAATTCATAGAATGTTCTTCGGGCAAATTGTGCCTGAACTCGGGTCGGGTCTGGATTATACCCGGGCCGAGTTCGGTCATCTTCTCGCGAAAAGCCATCGCGGACGCGACGTCGACATAGACATAATCTGGGCCGGGTCCTGACCATACCCGGGTCGGGTTTGGGCTTCGATAGGTCGATCAATCGTTTCAACAGATCGGTCGATCATTCGCCCGATCGATCGCTTTATCGTGGTTATAGCTGGGGCCGGGTTCATCTTCGTCGCAGAGCTCGGAGCTCTCGACAATAGCGGACTTAGACCAAATTTTGACGAACTCGGTCTAGGCATGGACCTGCCCGGGCCAGGTTGCAGAGAACCCGGGCCATGTTTCGTTATGGAAAAACTATGCGGACGCGCAGAGGGCATTTCGATCATCTTTCCCGTTGATGGCCGACATCAAGAATCATTGTACATCATGCTACTATAACTATGGATTAATTAGAGCATGCTTCAAAGCTAAAATCAAGATTCTACGATGAATATACCCTAATTCCATACCTTGTGAAGTTTTCGTTAAAACATCACATTCATCTTTTTCTTCCTCTTTCTCTTCCTCTTCTTCTTCCTTTTACATGGTTCGTTCCTTTGGCCTGGTACATGATCGGCATCCTCCTTATCCTCTGATTCGTCACTGTAGCTTCATCAAATTTCGTGGAAGAAGAGGGAGAACTTAAGGGAGAGAGAGAGCACACATGAAAACCAAATAACTAAGGGGGAGTCATGGCTCTATATATAGGAGAGAAGAGTTTGAATCCAAATTGAACAGAAGATAAAAATCTTTCTTTTAACTCCGTGTTGGTTTCAATCTAATTTCCTTTTTATCTTTTCATCTTATCCCTATCTTTCTCTCTCTGTCTTTTTTCTTATTCGGTTTTCATATTTTATCTTCTTCTTTTTTTTTGTTAATGGTCTCACAACTTCACTTTCCCATCTTTCTCTTCAACACGCTACTCTTTTAATATATTTTCTTCGTTAGCCTGAAACTTATAGACTAGATCTTCTTTTAAGCAATTACAACACTATTAAAATTTAGCTTTAAATTTCTTGGGAAAAGTCATAATAATTCACAAAATAAACATTGATTTGTGTTGCGAAAATACCATAAGACATGGACGGACCTTGAAAATATTTTAAGAGAGGTTGAGGAGACTGGGGAGGGGCCAACATTTAATTTTGGGTAGATGATGGTAATGTATAACTCTATCACAAACAATGTTACATGATCCGACTAAAGACATTGATCTAGATTAGACAATAGATTAGTTAAACCGAACGGACAGACCGATAATAATAAAACAAGGGCATCACTATTGTCACTTCAAGAAAATACTATTGCTACTTCATTTTATCTCATAAGGATAAAAGTGATGTAGTGATAGTAGTCTGTTTTGAAATGCTAATAATGGTGTCCTAAAGCAACATAAGACAACTAAAAAAATAATTGATTCTCAATCATGGGCCGGGGAAATAAGAATGATTGAAAAAGAAATCTACATAATTTTCACCATAGAATGCAAAATAGGCTATTTCTAAGGGTGTGGTTGAAAAATATTTCGTAGGGAATAAAAAAATTATTTGGAAGAATTTGATAGTCTTCTATATTCTTATTCTTTCACCTGTTTGGTTTAAAAGGGAAAAAAATTTAAATATGTAATATTTTATTATTAAAATATTTTATTATAAATACTTCACATTTATTATTATTATAAAAAATAGTAATATATGGTTAAATTATAAAAAATGAAAGAAATGGTGGAAAAGTTAAGAATAACATTATTCTTTCATTACTCGAAATCCCAGGAGCTAATCCAAAATCACCTACTCGATTCCCGATGAACGAGTCAGAATTGCCTCAACTAAAATAGATGGAATTGGACCTAAAAATGCCATTCAACTTTGGTATCAGTGGGAACACGAGTTTTTCCTAGGAGTATGGCATGGGTTACTTCCTGATTATTGCGGTCGGGATTCATCCACCACGCCCCTTCGTTCCTGGAATTAGTGGACGTTTGGCTTTAGTTAGGGAGGGTGGAGGCAAGATCTGCGTGGTTGCGAAAGGGGTCAACGGGCTCCTTCTCTTCCTAACTTGACCTTCTCGAGCTGCCTAATCATGCTACGTTTTCTCTCACTAAAAAAGATATGAAGTTTCATATCATATAATATATCCAAAATAAAAAAGACAAGTTAAAAAAGTGGAAAAGGGCACAACCACTTATTACTCGCCTCTCAAGAAAGAAGGGTAAAAGCATTCTAATAAATCAGGAAAGGAAGTCATCGAAATACCAGTGACTTCGATCTCCTGAGCGCGGTTTGGGTGACATAATCAAGGACCAAATCCCGACTCTAGAGATGAAACTGCAAGAGTCTGAGTTCAGAATGTCATGAGACAGTTCGGTCCATATCCGGTTTGATGGAATATAATTTTTGATGGAATATTGGATTTCATGGAATAACATGGTGGTTTTACAATTTTCATGGTGGTATCGAAAAAATGAAGTTTGACCAATTTATTCTTATTCTCCACGCTGGTTAATTATATTCTCGAAATAACTAGATATTCTGCCGTTTATTCATCATCCAAACGGCCCCTAAATGTGCTACAAGTGAACTACCATACATGCAAGTGAACTATCATACATGCAAAGGTAAAAGAAATTATAACATAAACATCCTTGCTATATCGTACATAATATTACAACTCAAACTCAAAATTACAATTGATGTACATGTTAACAAGTTACAACTAGAAATTACAACTCGAAAACAACTCCAAATTGCATCCTCTTATGATTACACAAATGTGGGCGAGATTGGTCGACGGGCAAGGTCGAGGGTCGCGGGCGACAGGGCGAGCGAGCTCGGCGGTAGGGCTCGGCGTGTGCAAGATCGGTGGGCGGGCAAGGTCGAGGTCGCGGGCAGCGGGGTAGGCGAGCTTGGTGGCGGCAGGCGAGGTCAGCGGCGGCGGGTGAGGCGGGTGAGGTCGAGGGTCGCGGGCGACGGGGCGAGCGAGCTCGGCAACGAAGCTTGGCATGCACGAGATCGGTGGGCAGGCGAGGTCGGCGAAGGCAGTGCACGAGATCGGTGGGTGGGTGAGGTCGAGGGTCGCGGCCGGCGGGGAGGGCAAGCTCGGCAGCGATGGTGCGCGAGATCAGCGGAGGCGAAGCTCGACATTCGTGAAGAGGTCGAGAGGGATGCCATTCGGCTTAGACAGGGGAGAGGTCATTTCGGAGGTCATCACGGAGGTTCTGTTGGATCTAAGTTTTAATGATGTATAAAATTATATTTTGATGATACAAACCTCGAAAGATTAAAGTTAAAATGCTGGAAAAGTTTAAAAAAAGGGATAACTTTATGCACTACACTTTGATTAAATAATTAACTATGATCCTATTAGATTTTGGATTAGTCATACCAAAGTTGTAGAGAATTCTGTTAGCTTTCCATAGAATAAAAAATCACCGCATTTGGATAACTGTGCAAAAAGATATGCTTAAAATAGTACAAGGCGATCGAGCTGCCGGCTGGAAAATAGGTCGACCGGTCCAGAATATCGGTCAACCGGTCCAGAACACAGGTCGACCGATCCAGAATATCGGTCGACCGGTCCTGAACATAGGTCGACCGGTCAGTGCAGAAAATGCCCAATTTCAACTAGCAGAATGTCGAGACTGTATCGATCGAGGTACCGGTCGATCGGTCCAAGACACAGGTCGACCGGACTGTGCAGAATTCGTCAACGGTCATATTTTTCATAAAAAGTGTACCGGTCGACCGGTCCATATGTGCGGTCGACCGGCCTGTGAGTCAAATGAACAGTAACGGTCAAATTTGAAGGAGAAAATTATGAAATGATTTTTGGACGACTTTCTCACTTGCAGAAGCCTATAAAAGGAGTGTCAAAGCCAGAAGGAAGTGAACTCATCCAAGCCTTGAAGAAAAATATCAAGTTATCAAAAGAAGACATTCTTCTTGAAGTTTTTAATTTTAGTTTGCTCTTCTTTCTCTCTTTTACTCTTGTGTGCATAGAATTGTAAAAGAGAGAAACATTATTGTTCAGAAAAATAGAGAGAGCTCATGTGTAAAAAAGGTTCTAAATCTTACCTCTTGAGCGAGAGAAATAGATTAGCTTCCTAGGATGAGAGGTTGCCTTGCCTCTCGAAGTGAAGAAAAAGGTGGTTGTGTAAATGGCTTTCTTCCTTGCCCCATTTGGAACAAAGGAAGGGATTAGTGGAATCTTCGATGGACTCGAGGTCGAGAAGTCAGAGCGGAGATGTAGGCCAAGGTGTGGCCGAACCTCGTCAACAATCACCGTATGTTTGCATTTGATTTTCTCTCCCTCTCTCTCCCTCGTTCATATTGTGTTTATAATATGAATTGCAAAGGTTTGAAGAATCGATTTTGTGCTTCCGCTAAGAATTTTGTGAAATCGATATTTTCGGTTAAACACCAATTCACCCCCCTCTTGGTGCCCTTTGGGATCCTATAGATTCGACGGATCTGGTCGGAGGTCGCCACTCTGCGCGCATATCTGGCCGTGGGGACCGCCGCTGCGCGAGATCTGGCCAGAGCTCGGTGTTCTGGAGGTCAACGGATCTGGCTGGAGGTCGCGCAGATCTGACTGAGGGACGTATGTCGTGCAGGCGGGGATGTCGAGGGGGGCATCGACGTGCGGAACTGGGGCAGGGCCGACGGGCGGGCGGGCGAGAGGTCGCTCGATGGGCGAAGAGGAGAGAGACGACGCGAGAAAGAGAATGCGAGGAGAGAGATGAAACCAATTAGGTGCGTGCGTAAGGTTAAAGTAAAAAAAAAAGAAAAAAATCTAGTGCATATGAGCCATTAGAGATCCAATCAGATGGATGTAATCCAAGAAAAGATATCTACTCTGGACGGCCACAATTTTAGGAGCACGGAGTAGGAGCACCCCATTGAATCTTTTTTCTTTTACCAAACATGAGATTCTTATCGCTTGGCAAAAGCACCCTTCCTGTCCCAAACACGGCCGCCTCCCTTTTCTTCTCCCCGTCCCCACCAATTAAATCTTTTGCTCCGCGCTGCGCTCATCTCCTTCATCATTCCGCTATGGAAAATGCTCCTTTGATTCCAATGGAAATGCCGTCGTCCATGAGGAGAGCCACTACATCGCAAGCCCGTAAGTTTCACGTCGACCTGTTGCAGCTCCTCCGATTCGAATTCGACTAATGTTTCGACCCAAAGTCCGACCCCAATTTAGTTGCTGAATCCTAGGCGGTGTTACTTTATCGTGACCTAATTTCATAAAACTTTTGCAGGGGAAACATAATCATAAGATAAAACAACAATTTCATAAATAGCGGAAGACTTCGTAGATAAATAAAACATACCCAAGATAACAAGCTGGCCCATGGGCCTAATAGGACCTAACGTATACCTAACAAAGGGTTCCGACAATATAATGCATTCAAATAAAATACATGACTCCATAAGGCTCATAAGCCATACATAAATCACTCTTACAAGAGTTCATCAAAATGACATAATAATAGTAAAATGACTTGGGCCGTACCCCGACCCGTCCATGTGCAATGTCTTCGTCAAGAGGCCCTCACCACCGAATCTAAGCATTATCCATACCTGCACGGATCCATAGGGTGCAGGAAATTTCTCCCATTAGAGTATGTTGAGACCCATGTATGCTATGATTTTATAACATAATCTCTACATGTCATGGCATATGCATATCATCATCATGAAACATAAATTATATGCATGCTATGAGCTACTTATGCATACTATATGGCATGTGGGCATATCATCATGGCAAGAATAGATAAGATGTAATATTATAATCTTTAGGTCAAGCATATCATAACTTATCATCATACTTATCATTATGTTAATGCATATCATGGTCTTATCTTACTTTACTTTGTCATCTTTGTCTATATCATGATATGATGTGATAAGTGGACATTCATATTACATCCTCATAGGTGCATATTTCTTCATACTTTTTTATCATCTTTAACTTTATGTCCCAAGTCATTCATCATTCATCTTTTCGTCTTCAATCTTTACTTAGATACTTTTTTATCTTGTTGAATGGGAATACCATGTTGAGTTCGTGGGAGATGGCTAGCTAGGTCGAGATTGGGTTCGTGAGTAGTCAATAGAGATGCCACACTCAAGGGTGGAACTCGCCTCCTGGTTCCGCGTAGGTCTAATAGATCTAATAGAGACGCCACACTCAAGGGTGGAACTCGCCTCAACTTATGGAAAACCCACACTCAAGGGTGGAACTCATTTCCTCGAGAAATGCCACCACTTAGGGGTGGAATTCATTTTCCCTCCTTGATTACAACAAGTCACCTTCACTTCAATCCGTCTTACTTGCTTTCATCAATACATACAATCATGTAGCATGTTTTAATCCTATTAAGGTCATACATACTTCAAATCATGCTAAGTGTGGACATTCAATCATAACCAATCATCTTCCAAAACGAACGATCATTTTGAGATACGATCGATCGCTGGACTAGTATCGGACGACCGATAGGGTTATCGATCGTCGTTATGGTCTTTTCGGATGATCGAAACATGACATTCGGTCAACCGCTAATCACAGTGAGTGACGACTCTCTAAATCGGACGACTATTGGAATATCAGTCGACAGTTGGAGGTCATTCAAATGACCGAGTGCATATGATGTCTAGATAGTTGTATCATCAGTTTTATGCAATGGTATTACCCCTAAAGATGAAGAGCTCTTCAAAAGATGAAAGTAAAGATGTACGTACAGATGAACAAATAGATGAATGCAAAGATGTAAAGTTATGAATGAATGAAAGATGAATGAAATGACAAGTCTGAAAGTAAGTACGAATGTATGAAAGTTAAGCATGGCCCATGATTATGAAAGTGTGTACCTCTTTTATGATCATGACTCTCTATATGACATTGCTATTATGAAACATGCCATGACTGATAAATCTCTCTATCCATGATTAGTGCATTATTATGATCTTATACTCTTTTCATGCTATGTTTGGATAGAACTGATTTATGATTTACATGAACCCGCACTTAGCGTTATGCTAACGATTGAGCTTGTTCCCCTGTATGATCCCCATAGGTGCATGATGGTTATCTGGGAGGCGGTGCTTCGTGTACGGAGGTCTCAGCGGGGCGACGTCATTTTGCATTTGGTTATGTTAGAACGTAGTAGTAGCTATTTGATGTACCGTTGCCTGTGTTGGGTCGTGTATGGTGACGGGTCTTACCGGGTCATCATGGACCGTAGTCGCTACTTTATCTAGACTAGTCTTGTAGTCATGAGCCACTACCTTTTCGGCGGACGAGTATACCTTTTTGCTTCCCGCACTGTACTTAGTAATGAGCTTGTTTACTCATACTAAGGTACCTTTTTGAGATGTATTTTGTGGCACTTTTTGGGCGTATGTGGCTTATGTATTGTTGCCTCTTATGAAGGCTAGTCAAACCTTTGATATATTCAGCTTCCGCATTTGCTTTCATATTGTTGTATTCTATTTGTCGTATAGCTTTCCGCTACGCTACTCTCTTTCTTTAAGTCTTCCGCTACGCATGTATATATCTGCTGATTCTTCCGCTATGTTCTCTAATATTGTATTCGTAAAGCCTTCCGCTGTAGTATTATATTCATTTTATTCTTCCGCTATGCATTTCTTTCATGTTGACCGTCCAGTCAACCAATTTTTGGTCAAAGGGTCAAAGATAAGGTAAAAGAAGTAAAGAATAGTCTATGTGTCGTCCGACTTGAGTAGTCATCACACACTGTGATTAGCGGTTGAATCGAAGCTCAGTTTCGATCGTCCGAAAGATCCTTAACGATCGATCGATATCCCAGCGGTCATTCGTTTCAGAGAGTCATCATACACTGTGATTAACGGTCGAACCAAAGCCCCACCTCTCGTCGGACCATGGCATCGCTCGAAATCTAGAGGCGGTTCCGATATCTGATTCCACCATCATTACCAATCTTAAAGTCCTCTGGCTCATCCTGATTTCTCTTGATCATCTTCGTGTACTCTGTATCTGCCATCTATGCCGTCACAATCCTGCTAATGAGACTCGGCTGTAGCTGATGCATCATCAAGATTGCCCTGTGTCCTGTAGCTCGAGGGTTCCACTGGTTTAGTTCCTCAATCATCTCATATCGGCGCAACTGGAGGAACGCCAGGGAAGCCTCCCATTTCCGACTAAGAGCGTCGGCTATCAAGTTTGCTTTACCAAGATGATAATTAATCGCAAACTCGTAGTCCTTGAGGAACTCCATCCATCTTCGTTGTCTCATAATGAGTTTCCTTCTGGGTGAAGACATATTTCAGGCTCTTGTGATCGGTGAACACCTGAACTTCCTCACCATATAGGTAGTGCCTCCAGATCTTGAGTGCGAATACAATCGCTGCCAACTCTAAATCATGCATCGGATAATTCACCTCGTGCTTTTTCAGCTGTCTTGAGGCGTAGGTGACTACGTTTCCATGTTGCATTAGGACACATCCTAGGCCAGTGCCGCAAGCATCGCTATAAATAGTGTATCCTCCACTTCCCGATGGTAAAGTGAGAATCGGAGCAGAGGTCAATCTGTGCTTCAGTTCCTGGAAGCTATTCTCACATTTTTCCGTCCATTTAAACTTTTCATTCTTCTTCGTCAGATGTGTGAGTGGGGCTGCTATCTTCGAGAAATCTCGGATAAAACGTCAGTAATAGCCCGCTAAACCGAGGAAACTACGAATCTCTGTAGCATTCTTCGGCCTGTCCCAGTTGGACACTGCCTCGACCTTCGCTGGATCCACCGCGATGCCTCGTCTGGATACAATATGTCCTAAGAACATCATCTGCTCCATCCAGAACTCACACTTGGAGAACTTTGCGTAAAGGTGACGCTGACACAAAATTTCCAAGACAATCCGTAGGTGCTCCCGGTGCTGCTCCGGGCTGGAGGAGTATATCAAAATATCGTCTACAAAGACGATCACAAACTGGTCCAAGTGTTTCTTGAATACCTTATTCATCAGATTCATGAACGCTGCTGGAGCATTCGTTAGTCCGAAGGGCATGACCGTAAACTCATAGTGGCCATACCGCGATCGGAAAGCAGTCTTCGTCACGTCTTTTTCGGAGATTCTCAAATGGTGATACCCGCTCCTCAGATCAATCTTCGAGAACACTGAAGCCTTAGACAGTTGGTCGAACAAGTCATCGATCCTGGGCAGTGGGTACTTATTCTTGATCGTGACCTTGTTCAACATCCGATAGTCGATGCAGAGGCGTAAAGATCCGTCCTTCTTCTTAACAAATAGAACCGGAGCACCCCAAGGGGAGACACTAGGTCGGA
Source organism: Pontederia crassipes (assembly GCA_030549335.1). NCBI lineage: Eukaryota > Viridiplantae > Streptophyta > Magnoliopsida > Commelinales > Pontederiaceae > Pontederia > Pontederia crassipes. The sequence continues at coordinate 38,618,686 of CM060184.1, read as the reverse complement.
TGAATCCCTTGTCGAGTAACTCCTGAATTTGTTTCTTTAGCTCTAACATTTCCATCGGGGCCATACGGTAAGGTGCCTTGGAGATCGATGTCGTCCGTGGTGCTAACTCAATCCTGAAGTCGATCTCCCTCTTCGGCGGTAATCCAGAGATGTCGTCCGGAAAATCTCGTACCACATCTATCTCTGTAGAGCTGGAGTAAGAGCATCGGCTATCGTCACATGGGCCAGGTATCCTCGGCAACCCTTCTGTAAGAGTTTTTGTGCCTTCATGGCTGATAATATAATTCCACTGTCTGGCTTCGATGTGCCTCTGATGGTCGTCTTCTTTCTTCCTTTAGTGCCGATGATGACCTTCTTCTGTTTACATATTACCGACGCATCATGGTATGACAACCAATCCATACCTAAGATGACGTCGTAGTCCACCATGGGGATTACAATTAAATCAGCAGAAAAATCTTTCCCATCCACTACAACTGGTAACTCAGGAAGGTACTTTGCCGTGCGGAGGGTCCCCATTGGCGTCTTTACATTCATATTGTGCTCCATCCCTTTTATAGGTATAGGAAGGGTGGAAGCATATGCCTCAGAAATAAACGAGTGCGAAGCACCCGAATCAAATAGTACTAACATAGACAAGCCAGCGATAGAAAGAATACTTCGGATAACCTCGTTATCTTGCGGCGCCATGTCTGCCTGGACGTTGTAGAGATGTCCTGGTACTCCTCCTTGGCCTCGTTTGGTTCTTCGTCGGGCAATCTCAGACGTAATGTCCGACTTTCCCACATCCGATGCAAGCACCTGTCTTCCAACGACATTCCCCTGGATGGCTCTTATCGCAATATGCACACTCGTGCCGGACCTGCTGCGATGGTGCTGGTAGCTGTAGGGGAGGTGGTTGTGCCAATGCTTGCCTTTGAGGCTGAGGCTGACGCGGATGATGTGTTGGCTGACGGGGAGCCTCAGGGCGTGGTCGCTGGTAGGGCTGGTGGCGACGATCCTGGCGTGTGTCCTTACGAGGTGGGTGACGATCCTCCCATCTCGACTTGGCCGACTCTGCAGCTCGGGTCGGCTCCTTCTTTAGTTCATCATGCCGCGTCTGGATCTCGCGCTCAATCCAGTATGCCATTCGTACAACCCCATATAAGTCGATCTCTGCGCCGTAAGTCTCTCTCTCACGAATAGTGTGATGAAGTCCGTCAATGAACTGTTCGGCGCGATCCGCTTCATCCATCTTGTGTTTGCTATAGCATTCTAATTGGATGAAACGTGCATGGTACTCTGCCACCGACATATTTCCTTGGCGCAATTCTTTGAATTCCTGCGACTTTTCCTTTCTTCGATACGTCGGAGCATACTGGGACTCAAATACCTCCTTGAAGCTTTTCCAGGAGATATTCTCTTGGCCTGAAAATCTCGTGGCACGCTCTATCTCCCACCAGTCGTTGGCTCGACCGGTGAGCATGTGGACCGCGTAGCGAACCTTGCTATCTTCACTGCATCTGCCGGTGACGAAGAGGTTTTCCATTCGAGTAAGCCATTGGACGGCCTCCTCGTAATTCACTGCCCCTCGGAAGTAAGGCGGGTGCAGTTTCAGAAACTCCTGGATCGTGTCCTCCCAGTGAAGAGCCATAATCGGTGCTGGGGGAGGGTACGGTCCTGGGTACGTCGGTATTGAGTACACCGGTTGTTGGGATGACGGCGGGGGCTCCTGTGGTGGTACAGGAGGTAGTGCCTGCTGTGGTTCATCCCCGACCTGACTCCTAGGGACAGAGTCGGGTCCTTCAATCAACGTGTCCGGGGTGACCGTCACTCGGTCAACACCCCGTCCGCGCCCACGGCCTCTGCTACGTCGGGCGGCTTGACGTGTCGTAGGATCCATCTATCATATTAAAGCAATTCATTTCAATTCATACTTTGAAACATAACATATCATACTTACCGGGAGTGGCACATCGTGACATTGGCTCGGGGGCTTTGCATATGGACCATACTTAAACCTTAACTTCTATACTAGGACGTCAAGAGAGTCATAATGTTAGGATATGATACCATGAAATATGTAGCGCCCCGAGGGATGCCACATAGACTATTCTTTACTTCTTTTACCTTATCTTTGACCCTTTGACCAAAATTTGGTTGACTGGACGGTCAACATGAAAGAAATGCGTAGCGAAAGAATAAAATGAATATAATACTACAGCGGAAGGCTTTACGAATATAATATTAGAGAACATAGCGGAAGAATCAGCAGATATATACATGCGTAGTAGAAGACTTAAAGAAAGAGAGTAGTGTAGCGGAAAACTATACGACAAATAGAATACAACAATATGAAAGCAAATGCGGAAGCTGAATATATCAAAGGTTTGACTAGCCTTCATAAGAGGCAACAGTACATAAGCCACATACGCCCAAAAAATGCCACAAAATACATCTCAAGAAGGTACCTTAGTATGAGTAAACAAGCTCATTACTAAGTACAATGCAGGAAGCAAAAAGGTGTACTCGTCCGCCCAAAAGGTAGTGGCTCATGTCTACAAGACTAGTCTAGATAAAGTAGCGACTACGGTCCATGAGGACCCGGTAAGACCCGTCACCATACACGACCCAACACAGGCAACGGTACATCAGATAGCTACTACTACGTTCTAACATAACCATATGCAAAATGACGTCACCCCACTGAGACCTCCGTACACGAAGCACCGCCTCCCAGATAACCATCATGCACCTATGGGGATCATACAGGGGAACAAGCTCAATCGTTAGCATAACGCTAAGTGCGGGTTCATGTAAATCATAAATCAGTTCTATCCAAACATAGCATGAAAAGAGTATAAGATCATAATAATGCACTAATCATGGATAGAGAGATTTATCAGTCATGGCATGTTTCATAATAGCAATGTCATATAGAGAGTCATGATCATAAAAGAGGTACACACTTTCATAATCATGGGCCATGCTTAACTTTCATACATTCGTACTTACTTTCAGACTTGTCATTTCATTCATCTTTCATTCATTCATAACTTTACATCTTTGCATTCATCTATTTGTTCATCTGTACGTACATCTTTACTTTCATCTTTTGAAGAGCTCTTCATCTTTAGGGGTAATACCATTGCATAAAACTGATGATACAACTATCTAGACATCATATGCACGTGGGTGATCAGTGCCACGGCGAACCCCGTCGGGTTAGGATGTCCTCGCTTTCGGCAGAATGAACCATCCGTGGGAGAAACTCCCGCCTAGATAGAGCAAATGGTAAACCCATGAGGGGGCCTGTTACGAGGCTAGAACATCATTCCTCATCGTACCTGTGCCTGTCTTTCGATTTATCGATCAAGGCAAATGCAGGTCTTCATCTTTCGATGAATATTTGTTTGTTTAGCAAATCCAGTGGATGGAAGTTTAATCAGAAAATCTAATGTAAGATTGTGAGGTCATGACTTCCAATCCACACGACAGATGCCCGAGGGTCACGGTCATCTGTCGAGAACACTATAGTCGACCGAAGAGGTACGGTCGCCGCTTTGCATCATTCATTTTCATCATGTCATAATTCATCATTATTCATCATCGTTCATTATCATTCTTTATCATGCTCATGAAGGTCGTCATTGCTTTAACATCATAATCATAGTCGTACATCGGAGAATTTACGAAAAACCATTATCGTTCTTGGCATAATCAATTCGGGTCGATTTCAAGAAGAGAGGTCAATAATCAGGTTCAGGTGAAGGACATAGTTTCATACAAATTCTAGGGAAATAAGATTCTTAGGATCAGTATAGCAAGGTATCACAAGTTTTCACGTTGTTCAAAGAGTCAAAAAATCGTAAATATCGGAAGACTGAGTTGGCTTTGATCAGGCTCGGTCTTTCGAGGTGAAGACTGAGAGGAGAAACTCGAGCCGGGTCGGGTGTACACTCGGGCCGAGTTGAGAAGGCGATCGAGTCGGGAGAGATGATTCTCCCGATCGTCTTCTCCGCGCAGAAATCCGGGCCGAGTCGTGGGTGACCCGGTCCGGGCGCTTGGTTTGCCCGAGCTCGAGCTCGGCGTCCATGGCGGACCCGGGCCGTGCTCGGGTGAACCCGGTGTGGCTAGACCGAGCCCGGGCCGAGTTTCGAGGAACTCGGGCCGGGTTCGATTGAGTCGTAAAATAGGTTCTAGATTTCATTCTCTTTCTGATGATCGCCGGAGTTTCACAACAGGGCTAATTACGTCATATGCGCACATTCATGCAATAGAATACATCTAGAGTCTAATACACAACAACCATAGTCCTAAGCATGCATCTAAGAAAGAAAAACGTTAACGACATCTCATACGTTCATTTCAGCTTTGCAACAGTTCATTCATGCATCTAATCGTTCCAGTTTCATACATTCTTCATCTTTACATAATCTGTTTAGTCATTCATATCATCATGGCAGTGGACATACATTTCTTCGATTGTGGCAGTTAATTCATCACATTCGCATACTATGGAGCATAAGGCGTTTGCATTTTCGAATCAACTCATAGAGTTCAAATCAGGCATGCATTGTTCTTTTAGAGTCCGATTTATGAAAAAGATCCCGATCCATACACCTTAAGCCTGAGACACTGAGGTTCATCCTAATGTCGTTCACATTCTGCTCCTATGTCATCGGAGATGACCGGCGACGTACTTCTGTGCTCACTATTCGTGTACGTCATGAAAAAGGAGAATGACCGAGTGAGCATGAGAAGTCCAGAATCATGTGAATGACAAGGAGACAGAGGCGTTTCTCACCGCGTAGTTGCCTCTGTTGTCTGTCTTCGTCGGAGGTGGTCTCCGACGTCGTCTGCTCGCTGCCCACTTTCCGTGCACCGGAGAAAAAGAAGATGAGCAAGTAAGGGACAGCAGTCCGGCGTGAAGAAACTAAGGAGCAGAGGGGGTAAATGAAGACCGAGTGCCTCATTTTTATAGAAGAGGGGAGAGTGCTCGGCCGGTGCTTCTCCCCACGGTGATCCGGTTGCCGGATTTCATCCGCCAAGTGGCCGTCCGGGGCTGAGTGGCAGACTACTATTGAAAAGGAGACTAACCAAATTAAAAGTTAATTAATGTCATCACAGTAACTACTAATCTAATCGATGACAACCGGAGACACCTCCCTCCTCAGAACTTGAACTCGAAACTCCAACCTATGGGCATCCTTCAGCTCAAAGACCACACCGTCACCCAGCTTGAGGTCGTGGTCTTCTGCAAAGTCCTTCCATCCGCCACAGAACTTCCTAATGCTTTCGTAGTATACCACGATGATGCTCCGTCTCCGACTCCCGCTATTGCTGCACACGAGCGTCACTTCCTGCCCATTGGCGGGGAAGTACTTTCGAAAATTCTTGGGGATGGTCTGCTCCACAGGCATTGACACAGTTTGAAAAGTTAACGTTCTTTAAAAGGGAGAAAACACAAATTCAATTTATACAAGATGATGTTGGTTTGTAAGGTAAAGTAATGGAAAGTTATATATTTACCACTTGAAATGGTATTTGTATGTGGGATTTTACTATTGTCAAGGCAAAGAATGGAACTCCCAACATTGAAAGGATTTCAGAAGGTCCTGAAGTTGTAGGACAGGATGAGCTAGCTTTTGCAGTAAAGTATAGTAGCTTCATCAATGCAACAAAAAAAATGTATAAATAAGAAGAATTTCGGCTGGTCTTTGAGCTGAAGGATGCCCGTAGGTTGGAGTTTCGAGTTCAAGGTCCAAGGAAGGAGGCGTCTTCGGACTGTGATGACATTAATTAACTGCTAATTTGGTTGGTCTCCTTTTCAGTAGTAGTATTAACATGTCATGTAGATGTAATTGATTTTGATGAACTTATTTGGTATCTTGTCTTGTTGTTATTGTATTTGACAGTTATTGTGTTGGACAATTAGAATTCGAACCATCATATTAGTCAGAAAATCATTTCTTCTTTATTTTTTTGACTTCAAATTAGACATATACTAATAATTTTGGAGAAGGTTCCCTTCGAAAATGTACCCAAGAAAAAATAGATCATAGGTATGCATATTTACCATTGCATGTTAAGGCGGTGAAAGTCACCAATGTCTCACTAGGGGCATAAATTCAAGATATTAAAGAGTTCTTTTCTTTCTTTGGGGACATTGAATATGTTGAGATGCAAATGTTGCGACAATATTTATACTGAAATTTTCTTTCAAAAGTTTAATAACTCATATAGGCCTATGCTTATTATATGTTGTTTGCACTTTGCAGTGCTGATGAGTGGTCCCAGATTGCTTATGTCACCTTCAAAGATTCACAAGGAGCAGAAACTGCCCTTCTACTTTCGGTTCGTCAATGTCTTGGATCGTTTTTTTTATTGCATGCTCATAGCTATGGTTTTGACTACTCCTCTTGCATTTTCTGGTTTAATTTTATCACTGTCTACAATTCTGATTGCTCGCTAAAAGTTTTAGAAACAAGATGTAATATGTCCTTTTAACTGTTTGTCTTAACCATGTATCTATAGTTGTGATCTTTGCAATGTGCTCTAATTTCGTTATATTTACATTACATATATAGGGTGCCGCCATAGTCGATCTCTCTGTCATCATTGTACCAGCTCCAGATTATCAATTGCCCCCAGCTGCTGTTACTCCTCCGGTAAGTATCATGAATTTTTGTCCTTCACTTTGTTACTCCTCCGGTAAGTATTCATAATTATCAATATTTTTAAGAAGATATATTTTTCCCTGAATAAGAACTATATATTTTTAATAAAAATAATTAAAATTAGCCCAATTCGTTGCCACCGTCTGAAAAATGTAAATAGTAAAAACTAAAAAAACAATAAAACAAAGGAAGAGAAACGAAGAACGCAACAGCGAGCGGCTTACTCTCCGCACAAGGAACGGAGAGCAGAAGGAGGATGACGACGATGGTGCTGTGGAAGATGACGACGATCACCACCTAGTTCCTTGGCCTGAAGCGCACCTACTGCCTCGCCCTTCGCCTCGTCGGCCCAACCATCCCAGGATCCGCCATTTCCTCTCCCAGTTCCAATCCCTACTCCTCTTTTCACATTCCTCATTAGTAACACTTGAGTAATCTGATGTTCAGATGGAAGGAATGAGTCCTATAAGTAATGACTTTAAGAAATCAAACTTGAACTAGAGGCACCCAATAACTTCTTACCACAATATTCTACTATCTACTTGTGCCAATAAACTCTTATCTTTTTATTTACAAATTAAACTTATTTTTTAGTAGTTTTTAATTTATTATTTTCTTATATTAACATAACTATGCTAAGGCAGAATCATTAACTTTTAGCTTTTATTTTTTTAGAAAATATCAAGCCTATTTTTTAATCGAAAAACCTGTACGACTTAATAGTTTTCTTTCTTAATCTATTACATTTCAATTTAAGGACACGTTTATTGTGTTTTTCTAGGGACAACTGCATGAATAGGAGAGAGAGAGAGATAATTTGCTGTAACACTTCCGTCTCAAATTATTGTTGAAGCCGAATATTTAGGAAGTTTACATGCACCAACAAATAAAAATAAAAATAAAACTAAAACTAAAACTAAAAATAAAAATAAAAATAAAAATAAAATAAAACACCTTGCAAGGGGAAATAAATTACCCTCCATTTATGCAAGCAAACGAATGAAAAAGAAAGAAAGTAAATATCCCCCATTAATTATAAAAATCTCCAACTGCTAGGTTTCGTGTTAGGAAAGAAGCCTAGCCAAGGAGGAGAGAGAAAGTGAGATAAAATAAAATAAGGAAACGTATGACTTCGATTCCTCTCTCTCTCGCACAAACCCTCCCTCTACAACAGTCATATTACCGTTGTCTTGTTCATGGCCTCCTCTCAGAGTCCACTATCCACACACGCCTTATAAATTTAGGCTGTGTTTAGAAGATCCTTTTGGCAGAGCAAGCTTTTAAAAAAAGCTGTACAAAAGCAGCTTTGGCGCCAGGAGCTATTGTGAGTTTTTTTTTTGTTTGCTAATATAAAAGACCTAAGCCCGGGACACACGAACAAAATGAAATAGAAGACTAGAAGCAGGATATAGAGATCCCGACGATGTCCTCAAATAGTAAGCTACTCATTGCACATGTAAGCCAAATTAAGAGACCAGAGCTTGGCATGAGTGCATGATGTGCGAGATAGCCATATTCGCTTCGCGATAGGACGATAACTTCTCAATTTCTTCTGAGATTCCTTTGTATTTTCTCAACAAGCTAAAAAATGTGCAACCCTGATTTGGTGAGTCCATTGATCAGTTTAGTTGCTTTTAGTGAATCTAACTCAAGAATGAGCTGGGAGTAACCTTTCTCCCATGCTTGCTCCAGTCCAATCAATGCACCTAATAGCTCCGCTACAATGGGAGTAGCGGCACCAATGAATTTGGTGAACCCATGCGGTCATTGCCCACATGAGTCACGAAATAAACCCCCTATCCCAGCGGCAAGACCTCCTCTAGTTGTTGCACCATCTGTGTTACACTTAACCCCCCCAGAAGGAGGTTTCTCCCATTTAATGTGGATGCCTTGGAGAGCTTGGGGGTTAGAGGCCATGAACCATGCAGAAGCTAATTGATATTGGTTTGCTGCTCTCCTTATTGTGCTTGGATTGAAAGGTTGGGTTGTGTCGTTGTCAAAGATGCCTCTATTCCTCCACATCCGGGGTTGCCAACAAGTAGCTCCAAAAAGAATTGACCAACTTAGACACTCGGCATCTTGTAAGTTGGATGAAAGGTTTTGTATCATCCAGTCCTGTAGGCACAGTTGAAGAACATAGCTTGGAGTGGCCTGGAGACTGTGCATCCAACAACAGTCTCTCAATACATGCAGTGATGTTTCCAGTGTTGAGTGGCAGCGCGTGTAGTTAGCAGAATTTGTAAGCCGTCGTTTAGCCCTTTGCTCGTTGGTAAGGATTCTACCATGTCCGACGAGCCAAAGAAAGCCCGAATCTTCTGGGGTTCCTTCCATCGCCATATTTGCTTCCAAAGGTGGTGACACGGGTTGAGGTTAGGAGAGGCTAAGAGCTCATAAGCTGATCTTGAGGAATATCTTCCAGATGCCTCACTTGGCCAAAGAAGAGCGTCACATGATCTATCATTGGAAGGGATTGGTAAATTGCTCGATCACTGTAGTAGAACCCATATAGGAAGGAGATTAAGTAACGACTGCAGATTCCAATGGTTATTTCCATCGACTATATCATTGACTTTGGACGAGCAAAGGTCAGCAGGAATCGCATTTGTTGCATGGAAGAGGAGTGATCCACAATCCGGCAGCCACGCATCTCTCCAAAAGTTTACAGAGCTTCCATTACCAATCTTCCATTACCTTGCTGCAGGTGACAATTGGTTCCAAGAGGAGCAAATTGCCTTCCATAACCATGAGTCATTGGGTGACTGTGAGAGTTTGCCATTGGTAGCAATTCTGTTGTGATATTTCCCCCTAAATACTTCAGTCCATAAGAGCTCTTGCTTTGAAGCTAAACTCCAACCGAGTTTGCCAAGTAATGCAGTGTTAAGAAGGTCCAAGCGTCTGATGCTGAGTCCACCATTATCTTTTGACTTGTGCAATGGTATTCCAACTCGCAAGGTGGATGCGTCGATGTTCTGCACTGTGCCCCAAGATGAAGTTCCTACTTATTCGGTGTATTTCATTGCAAACAGCCTTAGGAATTTTTAGCGTATGAATGGCGTAAGTGGGTATGGCCTGGATTATAGATTGGGCCATGGTGACTCTGCCAGCAAACGAGAATGTACTTGCTGCCCAACCATCAATTCTGGCACGAACCTTATCAATAAGTTGGGTAAAATAGCCTGTCCTTACACGCCCATGGATGATTGGATACTTGCCAATGGATGTCGTGGCATTGAAAGAGCTGGCACGCAAAATATTCTCACGTGTAGATTGAGGTACCGGCTTGGAGAAGAAAATATAGGACTTGATCGGGTTAATTCTTTGCCCAGCAAGGTTGCATTTGTGCAGTATATTTTCAACACCGTGTTGATTTGAGTGCATGAGGCGCTAGCGAAGAGAAAAATGTCATCAACGAACATTAGGTGAGAGATTGATGGCCCTCCCTTTCTGGCTTTTATTGGCAACCAGTCTCCAGCTTCCGCAGACTCAAGAATTAGATGGCTTAGTCTAACGCCCCAAATCGATTCACATCGCGTGGCGAAGATCAACATGAGAACGCTATGAATGTTATGATTTTGATCATCTTATTGACCATATCTCAATCAAGAACTGAGACACGTTAGCGAAAGAATAATAAAATAAAAAAATAACATAAGTTGCAGAAGTCTAGAAAAGTGTACATCATGAATATCATAATGTTTACATCATAGGTTCATAAATGCGAAAGAAAAAAATAAGTAACTAAATAGGCCCTGTTGTTCATGTGCTTTATAGTCGCCCTATTGTTCATAGCACATTAATTCAACACCAACACCAATCTGACCCTGTGAAAATTAGACACAGGGGAGGAGGACCTCCCATAAGCTTTACAGACTAGTGAGGAATCACATAAGTATACAATGCATAACTTGAATAAAGAAATCAAAAGTAAGACTGAGTACTTATCTTGATTGAAAAGTGGAAGCATGAGATCATCATAAATCATAATATGGAAGATAAACAAACATTGATGATCAGTAAAATCATGTAATACTTGATAAACTTGGAATCATGAACATAGCTTGAGAATCAGGACATAATTACTGATACTAACTTGACTTAGAATTCATACTTGCTTTATTCATCCATACTTGAAACATTCTTGTTTTATTTATTCATACTTCTTAATATTGAAACATGCTTGCTTTACTTATCCATGCTTTATTAATCTTAAATCATGCTTAAAAAATCAAGATGACTTTAGGTGCCTTTAATTCTTGAGGTATGCTTAGCAAATGATACAACATTGTGCGGTCAATGGGTGATCAAATCATGACCAAGGGAGCGACCCTTATCTCGAGGCACTTGGCTTGGACTAGCAACCCATTATTCATCTTCCATCTTATCTTATTAATCACTTTAGAAACTTATTATTCTTGTTCTTCATGTAATGGGGTCCAAAAGATTAGTAGGAGAGTAAATCATTAAAAGGATTCACGTCTTAATCAGGTATGGATCTCAGTGGGGAATATGGCATTAAAATTAGTCATAATTATACTTAATCATAAGGCAAACAGGAAATGATCAGATCAAAATCAAGAAAAGATGATGAATGTAAAAAGGGGCTGCTCTGTAGCTTGGCACGATCGTGATAGCATAGTGGCACGACCGTGCTGATGTGAATGTCACAGTCAGAGTAGTGCAGGTGGATGGCACGGGCGTGCCATAAAAGGACACGACCGTGATAATGTGTGAGGGCGATTGACCAATTCAAAGGGGTCGGTCGACCGATTTTGTGGGCTGAGAATCAAATCATGGCACGAGCGTGCTAATGGGGTGGCACGATTGTGATGGGTTGGGAGCTCGGTCGACCTGTCCCGACTAATCTTTTACTTGACATTGTCGAGCGATGGCATGGGCGTGCCAGATGGGCGGCACGACCGTGATGGAGGCAGCACGAGCGTGCCAGGGAGATGGCACGACCGTGACGACGATGGATTCTAGCCGATTTCAATACGAAAATTTCTTCAATCCATGACAGAACTTCATCATAAATTAAATCCTACATTCTAACAATCATTCAAGCAGATTAACAACAATAGAAATCAGTTTCCTACAAGAAATCAATCAAGCAAACACACAATCAAGCAGAAACAGGGCAATCAAAATCAATAGCATATCAATCTTCGCGATTGATCCTTGCTTTGGTTCATGGTCAGATCTATTCCACCCACCTTGAAAGAGAGGGCATGGTCAGAGAGGGCATGGTCATATCTATTCCACCCACCTCTGTTCGCGATTGATCCTTGCTTTGGTTCATTGGAAATCTATCAGCTATGTCCTCTCGCGCCCCTTCTTTTGCCGATCGTTCGCTGCCTACAAGTCGTTCGATGAAGAAGGATGTGAGGCAGTGCAGGAAATCGGAGTAGGGAGAGAAGAACGTCATCTACCCTTGCCCAGCGAGAGGGATTCCTTTCTTCAGCGCCTGTACGAGATCTAGGCCGAGAGGTGAAAAAAAGATAGGAGATCAAAGGGAAAGAACCAACCTTAATCTCTCTGATTCTTCCTTTAACCCTGGAGATTGAATCCCTTAAATATTCGATCCTTATCCCCTTTATAAAAGATAAACCTATAGTTTTATCTCAAATTGGCCGTTTGGTTTAAGTTGATTTTTTTGTGGTTGTTACACTCCACGCAGAGGGTGAAGATGTATGGGGAGGGGAGAGCGGACAACCTTGTCTGACACAGCGCTCCATGTTGAAGCTTTCAGTTGGCGAGCCATTCCATAAAATCTGCATGGACACAAATGTAATGCAATCCATGATGAGCGAACATATCTTACTAAGGATGCCTGCGAGTTGGAGAGTCTCGAGAATGAAGCTCCAACGCAATCTATCAAAGGCCTTTTCAAGATTAATTTTAATAGCCATAATGCCCTTCATCTTGCTCATAGTGTGGACTAACTCCTGTGCAACAATAATGTTGTCATGAATGCTGCATTTTGGTATGAAACTAGACTGGAATGGTGAGATTAGGTCCCCCGTGTTGCTGAAGTCTTGTATCAATGATCTTGGTAATCACCTTGTAAGTAGTATTACACGAACTAATTGTTGATTTTTTTGCCTATGCGAATTCGAGTAGAAGTTGAAAACGGAAAAAAGGGAACGAAAACCTGTCTGAGACGAAGAGGGAAATCAACTCCCACATCCGAGACAGAGACGTCCGTTTGAAGCTATAAAAGGACGAATACTTCAGCCATGTAGAGTGCACGTGCAAACATTGATCCTGCACAACTGTACTACGCCGCAGCCAATAGGACGAACAACCTTTCCACCGAGGGAGAGAAAGAGAAAGGAGAGAGAAAATTCGGGGTTTGATTCAGGAACGAGTTCTTATCCGTTCTTAACAAAACTTCAGGTATTACTTCTCAGCTGCCTTCTTAGCTATTCCTCATATTTCGGTGAGACCGTTTTGACTTCTATCCTTAGTTCCGAGAGACATTTATTCTGTGGCATCCAAGATTAATTCTTGAGATTATTATTGTATTCCTCTGCATAGTTTAGAGAAGATATTTTGTAACATACTATTATTTAATAGTGAAAGATCTGCTGCTTGCTCCCGTAATTTTTTTCTCTCACGTTGAGAAGTTTTCCACGTTAATTCTTTGTGTGTTTGGTCTGATTTAATTCCGCTATATTATTGTCATCATCCCATTATTATTGTGCGCATTAAAAAGGAAGAAAAAGATAATTTCGCAACTATCAGTTCAGCCATTTTTTCCAATAGTGGTATCAGAGTTAGTAATGAAGTGCATATTATAATGGAGGACAATAATGCCCTCCAGTCGGATGCCTGTGCTCACATGAACAAATTATTCTATCTGGAAGCCTCGGCTGAAGAATTTCTTAAATTGCAAAGACCTTTATGATCCAATCGAAGGTGATGCTGCAAAGTCCGAGGACATGGATGTTAAAAAGTGAGGGAGGATTAAGACCAAGATAGTCACACAAATTCAACAATGGGTCAACGATAAGGTGTTTCATCATATTGCCAACATTGATAAACCCGTCGAAGTGTGAAAAAAATTACAAGAAATGTATGAGTGCAAATTGCCATAGAGTAAGGTGTTATTGATGAAGAAACTTGTTAACATGAGTACAATGATGGTTATTCTATTGTAGAACATCTTGGCAGCTTTCAGGAATTCATTAACAAGTTTTCCTCAGTAAAGATCGTGTTTGAAGATGAGATCCATGCACTATTACTACTGAGTTCATTACCTGATAGTTGGGAAACGCTCGTTATCTCTCTGAACAACTCTGCTCCAGGTGGAGAACTATCTTTAGAAACTATCAAGGATAGTTTGTTCAATGAAGAAATGAGAAGGCAAGAGCATAATCTCAATAATAAATCAGAGGATTCATCGTGGGACAAACAAACAGAGAAACTCTCATAGTCACGATAGATCAAGGTCAAGAGGCAAGTCGAAGTCCAGAAAAGAAGTCACCTATTATCGTTGTGGCAAGCCAGGACACCTCAAGAAGGAGTGTAGAAAATTAAAACGTGATCAATCACATGAAGGGTCTGAAGATGCTAAAAAGGAGAAGAAGAGCAATGGTGGAAGCAACGTTGCGGTGGCTATATCAGATGATGTATTCTTTCTTACTCAAGAAGAGGAAGAAGATGGTGTCAATATTGTGAGTCAAGATTCAGTTTGGATCTTACACACTACAGCTTCGTTTTATGTTACCCCTCATAGAGATGTATTCTCAACATATAAAGAGGGAGCATTCAGGTCAATAAAGATGGGGAACAAGTTAAAGTCCCAAATTGCTGGCGTTAAAGACATTCAGTTGAAGACCAACACAGGATGCAAGATTGTGCTCAAAGATGTGAGGCATGTACCGGAGATCCATCTCAACCTAATTTCAGTTGAAAAATTAGACGACGACGGCTATGAGAGCAACTTCAAAGGGGGAGTGTGGAAACTCCTCCTACTGGCGAAAGGAAACAAAGATGGTACACTCTACAAGACTGGAGCACAACACTTCGCCGAAGAGATAAACGTGACTCAAGAGATGTCATCCTCTGAGTTATGGTACAAGCGGCTTGGTTACATAGGTGAGAAATGACTTCAGATATTAACTCAATGAAATCTGCTACAAAGACACTTCATTTGATGTATGTGTTCATTGTTTTGCTGGTAAGCAGACTAGAGTTACATTTAATAGAACTTCTTCGTCTAGAAGTTCTCACGTACTTGATTTGGTGCATACTGATATCTACTATATGAAGGATAAAACACTAGGTGGTGCTCTTTATTTTGTGATATTTATTGATGACCATTCTAGAAAAGTTTGGGTTTTTCCTATAGCACACAAAAATAAGGTGTTGACAGAGTTTAAGAAGTTTCATGCCAAAATCGAAAGAGAAATTGACAAAAAGCTCAAATGTATTTGGACAGACAATGGCGACGAATACAGAGGTCCGTTTGAAGAATACTGCGACACCTATGACATCAAACTTGAGAAGACAGTTCCTAAGACTCCTCAGCAAAATGATGTTGCTGAGAGGATGAACAGAACAATCGAGGAACATGTCAGATGTATGCTTCTACATGCTAAGCTATCGAAGGAAATTTGGGGTGAATCAATGATGACTGCAATTGAACTGATCAATCACTTATCATTAGTACCTCTGGATGGTGATATACCTCTGAAAGTCTGATCAGGAAAGGATGCTTCATATAAGCATCTCAGAGTGTTCTGCTGTAGAGCCTTTGTTCACATCCCCAGTGATGAATGGTCAAAACTTGACAACAAATCGAAAGAATGTATCTTTCTCGAATATGGAGGTGAAGAATTTGGCTACAGACTATGGGATCCTGTTAACATGAAGGCTATTAGAAGCAGAGACATAATGTTCATGGAACACCAAACAATTGAAGATCTGTTCAAGGACAAAGAGCCAACTAGTTTCACTGATTATCTAGCTGAACCGAGTTCAATTGACGCACCGACAGAAGATGACATTGCTCCAGAAGCTGATCAAGATGACAGTAGCAGTGATAACAGTTCACGTAATTCAGATATACCTTCGGACAGTGAAGATAGTGATGATGAGCCACATGTCGAGTATGATGTACCAGTGCAAGAGCCTTAATTGAGAAGGTCGAACAGACAAAGACAAAAGTCAAAGTGGTACTCCTCGATAAAGTACGTATTATTAACTGAAGGAGGAGAACCGGTGTGTTATCAGGAGGTCTTGTCACATGAGCAGAAGGATGAATGGATGAAAGCCATGCAGGACGAGATGCAATCTCTGCATAAGAACAACACTTACAAACTAGTGAAGCTTCCTAAAGGAAAGAGGGCACTCAAGAACAAGTGGGTGTTTCGACTGAAGAGTGAAGAGAATAATCCACACCCAAGACACAAGGCAAGATTAGTTGTCAAGGGGTTCAGTCAGAAGAAAGGAATTGACTTTGATGAGATATTCTCACCAGTGGTTAAAATGTCATCAATTCGAGTGGTTCTTGGATTAACTGCTACCAATGACATGAAAATTCAACAGTTAGACGCCAAGATAGCTTTTCTCCATGGTGATTCGGAAGAAGAGATTTACATGGAACAAACAGAGGGTTTCCAAAAGAAAGGAAAAGAAAATCTAGTGTGTAAATTTCAGAAAAGCTTATATGGACTCAAACAAGCACCTCGATAGTGGTACAAGAAGTTTGAGTCGTTCATGACGCAACAAGGATACAATAAGATCATATCAGATCATTGTGTCTTCGTGAAATATTTTTCACATGATGATTTTATTATCCTATTATTATATGTTGATGACATGCTTATTGTAGGTCAGGATAAAAGCAAGATTGACAAGTTAAAGAAGAAGCTGGACCTAGGTGCAACAAAGAATATCTTTGGCATGAGGATCACCCGTGATCGAGAGCAACGCAAGCTATGATTATCCCAAGAAACATATATCGATAAAGTCTTGGAGAGATTCAACATGAATAATGCAAAGACAATTACATCGCCACTTGCATGTCACTTCAAGTTGAGTTCTAGACAGTGTCCGAGGAGCACAACCGAGAAGCAGAAAATGAAGAACGTCCCATACGCATTTGCAGTTGGCAGTATGATGTATGCAATGGTTTGCACAACACCAGACATAACATATGCAGTTGGTGTGGTGAGTCGATTCCTATCAAATCCTAGTAGAGAGCATTGAGACGCAGTCAAGTGAATTCTCAAATATCTTTGAGACACGTCTAAGATATGCTTATGTTTCGAAAACGTTGAGCCAGTGTTAGAAGAATTTACTGACGCTGACATGGCAGGAGACATTGATAGTCGAAAGTCAACTTCTGGTTACTTGATGACATTCACAGGAGCAGCAGTCTCATGGCAATCCAAGTTACAAAAGTGTATTGCACTATCAACGACTGAAGCAGAATCTATCACAGTTACTGAAGCAGGTAAGGAAATTCTATGGATGAGATAGTTTCTGAAGGACTTAAGTTTGAAACAAGAGAAGTACATTATCCACTGCGATAATCAGAGTGTAATACATCTGAGTAAGCATTCTAGTTTCCACTCTAAGTTCAAGCACATTGATGTCCGATATCATTGGATTCGTGACGAGATGAAGAAAAAGAAATTCTTTCTTCGAAAAATTCATACTAACAAGAATACATCAGATATGATGACGAAGCCTCTATCAAGAGAGAAGACCGAGTTTTGCAGAGAGCATGCATGCTTGGTGGATTTCTTCGCATAAACAAGAAGGGGGAGTTTGTTGATTTTCTTGCCTATGCGAATTCGAGTAGAAGTTGAAAACGGAAAAAAGAGAACGAAAACCTGTCCGAGATGAAGAAGGAAATCAACTCCCACATCCGAGACAAAGACGTCCTTTTGAAGCTATAAAAGGACGAATACTTCAGCCATGTAGAGTGCGCGTGCAAATGTTGATCCTGCGCAACTGTACTACGACGCAGCCAACAGGACTAACAACCTTTCCACCGAGAGAGAGAAAGAGAGAGGAGAGAGAAAATTCAGGGTTCGATTCGGGAATGAGTTATTATCCGTTCTCAACGAAACTTTAAGCATTACTTCTCAGCAGCCTTCTCAGCTATTCCTCATATTTCGGTGAGATCGTTCTGACTTCTATCCTCAGTTCCGAGAGATATTTATTATGTGGCATCCAAAATTAATTTTTGAGATTATTATTGTATTCCTCTGCGTGATTCAGAGAAGATATTTTGTAAATTAGTATTATTTCATAGTGAAAAATCTATTGTTTGTTCCCGTGATTTTTCCTTTCACGTTGAGAGGTTTTTCGTATTAATCTTTGCGTCTTTGGTCTGATTTAATTTCACTATATTATTGTCATCATCCCATTATTATTGTGCACATTAAAAAAAAGATAATTATGCAATTATCAATTCAGCCATTTTCCCAATTGGTAAAAAATCGTTGAGAGACGTGGGCCGTTCTATCCTTGGGATGAGAGCGACGAACGTTCTATTTACACCAGCAACAGAATGTCCTTATAAAAAATATTATAGGCGAAGGTCCACAGAGAGTGTTTTATAGCATCCCAATTACATTGGAAGAAAATGGGTTGAAAGCCATCTGGCCAGGTGATTTGAAGGATCCCATGTTGAAGATAGCTTGTTGTACTTCTTTAGGGGATAGTGCATCTGCAATTCTCTGAAGCTTCACGGGGGCATATGGAGGAAATCTATTAGGAATTGTAACTTCATCACTAAGTTGTTGTTCCCTATATAGAGTGGCGAAGTGATTAATGGCCATAATCTGTAGTTGAGTTTGATCGGAGATCCAGGAGCCGTTTGGGTCCTTTAGAGTTTTAATTTGAATTCTATTCCGTTGCACAACAGCATTGGTGTGAAAGAATTTGGTATTTCGATCACAGAGTCTAAGCCATTCACACCTTGCTTTTTGAAACCACATTAGCTCTTCTTGCGACATGACTGTTTCTAGCTCTGCACTTAGGCATTTTTTCAATTGCATGAGAAATAAGCTCGGCTTGGATTGAAGGTATTTTTTAATGTCAGTAAGCCGTGCCATTAGATATTTCTTCCTCTTGTTTGTGTTCCCAAAGATGTGACGATTCCACTCTGAGACTTTGTGCCTGAAGAATTCTAAGTTATGGGTTAATGGTGCTTGTGGAGCCCAAACAGATTGAAGGAAAGCATCGAACTCCTTGTGCATGTGCCAAGCCGCCATGTTTAAGAAGGGGAGCTCCTTTCTTTCTACAGCCATAGGTGTAATATCAAGAATTAGTGGATGGTGATCAGAGTAGATGTGAGGAAGGACACAAACATGTGCAGAAGAGAACATTCTTCTCCATGTAGCATTGTTGATGGCACGGTCCAATCTTTCAAAGATGGGGAGTGAGTTGTGTTGAATGCGTCCTCGCCAAGTGCATCGAGGTCCAGAGCTGCCCAAGTAAAGGAGTTCGTACGTAGCAAGAGTTTGGCGAAAGAGAGAGGCTGTTTGATGGTTAAAAGGGGCGCCGCGAATTTCTGTCTCATCTAGAAGTTGGTTGAAATCACCAATTAGAACTCAAGGGACATCACTTGTGGACAAACTGAAGGATTCTAGCTCTTCCCAAAGAGAGCGACGTTGGCTATCTTGCGGGTGCCCATATACTGCCGAGAGGATCCAAGAGTTGTCATTAGAGGTGACCTTGCATTGTAGCACTTGCGTATAACATTTAATAATGGAAATGGAAACCACTGTTGATTTCCAGAGAAGCCAATGCCTCCAGAGGAGCATGCAGTTTCTACTCTTTCATTTCTGTAGCCTCTAAACTTCATGCAAATTGAAGAAGCACGAGAACCACTAATTCTTGGTTCCAAAATGATAAAAAATTGTGGACGTTCTTGCCGCAAGAATTCCTTCATTGTTCCCAGAATCTTGGATTACCAGCTCCTCTACAGTTCCAGCAAAAAATCTTATTAACAATGAGAGAAATATAGAAGGTAACACCGCAAAGATAGCAGTGATATATCTAGCTGATATGTTCAGTGTAACAGCTGGGAATTTCAAACATGGAAACCAAATTGAAATCAAGAAAGAATCAAACAAAGATGGAAGGAGAAATCAAAACGTCGAAAAGATTTAAACAAGGAAAGAAATTTGAATTCAATTTTTAATCCAAATTGGAAACGAGGAATAAAAAACCTGGAAAGATCAGAAAGAAAAAAAAAAGAATTAAAACATGAAAGAAACAAAAAAGAAAGGAGTTCAAATTAATTCAAAATCAAATCAAGAGAATTAGAAACATGGAAGGATTCAAATAGGAAAGGGATTTGAATTCGAATACGAATCGTGTAATGTTGTCAAAGATCAACACAAACATGGAAAGAATTTAAATGCAAAATCAAATTTAGATCATGGAGGAGCAAGAAAGAATAGAGATTTGAAATAAAAAGGAAGAAAAAAATGATGAACAATAAATGAGAGAGAGATTTCCTTCCCGACTCGTCCCCCAATTTGCTCCCCGATTCCTCCTCTGATTCGGCCAGAGGAAGGCTATAAGAGGAGGAGAGGATCCCCCACGCTCCCCTCTTGGATCTCCTCGGACTGGCCGCCACAATAAGCCCTCTGTTTCTTCCTCTGCTCCGGCGGACCACGCGCGCACGCAGGAACGATGAGTCGATCCGGCGGACGTCGGCGCACAACAGTCCTCCACCAACGCACTCGTGAAGGTCGGCCGCACCCTCCTCGTCGGCCAGTAACCATCGGAGCTAGAGAAGACGACGTAGGGATCGCCGACGAACAAAAAATGATCGAAAAGAGGTACCTTAGATTCCAAATCCCCTAGATGAAGAAATAATGATATATTGATGTGTAGAAATAGTCCATTATGTTCCTGTGATTCATAGCATCATTTTTTGTATTTGGATCATGTGTTTTGATAGCCGAAAGGCCGCCGGACTCGAGGAAGATGATCGATGGCCCTGTTTTATCTCGCACTATCGTGTTTCAGATCGATCGACCGGTCCCAGAGGAGCGGTCGACCGATCCAGTAGCCACCCTAATGACTCGATCCCACGGTCGGTCGACCGATCTTCCGAACGATCGACCGATTTGGCACGCAGAGCGCGTCCTTGGGATCTTACGATCGGTCGATCGATCACTCAAAATGGTTGACCGACCCAGAGATACATAAAGAAATCGATCGTCCGGCCCCACGCGCAAGGTCGATCGATCCGATAAATGTCCGACAAAGAAGAAGGTTAATCGATCCAAGAGGAACGGTCGACTGATACTTTAGAACGGTCGACCAATCTACAAGAAACGATCGACCGATCCAAGTCGACAAGTTCGGCTCAACCGAACCGAGAGGAACGGTCGACCGGTCCAGAAAATGATCGACCGGTTCGGTCAGTTTAGTCGATTCAGGCCGTCGGTTCAATCCAACTCACCGGTTCGAGCTGACCGCTTCAACCAACTCAAATTCATAGAGAGACATTGAATTGGTTTTGAAGTATGAGTATCAACATGGTTCGAGTCAGACTCTGACCCGATCTGAGTCAGACTCTTGAACCCTAACAAAAGACTCGAACCAGTTTACTTATAACTGGTCGAGTCCTATTGTAAAGACAGAAATACCCATTTGGGTTCTGATTCATAGACGTCAAGATAAGCAAAGATAAGTAAAGAAAAGATAAAGCCACGTGATTACTATGTGCCACTCCAATGTATGAAACAAAGATCACAGTATAGCATAGAGAGGAAAAGTAGTTAGCTGAAGAGACAGCGAACCTACTAGTCTTCGATGATCACTGTTCCTGAGATCACATGCTCTCTCTCACCTGTATCTCGAAGATGGGTGATGTGTTGTCACACTCCTTCCCCCAAAGAATGTAGTACTGAGCTAGAGGGACAGGTAGCTAACTGAGGAGACAATAAACTTACAGGTTCTTAAATAACCATTATTCCAAGGATGCAGACCCTCTCCCACTTGCATTTCAAAATGGATGATGCATTGTCACACACCATCCCCAATGTGGGCTTACTGGCTTTACAGATTCAGAGAGGCACATTTGACATCCTAATTTAATAAAGTCGAGCTCGCATAGGACAACTAACTTTAAGGATATCATAGTAATGTAAAAGACGTAGTGCAACTCACAATAAAGTAATGCACAGTAAGGTATAGTAGAGCAAGGTACAAAGCAAAGTATAGTAAGACATGAAATATAGTATGATAAAGTTAATAAAGGGACTTATAATGTTCAAAGCAAAGTATAGTAAAGACAAGGTATAATCATAATAAAGAATATGGTACATATATTGATATAGTTGAAGTATGACATGTGACCTATTGTAGTTAAAGTATAAAAGCCAAGGCATATTATTGTTCATTACTGATATAATTTTTATATGGCTATCGTTGATTATTATTTCATCGTCTATGCTTCTATTGCACTGGGCATTTTTGCTCACAGGTATTCGATTCCTCTGCATTGAGATTTTGTAAGTGAGAACTCTACTTGATAAGGTGTTAGAAGGCACATGGCTTGGAGAGCGCTGCACATGACTAATTTATTGTTACAAGTCCTCACAATTGCATTCTGTTTAATCATTGTCTCTTGCTTCAAAAGACATCATGTTATTCCGTTTGTTGAAGTTTCTCTCAAATGTTGAGCTTGTTGCAGATTGTGATAGTTTCTTGTCTTTCTATAGACTGCGTTAATTATTTATGCCTTTGGTAAGCAGACGTTTGAACACTTCCGCAATAAAGTCTTTGGTTTTATATTATCATTATATTAATACCACATATATATTTTGTTTAATGATCATGATCAATAGTGTAGTAGATAATGTAACGCTCTCGAAATTATCATGACTGCTTACATGACAGGAGGAGTAATTTTAGGAACGTTACATTCAAAATGCGAATCTGCCTCAAGCTCTGCCTCCATTAGCATATTGCTGACATCATCAAGCTCCATGGTCCCACCAAAGCCAGCTTGGGTAGATTGGGGAACCATGTCATCCTGAAGCATGGGTAGAGATGTGTCCTCATCCTCTGTGATATCACCGCGCATATCCTGCTAAGTTCCCAACAACGAACTTGTGGATGGTGTCTTAGCAATGGGGATGGCAGAGACGTGCTGCAGGAAGGAGGTGGGTCCCTTGTTAACCTACTGCATTTGAACTTTGGGGCCTTGTTTTACATTTTCCATAGCTCGGGGACGGCGTGGGATTGTCCCTTACAGGTTCTGGGAAGCTACAATGGCAGTACGTTCATCTGAGGTGACTTTTTCATGGCGTTCCAAGTAAGACGTCAAAAGTTTCCTTGCGTGTCCTAGACTATTGAGCGCTCTTTCCTCACGCAAGTTGACAATGGAAGGTTGTTGCTCGGAGCTTGCTGTGACACGAGTCAATCCGCTTGCAGAGCTGTCCACCGTAGCTGCAAGATTGACACTTGAGTTGACGTTTGCGCTATTGTTCCTTGGTGTTTTGGAGGGTTAGTGTGAGCTTTTTAAAAAGCACAAATTTGACTGTGAAATACAGTCATTTTTTGGTAAAATAACATAATATATATTTTTTAATTTAATGGAGTGCTCCCAACTCTTAAAATCGCGGTCGTCCAATTCAATATCAATGGTAGATATCATTCCTTCAATTACGTCCGTCCGATTCGATCTCAACCATTCAGATGCACCCGATTTTTTTTCTTTTTTTTACTTTAAACCTATGCACGCACCTAACTCATTTCTTCTCTCTCCTCGCATTCTCTCTCTCGCCGTCTCTCTTTTCTTCGTGACCTCGCCCGCCCACCCGTTGGCCCTGCTTTGGATCCACACACTGAAGCCTCCTCGACACCCCCGTCGCACGATCTCGCCCGTCGATGCGCAATCTTCTTCTATTGACACATGTCTGGTCAGATCTCGTGCAGATCTGCATCCTCCGATCATATCTACGCGACCTCCGGCCAGATCTATCAACCTCCAGCACGCCGATCTCCGACCAGATCTCGCGCAACGGCTGTCCCACGACTAGATCTGCGCGCATGCCGATAGTGGTACAAGAAGTTTGAGTTGTTCATGACGCAACAAGGATACAATAAGATCATATCAGATCATTGTGTCTTCGTGAAATATTTTCACATGATGATTTTATTATCCTATTATTATATGTTGATGACATGCTTATTGTAGGTCAGGATAAAAGCAAGATTGACAAGTTAAAGAAGAAGCTGAGTCAATGCTTTTCCATGAAAGACCTAGGTGCAGCAAAGAATATCTTTGGCATGAGGATCACCCGTGATCGAGAGCAACACAAGCTATGATTATCCCAAGAAACGTATATCGATAAAGTCTTGGAGAGATTCAACATGAATAACGCAAAGATAATTACATCGCCACTTGCAGGTCACTTCAAGTTGAGTTCTAGACAGTGTCCGAGGAGCACAATCGAGAAGCAGAAAATGAAGGACGTCCCATACGCATTTGCAGTTGGCAGTATGATGTATGCAATGGTTTGCACAACACCAGACATAACATATGCAGTTGGTGTGGTGAGTCGATTCCTATCAAATTCTGGTAGAGAGCATTGGGACGCAGTCAAGTGAATTCTCAAATATCTTTGAGACACGTCTAAGATATGCTTATGTTTTGAAAACGCTGAGCCAGTGTTAGAAGAATTTACTGACGCTGACATGGCAGGAGACATTGATAGTCGAAAGTCAACTTCTGGTTACTTGATGACATTCACAGGAGCAGCAGTCTCATGGCAATCCAAGTTACAAAAGTGTATTGAACTATCAACGACTGAAGCAAAATCTATCACAGCTACTGAAGCAGGTAAGGAAATTCTGTGGATGAGATAGTTTCTGAAGGACTTAAGTTTGACACAAGAGAAGTACATTATCCACTACGATAATCAGAGTGTAATACATCTGAGTAAGCATTCTAGTTTCCACTCTAAGTTCAAGCACATTGATGTCCGATATCATTGGATTCGTGACGAGACGAAGAAAAAGAAATTCTTTCTTCGAAAAATTCATACTAACAAGAATACATCAGATATGATGATGAAAACAAGAAGGAGGAGTTTGTTGATTTTCTTGCCTATGCGAATTCGAGTAGAAGTTGAAAACGGAAAAAAGAGAACGAAAACCTGTCCGAGATGAAGAAGGAAATCAACTCCCACATCCGAGACAAAGACGTCCTTTTGAAGCTATAAAAGGACGAATACTTCAACCATGTAGAGTGCACGTGCAAATGTTGATCCTGCGCAACTGTACTACGACGCAGCCAACAGGACTAACAACCTTTCCACCGAGAGAGAGAAAGAGAGAGGAGAGAGAAAATTTAGGGTTCGATTCGGGAATGAGTTATTATCCGTTCTCAACGAAACTTCAAGCATTACTTCTCAGCAGCCTTCTCAGCTATTCCTCATATTTCGGTGAGATCGTTCTGACTTCTATCCTCAGTTCCGAGAGATATTTATTATGTGGCATCCAAAATTAATTTTTGAAATTATTATTGTATTCCTCTGCGTGATTCAGAGAAGATATTTTGTAAATTAGTATTATTTCATAGTGAAAAATCTATTGTTTGCTCCCGTGGTTTTTTCCTTTCACGTTGAGAGGTTTTTCATATTAATCTTTGCGTCTTTGATCTGATTTAATTTCACTATATTATTATTATCATCCCATTATTATTGTGCACATTAAAAAAAAAGATAATTATGCAATTATCAATTCAGTCATTTTCCCAACACTAATTGGTAAAAAATCGTTGAGAGACGTGGGCCGTTCTATCCTTGGGATGAGAGCGACGAACGTTCTATTTACACCAGCAACAGAATGTCCTTATCAAAAATATTATAGGCGAAGGTCCACAGAGAGTGTTTTATAGCATCCCAATTACATTGGAAGAAAATGGGTTGAAAGCCATCTGGCCAGGTGATTTGAAGGATCCCATGTTGAAGATAGCTTGTTGTACTTCTTTAGGGGATAGTGCATCTGCAATTCTCTGAAGCTTCACGGGGGCATATGGAGGAAATCTATTAGGAATTGTAACTTCATCACTAAGTTGTTCCCTATATAGAGTGGCGAAGTGATTAATGGCCATAATCTGTAGTTGCGTTTGATCGGAGATCCAGGAGCCGTTTGGGTCCTTTAGAGTTTTAATTTGAATTCTATTCCGTTGCACAACAGCATTGGTGTGAAAGAATTTGGTATTTCGATCACAGAGTCTAAGCCATTCACACCTTGCTTTTTGAAACCACATTAGCTCTTCTTGCGACATGACTGCTTCTAGCTCTGCACTTAGGCATTTTTTCAATTGCATGAGAAATAAGCTCGGCTTGGATTGAAGGTATTTTTTAATGTCAGTAAGCCGTGCCATTAGATGTTTCTTCCTCTTGTTTGTGTTTCCAAAGATGTGACGATTCCACTCTGAGACTTTGTGCCTGAAGAATTCTAAGTTATGGGTTAATGGTGCTTGTGGAGCCCAAACAGATTGAAGGAAAGCATCGAACTCCTTGTGCATGTGCCAAGCCGCCATGTATAAGAAGGGGAGCTCCTTTCTTTCTACAGCCATAGGTGTAATATCAAGAATTAGTGGATGGTGATCAGAGTAGATGTGAGGAAGGACACAAACATGTGCAGAAGAGAACATTCTTCTCCATGTAGCATTGTTGATGGCACGGTCCAATCTTTCAAAGATGGGGAGTGAGTTGTGTTGAATGCGTCCTCGCCAAGTGCATCGAGGTCCAGAGCTGCCCAAGTAAAGGAGTTCGCACGTAGCAAGAGTTTGGCGAAAGAGGGAGGCTGTTTGATGGTTAAAAGGGGCGCCGCGAATTTCTGTCTCATCTAGAAGTTGGTTGAAATCACCAATTAGAACTCAAGGGACATCACTTGTGGACAAACTGAAGGATTCTAGCTCTTCCCAAAGAGAGCGACGTTGGCTATCTTGCGGGTGCCCATATACTGCCGAGAGGATCCAAGAGTTGTCATTAGAGGTGACCTTGCATTGTAGCACTTGCGTATAACATTTAATAATGGAAATGGAAACCACTGTTGATTTCCAGAGAAGCCAATGCCTCCAGAGGAACATGCAGTTTCTACTCTTTCATTTCTGTAGCCTCTAAACTTCATGCAAATTGAAGAAGCACGAGAACCGCTAATTCTTGGTTCCAAAATGATAAAAAATTGTGGACGTTCTTGCCGCAAGAATTCCTTCATTGTTCCCAGAATCTTGGATTACCAGCTCCTCTACAGTTCCAGCAAAAAATCTTATTAACCATGAGAGAAATATAGAAGGTAACACCGCAAAGATAGCAGTGATATATCTAGCTGCTATGTTCAGTGTAACAGCTGGAAATTTCAAACATGGAAACCAAATTGAAATCAAGAAAGAATCAAACAAAGATGGAAGGAGAAATCAAAACGTCGAAAAGATTTAAACAAGGAAAGAAATTTGAATTCAATTTTTAATCCAAATTGGAAACGAGGAATAAAAAACCTGGAAAGATCAGAAAGAAAAAAAAAAGAATTAAAACGTGAAAGAAACCAAAAAGAAAGGAGTTCAAATTAATTCAAAATCAAATCAAGAGAATTAAAAACATGGAAGAATCCAAATAGGAAAGAGATTTGAATTCGAATACGAATCGTGTAATGTTGTCAAAGATCAACACAAACATTGAAAGAATTTAAATGCAAAATCAAATTTAGATCATGGGAGGAGCAAGAAAGAATAGAGATTTGAAATAAAAAGGAAGAAAAAATGATGAACAATAAATGAGAGAGAGATTTTCTTCCCGACTCGTCCCCCAATTTGCTCCTCGATTCCTCCTCTGATTCGGCCAGAGGAAGGTTATAAGAGGAGGAGAGGATCCCCCACGCTCCCCTCTTGGATATCCTCGGACCGGCCGCCACAATAAGCCCTCTGTTTCTTCCTCTGCTCCGGCGGACCACGCGCGCACGCAGGAACGATGAGTCGATCCGGCGGACGTCGGCGCACAACAGTCCTCCACCAACGCACTCGTGAAGGTCGGCCGCACCCTCCTCGCCGGCCAGTAACCATCGGAGCTAGAGAAGACAACGTAGGGATCGCCGACAAACAAAAAATGATCGAAAAGAGGTACCTTAGATTCCAAATCCCCTAGATGAAGAAATAATGATCTATTGATGTGTAGAAATAGTCCATTATGTTCCTGTGATTCATAGCGTAATTTGTTGTATTTGGATCATTGTGTTTTGATAGCCGAAAGGCCGCCGGACTCGAGGAAGATGATCGATGGCCCTGTTTTATCTCGCACTATCGTGTTTCAGATCGATCGACCGGTCCCAGTGGAGCGGTCGACCGATCCAGTAGCCACCCTAACGACTCGATCTCACGGTCGGTCGACCGATCCTCCGAATGGTCGACCGATTTGGCGCGCAGAGCGCGTCCTTGGGATCTTATGATCGGTCGATCGATCACTCAAAATGGTCGACCGACCCAGAGATACATAAAGAAATCGATCGTCCGGCCCCACGCGCAAGGTCGATCGATCCGATAGACGTCCGAAAAAGAAGAAGGTTAATCGATCCAAGAGGAACGGTCGACCAGTCTACAAGAAACGATCGACCGATTCAAGTCGACAAGTTCGGCTCAACCGAACCGAGAGGAACGGTCGACCGGTCCAGAAAATGGTCGACCGGTTTGATCAGTTTAGTCGATTCAGGCCGTCGGTTCAATCCAACTCACCGGTTCGAGCTGACCGGTTCAATCAACTCAAATTCATAGAGAGACATTGAATTGGTTTTGAAGTATGAGTATCGACATGGTTCGAGTCAGACTCTGACCCGATCTGAGTCAGACTCTTGAACCCTAACAAAAGACTCGAACCAGTTTACTTATAACTGGTCGAGTCCTATTGTAAAGACAGAAATACCCATTTGGGTTCTGATTCATAGACGTCAAGATAAGCAAAGATAAGTAAAGAAAAGATAAAGCCACGTGATTACTATGTGCCACCCCAATGTGTGAAACAAAGATCACAGTATAGCATAGAGAGAGACAAGTAGTTAGCTGAAGAGACAACGAACCTACTAGTCTTCGATGACCACTGTTCCTGAGATCACATGCCCTCTCTCACCTGTATCTCGAAGATGGGTGATGTGTTGTCACACTTCTTCCCCCAAAGAATGTAGTACTGAGCTAGAGGGACAGGTAGCTAACTGAGGAGACAGTGAACTTACAGGTTCTTAAATAACCATTATTCCAAGGATGCAGACCCTCTCCCACTTGCATTTCAAAATAGGTGATGCATTGTCACACACCATCTCCAATGTGGGCTTACTGGCTTTACAGATTCAGAGAGGCACATTTGGCATCCTAATTTAATAAAGTCGAGCTCGCATATGACAACTAACTTTAAGGATATCATAATAATGTAAAAGACGTAGTGCAACTCACAATAAAGTAATGCACAGTAAGGTATAGTAGAGCAAGGTACAAAGCAAAGTATAGTAAGACATGAAATATAGTATGGTAAAGTTAATAAAGGGACTTATAATGTTCAAAGCAAAGTATAGTAAAGACAAGGTATAGTCATAATAAAGAATATGGTACAGATATTGATATAGTTGAAGCATGACATGTGACCCATTGTAGTTAAAGTATAAAAGCCAAGGCATATTATTGTTCATTACTGATATAATTTTTATATGACTATCGTTGATTGTTATTTCATCGTCTATGCTTCTATTGTACTGGGCATTTTTGCTCACAGGTATTCGATTCCTCTGTATTGAGATTTTGCAAGTGAGAACTCTACTTGATAAGGTGTTAGAAGACACAGGGCTTGGAGAGCGTTGCACATGTCTAATTTATTGTTATAAGTCCTCACAATTGCATTCTGTTTAATCATTGTCTCTTGCTTCAAAAGACATCATGTTATTCCGTTTGTTGAAGTTTCTCTCAAATGTTGAGCTTGTTGCAGATTGTGATAGTTTCTTGTTTTGTTATAGACTGCGTTAATTATTTATGCCTTTGGTAAGCAGACATTTGAACACTTCCGCAATAAAGTCTTTGGTTTTATATTATCATTATATTAATACCACATATATATTTTATTTAATGATCATGATCAATAGTGTAGTAAACAGTGTAGTGCTCCTGGAATTACCCTGACTGCTTACACGACAGGAGGGGTAATTTTAGGAACGTTACATTCAGAAAGCGGATCTACCTCAAGCTCTGCCTCCATTAGCATATTGCTGACATCATCAAGCTCCATGGTCCCACCAAAGCCAGCTTTGGTAGATTGGGGAACCATGTCATCCTCAAGCATGGGTAGAGGTGTCCTCATCCTCTGTGATATCACCGCGCATATCCTGCTAAGTTCCCAACAACGAACTTGTGGATGGTGTCTTAGCAATGGGGATGGCAGAGACGTGCTGCAGGAAGGAGGTGGGTCCCTTGTTAACCTACTGCATTTGAACTTTGGGGCCTTGTTTTACATTTTCCATAGCTCGGGGACGGCGTGGGATTGTCCCTTACAGGTTCTGGGAAGCTACAATGGCAGTACGTTCATCTGAGGTGACTTTTTCATGGCGTTCCAAGTAAGACGTCAAAAGTTTCCTTGCGTGTCCTAGACTATTGAGCGCTCTTTCCTCACGCAAGTTGACAATGGAAGGTTGTTGCTCGGAGCTTGCTGTGACACGAGTCAATCCGTTTGCAGAGCTGTCCACCGTAGCTGCAAGATTGACACTTGAGTTGACGTTTGCGCTATTGTTCCTTGGTGTTTTGGAGGGTTAGTGTGAGCTTTTTAAAAAGCACAAATTTGACCGTGAAATACAGTCATTTTTTGGTAAAATAACATAATATTTTTTATTTATTTAATAGGGTGCTCTCAACTCCTAAAATCACGGTCGTCCAATTTAATATCAATGGTAGATATCATTCCTTCGATTACGTCCGTCCGATTCGATCTCAACCATTCAGATGCACCCGATTTTTTTTCTTTTTTTTACTTTAAACCTATGCACGCACCTAACTCATTTCTTCTCTCTCCTCGCATTCTCTCTCTCTCCGTCTCTCTTTTCTTCGTGACCTCGCTCGCCCACCCGTTGGCCCTGCCTTGGATCCACACACACTGAAGCCTCCTCGACACCCCCATCGCACGATCTCGCTCGTCGATGCACAATCTTCTTCTATTGACACATGTCTGGTCAGATCTCGTGCAGATCTGCATCCTCCGATCATATCTACGCGACCTCCGGCCAGATCTATCAACCTCCAGCACGCCGATCTCCGACCAAATCTCGCGCAACGGCTGTCCCACGACTAGATCTGCGCGCATGCCGAGCTCACTCCGTGATGCGTAGAATTTGTAATAAATAAATTTGCTAGCAAGTGCACTAGTCATATCAAGTAATAAAGTAGAGTGTCGAACCCACGAGAAACTAGTTAAATCTAATCTATCTCAATAATCTACTAGGAGAAGAGAAAGGGTTTTGTGGTGAAAACAGGAAATTAAAGGTGCAGAAAATAGATATTTGATGCGTAAAGATAAAGTGGTGATGATCTCTGAGAATTTTGGATGGTTAATGTAAAGTTGGCTATGAATGAACCTTTGAACTAATCAAATCATGACAGAAACACTCGAGTTGATTCTTGAGATGAATTAAGAGCACCTAAAATATTGACTTCTCTAAACGAGCAAATCAAATTATCCTAATTTCAAATAAGATCAATAATCGCGTATGACGAGTTGATTACTGATTTTACAGAGAATCATGATGCAAGAAAATGTAGCTCCTAAACTATTATTCACCCACACTTCTGTATAGAATAACAAACCGCACACTATTCAGCATACATGACGAATTACCGAATATGTGTTATATATGCTTCAACTTAAAATTAAAAGGTCAATTATTAGAATAATAATAACTCCTGAAATTAATCACTCCTTGTACATGTTTGTGATCTAATTTCAGAAATCACTTTACTCATAAAAAACTCAACATATATAATCAAAAGAAGCCGACTTACTAAATTAATTTGAATAGGAACGAGGTCCAAACAATCTATCTTTCTGAAGCAAATATGAAATCTCTATTATAAAACTAATGAACTATGAAAAATAAGGTAAAAGAGCATCCAAATATATGGAAAAAGAGAGGTTTGCAGCCTCCCGGACCTATGGACGATCGCACAACACTAACCGACAAGTTGCTATGTAATGCTTCTCCTTTGGTGACCTCTCGCTTCACTTCTTCTTCTTTGCAATGAGGCACGACTTCCCAGGGCTCAAGCATACATTTTTCTGTCTTCTAGGGCCTCTATTTATAGTTTCCAGGGGTTCTAAGAGTTTTCGTAGAGTTTTGATTTGATTCGAAGTCTTTTCATGTTAAAATAATAAAAAATTGAAATAGACTTTGATTGGACTTTGAAACCATCCAAAAATTTTTCAAAACCGAGTAAATATGTTTTCTAATCATCCCTGAAGCTTAGGATAAAGTTTGAGTTTGATCTGGACTTGAAATTTTCAAGAAAAGTCGAACTAATGGCCCATAACAATTTTGTAACGGCTTGAACTTCTCACGGTCTGCAACAGTGATTTCACGGCCCTTACAATGTCCAAATCGAAGTAGAATTATGGTTTTAACGCCCCGTAACTTGAATTTCACGGCTTGTAACTCGGGCAAGGATTTTGAGCGAAACTGAGTATTTAACGGGCCGTTACAGACCTCTCACGACCATTATATTTGATTTTCAGCATTTGGGCGAAACTAGTAACATGTCATTACAAAATTCTCATGGCCCGTTGTATTTAATTCTCAGTGCATTTACTAATTTTTACTTTTTAACTCCATTTGAACTCCGATTTGAGTGCCATTTATTTTTGTGAATTTCTGACTCAATTCTTTTGCTTCTTTTTTGTAATAAAATATATAATTTGGGTATATTTCCATTTTTATAAAATTAAAGCAAATAAGGCTACAAATTGATGCATGCTATATGAAAAGGAATCAAAATATGATTAAATGCGACCCTCGACCTCACCTGCCGAACTCACCCGCCCCGTCGTCGTTTAATTCATTGATTCATTTATAATCCATACTTGATTCATGTTTAATTCATATGATTTGTTGATGTAATGAAATCAGTTTCCATGAAAGTAGTAGAAAAGTTCTTTGGCGTGCGATTCTTATGATGTAGTAGGAAAAAAATTAGTGAGTTCACCGAGGATCAAACCTTGGTCAGTAGAACAACAATCGAATACTTTAACCAGTCTACCCGCCTTGTACTTGTGTCCAAATGTAATAATAACAGGTATTACTTATTCATATTTCCAGTACCTGCACGTGCAGGCACAGGAAGGCACTTGGCTCCACCTATGGCCATAACGTTTGGTAACACATGAATAATATCCTACAAAATGACCATCGAACCATTTGCTCTGTTTAAAAAGTTGAGTCATCGAAAGTCACATGAACAATGAAATTACATTTCTAACCTCGACTTTGTCACAGAATAACTTATGTTCTACTAGTTTGAAAGAGTACTACAAAAAATAGTTCCCTGAGAAGATTAAACATGCTTCAAATTTTGTGTCAATGATGTCATCCATAATTCCTAATGTGATTATTGTTTGGCACTATTGGACTGAATAAGGAGATATATGATCACATAAGCTGAAAACATATGGGGCCCTAAGATTTAATCCACTTATATATGCCTCAAAGAACTAAAATCAATATTTCTTATACAAGTTCAGAAGCGAGCAGAGGCATGCAAAGGTGAGCAAGATTCTCCGGCAACTGCATGGAGGGCATCAAAGGCGGACCATGCTGTGGGTGTCCAAGGTTGCAACGGATAGGATGACTGTAGGTAATTCCGAAGGTCGAAGATATCAATATTTATAATAATATTAAAATATTATATAATAAAATATTAGTATACAAATTATTATTGTAATATTAAGGTTTTTCAATGGTTGGAGTCATCGATATTTGAAAAAGTATTAAAATATTATATAATAAAATTTTTATATACAAATTATTATTTTAATAGACAATCGGACTTGTCAGAATTATGAATTTACATTAAAATATTATATATTAAAAAATATTTTAATATTGAGATTTTTGACGAATCTGACATTCAAAATTATCTGACGATAATATCGAACGTCAGGACCGTATTGAAAATAACATTAAAATATATTATAATAACTCCTCCCTCTCCCCCTCTCTCCCTCTCTCTCTTCCTCCCCCTCTTTCCCTCTCTCGTTGTATCTCTCCCTTTCCCTCTCCCTCTCGCTCACTCTCTCCCTCTCCCTCCCCCTCTTCGTTTCCCTCTCTCTCACTCTCTTGACTCCGACAGACTTTGATGATCTAGTGGCTCCCACAACCACCAACTCTCACACTCTCTTAGATGTGGCCGGATCCTGTCTATTTAAATGATTATGAAAGTAGACACTTATTATTTTAATTAGAATTGTGTTACTACGAAAAAGAGATGGAGGACTTTTAAAGATCGAGTATAATGCTCATATTAAACTATTATGAAATTCTTATGATCATAACTCTAGGGCTGCGTTTGGTAACAGGAACCATAGTTCTTCTGAGTTCTCGGTGAATAGTTGAATTGATAGATTAGTTCGAGATATGTTTAGACATGATGGAACGTAATGATGAGGAACCAGAAGAATGATGTGATGGAAAAAAGTAAATATGATAAATTAATTTTAATGGAGTGTTTGAATAAAATTAAGTATTGTAAATATAAAATATAATTACATTTAAAAACAAAAAATAACAGTATAAATTAAAATTTTTTTATTAAAAATAATTAGTTAAAAATATATTTTCAAAATATAAAATTTTTGAATAAATTATATTTAATGAAATATTAAAATTATAAATAAAATAATAAATAATATTATATTAATCTTTTATTATATGTATTTTATATATAATAATTAATTTCTTTTATATAAGAAATGTAAAAAGAAGAAAAAACAAAAAGAAAAAAGAAGTTTGCAAAACAAAAAAAGTCACAAAAAAAGGAATGGTCAAACTAGTTGGATAGAATTAATGACACTGGTTCCACCCTTATTTAATGTGATTTAGATCCATCTCGAAAATCAAGTTGCATCACGTCGTTTGAGAAACTAGTGAAAATAGGGGTTAGTTCCACCTGATTCTGATTGTCAAATGCAGCCTACATGGATTCTAAATTTTAGAACTTCTCTTTTGATAAAACATCCAAACACTTCTTCTTCTTGTAGTTTTGAATTTAGTTAAATCATTTCTTTCCTTATGTTTCCTTGCTTAGTTTCATCTTCTCTTCAATTCTCACCTAATTGTTTAGATAGCATCCAAAATAATACAATTCTAGTACTTGATATCTTGGCATTCCTCACTTTGTGCAACTTTCATATCAATATCTCATAGATTACGCTGCAAACTATTTCATATCCAAGAAATATTACCATGAGATGATTAAGAGAAAAAAGGGAAACATAAATTAAGTTATAATGTTATTTAAACAAATATTTTCTTTATACGTATATTTAATTGTTTGACTAATTGGGGAAAGATAAGAAACTATCTATTTAGATTTTTCCTAATGTTAAAAACCAAAGTCTTGGATTAGAATTTTCATCTTTTTTTTCATTAAAAATCCATCAAATGAAGGTAAATAATCGCCCTCATTTATCTTTCCCCTTTTACCCTCTTTCACTCGAAAAATGGGATGGATAAGTCTACTTGTGAATTTAGTTTTTGTAATACTCCAAATTTTCATTAAGGGTAATTTGGACTTTTTGTTCAAACCCTCGTGATCTCCCTTATATATGGCCCTCTACTCCTATTGTTTATTTTTCTCCACATCTCTTGGCGGCTAGGGTTTGAGAAAAAGAGATATGAGGAGCAAGGAAAAAGAGGAAGGAGAGGAAGAAAGATGATGCGATCAAACGGGGATTGAAAGATATGTAAAGGGGATCCAAATCCCTCTCTCCTCTATCAATGATTTTCATGATTGGATTGAGAGTTTAAGAACTAATTGTTCTCAGATTGAATTGTGATGAGGGTTGTTTTCATTGAAATTGATAGATTTATTTCATGGATAGGAAATTTGAATTAGATCTATTATATGGTTCATGTTCTTCATGTTCATAATTTAGGGATGAACCCTAAATCTTAGAGATTCATGGATTATTATATTTTCTATTGTTCTTTTGATCCTATGATGCTTAGGAAATATGTATGTATTGATTCATAATGTTGTGTAACATTTTCCCTAAATGTTTTATGAAAAATCGGGTGAAAATCAGGCTGGCAGTGCAGTTTTCAGCGTTCTATCATGGCCGTGACACGCATGTCACGCCCGTGACAGAAATGCTGGAAAACGGCCAAAAAAGGGCCTTTGTCACGCCCGTGATAGTATGTGTCACAGTCATGATAGAACAGACACGACCATGACGATTAAAGGCACGACCGTGACAGAGGAATAGATTTTACAGGCTTGTCAGGCTGTGACAGCGATAGAAACCTTGTATTGTAATTTAAATGTTATTTTCAAGGTATTAATAGTAAATATATTGATGCTTGTTGACTGTATAAGAACCTAGATACACGTATATGCATGTTCTCACGTAAATAATTTAAAACATGAAGATTGAGCGACGTAAATGATTGTTAATTGTAAAGCATAATGAATGCAGTTGTGGATGATGTTACATGTCGCCCCTTTATTGTCCTTTATCGGATATTTTCTCGGAATGTTACATCGATAACGGTGAGAGTCCAGAATGATCGTTACTCACATTGATAATGGTGTGTGCATTCTGATGTCGCCCTCGGACGAGAGTCCGGAATGTTCATTACTCACATTAGCAATGGTGTGTGCATTTCGATGTCGCACTCGAGCGGGAGTGCAGAATGATCGTTACATACATCGAAAATTGTGTGTGCATTCTGATATCACTTTCGGGTGAGAGGGGAGTATTGTCTCCACGGCTTAGCTAGTTTTTTGAGAGGGCAATGATATAAATCCCAAATATCATATGACATTAATAGGAAAAAGTAATAATCGATGGAATGGAATGATGTCCCACAAAAGTGAAAGTCCGAAATGATTATAAAGTAACCCTGAAAAAAGTTGTGGAGGCAATAGTTATGGTAAGTATATCTCACATATATGCCTATGAATGAATGAATGTTATGAATGTCCATACTATAAGTATGTTATGAATGCATGATGATAGATCATTATTGATGACTGACATGTAGATCTCATATATAGAGCATGACAAACATATTGTTTAGTTCTTTTATATAAGTATGATGCTTGTTGACTGTATAAGAACTTAGATACACGTATATGCATGTTCCCCACGTAAATAGTTTAAAACACGAAGATTGAGCGATGTAAATGATTATTAATTGCAAATCCTAATGAATCCAATTATGGATGATGTTACATGTCGCCCCTTTATTTTCCCTTTATCGGATATTTTTCCAGAATGTTACATCGATAACGGTGTGTGCATTTCGATGTCGCCCTCGGGTGCGAATCCGGAATGATAGTTACTCACATTGACAACGATGTGTGCATTCTGATGTTGCCCTCGGACGAGAGTCCGGAATGATCGTTACTTATATTAGCAATGGTGTGTGCATTTCAATGTCGCCCTCGAGAGAGAGTGCAGAATGATCGTTACATACATCGAAAATGGTGTGTGCATTCTGATATCACTTTCGGGTGAGAGGGGAGTATTGTCTCCACGGCTTAGCTAGCCTTTTGAGAGGGCAATGACATAAATCCCAAATATCATATGACATTAATAGGAAAGAAGGAAAGTTGTGGAGGCAATAGTTATGGTAAATGTATCTCACATATATGCCTATGAATGAATGAATGTTATGAATGTCCATACTATAAGTATGATGATAATTATGTCTTCCATGCAATAGTTTATGAATGCATGATGATAGATCATTATTGATGACTGACATGTAGATCTCATATATTGAGCATGACAAGCATATTGTTTAGTTCTTTTATATAAAGATGGTGCCTATGTAGTACCCTGTTTAGGATTATGACATCGTATAGCATGACCTTTACATACTCTAATCGGAGAACCTTGGATTCGTACAAGTGCATAGTGATCTAGATGGATGACGGTTCAACTTATGACGAATAAGATTGGACACTGGTCTTAGGATATTGAGTTACATGTTTAGAGAACTCTGATTATGTTTTCAAAAGAGATGTTTTAATTATGATTTGAGATGTTTTAAATTTTTATAAATGATGACGTTTAGAGATATTTTCAATTCTATAACCATATTTTTTACGTTTTCATAAAACTTTCTGCATTTAATGAAAGATTCTTTTATCTTATTTAATAAATTTATGCTTCCACAGTAATAGATAAAAATCATATTTTTATTATGATTATGTGATGACGAACAGGCTAACATAGTCGAATGATTCAATTGTCCTTGACAATTTGAGGATAAAATTCGGTGTGTTACAGTTTTTGAAGCTACCTATTTTTTTTATATTTTTAAGGACTTACGTGAACTTTTAAGCTCCGGGAAATGATAATTTTACTTTTATTTCATGTAAGCTGCTCTATAAAGCAAATACAATTACTATAAATTTAATAATTGCATGATGCATTTTTTGTATCACCTACTTATCTAGCGATTCTATATGCATTTTTAAATTATCTTTTTATTAATAGATTAAAGGATAATTGATTATGAAAAAGTTATATTTATTATTTTCAAATTTTTACTTATACATAAATAAAGAAAATAGTGAAATGCCACATGCCCACAATTTTTTTAAAAACATAAAAATTAGAATAATAATAATATTGGTCTTTTTAATAATATCCCTATAAAAAACATTGGTAAGAGTTCAACTTTAACTGGACTTATTCATAAATGTAGCAGAAAATATCTATTATTTTAAGTACTATTTCACGCAATATATATATATATATATATATATTAAATTTAATACTATGTAGGTGCCTTCCCATAACTTTATGGAAAAAATAATTGAAAAAGTAAGAAAAGTGATATATATAACTTAGTAGTCGCCCCAACATAAAATTACAATAACCTATTTAACAATTTAAGATAATTAATTCACGTGGCAATTATATTTACTTAGTTTAAGAAGGAAGGCATGTGGCATGTCCATTCAGATTCATAATACTTATATATTTTAATAATATCCCTATTAAAAATTAGATCCTATTATAAATTTGAATAGTAGTACTAATAATATAATTTATTTCATAACTGATTCTAAAATCCTTATTCAATTATTGAAACACATTTTTTATTTAAACTAAAAAAGAATCACATCTAAACTATACAGAGAAATAGACTAAATTAACTAGAATAGGAACTCAGATTTTTATGTTTTTTTATAATAAAAATTTAAATATGTATTAATTAAGATATAGTTTATTCAAAAATAAAACAAGAGTTATCCGATAAAATTAAGGAAACCCCAAGGATTGACTCCGAGTTTTTCGTGGTAATTTATTTTGTTATGCACCTCAGAGACCAAGTTTGCTGCATTGATGCACACTGTATAATAGATTTTTGGAAAAAAAATTTTAATTAAAAAACTTATTAAGAATCTATATTAATTTTTCATTCCCTTCTCTCTATCCACCTTGTGTAAAGTGTTCACGGGTCAGGTTGGACTCGACCCGTGAACAAATTCGGCCTAACTTGATAAAATCGATCAGGTCGGAATAAGACCCCTAAGGGTAGAAAATTCGATCCAACCCGACCCAGTTCGGATCAGGTCGGGTCACCCGACCACTTCTTTTTTTTAATTTTTATCTTACTTTTTTTATTTATTTTAATATAAAAAATTAACTAATAACTATTATAAAATATAAAGTATGTTTTCTGAATATTTGAGCATTATTTTCATAATTAAAATGTTTTATTTAATATTTTTTTATTTTAAAACAAATATAGGACTAAAATTAAGTAAAAAAATAAAAAATAATAAAAATGTCTGGTCATTGGGTTAGGTCGACTCTTGTCGACTCAAGTTGGGATTTCTCAGCCCGTATCTGACCCAAACCCTCATGCGACCCGAACCCAACCCGACCACAGGGTTTGGATCGGGTTGGGTCAGGTCATTGGGTTCACCGGGTCAACCTGACCCGGTGAACACCCCTAAACTTGTGCATGCATAGATCAACATGTGTTTTTTCAGTTTAAGTTTATGATGCTAATTTATGCTCCATGCCAACTATAGTGATAAAAGATGAGACCAACTATAAAATATTGAACACTCATATGCAGATGACGACGATGACGACGACGACGACGATGAGGATGATGATGACGACGACGACGATGACGATGATGACGACGACGACGATGACGACGATGATGATGGATTAATATACCTCGAGAGCACCTTTCGCTTTGGAGGGATGCTGAGTACATCTCAACATCCCTTCTGATCAAATTCGTTGATCGAGATGCGCTCAACATTTCTTCAGAATGGGAGATGCTTTGGAGGTACATTAAAATAATAATAATAATAATAATAATAATAATAATAATAATAATAATAATAATAATAATAATAATAATAATAATAATAATAATAATAATAATAATAATAATAATAATAATTGTATGATCAAAAGAGGGGGGGGGGGGGGTGAATTAGCGTATAAAACTGATAACCGAAAAACGTAAAAATTGATTTCAGAAAATACGATCGCAAGTAAGAAGGATCTAAATCAAGAAAGCACAATATGTTGACGGGGTTTGGCCCAATTTCTTGGCATACGTTCCCGCTCCAACTTCTCGATGTAGAGACTGTTAGAGATCCACTACCTTTCTCTTTTCTTATAGGAGAGAACAATCCTTTCTACACCACACTACCTTCTTCTTTGCTCAAGAGGTAAGACACATCTATTCTTACAGGGAGCCCTCAACTTCACTAAATAAGAACATAAGAATTCCCTCTAATTCTCTCTTCTTACAACAAATGCTCACACTTAAGAATTGGAAGAGAAAATGGATGATTTGCAAAATTTAGCTGTTGAAAATGCTTTGACCTTGAAAGATGCTATAGAGTAATTTCCCTTGCTTAGATGAGCTTCATTTAACTTTTAGAATCCCTTTTATAGACTTCTTTTGAAAATATGGCCATTGTAAAATAATTTAAAAGAGTTGTGTTGTGACTACTAAAATGGTCGTCCATTTTAATTTCGAGAGTCCGTTTTGAACAGAAACTAGTCGTTGCGCCTTTTGTCCTATGCTCAACGATCGACCATTATAGTCTCGATCGTCCATTTTGTGAACAAAAATAGTCGTTGCCGATTGTCTTTTCTACGCAGTAGTCCGTAAGAAAATAGTCATTGTTGTTTGTCTTTGCTGCCCAAAATAGTCGTCTGAACATGTTTCAGTCGTCTGAACATGTTTCAGTTGCCCGTTTTAAAGATGTTGATTTCTGCGATCGTTGTATTAGCTATCGATTGTTCGTGTCATATGTTGTCTTTTGATCTTGACGCCCAAAATGATCGACCGAAAGTCTTTCGATCGTTCGATTTAAAAATATCGATTTCTCAAAATTAGAGGTCGTTGTAGAAGATTTTTGGCCATCCGTCTGATATGCTGACTTTTGATCTTGGCGCCCAAAACGATCGATCGAAATATTTTTGGTCGTCCGATTTAAAAATACTAGTTTCTCGGACATCTATGGTCGTTGTAGAGGCTTTTCGATGGTCCGTCTAATATCCTGACTTTTGAGCTTGACACCCAGATCGGTTGACCGAAACTCTTTCGAATGTCCGTTTTAAAAATTTTGATTTCTCGGCTATGGTCGTTCAACATCTGTTTTGATTGTCCATCGTATTCGGATGCCCAATAATATTTCGGTTGTCCATTTTAACTGCATAAATCTTACGACATTCTTTTCATTTGAAAAATATTTAACCTGTTCAAATTAACACTTCAAGTAACATTAGTACACCATCTTCCTTATTTGGTATCATCAAAATACTTAGAATATGATCTTTGGACTAACAATAATAAGTTCCATATTCCTAAAAATTAGAATTTAATCCTATTATAAAATTGAATAAAAATTCAGTTACATTCTAACTTTGTTTTATTATATATAAAAAACTCATTATTATAGTGTCGTTACAAATTTTATGTTTTATGGTCCATGCGGTGATGATAGAAAATCTTTTCCTTGCACGCAAAATGATAGATGTACCAAATATGTTTTAAAAATGTTGTTGACACGACCACAATAGATGAAGACGATTATTTTATGTTTAAAAGAAGAGACAATGAAAGAATTATAAAAAATTGTATTGAGTTGGATAATAGATATGCAGGGACACACAATCAATTCTTATTATTGAAATATAGTGCTCATGTTAATATCGAATGTTGTAACTAATAAAGATCCATTGAATATTTATATAAATATAAAGGACATCATTGAGCTACTATGTTTTTTTAAGGTGTTCAAGAGGAAGATTCATCAAATGTTGTCATGAGATAAATATGTATGATTGTTGACATATACCACTTATAAAGTTGCTAGGAGATTTTTGGCTTTTCGATTCACTGTAGAGAACCTCTAATTAAAAGACTAGTATTTCATTTACCAATTGAACAAATATTACATTCTTTTATTATGATTTCATCGACATTGTTGCTAATAGGTCAAGTGTTGAATCAATATTTTTATGCTAGTTTGAGACAAATAAACTATACCTAGATGCAAGAGAACTAACATATACACAATTTCCTCTAAAATTTGTATGGAATAAAAAATTTAAAATATTAGATAAAAAATTAGATATTCCATTGGGAGAATTTTTTTGTTACATTAGGCTGAAGTATATCATTTAAGACTAAATGATGCATAAATATTATTTTGAAGCACTTGATTGAGTTTTTAGAGATATTATCATATTTCAAAATACAACTAATTTGAAACAATCATTTGAAGATAAAAAGGCTTATTCTTGAAGGCAATTTTAGACAAATTTCACTAGTTATTATAAAAGGTATTTGATAATATATTACTTTTTCTATAATCAATTCTTCATATTTATGATCTCGATATTTGCTAAATTTTAAGGCTATACTTCAACAAAACCAAACAAACACACATTTAAATGAGTTAAAATAAATCTCAAATTGAATATTAGCAATTGGTGATGAAAAATTAGGAATTCAATTGAGGGAATTGAAAATGTACAAATGCCAAAAGATATCCTCATAAATGATTGTGATCACCCAATATTTGCACTCGTAGAAAGCACTTATTCAAATTTTCTTGATATGGATACAAATAAAAAAGAGCTATTTTTGTTTCTATACTTGGCATAGTGAAAATAAATAAATAACCATATGATTTCACTTAATCATAATTCTAAAATAACATATTCGAGTACTGATACAATTTGTATGTCATAATTCTTTAAGGAATGAAATAATGTATATAATCAGAATTTTTAAATAATATCAAATGATCATATATTTCAAATTACTCAATAACTTTAAAAGTTGGTGTATCTATAATGTTATTGAGAATATAAATCAATCAACAATATTATATAATGGACAAGATTGATCATTACAAGATTAAGAGATGATTATTGAAATAAAATTTTTATAAAAAATAATGTTGAAGAAAATATTTTCATTCTAAGAAATGTAAGTGTACCATTTAAGTTTTAATGTAGTCAAATTATAAAATATCTTTTGCAATGACTATTAACAAAAGCCAAGATCAATCTCATGTGGGATTATTTCCTAATAAACCTATATTGTGTTGTTTCACGCGTGATGAGTAGATAAAGACTTAAATTTTTAATTGATGAAGATGATGATCGTCATATAACAAATTCATGTAGTCTATAAAAAAGTATTTTATAATTTGATAATGATGTTCAATTTTTTTAATATACATCAGTACTAATTAATAATACCAAAAAACTTAATGTATTCTTATTTTTAGTTATATTAACATAAGCACCGTATCCATATAACTGCTTGCCACCTGTGTGCATTCATTACATTACCATTTAAGATTACTTGTTAGGCCCTGTTTGGGATCATTGGAAAAATAAAGAAATTGTAACATACCATGGTTTTTTTTCTATCTCAAAAAAAAAAAAAAAAACAAAGTGGTGTTTGGATGCCAATTTTCCTATAAAAAAAACTATAGTATACTGCTCAAAATGGGGTAAAAAAATTAGGAGGTTGGATCTA
The DNA here is from genome assembly GCA_030549335.1 of Pontederia crassipes. NCBI lineage: Eukaryota > Viridiplantae > Streptophyta > Magnoliopsida > Commelinales > Pontederiaceae > Pontederia > Pontederia crassipes. Next base: position 38,574,749 of record CM060184.1, on the reverse strand, counting down.
CGTAATTCTTTTCCTTTGAACAATCACTTGTGTGAGATTAGACATAAAGCAAGAGCATATCACTTCATTATTATTATTTTTATTTTTTTCCTATAGTAATTCTATGCATCCAAACACATTCATCACAATATTTTCTTACATATTTCTACACTATGGTATGACACTTTTTGCAAATGATCAAAACATAAAATTTTACAATTCAAAGACTAAAATACTTTTTAACCGAAGATGCCCTTAATGTGAATTACCTCAAAAAAATTGTCACTTATTATATACATTACCTTATTCATTGTATATGTAATATATTGTTTTTACCAATATACCCTTAATAAAAATAAATATATATATAATTATTTTAAATTTTGAATTCTTAAATCACAAACACATATTTTCACCCATAAATTGAAAATTATATATTTAAAAATATGATAATAATATATTCATAACAATTAACTAAGATTTATTTGATTGAATTTATAATTTATTTAATTAGTTTTATAGTTTATTTGAATAAAATTTGACAAATATGAAAAATGAAATAAAAAAAATGTAAATAACAATCTGAATTGCCACCCTTCGTCTAAGTAATTTGGATAGACAATGTTGGATTGCTTACTATTCAGTTACATGTGCTAGACCCAATAATTTAATAATAATTTACAAAGATTATTTATACGCAAACGTACTTATTTGTAATATATATATATATATATATATATATATATATAAATTTTTATTTTGTAAAAAAGTGTTATCATCAAAATTATGTGTAAACTCGTTGGCATGATTTAACCCCTAAAGAATGCCCTAACATTTCTTCACCCTCCAAGCCACTGCCTCGATCGTCTGCGGGTGGTGATCTCCGTGTCCTTCTCTGCAATCGTCGATCTCCGCAGGTAGTTTGGCCTAATTTTTCTTCTTCCTTCGCCCCCAAGCCGACGCGATCTGCACCCTTGTAGCTTCTACCTCAATCGTCTACGGCCGGCAACCTCCGCGTCCTTCTCTGCGATTGTCGATCTCCGGCAGGACAAGGTTCTCCTTTGTCTCCTTCTCTTAGTTCTTTGTTACTTTTAGTATTCCACTAGATGAGCATCTCGTAGGCCTCCCTCTTGGATTCGTTTGGGTGTATGATTCTATGAAATAGATGCTAAGTTCTCAGCTGAAGGCAGGAATGACACCCATGTGAGTCGAAGGTGATTTGTCATCTTCGTTTTGTATAGGAGACAGTCTGAACTATTTAAAGTACCAAAATTGTGAACTGGTTATCGATTTGCTAGTTTATATTAATTTTTGTTTCTTTTCTTCCGCGTCTCTTCCGAACGGAAGCAAATAAATTTCTTTTGAGGTGTGTTGATCCTGTGGTTCAACAATTGGTGTCATGGAATTATATATGATAACGATGAAACTTGAAATGAGAGAAATAAGAGGATGATAAAACTTGGTCGTCATCATCTAACAGGATAGCTTGCCTTTTTTTTTTTGGCCTTACTTTTCTTTGGGAAAACAAAAATACTTGTGAAGCAGGGGAACTAGCTAGTTATGTTATTCTGGAGAAAATATTTCAAACTTATAGCTTATAATGGAAAGTTCTTGGTTGAGATATGTTTTGCGGAAGCATCCCTGTTGCTTCTTGTTGCCATTGCAATAACACCAAAAGAGCTAGCAAAATGGTTGTGATAGTTATTTTTTCAACAGATAGTTCCCATAGGTGTACAAAATTCAAGCTAAAAAGGTCATCGCTTTAATAAAAAAACATAACAGAAATCAATAAAATAAATTTGGAAAAATAAGGATAAAGAGCACTGTGGTAGTTCACACAAAATTCCTGCAATGTGATTGTTGAATGAGAAATTAGGGATGCAAGGTGGTGGTTGTATGCTTGTTTATAGTGTTTACCCCTTCTTTTTATCATGATCCTCGAGATGATAAAACATCCACCTTTTCATAAGTTAATTCCACCGAGGAGCATGAGACAAGGTGCAAGAAGTGTTAGAATTCAGATATTGAGAGAGAAAGAGGACATAAAGGATAGTGAGGTCATCCATTGAAACAATTATGATGACCAACAAATCAATCTACTATTTGAGAAGCTGGATATGATTTTGCACTCACAAACAAAGAGTATGCTTCATGTTGAAGTTCCTTTCTTTATCCTTTTCATTTCTTTCTTATATAGTCCTCCAGGCATCTCAATTAATATAGGGAGGAAATACAAATTACAGATAGTTGAGATACAAATAAAAACCACCAGAAAAGTCCTGTTACAAGTGTGCACCCTGCTCTCTAAAAAAAGGCCCCTGGTGGATGTAGAATGTTCTCACTAAAAGCCATCATTTGTTTCTTGTTGATGAATACATATCTTAAAATTATAGAAAAGCTTTTATTTTACAAGAATGTGCCCCGAAGTTCAGTAACTGTTGCCTAGGTCAAACATGTCTATTTATATTTGATGATGTTTGTGATTTGTATATACTTTCTGCACCCTCCAACATCATTTGGTTCACTCTCACATGGGTCGTGCATTTCCAATCTCCCTCCATCCTTTCAGAATCATTTGTCTCCTCACCACTCCCATTTAACCTTTCTTATTTGATTGGGAAATATCTTTCTACACGCTAGATAATATTATTAATACTGTTTTGAAATAATATTGACAATATATCTTGACGTCAAATATTGTTGCCGAATCTCCTCAAAAGAAAAAAAAATGTTGGCTACAGTTGTGATCTCTGATAACTAACACAGCTAAAGAATTATTAGAGCTTCAGCAGTCCATCTACTTATGGATCTCTAGGTAGTATAGGTGTGCGTCCTTCTCTATATCCACTAAAGAAAGCTAAAGGACACTTGCGTTCATGCAAAGTAACTATAATTCATTCATATTCTAATAATGCTTTAATCATGCAACATATACATTGCAAACATTGAACATTATGTTTAATTCTGATGCTTTTAGTCTTCCTCATAAAAACAGTCTTTCTCATAGGAAGAATGCAACACACCACTACTTGTCTGCTTTCCTCTTTTTCTTCTGTGATACAAATAATTACCTTGTCATCATAAGGGAATAAGTGATCATGGGTTCTTCTATTTCTTCCTGCATATAGCTCATTTGAGTTTAAACTCTTTTTGTTACACCTTTTTTCCTTAATAATGCTTGCTAAACATCAATGGCCTTTTCTCTTGTGCAATATTACTACTACCATTTTGCCTTTATAATCTATAGCATTTCTATTAACTTGAATGATTCATGATGAAATGGATACATATCCTCATATATATGTTTTATTTTGCAACAAACTTTGTTGCAACCACTTAAATTTTCTGTGATCACTTGTCTCAGACTATGCATATAATATAGGCTCTAGTGTAAGTGAACCATGTAGAAGAGAAGAAAAATGAAAACTATCAGTGTGCTACTCGTTACTTTGCTTATGGTGACGATGGTGGACTCACCTTACATTAATATTCTGGTCTCTGACTCAACTGTTAAGTTAATTGTTTATCAAGTCTGTCGACTTTAAACAACGTCCAGGGCATGGTGGACAATCACTCCCACATTCATCACTGGACCATGGAGAACCTATGGGCCACAAGCTCCTCCACCACCTAGTAAACCTGCGTCTTGCTGCTGGGTTGGCCCGCTGCCAAGGTCTGGTGACCTTATCCCAGGACCTTGAGCATGCCCCTGCTTTACCACTTCAAGAGCTAAACTATCGCCTTTGGCAAGAACCTCGAGACTCATCTCAAATTTCCCTGACAACCTTTTTGTGGGCGCTTCTGGGCCCTTGAGTACTACAGTGAGACACACCTTTGGCAGTGGCCTTGGGATGGTGATTACTGCATGAAGTAAGCTATCATTTCACATGAGGACTTCCCCCATATTTGATTCACTTTCTTGGTTCATGATGAAGCGCCTCACCAGTTGGTGATACAGGAAACAGCCATTGCAGCTAGTGCACCTATAGATTGCAGGTTCTACCACTTGCTGTTCTCTGGGCTATGTGGTGCCAAAGAAACATAATTTCTCAGGAGGCTAGGTGCTATGTGCAGATCTTTTTCCATTGCTCGGCCTCGCTAACAATTGGAAAGATTTTATTCAGGCATGGGGGAGAGTTCTTGATAAGATACCACTTTGTATTAGTTAGTGGTTGGTTAATTAAGTTGTGGGTACTTAGAAGTTGTATGAGTTAGTGGTTAGTTAAGAAAGGAGTGGGTAGTTAGTTATATTTATATTTGCATGTTATAAATACATGCATGGGTTTTAGATTTAGGATAGCCTTTGGAAATGTGTTTATCACTTATGTAATTGGAGTTTAGTCCACTCCACACGGACTTATGGAGATTTGTCGTTTCGAATTGACAAGTTATTAGTAGTAATTGTGTTTAAGATTCTTGCACTTTTACTATTAATAATAGTTATCCTAGTTTTAATTTAGTTATATTTTCAATTTGTATCAATTGGTATCAGAGCCTCAAAGATCCTAGTAGCAAAGCACAAAGAGGCAACATTTATTTAGGAGATATTAGCTTTACATATTACAAGTGAAGAAAAGCTGGAAGTTCATATTGGTTCAAAAATTGCTCTCTTGGTCCAAAGATGGAGTTAATCAAATTTGGAGACTTTAACTGCACCTGCAGATTATTATTAATTTTCTTTTCTCCGCCTTGAGGACAAGGTGAAATTTTAGGAGGGGTGTACTGATAAGATACCACTTTGTATTACTTAGTGGCTGGTTAATTAAGTTGTGGGTAGTTAGAAGTTGTATGAGTTAGTGGTTAGTTAAGAAAGTAGTGGGTAGTTAGTTATATTTGTATTTGCATGTTATAAATACATGCATGAGTTTTAGATTTAGGATAGCCTTTGAAAATGTGTTTATCATTTATGTAATTGGAGTTTAGTCCACTCCACACGGACTTATGGAGATTTGTCATTTCGAATTGACAAGTTATTAGTAGTAATTGTGTTTAAGATTCTTGCACTTTTACTATTAATAATAGTTATCCTAGTTTTAGTTTAGTTATATTTCAATTTGTATCAATTCTACATCCTTTTTTAAGGTTTGAAATGTTGTTAGTGTCATACACATCAACACTTGTTTTCCAACACATTTCTAAATACAATTTTATCTCAATAAAATATAAAGGGGCAGCTACCATAATTATGTGGCCATCCTTTTCCTTCACAAAAAAACTACTCCTTCTTTGTTTTCCAGTAGATCACACTAATTTTGTGCTTGTCGTGGAGGAAAAAAAATCATTTTCATGTACCTAAGTACATGCATAGATCTAATGCCGTTCGTACACGTGCTTATATATGCACCAAACTCATTTCGATGGCTGGTATTTTGGCAGTGCTGTTACAAGATTTTCCCTCAAAAAGTCAGTGAGCCAAAATGATTTAGTTAGGAGTATTGATTAACCCGAAATAAGGAAACACATTTGATGATGTCTGGGGTGAACAAGTAATTAGAAACATATATATATATATACACACACACACAGACATTATCTCTCAAGGAACAAATGGTATATCTGCAATTTATGTCTTTTTTCATTGTTCCTTGTTGTTATAGCATTTAGTTCCTCATTGATCTATGCAGAAAAAAAATCGAATCCCAACTTTTCTGTCAATTGATCCATATGCGATTATTGGCATATAGGCTATGGAGAATGAACCCATCTATCATGAGAAACAGAAATTGCAGCTTTGCTTATTGCATGCTCTCAATAATCTAATGCAGGTAACACTGTGGGGCTTATTGTCAAGCTAAGCTATGTGTCTTTTATAAGCATCTCATATTTTTTTACAATGTGTTATTTCAGGGACGTGATTTGTTTACTCGAGCCGAATTGGACTCCATTTCTGAGAAACTAATCGCCAATGATCCTTGTGATGAGATTCGATGGACGCCTCTATCATTCATATTCAAGCCTCATTACAATGCATTGACCGGAAACTATGATGCGAATGTACTCATTGCAGCTCTTGAAACCAGAAAGAAGAGAGTAATTTGGCATGATCATCGAAACAGAGCTGCATCTATCGACCTTGATGGAGAATTGTTGATGGGAATAATGCTTAACATCCCCACAAAAAGATTTGGAGGGCTTTGGAAGGGCAGGCATTGGGTCTCACTATGCAACATCAATGGTGTGTGGTATAATCTAGATAGTGATCTTGCTTTTCCCAAGTCATTCCATCTCAAAGAAGAAATTACAGAATTCTTGGATGATGTCATAAGTCAGGGTGGAGAGGTTCTTACTATTTTACATGATAAGATCTGAAGTAGTAGAGTAGGTTCTTTCAATTTTGATTGGCTCTTGATGGATCTACATTGGAGAAAATTAAGAAGATATCTTCTCCGGAACTCAGCCCCCTTGGTTTGTTTGGCTGTCCCCTTATTCTGTTTGTTGTATTTACTGAATTTATGGCTTCCTGAGGTATCTGTCAACAACCAAGTTGCAGTATCCAAGACTGTGATGCGAGAAAGGAATATAGAAGAATCAAGAATTGGAAGACTAGGAAATATGATGGTTGAAATGTTGCCTGATGATCTTGCTTTTACAATTTTTGTCCCTTCAGAAGAACCTTTTGAGAGATCTTTGAACCTGAGAAGCAATGATTCCTTCACAGATGACACGATAAACAACACCTATGCTGTTGTCTCTCGGGTAATGGGGTTTTCAACGGTTCCAAGACAAGTGCACTTGGGCGCTATACCTTTGGACAGAGAGATAACCTTGGATTCTATATCTGGATTCAGGTTGCACATTGGGAGAGGTTTTAGTGGAAGACTGATTGTTAACGGGCTTACCTCTGAAATTGTCGATATAAGGAAAGGTGAAATTGTTATTCACAAAATGTTGGGAGTACTTATGGATGCTGAGTTTGAGCAGTCGGTCTCACCTGATTATGAAGACTGAAAAATGTTGCCAACTTGAACAGTTTGTATATTTTATCACTTGTTCCTTTCATGACCAGTGGAAAGTATCACTTAAAGTTGTCAAAATATTTGTTTTCTTTGATGAACGAGGGAAACAGATTATCCATTTGTATCGTTATTAGCACTCGACGGTGGGTTTTGTTTGGTTGCTATCTACACTGTTTGTTTTGTTTTTTTTTCTCGTCTTATCATTCTTGGTAATGATTTTTACTAATATGTATTATATATATATATGTATATCAACTTACAATTGTTTTATCTCGTCTTACAATTTGTTTTGACATACTAATATGCATTTTTTTACTAATATCTTGTCTTTAAATATCTGCATCTCTATGGACCTTATCCTCTTCTCCATTCCTTTGTTCAAAAGCTTAGGATGCAATTTGGACATGCCTTCCTGTTGCATCTAATTTCCGGAAAGAGCAATGCGCTCCAGCTTTATGTGGAATAATCTTGTCGATCACGTACTGCTTATAAAAAGAAGTAATGATAATAATAGGATCCAACTTTTCCTTTAGTTTACATTCTAATATTAAGTCATCGACTTCTGAGGATCTTACTTGCTAAGAGGGAAGAGTCAAATCACATGAATTCTCGAGATCCAAAATGGTGCAGTCCACGATCCATTTGCTTGCAAAATAATGCAAATTTAATTATAGCTAATCCTGAATGTCAAACAAAATTATTCCTTTATCACTAACTTTTCTTGGTGTTTTACTTTGTCTCCATAGATTTTATTAGGCATATATCTCAACTGAATTAGCACACAAGTTCCGGATTCAACCCACTAATTAATTGAACTAATCACATCACCATCTTTCTCACATAGTTTGCCATTAGCGCCTCACAAGTTGACATGTTAGGAATTAAATAAACAACTGAAATATATTAGTGGAAGAGGGGACGAGGGAGGGGGGAAGGATTTGATTGATCATTTTGAGGCAGACGAAAACTTTTTTTTTATTTAAAAAAAAGATATATAATTGGGGCAAAAACGAGCAACACAAAAAGTTGGTGGAGTCTCCACGAGCAAACTCGTTGGAAAATAACTCGCATTTATTTATTCTTAGTGGACACTTCCCACGCTCGACAGCTCCCCAGCGCATGTGCGGGCCCCGCAGCACACCCTCGATGCCAATGCACAGTCCATGTCTCTACACGTTACAGCAGCATGTAGTATAGATGTTTTCATTCTTCATCTACTCCTTATTCTAGCTATTTAGATCATTATCACATTAATTTGATCGGGTGAATGCTTTTTATTTATTTATCAAGGTTAAATATTTCTGTTCATTACAAAATTCAGTACCCGCTGGTTAAAAATATGATTATAAATATATATTATCACTGATAACTGTTGAGATTTTATTAAAATAATATTTAATCACCGAGTTACCCACTTAGTGGATCGGGTAGAACAAAGTTTTGATAAGTCACACGAGTATGTACAACTTAAATTCATATATATATATAATTTGAATAAAGAATGTAACAGGAAAAAATAATAATTTGGAAAAAAAATAAATGAAGATAAATGCGCATTGAATGGAGCGTAACATAATGGTATGCATGCCCAACACACTCGTCAACATTGGCATACTGTGAAACGTTGTGCAGAGGGGACGACTTCGTCTATGAATCGACAAAAAAACATAGGTCTGCATATTTATTTTCGACTTGTAGTGATCAGATACCGCCATATATACATCAAAGTTTTCATACATACATATATATATATATATATATACATATATATATATATATATATATATATATATATATATATTGATCAACACAGACCCTAAACACATACTCAATTTGAAAGGTCCTCAAAGTGTAGGTACAGAATCCTTAGAACATACATATAAAGTTTCCTCATCTGGTTAAATAGTAAACAACTAGTGTGTATATATATATATATATGTTATACGTAGGCTGGGTGCCACATGGACGAGAACGAGGCAAACGGGCAATCCATGGCATGCAAATGCAAACAGTGCTGGCAGGTGGTCGGTCCCCGCCAGCGCTCTTCACGCCTTCCACCACCCAAATCATAGTGCTCCCTATTCCATGTACTAAACGCCTTTTTAATTTGGTGCACCATTATATATTTGCAATATAATCATTTTAATTATTTCTGGGGTGTAGTCAAATGGCAATAAAGAAAGGTGGCCTTTTGTGCATCACTATGCAACCCCCCCACAACTTGCTGCTTCTTCTTGCACACAATACCTTGTAGACAAGTTATAAACTCTCCATGCGCGCGTGATCAAACCCCACCTTCTCTCTCTCACATCCCCTCCTCGAGTAGAAGTAATTAATTGATATCCACATTCCAAAATTGCTCTCTTCCTCCACCAAACCCCACGCTGTGTATTGATGCGAGCTGCTTCCGCGAGGTCTATATAAGCAGTGCTGCAGCTCCCTATAGAACTCAAAAGAAACACTAGATACGCTCTTCATCGATCTCTTTCTCTCTCCGCCCCCTGCCGGCCAGTATATAAAGCCTTGTATACATAACTAATATCGCAAGTAGAGATGGGAGAGCTGCAGGTCAATGACGCTTATCTTGTTAATGGCCTGGACGCATGCAAATGGTACGAGGAGGAGATCGACGAGGATCTCAAGTGGTCTTTCGCATTGAACAGGTCACTACAAATTTTGGTTCTATATAATTTGACTATATAACTTTTATCTATGCATTGTAACCATATAAATATCATACGCATGTGTGTGTGTGTAAGCTTAATTTATTGTGCATGCATGGCAGTGTGCTGCACAGAGGAGCTAGCAAATATCAAGACATAGCACTTCTCGACACCAAGCATTTTGGCAAGGTTAGCGATCATCATATTTCGTTGCTTTGTAGAACGATACATGTGATAGAGAGGAAAAGAAATCCATGTATAATCTTTTCTTAATCTAATTCTTATGACAATCATGTACGTTAATTTGCATGTGAAATGAAGGCTTTGATGATCGATGGCAAGATGCAAAGCTCCGAGATAGATGAATTTATTTACCATGAATGTTTGATCCATCCTGCGCTGCTCTGCCATCCCAAGTCAGTAGTTCTTTTCATCGTCATTAATTCATATCATCAACACTTTGATACATATATCTTTGAAACGTGATGTTTTCGAAAGTTAATATATGCATAGATAATTAAGTCTTTGTAATTTCTAAACCAATTTTCTTTTTTTTTTTAAAAAATAGTTTTCAACTTTTGTATGCTCTTGCTCATGAGCAGTATGTTGGTGATCGATATGAAGAGAAGTGAATTGCTTTTAATCATTACTCGTCTCCCGTATGGTGATATATATATAGACGATGAGGTCCCAAAATTGACTAACTCCTTTTGAGACGACAATACATTTATTCTGCAGTCCTAGAACAGTGTTCATTATGGGAGGTGGGGAGGGGTCCGCAGCAAGAGAAGCTCTCAAGCACAACACCATCGATAAGGTGGTCATGTGCGACATTGACCAGGTGCGACCTCCAACATCCATCAATACTTCATACTTAATACCAAGTTACATCCCTGTCCAACATCTCTAAAATATACAACCACATATTTTTTTTTGATAAAATACTAATTTTATTTTAAAACGAATGTAATATTATCCATATATATATATATTTTGATTGAGATTTATTGCTGCTGAATAACACTATCTTTTAGGATAAAATATCTACGCATCATGTTTTTAGCTTAGTTAGCTACTTGAACTGTTCTGCGAAGATCTTGTCCATTGAGACGTGTCAGTTACATGTGCAGTAGAACATTGTGGAACCCACAAAAATCTATATTGTACACATTCTGAACTTTTTTTTTTGTAATGAACAGAAGTATTTTAATAATTATATTATAGAAAATGCAATACTTCGTATCTAGCCACGGTCAAGTACTTGAAATGCATCAAATTACATTGATACGCTCAAGTATACACAGATCGATCGTCGACCCTCCATACGTATATTGATTGAATAAAGTTTATTTAAAATTGGTCGACCGGCATAGCTACTTGCACCCAAGTTTTTAATTACCACACATTAATTAATTATATATCATTACCTTTTTATAAACACGAAAGTTAATGATAATATATGTAGTGTACATGTGAATGTTTTTGTACTGCAATATTATGATATGCACCTGCACGCACGCTCGAGTGATAATGACATGCATGCACGAGGGCATTCGCAGGAGGTGGTGGACTTTTGCCGGAAGCACCTGACGGCCAACCGTGATGCATTCGCAAGCGACAAGCTTTGCCTCGTCATCAACGATGCCAAGTAAGTCCAAGCTGCATGCGCCATTACAATCACATAATTAATGCACGTCGACGACATGATGGAATCCTTTTTTTTTTTTAATGAAGAAATTGAATATATATATATATATATATATATGTGTATATATATATATATATATATATATCATATCTTAGATGGTTAAAGAATATTATGTAACATAAATATAATGGTTAAAGAATACCTATATGTATATTGAACTAATTTATTATATATATAGCCATGTGATTACTAAAAGTTAATTTGTGATGTCTCTTGTGCATGATAACCGGATAATAAATAAAGGGTTGAGTTGGAGCAGAGGAAGGAGAAGTATGACATTATAGTAGGGGACTTGGCTGATCCTGTGGAAGGAGGGCCATGTTATCAGCTATATACAAAGTCCTTTTATGAACAGGTGCTTAAGCCAAAGCTTCATGATCATGGAATCTTTGTCACTCAGGTATTTATGCCAATGACCCAAACAATTAGGTGCTGTCGATCTGCAAGCATTTACCAGACTTGCTAAAACAACCTTAATGGATCATTTTCCTCAAATTAGGCCGGACCTGCTGGTGTTCTTACACATAAGGAAGTATTCTCATCCATTTACAACACTCTCAGGCATGTCTTTAAAAGTAAGCTCTCTACTAATCTTCAACACTAATTGACCTCGTGCAAGACATGTTCTTCGTTGGTATCAAGTGCAGTCATTAGATTCATAACTGATATGCAGTCCATCCATGTCATCTGCATTTGATCAATAACATCTTTAATTTCGCTGCAGATGTGGTTGCTTACACTGCTCATGTGCCATCATATGCAGACACATGGGGATGGGTTATGGTGAGTTAATTCCAGGTTTTATACATGATGTATATATCTGCGAGTTGTTGAATGCCATCCAAAACGTGCGACTGATCACTGGATGTTCTTCTGTCATTTTTTGTCAAGGCATCTGATCAACCAATTACTCTTGATGCTCGAGAAATCGACAAGCGGATCAGTGATAGAATCGACGGCGAGCTGCTCTACCTCAATGGAGAATCAATAGTTTCAGCTACCACAATGAACAAAAGTGTTTACCAATCGTAAGTGACTCGTTAATTTACTGTCTTTCAATTGATGGGGGTGAATGAAGCATAAATAGTTTTTTTTATATATATACTTCTCTTGGAAGTTGCAGGTTGCTGAATGAAACGCATGTTTACACAGAAGAGAATGCAAGATTTATCCATGGCCACGGGATGGCTTGTTGTGCTCACGTAGGAGCTTAATTAGGCTTAATTTCTCGTTTCCAGAAGAGAGAATCAAATCAGTGTTAAGGATTTAGGGAGGATCAAGAGCTCGAATCAAACAACTAATTATCAAGGTTGGCAGCAAGAGACGAAGGAAGCTCAAATTTGAATGTCTATTCTCTACTTTCTTTTATATACAACAGCAAAATGAACAAAAAGGTCAAAAGGTGTAAATGTGCCTTGATCACATCTCCTGTCAGAAATAAATTCTACAGTTAATGAAACCATATGATAAACAGCTATATATTCCGCCTTTTGGTTGTTCTCTGCCATAATTAATTTGTTCTCTCACTAAGTTCAATTCCAGCCATTGAGGCCTAACTGAAATAGTCGTCCCCACTTGTGTTGTGTTTTATATGCATCTATATTTCTGTCATATAAGGACTGTTAGAACATGGATTATTTATCAACTTAGCACTTTAATTTAAGGATTATCTATAATAGAATAAATACTTGAATTATCTATAGCCAAATACTCATAAAAATGGAAATAGAATAAATAATTGAATTATCTATAATAATCCCACCATCTTATGAAAATTTGATTATCTTCGTTCCAACCTTGAGCTGTCTTGAGCTAACTTCATTCTTATAAGAAGGTTTGCAAATGAGCCGCTTATACATAAACAGATCATGCATTCGTGACAAAACCAAAAAAAAAAAACATAAATTGCTTTATTTTGTAACAACCTCAATGTTTAAATAAAAAAATGATAAAAAAAAATTAGACTACAATCTATAACAATTCTTCAAACCGTTCATTTTTTTTCCTTATTTCTTTTCTTTCATACGATGACTACAATACTAAATAGAGGAAGGAGGAGGAGAAGGAAATGACACATAGAAAAAAAAGAAAAGAATATGGATAAAGGAAAATGAATTAATATCAACAAAGAAGAATAAGACTGTAGATATGAAAAAAAATTCAAACTCTCTCATCTCTCAATGATTTGCTTGTATGTACTGAGAGACATAAGGATACCTTAGTTCCCATTTAAACTTATGAGTGAGAGTGAATTAGATAATATGCATTAGATGTAGTGATTAAAAAATTACTGCTTTTTTTAAATATCTTATTGATTTTAGATCTATGTTCTAGATAGAGATGTTTATGATGAGTTTGAGAAAAATTGCTAAAACTATTTTATTGATATGGACCATGCTATATTTGATTATTTCCTTCATGTATTATTGATTATAGATCATTCTTAAAAAAATGTTCTTCATTTATGATATTTTTCTAAGTTTTATACATAAAAAAATCTAATTTGTGACCGAAAGAGAGACAAATGATTGATTGAAATCGTTTGTCATGCCTGTGATACAAAATAAGCCATGACATCTTCTTCAAGGGCCGTGATGGTCATACTACGTACGATTATGACTGAAGGATGAATATAGGTTCTATCCCATTAGTGGCATTAGAAATCATGAACGTTTTGATGAGGTAGAAGTAAATTGAGATGGAAAATAATTTTGTCACACCCGTGAAAAATGTCTTTCACGACCATGACTTTGTCATTGCCGTGATAGAACAAGAAAAAGTTTACAAGTGTGAAGTTAATGTCACAACCCATTATGTGAATATCACACCCACTATTACAAGTAATGACCCATTACATATGTCATGGGTGTTACATTTCAAGTCACACTCATTACTTTAAGTCATGTCCCATTACATGTGTGAAGTTGATTTCACCACCCATTACTTTTGAGTCATTGCTTTCAAGTCACACCAATTATGTTGGAACAAAGTTTTTATGTCATATATAATTATATTTTTATGATACAAATATCAAAACATTAGAGTTATATTTAAAATACTGAAAAAGTTTAAATAAATATGAGTTGCTTCATGCACTAATATTTATATTAATAATTAGTTTTGTTCCCATGAGATTTATATTAAGAGGTGAATATTAAAGTTATATATAATTCTCTAAATCAAGAATCACTTCATTTGGATAACCACATAAAAAGTTAGGTTTAAACAAGTGACACTCGAAAAGTTTAATTTGAAGTTGATATATTTATATTCTAAACTTTCACTTAATAATTGAATATTTTATCAATAGATTTTGGATAAGAGATAAACATGAAAGTTTTAGATAATATTGTTACTTTCCATAGAATCAAATATCATATCATTTGAATACTCCTATGAAAAGATATGTATAAAAGAGTAAAGGTGTAAAAATTTTAGTTTGAAATAGACGACTTTATGTATTGAACTTTCAATTAATATTAGACTATGCTCTCATTAGATTTTAGATTAATAATGAATATCAGAGTTGTAGAAAATTTTGTTAGCTTTTCATAGAATAAAAAGTCATCTCATTTAGATAATTGTGCAAAGATGTATATATAAAAGAGTGCAGGTCTATCAAGCTATCGATGACAAAATGGACGATTGAAAATCTTTAAGTCTACCCTTGTAAATAAAATGGATGCCCAAAATTATTGGCACAACGATCGCAAAATACAAAGGGCTCAAGATTTTTAAAACAGACGATGAAAATAGTTTCGGACGACCATTTTGAGCAACATCATCTTTTCAGAAAAGATTGCAATGGTCATATCTCAACGGCTAGTTCAAAATGGATGCCTGAAATTCAAATTGATGCCCGTTTCAGTGCAAAAAATGTACATAACGTCTAGTTTTGAATACCAAAACACATCAAGAAGACTAAGACTTCCTAGAAAATATAGACAAACACTAGTGTTCATCCAAGAAGTTATATTGAGCTTAAAGTTGTAAATCTTTCATTTCTTTCTTTCTTAGTCTTGTGTGACGTTTCAAATTGTAAAAGAGATATTAATGAGTATTCTTATGATATTGTAATAGTTGTTTAACTCCTGAATGAAAAGAGGTTGTGTGTTACCTCTTGAGCGAAGAAAATACGGGTGAAAACTTTCAAGCAATGTTGTTAGGAGCAGACTAGATGATGACCTAGATAAGTGTCCATTTTAAGTCGAATCGATCGGACCAGATAATAATAAAATATTATATTTATTATGATATAGTAAATCAAGCTATGGTATTTTGATTATATAAATATATATATGATGCCAAATGTAATTATACAAAAGAAAATAACAATCATAAATCATAAATCATAAATCATAAATGTATAATTAATTTTAAGATTGGATATTAAAATTATTATGCACTTAATAAATTAATATCTTATTGAATTTGATTATTATATACAAATTTTCTATTGGTTAATTCTTTTTGTATTTCATATCTTTATTTTTTTATGTTAGAAGAAACAAATACATATTTTTTCCAAAATATTATGACAAGATTATATATTATTTAAATAAATATATAGTATAATTAATAGTTAACTATTTAATTTGACTTATTACATACTAAATTAAAGAAATTTAAAGTTGTGTATATATATTATTATATATAATATTATACTATACTAAGTATATTATAGTATTGTTGTAGAAGTTTGCACCATTCATTCATAACGAATTTATCTAATATGATAAATATTATATTAATATAATAAATATATTATTAATTTATATTATAATATACATTTATGATATTTAAAAAATTGAATAAGATCGTAATCCATATGTTAAAACTAAAAGTTTAATAAATTCAAAACTAAATGAAGGAAAAAATAACAAGTGAATGTACAAAGATAATCCCACATTAATAATAATAGCAAAGTGAGGGTAAATGGACAAGTATTAATAAAGGAGGGGACTAATGAGCTAATATGAATGTTTATGGAGAAATTTCATCTTTGGATATTTTTCAAATTTATAATAATAATTTTTTATCAGATTATCTCTTAACAAAAAAACTAATAAAAAAATTGGCTGGCCCAAAAAACGTGGTTCAACTCGGGTTTTTCCAATTTTGGCTGATTTTAACTGATTTTGACTAGTTCGATCCGGTTCAATTTAGTTCAAATAGGGGTCTGATTTTGGAACTTCAAATTGTCGGTCGGTCCGGAGGTGTGCCGTACCTCGTCAAGCGGAGAAAATGCAAGAGTTATAAAAGGTTTCTTCCGTGCCCTATATGGAATGAAGGAAGGGTATTAGTATCTCCGACGATCTCAAGGTCGAGAAGACAGTAGAGATGTAGGTCAAGGTGTGGTCGAACCTCGTCAGCAAATCATCATGCATCTTGTGTTTGTCTTTCTCTCTCCCTCTTCTTCTTACTCTATTATGCATGTGATTTGATTGCTATTGTGTTACTTTAAACATTAGCGAAATGATTTTAAGCTTCTGTGATGATTTTCACAAAATTAATATTTTTGATTTAACACCGATTCACCTCCCTCTTGGTACCTTGGGATCCTATCAATTACTTCTAAGTTATGGTCCATTACGATTAAGTCAGGAGTGTGATGTTGAGTTTCACCACTGACGTGTTACTTTTAATTTCACATCCATTACTTTTAAAATAAGGACCCATTACTTAAGTTATGATCCATTACATTAATGTCGGGTATTATATGTGAAGTCATTACCCATTATATTTAATGTCAAGGGTATGACTTGTAAAGTCATGGCTCATTACTCTTAAAATCATGGTTATTACATGTAAAGTCATGACCCATTGCTTAAAGCCATAACCCATTACATGAAGTCACAACCCATTAATTGAATTCACAACCATTACTTCACATTACAATTCATTACATTTCCTATGAGGGGTATTACATTCGGTGTCACAACCTATGATTATTTGTAAAGTAATGAAAGCATGTAATGGACCATGACTTTACTCTAGAGCCTTTATGAGGTATTTTACAACATTGTTAATTCAAATGAATGTTTAAAGATGTAAACTATTTTACTAATAAAATATTTATGTGCAAGGATGGATTTTCAAATGGATGCCAAATGTTATTTGATGTTATGATGATGTTACATGTTTTATTATTCATGAAATAATAATTAATGCAATGATGATAATTTAGACACACATTTATGTATGTTCAATTGTAATTAGGCTAAAAGATAATAAATATTTGATGTGAATGTTTGATATATTGAAGAAGGATAATGCATTTTAAAGTTTAAGAATAAGTTCTTATTACTCATCAAAGTAAAGATGATAAATAAAGTCCTGCATTTATATATGTACTTCAAATGTACAAAGTCCCACGAAGTAAAGCACTGCATCTATGTATGCATTTTTCTGAAGACAAAGTCCTTCGTAAAAAAAGTATACGCATTCCTAAAGATAATTATAAATAAAATCAACACTATTATAATGTGCGTGCTCTATAAGGTGTAGCCTAAGTAGATGTTGACATGGTTCTTCAAACTAAGTTAAGATTAAAATG
Source organism: Pontederia crassipes (assembly GCA_030549335.1). Classification (NCBI taxonomy): domain Eukaryota; kingdom Viridiplantae; phylum Streptophyta; class Magnoliopsida; order Commelinales; family Pontederiaceae; genus Pontederia; species Pontederia crassipes. The sequence continues at coordinate 38,556,887 of CM060184.1, read as the reverse complement.
CAATGAAAATGAAAGATAAAAAATACCACTTCAAAGTCTCGTGATAAAAAACAAAGAAGAATGAAAGAATATTGAAAGGGTTATAAAGTAACAATAAAAAAAATGTAAAGTACATAATGGAACTCTCGAGAAAATGTAAAATAAAAAATGGAATGAAAAATGCTAAATAAAGATCTAGGCGTAAAAAAAATCATAGGATGTACATAATGAAAAAAAAATGATGATAAATTATACATCATGTATGTTCATGAATGTGATGGAATACATAAAATGATGCTTATAAAAAGACAATGGTTTAAAAGTTAGAAGTATGCCATGTTATTAATATTTCAATATATATTATGTCAAGAATGATAAGTATAATATAGTTCATGGTATGTATGTTTTCATGTTTATGTTATTATAATGATGATAAATTTATAATATATAATATCATGACATGCATGGCATTTACATACTATAAATAAAAATCTTGCACTTTTGATTCGTGTAGGTAATAACAAATAAAGATGACGATTAAATCTAAATGAATATTGATGAAAATGATGTAATAAAGTTTTTAGATATTTGAGGTCTTAATTGAAGAAATGCTATATGATTATTATAATTTTTTTATTAATTATATTTTTAAAAGAAAAAAAATATTTGTGCTACTCCTTTTAAGAGGTAGCGCCCCGTCCGAGTTACGATGGACAATGAATGAAAAATTGGCTAATTGGTGAATTTACCGTTCATCATGAATTAAATGATGATTAATAGATGTACGATGGTGTTACATTAAAAGTGATAGTAGAGATATTAAACCACTTTTAAATGTCAAAATCTTATGACGTTAAATGATTAAAACGATGCATAAAAGAATGAGCTCACGGCTCAAAATCCTTTCAATTGTCCTCAACTTTTAAGTTAGAATTTTGGATCATTACTTATTTACCGAATTTAAGAGTTATTCTAATTATATATATATAATATTATAAGTTACATATGTAACTGATTTTTAAAAATATTAGTTCTTTAATACATATCATGTTATAAGTTTTGCCGCTTTTAGCTTAATCTAATAGTTCGAACCATTTAAAATTAAGCTAAGCACAATTAAATGATGAATTTGAAAGAAAAATAATCAAAGGTCTCGTCAATTTATTTTATAGAATTTTCTTTTGTTCTTTCTGCATTTGATAATGAAGAAATATTTGTGTGGATTCAAGATCCACATATATGAACTATCATTGATTTATAAATTAATGGTGATCTTAAATTTATTTTAAATTCATTCAAAAAATATTTATCAAGGATCATCGTTGAATAAAGTTTACAAATTTTAATACAAATTGGTCAAAGCTACATCGAAACCATATTAAATAAAGTTTTGACTTTGAAGCATATAAAAGAAAAGATCCATCGAATACTAGTGGATGAGCCTGTGATCAATCGGGCCGGACGAATCCATCAAATAAGTTTTCTTAATTTTCTATCTATCCTTTTTTAATGTTTTTCATACCTTTCTATTTTCCTACCTTTTCCTCTCCTATTTTCTCAGTTTTATTTATTTTTTACTTTCCCCCTCGTTACATTAAAAAAAAATTTAATAGATCATACATATCACTATCCTTTTCTTCATCAATCCGTTTTCTGCACAAGTTTCATAATGTATTTTTACTTTTTCTGATCTCTTTCTTTTATTTTTTTACACATCCTCTCTTTTTATACTTACGTTAATAATAAAAATAAAAGAAATTGTAATAAAAAATGGGTGGGGCTCTGTTGGCAATATCAAAATTAGTATTTCAACTAGCGTTTAACAGTTCAAACATTAATTTTTTTATTTGATAAATTATTAAAATAAATAGCATTTAATATTTCATACGAAAATATTGAAAAGCTACTTTTGCTAATGTTTAGCGATTAGATGTTAACATTTTCTAATTTTTAATCAATTTTACTCTTATTCAAATATATTATTTCTTTCTAACTTATCTTATCATTTTCTCATTTTTATTTTATAGACATTTAATTATATTTCTTTTTATATTAATGCTTAATTAATAACAAATTACTTATATGTTAAAAATGAATAAAAAATAATTTCAAAATAGCATTTTTATATCATGGTGCACTATATAAAATTTATTGTCAATAAAAATTTCTATATTAACAAAAACATTAGTTGTGAAATTTTAAGATATAAATATTTAATTTATTATATTATAATATGATTTGTATAGTGCTTAAATTAAATAATTTATCATATGTTTAATTATATCATTTTATATTCATAAGCTAATTCTATCGCTATATTTATCAAACACTTATTTATTACAACCACTAGAGATTACTCGCTATCCGCTAGTTAATCTATTATCAGCTAGTTAAATCGATATTCGCTTATCAAATCACTAATAATGTCAAATAGAACCGTTGTATCAACTAACTAACTTGTTTTAATATATATTATATAAATATAATTGATGATTAATGTTAATTACTTGTCTACTATCACGTTAAGGCCCGATCATGAACCATTCGAACTATCGGATTCAATAAATTCAATTAGCAGTAATTGCAACCAACGAGTCCGAAATGTTTAGATCGTTTAGGGTTTTACTTATAGAGAGTATCTTTTCCTTTCCTTTCCTTTTATTTACCATATTTTCTAATTTCCATACCTAAATTTTCAGCTTTTGGTAGTTTGATTTACCATTTTAATTTTCTGTTCCAAACACAACAAATACATGTGGTAAACTTGTAGAAGCCTCAGTGCATGATTGAGGAGCCTACAAAATAATATGGCTTTTATTCAAAGAACAAAGAAAACTTTGTATGAAACTCATCACATTGCCATCCAATTTTCATTGAGAAAGAGATAATTAGTTCCGATAACAATCGGTCCCAATTATCCCAATTTTTTTAAAAGATATTAAAAAAATACATTACTCTCATTTGTAAAATCTGTTTTTATATGATAAACTTAATAGACATAAAATCAACTTCACGAGACCTAAAAAGTTAATATTATCAAATCAATTATACATTTATTTTTTTACTATATGCAAGACCTTTTGGAGGATAATAATAATAATAATAATAATAATAATAATAATAATAATAATAATAATAATAATAATAATAATAATAATAATAATAATAATAATAATAATAATAATAATAATAATAATAATAATAATAATAATAATAATAATAATAATAATAATAATAATAATAATAATAATTTCGCATAGCACTTTCAACTCATTGTGCCATAATAATGTGTTATTGAAAAACTGAATATTCCACAATGTACTAGAATTAATTACATTTATTAATTTATAGAAAATGACAAAGAATAAATGACATCATTAAACCATCATAAAAATATAAAATCTCAGTGATCAAAAGGTAAAGAGTCATGCATTAAATCTTAACCCAACATTAGACGAGAGAGATGATAAATATTCCATATTATAAATGTCATACAAAACAACTAAAAACAAAGACAAGGACTCTCAAATGTGTTTTTAAGGCAAAAATGTGATGGCTAGAAATAAATAAATAAGTAAATAATAATATAGGTTGGAAAGTAAGAAGATGTTTGAATAATAGCACGGAAAGTACAAGAAACTAAATATTAATATCAGGTCGAGACCAATCGAGTATATCATATCTTAATACGGACTCGATTGAATTATGTTAGATTTTTTTAATTTTGGATCTTGACCTGGACTCGACTTGAATGATGATCAGGTCGAAATATTTTTGATAAACTAAGTCATGTTGGTCGTGATGGTCATTCCGTCCCTGCTCATCCCTATTTTCAAGCTCTAAAGATCAAAATATAATCTAATTATAATTTTAGGTTGCCCACTTACCCTATTTTTTAATTATAATTATTATTTATCCAACATTCAAGTAATTTTCTTGTTGTATGATATGCTCCCCATCATATACGAATCGGTACTTTATTTTTGGACTCGAAAGACACTACACAACATGAGTTGAAATATACTCCATGAATCTAAGGAGAAGGCCTTTGTCGTGATATGCACACCACATGACCTTCCATGAAATCATGACACCTCGATTCAACAAAAATGTCAGTCAAAATGATCTCATCATAATATAAAATATTATGAAACTAAATAAACCTTCCATTGCCATAGTATCGGATAACATATTGATACAACACATTAAAATACAATACAAAAATGTTAATAATATAAAATAAATGATGTTGCTCTTCTTAACAACTTAAGATGTTAGAAAAATTAGTTAACACATCAATTTTGACATGATATGAGAGCCAGAAGTCAAGAGTTTAGCTCTTATTAAGAAAATATTAACTCTCTTTGTCGTCCACATGGTGGGCTGGACTAGACCAAAGTTGTCAGCCCTGCACACGTGATGGGGAGTGATAAGAATATAAAATAAATATTGTTGCTCTTCTTAATGGCTTGAGCTTTTACAAAAAAAAATGGTTAGAACATTAATTTCAATAACAAATTATTGCAAATTGATCACAACAAATATGACATTACATTGATTTATAACATATTGATTACTGACATTTTTTTTATCATACCTATCACAGTAATTTTATTGTGACATTGATTATGATCTCTATTAAATTTTATCACATCATTATGTTTACTTTTTCCTTATTGATCCAAACATTGGATTGATTTATACTGATTATGCTTACCTGTATGAATGTGATTTCATATTAAAATGTGAAGTTCATAAGGGAAATTGTTCATCATAACTGATCTTCCAAATATCTAGTATATAAACAATGGTGTGTGCAATGGCTAATGCTCATGATGACATTGGTTGAACATGAGTTTATAGTTTTAATATATTTTAATATATTTGTTTCATAGTAGAGCTATCTTGATAATTGCTTCCCTTATCTTTGAAGTCTTATGAAATACATTTCTCATGTATAGAAATTTAATTCCTTATTGATTATATTTGTTATCACAGTTAAAACTAAAGTGAAAGTAGAAATCATGTCAAAGTGGCAAGCTGATGTTTTTCTAGACATTACATTTTTGTACACTCTATTTTAAAACTAGATTTGAAAGTATTAATTGTTTCATAAATTTTGAAAGACTGTAGCATGCTTATGATGTATGCAAGTTCAAAAATATAATAGAATGCCATAAGTTTCTCTATTATCCTCCACAAAAAATTGAATTTAGTCAGACTACGAAGCTAGAAGTTTATGCTTGAAGCAAAAAATTGATGACACCCTTAAAGTTATATTGGTAATTATCTAATTTTTAAATATGCTAAAAGCATTCACTCCTTAACTCCAAATTCCAGTATGAGAGGCTTTAAAAATAATGAGTTAATTCATCTTTACCATCAGAAGTTCATGGTTACATCAAATTCAACTAATATTTATACTTCAATTTTCTGTGGATAAAGCTTTTGTATGCAAATAGTTAAAGAACAATATTACACTTGAAAATAAATAAAATTTAATTGCACAATTTTCTAATAAACTTCACCCCTATTTCTTTTGGTAATTCACCAATGGATTTTTTTGGAGATAAGAGCAAAAGAGCGAATGAGAATGCTTGGTTGACATATGTTTTCTTTTTCTTCTTAGTTGCAAATAGAGACACATATATAAATCATTATAATATGTGCATAAATAGAATATGTAGCATTTAGTCTACTTATCACGGACGTACTCTACAAATATCATTTTTATATAATCTACTTTTAATTATCATATTAAGTTAGTTTAGATGCCTATATAATCATGTTTGCATGTAGTAATTAACATTGGGATAAAAGGATAAAAGCATAATGATAATTAAATTATCGATGAGCATTATAAAAAAACTATATAAGATTATTAGGAATAAAATTTAATGTTTGCAAATATTATAATACACATGTTTAACTATGATTAACTAAGGTTTTTTGAGGTTAAATATTAATTTTTAACAAAATAACATGATTGGATCTTTACTTCAACCAATAGGAACTTAAAGCTTACCAGCTGCTTGCTAATGTATTTTTTTTAACCATCGTATGGTGTGGTGAAAATTTGAAAAAAAAAAACTTACCTATTCTTATCCTCTGGTAGATGGAAAATCACCAGGACAAAAATCCTAGTAGATGATCAGAAGAAATTTGGCAAGGATACTTGTTTAAAGTGAATTTTCTAATCCAAAATTGACCTTCAATTTCATATAATCATCTCTTCCTGGTTATTTCTTCATAAACTCTGAAATTTTGCGTGATTCATTCTTTCGAAGTTAGCTTTCCATGGACTTTGGAACCACCTTAAAATGACTTTTACAGAGGAAGTTATGAACCTAGATTCATGGTTCTCTCATTTTGTCCCGAGTTAGCGAGAGATCCGACTTACTTTAATTAAGAAGGGATGAGAAGCTTACTTTACTTCTGCAATCGATATGAACATAAAATGGTCATGATTGGATTAGGAATTTGTAAAATATTTTTAGAAGATCTTCCTAAATTATCACTGGGGAGATAGAGAGAATTCTTTATGGATCTAGTTCATAGAACTATTTCTACTTCTAAAACTCCTTATCGTATAATACCTATAAGATTGAAAGAACTATTGAAGCATTCCGATGAGGTTTGTATTCAATCAAGATAACTTATTCTTAAGAAGAAAGATAAGTTCGTTAGTTCGCAATCAATTATAGATGATTTGATTAAGTGATGGTTAAGAATAGTTTATTAAGAATTGGTAACTTGCTTCATCAGCTACAATATTACTAGATTCTCAAAAACGAATTTAAAATATGGATACCATTAGTTAAAGTTAAAGAATGTTATATCTCAAAAGCTATATACATGAAACTCGATATGATCATTACGAATTCTTGGCCTTTAAAATACTAAAAAACTTATGATCTATCAATTCCTAAAGCCATGCACATTATGAGAATTATTTAATAACTATTTCACAAAAAAATTTGTGAGAAAAATAAAACGAAGAGCCAAAATTATGTGAGTTTGGCTTGATCTCATGGTATTAAATCATGCCAATTCTAAGAAAAATAAATTATGTCATTGGTATATATGATCAAATGAGTTTGATCATTTTTTTATTATATAGCCCTTTCTTCCTAATATGGAAAGAAGACAAGATGAATTTCTTTTTATCCAATCTAAGAAAATATGAACTAATCATTTACATATGACTAGTATGAACAAGCTTATTGATTTGAAGAAGAACTTGTCACGTAAAGAACAACTAGTTTGCATCATTTATCAAAAGAAAAAGCAAAAGATAAGGAAAGTCATATCCTAAGATATTGTGTTTATAAAACTTTTTGGCAATGAGACATTGTGTTTTGAATAGGGTTATTTTCATAAACCACCCCTAAACTATCACGATTTTTCGCATCTAATCTCAAACTACAAACTTATTTTTTTGGATCCTTATACTATTGCGACTTTTTCACTTTAGTCCTCCCATCCACTTCTGTTAGTTTTTCTTTTTCTCATTTATGAAAAGACTATTACCCTCTCTCCATAACACATCAAATAATAAACATAAAAAATAAAAATAAAATAAAAAATATTGGAACACTTAATTTTTAGGGTTGAATTGGAAGGGGGTGGGGGTGGGGGGGGGGGGGGGGGTGGGGGGGGTGGGGGGCGATAGCGTAAGGAATATTTTTTATTTTTTATATTTATTAATTGATGTGTTATGGAGGGAGGGGTAATTTAGTCTTTTCATAAATGAGAAAAAATCAAAACTAACAGAAAAATGTAACATAAGTGGATGAGAGAACTAAAGTGAAAAAGTCGTGATAGTTTAGGGATCCAAAAAAAGTAAGTTCGTAGTTTGAAGTTAGATGTGAAAAATTATGATTGTTTAGGTTGGTTTATGGAAATAACCCTTTTTAATAAGAAAAAAATACCAATATGTATGAGAATCAAATAATAGTTATGTATTATTTAGGGTGGTTTATTGAAAAAAATAAGTTCATAGTTTGGAGTTAGATGTGAAAAATCGTGATTGTTTAGGGTGGTTTATTGAAAAAAAACACCTGAACGTTACGAAAGTAGGATGAGGGGATACTTATAAGACATCATTCATAATTTCGTATTTAACATACATTGGATTACCAATATGTATGAGAATCAAATAATAGTTATATACAACATCATGGATATTCTAAAAAAATATTTAAATTTGAACATTAACCTTTCAAGCGATTATGGTTATCCAAAATTTTGAATAACCTACGTATGAATTGAATTTGAAGCTTAATTCTACAAGATTGAGATTGATCGAAATAAAACATGTTGTTAGGAAGATAGAAAAAGAAGAATAAAGTATAATTATGTTGTTTTGAATAGTCTTTATAAATTAATTTCAGAATGTGTGATAAATAACATGTGAAATCTAAATATGATCATCATGAAACTTTCTAAACAAATATATGAATGATAATTTAATATGAAATTAAAAATTATTTGTTCTGAACGTGCAAATAGTAAATTATGAGTTTTCTTCTTCGAGTCTGAGAACATAAAATCTTAACAAGATTATACGGAGTATTGAAGGGTCTGTAAGGACATTCAATAAGAGAATAGATGCTTGTGATCCTATTAATACATTATGAGATGTCTATATTAATAAGAAATGGTAAACATTTTATAGAAATGGATAATAATACTAGACTACATTAAGGGTTAGAGAACCAACCACTAAATCAGTTTAGTGTTTAAAATTGATACCTAGTTGATAGGGTTTAAATTACATGATGATCATTAAATTATCATTGTATAATGTGAATCATTATTAATGATTTTGAAATGAAACCTTGATTTTCTATTATTGATATCAAAATTATTGTCAACTTCCAACCCATCATTATGTATTGGAATGATGCATCCTCTGGTTATCTATCGAAAGCTTTAATTGGGTCATATGGTTCTTCAATCATGAAACGTTAGTTGGAAGTTTAGCGAATGAGCGATTGGAGGGGGATGCCTTTCTGATCCTCGATCACAAACTCGAATCGACATTTCACCATTGTAAATCAATAAGAGTGGAAAAGTCTTATTCACAAATCTCATTGTTGCTCACCATTCTTACAAATGATAGTGATAGTCTTTAACATGTGGATATGTGATAATCGGTGGTTGTTCCATCATTTTCTTTATCTAATGTGACATCTTCTTTTGTTTGTTATAATAGACTCGTATAATTGTTGAAATTATACCAATTATCCTTGTTATGCATAAATCTTGTCAAATATTTGAAAATTTTCTTACAATTAGTTTTTCACTCATAACCTTGGTGCTTATTCTTATTGGGACTTCGTATAAAATTGGCCATAGGTAGTAAGACTGGGTGAAAGAATTAATATTTTGAAGGAATTAACGTTAAATATGCACATTAGAAAAAATATTATAGTCGAAAGAATTTTAGTAAATTATGAAGCTTAATATAATAAATGTAGGATAATTGTGAAATGTCAAGAAAAACAAAAAGAGATCACAATAGTGAATTCACAAGGATAACATTACCTACAGAAAAAAATAATGAAGGAAAGTTATATCCAAAATATATAGATCCATATGAGATTTTAAAATGTACAGGGTCAGTTGTTTATTTGCTAATTCTACCTAGAGATATCATGTATTCACGATATCTTCAATGTTTCTATGCTTCGATGATACTTACCACATCCTTTCCATTTGTTGGAACCTCAATCTATTCAAGTACAAGAGAATTTGTCTAATGAAGAAAATATAGTACAAAATATTGGTAAAAAGGAAAAGAAACAATGAAAATGAAATGTTCATTTAGTGTTAGTGTTATAGGAAAATTCATTCAAGTGAAGAAAATGTTGGAAGTGAGAAAGATCAAATAAGAAAGAAGTATTCATTCTTATCCCCTGAAACAAATATCTAAATTTCGGGGACGAAATTTCTTTTGAGGGGAGAATTATCACGGATGTGTTTCACAAATATCATTTTTATATAATTATGCTTTTAATTAGCATATTAAGTTAGTTTAGATGCTTATATAGTCGTGTTTACATGTAGTAATCAACATTTGGATTAAAGCATAATGATAATTAATTTATCGGTAAGCGTTATAAAGAAACTATATAAGATTATTAGGAATAAAATTTAATATTTGTAGAATTACAATACATATGTTTAACTATGATTAACTAAGGCTAATTAGAGGTTAAATAATAATTTTTAATAAAATAGCATGATTGGACTTTTACTTCAACCAATAGGAACTCAAGCAACTAAAGCAGGCAGCTTATCAGCTGCTTACTAATGTATTTTTTCTGAACTGTCATATGATGTAGTAAAAATTTGAAACAAATATGTAACTTACCTATTCTTATAGTCTCATAGCCAAAAAATTGTCAGGACGAAAACCCTAGCAGGATGATTTGAAGAAATTCGGCAAGGTCACTTGTTTAAGGTGAATTTCTTGATCCAAAATTGACTTTCAATTTCATATGATCATATCTTCTGTTATTTCTCCCTAAATTTTTGAAATTTTACATGATTCATTCTTTTGACATTAGCTTTCCTTGGTCTCTGGAATCACCCCAAAAGGATATTATAGAGGAAGTTATGAACTTAGATTCATTGCTCATTTTGTCTCGAGTCAAAGAGAGACCCGACTTGTAAATCAGGGCATGATTAGTGTAAACTTAATTAGGATTTAAAATTTGGGTATATTTAATTAGGCATTAGAAGGGTTCCTCGAGAAGTGGAAGACTTTTATATATGGAGAAATGAATTTTTCATCCCGCATAAGTTCTTCTATTTGGTTTCAGAACATGGATAGAACCCAAGTCGAATTGACTATCTTTGTTACAAGAGTATATAAAGATTTAAATCCTAAAATTTTTATGCCTACACACTAATGAAGTCTTTCTAGAAAAATTAAGATATCATCAAATGGACATGTAGTGTTAAAGATATAAATTATTCTTTCAGTATCATACAGTCTTCCAAAACACAAACCTTAGGTTAAATTACCTAGACTTTTATGAAGTACCCACTCAGCATTAGATGATGATATTTATAGGTGGAATACCTTAGTAAGTCTAGTTTCTAATTCATCTAGAATCATAAGATTTAAGATTGTGGTTAAAAAGTTATAAATTATTTATTGACAGACACTTAATCTAGAATTTTGAGACAACACCTAGTCAAGTTTTGCAAGATTGAATTGTTTCAAGTGTAAAGTAACGTATGAATATAAACACCTGATATTGGACATTAGTATTACAAGGGATTATATGCATTTCAAGGTGAACAAATATTCATGCATCATGAGCATGCATTGCATATTATTATTATTATTATTATTATTATTATTAATTAGAAAGTGAAATAGCATTATTGCTTGTAGGAAATCATGGAGCTACAAGTGAAAAAGGAAAATCTAGTAAACCTCCTTGAAAGGATAAAGTATAAGGTGAGTGGTAAAGTTCAACATAGCAAAATGATATATGATATTTCTTTTATTTATGGTAGTATTTCAAACAAAAATTATGATTATTATTATTGAAGACATATATTTCAATAACTTCCTATGAGATAAAGTAAACTCTTACATGAAAATATTTTTAGGGAATAATGCTGATGAGGTTAAAATAAAGTTTATTTTATATTGATATGTGATTATGACATATTACTTTCATATTACGAAACCCCTGTGTTAATTGACCATGCTGGTTGAAAGTAAAATGTTTTTTGACTACATTAGATATGCGTGATGTCTTTGGATTTATATCGAGCATCTTTGCCCTTTGGTGGCTTCTCTGCGTACACGTATTGACATATGCTATGCTCGATTGTGAAGCTTTGTTTAATTGTGTGACACACAATCATGGAGAGATATGTATAATCTTCATTATGAAGCTTTACTTAATTGTATGACACATAATCATGGAGGAATACATATTGACCCATGATATGTTCTGCGTATCTGAGATTCATGATTATGAAGCTTTGCTTAATTGTATGACACTGATTGATGCAGACTTTAGAAGTCGTTATCTCTCATAGCAACTAAATATCATTCAAATTAGAAATAATTACTCTAGAGTCCACACTATTGCAAGTACACAAGACGAGTAGAAACACGAGTGTTGTAATCCCATTGACTTAGATCAATTTTAATCTAATTATATCTCAAAACTTTATGATGAGAAAAGAATAAAAGAACAGTTGCCAAATTAGAGAATTGATGAAAAAAACTCCCTCGTGATGAATTGGTTACTACTGTGGGTATGATTTTTTTATGAGGTGAATGATCTCCTGATGCTTTGAATTTGTAACAAATAAATTTTCTAGCAAGAGAGTATTTTTTGCTCATAGTGGATTTTTCTGACGGCCTCCTTTGCCCATGGATATTTCTCTCTTGTTCATATTGATCAAGAGAGTTTTACCACGTTAAATCTATGTGTTCATCTTTTCTTTCTTTCATTGTTTTGATTGTTCATTGATCCTCGGTGATTTATTCCCAACAAATTGGTATCAGAGTTGAGTTTCTTTCCGCGAAGATGACTACAACGAAGTTAAACATCGAGAAGTTTGACGGGAACACAAATTTTAGTCTGTGGCAAATTCGGATGCTTGCCATCCTGGTTCAGAACGGGTTGAAGAAGGTGTTGTCGGGTCAAAAGCCTAATGCCAAGGAAGGCGTCCGCCTGGGAGGAACTCGACGAGAAGGCCATATTTGCGATTTAGTTGTGCCTGACGAACGATGTTCTTCAGGAAGTCCTCATAGAGAAGATGATGGCTGATCTCTAGACGAAGTTGAAAACTCTGTATTTGACGAAAACCCTAGTGAATTGACTCGTGTTGAAGCAGCGGGTATACACCTTTCGTATGGCCGAAGGTACGATCAAATCACATACTAGTGAGTTTGTTGCCCTTATCAATGATTTGAAGAACATAGATGCGAAGGTTAATGATGAAGATCAGGCCTTATTACTTCTTTGTTTTCTGCCATCTTCATATAAAACCTTTAAAGAGACTATGATCTACGATAGGGACAAACTCACATTTGAAGATGTTAAGGACAGACTACTGAGCAAAGAAAAGTTGAATAACGAATTGGGATCAAGTAGCAAATATGATGATCAAGCCTCGAGTTTGATCGCAAGAGACAGACATCAGATAAGGAATCAAAATCAAGACACATCCAGATCCAAGTCAAAGAACAGAGATAAAGTCTGCAATTATTGTAAGAAGAAGTGTCATATCAAAGCAGAGTGTTACAAATTACAGAATAAGAATATAAGGAACAATGAGAGTAATGAGACGGGAAATCAGAAGGCTGATGTTGCAGACGCCAGTGTAGCAGAAAGTGAGAATGAAGATGTTCTGTTAGTAACGACATCAAACAAATCCAGATCATCAAGTGAATGGATCATCGATTCTGGATGCTTATACCATATGTGTCCCAATCGAGGTTGGTTCTCCACGTATAAATCTGTTGAAGGTGAAGTCATTCTTATGGGTAATAATGCTGCCTGTAAAAATGTTAGTTTTGGATCCATCCAGATTAAAATGCATGATGGAATTGTTAGAACATTATATGAAATCTGACATGTTTCTGATTTGAAAAAGAATCTCATTTCGCTCGGTGTATTAGACTCAAATGGTTGCAAAGTTATTATTGAGTCTAATGGAATGAAGAATTCTCATGGTGCTCTTGTGTTGATGAAAGGTCTCAAAATCGGTAGCTTGTATATTCTCCAAGGTTCGACTATGATGGGTTCAGCAGCAGTTTCATCTACCTCAGTGGAAGTTTGCACAAAATTATGGCATATGCATTTGGGCCATATAAGTGAGAAGGGCATGCAAGTTCTCAACAATAGAGGTCTTCTTCCTGGTGTAAAAGTTGGAAAATTAGAGCTGTGGGAGCATTGTATTTTCGGAAAGCAGAAAAGAGTTAGCTTCGACTTAGCCATTCATAAGACGAAGGGAACTCTTGATTACATTCATTCAGATTTATGGGGTCCTTCTCAGGTTCCTTCGAAAGGAGGCAATAAGTATTTGCTAACATTTATTGATGACTTATCTAAAAAGGTTTGGGTCTATTTTCTAAAGCATAAAGATGATGTATTTGAAACATTCAATTCATGGAAGACTTTGCTAGAGAAACAATATGAAAAAGTTGTGAAGAGGCTGAGGACTGATAATGGACTAGAATTATGTAATTCTAATTTCAATGAATTTTGTGACAAAGAAGGTATTGCAAGACATCATACAATTGTGAGAACTCCACAGTAGAATGGAGTCGCAGAAAGAATGAACATAACTCTACTAGAAAGAGCTCGATGTATGCTGTCAAATGCAACACTTGGCAAGGAGTTTTGGATAGAGGTTGTCAACTTGGCATGTCACTTAGTGAATCAGTCTCCTCATCGATCTTTAGACTTAAAAATTTCTGAAGAAGTGTGGTCAGGTAATCCTCCTAATTACTCCCATTTAAGAGTTTCCAGTTGTCCTGCATATGCACATGTTAATGATGGAAAGCTTTAACCTAGAGCTAGGAAGTACATATTTCTTGGTTATAAATATGGTGTTAAAGGTTATAGATTATGGTGTCTTGAAACTAAGAAATTCATTATCAGTAGAGATGTCACTTTTGATGAATTTGTGAAAAAGATTTGTCTATTATTGATGATACAAAAAAACATAAAATTTTGGAGAAGGTGGAGTTAGAACTTTTAAGTTCTTCTGATGAAAAGAATGATACTCCTGAAATTCGTACATCACCTCAAGTTAAGCAGCAATACATGTTAGCTTGTGATAAACCGAGAGAAATAAAAGCACCTCAAAGTCTCGAGTTTGAAGAACTGATGGCTTATACATTAAGTGTTGCTGAAGATATTGAGTTACCTGACCCTTCCTCTTATTCTGAAGCTATTCAAAATTTTGATTGCAATAAGTGGTTAATAGAAGTGCAGGAGGAAATGAAATCTCTACAAAAGTATGGCACTTGTGAACTTGTAAAACCACCAGTGAATAAAAAGATTGTTGGTTGCAAATTGGTGTTCAAGAAGAAAGAAGGAATCAATAATAAAGATACAAAGTACAAAGCAAGATTGGTGGCAAAAGGATACAGTCAAGTGGAGGGCATCGATTTTCATGATGTGTTCTTTCTTGTTGTGAAACATACTTCTATTCGTACTTTACTTGCTATTGTTGCTTTGCAAAATCTTGAACTTGAACAACTAGATGTCCAGACCACATTCTTACATGATGATATTAAAGAATATATATATATGGAGCAGCCAGAAGTTTTTAATATTGAAAGTAGAGAAAATCAAGTTTGTCATATGAAGAAGTCCTTGTATGGATTTAAATAATCCCCTCGGCAACGGTATAAAAGGTTTGATTCATTCATGTTGGGTATTGGTTTTGCTAGAAGCAAATATGATAGTTGTGTTTATTTGAATTAACTTGTCGATGGTTCATTCATCTATTTGTTGCTCTATGTGGATGATATGTTAATTGCAGTGAAAGACGTATCTAAAATTAACACTTTGAAAAATAAGTTAATTTCTGAATTTAAGATGAAGGATCTTGGAGCAGCAAAGAAGATTTTGAGAATGTAAATTTGTAGAGATAGAAGCGTTGGAAGACTATTTCTATCTCAACAGAAGTATATTGAAAAGTCTTGGCACGTTTTGGAATGCAAAATGCTAAGGCTGTCAGTACATCGATTGCGGCACACTTTAAATTCTCAGCTTCATGTTCACCACAATCTGATGAAGATAAAAGATATATGTCAAAAGTTACTTACTGTAGTGCAGTTGGTAGTATTATGTATGCAATGGTTTGCACTTGTCCAGATATATCTCATGCTATCAGTGTTGTTAGTAGATATATGTCTAATTCAGGAAAGAAGTACTGGGAAGCTGTTAAGTGGATACTGAGATATTTAAGAGGTACTTCTGATGTATGCTTAGAATTTGGTAGAAATTCAATTGGACTGATTGGCTATGTTGATTCAGATTTTGCAGGAGATCTTGATAGAAGAAGGTCTTAACTAGTTATGTATTTATTATTACTGATTGTGGTGTGAGTTGGAAAGCTATTTTATAAGATACAATAGCATTATCTACCACTGAAGCTGAATATATGGCCATCACTGAAGCTGTAAAGGAAGCTATCTAGTTGAGAGGATTAGTTGGGGAACTCACTATGAAGGAAGAAGTTATTGTTATATATTGTGATAGTTAGAGTGCAATACATCTTACAAAAGATCAAATGCATCATGAAAGGACAAAGCATATTGATGTGAGATATCATTTTGTTCGTGATATTGTAGAAAAGCAAGATGTTCAAATTCAAAAGATTAGCACTCATGACAATCCAGTAGATATGATGACAAAGAGCTTACCTATTGCTAAGTTCGACCATTGTTTAGACTTGGCCTGCAAAGATCAAGATAGGCCCACGTGGGCCATTCGGCAAAGGAGAGCATGTTGTGCATTTTTTTAGAGTTTTGTAAAATTCATGTCAAGGTGGAGATTTATTGAGGTTCCTTGAATTATGTACCTTGTACCCAAAACTATGAAAGGAAAGAAAATGAGAAAAAGAAAAAATGAGGATCTGTGGCGGAAGCGGAGGGTATGAACCTTTATATATGAGAGTTAGGATCTTATCATTATGTACTCTCTTTTGCTCATAGTGGATTTCTTCTGACGGCCTCCTTTGACCATGGATGTTTCTCTCTTGTTGAAGAGAGTTTTACTACGTTAAATTTATGTGTTCATCTTATTTTTCTTTCGTTGTTTTGATTGTTCATCGATCCTCGATGATTTATTCCCAACAGATGATTAATGTAAAGATAAACGTGTATTATCCTCTATTATAGTTGAGTTATAACAGTAAATAATAATCAATTCTTAAGACGGATTAGGAGTACCTAAAGTACTGACCTCTCAATACGAGTAAATCAAACTACCTTAACTTCTATTAAAATTAATAACCGCAAATGATGTGTTAATTACTAATCTTCCAGAGAGTTAAGATGAATTAATATGTATCTTCTTTACTATTATTCACCCACAAATTTGGAATAATAGGCCGCACGAAATCCGACACAAACAATGAGTTACCAAACATGCGTTACATATGCTTCAACTTAAAAGTAAAAGATCAATTATTAAAGTAATAATGATTCATGAAACTAATCACCCCACATACAAGTTTTTAATCTAATCTCAGAAATCAAATCACTCCTAAAAAAGCAATGAACTCAGCATGCATAATCAAAAGAAATCGAAAAGTTTAATTAATTCAACTAATAACAAGGTTCAAACAATTTTTCTTCTTAAAAAGAATATAAAATATCTGTTACAAAAAAGATAAAGAATGAAAAATAGGTAAAAGAGCATCCAAACATATGATAGAAGAAGAACTCGTAGTTTCGAAACCTTTGGACTGTTGCACAACACAAACAACGAGTTGCTGCACAATCTTCTCCTTCGGGTGATCTTTACACTTCAAAACTTCTTTTCTATAATAAGGCATGAATTCTCAAGTCTCAAGCACCATCATCACACATTTTTTTGTCTCCTAGGGTTTCTATTTATAGCCTCTAAGTGTCCCAAAGGTTTTGATAAAGTTTCAGTTTGATTGAGAGTCTTTTTATGTCAAAATAATAAAAATTCGGAATAGACTTTGATTGGACTTTAAAATCATTCAAAACTTCTTCAAATCTGAGTAAATATATTTCCGAATGATCCCTGGGACTTAGGATAAAGTTTGGACTTAGGATAATGTTTCCAAATGGCCTTGCTATTACGGCCATTACGATCCTCTCACGATTCATTATATTCATTTTAGCCTTGGCAACCTCCACTAATTTTCATTTTCTAATTCCGTTTTAACTCCGATTTGAGCGTACTTTTTTATAGTGGCTTCGTAATTCAATTTTCTTCCTTTTTGAGTAACATACAATTTGCGTAGATTTTTATTTTTTATAAAATTAAAACAAATAAGGTCATAAAATGATGCATGCTATATGAAAATGAATCGAAATGTGATTAAATGCATGGCTAATTGTATGTTATATTTTGCACGCATCATCTCTCGATATTAACTTGATAAACTGTCTAACTCTTTTCTTCCATTTTTCGATCTCTCTCGGAATGTGAGGGAATAGCCAAAGATGCATAGATTAGAATTGATAATCAATTGATCTCTCATTTTGATTATTATAAAGGTTGACCTGTCGATTGTTTATGAACACATTATGAAGATTCTGATCTTTGGCACTAATTTGATCTAAGACAACCATGGATATTACGAACTCTTGTCTCACAATGTAATAGGGATGGACCTCTCGACTACTACGAAATTAAAAGTGCTGATAAAAGAAATGATATTGCTAATGGTCTAAACAGAGATTATCTTTTCTCTTGAATAAGATAGATCATAAAAAAATGGAAGATCTCTAGATCTAGCAAAGGTTAAACATAAACAAACCATTCACAATGAAACATGAAGTAAGGTCAAGTAACTGTCTAAGAATACGACAGAAAAAAGAGATCAAACCATAGTAGCAACACAATCACACCAGAAGGAGCATCAACATAATAGTAACTTTTATGAGACTCTTTTTCAAAAGTCTTCTCTGCTCTCTTGTTTCTAATTTGTCCCTTCTAAAGCTATCCTGTCCCTTCTAAAGCTATCCTGTCGTTCTCTTCTCAGCTGGTCTCTAACATCCTCTTATCTCCCCCTTTCTTAGCTCTTGGAATTCAAAATTAAAAAGTTGTTACTTCCTAGAGACATTCAAAACTGTCTAATAATAATCATATAGTTCGAAATTAAACAAAATTTTCATGCAAAGATGGTAGAATTGATATCCGGATTATGAGTAAAATAAGAGACAATCAAACTCCTCCAAACTTGAATTGTTGCTTGTCCTCAAGCAAAAGCTAAAAAATTAAGGTAAAACCACAGAAGAGAGAAAAGACTACTACACTATTAAGCTCATTTTACAAGGTTACCTTAGCATCATTTACATACTTTGATTATGAATTCTTCCTCTGAAAATTCAATCATTGAAACAACCAACAAGAGGTGCTTCATATCACCTTACCATGCCCAATTTGATCTTAGGAGTCACCCCTAATGATCTTAGTCAGATGTTTTCCCCTTTTATTTTTATTATTTATTATTTTTTCAATCACTTTGTTTTTAAACTCCCCTAAACTTGAATTAGAAGTACTGATCAGATAAAATATGTTTATCAGCTCATAAATATAGCTAGTGTCCAAACATATTACATGCATTAGACTCTTTTGGAATTTTCATAGTTTTGAAAATACATACCTTTCAACAATAATTATAAGTAGCGATCGAGCATATTGCATGCATTATGTTCCTTTTTAGTTTGATATACTCTTCTCAGCAACCTAGTTCAAGCTGGAGGGTGTTTAATTCTTTACTAAATTTAACTGTTATTACTTGGTGGATTATCAACTAAGTAGAGATCATGCAAGACTAAGGGATTGTCAAAAATTTCTCAAGCTAGGATGGCAGCTTTGACCCAATATCAAAGTAATTTAATGTTCAAAAGTTCTAATTTGGAGATACTCAGGTTAACTATGTAATTAAAGACTGTTGTGAGTAAGTCTAAGTGTCTTTAACTGCTTTCTATCAAATGGTTAAGAATCAACGACACACAAGTTGTAAGGAAGTGAGAACATCTCCTATCCTCGTACATCAATTGGTTTCATATATAATTTACAGTGTCATGAGGAGAGTAAGAAAATGTAGTGAGAATTCAATGTCAAAGATTTTCATTCAGGCAGCATGTTTGAAAAAAAAAAGTTACATGACCGATGATACAACAAGTAATCACAAGTAGGAGTAGAAATGTACTTGCCTCTCCCCCAAGCTTTGAATCAACACTGTCAGGAGGAGGTAACAAGAGGAGGTGCCAATTCCAACAGGCAATCAGTGACTTGTTGAATGTCACTGAGAGAGGTGAAAATAGACTCTTGTGTTGTTTCAATATTTTGGATCTTGTTGTTGGTATTGTAGCCATGCTGTTCCGAATTGTTCAGCTAGTCTTTTAAAGCTTGAATATCTACTTGTTGTCTGGTATTAGCTTCCACTAGACAATTCACCTATTTCAAGATAAGATCAATTTTTTCTGACAGGGTGTCAAGTTTACTTTGAGGAGGGTGTGGGGCAGAAGATGATTCCGTTCTAGTTGGTCTTCCAACCCTATGTTTCCAAAGCAGCGTCTTTCCAGTGATTCTTCCCCTTTGCGGTAGACTTAACACCCACCCAATCTAGATTGATTTGACACAGACAAACAAACCACCTCTATGGACGACTTGAATGGCTTTCTGGGGATAGGGAATCTCTTTCCGATAGCAGTAGCAGGTTTGAGACTGGTACCCACTTCTCATTCCATTTGTGGGAATTTGATGATTTATAAACCGTCTCTAATGAGGTAGATTGGTGAAGCTCAAATACAAAGGGTGGTAGTTTCAAGGTAGGATAAAGAATTTGAGATAGATCATTCATCCACCATTTTCTCCCTTGAAGAATTCCTATTCTTCGTGGGTCCAGAAGTGGTAGAAGTACAATGGAATCGACCTATTTCAACGAATGCTGGTTGTTGATAGTGACTAGGACTCCTTCTCTCAAGTAGTCTAGGTCAAGCTTGTTGGCAGGAAGATGATCAATATTGTCCAAAATCAAACAATGTTCAGCAATTGCTGTAACGTAGTTGCCCAATAAAATAGGGGTAGATTCATGAAGGGGCTCCTGCAAAATGGTTCTCAGGAAGAAGGCTCCAAGATTTAACTCTGTATTAGTGAGAAGACATCAAATGATATAAAATTCAATTGTAGAGACCAAATCCATATTCCGGTCATTGGGGCAGATGAGGAGAATATGAAGGTAGCGAAATATGAGAATTTTTGGTTTGTAACCCACAATTGGTGAGGATCATTAGTGTGTGTCGTCGTTAGCTAGTACCAGAATTCAAAGACTAAAAAATTAGAAGGTGGTAGTCGAGAACCGGTTCTGGGCAAATCGAAAACACTATTGAATGCGTCGAAGCTCAAAGAGGAATCTTTATTGAATATGCAAAATTCAATATGATCAAGTGCACCATCAACATCATTGTGTGTACTAATCACAGTTTCAATAAATTCGATGGCGACTTTATCATAGAGATCCCAAAGTTTCACGAAAAAGGGTATAGCATGTGCCCGATGCAACATAGTTTGAATGTTATCCAAAAATCCAAGGGTTTCAAGGGTAAAGGCGTCGAGAAATCTAGTAGAATGCCACTTCCTATAAAGTCCATTTATTAACCACGGTCTTTCGTCGCTATTCGTTGGACTCATGCCCCTGCATGGCTGCTAGAGTAGACCGTCGGGACGTAAGCGACTGTGGTAGGTCTCGGAGGCACTTTTAGTGTCAGAATCAGAAGAAGACCACGTGCGCTTCATTGCTTATGCTTGACGGTGGAGAAGAGGGAGGTCGGCGATGGTAGTAGGTGAGAGAGGGTTTGATAGGTATTTTGGGGATGATTTTGTGAAAGAGGTGCGGCGGATGACTCTCGAGTGGAGAGAGAATGAGTGGTAAATTGAAGCGTCGCCGACTTCAGTTGTATGTTGGGAAGTGGATAGTTGGAGAGATTTGTTTGTGGATTCTGAATCCCAACCGAATCGAACCAATGCACTTTGGCTGACTTGAAATTCTTTTGAGCTAATGTGGCTGTTGATGTGGTAGATGACAGTTTATTTAGTTGGGTTGCCTTCCAATAGAGCCTTTTTTTAAAAAAATGTTAGCTTGACTTGATGACTAATTTTTCACTGAGCCGATTGCAAGTGTAAAACTTCTTTAAACTCTGCAGCTCCGAGATTATGCCATTTTAGTCACTGTCCATTGACTTTAAAAATCTTTTAGTTGCTATTTTTGCTATCTTGTTTGAGGTTTTCCTAGGAAAGGTTGTAGTCGGGAATTAAACAGTAGTATTTGATCACCCTCTTTAAAATTTTTTTGCAGTATGCAACTATCATGCCATCTCCTTGCGTGCTCCTTATAAAGATGACAGTTGTTGTATGCATCTAACCGAAGCTCATCTAGTTCATTAAGCTGTAGAAGTCTTTTCCCAGTGGCCGCTTGAAATTCATAGTTAAGCATTTTGATTGCCCAAAATGCTTTATGTTCCATTTTTATTGGTAAATGACAATGTTTACCATAAATCAACCGAAATGATGTCGTGCCAATTGGAGTTTTGTATGCGGTACGATATGCCCATAATGCTTCATTGATCTTCTTACTCTAGTTCTTTCTTGTTACTGAAATTGTTTTTTCTAAAATCATTTTGATTTCCCTGTTAGAGATTTTAGCTTGTCCATTAGTCTATGGGTGATATGTAGTGGATACTCGGTGCTCGACTCCATACTTGCTCAACAAATTTTTTAAACTTATTTCAATGAAGTGTGAACCTCCATCACTAATAATCAATCTAGGCACTTCGAATCGTGGAAAGATAATGTTGGTTGTTGAGGTGCTCCATTTCATCGACCAATATTTCCAGTCCTTTGGCAAATATCACAAGAATTGACAAAGGCCACAACATCCTTAAACATAGTTGCCTAATAAAATCCTGCTTGTAGGACATTAGATGCAGTCTTCAGATGACCTCCATGTCCACCATAAGGAGATGAGTGACACTCTGCAAGTATTGCGTTTTGCTCTTCTTCTGGGATACATCTTTGATACATGCCATCCACGCACTTTTTAAATAGAAAAGACTCATTCTAGAAATAGTGTTTGATATCTGAAAAGAATTTCTTCTTTTGTTGATAAGAGAAATCTGATCGTAATTCCTGATGCTAAGTAATTAGCAAAATCAGCAAACCATGAAAACTCTTCAACTTTAATTGAGAATAGATATCATCAGGGAAAGAATCATTGTTGAATTGATGCCCTTGGTATAATTTTTCTCTTCTAACAAAAAGTTGAGAGAGATGATGAACTTCTTGATTTTCTGCCCCCTTTTTATCCTTGATCTCTAAGTCGAATTCTTTTAGTAAGAGAATCCATCTAAGCATCCTTCTTAGAAATCAAATGTCGATTTGTTGATGGTCTGTATATACAATGACTCTTGACCCTAATAAATATGATATGAATTTGTCAATTGCAAATATGACAGCTAGAAACTCTTTTTCTATCGTGGCATAATTAATTTGTGCTTCATCTAGAGTTCGACTAGCATAATATATCACATGTTTCTTATTTTTCCTTTGTCCAAGCACAACTCCAACAATTTGGTCACTGGCATCACACATAAGTTTGAAAGGTAATGACCAATTAGGTGGCTGAATAATTGGAGTTGTCATGAATGTTCTCTTCAATGTATTGAAGGCTTTTAGATAATCTTCATCAAATATAAAGTCAGCTTCCTTTGACAAGAGCTTTGTCAATGGCCTTGCAATGAGTGAAAAGTCCTCAATAAAATGTCAATAGAATCCTACATGTCCAAGAAAAATTTTGACCCTTTGATATTAGATGATGCAGTGAGCTTTTCTATTACTTCTGTTTTGGTTTTGTCGACTTCAATGCCTCTGCCAGAAACAATGTGTCCTAGTACTACATCTTCTTGTACCATGAAGTGACATTTCTCCCAATTTAATATCAGATTAGTCTCGACACATCTTTGTAATACTTTACACAAGTTGTTCAAACAATCTTCAATTGAGGTTCCATATATTGAAAAATCATCCATGAACACTTTTATAATTTCTTGAATGAAATCAAAGAAATCAACATCATACACCTTTGAAAGCTTGCAGAAGCATTGCATAATCCAAATGGAATTCTTCTATAGGCAAAGGTTTCATATGAACATGTAAAAGTAGTCTTTTCCTGATCAAGTAGATGGATGGTAATATGAAGGAATCCACAAAATTCATCTAGGTAGCAGAAATATGAATGATTTGCAAGTATTTCCAGCATTTGGTCAATGTAAGGAAGAGGGAAGTGGTCCTTTTGGGTAGCTTTATTCAACTTCCTAAAGTCGATGCACATCCTCCATCTTGTGACAGTACATGTAGAAATGAGATTTATCTGAATTAGTCTTGATCACAGTCATACTGCCCTTCTTTGGCACGACCTACATGGGGCTTACCCATTTGCTATCTAAAATTGGATTGACAATTCCTGCATCTAGTAGCTTCAACACTTCTTTCTTCACAACTTCCTTCGTAGATGTATTGAGTCTTCAATTGATGGATTGAAATCTTTCTCCATAGGAATACGATGCATACAGATGGAGGGATTAATTCCCTTGAGATCGTCAAGAGTGTATCTTATAACATGCTTATAAGATTTCAACTTGACAAGTAGGATTTGGAGTTGTTTTTATTCCAAGTTTGCATTGACAATAACCAGAAAAGTAGAATCTTCTCCCAGGAATTCATACTTCAGATCTTGGGGTAGTTTCTTAAGCTTGGGTTTGGTTGCTTCCTTGAATTTAGAGCCTTGTCAACCTCACTGCGTTGAACTTCTTGTACACTGTCGAGAATTTGAACTTGTGTACGCAACATATAATTAGTTAAAAATTGAACTTCTTCATACCACAATGATGATTCCTGTGCTCCATGAGAAATTTCTAGTGGATCAGAAATGTGTATAACAGATGTGACTCATTAAAGGATCCACTTGCTGAGGTTGGAAGTGATAATCTTCCATGTTCGGTCAATTCGTGATCTGATTCAGTCGAAACTCCACAATGTCATCGTCAATTTGAAATGTAAGATGGTCTTATTTTACATCAGTCACTGCTCCAGTATTAGCTAGAGAAGATTTTCCCAAAAGAATAAGAGTTTGATAGTCTTTATCCATATCTAGGACTACAAAATCGACCGGTATATAAAAGTTTCTTACTTTAATTGGTATATCTTCTAAAATTCCTCGAGGGATTTTCTCGAGGGATTTTGATGGATCTGTCTCCTAATTGAAGTGACATATTAGTAGGCTTGATATCACCTACTTCAAGTTTCATTGAGAGAGGAATGCCACTTACAGAGGCCCCTAAATCACAAAGGGCTCTCTGAATTCTTCAATTGCCTATTTCACAAGGTATAGAGAAGCTTCCTGGATCCTTGAGTTTTGGAGGCAATCTATTTTGATAACAGCACTGGCCTAACTATCAGTGCTACTATTTTATTCTCTTGAATTATTCTTTTCTTCGACAAAATGTCTTTGAGGAATTTAGCATAGATTGGCATCTCCTGGACGGCTTAAACAAATGGCACGTTGATATAGAGTTTCTTCAGGATTTCAAGAAACTTGCCAAATTGCTGATCCTATCGACTTCTTTCAAGAGCCATGGGGAATGGTACTTGTGAATAATAATTAGAAGGACCTTCTAAAGTCTTCGATCTTTTAGCTTCCTTTTGCTCTTTTAGCTCAGTATTTGATTGGATTACTTCTTCTTGCTTCGAACTTTTTTTCTTTTGGTTTTGAAACTTCCACTCTCGACCTTTTAATGTCTTCAGTTGTTCTTCCACTCCTTATTGTCACAGCTTGAACTTGCTCATTCGAATTTTGCTCTAGCTGACTCGACAAAATTCATGGTTGCCTTGAAGATGATGTAGCTTGTTCAGCTATCCATGTCTCTAACATCTTGCTATGAATTTAGAGATTCTCAATCTTCTCGAGCATATTTTGCATGAGACTGTCTTGTTTAGACATATACTTCTCCATCATTGATTTGAGCTTGCTTGCTTAAGATTGTCCTTCCTCAATACGTGGATTTTGAGGTGGCAACCTTTGATTAGTTTTGTTTAGCCAATTAAAAGTTGGAGCTTGTTGATAATTGTTTGTATAAGAAAACTTTGGATTGTTTTTTTTTATCCTGGATTACATGTGTTGGAGTATGGATCATTGTTGGGATTTGATGCTGCTTTTCTATAGAGTAGAAAAGTCTGACAAGTATACCGATCGCACAAGTAGTAAAAAGATATCGATCCCACGAGGACTTTTATCTCTCACTCTTGCTAGATGAAATTCTTTAAGAGAAATGAATTATGAAGATAATTAGAGGAAACAAAAAATAGATCTAAGAAAGGAAATATCAATTGGAAGAAATGTTGGTTTTACTAAGCATTCCTCCACTGTTAATCGAGCAAGAAAATCACATCTAATGGAAATAATATAAATTAGGACTCTAACCAGATGTCCTATCTGTTCTATCAATTAAATATTTGAAGAAAGTTTAACCAAATCGTTCTCCAAATATTTAAGGATTAAAACAAAAGTGATTTGATTCATCTCAAAGACTCCTCAACCGAGTAAGTCTAAATCCACACCCCTCTAAATCTCACAGAGTAGATAGGGCAGAGATATGAGATGTTAAAAATAAATTCGATTCAAATAGAACATTCATATTTAGAAAATAATCTTTCATCAAAATAACAATGGAGTTCAACAACGTAAAACCAACAAAGAAATATTACTCCATTGCTAAAGAATTAAACATTATAAAGCCAAAATTTAGAGTACAAAAGGTGAGCAAGGAGATAAAACTCTAAAATATGACTCTAGACAAAGTAGCCATAGACTCCCTAAACGAATGATTTCCTTCTCAACACTGATGATCCTTTGGTGTGGAAGTGCAGTTCTTTTTATAATCGTCGTGACAAAAAATCTGGGTGTCAACATGGACTGTGTCATTAATGACATGGGCCGTGTTGATTAATGTCATGATCACGTGAATCACAGCCCGACGCGAAAAATCTTTAGATATGAATAACACGGACCGTGTCATTAATGACACGGGTCGTGTTGTCTTCTAGAATCACCGAGAAATCTTCTCGTCATTATCTAACGCAGTCCGTGTCAAGGCAAAACGGACCGTTTTAATCAGCACGTGACAGAAATTCCCCCGGCCGTGTTGATGGTGACGCGACATGATGAAAAATGGCCCGTGTCATCGTAACACGGGCCGTTTTCTTCCCCTGCACAGCAAACATCGTGAAAATCATAGAATAAAAAGGAGAATAATATTCCTATCAGAAAAATAAGATAATTGATGCATGATCATTCAATTTTCAACTTATTAAAGTGCTATAATATACAAAATTGAGCATGCATCACAATCCCCAAGTTTGAATATTTACTTGTCCTCAAGTAAGATTTAAGATAAGATATGATCTTCATCAAAACACTAATACTTTTCTCTTCTCATCATTTATTTTTTATTTATCGCCAAAGTACCTCTTCTCTTTCCAAATGGTTCCTGCTTCAAAGAATATACGATGCTAAGACCTTTTTAAATCAATAAATAGTTAGTCTCAACTATATAGATAAAAGAAGTCTTAATTTTGAATTTATAAATATTAAATGAGCTTTTTTCTGTTTCCTCCATTTTGCTCAAAGTGGTTCATGTAATATGTTTTCAATCGACGAATCCTAGACCAGTTGGCCTTAGGTCGTCAGGCAAGAATCCCCAACGGATCTAATGGCCCGAACATACTAAGGTGTCAGAGACAAATATTTTATTTAACTTCTTTTTAGAAGTTTTTTTCTCAATATATATTTATTCAATAACTAGACTGATTTTGAAAAATTTAGAAGAGACTAACAGATAAAGATCGTCAAAGCAAAATAATTCGAATTAGCTTCAACTCTTTTCCAAAAACCCTATACTAAGGCGATAAATGAAAAAAAAACTTTTGATAAAGAATTTCATAGGCAAAGGATGTTCTTGAAGCCTTCGATTAAGAATAATGAAGTATAAAAAACTCTATGAATAGTGATGAGCGAGATATCTTTCTCTTCATAATTTGGAAAAATAGATAATTATCTTGATGCAAGAAACATAAAATGCATGCGCAACCCCCGAACTTGAAAGAAACACTGTCTCAGTGTTCAACCAGTCGGTCAAGTTTGAGTACATCAAAATAGCAAAAGGACATAACAAAAGATCAGAAGTGAAAGACATAACCCTGCTAATCAAACTCTGGTGGAGGTGGTGGAGGTGGAGGTCCAAAGGTGCTATCAACTGGATCTGTAGGAATCTGGTGATGTCGAACTATTTGACGAACATCTCGATCTATCCTGGCGACATCCTCTACAAGGCGATGTAGTAGTGCTCGATCCTCCTGGGCTGCAACCTGCTTGCGATTCAATTGATCCATCACTAATAAATGATACCGTGTCTCATCAGTTCATATAGCATCTATCTGTGTATGTCATGGAGAAAAGTCAAAAGTAGCAGAAGGAGGAACTGATGTAGGAGGCGGTGGGTAAACTGTCTGAGTTGTCTGTGGAGGCTGTGAAGGTCCTACACCATCCTGTGATGGCTGGGGTATTGGCTCGTCCTCAAGTGGCTCCTCGGCATCAAGTGGAATGGCCAAAGGTGGGAAGTATAACCAATTAGCCCTGTCAAAAAGTGTAATTCTAGCCCGATCTGCACATGGGATCTTATCAGTTCTGCCTCTAAAAGTAAAGAAGAATCTGTTATTCCTCACTGTGATCATTCTCATATGAACTGCTTTGCTTCGATCAAGGAATGAAGCATTTTTAACCACATTGCATTCTAAGTATAAATTAAAGTGACGTGCAATGGGTGTGAACAAATCTCTGATGACAATGCGCCCTTTCTTCTTCCTGGAATGTTTTTCAAAGTTATGAGCCAAATATGTTCCAACATTGATCTACACATTTTCAATCATAGCCCATAAAAAGAAAAGTTTTTTTTCATTTATAGCTCCTTCGCTGTCTCCTCTTCCACAAATAGTGTTAGACAAAATTCGATGCACATAACGAAATACTAGATTCTGAATTTGACTGGCTTTAGTATGGGATAAGTTAAGATTATTCCCACCATTGATAGCAAACCAGAAAGATGTAGCATCAAAAGCTGAGATGTCAGGGGTGTTCTTAATTACTGGCAAACTATAAAATTCACAGAACTCAGACATACCAATGGTGTAGTCATCGTTGTACATCCTGAAAAATATTTTCTCTAGTGCTTCTCCTGCAAAGATTGTGTGCATCATGTGAAATGAACTCAAAAATTCCAAAGCCACTCGATCATATGTTGGCCAATTTTTCAGTATAAACTCTGCCATCCCTATGCGTTCAAAAAGAATCAAAATATCATCAGTAATATTAGTGTCATGCATGAAACAAGGGCAAGCAAATTTGGTGGCCGCTGATTCCATTCGACCAAGCCTCATCAAAGCGCGGGCATGATCCCCATCTCTGTAATCAATATATGGAGGCATCGGTACCATGGTAGGCTCGGGGGCATCCAAACCAACCTCCTCAAAATCCATGGACACTGCGTGGGGCGCTGCCATGGTGAGAAAATGGATCGTGTAAGAGTAAAATGACCTATTTTGAGACTGTAAGACAACACAGACCGTGTTTCTGAGAAACGGTCCGTGTTAGTTTGAAGATAATAGTCTACGTTTAGAGAACGTGGTCCCTTTTTTCTGCAAGTTCGCCGCCGGAAAAAGTCAATGTCATTCATCGGCGAATGGGGGTCTTTGAAAAACTGGGAGAAGAAGCCGACGGTTGGTTGGGTCGGTGCAGATGGAGGCGGACGCGGACGCGATGGACGCGGACGGCGGCAGAGAAGAGGAAGAAGATGGTGGAGCTGGCGATGGCTGGAGATGGTTGGGATCAATCGTAGGTCGTTGTGCGACATTGAAGGCGGTGGTTCGGTCGGTGGTTTTGTCGGAGAAGTGGAAGATGACCAGAGATGGGTGTGGGGACGATCTGATGCGGGGCGTCTTATAGAAACACGATCTGTGTTTGTAGAAATTTGAAATTTTGCGCCATGAGCAAATTGGTTAGTAACGAAGACACGGCTTGCGGCCGTGTGAATTAAAAATTTTTTTTGAAGAAAAAAATTGATAATAAAGTTTAGAGAGAGTAGTTCTGATTTATAGTCTTCAGCTTGACTTAGTTATACTCATGGATCAATAAGGATAATAAAATCAACTTCCTCGTGATGAACACAATCTAGATAGTAGTGATTAAGACGTTATCCATTGACTTTGAATTGATGCTTTTTGTCCATGGTGCAAATTTCAAAAACTCCAAAGGGTGATGAGGAAAGGGCCCGTCCATCTGGACTTAAGTTTACCTGGAAAAAGTCTAAGTCTACTATCATATAGGAGAACTTGTTGACCAGGTTGAAAATTCTTAGTTTGTATGCGTTGATCATGCCAATATTTTGTGTGCTCCTTATATATTTTGCTATTTTCATAAGCATTACTTCGGAGTTCTTCCAGTTCATTCAGCTTGAGTAATCTTTCCTTCCGTGTTTCTATAGGCTCAAAATTAAGAAATTTAGTAGCCCAATAAGCTTTATGCTCTAGTTCAACAGGTAAATGACATGCCTTACCAAATACAAGTGTATATGGCGACATTTCAATAGGAGTTTTAAAAGCAGTACGATAGGCACACAAAGCATCATCTAATTTTAAAGACCAGTCCTTCTTAGAAGAATTCGTAGTTTTTTCCAAAATGCATTTTATTTCCCTATTAGATATCTCAACTTGACTGCATGTTTGCGCATGATATGGAGTGCTGAGTTTATGTGTAACTCCAAATTTTGTCAAAAGTCTTGCAAATAATTTATTATAAAAATGGGTGCCATGATCACTTATTATAGTTCTAGGTGTGCCAAATCTAGTAAAAATATTCTTTTTTAAAAACTTGACAACCATCTTTGCATCATTAGTAGGAGAGGCAATGGCCTCTACCCACTTAAATACATAATCTACAGCAATCAAAATATACTCATTATGAAATGACTTAGGGAAGGGTCCCATAAAGTCAATTCCCCAAACATAAAAAATATCACAATATAGAATACTATTTTGGGGCATTTCATGAAGTTTGGAGATGTTACCAGTCCTTTGACATTGATCACATGACTTACAGAAACTTGTGAATCTTTAAAAATAGTGGATCAATAAAATTCACTTTCCAAGATTTTTGCAGCTGTCCGATTGGGGCCAAAGTGGCCTCCAGCTTCCCTTGTGTGGCAATGTGTAAGAATGCTTTTGAATTCAGACTTAGGGACGCAACATCTGATTACTTGATCTGCACAAACCTTAAAAAGATATGGATAATT
Source organism: Pontederia crassipes (assembly GCA_030549335.1). Taxonomy (NCBI): domain Eukaryota; kingdom Viridiplantae; phylum Streptophyta; class Magnoliopsida; order Commelinales; family Pontederiaceae; genus Pontederia; species Pontederia crassipes. The sequence continues at coordinate 38,525,743 of CM060184.1, read as the reverse complement.
CCACAAGTAATGTTTCACATCTGAAAAGAATTTCTTCTTTTGTTGTGATTTCCATCCTGTAGGAAGCCAATTTCCTGCAAGAAAATTTGCAAAATCAGCAAACCAAGGTGACTTCTCAATCAGTTTTACCTTATCACAAGAGTTGATGAAAAAGATTTTCTCATCCAAAAATTCTTCAAGTATGTCAGTTTCCTCAATTGGAGAAACTTTCAAATGAGACGAATGATCAGCGACGATGTTCTCGATCCCCTTCTTATCTCTAACCTCTACGTCAAATTCTTGTAAAAGAAGAATCCACATGAGTAGTCGAGGTTTGGCTTCCTTTTTTGACATGAGATGTCTTAAGCTGCATGATCAGTGTAAACCACAACTTGTTAGCAGATTAAATAAGATCTGAATTTGTCAAAGGCAAAAATGACAGCTAAAACTTCTTTTTCCGTTGTGGCATAATTCATCTGTGTTGGAGTTAGAGTTCGGCTAGCATAGTAGATGACTCGAAAAATTTTGTTCCGCCTCTACCCGAAGGCAACACCGATGGTTCCATCACTAGCGTCGCACATGAGTTCGAACGGAGGACTCCAATTAGGGGCTACAATAATGGGAGCAGATGTAAGTTTCTCTTTAATGTAGTAAAAACAAATATACAATCACAATTAAAAAGAAACTTAATATCCTTGACGAGAAGATTGGTGAATGGTTTGGCTATTTTGGAAAAATTCTTGATAAATCGTCTATAGAATCCAGCATGACCCAAAAAGCTCCGGACAGCTTTTACGGATGTAGGAGGAGGTAGATTTGTGATTACATCCACCTTGGCCTTGTCTACCTCGATTCTCTTTTCGAAAATCTTATGCCCCAAGACAATGCCTTCCTTTACCATGAAGTGGCATTTTTCCCAGTTTAGTACCAGATTTATTTCTTCACAACGCTGCAAAACCGAGGTTAAATTGTCAAGAAAATTATCAAATGAGTTGCCAAATAAAGTGAAATCGTCCATAAAGTTTTCAAGAATCTTTTCATTCATATCAGCAAATATTGCCATCATGCATCTTTGAAATGTTGCCGGTGCGTTGCAGAGTCCAAAGGGCATCCTTCGATAGGCGAAAGTTCCATATGGGCAGGTAAAAGTTATTTTCTCCTGATCTTGAGGTGCCACAACAATTTGATTGTATCCTGAATAACCATCCAGAAAATAATAAAAACTATGTCCTGCTACTCGTTCCAACATTTGATCCATGAACGGTAGAGGGAAGTGATCCTTGCGTCTTGCTTTGTTGAGTTTGCGATAGTCGATACACACACGCCAACCTATAACTGTCCCGTCTATGTACCAACTCATTTTCCTTATTACTAATCACAGTGATGCCCCCTTTTTTTGGCACTACTTGTACGGGGCTAATCCATGGACTATCATAAATAGGATAAATGATACCTGCATCGAGAAGTTTGGTAACTTCTTTCTTAATTACCTCTTTTAGAGTTGGGTTTAGCCTACGCTGAAATTGGGCGCTTGGTTTACTTTTCTCTTCCATCAAAATCTTATGCATACATATTGATGGTGATATTCCCTTGATATCATTGATGGACCAAGCAATAGCTTTTTTTGTATTTCCTGAGAACCTGTAAAAGTTTGCTTTCCATTATGTTAGTTAATTCAGAAGAAATGATAACAGGGAATGACTCTTTCTAGAGAAAAGCATATTTGAGATGAGTAGGCAAGCTCTTGAGTTCTGGGTTTGGTGGTGGAGGAGATATGTCTATCTTCTCCAAGATGGATTCCTTGAAAGGGATTGATTCTTTTTGGTCTAAGTCAATTCCTTCTTCACTCTTATCCATTGATTCTTCAATAGTTGTGTAAGGATCCATCATCACCTCCGGTACTACCTGTTCAAATTCGTCAGAAACCTTCAAAGGTATTAATAGAATAACAAGATGATAAATCTAAAGGTCATTTGAGAGAGTCAGAAATATTAAAACACAGTTCTTCATTCTCCACTTTCAGAGTGAGATGTCCCTTTTTGACATCTATCAACGTGTTGCTAGTAGCGAGAAATGGTCTGCCTAGGATGATGGGTGCTTCGACTTCTGAATTCATATTCATGATGATGAAATCTGTTGGGAATGCAAATTTATCAACTTTATCAATAACATCTTCTAAGATGTCCTTAGGCTTCTTAATGGATTGATCCGCGAATTGGAGCATCACCGAAGTATCCTTAAGCTCGCCATAACCTAATTTTAAAAAAAATGAATAAGGCATCAGATTAATACTAGCACCCAAGTCACATAGTGCTTTGGAACAGAAAAAGTTTTCAATAGTGCAGGGGATAGTAAAACTCCCTGGTTCCTTTTCTTTTGTCAGCAAATCTCTCTTGTAGACTGAACAACATTGAGTGGTCAATTTGATCAAGCCCGTCTCCTCAATTCATCGTTTATTTGAGAGCACATCCTTCATGAATTTGACATATACGGGCATCTGTTTAAGCGCTTCATGAAATGGGATGTTAATATGAATTTGCTTAAAAATTTTCAAAAATTGAGAAAATTATTTATCTAATTGTTCCTGCTGATATTTTTGAGGATATGGCAGGTTTTCAGATTTTGCAGGAATTTGGTGTTTTGTAACCTCCTTTTTGGCTGATGAAGTAGGAGGTTGATCTGAAGATGACTGATCTGTGGTCTGAGTTGGTATTAGTTCTGGTAGCTCCTTACCACTTCTCAATTTGACTGTCTTCGCTTCTTCCCTTGGGTTCTTCTCTGTATTGCTAGGAAAAGAACCTGTTTGTCCACCTGCAGTCATGTTAGCTAATTGTCCCACCTGATTTTCTATGTTGCGAATTGAGGCTTCTTGATTTGCAAATTTTGTATCCACCGTTTTGATAAACTTATCCAATACATCTTCCAGGTTGGATTTTGGTTCGGCCTGAGGTTTGTCATCGTTGCGTGGTTGAAAACCTGGTGGTGGAGCACCTCGATGGTGTACCCAAGAGTAGTTGGGTTGATTTTTCAACCCAAACCCAAAGGTGCCATAATTGCCCCCTTGATTGTTCCTGAAATTATTAGTCGATACATAGTTAACATTTTCAAAAGAAGTGGAAGAGGAAGGGTTAGAATTTAAGATCATTCGGCATTCATAAGTAGAGTGCCCTTCACTACAAAATTCACAAGTTTGTTGTACGGCCTTAACAAGGGCCTTTTCATTGATGCGACTCATCAATGTCTCCATTTTTTTATTCATGGCTTTTATTTGCACTGTAAGTTGAGTGTTGTCATCTACCTGACACTTGTCTTTCGTGGTGGTTCTCTGTTCCTGTTATTTTGCCAATGATTCATAGCAAAATTTTTAATAATATTATAAATCTCTTCAGGAGATTTATCATTCATGGAACTTCCTGCATAAGTGTCAATCTTATCTCGTACTGTGAAAGTAGCACAATTATAAAATAATTGAATTTGTTCATAAAGTGCTACATTATAAGGAACACGAGATACAAGTTCCTTAAACCTTTCCCATGCTTCATGCATGGTTTCTAAGTCTTGTTGATAGAATGCTTTGACATCAGAGATTAATTGAGCTGCTTTCTGGGGCGAACAATATTTGTTGATAAATTTTTGCCGCATCTCTCTTTAGTCTATGATGGTTCCTTCAGGCAGAGTATGGAGCCAAATAATTGCTTTTCCTCTCAAGGAGAAAGGAAAGAGTCTCACCCTAACTGCATCATTAGAAACATTATGAAATTTAAAAGTATAACATAATTGAAGAAATTTCCTAACATGTCCAAAAGGATCTTCATATTGATTTCCACTAAATTGATCATTTTGCACTATTTGAAGGGTGCCATGTTGTATTTGAAAATTGGTGTTGATGTCTGGAAGAGTTATGCTCCATGGGTCATTTTTCATCTGGCCAATAGTGTAATCCCTCATCGTCCGATAATTCGAATTTGGATTTTGATTTTCTGGTTGTTGTTGTTGTTGTTGATTTTCTGCCATCTCTTTGATCCTTATAAATTTTCTTTGCTGTTTAGCAAATTTTTCTATTTCAGGATTGAAGAGAAGTGGTTCCTTCGAGCTTCTGGTGTTATGTCTCTTTATCATTTTACTCGAAGATTCTAGAGCGCGATTAAATCAACAACAATTTGAAATAATTATTGAGAAAATCAAATGGCTCAAAAAGATTTTTTTTCGACACTCGTCGTTCTAAAAAAATATTTTAGAATAAAATGAAACGCGGGCCGTGTACAGAGAAACATGGACCATGTTTGTAAGCGTGGCTATAAAATACGGGCCATCTATTGTGAACGCGGACCGAGTTTAAATTGCGCGGGAGAAAGGAAAATGCAGACCGTTTTCAGACAATGCGAGCCATTTCAGAAGTGACGAGACAGGTCATTTCCAAAATAGCATCCCGTTTTGATTGCGCAGAATACATCCCAGAAAAAGAAAAAAATTGTAATGTGTAGTAAGAAAAAGATGATAAAAGTTCTCGACAACGGCGCCAAAAACTTGATTCTGCTTTCCTATAGAGTATAAAAGTCTGGCAAGTATACCGATCACACAAGTAGTAAAAAGATATCGATCCCACCAAGACTTTTATCTCTCACTCTTACTAGATGAAAATTCTTTAAGAGAAATGAATTATGAAGGTAATCAGAGGAAACAAGAAACAGATCCAAGAAAAGGAAATATTAATTGGAAGAAATGTTGGTTTTACTAAGCATTCCTCCACTGTTAATTGAGTAAGAAAATCACATCTGATGGAAATAATATAAATTAGTACTCTAACCAGATGTCCTATCTATTTTATCAATTAAATATTTGAAGAAAGTTTAACCAAATCGTTCTCCAAATATTTAAGGATTAAAACATAAGTGATTTGATTCATCTCAAAGACTTCTCAACCGAGTAAGTCTAAGTCCACACCCTTCTAAATTTCACAGAGTAGATAGGAGAAAGATATGAGATGTTAAAAATAAATTTGATTCAAACAGAACATTCATATTCAGAAAATAATCTTTCATCAAAATAACAGTGGAGTTCAACATCGTAAAACCAACAAAGAAAGATTACTCCATTGCTGAAGAATTAAATATTATAAAGCCAAAATTTAGAGTACAAAAGATGAGCAAGAAGTTAAAACTCTAAAATATGACTCTGGACAAAGTAGCCATAGACTCTCTAAATGGATGATTTCCTTCTCAGCTCTGGTGATCCTTTGGTGTGGAAGCACAGGTCTTTTTATAATCGTCGTGACAAAAAATCTAGCCGTCTACACGGACCGTGTCATTAATGACACGGGCCGTGTTGATTAATGTCATGATCACGCGAATCACAGCTCGGCGCGGAAATCTTTAGATATGAATAACACAGACCGTGTCATTAATGACACGGGCCGTGTTGTCTTCTGAAATCACCAAGAAATCATCTCGTCATTATCTAACGCGGTCCGTGTCAAGACAAAACGGACCATTTTAATTAGCACGTGACAGAAATTTCCCCGGCCATGTTGATGGTGACGCGACATGATGAAAAATGGCATGTGTCGTCGTAACACGAGCCATTTTCTTCCCCTGCACAGCAAACATCATGAAAATCACAGAATAAAAAGGAGAATAATATTCCTATCAGAAAAATAAGACAATTGATGCATGATCATTCATTTTTTAACTTATTAAAGTGCTATAATATACAAAATTGAGCATGCATCAAGATTATAGGGTGCAACCACATTTGCTTGTTGCTGATTAATCTGCTGTTGTTTTAATAGTTCATAGTGCATATACGTGTGATCTGACATTCCACATATCTCGCAACTTCGGGTTATCACACTTACATTAGGAATAGCTTCAGTGAGCCGAATGTACTAATAACCTTTTGTACAATGAATTCAACCTTGGAAGAAAAATTTTCACCATCTAATTGTGTCCGGACGGATGCAATAGGATCATTAGATCTTGAATGTGCTAAGAAATGTTGATTTTTTGTTATCTCTTCAATGAGCTGATAAGTTTCATCCACATTATTCTTTATGAAGACACCATCCACAATATTGTCAAGTTCCATCTTAGAAGGAAAACTGAGTCCATTATGAAAAGATTGAACCAAAATCCACTTGCTATGTCCATGATGAAGACATGACCTTAGTAGTGCCTTGAATCTTTGCCATGTTTCATAAAGAGTTTTCTGATCTCTTTGAACAAATCCAATTACTTGATTTCTGATCTTGATCGTCTTACTTGGAGGAAAATACTCAGATAAAAATGCTTTCACCAATTGCTCCCAAGTAGTCAATTCTCTAGGTTCAACATATTGTAGCCATTGTTTGGCCTTTCTCTTAGTGAAAATGAAAAGACTCAATCTGAATGCTTCTGATGAGACTCCATTCAACTTTGTTGTCTCGCATATATCCAAAAGGCCTTTGAGGTGTTGATTTGGATCTTCTTTAGGGGTTCCTTCAAAATGATTTTGCTGAATTGTTGAAATCAGAGATGATTTCAGCTCAAAGTTATTAGGTTGAATGGCTGGCTTTAAAACAGCTGAGTATAGAGTTCTTTAAGTGATGGAACTGGAGGTTGCCATTAATTTTGTTCTTCAGCCATCATTTCTTGTATTAGAATTCAAATCAAATTCTAGTGGTTGAGTGCGACTAGTTTCGTCAGCTGATGATGTTTGATTTCTATATTCACGCACTCTTCTTTTGAATGCTCGATCAATATCAAGGTCTAATTCAAGTAGTTGCTTGCAGTTAGCCCTGGGCATAAAAGGTTTCTACAAGTAGCAAAGTAAAGATTAAGAAAGACTATAGAATGCTGAAAGAAAATAAATATAAATAGATAAAAATAATCTATGTTCTCGGCAATGGTGTCAAAAACTTGATGCAGACTTTAGAAGTCGTGATCTTTCACAACAATAAAATATCATTCAAATTAGAAATAATTACTCTAGAGTCCACACTACTGTAAGTATACAGGTCAAGTAGAAACCATGAGTGTCGTAACCCCATGACTTAAGATCGGTTTTAATCAAATTATATCTCAAAACTTGTCGCTAATGCTAATGATGAGAAAAGAATAAAAAGAATATTTGTCAAATTAGAGAATCTAATTAAAAGAAAACTCTCTCATGATGAATTAGTTACTATTGTGGGAATGATCCGTTTATGAGGTGAACGATCTCTCAATACTAACTTGATAAACTATCCAACTCTTTCCTTCCATTCTTCGATCTCTCTCAGAATGTGAGGGAATAGCATTAGAATTAATAATCAATTGATCTCTCAATTTGATTATTATAAAAGTTGACATGTCAATGTTTATGAACACATTACGAAGATTCTAATCTTTTGCAATAACTTAATCTAAGACAGCCATGGCTATTACGGACTCTCGTCTCATAATGTAAAAGGATGGACCTCTCGGTCACTATGGAATTAAAAGTGCTAATAAAAGAAATGATATTGCTAATGGTCTAAACAATGACTATATTTTCTCTCGAATAAGATAGATCATACAAAAGGAAAGATCTCTCGATCTAGCAAAGGTTAAACATAAACAAACTATTCACAATGAAACATGAAGCAATGTCAAATAGCTATCTAAGAACACAACAGGAAAAAGAGATCAAATCACATAGCAACACAATTAGACCACAAGGAACATGGACATAATATTATCTTTTATAAGTCTCTTTTTCAAAAGTCTTCTCAGCTTTCTTGTTTCTAATCTATCCCCTCTCAAGCTATCCCATCATTCTCTTCTCAGCTGGTCACTAACCTCCTCTTATCTCCCCCTTTCTTAGCTCTTGGAATTCATAAAAAAGTTGTTACCTTCCTAGAGACTTATTGAAAGCTGTCTAATAATAATCATATAGTTTGAAATTAAACAAAAATTTCATGCGAAGGTGGTAGAATTGATATCCGGATTATTAATAAAAGTGAGTGACATAAGAGATGATTAATGATCATGGAGGGATCTATATTGACCCATGATGAGTATGCGCAATAATACATGTGTGAAGTTTAATTGTGAATATGCACTCGTATGTGTTATGCTTTAAATGTTTTGTCATGTAGAAAAATATGATTATTTAAATGTTATATGCACTCGTATTTTTTTCATATGTTGTACTTTTATTCCACTCACCAAGAAAATTATTATTGTTTACATTATCCTTGTTGAATTTTTTTAGATAATTTTAAGTTCTCGAGTTGAGTCGTCTCGAAACTTGCTTTTGATGCATATAGAAGAGGTCGAACTGCTGGAGCACGTTTATTTTTCCTTCACTTTTGTTTTTAAAAACATGCATGTAAAAGATAAACATATGTGTAGTAATAGAGTTGATTAGAAACTTTTTATAAGATGATATGGAACTTGATCATATGGGGTATGGTACATGAGTTGGTGTATGAAGAACAGTGACAATATGTGCATAGTTTATGCTTTTTGATTAAACTTGGATGAGCATATATATGCAAATGATGTTTTACCAATTTTATTTTTAGAAATGTTAGATAAAATTAAGGGTTATTTTCATAAATCATCCCTAAACTATCACGATTTTTCACATCTAACCCCAAACTACGAACTTCTTTTTTTATCCTTAAACTATCGTGACTTTTCCAATTTAGTCCTTTCGTCAACTTTTGTCAAGTTTTCTATTAACTTCAATTTTTTCCATTTATGTCGAAGTTACCCATTCATCGATAATACATCAAATAAAAAAGTAAAAAAATAAAAAAGAAAGCACCATGATGATGGAGCTCACTGATAAAGAGGTCCTCGGCGTCCGACGAGGACGAAAAATGTGACGGGATAAGGAGCCTCCCCCTCTGCGACCTTCTGAAGAGGGGGGAGGGGCTGAGCGACCCTTCCCTACGCACGCCCTCTTTCCTTGCGCTGGCTCTCTGCCACCTTCCGGCAAAGGTCGCAAAGGGTGGAAGGCCTCCTCTTTTCCTACGCCGGTGCACAGGGAAAGAAGGGGAAGGGGGGGGGGGGGGGTGTGGGGGGGGGGGTGTGGGGGGAGGGGATCGCCCCTCCTTTGAGACCTTCGTCGCTCTTTTCCAACGTCGGCGCACGCAGGGAAATGATGAAGGTTGCAGGGAGATCCCCTTTCTCTTTCCCTACCTTTGCTGGCACAAGGAAAGGGTCTGCGACCTTTGCGAGTTGGGGGGGGGGGGTCCCCCTCCTGCGACCTTCCGTTTCCCTTCGCCAGAGAGGAGGAGGATGGAGTGACATGGAGAGGAGGAGGATGGAGCGACCAATGACGACGACGACACTGATAGGATCTCCAGGGGAGGGTTGGCGGACGAGCAGTAGATGGGAGGCGACGAGGAACGAGAGGGGGAGGCCGGAGGAGAGGACGGTCAGAGATGATCAATCATTTTTTTCATTTTTGTATTTATTATATGATGTGTTATCTTGAAGGGGTAACTTTGACTTTTCATAAATGAAAAAAAATTTAACAAAAAAATATGATAAAAGTCGACAGAAGGATTAAATTGAAAAAGTTTCAAATAATTTAGGTGTGATTTATGAATATAATCTTAAGATTAAAAGATATAATAATTATGATTAAAATTTACACTACTACTTTAACAACTGGGGAGATTCATGATGTTCACTCCTATTTAAGTCGGCATCAACCTCCAGGAAATTACTTAGTGTGTTCCTCGTGATTAAAAATTGTGTAGAATTGGCATGTTAATTAACTATGATTCGATGATTGAGACGCAGACATCAACTAATATTATCATGCTCTAGACGGTACTAAACTCCAAAACATCTCGGAAGAAGTCTAAGTAAGAAACCCCATAGTTGGACTCGTGAAGTACTAGCTTTCTTTCTTCTACAACCAAAGGAGTATTTTTTTTGTTCGACTTCCATGACGCGAGGTTGTAACCAAATTCCCCACATCATATCAATATCTTTAAGAGGCTAATGCATTTATAGAATGGAGGATATTCCACTTATAAATTGAAATTAAAAAATCGATTAGTTATCGCATTTAAAGTTGAGAAATGATTCGTATCATTCATGCGATCACATGTATAGAATGACCCACTTCACGCTCTGGTGTTAATTTGATAATGCAAAAGTATTAGTTAATCTTGTAAATAGTAACGTGAGTTAATATAGAATTATTTTGTTAATCTAATGGCAAATGCTCTATATATCAATTTTTTTAACGTACGGATAAGGTTGGCTTCTTAGCTTTTCTCCACAGTTTGATCTTCATTTTTGGTTTACTTTCACGTGGTAGACTAAAAGCAATCGAATTGGAAGGAGGTTATAATCAAATGGGAGTCATGGTGAATTAATTTCTAAATAAGAAAGATTTATTTTTCTCTTGTTAGAATAGAATACTGATGTTGATAAGAAAAATCGTAGGAATTATTAAGTTGGGGTTGTTGGATTCTACAGTCAAAAGAGTTTGTACTTACTTCCATAAGGTACACTAAATACAAAGTAGCAATCAAAATGAAAAGGATATGTACACATATCATTAGTTAAAGGAGGCGCTGCTCTGCTAGAAAATGTGGACGTCAATCACAGTGAGAGAGAGAGAGAGAGGATCAATTGACGAGAATGTGAAGATCCATGCATCATAATTTTCTGACCTTTTCAAAGATTGAAAAAAATTGAAGTAATTTAGTGGCACACTCCAATTAATAAATCACGCTCGCCCCCTTGTGTAGGTCCCTTTCATGCCAATTGGTGAACACACGGCGAGAAATATATGAAATCTCTCTCCAAAGGCCTCACCAACCCCCCTCTCTCAGATCTTTTTTTTTTCTTGCGACTTTTTTCAAGCATGAACTATCACTAACTTACAGTGTCATCTGATATTCTTGCAATAAAATATTTTCATAAATAACTTTTTCCGAATATACAAAACAAAAGCTGAACCCATTTTCTTATTTAATCGGATAAGTAGTGTACGACTAATATAATTTTGAAACCAGATGAAAACAAAAGTTTAATCCCCGTCAAAGGACTCACGAACTTTATGAAGAGTGCCCTTTAATGTCATTCCAAAAATCCTAATACCACACCATCTTACCCATCTTGCCCCTATCTTTTCTACCATATAAAAACCTCTTTATATATCACTTTCCAAACAAAATAACAAATGGATCACTCCTTTAATATTTTATGATAATATTTTTTAATAAATTAATATTTAATTCAAACTTTAAAATAAAATTTTAAATTAAATTATTATTTGCTGAGTTTGTGATTATCATTAAGTTTAACATGTTTTTAAATATTTTCTCAAATTCAACAAGAAAGTGATATTAAATATTTTTTAAGACTTGAAGGAAATAGAAATAATTTTAAAAGAAAAAAAATGAATTTATCTTAGTATATTTTGACTAACATAACTAAAAAAGTAGCCAATATTATATATATCATACACAAGTAAAAACTTAAAATAAATATTAAATATCAAATAAGTTGAATGAAATATAGCCGTAATAAAACAATTCCAGTAAGAAAGGCGAAAACTATAATAATAATTATATTATTGAAGAATGAGAAATGGAACTCTTGGTCTTCTATATTATTAAAAGAAATAAAGATTTTTATGTTAATATTATAAATAAATAATTCTGTTGGAAAAAATAGATGAGAGACTCAATTGGTCTTCCAATATTATAAAGTTATAAAATTACTTTATAGTGTAAAACACTAAGGATAAAATGGATAAAACAAGAGTGACATTAACAACTATGAACAACTATGGAGTGACATTAAAGACATCGTTTTATAAATAATTAACTCGCAAGAATGGATGAAAGATCGTAACACTTGCGTGTGGAATAGATTAATCCATTTCTCAGTGTCACAAAGACTGGGCGAGGCCACCTACCACAGCAATTGACCCAGCGTGCATGCAAATGCAATGCGCCGGCTGCGGACCCCTGCGCGAGCGAGCGAGCGAGCGAGCCCCGAAACTTTCAACGAAGGTGTGCCGTGCCCCTTCTGCTCCATGCAGCAGCCTGCAGTCCAGTCCACCACCTTCACCTTCTCCTCCCCCTCCGCTCCGAACTTCCTAACTACCAAAACCCTTCAAAGCTACTCACTTTGGACTCTCAAGTCTCAACCCCCCACATATAAATACCACTCGCACTTGGAACACTCTGCCTCACCCTTCGCCTTGGGCCTTCTTTCATATTTTGCATACCACTACTACTCCATTACTACTCTAGTTGAAGCTTTGCTTAAATGGCCTCCCTCAACGGCGAGACCCGCCCGGTTCGCGTCTTACGGCCCCCCACCCTGCCTATCCCCACCGACGGCATCAACCCGATTGCCGTCTCCGGCACTTCCTACGTGCCCAACCCGCCGCACTGGTCCAAGGCCGCGGAGGCCCTCTCCTGCGCACACTTCGACGAGGTCCACCGCATGATCTCCCAGTTCTCCACCGTCTCCTCCGTCGGCATCGAGGGCACCACCCTGACGGTTGCGCATGTCACCGCCGTGGCCCGCCGCGACGCCGTGTCCGTCGTCCTCGACGCCGACGCGGCGCGGGAGCGGGTCGACCGCAGCGCCACCTGGGTCGCCCAGAACATCGAGCGCGGGACCGACACGTATGGGGTGACCACCGGGTTCGGCGCGACGTCGCACAGGCGCACCAAGAAGACCACCGACCTGCAGACCGAGCTCATCCGCTTCCTGAACGCCGGCGTCATCGGGAAGGAGTGCCTCCCCTCGAGCTACGCCAAGGCCGCCATGCTCGTCCGGACGAACACCCTCATGCAGGGCTACTCGGGCATCCGCTGGGAGCTCCTCCAGGCAATTGCGAAGCTCATGAACTGCAACCTTATTCCCAGGCTCCCGCTGCGCGGGACCATCACGGCCTCTGGCGACCTCGTCCCCTTGTCGTACATCGCCGGCGTGGTAACAGGCAGGCATAACTCCAGGGTCCTTACGCCGGAGGGAGTCGAGATCTCGTCGACAGAAGCTCTCAAGCGAGCGGGCATCGGCGCGCCTTTCGAACTCCAGGCGAAGGAAGGTCTCGCTCTGGTCAACGGCACTGCCGTCGGCTCCGCGGTGGCCGCCACTGTTTGCTATGATGCCAACGTCCTGGCCTTGCTCTCAGTTATCCTGTCCGCCATGTTCTGTGAGGCCATGCAGGGCAAGCCGGAGTTCACAGACCCGCTGACCCACGAGCTGAAGCACCATCCAGGCCAGATCGAGTCAGCTGCCATCATGGAGTACCTCCTCGAGGGTAGCGATTACATGAAGGAAGCCAAGCTGCGGCACGAAAGCGAACCCCTGAAGAAGCCCAAGCAGGACCGTTACGCGCTTCGGACGTCGCCACAATGGCTCGGGCCGCAGATTGAGGTCATCCGCATGGCGACACACTCCATCGAGCGCGAGATCAACTCCGTCAATGACAACCCGCTCATCGACGTCGACCGAGACATCGCCCTCCACGGTGGCAACTTCCAAGGTACACCAATTGGTGTGTCGATGGATAACCTCCGAGTCGCCCTGGCGGCCATCGGAAAGCTCGTCTTCGCGCAGTTCTCAGAGCTCGTCTGCGACTACTACAACGACGGCCTGCCGTCCAATCTGTGCGCTGGCGCAGATCCCAGTCTGGACTACGGGCTGAAGGGAGCTGAGATCGCTATGGCCTCCTACTGCTCCGAGCTCCAATACTTGGCCAACCCAGTCACAACCCACGTCCAGAGCGCAGAGCAGCACAACCAGGACGTGAACTCGCTAGGCCTAATCTCCGCGCGCAAGAGCGCCGAGGCCGTCGAGATCCTCACGCTCATGATGTCCACTTACATGGTGGCGCTCTGCCAGGCTATCGACCTGCGGCAACTCGAGGAAAACCTCCGCGAGGTCGTCAAGCACGTCACGATACAGTCCGCCAGGCGAGCACTGTGCGTGGCCGAAGACGGCAGCCTCTCGGAGGCGCGGTTCTGCGAGAAGGAGCTGATCCAAGTGGTAGAGAGGCAACCTGTATTCTCCTACGTCGACGACCCCGGGAACCCGTCCTACGCCCTGATGCTCCAACTCAGGGAGGTGTTGGTGGACAAGGCCCTGGAAGGCACGGAAGAAGGCATGGCCGCGTTCAAGAGGATACCAAAATTCCAGGAGGACCTGAGCAAGAGGCTCAACGAGGAGATCGCCAAGGCCCGGGAGCGATTCGCCAAGGGCGACTTCGTGGTCCCGAATAGGATCAAGAAGTGCAGGACGTACCCCGTGTACAAGTTCGTGCGGGAGGAGGTCGGCACCGAGCTGCTCACAGGTGAGAAGAAGGCGAGCCCGGGAGAGTTCATCGAGAAGGTGTACGAGGCCATGGGCGAGGGCAAGATCGGCCAGGTGGTGGTGAAGTGCGTGGGGGCATGGCGGGGCGCAGCCGGGCCGTTCACGCCGCGGCCCGAGGGGGCGTCGCCGGCCAGCAAGAATCCGGAGAACTGGAGCTGGTTCGAGCAGGTGCGGTCGCCCTCCGCGACCAGCGGGAGGGGCTACTGGAGCCTCTGATGTCCCATCCAGACGTGAACCTGATAGTGATAACTAAGTCGTAGATCGATCCTCCTGTGTTCTATTTTACTGTGCATGCTTAAATTTTGTTGCACCTTCATAAATGTACTATGTTGTAGTATATCATGAAAACTAGTACAATAAAATTAAGCTTTTCATGATACTTTTGATCTTTGTTATTGCTCCATTGCAGAGTGGTTAATCGATTGTGAACAACCTAACAGGTTTATTACATTACTGTTGATGATTAAAATTCGTTTGAGGTGACAACTGTGCCATCTGAAAAATCCCTATGTTCTGATTTGTTATTAAAGTACACAAGATTTTGTAGAGTAAGTGAGCTTTTTCTATTGGGTGGGATGTCCGTCAACTTCAACTGTCTCTTTCATGACTGGGTCTTGTACGAAGAGTGATATCATCTTGTTCATGTCGCAAATTAAATATGATGAGGTCGTGTTGTTGTTTACAGCAAGTATGTTTAAAGATAATATTTTATATCAATGGAGTATTTTTTTTAATGTAGAAAATTTTTGTTGATAGTTTTATAAGGGATATTAAATTAATTTATGCTTCATTATAAGCTGAGTTTTAATTTGTGGACCATACATATAATTATTAATAAGTTGAATAGTTGACACTACTTTCAAAATAAGAAAGATTGATAATTAAAAAAAGGATAATATTTTATATGTCGACCCGTCATCTAATTGAAGTGTTAATTAAGTAGCACATTGACCGATTCAATCAAATTAAATGAAGTAACAAAAACTAAATTAATTAAATAGGGTTTAGTTGTTTTAATCTATCCAAAACTATTTCTTTATACGCTAAACGATTTTATCACATAAACCAAGTTGCCATTGAAAAACGTTGGCAACTTATTTATGTTGTACAAAATAAATGATAACAATATGTAGACATAGTCTTATAGTCTTGGTTGCTAGGTTAATGTTCTTGATGGTAGATATTAAAAACATGTTCACGATGACTGTTCATAATGTAATTCATTCCAATTGTAATTTTATATGCTTCACTTTTCTTAATCAGAGGCTTTAGCAGATTTCATTTTAGAGGTATTCAAAATTGATTTTTTTACTTATTACGAGATATGATCTTATTTTTTAGGATTAATTTAAATTTTCAGTCGATATGTAATTTCTATCATCTGTAAAAGGGAGTGCCTATATAAACTTCCTATGGGTCAAAAGAGAAAATAATATGATCTTCTAATTCTCTTCAGTTTCTTCTATCTAATAAAACTCTGTGCCGTCTTAAATTTTTTGAATTTTCTCGCGGTGCATAATTTCTCTCGTGTAAAAATCCTTACAACTGTTGGCAAAAACATCAAGTGCAAGATTTGATGCGAAAAAAATTGATGGGTCAAATCACTTTGATTTGTGATTTGATAAAGCTGATCGAAGCCTAAATAAGATCATCATAAATAAGATTTTGGGCATGATATAATTAAGTCTTGTCCAACGAAGTTTCTAGCAATATTTGTGACATGATTTGAGGGTGTTTACTATGTTGCCTTTCCACATTAAGATTGTCATTTATTAAATTATTAATAATGTGCATTATCTTATTTACCATGTACAAGTAATATCTTCAACAATTCAAATGACATTGTTTACTTATAATAAAATATTACTAAGTAATGCACATTTTTATTAAAATACTCTTTCTTACTAATGTCACGTTAAAGTTTATTTAATCCTACTAAAACTTGAAAAAATTACAAAATTAATAATTTAAATAAATATAGTAATGATAATAAATTAATAAATATTTTAAATAAAAATATTGGTAATAATATATGCAATATTCAAAAGACACAATATAAATTATTAAATGAAAATATTTGTGCAACCCTTAGAATTTCATGCAACCCTTCATGTTCATGACTCTTGAGGTTGAAGAGACACAAAACCCAATCCTCCATTTCTTTATAAACCTCACACTTCTCATTTTGCACCTTTTCCTTTCATCTTCTCATTTTCTTTCTTTCCACCATTCTTCTTGTGTGAACTCCATTGCTTGGACTCGGCCAGAAGCTTTTGGAGAAGGACCCCCAGGTGTCGATCGCGAAGGAGGATGAGGAGGATGAAGGAAGAAGGACTAGCGCTTCAACCACCATGAGAACAATCGAGAACTTAGGCTAAAAGGTGAGTTCACAGAATTGGGTTCTAAGGTTACTTTAGTGATTTTTAGCATGTTATCTAAGGATTATTTATACTTAGTACATGCTAGGAAGTGGGTAGTTCGATGCTTTAGATTTCTATATTGACATGCATGCTAAATGTTCAAGTTATGAGGTTTTAATTCGATAAGAACGTACCAAGATGATTCCTACCCATGAATGTTTTGAGATGATGAATATT
This sequence comes from Pontederia crassipes, assembly GCA_030549335.1. Taxonomy (NCBI): domain Eukaryota; kingdom Viridiplantae; phylum Streptophyta; class Magnoliopsida; order Commelinales; family Pontederiaceae; genus Pontederia; species Pontederia crassipes. The sequence continues at coordinate 38,508,864 of CM060184.1, read as the reverse complement.
ATTATGAAATGATTTCGTATAAGATGTCACACATGCTTAGGGACTGAAGTGATCAGATTTTTTAATTAGTCATATTGATGACATACTTAAGGGTGTTTTTCGTTAAGAGTTGATAGTAAGGCTTGCTTTGGGTTAGGAGATAAGATCACATGAAAAATATAAGTATATGATACGAAGACAAGGATTATTAAAGATGCCTTCATGTTTATTAGGATGCATATGATCGAGTATGGATTATGAATCATGTCCACATGCTTTCTATTGTGCTAGATAATATTAGACATAATTTAGATTGATTGCAGAATGTTGTATTTCGAAAACTGATTGAAAATGTAAGGACCCCGCAAGGACTTGCGATTTTGCCCAGTTGGAGTAGTCGACCGATCCTGAATCGGGCATCCGTTATCGACCCGACAGAGGATAGCGGACTACTAGAACAGATGATCGAACCTCTTTCGTGCGTCCACTATGAAAGTGCGATACTATTATCGGTTGATCTGAATCGATCGATCGGCCGATAACTATGGATTATGCGACATGAGTAAAAACGGACAACCGATGGACTTTCAAACCAAAAGTCCATAGGCCGAGAACTCGTAGGTTTGCTCAAGGAAGAATCGAACAACCGCCGACCTTTTGAGCATCCGATTCACGCCCAATCTTAGAACGACCAAGAGACATGTTATGATCGGACGATCACTTGACTATCAAGCGCCCGATGAATCTATGCACGAGATGAACATTTGATTTTCGGACGTCCGAAAATGGACAGAGAACAAAATGACCTTTAATACAAGATGATTTGCATCCCATGATTATGAACATTAACTTGGAGCCAACCTTGCTATCGGAAAACCTTGATTAATCCTTACGATCTAAAGATAGGTCAATAGGTTAATAAAGATAAAAAATGAAATGGAAGAATGTCATGCTTACCTAGACGGGAAGTTGCTTCCCTTAAGAAGGCCCTTGCCTTTGGTAAGGCCCCCCTTCTCCTACTGGTTACGAATGTTTCCGCCTTAAGGCGTGTCATTCATACAGATGTTTTCGCCTTGAGCAAGGTCATCCAAACGGGTGTTGCCGCCTTAATGAGGTCGCCCATTCCCTTTAGGGGCATTGTGGTGGCATTGATCCCCCACCGACCCATATGATGGTTGGGTATTTGCACCATGTGTGCGCATGACATATTCTAAAAAAGTGGAAAGCTCTTCCAACTCATAGATAAGATGAAAGATGAAAGATGAACGAATATGCAAATGAATATAAAAGGAAATGAAAAGAGAATGGAACAAGGAAATGTTATACTTTTCCAATGGAAAGATGAATGCCCTTATGAGCTATATTAGACCATTGATGATGATCACTTCCATCATGGTCCATGAATGAAAATAATGCAAGATAAAGATGTGATATGAAATGATAAAACGAGTGAACCATTGTTCCACACGTGATGATTCCCCATGATTTATTATGATATTGTTCATGAATTGTGATCATGCTCATTACTTTCTGAATTATCCTTATAATTCATATGTCATCACATTTAGCCTTGTGCTAACGGGAGGGTTCTCTCTCCCCTGTGTTGATTATCACAGGTACTTGATTCACCTATTATGATCGGTTGCTGTGTGTGCGGAGACTCCTGCTTGGATGGTGTGCGCACATGGATATAGTTCGTTTGGTCTTTACTATTTTATGTCATCGAGTTGTACGTGAGACCTACGTGTATTTCTATTATGGCATGGTCCATGGATGTCTTATTTTATTATGAGATGTACCTCTTAAATCACCGAGCTTCTGTATTATGTATCCATATTTATGAACTCCTACCTCTTTAGCTTCCACATTTATGTTTTAAAAATTGTATATTTTATTTTTCTAAGTCTTCCGCTTATGTGGCACTCTTCTTGACCGTCCTGATCAATGACAAGGTCAATATGAACAAAGGAAAGAAGAACATCCAAAGTACCTCTCCAAGAGGAGATTTCACCACGTGCCGAGGCCGAATTTCGTGTCGTTACACCTATTCCTCTCAATCAAAGCACGATTTTTTTTGAGAGGGAAGAGAAGTTTGGATCTATTTTTGCATATTTTGATCTTGTCCTTCTTTTTCTTCCTCTTCCTTTTCTTTTTCTCCTTCCTCAAATACTAGCAGTCAAAAGAATAAAGAAAGGAGATTTAGAACTTTATATAAGGCGAGACATGAGAATTTTTATCAAATGGCCTTAATGCCACTTACTAAAATTTGATATTGTTACGGCACATGACCAAGGGGAGCTCAAAATGGATTGCTAAGAGGACACGACTAAAACATCAAAATTTGGAAAAAAAAACTAGAATTCAAGACTTAATTTCTTTGTAATAATCGATATAATTTCTTTGTAATGATAGAAGTAACTGTAATATCTTGATTTTCCCATTAAGGGTAAATTGGATTTTTTGTCCAAATCCTCATGACTTCCCCCTACATAAGGCCTCTCTTCTCTCTCTTTCTCTCATTTTTCTCCACATCTTGGCAGCTAGGGCTTGAGGAAGAAGAAAGAGGAAATCAGGGAGAAGGAAAAAGAGGAAGAAGAAGAGGAAGAAAGAGGAGGAAGATCTAATATCAATGTATCTAAAGGGGATCCAAACCCCTCTCTCTTCTCTCAATGATTTTTTCATTATTAGATTGGGAATTTGAGGGCACCTTGTCCTCATGATGGATTTTGATTGAGGGTTTTCGTTCTAGATCTATGAATGAATAGAATTCCATGATTAGATCTCTGTCATATGCAAGGATTAGAATTAGATTTGTTATTAGCGTTCATGTTCTTCCTATTGTTCATGTTTTGATCCTAGAATGCCTAGGAAACATGTATGTATTGATTTATAATATTATATATTGATTTCTGAAAGTTTTTTTATGAAAATTCGTGAAAAAATTGAGAGGCGACATAGTTTTCCAGCGCTCGATCACGACCGCGACACACCTGTCACACCCGTGATAGAAAGTTTGGAAAACGGCCAAGGCATGGCCTCTAGCATGCCCGTGACAGATCATGTCATGACTATGACAGAGCAGGCACGACCGTGACACTCGTAGGCATGGCCGTGACAGAGGAAAGTTTATTTGGAGTTTTGTCACGGTCGTGACAACTTATATCATGGCCGTGATCGTGACAGAAACCTAGTATAGTATATTAAATATTATTTTCAAAGTATTAATAGTATGTATTGATGCTTGATGAATTTATAAGAACCTAGATAAACGTATATGCACGTTCCCCTCGTAAATAGGTTAAAATATGAAGATCGAGCGACGTAATTGATTGTTATTTGAAAAGTATAATGGACCCAGTTGTGGATGATGTTACATGTCGCCTCTCTATGGCCCTTTATCAGAAAATTATTCGGAATGATCGTTACACACATCGGCAACGGTGTGTGCATTCCGATGTTGCCCTCGGACGAGAGTTCAGAATGATCGTTACATACATAAGCAATGGTGTGTGCATTCTGATGTCACCTTCGGGTGAGAGTAGAGTATTGTCTCGTATGCCTAGCTAGCCTATTGAGAGGGCAACGACATAAGTCCCAACTATCGAAAGATATAAGCTAATGATGCACGAAAAATCATGCATTAGTTTAGGCCATTTGATAAACACTTTAGAATGTTTTTTATGTTTAGAAAAGAAGAGTTTTGATTTATTTTCATATAATTTCATTTAGATTTGATTTCTACCTAAATTTGTAAATTATTCATGGCAGGATATGAGAGAACGTCGAAATCAAGGCAAGAAAAAACCTAAAATAGCTCAGAAGACTATTACGGACGTGACAGTTCTTATCATGATCGTGACAGGAAGATCCAACGGGCAAAAATGTGGCTTACTATCACGGCCATGACAGTTTCTGTCATGGCTGTGATAGATAATTTTCAGCAGAAAAAATGGCTTATTTTTCAGCCTTTTCAGCCTTCTATCACGGCCGTGACGGAGCCTTTCACGGTCGTGATGGCGGTCTGTTAGTCCGTTTTAAAGTCATTTTTATCCACTTTTTGGATATATTTTTTGTTTCTTTCCTTGGGGGACGAGAAAATCTATAAAAGGAGGTAGAAGAGGGCTTGAAAATCATCCCTAGAGCATAGTTTTGAAGCCTAGAAAGAGAAGTGCGAGGACAACAGCGAAGTTCTGTCAGAAACTCAAGAGAGGACGCGCTTAGCCTACGTTAGAGTTTTTATTTTCTTTTTCCTACATTTTTATTCCAGATTTGATGTTGTTATTCTCAGATTTATTCTTTCATTAGGGTCATCCTAGTTGAACCCTATTTATGTATTGAATTCTTCTTAATATTAGTTTGATTTGAATCTTTAATAGCATTGCAATTTCATGTTTAATGCTTTCCTTTGATTCCATGATTTGTGATTTAATTGCTATATGAGAAGAAGTGATTATTTTCATAATAATTTTTAGGATTGATCTTATTTATTGCATGCCACAATTAGGGAAATCGAAAGAGACCTAATCTGTGAAGTTATTAAGGTGACTTGAGAAAGCCCTTAATATTGATTCCGATTGAATGCATCTTATGATTTAATTAAGTAAATTAAAAACCGAAAGGATTGATTTATTTTAATTATTCATAAGATAGTAGTTAAAGCCTGAAACATTGGTTAACTAATTTTAGGAATTCACTTTATTATTGATTCAACTAATTCTAAATTAAAAAAATTCATTACATTCTAGTGGTGATAATTAGGTGCTCTAATCATCAAATCATTATTTCTCCAGGTGATCATTTTCTTTATTTTTATTATTTTCTTTTTCACATGTAAAATCAACTATTTTCCTAATTTCTCAATTAACAAGGTTAAAATAAAATATAAGTTATTAACCGTCCTCGTGAGAACGATAACTCTACTAATTCACTTTATTACTTGAGTGACTAGTGCATTTGCTAGTGTTTGCTATTAATTCTGCACGCATCAAGTTTTTGGCGCCATTGCCGAGGATGGTGTTTACTAACTTTTATTTTTATTTTACTTATTATTTGAGAGCTTTTATTTTTTTGTTAAATTTCACGCAGATTTCTTTTAGTTCATATACTTTCATATCTCTTTATCTTGTGTGACCAGAAAATATCTTCAAATGACAACAAAATCAAAGACTATGGGAGATTACTATTTCAAAGAACAAAGAAAGATGCTTGAGAATCATGAAGTACAAATATCGCAACTTGCAAATAACAATATCCCACTTATTCTTGTGGTACAAGAAAATTCTACAATTGAAAACAAGATGTTAAAGTTCATCACAATGGTTGAAGAAAAATTTCAATTTCAAGAAAGAGCCTTTATGAAGTTGTTGGGACAAGTAGAGCAATTGGAGGATAGGATCCAAATAAAAAATGATTTTCCTCCACCCACTCACTCAGAGTCAAATTCCAACATCGAAGGTGAAAATATTTACCATACAAGATCAACTCATTAGCAATCTACAATCATAATTGACACAGTTGAAGGATCAACAACCAGTTAATTCTCCTTCTCCTCCTCAGTTCCCAAATTTTAATGTTAAGTTTGATATAATGCAAGCAAAATTTCAAGAATTAGAGAAGAAAGTGGATTTGGCTTCTCAGATTGCTTATTCCTCGGGGGATAATATTTTGGATAAGTCTGTACCTATTATATGCCCCTGTTACTTGCAATATTTTAATCCAGAAAGAAGATGACTGAGGAAGAATTATTACCAGAAGACATGGACTACTCAATGGAGGGTCAAGGAGACAAGTGAATATATTATGGAAGATGGACAAGCGCGAATAAGAAATTCGTCTCCAGAAAATCCAACAACCATCCCACCATTACCTCCAAATCATTCACTAGTAGAAGGAAACACACCATCATCACCTCAGACATCACAAAATTCGATGCATTGGAAGCCCAGGGATCAAGCTCCACAAGAAGATCCGGGTAATTTTTTCAAAGTGGAAGGGCAATGCTTCGAGAATTACATTAGAGGTAAGACGAAAAAAGGTCACTTCGAATCCTTTTCAGATACTTCAGGTAACAAAAGGGTAAAAGTCAAGCTAAAGACTATAACTTAGAACTATACTCTTAAACTTTTGTCCTCTTAATTTTTAGTTTAGCATTACTATTGGATTCTTTAATTTAGATTAGTTAACAAATTTTTTTTAGAATATTGCTCCTAGAAGAATCAGGAACGACAGTGATAATTCCGAAACTACAACCATGTTCGAACCATGCCGAAAGAAGCCTTTGAGCCGCCTTTTGAAGCAACATGACTGACCTAAAAATCATTAGGTTGTCTATACTTCTTTTGCATTTTATCATTATTATTTCATAATTTTCATGTGTACGGGCCTAACACTAAGGTAGTGTCAAGTTCAAGCTTGGGGGAGGGACTTAGTTCGTTTTGCATTTGCATGGCATGCCTTATTTCTGTATTTTGAATCAATACATGCATCTAATTATGATGATTTAAAAAATTTTAAGTGTCATCTCATTTCTCTTTGTTTACTATTTTATTATCTTTAAGCTTATTTTCAGAACATCGCTTAATCTATGAAATTCAATCACTATACTTTTTATCGGGTATCACTAGAGTATTGGGATTTGGATTGAAGTTTGTTGCTAAGTAGAAGCACTAGTTTTTAAATGATGAATTTCTCTATTATTTACTATGATGTTAGTCTTGATTATAATTGCATCTTTATTGAAAGCATTAAGTCTTTTTGGAGCTTATAATTATGCTATATAATAATTAATGCAAAAATAAGAATGAAAAGAGAGCTAGTTGAGCCCCAACATTTAAGTGAAAAGTATAAAGTATCCTCTGGAACCTTGGTGTGTCCGAGTAATTAGATCCGTAGAAGATTCTTGCCTAGCGACCTAAGGGCATCTGCTTTGTGATTCGTCGATCGAAAGCCCGTTACATGGACCACTTTGTGCAATATGGAGGATTATTAAATTCTTAAAGTGAAAAAAATCTTAATGCTGAAATATGAAATGATAATAGTATGAAAATAAGCTTCTTAAAGACTTGTGGTTCAATATTGATACTCTTATGAGATTGACTAATATTATTTGTAGATATGCAGGAAAGACATGTTTGAATGCTAAGAATTCTGCAAGGTTGGGTATTGATTGAGAAAAGATACTCTAGTGATGGTCGTGTAAAAGAACAGTGGGAGAAAAGTATTGGTTTTGTGATGGAGCGATGTGCCTTATTTGAAATTTGCATGAGGACAAGCAAAATATTAAGCTTGGGGGTATTTGATGCACGAAAAATCATGCATTAGTTTAGGCCATTTGATTAACACTTTAGAATGTTTTTATGTTTAAAAAAGAAGAGTTTTGATTTATTTTCATATAATTTCATTTAGATTTGATTTCTACATAAATCTGGAAATTATTCATGATAGGATATGAGAGAACGTCGAAATCAAAGCAAGAAAAAGCCTAAAACAGCTCAGAAGAGTGTCACGGTCGTAACAGTTCTTGTCATGGCCATGCCAGGAAGATCCAGTAGATAAAAATGTGACTAAGTTACTGTCGTGGTCGTGACAGTTTCTGTCATGGTCGTGACAGACAATTTTTAGTAAAAAATGACTTATTTTCAGCCTTTTCAGCCTTCTGTCACGGTCGTGACGGAGCCTTTCATGACCGTGACAACGGTCTGTTAAGCCATTTTAAAGTCATTTTTATTTAATTTTTGAATATATTTTCGATTTCTTTCCTTGGAGGACGAGAAAACCTATAAAAGGAGGCATAAGAGGGCTTGAAAAATCATCCCTGGAGCATAATTTTGAAGCCTAGAAAGAGGAGAAATGTGAGGACAACAGCGAAGCTCTGTCGAAAATTCGAGAAAGGACGCGCTTAACCTACGCTAGAGTTTTTGTTTTCTTTTCCCTACATTTTTATTCCAGATTTGATGTTGTTATTCTCAGATTTATTCTTTCATTAGGGTTATCCTAGTTGAACCCTATTTATGTATTGGATTCTTCTTAATATTAGTTTGATTTGAATTTTTAATAGCATTGTAATTTCATGTTTAGTGCTTTCCTTTGATTCCATAATTTGTGATTTAATTGCTATCTGAGAAGAAGTGATTATTTTCATAATAATTTCTAAGATTGATCTTATTTATTGCATGTCACAATTAGGAAAATCGAAAGAGACCTAATCTGTGAAGTTATTAAGGTGACTTGAGAAAGCCCTTAATATTGATTCTGATTGAATGCATCTTATGATTTAATTGAGTAAATTAAAAACCGAAAGGATTGATTTATTTTAATTATTCATAAGATAGTAGTTAAAGCCTGAAACATTGGTTAACTAATTTTGGGAATTCACTTTGTTATTGATTCAACTAATTCTAAGTTAAGAAAATTCATTACATTCTAGTAGTGATAATTAGGTGCTCTCTCTAATCATCAAATCATTATTTCTCTAGGTGATCATTTCCTTTATCTTTATTATTTTCTTTTTCACATGTAAAATCAACTATTTTCCTAATTTCTCAATTAACAAGGTTAAAATAAAATATAAGTTATTAACCGTCCTCGTGAGAACGATGACTCTACTCATTCACTTTATTACTTGAGCGACTAGTGCAATGGCTAGTGTTTGCTATTAATTCTACACGCATCACCTAATAGGAAAGGGTGATCGATCGAATGGAATGAAATTCCACGAAAGTGGATGTCCAAAGGGTTATACAGCAACCCTGGAGCATAATTTTGAAGCCTAGAAAGAGGAGAAATGTGAGGACAACAGCGAAGCTCTGTCGAAAATTCGAGAAAGGACGCGCTTAGCCTACGCTAGAGTTTTTGTTTTCTTTTCCCTACATTTTTATTCCAGATTTGATGTTGTTATTCTCAGATTTATACTTTCATTAGGGTTATCCTAGTTGAACCCTATTTATGTATTGGATTCTTCTTAATATTAGTTTGATTTGAATTTTTAATAGCATTGTAATTTCATGTTTAGTGCTTTCCTTTGATTCCATAATTTGTGATTTAATTGCTATCTGAGAAGAAGTGATTATTTTCATAATAATTTCTAAGATTGATCTTATTTATTGCATGTCACAATTAGGAAAATCGAAAGAGACCTAATCTGTGAAGTTATTAAGGTGACTTGAGAAAGCCCTTAATATTGATTCTGATTGAATGCATCTTATGATTTAATTGAGTAAATTAAAAACCGAAAGGATTGATTTATTTTAATTATTCATAAGATAGTAGTTAAAGCCTGAAACATTGGTTAACTAATTTTGGGAATTCACTTTGTTATTGATTCAACTAATTCTAAGTTAAGAAAATTCATTACATTCTAGTAGTGATAATTAGGTGCTCTCTCTAATCATCAAATCATTATTTCTCTAGGTGATCATTTCCTTTATCTTTATTATTTTCTTTTTCACATGTAAAATCAACTATTTTCCTAATTTCTCAATTAACAAGGTTAAAATAAAATATAAGTTATTAACCGTCCTCGTGAGAACGATGACTCTACTCATTCACTTTATTACTTGAGCGACTAGTGCAATGGCTAGTGTTTGCTATTAATTCTACACGCATCACCTAATAGGAAAGGGTGATCGATCGAATGGAATGAAATCCCACGAAAGTGGATGTCCAAAGGGTTATAAAGCAACCTTGAGGAAATTAATGGAATGACGTCTCACGAAAGTGGAAGTCCAAAGAGTTATGAAGCAACCTTGAGAAAATTTATAGAGGCAATGGTTATGGTAAGTGTACTTCACTTATATGCCTATGAATTGAATTGATGAAATGTTATGAATGCTCCAAACTACAAGTAGATGATGTGGTTACATGTCTTCCATGAAATTACTTATGTGCATGATGATAGAATGATGTTAATATTTGACATGTAAATCATGTGTTAAGACATGACATGCATATTGTTACTTCTTTTATATAAAGATGATGATGCATATCATGTAGTATCCTGTATATGATCATATCATCGCATGCATGACCTTTACATACTGTAATAGGAAAACCTCTGCACCCTGGATCCGTGTAGGTGCATAGAGATTTGGATGGATAGCAGCTCCGTTCATGACGAATAAGATTGCACAATGATTTAGGATGTCGAGTCGTCATATTTTAGAGTCTTTTGACTATGTTATTAAAGAGATATTTTAATCACTATTAGTAATGATGTTTAAATATGTTTTCAATTTTATAATCATAGTTTTGATGTTTGATGAAGTTTTTCGCATTTTTATTGAAAGTATTTTATCATATTAATTGGTTTTATGCTTCCATTATAATAGATGAAAAATTATATTTTTATTATGATTATGTGATGACGAACGGACTAATATAGCCGAATGATCAAATTGTCATTGACAATTTGGGAGTAAAATTCAGGGTGTTATAGTAACAAGAAAACTTTTTACGATAGAATGTAATAATTTTTGTTTTCATTCTGACGTTCTGTATTATAATTTTACAAGAAAGATTGTTTAAATTGGGAAAGAGTGAAAATTAGAATCTATATGCACAATGATTAAAACAAAATAGGGAAACAAGTTAAATATACTAAGTAATGAAAGGAGAGGAAAATTAGTAGCCGATTCTTGCGAATCCCCGTAATTTTCTTAATGAATCAAAGATTTGGATTATAATTTTCTTAATGTTCTTGAGCTTGATTGTTTGTGGGATCTTTCCTAATCAATTATACAAATTTTTAACCGATGAAATAATATGTAATACCTATTTCTACGGGCCATTAATGGCTATAAAAATGGGGCTCAATTCTACTGCTAATTCGAAATATTAGTTTCAAATATTAATGTGCGTACGTAGACGACGGTTCTGTTCTTCACAATTTACTTCCCTTTTCTCTTCTAACGTGCTGCGTAGTTATTTGTCGTGTAAGTTGTGAGTATCGGAACTCTCTTCAGTCCAAACCAGGAAGTCAAGAAGGTATTCGTGGCCTTCTTCCTTTCTCGTTTGGATTGAAGAGAGCTCGGACATATCTCTCTCTCTCTCTCTCTCTCCTCTCTCTCTCTCTTCCATACTTATATCTCTGTGCGTTGCGTTCTATATATTTGTTATTTGGATGAGTTTTACTAAGGCAAATTCTCTCGCAAACGAAGATATGCATATCAAGTTATGTAAGAATAAAGTTTTTTTAATATTACTGTCAAACATGCATATCGTTAGGTATGTCTTTTTGTTTTATTTTTTTTTCATTTTTACTATGGGATTTTGTGTGTGATTCGTTTAGGTCTCTCTCTCTCGCCCCAATCCCTTTTTTTTTTTTTTGAGTTTTGATGCATCATGAACACATAATTAGTGTTGTATAATGGAAAGAACTTCTGATTTAATGGATTAACGTAAGTTGAATATCTGTTCCTACGATATTCCGTGTAATTTCACGTCACAAAAAGTTGTATGCTATATATTCGATTACTTTGGGACTTAAAAAATGATAAGTTTATCATAAATAATTTGGCAACTTTCTAGACCAAGGATGCATGATTGTTGTGGTCAGATGTGAATTTTCTTTCGGTTTATTATGATAAAGCAATTTTGGCCATCAAGATTTGAGAAGCCTAAATTGTTTAACAATATTTTTTTTAAAAAAAATAGTGGGCAAACGAAATTCTATCAATGCGCATATAGGATTCAATGATCATTAATTTTATTCTTAATAATTTTTCTTTCCATATACAAATGTTATTTAATTTTAAATTATTGTTTACAGTTAGCATCTATATTTTTATTAATATATATATATATGTATATATGTATGTATATGTATATATTATAGTGGATTTAAATCGATCAATTTTTGTCTTCATTCTTAATGATATATTTTAAAGAACAAATAATATTTTTAAAAATAAGTAAATGACAGATTTGTATATTACACCATAACACATCTTGTTATGAATAAATGAGAAAATAATATGTTCTTTTGTGTGTTCATGTCATTTAAGGTCATTAGTTAATTAGTTTTAAAACCCACTATTATTAAAGTTACATTCAAAATGCTATCCTATATTTTTAGTATTTTTTATCATTAAATTCTAGTCGTTATTCATTGGTAAATTATTGAATTTTTTTTCCAACATAGCCTTAGTATGATTAAATTAATATAAAGTGCTTAGAAAAAAATATTTTCTTAAATCTAAAAACTGAAAAAGGATTCTAAACTTACAAATCCAAAACACACGCCCGCATATATATATATAAAGTGCTTAGAAAAAAATATTTTCTTAAATCTCAAAACTGAAAAAGGATTCTAAACTTACAAATCCAAAACACACGCCCGCATATATATATATATATATATATATATATATATATATATGCGGATTAATGATCTGTTGCTCCATTGATCGAACATCTTCTGCATTGGAGAGATTAATATTTCATTGATCCAACTTTTGGAGAGGTGTTGTACGCATCTCAATCATTGATTTATTGATCAACACATCTAATTATAAGTGATTAAATCTCATCATTTAAGTGCATCATTTATTTAATCAATATGCAACCAACAAATCAGGATTGTTAGATCATGATTGGATGGTTAAGATCCAACTTCTATTGAATTTAATGTTAAATTTAATCTCAACCATGCAATTATCATCCAACGGTTCAGATTTATTGAATGCATATTAGTTATATATATAATGCTTTGGAGATGCATTAATACTATATATATATTAGACCATATAATTTTAATAAAATTTATGGTAATTTTAAAATATTAAATTTATTATTTTCTTAATAACTCAAATTTCTTTTATAACAATATTAATTATTAATAACTGAAACTAATAGGTCACAGTAAAAAGAAAATGTCACTGGATTCTCCTCTCAACTATGAGAATAAGGGATATATAAGTTACCGTTGGATCGTGCTTGAAAGATGAGCATGGTTAAAAGCCAGTTGAATCATTTCTATGATTTGATAAGGAATGATTCATGAAGAGTCGGACCAAATCAATTTAATTCATAGCGGTCTAATATTTATCTTGAAGGGATCATCAATGGTCCCTTACCTTTCTCCCTCTCCCATTCACTCCTTAATCAGCCCCTTTTCCCTTACTGATTGTTGTTGCCATCAGAAAGTCATGAGGAATATTTGTTTCTCAATCTCATCTTGATCTTCCCGATCATCCTTCGTCGAACAATGACAAAAGTCTCCTCTCCTTGCCTTGACATTCATTCATTTTGGATTTCTTTCCTTGTTCTAGCATTCATCTACTCATCTTGAAGTTCTTTAGCCTTGCCTCCAAAGTGCTCACGATAGGAAAGCCTTGGTGTAGTCTGACATCCTTGTGTTCCCTGCATTCATATTTGAGTGTGTTCATCCATTGCTGAGGTTCCCCTTTGATTTGTTGATTTTCTTACCTTATTCATGTTTTTTCACAATAAGAAAAAAAATGTCAGTTTGGCATTTTCAGTCCATGCTTTTTATCATGATATTCCTTTATTAATCTTTCCCTGGTTTTAATATATTTTTTTGCTCCAAAATGTAATGTAGTTCTCATAATCTTTAATAGAGATCTTACCAACAACATTATATCTATTGAAACTCCATCATGTTTAGATTTTAGAACTAAAAGTAAAAGTTATACTAATAGGATTTATTATAACATAAAGATGTTCAATAAGATTTAAATAACACATAGCACCAATTATATCTTTATTTGTGTTTCATGTGAACACTAAATTAGTTAAGATGTCATCTTTTGGTTTGTTCATTCTACATCCTTCTTATACCTTGGGGCTTGCTCGGTAAATAACTAATGGAGGAATTGAGTGAAGTGATGTAATGAGTGATGGGGTGGTGAAGTATGGTATGTGTAATATCCACGATCTAATCGATATGAAATTATATGACTATAATCAATTGAATACATGTGTTGTAATATAGGTTGTAATGCCACATATTGATATATGAGTTTATTAATTTTAATCAAAGCACTAAAATATTATTAATAATGATATTATGTTAAAGTATATACTCATACAATTAACTATGCATGTGATTTGTTAATATTTGGACTAAGCTTAATGGACCAATCAAATATCATCGTTGCATATGGAAAATATATGTCTATAACAATAATTAAAATATAAAATATATCAATAAATTACATTAATTATATTATACTAATGTATATTTAATAAGAATAATTAATTCATGTTGATTAGGGGTGAAATTTAATGATTTTGAATGTCAAATTTTGATTGGATAAGAATTCTAACTCATGACATGCAAGCTAGTAGCTTGCCGCCTCATGCTTGGGATATTTTTCCAACCGACCTCCTATGGTGATAAAAAAACTCGAAGAATTCTTGAGGCCTCTCCGTTCTCTCTAGAAAATGCAAAAAAATTTTTGGGGCGTGACTCCTTCCATGAACATCGAAGAAAATTCGATAAGGAAGATCACTCAAGGTGAAGATTCCTACCATAGGCTGCTGTTTTGATTTGAAATCATGTTCATAGGAGTCATAAAATGAAAGTTATGCTGTCATGTTTAAGGGTCTATCATATTGTTTAATAAGCTTGTTAGTACGATTTGTAAATTAGGTATTGAATTAGATATGTAACAATACAATTTGATATTTAAGTATCCAAAGGGGATTGAAGTTGGCATGTATCTCCAATTGAAATCATTTGAAAATATTATGTTACCAAAAGTTATTCATTTATCATTGTACATGACCCTTTCTCTCAGCATGAAGAATAGATCAGAACATAATTCTGATTGAGACATTTATTGTGAAACACAGAACTAACACAAAATATAGGTTGAGTGTTGATTTTCTTGAGAAGCAATCATAAGAAAATAATATCCCAAACTTTTGCTGATTAGTTTTGTAGAAGCCTATGTTAATATAAAATTAGATTCATGAGATTTGATCATGTATAATATATGATATGAATTTTGTTCCACAAAACATATAATCTGCCAAAAAGAAAAGATGTGCATACTCAATAGGATTATATAGTCAATAGGGGTATGTTAGAGGAATTATATGTGTTAAATTAAGTACTAATACCATTCAACTTAAGGTGAATACATGATTCTTACAGCACCATGCATGTGATAGGTGTTTATGTTGATTCCATGCCTTATTAATATTATAAACATATATTATTGTTATAGGAAGGAATACTAACATAAGTAAAAAGGGAGGATGATCCATTGGACTAAGGTGTATGAAAAAGGGAGCAAGTTAAAGAAGAGGTGTGTAGGGTGGGTCCATGTGCTTCTATTGTATTCATTGTTATAAGTATTTAGTTATGATAAATTTTATGTATCATTGTGGATCCATAATAAATGAGTAAGTGAATACTTACACAAAATCTATGTCATATTTTGTCTTGGGTTATTTCCATAAATCACTCCTAAACTATCATGATTTTTCATATCTAACTCCATACTACGAACTTATTTTTTTGGATCCCTAAACTATCGAGACTTTTTCACTTAGTCCTCCCATCCACTTCTATTACATTTTTTGTTAGTTTTTATTTTTCTCATTTATGAGAAGACTAAATTGCCTCCTCCATTACACATCAAATAATAAACATAAAAAATACAAATAAAAGAAAAAATATTGAAACACTTAATTTTTAGGGCCGGATTGGAGGAGGAAGAGGAGGCGGAGAAGGGGGGGAGGGGGCGACACAAGAAACATTTTTTTATTTTTGTTTTTTATATTTATTTAATTTGATGTGTTATGAATGGAGGGGTAATTTAGTATTTTCATAAATGAGAAAAAATAAAACTAACAGAAAATGTAATAGAGGTGAACGGAAGGACTAAAGTAGTAAAGTCACGACAGATCTAAAAAAATTAGTTCGTAATTTGAGATTAGATATAAAAAATCGTGATAGTTTAGGGATGGCTTATGAAAATAATCCTTTTGTCTTATATGATAATTAAAAGATCATTATATGAATGTATGAAAAATAAACTGATATGATATTGACATGAATAAGTTCTTACATGTGTTCCCGAAGTGTTGTTATTCATAATGGCATCATTATATTATTATTGCTATTAATACAACTATACATGACATGATATGATATCCCATGACATGATAAGATATGATACAAAAAGAGACATGACATGACATGTTATAAGATGGCACGATATGATACAACATGACATGAAATGCTTGGGTCATGCATGTACATTACATCTCATTATCATGTCTATGCATTACTCTTTCCGAGTGATAACTTACCATTCTATATTTGAAAAATTTGTAAGGTCAATAGTTTATCCTTACATGGTTGAAAAATCTTATAAGGCTGATAGTTTACTCCTATACGACTGAAAGATCTTAGGGACGACAGATATCTCAAAAGAGATTTTAGATTATTGGGAGTTAAGTGCCATATGAACCAAATTGTGAAATCAGTGTGAGCCACTTTTGAATTCATAGGGGTCACCTCTGGAATCCAATAGCTTTCTCGACAGAGTTAACAAATATCTCAAGATGTCTCTCATCAGTTGGCAATGTGACATGTGCATGCATTATTCTTGCATACATCTCACTTTAAAGAGCATGACATCTGATATATTATTGATTGTGATATTGTATAATATATGACATGCTTGGATATGAATGATGTGGTAACAAGGTTTGTATAATAATGATTATAAGTATAAACAAGGATTTTGATATATGATATGATATGATTTTATTATGACATGTAATGTCATCTCATGCTTATATGAAAACTCTTAAGTGAATGAATATAAGATAGGATAGGATAACTTATGTTTTTATGATAATGGTGAATATGTATCAATGCTTAGGATTTTTGACATGATATCATCATTCTTGATCAGTTGAATACTTCATATTTTGAATAAGCTATAAGTTACTGTATTTTAAGAAATATTATTTTGGCTTGACATACAAGCCATTGCTCATGGAGATTATGCATATATGTGTACATCTATGTACAATATATATGCATATATATCCCTATTCTTGGATCTTGGAGGTCAAATGCATGGGGTGTCGATGCTCATGACGAGTGATGATATATGGAACTGAGTGTTGGAGAATTTTTCTTTGAGCACATTACTTTGTAATATATTTAAACGTAACAATATTTAATATATAAATATTGGTGCTTCTATAGGTGCAAAATACAAAACAAAGATTTATTTTATATGAGTTCCATTTATGACAGGATGATAACAATCTGACACTCAAGTAATTAAAAAAATGCTTATGTTGGCTTGAGAGATGAGTCATTACAATGCGTTATTAGAAAGTTCATGTTTGAATAATAAATTATAAAAGATGTGTGATAGGGTAACCAAAGTGTTGCTTGTGTAAAAATCATTTTTTTCCTTCATTATATATTGAACTATTTATCATATTTAATGGTAAAAAAATATATTTAATGATTAGAAAATATAATAATAATATTTGTAATATTTATCTCATAGTTATTTGTCACTTTTTTTTGTCTGTTATATTTTTCTATTTTTTATTATATTATTTATTTTCCTATAATTATTTTATTAATTTATTTTTAAAATGAAAGATAAATATAATTATAAATAAATATAAATTTATTTATACATAATATTTAGTAATGAGAGAGAGGAGAGGTTAACGAGAGAGAGAAGACCAAAAAGAGAGGAAAAAAGAGAAGGATGAGAGAGGGTTAATTTGGTCTAAAATTATTAATTCCTTCTCATTTCACCTATTTGGTGGAATGAGAAATATTATATTATGAGGACTTATATAATCCACCTCATTCTTCTTAATTAATATAATGAGGACTTACATATTCCACTCCATCCCCTCAAAACGTTCAATCCAAACAAGCCCTTAGATACTCTTTGTTGTGCTTGTGAGGATAAAACAATGTTAAATATTTCATGGACAAATAATAATCTTTGAAGATGATTTTGAGGGTGACCACATTTTTGGGTAAATAAATATATATTATTCTTAAATTAAGTATTCTATTTTTAAGGGTAGTAAACATTCTTTTTGTGATTCATTTTGTTTTAATGCAGGTTAAATGCCCATCTCAAGGTTACGATTTTGATTACAATTTTTCTCAATGATTAGATTGAACTATAGAAGATCCACATAGGAGTATTCTAATAAGTTTGATAAATGATGATGGAGCTCAAAGACGCAGATGAGATAAACATAGGATCATTTTTATAGGATTTCTCAATAAAATTGTGGTTGACTCAAAAAATAATGTATTTAATTTTTTGAATGATAATATCATTTGTGTTAGTTAAAATAAACTCTCTCTAGTTTGTAATATATAATCTTATGTCTTTTGTCTTATAGATGTTCAGACTTTTAGCTTGTGTGAGTTGTATTAGTTACATGAACTTTTTGTAGTTTGTAATAGATAATATTATATCTTTTGGTTGTAAATTTTCATACTTTTGTCCTATGATAGTAGGGAAACAAACTTTCTATATTTTGTAAATTTCAAGCTTTGAGCACGTGTTCTAAATTTTATTTTTCAATGTTTATGACGTGAACCTTAGAAGATGTAATTTATCACACCAGCCAATATAGTTCTAGTCGTATTTAAATTTTACTCTAGAGTCCACACTACTACGTGTAGAGGTCGAGTAGAAATCATGAGTGTCATAACCCTGTTGATTTAGATCGAATTGTTCACTTGTTAATATATTAAAAGTTGTCACAAAATTTTAAAAGACAAGGATAGAATAAAAAGAGTAACTATGGTAGAAAAACTTGAATTCAGAAGAGGAAATTCCTTTGTGGTGAATTGGTCGATGCTTTGGAATTCAATTCTCTATCTTGAGGTAAATGATCTTTCGATCCTTACATTATGAATCAACTACTCTCTCCCTAAACTCGTCGATCTCTCGTTGAGTTAAAAATGGATAGGCCATTAATAGATGGATTAGGAATGACTGATTAGTTGATCTGTCATCCTAACTAGAAAATAAGTCGATCTCTCGATCGTCAAGTGCGAACCTTCGACCATAATCCGAGCAATTAGAATGAATCTAAAACTACTACTCACTAGTATGGACTCTAAAATGGGCTTCTCAGCCACTTGTATTTGACAACAACTATGCTAATGAGATGCTGCAAGAAGGAATAACCTATCCCTTCTCTCGAATGAGACAGGGTGATAATGATAAATAGATCTCTCGATCTGATGAATATTAAGTGCGATTAAAGAAATTGCAGTGTATCAAAAGCATAATAGACTAGAAGTTTAGAGGTACGACATCAAAGAATTTAGAACCACATCATCAACACAATGTCACGACAAAAGAAATCAGAGTTTAGCCAAACATAGGCTTCGATGAAATCAGTAAGTTTTTAGACATCTTCTCCTCTTCTCCCTTCTCATCACTAGATCTCTTGTTGTCCTCTCCTCCTCCCCGTCCGTTTGTGTCCTCCCTCCTCTTCCTCGGCCCTTCTTTTATCCTCTCCTTTTCTCTACTGTTCAAGTTCAAATTTGAAAAGTAGTTATCTTCTTCAACACATTCAGAAAAAGGGGCCAGATAATAGTTCAAATATTGTAAATGTAATAGGATTTTAATAGAAACTACTCTCTCCCTAAACTCACCGATCTCTCGTTGAGTTAAATGGGGATATGCCATTAATAGATGGATTAGGAATGATTGATTAGTTGATCTATCATCCTAACCAGAAAAGAAGTCAATCGCTCGTCAGGTGCCAACCTTCGGCCCTAATCTGAGCAACTAGAATGAATCTAAAACTACTAGTCGTTATTATGGACTCTCGCCTCACAACATATATTGATGCATAAAATTCATGCAAAACTGTTAGGACAATTTATTCTAATTTTAGGAGTACTTTATGTTTTAAAGTGGGAAAATTATTTTAAATACAGAGAAATTTCCTAGAGATTTATTACTACCTAAGCTAGATTAAATTCATGACGGGGAATGGAAATGCATTGGAATTTGGACGAAAAAGTCGTGGAAAACAACTTCCAGCACCTGCCACGGCAGTGCCGAAGGATGTCACGACTGTGCACTGAAGAATGCCACACCAGTGCGAAGAAGAGATCATTCTGTCACGGCCGTGCGATGACGCATTACGGCCGTGCAAACCTTGGACGAAGAATAATGTTCTGTCATGCCCGTGCGGAAAATGATCACGGCCGTGCGAGTTGAAGGCTAGAAACTGATGTTATGTCATGCCCATACAACAGATGTTCACGGCCGTGCTGAATACGATGGACAGCTCATGTTCTGTCACGTTTGTGCCACCTGACCATCACGGCTGTGACGGCGATAATTTTGGCTATTTTTATCCACATTTTTTATAAGATTTCGGGTTGTTGAGCTACCGAAAACTCGAGAGAGGATGGCAGAAATAGGAGCAGTTCCTCTTGTTCTCTATCCTTATTCCTGAAACATTATTTAGATTGATGTGTTCTAATTTATTAGAGTAGTTCTTTAGAATTTTCTTGATTGAACCATATTCTTTATGCATTCTTCATACAATTAGTTGATGGATTAATTGTTGTCTGAGATTTGTTCCTTGGAATATTTTCACTGTCTGAAATGAAGTTTTAAGATTCTCTAGAGTTTTTTTTCCGATTTTTCTCTTACATATCACTTTTGGGGAAATTGCAAGAGACCCAATTGTCTTGTTGTTAAGGTGACTTGAGAAAGCCCATAACCTTATATTCCAGTTGAATGCATTTTGAGATTTAATAAATTAGATTAAACACCGAAAGGATTACTCTCTTTTATTGATTTCAAAATAGGATTTAACACCTGAAACATTGGTTACATCGATTTGGGAATTTTACTTTATTTATTCATTACCCTTTGTCTAAGAATTCATATAAGTAGTGGTATTTATCAAGATAAGTCCTATTCATCAAATCTATACTTTTAAACCCCACTGATCATATTTTTATATTTATATTATTTGTTCATCTTATTTTCACAAAACACAACTTTATCTTTTCTCAATTTATAAGCAAGAGAAGTTCTTAATTATTTCTTGTCCTCGTGGGAACGATACTTATACTCATCATTTTATTACTTCAACGATTAGTGCACTTGCTAGTGTTTCTGAATCCGCAAAAAGTTTTTGGCGCCATTGCCGAGGACATTGTTAATATTTAATTACTTATCTTACTTATTAATATGAGAATTATTGCCATTCATTTTTATTGGTGTGGATGTAGGAATTGAAGAGATTATAATCCACACATGTTGAATGGTTCTAGCACTAGTGTCTTGGGGCATAGGCATAATACACGAGTGTTTGATCCTGAAATAGAGAAAACTGTCAGAAAACTAAAGAAGAAAATTTCTATTATTGTTAAGATGGCAGATCAACAGAGCCAAATTGAAAACCCACCACCTCTACTTGTGTATAGAACTATAAGAGACTACACTATGGGTCCAATGGATGAGAAAAGAGGGAGTATTACACTTCTTGAAATTGGTGCTAATAACTTTCAAATTTAGTAGGGAACAATTCAAATGATATCAAATACACACTTTGGAGGAGATAGAGATGAGGACCCATTCAGTCATATCACAAAGTTTATTCAATTACGCTCAACATTCAAATTTGAAGGAGTAAATGCAGTTCAATTGACTTTTTCCTTTCTCTCTGAGAGGAAAATCATACACTTGACTTGCTACACTATCGACGGGAACCATAAGAACTTGAGATGACATGCGTTAAGCATTTCTTAACAAATATTATCCACCCTAAAAAGCTGCTAGATGTTTATCTGAAGTTTCATCTTTTTGCCAACAGAAAACTGAGTCTATGCATGAAGCTTGGGATAGATTCAAGGTTCCAAATCATAACATCCCTTTTTACTAGCAAATTTAGTACTTCTATAATGGGGCATCAGTTGAGATAAAGGACAAGATAGACACTGCTGTTGGAGGAACCATTGCAGACAGATCTCTTGAAGACCTGTACAAGTTATTTGATAATCTTGCCTTGAACGACTGGCAAAATGCAAGAGCGAAAAAAGCTGAATTTCATCAAATAGATAACGCTAGCCACATTCAGTCTCAGTTAGATTCCCTCGCAAAGAAAATGGATATGCTGATGGAATCAAGGATGAACTTTCCACACAACATCCCACGAGCTCCCCGAAGTGGATCTCAATAGGCCAATGAGCAGGACCAAGGTCCTCGGGTCAATGAGCAGCAAGCCCTTTGCCCAAGATCGATTGACATAATGTGCAAGGCTCTCTTATGAATGGGGTACAGGCCGAGGAGCAGTTGAGATAGGGAGCACCTGATGAATCTCACTCAACCCACACTGAGTACTCCCCGCCCAGGAGCTTCGACCTACCACCTCACCATGATCTAAGGGATATAATAGAAAGATTCCTCAAGTTACAACCCCCTCAATTCGATGGGAAGGGAGATTTGGAAGATGCCGAGGGATGGATCGAGGAGGTTGAGCAAATTTTTCCAGAGATGGATTGCGGTGAGGACCGCAAGATGATTTATGCAACAAGAAAGTTGACTGAAGAAGCAAGAGATTGGTGGAAAGCTGCCAAGGCCACCACTTTCAGGAGGCGACCCAGAAACAACAGGACAAAAGCACTTCACCATTGTTGGCACTGCCGGCAAGGGTTACCGAAGATAGTAGTGGTACCACCGGCAGGGGTCGCCGACGATGGCGGTGGCACCGCTGTGGGGAGGTCCCCGGCAATGGATGGCTTGTATGCCCTAAGAGGTCACTGCAGGTGAGGATGCCCTAAGCTGCCACCTTAACACATCGAAAGTTCGAGGGAGCAAAACAAATGAAAGATTCTCCTTCATCAATGTCTGTGTTGGAAGCCAACTATGTTATTAATTAGTATTTTAGATTCTTCGAAATATTAGTATCCTTCTTAATACTTGATAAGTGCTTGAATTACTAAGTGGACCAGGAATCTCGTTGTGGTAGTCAGCTTTTAGTTCATACCACACTGAAAGTGACTTTTGATAAGAATTTGCACATGCCACACAAGGAGAGTGTGGTCCGAAAATGGTTGGTCAAGTGTTTGAACCTTTGCAAGGTGATGAGCCTCTGCAAACTCTAGTGATTCCAAAAATATATCAATCTTCGATTTGGCTGAGGGGGTCGTCATGCTCCTCCATGTGAATCTGCAGTTGATGACTGAAAAATCAACCAAGGATTGGGAATCAATGAAGTCTCTGAACTCCTCCGCACCGGCATCTCTCCCATGTCGTCTGATAGGCGATCCTCCATGTCAAGAGTGACATTAAAGTCTCCTCCAATCAACCATCGGGCCTCAGGAAGGTGGCTTCGAGCCTTGAAGAGCTCCTCCCATAAGGTCGGTCGGAGGGATGCTGAACACAGGCCGCATACAAAAGAGCGGAGGTAAGTGCCACCATCCGCCAGGCATCGCATATCCATCGTCATCGAAAATTTGACAGTCCATGAGCCCTCTAATGAGAAAAGATCTGTCCTCCATCCAATGATACAACCGCCACCAAATTCGATAATTTATTTTATTTTTTGTAACATTGGTTGAGTTTAAGTTTGTTTGAAATTCCTTAATGATTAATGCTTTAGTTTTACACTATATTATGTTTTATTTGAAATTTCTTTATGGATTATGTATGTATTTAATTTAAAATTTGAAGTGAATAATTATAAATGATGTATACAACAAGTGAATTATGCATCCTAATATACAAATTATTCATTTGTGATCAATTAAAATAAAAGACTATGCATGTGTGGATACTATACATGTTTAATTACACATGCTTCTAGTTTATATTATGTTGTTAAAATTTTGAGATATTAGAATTTCATTTTATGTCAAATACTTTTATGGTCTTTTGGACTAAACTAAAATGGTATTTGGATTTAGTTCTTTATTATCTTTGGGATTACTTTTGATGATTATGTTATTATTTGACAAAGATAATAAGAATTTATTTTATATTAACATTATATTAATTATTTTTGTATTTTAATTTAATATGTACATAGACTCTACGAATTTACGAAACGAATCTACATTTCAGGTTCATAGGTGGTCGATCGAAACATGGACACTCGAACTTGACAGCCTTGTTGATCTCATGCATGACTAATTGATATGTGTACAATGATAGTTCAATTGGTATGTGCACATGAATATTTTGTCATTTGTGCCATTATTTTATGTCCTTATGATACAATATGTTGCACTATGGCACAAACTTTGAATTCTATTATGGGATATGTGATGTATCTGAGATGATGATGTCATGTGATATACTTTTATTATTGACTCTTCACATTTATGAAGTTTATACTTTAAGCTTCCATAATATGTTTTATAGACATAATATTTTATTATCTTATAAGTCATCATTAACGTGACTTGCTTATTGAACTCTTTGGTCAATATAAATATCAAGACATGAAAAAAGTAGCATTACGTGGTGATGGTCGATTTTCGGAGCATTACATATAATCTATACATAATTAATCTAATGACATGTTGAAAAATCAAATTATGCCATAATCTTCTTCTCTATCTTTTTTACAATTTAAAACTTAGAAAACTGAGATAAAAGTATTTTATTACATGATAGCTTTATCTAGGCCTAATTATAACTGGATATGAGATTGAGTCGATGCTCCGGTTCAATTTTTATCGAAAATATGAAAAATTGATCTGAAATCGATATTCATGAGTGAGTGAGGCCCGTCTTGGTTCAAAACAAGACTATTATTGCATGGATCTGAATTCATAGTTTTAGCACATCCTAATACTACAACATACTAACTTATTAATTATCAACATTTGCATATTCTGGACAAAACTATTAAACATTCTAATTGTAACGGTCCGAGATTTTTTTTCTTTTGCTTGTCCAGAAGACTATCTCGATGACACCACTCAATTTTATGACTTTATTATGACCAGCCAACATGTTGATTTACAATAGTGGAAGATAATAATTTATACAATATGCGAAAGCCATTTGTACAACATCCAAAACCTATGGGCTAGAGCCCACGTCTATATAATAATGAATCCTATATCCATGTGCATATCACCCGTCAGAAGAGCCACCAATCATTTCACCATCGTCATCACAATCACCTGTACGAATCAAAGTACAGGGGCAAAACCCAATGAGATAACTCAGTACATAGGGACACCCATAATAATTATCAAGATGAACCATGGAACAATATCAGCATCAATATCAATTCTATCTATAAACAATCTATGATTGATCAAGACAATTATATATCAATTAACAATAATTAATTCACGAGTTAGTTTGATATATCTATCGAATCCACGAGTTAGTTCGATCGTGTTTATCGATTTAGCGATTTTAATGAGTTAGTACTTGAATTCACCGATTTTACTCCAGAATATGATTTTGCTACGAATTAACTCGGATATATGTCATAAACTCTTAAACTCGTATGAGTTTACGAGTTAGTTCATGATTTTAACAGCCTTGAGATCAAGTACTTATGCGTATAAAAATATGAGAGAAAACCTTCTTTTAGAATAATAGTAAATGTGAAAATATCATAAGTCATAAGAAATATTCTTTAGCATACACGGGGATAAATAAATCATATACCTTTCTTGTTTATAAGAATTAACTCACTACAAGAAAATCGCGATTTTCCGATGGATAATTTTCGATGGTTCTAAATCCGTCGCAATTTGCGACGGATTTTTTGATGGTTCCGTTTCCGACGGATTTTTCGACGGTTATGACCGTCGGAAATAATTTATATTATTATTTAATTTTTCGACGATTAGGAACGTCGATATTTTCGACGGATATCCATCCGTCGTAATTTCCGACGACTTTTCCGACGGTTATGACCGTCGGAAATAAAAAAATTAAATTATATATTTTTAATATTATTATTAAATTTTTTCGACGGATTTTCCGACGGTTGTGACCGTCGGAAATAAAAAAATTAATTATATAATTAATTATATTATTATTTAATTTTTCGACGGTTAGGAACGTTGATATTTCCGACGGATATCCATCCGTCGCAAAATCTGTCGCAATTTTCGAAGGTTGTAACCGTCGGTAAATGTATAATAATATCATATATAACAAGTATTTTATTAATATAACTAGCGACGGTCCAAACCGTCGCAATTACTGACGGTTTTGACCGTCGGTAAAGATTACCGACGGTTCAAACCGTCGGTAAAATAAAAAATAAATATTATATAACTAAATAAAATAAAAATATTTATTATTTATATTTTCGACGGCCGAAACCGTCGGTAATTAAAATTTTGTTATCCCGCTATTTTTTCCCTTCTCCCGCTTTCTTTCCACTTTTTTCCTTTATATATTTTCCCTCCTCCCTCTTCTCTCTCCCTCCTCCCTCCACTCCTCTCTCTCTCCCTCCTCTCCTCTCTCCCTCTCCCGGCCGCGAGCACCGGATCGGCCTCTCCCGCGCGCCGGACGCCGGCGACCCTCCCACGTCGGACGCCGGCGACCCTCTTCCGACCGGCGGCCCTCTCCCGCGCCGGCGTATCTCTCTCTCTCCCGCTCCGCGCCGGCATCTCTCTCTCTCTCTACTGTCGGCCGGATCCGGCCGTGGCCGTTGGATCCGGCCGCCAGGCTGCCGGATTCAGCCTCCAGCGGCCGGATCCAGCCGCCACCAGTCGGATCGGCCGCCAGGCGGCCGGTTCCGGCCTCCACCGGCCGGATCGGCCGCCAGGCGCCGGATCCGGCCTCCTGGCGGCAGATCCGAACGCCAGGCGTCGGTTCCGGCCTCCACTGGTCGGATTCAGCCTCCAGCGGCTGGATCCGAACGCCAGGCGGCCGGATCTGGCCGCTAAATTTTTTATATTTAAAAAATTATTTGCGACGGTTGCGACCGTCAAAAGATCGACGGGTGCGACGTCCGTCTAAAGTTTCGACAGTTGGGACCGTCGAAAAGTTGCGACGGCTCGGACCGTCGGCCTTTTTCGGCGGTTGCAACCATCGGAAATTTCGACGGCTCGGACCGCCGGCCTTTTCCGGCGGTTGCAACCGTCGGAAATATCGACGGTTCGAACCGCCGGGGACTTTTCTGGCGGTTGCAACCGTCGGAAGATTTTGATAGGTCGAACCGCCGGGGACTGTTCCGACGGCCAGAACCGTCGATATTTTCGACGAATTTTTTTTCAATCGTCGCAAATCCGTTTGCGACGAGCGTTTTTCCGACGGAACGATTCTGACTGAAAAATCGTCGATAATTACGTTACCGACGGTTTTCGGGCTGATTACCGACGGTTCGGACCATCGGTAATCCGCATTTTTCTAGTAGTGACTTATATTAGAAATAATGGAATATAATTCATGTCATATAATCACAAGGAATGTAATTCACGTATTGTTCTTAATCTACTATTCTATCTTTTGTCACAATAGACCCAATCAAATCTTATGTAAGGAAGGTCAACTCTTAATTAATAAATTGTCCAAGCATACCCTCCAACTTGACCCGACACTCAGTTGATGTTTTATCTTCGCGCAGAGATGAGATGATATTATCAGTTTCTTTGCAATATATGTTGCTTCATATTTGAAATTTGATTGTTTGTATTTTATATTAATTCCTCTTGCATGGGGAACTTCATCAACAATGTCCCTCCATCATATGAATATATAGGGCTAGTGGGTCTTGTGACATATCTCTTTCTTCTACACATTCATAGGGTGGCGTAATCTTGCTTCATCTTGAGAAGTTTATGCCAACTTGTATGATTCTGGGTGTAGAAGTGTCTTCATGTTCAATGCTACATGAAGCTTCAAGTTGTTCTTCTCCAAAAACTTTGGTCATATTGCTATCAACGAATGGCTTGAATTGTTGCTTGTATTTATTCTTTCTCTTCATCAAAGGTTGATCGACTTGTCTCTAAAAGAATTTTCCTGAAAACACACTCAAATAACATCTCATCAAAGTATAAAAAATGAAGTTTTTCAACTAAAAATATACAATGAAAATTTTTAAAAGTGCAATAAATAAAAAGGACTACTAAGTTAACAAACAAAAGTAGAACAAATAGAACTAAAATTAATCGCTAGCAATGATACAAAGAAAATTGATGAGAGAAAATTAAGCACAAATATACTAGCAAACTAGATGGTACAAGTAGTAAAGGGTGAAAAAAGTGTCAAACGCACGAGAACTAATCTAAATTGTTATTTTCTAACTTAGTTTATTAATTGAGAAAATAATAAGATTTTATTGTAAAATTTAGTTTATTAGTTTATCATATTTTTAATGACAATTAGAGAGAATGATTCTTTTAATAATGTGAGAAAAAGCTAGGGTTCAAATTTTGTATTACTATTGTTTTCTCTTAATTATCAATTGATTAAGTATAGACTTTGTGTAGAAAAAATGAATAAAAGGTATAAAACTAAAAAACTTGATGATCTAATTACTAAAATTGAAAATATGATCAAAGCAGATTGACAATTCAACAGTTTTAATTCACTCTCAACTAAGATGCATTAATGTTCAAAGGTTGCTTAAAATATAGGACTAAAAAAATTTAAGGACCTAAATAACTTAAATAGAAGTAAAGTTAAAGATGTAAAAAACTCGATAAACTTAAAAATATTTTACCTAAAATCTTTAAGTTGCAAATCTCTATTAATGAACACAATTGTTAGCATTTAAAATTAAGTTACTAAAAAAATTAACAAAATCACGGCCCATGGTAGATGGAATTCGGCTTGGGTCGACAAAAATTATACTAACAACAAAAATAATGAAGGAATCTAGCCCGAGTTGGTACCTACTCACTCATGTTCTTCATACAAAGGATTTGGTGTGAAATGACTAATTGTTTCTTGCGATAATCATGCAAATTTAGATAAAACCAATGCAAGAAATTACTCAATTTAGATAAAACATGCATTAAAGACACATCATATTCATATTATCATAAGTTTAAATTATAAAATATATTAAGAGAAAAATGAGGTTAACATAGTCTTCCTCTAATGATTAAACTAGTGCATAACAAGAAGAACAAGCATCATTTTGGAATAAATTACACGGATCTAACAAGAAGAACAAGCATCATTTTGGAATAAATTACACGGATCGTCCCCCAATTTTAGGTCAATATCTCAATGATCCCCCCGCTTCACTTTGTAATTAGATTGTCACCAAACATTAGTTTTCTTGCACGTATTGTCCTTTTGACCAGTGATAGCTAATTTTTCGATTATATTACTGAAGTGGTATAATATAAAACAATAAAATATCATAAAAATAAAAAAAATATTGTAAAAAATAAAAAATGACAGACGCAAGTGTTGTCCC
Source organism: Pontederia crassipes (assembly GCA_030549335.1). NCBI lineage: Eukaryota > Viridiplantae > Streptophyta > Magnoliopsida > Commelinales > Pontederiaceae > Pontederia > Pontederia crassipes. The sequence goes on along the minus strand of CM060184.1, from coordinate 38,479,524 downwards.
GTATGAGCTCATTGGCAAACGAGCTCGCATAGGGGCGCATGCAAAAGGGTATTGACGCCCCTCGCAAGCTCACATAGGGGGCGTCTGGCGCCCCCGCGCAAGCTCGCGCGAGCTTGCACATGAGGGGCACTGGCCTCCCTTTCTTCCTCGTGCGCGGCGAGGGTGAAAAAGGGCTGCCGATGCCCCCCGTGCAAGCTCGTACAACGAGGAAGATGAACGAGGAACATTATTTTTTAATTATTTTTTATATTTTTTTTACTGTGTCATGATTGTTATATATTATCGATCAAGAGCACCAAACATGTAAGAAAATTAAAAGTTGAGGACGTTCTAGTTACAAATTAAAGTTATGTGACCGAATTGTTATCACACTCAAAGTTGGGAGACGATTAATTTACCCATCAATTTCAAAGAGAAAAAATATAAAATAAAGATTTAAATTTTAGAACAAACTCTCGTGAAGTGGACCGCATCTCTGGAAGGAGCCTTGGCCGACACTATTTCTTGAACGATCGCCTGAATCTTCGTAAACTTCAATTCACTGATTAGTTTATAGTCACACATCGTAGAATTTGTTCTCTTATTTTTCTATGTGATTAATGCTTCAAACTCCTATATTGCATCCTTCGTTAGACTGTGTCACTTTTACAGAAGTGGCGACCTTTAAAGATTTGGAGTTGATTCTAGCATTTAAATAACATGAATCTCTCTCAAAATATCATAGTCGTCATCCAGAAATTTTGATAAGGGAACTCGGCCAAGGTTAATTAGTTTCACCTAGCTCAAGTTTTAAAGTCGGGACAAACTCGGGTCAGTTTAGGTTTGGACAATCGCCAGCTCTAATACAAGAATGTTCATGCTGACTTCATTTTTTGCATTTTTTTTATGTAATCGTTTGTACCTCTCCTTAAATTTAGATCAAAAAAATGGGTAGCTTTGGATTAAAAAAAATAAGAAAATAAGTGCATGTAATAATCAAAACTACGAAAAAATGACATGCAAAATAAGTACAAAAATGCATGCATTAGTGACCACATCGGACGTAGTCCAACAAACATTGAAATTGAGATTCTAACAAACCTCCAAAAGAACGAGGCTAAGATTGTTTAGGATCTGACAGCGAATTGAATTGATTTTTCTTAGTTTTCTATTCTTGGACGAGTTTGATTATTAATAGAGCGGAATGACGTCGTATGATCCATGTAGCCGACTCCACCTAATAGGATAAAGTTTTTTTGTTGTTATTGTTCTATTCTTGGACGAGTCCAAATTTGGTGGATAGTCGTTCAACTTAAAACATGTAGCTCACACATGATCAAGACAGCCTCAACAGTCATGTTCTAAGACATTACTGGAAGCGCATCTTTGGCATAAAGTGTAACTGGAAAAACAATGCCAACATCATGAACTAGAACAATCTTACATTGCTCTCTCATGAATGATTAAGGAACAGATTTTGTTGTGAGATGTCAATGGGTAAAAACTTAGTATATTAGATCATATGGGCCCATACATTTAAGAATTTAGACCCATCAGAAATTGATGAGCATTTCCTCTTTCTCTTTGTGATGCAAATTTATGCATTGCAGAGGCATCAAAAGTAGGAAAAAGAAAGTTATCTCATCCCCATGTCCACACAGTTTGCGATAATATTTTGCTATGGTTCTTTCATCTTTCTTCAATAGGTAATTCTCCGATTGATTTGCTAGATCCTAGTCTCATTGTCTCAAGAAAATCTTTCTTGCAAATCTCATCCCATGATTATGTCAGCGCTTGATTTTCAACCCTGTTATTAGAATAATTATTTATAACTACATATACATGTTATATTTCTAAACATAAAGTCAAAAAACTTAACTAGTTTTGTTTTTCCTTGAGGACCTCAACCACCCATTCCATCCCTCACTGCCATAAGTTTATTTCCTTTCATTTTTCTTTTCTTTATTTTATGTCTAGTGTAAATGTAATAATATGTGAGAGGCCATATATAAAAGCAAGGACTCGGCGAGGGGACTAGTTAATTAATTGCTTCAGAGTTACGGCATGGGTGTGTGTACATATTAGCAATTGAATGGGAACACTTTCATAGGAAAAATGCTTTGTCTTTAGAAATGGGAAACAGGAAAAGATCGTGGACTCAAGTGGGGAGCACAATCAGTTGAAGGAATCACGTACTTTTAGTCACCATCCAAAGCCGAAAGAAAGAATGAAAAAAAAAAGAAGTCTTTCCAACAAGTGATAACATATTCCCTTCCATCCTTTATCTCCACTTTATATATGCGAAGATCTCAAAGGTGCATCTTCGTTGAAGTCCCCTGTGGTACCCGTTAAAGCCACTGTTTATATATTTCTCTCATGGTTTCATCGAATCCTTGGATCTTGTTAGATGTACTCTCTTCTTAAATGAAGAGTAATTGAAATGTACATTGTATCTGAACTGACTAAACATATTCTTAAGAGAGAAAAAAGCATACCTCTTACACTGTTTATATTTTTAAGAGAGAAAACGCATAATACCTCTTACGGATATAAATTTACAGGTGTAACTATACTTTAGTTTATATCGAATAATAATTGATGAGATCATGATCAATCTCAGTTGAATTATTTATTCTTGCTTCTATTTTGGATTGGATAGAGGTAAATTTTGGCAAGAGAAAAGATTAATCAGAAGTACTATGCCGCACCCTACTTTTTTAGAATTAAGCTCGTGATCTTTGGGCTGACAATGGGGAAAAAAATGTTCAAGAACCTTTGATATGTTACTCGCATGACAGGCTAATTACACTAAACCATTTTTTATTGCATATATTTTCTCTTTCTCTACATAAATTATTGTTCATGTTTAGCATTTTAACTAACAATAAATTTTCAAAAGATTTGTGATTCATGTTTAGAAGTTCAATTTTATCTCGTCCATATTATTACAATTAGCAGAGTACTATTCGCACGAACTGATCTCACACCATAATTAACTGCGTTTCCACTATGCGACTCCACCGTCGCGTGACAGCAGTTCTCGGGCGTAGATCTTCGTCTCCGTCAAGGAACAATGCTGCACTCTCCTCCCGCCGCCCCTGCAACTTCCTGAGAAGTTGAGTAGCTTTTCTGACCAACCTTTATCAGATGTATAAGTTTTTTTTTTCATAATCACGGTTGTGTTGTATGATCAATTAGTTTGTGTCTATATATTAAGCTTGATATTATCAAAATTAATACGCAAACAGCAATGCTGCACTCTCATCCTCAGCATTCAGCAAGCAACTTTTATCTAGTAAATGCATAGTTCTCAACTTCCCATCAGTATATATATGCATTGTGCAACCAAAGGGAATTAAAGCCTTTCCTATCGTATATATGATCTCATGATCTCTAGAGCAAATTTCATCAGAGGCAACTTATGAGGCCCCATGGCGATCCATACTACTCACCATCTATTAATTAAAACATGCAGAGAGTGGAGCCGGCCAAAATATACAGAATGAAACAGATCCATTCATATATATATTCACCCAATAAAAAGAGGCATATATGTAGATTGGATCATACATCATCAAGAACGTACGGCAATTGCATAACATTCTTCCTATGCGTGGTGCATGGTCTCCGTGCGTCGATCGATCACCGGCTCAGAAGAGGGAACCACCGTTCATGAAAGTAGGACTGGTACGAGATCATGAACATGAGCAGCACCAGCACGAGGCCGACGCCCCACGGCGAGCCGCCGGCGCTGTGGAAGGAGTCCCGCTCGGGCAAGGGGATGAAGAAGGACAGGCGCCTGCGCTCGTCGCCCGACAGCCAGTGGACGGCCAGGAGCAGCAGCAGCGGCGACACCATCAGCAGCAGCTTGACCTGGTCGATGAGGCTCTCGAACGCCGACTCGTAGCTCATGTACCATGAGAAGCCTACGAAGGAGAACAGCGTGAGCAGGAAGAAGCAGAGGTGCAGCGGCAACGAAGGCGTCGGCTGAACCAGCTGGCCGTGGGAATTATAGACGTAGTAGTTATATGGACTTCCATTTTGGTAGTAGGGCGAGTTGTAGCTACTCATCTCTCCTCTCTTTCTCTCTCTCAAATTACTTGGTCGCTACTGATGCGAAGATGGAAGTATGGTCGCTACTGTGCGAGATGAGATCTTTCTAGTTTGCACACGGAGAGAAATCTGTGCTTGTAATATATATAGAGAGAGAGATGGAGGCTTAATAAAGATGCAATAAATTAAACTTTTAGTACAATAATATTTGTTTATAGATCGACCAGCTTTACTTGTGCCGAGGGGATTCTCTTATCTTGCGATATGCACCAGTCGGAGAGGTCAAAAGGATACGACCAATTAGAATTAGGCTTTCTCCAGGAAAAGCAGAAAATATTGGATAATAATAATAGATATAATAATGATAAAAAGGTGGTGAATGGGTCTGTCCAATAGAGAAGTGACACGTACAACCGACCAAGTTACTGGCTCCGGGATCGAGGAAAATCTTATGTGGCCTGCACAGCTACATGTGGATTACTTGGAAAGCGTCGCAGCGGTGCAGGGGGGCGGTGGTGGCTCGTCCGCACCTTGAAAAGTGAGATTTTTCTTATTTTAAGATCGATGCAAATTTGACGGTCCTACGTTTTTCTTATTTATTTTAGAATTATTTTCATAATTTTTTTTTTAAATTATCACAATTTTTTTGCATGTAATTCTAAATTATGAATTTATTTTTTTCTTCTAGACTTAATTTTTTCATTTTAATTCTTTCATTTAGTTTAATTACGTTTTCTGTTACATTTACATTTTTATTTATAAAAAGATTAAATTACTCTTCTCTCAAGAAAAATATGAAATAATAAATATAAAAAAATCGTCTCATTAGATTAAAGTGGTAAAAAAATTATCATTTATGAAAAGATTTAATTACCCTCTTTTTAATTTATTTTATATTTATTATTTGATATGTTACGAAGGAAAAAATAATTTAGTCTTTTTATAAATAAAAAAAATTAAAAGTAATGAAAAGATAAAATGTTTAAATTGAAAAAATTATGATAGTTTAGGAATATAAAAATAATTCATGGTTTGAGATTAAATGCAAAAATTATTAGAAGAGGTTTATAGAAATAATATTTTATTTTACACGAATTTTTTAGAAAATTATTTAAGTTATATAATGCGTTGTTCAACTGAAGTGCGAATTCTAAAAGAACTGACAATGAATATATATATTTATATATATAATATTTGACATGTCAGTTTTACCTATATTATTATAGATATAAACACGCTTTTAAGTTCACATGCACAATTTTCCATAATAATTATTAAATATTATACTTACCATATTAATGGGTTAGTGATCAGAATTTAATTAAGACGTGACCATCGTTATCAGATTATTTACGTTAAATTATATATTCAATTATTAATACATTTTAATTTTAGAATATTAGACCTTGTTAAATTAAATTCATTTACTGTAAATTCATTGTCACGAGCAACCAATTGTTGTGAAGTTTCGAAAACATATGCTGGAAAGTACTGTATTAGCCTTTTTGTCCCAATGAACTTTGCCTATTGGATAGAAAATTTGAGAGAAATAAATAATACATTAGAACAGGAAAATATATTCATACATGGAATTTCTTAATTAGCTAAGAAGCCACGTGCATGTCTTACCCCAACATTATTTGACTATTAGGTAACCCAATCGCACGATGCACGATTAAAAATAATTTAAATAAAGATTTTCATAACATATCATATTTTTAAAATATTCTTTTATATAACAATATGCCAATTAGTCTTTAAAAGTGTCATTTGATTTTAAAAAACAATTAGTAATATGTACAACACGTCTGTTTGGATTGAGGGTTGTGAAGGGGTGGGGTGGAATATGGGGAATGTAATTAGTTAAATCATGTTTGGCTATATTTTTTATTTAAGTTAAGAGGGGTGGAGTGAAATAGCTAGGTCTTTTAAATATAATATTTTTTATTCCACTAAATTAGTGGAATGAGGAGAGATAATTTATTTTAAATCAAATTAACCTTTTTTCCTTTTTTATTATCAAATTAAATTATTTCTCTTCTTATCAAATTAAACCACCTCTCTCTCATTCATTGATATATATCATCATATATTATTTTTTTCTAATATGAATACATATTTATCAATGATTTTTTATTAAATAAAACTTTTTAGTAAATATAGAATTTTATTCAAAATAAATATAAATATGCTATTTAAAAATAATTTAATATTAATAAAATATATTTAATCGGGTCGGGACGTAAAATCTGGATTCCTTCCCGACCCGACCCAGTCGGGTGTCAAAAAAATGAGACTCGATCTTGAACCAGTTATCCATCGGGTCGAAAAAAATTTGAAAAATCTGAGCCGGTACGGACGACAATGTCATCCCGGTTCATGCTCACCCCCTAATTAACTATTATAAATACTTTAAATATATAATGAAGAATAAAAATGACTTTTATACAAATAAAACCTTCGTTATCCCACCTCACATTTCGTATAATTTATTATTCAAACATAAACTTTCTAATAACACACCACGCCATCTTATCACATCACTCACCATACCACTACATCCCATCCCTCCATTAGTTATTTGCCAAATAGATCCTAAGGGGCGGCATGGGATGGTATGATAGGAGGTGGTGAAGGATGGTGTGGTATGACTTTACGAAACCCATGTTTGAATAAAAAATAATGACAATGGATGGAATAAATTAAATCACCTTTTGTTTGGATATAATACTTAAAATATGGTGTTTGAGAGGTTAATTTAGATAAAAGTCTTTTTTACCCTTTATGTTTATTCTTATTTATATTACTTAATAAATTGTTTGCTTTATAATGCAAGTTAATATTAAAAGGTAAAGTGTAAGAAATCAAGAAGAGAGAGAGGAGAGAGAGTGAGAAGAGGGAGCACAAATCTCAAAAATTGTCTTCCACTAAAAGTTTCAATTTATTGTTTGCAAAACTAAGAAATTAAGAAGAGAGAGCTAAAACCTCAAAAATTATTTGTCATCAAAAGTTTACAAATTGTTGCTTGTACAATAAAGAAATCAAAGGGAGAGAGAAAGAAGAGAGAGGAGAGAGGAGAGAGAAAGAGAGAGAGCAAATCTTGAAAATGGTTACTTGTAAAATCAAGAAGAGAGAGAAAGTGAGAGGAACAAGAAAGAGAGAAAAATTATTTCCTACCGAGAATTTTAAATTGTTGCTTGCAAAACAAAAAAATCAACGATCGAGAGAGAAAGATGAGAGAGAAAAAGAGAGGAGAGAGAGAGCAAACTTTGAAAATTATCTGTCATCGAAAATTTTAAATTGTTGCTTGCAAAACCAAAAAAAGAGAGAAAGAGGAGAGATGGAGCAAACTTCGAAAATTGTCTGCCATCGAAAATTTTAAATTGTTGCTTGTAAAATAAAAAAATCAACGATCACAAGAGAAAGAGGAGAGAGAAAAAGAGAGGAGAAAGAAAGAGGAAGGAGAGAGAAAGAGAGAGGAGAGAGAGTGTAAACTTTGAAAATTGTATGCCACCGAGAATTTTAAATTGTTGCTTGCAAAATCAAGGGGTAAATTATACGAATGGTCCCTCATCTGAAAGAGAAAGAGGAGAGAGAACAAATCTAAAAAATTATCTGCCATCGAGAATTTTAAATTATTGCAAAATCAAGATATCAAAGATCGAGAGAGAGGAGTGAGAGAGCAAATCGTGAAAATTATTTGGCACCGAGAGTTTTAAATTGTTACCTACAAAATCAAGAAATCAAAAAGAGAAAGAGGGGGGAGAGAGATAGAGGAGAGGAGAGAGAGAGCAAATCTCGAAAATTGTTTGCCACCGAGAATTTGCAAATTGTTGTCCACAAGGAAGACATAGCATATAGAGAGAGTTAAGGGGATGATTGAAAAGAAAAATAATATCATGGGTAATTTTGTCTAAAAAATTATTAACCCTCCTCATTCCACCAATTTGGTGAAATAAAAAAATTGGTATGTAAAGGTATAACTCATGCCATCAAATTCCTTATAATTATTAAAATAATTTTTTTCTAAACAAAGTTTTAAAGAATTCACCCCCTCATTTCCCACCCCATCCCACCCCATTCCCTCTTATTCCTCTATCCAAACAAATCCTAAGGTAACTATTGGGCTCACCAGATGCCAAAAACTAAAAAAAAATGAGAAAAATATTAATAAAATAAATATGTTGCGATAACATGTGTATAATGTTATATATCTATATAATAAAAATAAACTATAAAATAAATTTATTCCTAATGAATTTAATAATAATGCCAAGTCCTTGTTAACTTATGAAGTTATTTTATTTTATGATATTAGAAGAAGTATAACAACTAAGAATAAATAGCTGCAAATTATACTAGTAGAACGTTTTTCCTCTCAAACTTAACCATAGAAGTGTGATTGCTCCTATTTTTTATATGGATCAAATAAAAGATGATATAAAATGTGAAATGATTTTTTCTCTTCAAAATAGTTACCTCATATGGACAAGAGAACTTCTAATTAATTAGTTGCATATAATCAATTGTAAATAAATTGATATGCCTTTTAAATTCTATACCTCCTCCTATGGATAATAAAAGCAAATGATTATAGAATATCTAAGAAGCGACCTAAAGGAGAAATAATAGAACTTCTAATTACTCAGTTACATATAATTAAGGGTTATTTTCTTATACCTTTCCTAAATTATCGTAATTTTTTACATTTAATCCTAATCTATATAATACAATTTTCACTTTATTCTATTCATCTAATTCTGTTAATTTTTTTATTTTTTCTATTTATTAAAGGACTAAATTATCCTTCTCTACTATCTTTTAATATTTAAAATTATAAAATAATATAATAAATATTTAAAAGTATTAAAAAAGGAGGGGGCAAGGGGGGCGTCGCCCCCCTCTCTTTCTTCGACGCCTCCTATTACCGACTCCCAATGAATAGCACACTGAAGTTGTACACATCGTTCTTCTTGGAGGTTATTTCGGACCTAATGCAATACTGGTCTATGTACCTCGATGACCCCATTATCTTGTATTGGGTTAAGAGTATGAGGACTCCATGTTCTCATATTAGATTGTGATTAAGGACTTGCATGAATAGGCATTAGATCTATCGGATTTTTACATGATCATATTGAAATTTGTATGCTTAAACCTAGTAGTTAAAATGTCATATATTTAAAGTCTCTCTCCATTTTTGGGCATGAATCATAGACCTTTGAAGTGGAATGATGTTGTATATTTTCTTATATTTTTATGGTACCAAATGCTTAGAAAACATGCATGCATCATCCTTTTATGATGTGTAGTGTTTTCACAAAGCTTTTGGGACTGAAACATAATGAAAATCAGGCTGGATCATGTCACGGTCATGCTAAATCTCAGAATGACCGTGAGCAAAGGTCTGAAAATCAGTCGGGCAACTTGACTTGTGCTCACACCCATGATAGTATTATCATGACCGTGACAAGTTAGGAACGGCCATACCAATATCGAGCGTGACAGTGAGTGAGATGATGACCGATTCAAAATTGGGCTCATAACAATCATGCACATGAGGGCATTGGTCGTGATGCCTTAGGTATGGCCATGACTAAGAAAGAAGAGGGTCATGATCACGGGCGTGACACACGTGTCACGGGCGTGACTAATCATTAAAAGCTCATATGATATTTTAAAAGTTATTTTCAAAGTATTTAAAGTATGTAATGATGACTGTTGACTATATATGTGATGCATGCAATTTTATACATATTTTCCATGCATAATTTAGGCTATTTTTCATAATTTTTCCTTGGCATGCATCTGTTATCTTATTTAATTTTCTAAATTTTGTTAGAGTCAAAAGCTACCCACTTTTGGTTTGAGCTCAGGATTATCAATTAGGAGGTGCAGAACGATTGAATCGAAAGAATGCGGAAATTGAAGCATAAATACCATGTTACACTATTTTGTACCGGAATTCGGGCCAGGTCATTATCACACCCGGGCCGGGCTGATCAAGAGACCAAGTCCGGTTTGGTCTATGCACGACGCTTGAACTCAGACCAAGTACCTTGGAAACCCGGGCTGAGTTTGATTATCAGAAATGTTAATATCAGACGGCGGATGTTTTCAACGTGTTAGACATGAAATTAATCTCTTAAAATGACATCCCATGTCATGGTAATCAAGTGCCCTAGCTGCCCAATTCCCGAGAAAAAAATTTTGCGTTGCTGCCGAGCTAAATTCTGAAGCGACTTGGAGTCTTTCCATCAACCAGACAGAGGCATCATCGAACTCTTGGAAGAAACTTTAGTAATCCTTCTGATGATTTTCATGATAATTCGTATGGAGTAGTTTTATTATTAGGGAAAACTGAGTTGAATCTTGTTTCTCTCTTAATTTATTTTGATATTAGACTTCTTGTTAATTTGCAGTTCGTGCATGGTTGATATTAGAATATCACCTAATCTATATGTTGTGTTACTTTGCAAGTTTTTGCATGATTAGTCATTATAATTCTTTCGAAATTCTATTCTATTTTTACGAATCCTGCAATCCTAGGACCCGGGCTGAGTAGCCCTAAACCCGGGCCGAGTTCTTTGATTCGATCGAGTCATGGTCTATTTTTCTACAGAACTCGGACTGAGTCGTTTGTACCCGGGCTGAGTTTATCGAAACCCGAGTTACTTCTCCTCTGTTTGGGCCGTGTTAATTGCGCAGCATTGAATCAATTTTTTTTTTGTTTGAACCCAGGCCGGCCAGCGTGTTTTCTTCTATGTCAATTTCTAAACTCAGGCCGAGTTCTTCCAAACCCGAGCCAGGCTTAATGCTGTTAATTGGATTTAATTGCTAATAATTATGGATTTTGAAGGATCTCTATTTTATGCATTATGATTATGATTATGTTTAGTTTGTTTGAGTTTTCAATTGGTTGGGCTTAGTCATAATTAGAATAGTTAGATTCTCGAGTTTTTGAGTCCTTTACGCTTAATGGTCCTCTTTTGTGTTTAATGCATCTCAATTAAGATTAGATTATTGTGGATTGAGTTTTCAGCAAACTATAACCTTATTTTAAATTGAGATAGTTGGTTTCTCAAGTTTTTAAGTGCTATATTTATATTTGTTAGTTGCATCTTATGCATTTAGATTTAAAGTAAAATTATAGTTGATTGAGCTTTCAATGACTTTAATGGCACTTTCTTCATAATAGTTTGATTTTCAAGTTTTTGAGATCAATTTTTATGAATAATTCTTTTCCACTAGAACTCTAAATTATGATTTATTAATTGAGAGATAATAGGGAGATACGAGGTTGGACCATAACTCATTATATTCATTGATTTTTCTTTTTGTCGAGCGCATTTTCATTTGCATCTTAATTCACTTTTTACATTTCTTTTTCTCAATTGGTAAATTGATCTTCGAAATTTTCATTTTTCCACAATAACTTTTAGAGAAGAAGATTTTTAATCTCTAATCCTCATGGTTCGACACTCTATTCACTATTTATTATTTGATACGATCTAGTATACTTGCTTGCACTTAATTTGCATGCATAAAGTTTTTGGTGTCATTGCAGGGGATTAGTTTAGATTTTTATTCTTGTTATTTTATTAGTTATTTATAGTTTCACTACTTTTCCTTTTTTTTTGTGTGATCGTGTAGGGGATTGAAAATTTTGAATAGGTCACATCCTAAACTCTTCAAGCGAGCTTTCTTCTTAAGGAAGATGACATAAGACTAGGAGCTTGAAAGGACCTTTGCTTTTTTATCCAAAAATTGAAAGGTCATTGCGACAGTTTAGGAAAATTCAAAAGAGTGCAGAAATGATAGATCAGCATAAAAAATCAAGAACTGAATGTGAATCTTAATTCGAACGTCAATCTTGCCATTCAGAACAATGAGAGATTATATGATGGGTCAAATTCATGATGGGCCAACTAGCATTATTCCTCTTGATGTAGCTGCTAACCATTTTCAAATACAACATGGTACCCTCAAAATGGTACAAAATGATGAATTCAATGGTAACAAAGACGAAGACCCCTTTGGTCATGTTCGAAAATTTTTACAATTTTGTACTACTTTTAAGTTTCGTGATGTTACTGACGATTTTGTGAGGCTACGTTTATTTCCTTTTTCTCTCAGGGAAGAGCTTCAACTTGATTGACCACATTACCTCTCGGAACCGTCACCACTTGGGATGAAATGAAACAAAAATTTTACAATAAATACTGCCCTCTACAAAAGACAGCCAGAGTTATTGCTGATGTAAAATCTTTTTATCAATAGGACAACAATGTATGAACCTTGGGAGAGGTTCAAGGAGCCAATAAGTCGAATTCCATACAAACACATGCCACTTTATTAACAGATCCAATACTTTTATAATGGCGCTACTCCACAAGTTAGGATAAATTTGATACTTGATGTCAGACAAATCACCTAAAGATATTTAAATGATCATAAAAAATTTGGCTCTAAATAATTGACAAAATGAAAGAGACCAAGCATCTCGACAAGACAATTCTTCACATCTTTCTGCATAGGTAGAAGCTCTCAACAAGAAGGTGGAACAACTCTTAGTAAGTAAGATCAATGCTTTAGTCAAAGCAACCCATAATATAATCAGGTGTGATTTTTGTGGTGAAGAGCACCCCAATCATGAATGCCCCACGGGTAACTCCTCATCAACTCAATTAGAGAATGCATATTCTGTTGCTAACAACTCTTACAGGAATAATCACGATCAAATATGGATTTGGTTTGAAAATTCAATCCAATTACTCTTGGGTGCAGAATAGGGGGATGTCTCTCCTTGTTTCCAATCATGCGATGTAGAAAGGCCTCGACCTGAACCTAAATCTACCTTAGAAGATATTATTGTAAAATTATCTTTGCTTCTGATTCTAAGTTTAATAATGTTGAGACATCTATCAGGAATTTGAAAAATCAAGTTGGACAACTGGCTAACATGATTGCAGATTGTCGTTCACTCCCAGTGACATGGAGAAGAACCCTCTAGAAGAAGCAAGGGCCATTACCTTGTGGCAAGTAAATTCAAGAGTCACAACAATCTCAAATTGAACTAGTGGTGGAAGAGGAAGTGATGGAATCATCCAAAAAGAAACCTGAAGCTGTGCCTACACAATAATCACATAAGACAAACAAGCCAACTAAAAAATATGCTACTCTTGCAAAATCAGAGAATTTGTTATATCACCAAAAATATCGTTAGGAACAATTCGATAAAGAGTTTTGTCGATGTTTTTAAGAAAATTCTTGTTAATATTCCTTTGCATGAATCTTTTAAACAGATGCCAACTTATGCCAAGTTCTTGAAGGATATTCTGTCCATCCAAAGAAAGATCGAAGAAATTGGCCTGGTTAAACTTTCCCCACAATGCTGCTCGGTGTGCAATCAAGACATTTCATCAAAAGCAAAAGATCCAGGCAGTTTCACTATATCATGCGTTATAGGAGATTTTTATTGCTCTAAGGCTTTATGGGTCTGTTTGGATGAAAAAATATGTTCGAGAACAAAGTTTTTTTTGACCCCGTCATGTCCTTGTTTCTTTCTTCTTGCAGGAGCAGAGCTGTTCTTGCCATCGTAGAGAACTCATTTGCTCTCATATTTTCTTGTTCCTGCAATTATTGCAGGTGGGCCCCATCAATTGCAAAAATGGTTGTTTGGGTAATTGTTCCAGAACAAGCTTGTTGTTCTTGTTTTATCCTTGTACCAAACAGACCCTATGTGATTTAGGTGTTAGTATCAATTTAATGCCTTATTCTATTTTCCTAAAGCTTAATTGGTTATGGTGAACTCAATGAAACTTCAATTATGTTATAATTTGTTGATGAATCTATGAAAAAGCCTAGATTCATGTTGGAAGATGTACTCGTTAAAGCTGATAAATTTGCTCCTATAGATTTTTCTTATCCAAGATATGGAGCTTGACATTCCAATCATTTTAGGCCGACCTTTTCAAGCAACAGGAAATGCATTAATCGACGCAATTGATTTTAAGAGTCATCAATGAAGAATCATGCTTTAAAATTTTAGATTCTTTAAAATATCCTGTTAATGTTTCTATGCAGTTATTCCTGAAGTAGTGATGAATATGTTTGCTCATGATGAAGATTTGATGGATAATTTTAAGGTGGTCAAAGAACTTTAGAGGGTGGAAAAGCTCCCTTTAAAAGCATCCATGGCAGAAGAATTGCAAAACCATCCACCATGCCCTAAACTTAAAGAATTACTTTCTCGTTTAAAGTATGCTTATCTTGAAACTGATTCTTATATTGTCATAATTTATGTACACTACAAGAAAAATGAATTTAGCGATCATAATTAATGAAGAGATTTGTTCGTTAAACATCATTATTAATGACCAAAAAAAATTTTGGTCGCCAACAATAAGTACAAAAAAAAATCTAGTCCTTAATATTTTTATGATTAATCATTAAAAGTCAACAATAAGGACCAGAAAAAATTTGCTCCTTAATAATCAAATTAACGACTATCATCTTGTCGTTAAAAATATGACAAGTCAAATAAAAAATATCTCTTAAAATGATATTAGTGATATTTAGAAGTCATACTTTTTTGTTTTCTTATTTTAAATTTTAAATAAAAATTATACTTTATGTTTTAATATTATTTTTTAATGTTTTAATATCAGTAATAGAAAACAAACAAATATCTTCTCTCTTAATTTTTAATATTTATTTTTATTAATGTAATAAATAATATTGACGTCTCTTTACTTATAATAATTAATAATATTTAATTATACATTTTCTATTTTTATATATGTTTAAAATTTTCTTTTTTTAAAAAAACTTTGAGTAGGATAGCATATATATTACATTATTTTTTATTTTTCTAAAACAATGTTGAAAAAATAAAAAATAATTGTTATTTTAAGATGAAAGCTAAAAAAAATACTTTTACCATCATAATTTTGTTAATAATCATTAGTCTATTAGGTTATAACTAATTAAACTTTAACCTATTTTTTTTACTTTTTCTCTTCTCGCGCGCGGATTGTCTTCTTCCCTCCACCGGACGACGGCTTCCTCATCGCTCAGAAGTGGATGGCACTAACGATGGCTTCCTCATCCCTCGGAAGCGGACGACATTGACGATGGCTTCCTCATCCCTCGGCAACGGACGACATAAAAGAAAGTACGTGACTCATCGTTTCTCTCTCGACAGACTCCGACAGCGAGAGGCGGCCACCTCTGCATGATTGGCCTCCTCACGCACAGAGGTGTGGCCGTCTCTCGTGTAGAGGCAGCCTCGGCGGTTGCCTTTCCGTCTCTACGTGAGAGGCAGTCCTTGCGAGAGACGATCACGCGACCCTGGATTTTAATTAATATTTTAGTATAGTATTTTAATTAATATTTCTGTAATTTGATCATGGCATGTATCATTTTATATCGTTTAAAGTCATAATTTTGGATTTATTGATTTTGACTACTAATTCTTTTAATATTTTAATTGTGGGTGGATTAATTAAATTTTGATAATTATCTTGCAGGAAAAACCATGTACATGGGATGAGATTATATCACCGAGCGCCAAATACATACCATGAGAAATTTGTCGGCCAAAATCATATCTAAAAGGAGTTCTTATGGGTGCAAAAGTAAGATAAACTTCTATCAGCTAGAGTTATCTTTGGGCGACAAAATTTATTGTTATGGATTTTGCGGCCGTAATACAAACACTAAAGGAAATTTAACGCGCGCAAGACAAATATGAAGGTCATCGTGGGCACCAAATCAATATAATCATCAAAACTTCATCTTTAACGGCCGAGATCATTGGGCACAAAACCATCATCATTAACCAAGGTGATTATTTGGTGGCCGAGAATAAAAGAGGAATTTATCACTAGGCATCAAAAGGATAAGGTTTTATCATTAACCAAAGTTTAATCAACCGAGATTTGAAGGATCTAAAGTTTATCTTCATGAAGTTAAATTCGATCGACGATTTACGCCCGTGAAGACCGTTCACACCTATAAATAGAGGAAGATATTATCAATCCAATGGGTGCTTTGAAGTGTGGTTTTCTTCCACGATGAGTCGTGAGCTCTACAGGCTTCGTCCAAGAGAAAGAGAGAGTTGATCGGGCGACTGATCTAGACGCTCCGACAACATTTGAGGATCCTGATTTATTCTTAGTGTAATTCTTCCAATTATTATTATTTTGTTATTATCACTCTACAATTCTAGGATGAACTCTATGTTTTTAATTATTTTATTTCAGGAGATTATTATTGAAGGGAAATTTTGTGAACTCTTATTCTATTATTGAATTTCTTTTGATCAATTTTTAATTGTGCTTAATGCTTTTGTTTTAATTATTGTAACCACAAGTTTGTGGACTACTTGATTTCAAATTTTATTTAATTAAATTAAATGATTTATTGTGGAATTAAAAATTGACATAGGTCTAATAACTAATGTGTGGAGAATTAGATCTGTGTGTTCTATTAATTTATACTAGTTTGTAGAGTGATTGATAGTCTAAGATTTTTATATTAATGCATTTTAAATTTAATTTCATCTGCATGGATACTAGTGTGAGACTTTAGTTTTGATTAAATTTAAGATTATTTGATTTGCTTGATTAAATAGTATAATTACCAGTTTGTGGAGTCTGTGACTTTAATCATGTAAATTAATAACTTAGGAAAATTCCTAATCCACCTTAAGAACTTTAATTTATCTTTTTTTATTCACATTTTTATCCTTAATTTGTTATCATCCTAACACCAACTTCAACACCATTATTTTATCTTATTATTATCTTATTTTTAATATTTATTTTATAATTAGAAAACTTATTTTCAAAATCTACGTTTTTCCTCTCTTATTAATTTATAAAATTAGATATTAAATTAATAATATTCCTCGTGGGCTTGACATTTTTTACTCCTATTTACTATATTATTTGAGTGACTAGTGCACTTACTAGAGATTTTATTTTGCTACATCATTTTACACATCAAGTTTTTAGCGCCGTTGCTGAGGAATATTTGATTAATTAATTTTTTTATTTTTATAAGTTATTAGGAGATGTAAATAAAATCTGTAAATATTAATTTGTTATTATTTTTATAATTTTTTATTAATTATTATTTTGTAATTAATTATTATTTGTAAATATTAATTTTTTATTATTTTTATAAGTTATTATTTTGTAAATATTTTTTCCTTTTTGTATATAATTTGTTATTCTGTAAATAATCTAACATCTTTCTTTTTGTAAATAAAGGTCACGGAATTATCAATTGATTTTTTATTAAAATTTATTGACTTTCGATTAATACTTTATTATATTTTAAAATTGACTTCGAGTGAATTTTTTCTGATTAATTGGATAAAGATTTTTTTTACTTGGTTCGCTTATGGATTTACAATCGTGATTAATTGTTTATCAGCTTTACTGGAAATATCGCCTCGTAATGGATCTACGACCTTGAGTTCTAAACTTTCTGTTTTGCCGCCATCATGTTTTAATTTTCTGAACCTTTCTTCTGCGCCTTGGGCTTAATCGGTGGTCATCTTATTTAACCTCAAACATGTTGATTTAATTATGCATTGGGCATGATGTTATCGCATTATGTTTGGCTCCCATGCATACATTGTTTAATATCTCTTAAATTACTACTTGGTTCTTTTATTCTTCCATTTTTTTTATTCTCATACGGTCGTGACATTGATTGATAATATTACACTACTTTGGCGGCTGACACTTAATTTTCTAAAATTTGCTTTGCGACATGATTAATGTATGATGACACGTTCCCAAAATGGATCGGGTCGGGTGAATTAGAGACCCATTCCAAATTTCATTCCGATCAAATGATCCACAGCAGCCAATACATCTCGCGGGTCTATCCATTTAAAATCTTCCTCCAATCGGTTTTTTAGCAAGGTACGGCGAAGATCTAAAATAAGATCCAATGGAAAAAAAACACCTCGATGTCGGCTCTTCGCCACCTGGGGCTGTAGTATGTTCCAAGGGTTGGGCTGTTCGCCCATTCATTCCGGGGCATCTTAATCTTTAAGTTTTTTTATCTTTTTATGAAGCACAAGCAGGGGAATTCACCAGCCACGTGCTCTAATCCTTTGAGCTACAGGCCCCACCCCGTATCCACTGGATCTGTTCCCGGGAGTACCCTCAAAAAGGAATCTTTCCTCTCCTCAGCCATTTATTTTTCGGGTTAAGAAGATGTAAAAGCGAATCTCTTTATGATAAACAGATCCATTTAAGGGATTCGAACAATTGCTTCAAATACAGTATCGAAACACCACTAACAGAGGAACAAATAGTAAATTTTGGAAAGAACTTATTGTCAGCCTCTTTCAGATATGAATCTAACGTATTAGTAGCTTATATGCCATGGGAGGGTTACAATTTTGAAGACAAGATTTCGTGATCCCCTGCCGAACCTATTCCAATTCCTAACCCTAGACACTCTAAGATCCTTTTTCAAACCTGCTCCTATTTCGAGTCTTCTCCTACCAGTATCGAATAGAACATGCTGAACAAAATCTTCTTCATGTAAAACCTGGGCGACCGATAGCGAAGTAGTAGCGTGAGGGATAAAGGACAAAATGACGATGTGGAAAACAAGACAAGGATTTTGTACAATGAAACTGTACAACAATTTGAATTCATAAACCGCTCTACCATAGTTCTTTGCAGATAATCCCAATTTAGGTTTAATAGTACATCCCAATAGAGGACGACCATACTTGTTCAACCTATCTCTTTCAACCTGGATACCGTGAGGTGGGCCTTGGAAAGTTTTGGAAGGAATTGGACAATATATCAATGGGCAATTTCCGGTATATCAAAAATTCGCGTAGCTGAAGCTGAGCGTTTATATATAGATGTAGGAGGATTTGTTTGGGAAGTAATAAGCCCCTTTGGCATCTCTTCATCTGCAAAAAATTCGTGTTATTCTTTTGCGCCTTGGGTTTAATGTTTAAGCATTCGTAGTGCATGATATTGGCGCCCAAGTGTTGATCTAATTTTGTCTCGGCCATAATTTTAATTATTTTCAATTTGGAGAGCAAGAAAATCAAGTGTGTCCTAGTTCCATACACAATGATATTATGCCATTTATATTTCCATACACAATGCATGCTCGTATATATTATTTCTAGATTTTATACCCTTCTTTCTATCTATGGCGCCCAATCTGATCTCTAATTATATTTCTCTGTGATATTACGTCCATTTTCTAGATTTGTTTCAATTGGGTATTGGTCGTAATGTTACAATTCCTTATTTGGCGCCCGTAACTCATAATTTGCTGAATTTTGTCTTGCGCGAATTTTGATTTGACTTCATCTTCTGTAATGTTTGCACCTGGGATTTAGCTGATTTCACGCCCCTTCTTGATCTTATTCACTTACGGCCGTAAAATGAATATTCCATATTTGGTGCCCTAATGTTTAATTACATGGTCAATTTCCTTGAAGTTGTTGGTGCAAGTGCCGAATAATTTATCTTTTACGAGATTCAAATTTTCAGAGTTATTACGACATGATATATCTCTAAATTTTTGACACCCAACTTGTTTTAGATGAATTTGAAATCCAACAGTGTCGAAGTTTTTATCGCCGCATTGACTTTTGGTATTTTAACATTTGCCGACAACAGGACCTTTGCTCAAAATTTTTACGTCAGGTTTATCCTTTGAATTTGGCGATTGACATTTCTTTTCCTCCCAGACCGAGATTACGTCCTATGCTTCAATATAATTATTTTTTATCACCACAAGATTTCAGGTTTAAAGAGTCATGATCATCATGTACTTTTACAATACTTGCTTCCTCTTGCCATTCATGATATGCTTCACAAATTTGTTTGTGAATCACTTATTGAATTATCTTTATTTTTCATCATTCTTGGGGGAAAGACATTACGAATGAGTGATTTGGAGCAACTTGAAACTCAAAGTTAAATCCCTATAACTTTGTGCAAGTTGGAAAAGGATTTTCCTCTACATTTTTTTATGTCATGGTGCACTTGCCAATTCATTTAGTAAGTGAAGTTAAGAATGGTGGGTCCATTCATTATAGATGGATGTATCCAGTGGAGCGATGATTGTATTTTTTAAAGTCTTTGATTGGTAATAGAGATTATCCAAAAGGTTCTATTGCAGAGGGTTACAATGCAAATGAATGTATGAGCTTAGGTTCAAGATATTTACAAAACATGGACACCAAATTTAATCAACTTGAAAGAAATTATGATGGAGATGTAAGTAAACTAGTTGGTGGATTATCTCTTTTCTATCACTCTAGAAGATTTTTAGGAGCTACCAAACAAAGTTTTCTCAATCCAAATGAGTTGGAGCTCGCACACATATACATTTTGAAAAATTGTGATGAAGTTAACCCATTCATTGAGTAAGAATTTAGATAATACATTTTTTTCTTCATTTTATATTTTCTTAATAATTCATATATGTTAAACATGTTTTTTTATTGCTGTAGGTGAAGCAAAGTTTGAAAAAAGGACGTCATTGACTTTAAAATCGTCGAAGCAAAATTTTATTGCACCAAGTACTCTTGGAAGAGGGTGAGGGAAAAGGTCTTTATGATCCTTGGGAATTTCTGAATACATTTCACTTATGACTAACAAAAGCAAGTCTTCATATCAATGAAAGTCAAAGGATGTCACAAGTAATTAGTAGCCCCTTAGAACATGAATTTGAACAAATGCTAGAAGATATTAGTCCTACTCTATCTCAATCTGGACTACCTCAAGATGTTGATAACTTTGAGGATGCTAATCCTAATGTACCCATTGAAGTGACACATGAAAATCAAGGAACACAAGCGAGTAATAATAACATTTCTCAAGTTATTGAATTATTTTTTATATCAATATGGTGTGAAATTTATAACAATTTTTTATGTAGGTGCTGATAGTCAAGGGAAAAAGAAAGTGCGTGGAAAAAATAAGTGTATGCAAGTTGCTGAACTTGTTGGAAAGAAGCTGAAAATTATATTTTATAACAATCGAGTCAAAATCATGAATTATTCTCAAGACATTTGGGCAAGTTAGTTCGGGATAGAAACATATGCCCATTAACACTGTGTTTGGCTGCAGCCTCATTAAGGGGAAGGGAAGAAAATGAGTGGGAAGGAAAATTGAAGGAAAGGAAGAGAAATTTTACATCTCAATTTGGGGTTGAAACGAAATAGCACAAATGGAGGGGAAGGGAGGGAAAAAATAGAGATTCTCCTCCATTCCCCTCCTTTAAAATTCTATCCAAACAAGGGGAAAAAAATTTCTCTTCTCCTCCCCCACTCCTTTCGCCTCAATCCAAACACAGTGTAAGAGTGCGTGCGTGGAAAGAAATTAGTGAAGTGAAGAAAGAACACACGTGGTTTGCTGTTGTGGTAATACTTTTTTCTTTTATTTTAGTAGGCTTGTTTGTGTAAGTCCTGAAAAAGATTTGTCTACGTATCCATTATTTATGTATATAACATTAAAATTTTCTAATAGTACTAAAATATTTGTATAGGAAAAATTTGAAAGTGATGACATGGACATTCATCGTGAGAATGTTTTGGGACATATGAAAGAATTATGGCAAAAATGGAGAGGAAGCATGCACTTTAAATATGTGAAAGATCAACAACTTCAACAAACTTTGAAGAATGTGCCTCATGGAGTGGACAAAAGAGATTGAGAATGACTTGTTAAAGAGTATTATAATAGTAAAAGTTTGAAGGTATGATTATTTGATAAAATTATTATGATTATGATTTTTGCTATGATGTATATATTATATATATAATATTATTGTTTTTGTTTTATGTTAACATAGGATGCAAGTGAAAGGAATACAAGAAATAGAGCAAAATTAACTATGTCACATCGCGTTGGCAGCAAGCCTTTTAGAGAGTTCATTTATCAATAGGTATATCTTAATATTAAATATTAATATTATTTTCTTTCATTTTTTTTCACTTTATATCTCATTGTCTTTTATGTAAAGGGAAGTAAACATGGTAACCTACCATATGTAGCAACTATTTTTTTTGAGACACGCAAGAAAAATAACAAGCTTGTTGAACCAGAGACCATTGGAAGATATGTATGATTAATAATAGTGTTTCATTTGAACTTCATGAAATATTTATTAATATGGGTTTATTATTTTAGGCTGAAATACAAGAGATTGTATAAGCTGAACCAACACTTCCCACAATAGAAGTAGTAGAGCGATGTTTTAGTCCTAAAAAATGCAATCATGTGATTGGCTTTGGTGGTGGGATTACAACAAAAGAAATGAAAGAAAATAGTTCTTCGAAGCATGAATTATTGGATAAACTACATACAATGACTAAAGAAAACAAATTACTAAAAGAACGTGTGTTGGATCTAAGTTTAATGACATATAAAATTATATTTTAATGATACAAATCTTGAAAGATTAAAGTTAAAATGCTGAAAAAATTTAAAGAAAAAAGGATAACTTTATGCACTAAAATTTGATTAAATAATTACTTATGATCCTATTAGATCTTGTATTAATTATAAATATCAAAGTTGTAGAGAATTCTATTAGTTTTTCATAGAATAAAAAATCATTTCATTTGAATAATTGTGCAAAAGGTTTTGCTTAAAATAGTGCAGGATGATCGACCTGTCGGTTGGAAAATCATTCAACCGGTCTCGAATACCTGTCGACCTATCAAGAACACAGGTCAGTGCAGAAAATGCAAAATTTCAACAAACAGAATGTCAAAACTATACCGATCGAGGTTTCGATCGATCGGTTAATCGATCGGACAGTGCAGAATTCGCCAATGGCCATATTTTTTATAAAAGAAAGTGTACCGATCGACCGGTCCATATGTGCAGTCGACCAGCCTCTGAGTCAAATGAACAGTAACAGTCAATTTTGAAGGAAAAAATTGTGAAATAATTTTTGAACGACTTTCTTACTTGCTGAAGTCTATAAAAGGAGTATCAAAGCCAAAATCAAAGGCATCCATCCAAGCCTTGAAGAAAAACTTCAAGTTATCAAAAGAAGATCATTCCTTTAAGTTTTCATTTTAAGTTTTCTCTTCTTTCTCTCTTCTCCTTTTGTGAGCTTAGCATTGTAAAAGAGAGAAGAATTTTATTTAGAAAAATACTGAGATAGCTTCTGTGTAAAAAAGTTTCAAATCTCATCTCTTGAGCAAGAGAAAAGATTAGCTTCATTAGGAGGAGAGGTGTGTTTTATCTCTCGAAGCGGAGAAAAGATGGTGGTATAAAGGACTTTCTTCATTGTCCCATTTGGAACAAAGGAAGAGATTTTAGTGAAATCTTCGACGGTCTGAAGGTCAAAAAATCAGAGCGGAGACGTAGGCCAAGGTGTGGCCGAACTTCGTCAACAACCACCACGTGCTTTGTGATTGCTTTCTTCCTCTCTCATTCTCATATTAGTTTTGATGTGATCTGAATTGCATTGATTTTAAAAGATTTCAAGATTTGATTTTAAGCTTCTGCAACAATTATCGTGAATTCGATATTTTTATTTGAACACCAATTCACCTCCTCTTGGTGCTCTTTGGGATCCTACAATTGGTATCAGAGCTCGGGTTGCTCTCATTTTAAGATTTGATGACCTTGTTTTAAGATTTAACAATATTTAGGGCTATGGCATCAAGTGGTTTTAATTTTGCCAAAGGACAATCAATTAGTCATCCTCTCCTTTTAAATGCATCAAACTTTGCATATTGGAAAATTAGAATTCAAGCAAATATTTATTCTATTGATATTGACATGTGGGACATCATTGAAAAGTTTTATTATATTTATGAAAAACTACCTATAGATTTTACCGAAAGAGAAAATTTTTTTGAAAAACTTGACCTGAAAGCCAAAAATATTTTTTATTGTGCCTTGTATTCAACAGAGTTTAATCGAATTTCAAGTTGTGAAAGTGCAAGTGAGATTTGGGAGAAGCCCATTACTACTTATGAAGGAACGGATAAAATTAAGGAATCTAGACTAAATATTTTAAATCATCAATATGATTCTTTCAAAATGCATGATAATGAATCAATAAATGATATGGTTGCTCGTTTTAATGATCTTTTGAATGGCTTAGCCTTCTTGGGCGAGCCAAGAAATAACCCCCAAAAGTGAAAAAGATTCTCAAGTCTCTTTCCTCAAAATAGCATACGAAGAGGATCGTAATTGAAAAAAATTGAACCAATTGAATTTCGATGATCTAATTGGTTCACTTCTAACCTATGAGATATCAATCTAAAAAGATCATGAAGAAAATACCCCAAGAAAAAACATTAGCATTGAAAACAAATCCAAAAGAAAAAGACTCAAGTAAAGAGGAAATGGACGAAAAGAAACTCGTCCGCTACACAAGAAAATTAGATAAGTATCTCAAGTTGGTAAAGAAGAATGAGAAGAATGAGAAGCCAACAAGAAGATTGTACAAACAATACAAAGAAGAGATATCTCAAAAAATGAAAAAGAAAAAACATGAAGAGTCATGTGACTCATCAAGTTCTTTTAATGACGAAGCATATCTATGTCTAATGTCACACAATGATGAGGTAAGTTCTAGTCCCTCAAACTCAATTGATGACTCATAGAACTTTTCTCAAGAAAATCTTTCTTTAGATGTGAATAAAGAACTTTCCTCTCTTATAAAAAGATATTTTTCAATTAAATAGAAAAAATGAAAAATTAATATATAAGATTGAAAAATTAAAAAAAAGAAAAGGATGCATATTCTATGGAAAATGAAAACCTGAAAAATGAAATTGATACTTTGAAATAACACATGTTTGTGAAATAGTAAAACTAGCATGTTCTTTAGAAAAGGTAAAGCAAGAAAATACTTTTTTTTTAAAACACACAAAATAAGACTATTTATCAAATAACAAAAAATAATCTTAGGAATTATTTTGGACATAAAAACTTTTATTGGAAATTTAATCATTCCTATGATAGAAAATCACATATTATATATTTTGCATGCGGATGTTATGGCCATTATGCCTATCATTGCAAAGTAAGAAAATTTTCACAACATGAGATGATATGGGTTCCAAAAGAAACTTTGACTAACAAAATTGAACCCAAAAAAAATGGGTACCAAAGTTTAAATGATTGTTTTTTAGGTGTGCCTCACATGTAAAGCAAATGAGGAATTGAAAATATGAAGGCACAAAGGTTACGATAAAAGTATCATTTATCTTTGATTTCGCTCAAAAATTCAAAATTACTATTTTTTAAAAAGAGAGAATATATAAAATTGGTAATAGTGATAGGGGAGCATACTTAACGTTATTTTGACACATCATGGATATCATTGTTGTATCAAAGTTTTATGTCATATTTTGATTGTTAATATATTTTTTTTGTCATTCATCAAATTGTTTCCATTTTGCCATTATAAAATAGTCATAAATTTAGAGGGAGTTATTTTCATATACAAATAATTATTTTTGATGAAACAAAAGAGGGAGAAATATGATCTGAATATCACTTTATATGAAGAGTTCCTAATAATTTATACTTATGTGAATATCTATTATTGTGAGGAAAGTAAAGTGTTAGGGGAAGTAAAATAGATTTTATAACTTATTTTACAACTTTTTCGCAACTTATACATTTTTCATATTTCTCAATTTATCTTCATAAAAAAAGAGGAGATTGTTGGATCTAAATTTGAATGACATATAAAATTATGTTTTGATGATACAAACCTCAAAAGATCAAAGTTAAAATGCTAAAAAAGTTAAAAAAAAGGGATAACTTTATGCACTACACTTTGATTAAATAATTAACTACTATTAGATTTTGGATTAATCATAAATATCAAAGTTGTAGAGAATTCTGTTAACTTTTTGTAGAATAAAAAATTATCTTATTTGGATAACTGTGCAAAAAGTTATGCTTAAAATAGTGCAAGGCGGTCAACCTGCCAATTGAAAAATTAGTCGACCAGTCCGAAATACCGATCGACCGATCGAACACAGGTCGACCAGAAAATGCCCAATTTCAATAAACAAAATGTCGAGTCTGTACCGATCGAGGTATCGATC
Source organism: Pontederia crassipes (assembly GCA_030549335.1). NCBI lineage: Eukaryota > Viridiplantae > Streptophyta > Magnoliopsida > Commelinales > Pontederiaceae > Pontederia > Pontederia crassipes. The sequence goes on along the minus strand of CM060184.1, from coordinate 38,453,396 downwards.
GACCGGATAGTGAGAATTCGTCAATGACCATATTTTTATAAAAGGAAGTGTATCAGTCAACCGGTCCATATGTGCTGTCGACTGGCCTCCGAGTCAAATGAACAGTAACGATCAATTTTGAAGGAGAAAATTATGGAATGATTTTTGGATGACTTTCTTACTTGATGAAGCTTATAAAAGGAGTGTCAAAGACAGAAGCAAAGACATCCATCCAAGTCTTGAAGAAAAATTTCAAGTTACCAAAAGAAGATCATTCCTTGAAGTTTTCATTTTAAGTTTTATATTCTTTTTCTTTTATCCTCTTGTGAGCTTAGTATTGTAAAAGAAAGAAATATTTTAGTTAGAAAAATACTAAGAGGGCTCATGTGTAAAAGATGTTTCAAATCTTACCTTTTGAACAAGAGAAAAGATTAGCTTCATTAGGAGGAGAGGTATGCCTTACCTCTCGAAGAGGAGAAAAGACGGTGGTGTAAAGGGCTTTCTTCCTTGCCCCATTTGGAATAAAGGAAGAGATTATAGTGGAATCTCCGATAGTCTCGAGGTCGAGAAGTCGAATCGGGGACGTAAGTCAAGGTGTAGTCGAACCTTGTCAACAACCACCGCGTTCTTTGTGATTGTTTTCTCTCTCTCTCTCTCGCTCTCATATTGGTTTTGATGTCATCTGAATTGCATTGATTTAAAAGATTTTAAGATTAGATTTCAAGCTTCCGCAACGATTATTGTGAATTTGATATTATTGTTTGAACATCAATTCACCCCCCTTTTGGTGCCCTTTGGGATCCTACAAAGTGTAGCTTCTATAGAGGATCAATTGCAACAATTGATGGAGTTCATGTATAGTCAACAATCTAATGCTCAAAATTCAATAACACCACAATCTTGTGAACAATCACTCGAAGCATAAGGTTAGTATGAATAAAAAACTTGATATTTAGTTTATGTGCTATTAACATTTTTTATTCTAATAAAATTTTAATCTAATTATAGCCCTCTTTTGAAGCAAGAATGATTGTTTGGCGAATTAGAATTTTTGGTTGGCGAGTACACAATCTCAGTTTCTTTTAAGTAAAGCTATTTTTAGTTATTATTAAAACTAATTCTCATTTTGATTTTACAGATTTTTTTATGAATGTTCATTGGATTAGAAAGGAAGATTATTGGAAGAAAAGTCTTGCTATATGTTCTTAAACATGTTCTTTAGAAGAGTTATTTGGAATTTTGTAAACATTTAAATTAAAATGATGGATGTTGCATATGAATATTGGAGTTGAATATTAAATGGATAATTGATTTGATACGTGATTTTTTGAACATGAATGGGTTATCTTATCAAATATAGAATTTTAAAATTTTAAAAAATGTATCGACGATCATATATTTGTTCTCAAGTAATAATAATAATAATAATAATAATAATAATAATAATAATAATAATAATAATAATAATAATAATAATAATAATAGCGACAAGAAAGTGGTTCTTAAAAAGTTTATTCTAATACATAAATAATGTCTTTAACGACTAGGTGAGTGATCCTTATAAGTTATATATGGGACCAACATACTAGTCGTTATTGAACTTTTAGGGAAGAGGATTATAGTGGTCCCTAAAAGGAATCAACGACCAATTATTCACACTGGACTTTATAATCTTTTAGCAGCGGGATCTATAGCGAAGAGCCGAGACTAGTTTTTTTTGTCGTTGATGAGTATTAATGTCAAGATGATAACTTTTAATGACTACATATCTCTTTGCTAATGGCCTAATTTCTTGTAGTGGTAGATCTTACTGAAGATATGGAAGCCCAACTGCTAATTGTCCTTAGAAAGCACAAGAAAGCCATTGCTTGGTCAATTTTTGACAACAAGGGCATCTTACCATCTATCTGCATGCACAAGATCCTTATGGAAGATAATTATAAGCCAACTGCCCAATGTTAACACCGTCTAAACCCACAACTCAAAGAGGTAGCAAAGAATGAGGTGATTAAGCTCTTAAATGTAGGTACTATTTATGCTATTTCTGGTAGTTCATGTATTAGTCCTGTTCAGGCTGTCCTTAAAAATGGGAGCACTATTGTTATTAAAAATGCAAACAATGAATTAGTTTCTATAAGGACTTTTACAGGTTGACGTGTATGCATAGATTATCATAAATTAAATGAAGCTATACGAAAGGATCATTTTACATTGCCCTTTATTGACCAAATGCTTGAGCGTGATGCAGGGCGTAGTTTCTATTACTTTTTAAATGAGTACTCTAAGTTATAATTAAATTGTTGTGGCGCTTGAAGATCAAGAAAAGTCAACCTTCACATGTCCTTATGGAACATTTGCTTACCGAAGGATGCATTTTGGCTTGTGCAATGCCCCAGCCACATTCCAGAGATGCATGATGGCGATCTTTTCAGACATGAAGGAAAAGATTCTTGAAATTTTTATGGATGATTTTACTTTATTTGGAAGCTCTTTTCAAAATTATTTGACAAAATCTTTATGTTGTATTACAGCAATGTGAGGAGACGAACCTAGTTCTTAATTGGGAAAAGTGCTTTTTCATGGTAAATGAAGGCATTATTTTGAGTTACAAAATCTCTGAAAAAGGGATTGAAGTTTATCAGGCTAAATTGGTGTCATCGTAAATTTGCCTCCTCCCATCTATGAAAGCAGTGTAAAGTTTCCTTGGTCACACTGATTTTTATAGGAGATTCATAAAGAAATTTTAAAAAATTGTCAAACCATTCACAAAGCTCCTATCTAAAGACGTTAAATTCTTATTTGATTATGACTGTCTATTTGCTTTTGAGACCTTGAAGGATAAACTAATATTTGTCGCAGTTGTAGTGACACCAGATTGGAGCTCACTGTTTGAGCTAATGTGTGATGCCAGTGCGGAGTCACCTCTTGGGCAAATGAGGGACAAGGTGTAATATCCCAAATTTAATTCACATGTAATCATATGGATTAATATTATATCATATTATTGATAAGAAAATTTATATATGTGTTAATGCATGAGTTATACTCATAGTGTTTGATCGCTGAAATATGACGAAAATTTATCCAAGGCATGAAAATATGATCTTTGAAAATATTAGAATTAAGAAAATTAAAGTCCCATAATTGTTCCTATATATCAAAGTATTATAGATGTGATTTTTAACAATTTTTAGGAGGTGTTTTACTTAGGTAAAACCTTGATGCAAAATCGGAAAATCTGTGAAATCGCGATTTTTACTCTTCGGACAAAAATTTAGATATTTTATTTATTTTTATAAATATTTTATTTTAATCCAAATGGGGGGTAGTTCCTTATTTACATGTAATGTATTAAGTAAATGAATAAATAAATAAATAAATAAAAATGGCAAAACCATTTACTTAAATGGCATTATATGTAAATACCCTCAATACCAAGGTCATTTTCTTATTGTGTTTGGCCGACTTAAGATCGGTTGAACCCTGCCTTATCTTTCTTCCTCTACATGTTCTACCACGTCTTCTCACTTCCTCACCTGCTTACATGTAAATACCTACCAAGGTCATTTTCTTATTGTGTTTGACCGACTTAAGGTCGGTTGAACCCTGTCTTATCTTTCTTCCTCTACATGTTCTACCACATCTTCTCACTTCCTCACCTGCCCCATACGAAAATCCAAGTGAAAGAGGGGACCATGTTCTACTAGTGAAGCTATTTGAAGGGGAATTAGGGTTTTGCATATGGTGAGTTCATACTTCACTTTATTTTGATTTCAACTACATAACTTCTTAATTAGGGTTTCTCTGAACCTCACCCATCTCATTCACTCTCGAATTTTAGTTAATCATGGGGTAAAATTCATGTTCTTCGTGAGAAAAATTAACCCTAGCCATGTTCAATTGGTTCCCAAAATTTTAGCTACATAATTACATACCTTCGGGTGGTCCAAAATTATGAAATTTCTTTAGATAGATCCTCTATGAGTCTTCTTTCATTGAGCTTTGGAATCAATTTAATAGGATTTCTGTAGATAAAGTTATGCTCTTATCTTTATGGTATTATCACTCTGTCCGTTGAAATTGCTACCTGAATTTGTAAATTATGTATTAAATCTAATATGTCGTAAGTATTTGATAATTTATGGTGTTATAGAAACTGATGTTAGGTTTCATTGACAATTGGAATCACTAGGAAATGATATGAGTAGAGAACATTATAAATAATTTACCGAGCCTTACTCAGTCTGTCAGGATATAGAAACAACATAAAAGTTATGTTGAATGTTGATTTTCATGAGAGCAAACCATAATGAAGTAGGAAATGAAACTTTTACAGATTAATGTCTATGTAATATGAAAGTAAAGAAAATTAGAATGATGTCATTTGATTATGCATACCAGAAGATATGAATTTTCTTTACTATGTGTGCAATCTGTTATAATATTAGGTCAATACTTATGTTTAATAGTTACTTGAGTTATAAGAGTAAATATTTAAGGTTCATATACCATTTCAATTAATTATGTTTCATATGTGATAGGCTTGTGTTCATATCATAGTAGTAATGCGTTTCTTATTATTATTGTTATAGGAGTAGAAGAGTAAAGTAGTGAAAAGAGAAAGGAAAACATTTTGTTAGCCCTTATAGGTAAGTTGGTTTCTCCTACTCTATGTTTTCACCTCTTTTGAATTCGGTGTGACATTGATTATTATATGTATTGAATATATTTTGAAATGTTATGAATTGATTTCGAGAAATGCAAGTGTGAAAAGTATATTTGAATGATTATATGATTGCACATTTGAAAAGCATATGTGATATGATATGAATGGGTTATGAGAAGTGCAATCTTGTTCGGTTTGAAATGGTATTTGATATGATTCATCTTCTGATATTCGAGATATAATTGTTATATGATGAATCATGAATCTGCATCTGTCTGCATTGCATGTTTGATGGTTGGAGCTAAGTGCTACATCGCTGATCACGATGGGAGCCGCCACCTCTAGAGTCCAATCCATCATTTTGTTCTTCAGTAATGGGATGAAATAGGTTGGAGCTAAGTGCCATGTGGAGCTAAGTGTCACATCATGAGTAGTCGCGATGGAGGCCACCTCTAGAGTCCACCTATCATTTTATGATTTGTTCCCCGAAAGAGATGAGGTAGAATGGAGCTAAGTGCTACATCGCTGATCACGATGGGAGCAACCTCTAGAGTCCACCTACCGACCACTGGTTAGTTGGTGATTCGTGCATTCATATGAGAGTGTTGCATTTGCATACATATGTTTGATATGATTTGGGTGATATTGATGCAATTGGAGTGTGATGATTTTGATTAGGATATTGTATTTATTATTTTCAAATATATGAAAACACCCATTGTGATATTATTATTCTTTTATATCTTTGCATGTCCCTCTGAATTGATTAGTTGGTAACACATAGGCTATGAGTTATCAACTTACTGAGCTATTTTAGCTCACTCTATTGTTTCCAACATTTTTCAGATCAGTATAGCTTCTTGGATTGAGCGAGTTCATAATCTTAGTAGGGATAACTCTTTCGATGTAAAGGTATTGAGGGGAGTTGTTATTCTCATGTCATTTTGTTAGGATGTCGAGAGAGTTGGTTGAGTTTATTATTTTTGTCAAAATAAGTTGTAACATGAAATCTACGAAAGTGAACTAACTCTACATCGAAAAACTTACTCTATTTGGTTTAAAATGTGATTATGTTTTCTTTCATATAATGTTCCCTCATAAAGCTTCATTGTGGCGACCCAACTTGGTATTATTCTATCATTGCTCATCATGCAAAAGCCTAGATAAGAAAGTGTGGGGTTGAGAACAAAAATTAGTCAAGTAAGAATTGATAACCTTTTTATGCATCTTCTTAAATTATCATGATTGATTTTGTTTGAAAATATATTATCTAACCCACATCATACACTATATTTGCAAACATCCTTTTGTCATTACAATTTATTGTCAGTTTTGGTTTTCATTGCAGACATCTCATTGTTTTATCCACATCTACATAACTTAGATGTAACACTCGTTCCATATTTTTATTCTTATTTTCTTCTAGTCTGGGTAGAGTTGGAATGAAGATAAGCACAACAGTTATAAGCGTCCAATGAACCGAATCAGAGAGTTAATAAAATCGTGACCTATGCCTAGTCCAGATAACAGCGAAAGTGTCATAATTCACATAAATCGATTATAACCCTAAAGAGAAGATGATACATTAAATAAGGAACCATCATCTATTCTGATGACTATAAGTCATAAACTATCTTTTACTATCCACAAATAAAGGAGAGGGAGTGAGCAAAATGAAATTAGGGTATATGATTTCCCTTTATATATATATATATATATAATAAAATGTTGGTTCGAGTTCGCGATCGAGGATTGAAAAGGCGTCCCCTTTCAATCATTCTTTCGCTAGGTCTCAACCAACACTCCATGATAGTAAACTCTATGACTCCAATCAAGCTATCGAATGATGACCAGAGACGGCCACACTCCAATACATCTTTTGATAAACTTTTTAACTCTCTTTTTAAACTCTCAAGATTGGTTGATATAATAAAGTCAGCAATGAAGAATCATTAATCACCAATAGAAGAGTTACAACATTGATTCCATCAGTCAATTATTCTAAATGAGATGGAACAAGTAAGGACGAACTAAGGATCAATTGTAAATTGATGCTAAAAAATGGCAACTTTGGATTAATAAAGATTATTCAAGGATCATTGATGATTCCAAAATTTGTATTTATATATGATGATTCAATCACTCGAGCAGTGTGAGTTGTGACAAACAAAAAAGAACTAAAAATTCATACTTGAAGATTGAATTGCAATCAATAATGATCAATCAGGAATCATCAGTAATTTCGAAATCTATAATGATGAGTGAGGGGTTAATAATGATTCTGATATCAACAATACTAATTCAAAAATTTAGAATACTTTGAAAATTATAAATAATGATTTATATCTACCAATGATAATTTACTGATTATCAATTGATTTGAATCCTACCAAGTAAGTATCACTTGTCAATATTAAATAAATTTGATAGTTGGTTTTCAACACTTTATACATGATTTAGTGGTGTTATTTTTTGTCTTTCGCACAAATATTTACAATTCCTTAAAATATAGACACTACAGTGTCATAATAAAATTATTTCCCTTACTAATAGTTCCCATCAAATTCCCCTTAGCACACAACCTTATTCCTTTTCGAGTTCTCAGACCTTAAAATGACAATTCGTAATCATCCCTACACACATCTAACAATGATAAATCCAAATCTGTATTAGACAAGTATTTACATATATGTAAGATTTTTATAAGTGCCATACTAAAATTTAAGACACACTTTAAAAATTGATTTTTCATATTATTCAGGACACCATAACTACACCTTTAATCTTTCTTCCTATCTCCCAATCCATACATATGATTGGAATGTATTCCAACCTCGTAGAATACATACTCTAAAGTCTATACATGTGGAGGTCGTTCAAAATTTCATAAAACCAAAATGACTTGGAAACATGTCAAAACATAGGGTGCTCAAATTCATATTGCTTGTCTTTTCCTTTCTAATTTGAATATCAATGATATAAAATATATTTCTTATCTGGTTGTCATACATGTCAATATATCTCTTCGTTTTAAGTATAATAGTATATATGATGGGCCATAGGTGCCTGTTCTGTCTAAATGTATTAACCACGAAACACAATGTTTAATACCACTAGGGACTTTTCAACATATCATTTTAAGCTATAAACCTTTCTTAACTTACATGTATGTGATGATCTAAAAATATGGTGCCCTATATGGCAGACCCCCATTCACAAGAGTTGGTTAATACATAGTCACATATAACTTATTTGATTCATGTATTTTCAAGATGTATCCAAGAAGCATATCACACCAATTGGGGATTTGATCCATAATCCAATAACATTACCAATAACTCATAATGATCATGTCATGTTCCAAGTGTACTCTTTGAAGTATACAACTTTCTTTTTAGTCAATGATATTCAAATCTTAAGTCAAGCTTCGGAAATACTAGGGTCCATCATAGTTAACCAAACAAATAACATATTTTTCGCAAGGCATCCCATGTAATTACTTGATTCAGATGCCTATAATCGAACTTGAGAACTCATCTATTTTCTTAATGTATAAGATTGATGTTCATGATTATGGGTCAACCAAACTCTCATATGAAGATTAATATACTTATCTTTGTGTCGATTGACAAAGACTGTTAAACATAGGAATAATTCCATGAAAATGTCAATAAAGAACTCTTCCTATAAGGTGCAGGTCAAATCACTTCTATAAAAATAGATTTACAACTACTTAAACATGAGAATATTGTTTGATAATAAATATTTTCCTTTCTATCCCAAATAATTCAAGAACCTATGACATCATTTCAAAATAACTTATTGGCATACTATAGTAGATTGGAGAACATGAAATTACTTTCTTACATCCTATAAAACACAAGTGATGATTGATTTGAAAATGAGAAGTTACCTATCTTCCTATGTCAATTTAAATATACATGCCACAAAATTCATCCACATACAAAATCATGTCAAATCCACACAAGTACCAAATAATCATACCAATAATCACGTACTTGTCACATTTCTAACTATGCATTATTTGCATACTATATGTAGTTCTCTATTTTTTTTTCAAATAGTACACCAAATTCACATATACAAATCAATATAAAGGGTTGCGATGCATGGAGTCACAATTAATCAAAAGAAATATCACATTTATATTTTAAAACGTCATACATTAGCCCTTATATAAACTCATACTAAAATCTCCAAATTGCCACAACCCAAGCTAAACACCAATAACTAACTATAAGCATAAGAATGACAACCCCACTATAAGCATGACCATGTCATCCTAGACATAGCTATGCAAACTTTGACCAAGGGAAGGATCTATTGCTCTGATACTATAACTGTCATGACCCCAATTTAACCCGCGAGTTAAACTAGAGTTCGCGACTCATTACGGACGATCAAATACAATTATGAAGAAATGCGAAAACATAATGTAATTTACTCTTCCTTTTACAACATAAGAGTAAAAATATATATCATTAAATAAATTACACAATATGTGATCATTTCAGAGCAAACTGCTACTCCTTAAGTCGTACATTTTACAAAATAAATTTATTTTCGTTACAACTTATTTTGACAAAAATAATAAACTCGACCAACTCTCTCGACATCCAAACAAAAGGACACGAGAATAACAACTCCCCTCAATACCTTTACATCGAAAGACTTATTCTTGCTAAGATTATGAGTCCGCTCAATCCAAGAAGTTATACTGATCTGAAAAATATTAGAAACAACATTATGAGCAAAAATAGCTCAGTAAATTGATAACTCATAGCCTATGTGTTATCAATTAATCAATTCGTAGTGACATAGAAAAGCATGCAATAATCATAATAGCAAAATAGACATTTTCATATATTTGATAATTACGTATATAACATACTAATAAGAAACATCACACTCAACTTGTAGTCAATATCATATAAATCACATCAAACATATGTATGCAAATGCAACACTCTCATATGAATGCACGGATCACCACTTGGCCAATGGTCGGTAGGTGGACTCTAGAGGTGGCTCCCATCGTGATCAGTGATGTAGCACTTAGCTCCATTCTTCATCATCCCTTTCGGGGAACAAATTATATAGCGATAGGTGGACTCTAGATGTGGTCCCTACGGATTCTAGAGGTGGCCCCCATCGCGACTAGTCACGATGTGACACTTAGTTCCGCATGGCACTTAGCTCCAACCTATCTCATCTCATTATGGGGAACAGAATGATGGATTGGACTCTAGAGGTGGCTCCCATCGTGATCAGTGATGTAGCACTTAGCTCCAACCATCACATATGCAGATGAAGGCATATGCAGATGCATGATTCATCATATGACAACTTCATATCAAAGATCAAAAGATTAACCATATCTTGTAATTCAAATATCAGAAGATGAATCATATCGAACATCGATTCAAACGGAATAGGATTGCATTTTATTAAATCAATCCTTAACATACCACATATGCTTTTCAATTGTACCATCACTCGATCAATCATTTCAAACAGAACAAGATTGCACTTCTCGTAATCCATTGATATCATATCACATATGCTTTTCAAATGTGCAATCATACAATCATTCGTATATACTTTTCATAGATGCATTTATTGAAATCATAAAGCGTACCAACTTGGCTAGTTCGGAAGTAATAAATTTTGACATCCTTTTTATCTAAAATGTCAAGAAATAACTTTGAGTTTATAATTTAAAACTTTAAGTTTATTTGAATTTGAATTTCAAATTTTAAAAATATATATTAAAATTTTTAAAATATTCAGATAATTAAATTTAAAAAAAATGAAAGCCGAATTTAAATTCAAATAAAAATACTAAAAAATCGGATAATAAAAATATAATTAAAAAATAAATTTGAAAATTTAGAAATTTAAATATCAGAAATAAAAAATTACTATTAAAATTGAATTTAAAAATTGAAATTTGAAAACTTCTCATACTTAAAATACTGAAAATTAACATAACCTATCCAAAATATATTTAATGCATATAACAATCGATGTCACACCAAATTCAAAAGAGATGAAAACATAGAGTAGGAGAAACCAACTTACCTATAAGAGCTATCAAAAGATTTTTCCTTTCCTTTTCCACTACTTTACTCTTCTACTCCTATACAATAATAATAGGAACACATCATTTCTATGATCTGAACACAAATCTATCACACATGAAACATAATTAATTGAAGAGGTATATGACCCTTAAATATTTACTCTCATAACTTGAGTAACTATTTATCACAAGAGTTGTCCTACTATTAAGACAGATTGTATACATAATAAAAGAAAATTCGTATCTGCTTGAATTGATAACCAAATTTGTTCATTCCAATTTTGCTTACTTCCTGGCTGCTAATAACTTAATCTATTAAAGTTTCATATATTATTTTATTGTGGTTTGTTCACAAGAAAATCAAGATTCAGCCTAACTTTTATCTTATTTCTATGGTCCGACAGACTGAGTGACCTCACTTTTATGATTTATATAAAATAATAACCATTCCTTGTTCTAGTACTTTTAATTTTCCCAAATAGTAGACATCCTAGGGTGCAACTCATAAAATTACTTGAAATTTATATCTAATTGTACTGAGCACAATAAATTTAACCAATACTAGCATAATCTACTCTAAGCTCCATTCTGACAGACATATCATTTTCTAGTGATTCCAATGGCCAATGAAACCTAACATCAATGTATATAACACCATAAATTATCAAATAATTTCAGGGCATATTTGATTTAATACATAATTTACAAATTCGGGTAGCAATTTCAGCGGACAGAGTGATAGTACCTTAAAAATAAAAGCATAACTTTATCTATAGAAATCCTAATAACTTACTTCCAAAACTCAATGAAAGTAGACTCCTATAGAATCAATCATAATCAATTTCAAAATTTTTGGATCACTCGAAGTTATGGAATTATGTAACTAAGGATTCGTGAATCAATTGAACATGGCTAGGGCTAATCTTATCCATGAACAACATGAGTTTTGCCCCATGTTGAGTAAAATCCGAAAATGAATAGGTGAGAGAAGTTTAGAGAAACCCTAATTAGTAACTATGTAGTTAAAATCCTAAGGGAATTAAGTAGGAACTTACCATATGGCAAAACCCTAGTTCCCCTTCAAATAGCTTCACTAGTAGAACATGATCCCCTCTTTCACTTGGATTTTCGTATGGGGCAGATGAGGAAGTGAAAATGTGTGGTAGAATATGTAGAGGAAGAAAGATAAGGAAGGGGTAAACCGACCTTAAGTCGGCCAAACACAATAAGAAAATGACCTTGGTATTGAGGGTATTTACATGTAATGCCATTTAAGTAAATGGTTTTGCCCTTTTTATTTATTTATTTATTTGCCCTTTTCATTTATTTATTTATTTATTCATTTACTTAAGACATTACATAAAATAAGGAACTACCCCCCATTTGGATTCAAATAAAATATTTATAAAAATAAATAATCAAGGAATCGAAATCTAAATTTTTGTCCGAAGAGCAAAAATCGCGATTTCACAGATTTTCCGATTTTGCATGTATGTTTTACCTAAGTAAAACACCTCCTAAAAATTGTTAAAAATCACATCTATAATACTTTGATATATAGGAATAATTACCGAGACTTTAATTTTCTTAATTCTAATATTTTCAAAGATCATGTTTTCATGCATTGGACAAATTTTCGCCATATTTCAACGATCAAACACTATGAGCTATAACTCATGCATTAACACATATATCAATTTTCTTATCAATAATATGATATAATATTAATCCATGTGATTACATGTGAATTAAATTTGGGATATTACATTCTACCCCCCTTAAAATAAATTTCGTCCTCGAAATTTTACGTATTTCCTTGTTCAAATGTGCAATCATACAATCATTCATATATACTTTTCATAGTTGCATTTATTGAAATCAATTCATAACCTATCCAAAACATATTTAATATATATAACAATCGATGTCACACCAAATTCAAAAGAGGTGAAAACATAGAGTAGGAGAAACCAACTTACCTATAAGAGCTATTAAAAGATTTTTCCTTTCCTTTTTCACTACTTTACTCTTCTACTCCTATACAATAATAATAGGAATACATCATTTCTATGATCTGGACACAAATCTAACACACATGAAATATAATTAATTGAAGAGGTATATGACCCTTAAATATTTACTCTCATAACTTGAGTAACTATTTATCACAAGAGTTGTCATACTATTAAGACAGATTGTATACATAATAAAAGAAAATTCGTATCTGTTTGAATTGATAATCAAATTTGTTCATTCCAATTTTGCTTACTTCTTGGTTGCTAATAACTTAATCTAATAAAGTTTCAGATCTTATTTCATTGTGGTTTGTTCACAAGAAAATCAACATTCAGCCTAACTTTTATCTTATTTCTATGTTCCGACAGACTAAGTGTCCTCACTTTTATGATTTATATAAAATAATAACCATTTGTTGTTCTAGTACTTTTAATTTTCTCAAATAGTAGACATCCTAGGGTGCAAATTATAAAATTATTTTAATTTATATCTAATTGTACTGAGCACAATAAATTTAACCAATACTAGCATAATCTGCCCTAAGCTCCATTCTGACATACTGAGTAAGGCTCGGTAAAATATATATAACTTTCGCTACACATATCATTTTCTAGTGATTCCAATGGTCAATGAAACCTAACATCAATGTCGATAACACCATAAATTATCAAATAATTTCACGATATATTTGATTTAATACATAATTTACAAATTCGGGTAGCGATTTCGGAGGACAGAGTGATAGTACCTCAAAGATAAGAGCATAACTTTATCTACAGAAATCATTCCAAAACCCAATGAAAGTAGACTCATAGAGGATCAATCAAAATAAATTTCATAAATTTTGGATCACTCGAAGTTATGAAATTATGTAGCTAAAATTTTGGGAATCAATTGAACATGGTTAGGGTTAATTTTGCTCATGAAGAACATGAATTTTACCCCATGATTACCTAAAATCAGAGAGTGAATGAGATGGGTGAGATTAAACCCTAATTAGGAAGTTATGTAGTTGAAATCAAAATAAAGTGAAGTATGAACTCACCATATGGCAAAACCCTAATTCCCCTTCAAATAGCTTCACTAGTAGAACATGGTCCCCTCTTTCACTTGGATTTTCGTATGGGGCAGGTGAGGAAGTGAGAAGATGTGGTAGAACATGTAGAGGAAGAAAGATACGGCAGGGTTCAACCGACCTTAAGTCGGCTAAACACAATAAAAAAATGACCTTGGTATTGAGGGTATTTACATGTAATGCCATTTAAGTAATGGGAGCCACCTCTAGAGTCTAATCCATCATTTTGTTCCCAAATAATGAGATGAGATAGGTTGGAGCTAAGTGTCATGCGGAGCTAAGTGTCACATCGTGAGTAGTCGTGATGGGAGCCACCTCTAGAATCCGTAGGGGCCACCTCTAGAGTCCACCTATCATTTTATGATTTGTTCCCCGACAGGGATGAGGTAGAATGGAGCTAAGTGCTACATCGCTGATCACGATGGGAGCCATCTCTAGAGTCCACCTACCGACCACTGGTCAGTTGGTGATTCGTGCATTCATATGAGAGTGTTGCATTTGCATACATCTGTTTGATATGATTTGAGTGATATTGATGCAATTGGAGTGTGAGGATTTTGATTAGGATATTGTATTTATTATTTTCAAATATATAAAAACACCCATTACGATATTATTATTCTTTTATATCTTTGCATGTCCCTCTGAATTGATTAGTTGGTAACACATATGCTATGAGTTATCAACTTACTGAGCTATTTTAGCTCACTCTGTTGTTTCCAACATTTTTCAGATAATTCTTGGGAATCATGCGAGGTGATAGTATTTGAAGGGTTCGTGGTAAGATGGGAAGATTTGAGTCCCTCGTATCCTTCTATTAGGATATCGATGTTTGGTTATGCGTAATGCATATGTAATATTCTATATGTTGTAAGAAGGCAAAATCATTTTATGAGATGTAAAACTTAAGGATTATTGATTTGCTCTGAAGGATCATAATAAATTGTGTGATTTATTTTATGATATCTTCATTCTTATGTATGCTATTTGAAAATAAAATTACATCACATTTTTGCAATCTTTTCTAATTTTATTTGATCGTCTATAATGAGTCGCGAACTTTAGTTTAAATCATGATTTAAATCGGGGTCGTGACACAAGGTGTTCAGAGTCATTTACTATGTCAGTCGCACTCTCATGCCCACTCAGATGAACTATGCTATTACAGAGAAGGAGTTTTTTACTATCATATATGCATTTGATAAATTTTAATCCTATTTGATTTGCTCTAAGGTTGCAGTATTCATAGATCATGCGGTGATTCGACATTTGATGACCAAGAAGGAAGCAAAATAACGACTATTGTGATGGATACCGTTGCTTCAAGAGTTTGATGTCGACGTGAAGGACAAGAAGGGAACAGAGAATGACTCTCGACTTGAGTCAACACCCACAGAAAAAGAAAGCTATTTTGGAAGAATTTTCATATGAACAAATTTTCTCAATCCCCCTTATGGATGAGGTAAATTTCAAGTGATCAACTGCCATGGTATGGTTTGCTGATTATGCCAATTTCATTGCAGAGAAATGGATGCCTTTTGAATGGACCACACAAAAAAGGAGAAAATTCTTCGCTGATGTCTCCCATTATCTCTGGGAGGACCATACTTGTTTAAGATTTGTGCAGATCAAATTATTCTCAAGTGCATTCCCGAGAGTGAAGTTCAAAGTGTTCTGCAACATTGCCATAGTGGGGAGGCTGAGGCCACTTTGGTCATAATTGCACTGTAGCCAAGGTTTTAGAAAGCAATTTATACTGGCCGACCCTATTCGAAGATGCCCAAATATTTTGTAAGTCTTGTGATCGTTGCCAGCGGACAGGTAATATCTCTAAATGTGATGAAATGTCTTTAAACAATATTCTTTATTGTGATATATTTGATGTTTGGAGCATTGACTTTATGGGGTCTTTCCCTAAGTCAATGAACAATGAGTATATTTTACTTACTGTGGACTATGTGTCTAAGTGGGTGGAGGTGATTGCCACTCCCACTAATGATGCTAGGGTCATTGTTAATTTTTTGAGGAAGAATATTTTTACTCAATTCGGTACACCTAGAGCTATTATTAGTGACAATGACACAGACTTCTGTAATTGGCTGTTTGCAAGAATAGTGGCTAAGTTTGGAGTCACCCACAAGTTGAGTACCCCTTACTATGCCCAATCATGTGGCCAAGTACGAGAAATTAAACGCATCCTAGAAAAAATAGTTAACTCCTCCAAAAAAGATTGGTCTCTCAGGTTAGATGACCTGTTGTGGGCTCATCGTACTGCGTTCAAAACACCCATAGGTATGTCATCGTATAGATTAGTTTTTGGGAATGCGTATCATTTACATGTAGAAACGGAAAACAATGCTTACTGGGTAACAAAATTTTTAAATCTAGACCCAACTATATTGGGAACGATTACTCAAACTCAATGCTTACGAGAATAGTAAGATCTATAAGGAGCGAACTAAAAAATGGCATGATCAAAATATTCAACCAACCTAGTCAACAAATCATCCTTTATGAAAGTAGACTTAGGTTGTTTTCGGATAAACTCAAGTCAAGATGGACGGGGCCATATATAGTAGTCAGTTCTTCACCTTTTGAAGCTATAGAGACGAACACCAAACGGGAGACACACCTTCAAAGTCAATGGACAGTGGCTCAAGCACTATTTGAGTGTTGTAAAATCTACAAAAGTTAACTATATGATTCTGTACGAGCCTTAGCCAAGGCCGGGCACAGTCAAGCTAACACCTATAACTTAGAACTTTTCTGCCTAAACCCTTATACTGTAGTGTAGATTTTTCTTTCTATTGAGTTTTAATTTGCTTTCCTTATCTTCTCAATTTCATTTCATTGAGTTTGGTTCTTGAGTTGTTTGACATCATGATGTTCATTATTTTAAACTACTCCTCTTATGCTAATAAACCTTGCCTGAGTTTTCATGAACCCGGACTATATTGGTTTTCTATGTCTTCATGTCAACTACGCATAACCTAAACCAGGCTATCATACAGCTAGGTAGAAGCCATCGCACAAGTCAGGCTGTAGTCACCTGACCTGATCACATAAGCAACCTAGTCCTTGTCTGTGAAACCCAGACTAAGTTTCTTCCAGGATAGTTTTGCCAAATTTTCACACAATGCATCCGGCCAACGTGATTCGAATTCTGAACGATGATTTTGGCCATTGAGCTGCCACCTACCTACCATTATTGCAACTTTATTGCTGCCCGATATTCAAGGCGTTCATGTGGCCTGGGTTGGATTATAAAAACAGCTCGACGTTGGCTTCCAAGACCACATCACCTCCACTCTATTCTCCTCCTCCGACGCTGGCAGTTCTGCACGCCCTTCGCTACGAATGCCGATGCCGCCTCAATCGTCCCTGAGTGCCTAGAGTCCACACTGCCACCGATTGGGATGACCACGGTTCTTCAGATAAACCTTGTCGAGTGAACATTAGATGATCTTGTCTTCAAGTTTCGGAATAGGGCCGAAACACTTTCTTGCACTGATGCTGATCGCTTTACTATTTTTTTATCGTTCGAACTGGACATACTTTCTTTCCTCAAGGCTTTCCGAGCATCGCCACCTAGTAGATCCTCATGAGCACCCAACTCTAGATGATGAGAATCCAACACCTCTGTAGGATGAGGAGCCTTCACATCACGTGCAGCCATTCTTTAGGGCTTCGAGTTCACCACTTCATTCCGGGTCTACATCTCAACCGACTTATGCTTCTACCCCTGCTAGTTTCGATGTCGGATTCATTAACCGCACTTTTTGTTGGCCAGGAGTGATAGTTCAAGCTGATGCAGCAGCACCACTAGAAGACTCAGGCACATTTCTAGACACTTACCACTCCCCAGATCACCTTGAGTAGATCGTTCGAGGTTACTTTGGGCAGTATCCATCGCCTCCCTCGAAGGGCTAGCTGGTCGTGTCTTTTTCTTTCTTCTTTTCTATTTTTGTTTGAGTCATGCATTTTGTAATCCTTACCTTGTTTAGCTAACACTAAAAAGTATTTAGTTCAAGCTTGGTGGAGGTTGCATTTTATGCATCATATTTGCTTATTGCATCAGCACAATTGCTTTCTTTTAGTCTATTTTAGTATTGTATGTTTGTGTTGTCTTTTCATCTTATGAAAATGAAAAAAAAATTACCAAAGTTTTCAAAAATCACAAAAATACCATTCACCATCATTTTCCTTTATTGTTTGTTCTTCTTAATTGCACTTAAGTAAAATTCAAGGACATCATGTTCACTTATGAAAATTTATTGCTATAATTTTACCTATTCCACCTTAGTATTAGGTAAATTGGAAAGTGTTTGTTGCCAAATAAAGTTATGGATACTTAGATCACTGATTCTTATTCATGCTCGTATTTTATTTTTCATTTTTATTTTACGTCTGGATAGTAATAGCTTTTTATTGAATGCATAAAGTATTTTGTGAGCTTAAAATAAATAAATCAAATATAAAAGAGGGTTAGTTGAACCCCAAAAGTTATAAGAAGGTATAAAAGTGATATCCAAAATCTGGGCGTGTTCGGGTGATTAGATCCATAGGAAATTCTTGTCTGGAGACTTATCATCGTTCGAAAGCCTATTACATGGACCGCCTTGAGCGATATGGAGAAGCACGTGAGTAATAATTTCTATATAAAAATAATAAGGTGAATAAAGTAAAATTAAATAAACTATAAGCTCACACTTTACTTTGGCTTTCAACATTAATGCTATTATTTGATAGGTCGTATGTTTTTCTGCACAGAGCTGAACTAGAATAAGTTTAAACTGTTATGATCCAAAAATTCTATGAAGCTGGGTTATGAATTGTGAATAGATACTTTGGCGATGGACTTGCCAAATTATGGAAGTAGAAAAGTATTAGTCATGGGGCGAAGACTATGATGGTTCATTTATGATTCTTGAGTCTTGCCTTGAAGCTTGTTTGTGGACAAACAAGAGTTCAAGTTTTGAGAAATTTGATGCATGCAATTTTATACATGTTTTCCATGCTTAATTTAGGTTATTTTCATAATTTTACCATGGCATGCATTTGTTTTCTTATTTAATTTTCTAAAATTTGTTAGAGTCAAAAGCTACCCACTTTTGATTTACTTTGATCTCAGAATTATCAATTAGGAGGTGCAGAGTAATTGGAACAAAATAACACGAAAATTGGAGCATAAATACCATGTTACATTATTTTGTACAAGAACTTGGACCAGGACATTAACACACCCAGGCCGGGCTGATCAAGAGATCGAGTCCGGTTCGGTCTATGCATGATGCTTGAACCCGGGCTGAGTTTGATTATTAGAGATGTAAATATCGACAACAGATGTTTTCGACATGTTGGAATCAAAATTAATCTCTTAAAACAACGTGCAACCCTAGGGAAACGTCCTCCCTTATAAATACTACTGATTGGAGATCTTGGCCGCATCCCATGTCATGGTAATCGAGTGTCCTAGCAGCCCAATTTCCAAGAGAAAGTATTTGCATTGCTGTTGTGCTAAATTCTAAAGTGACTTGGAGTCTTTCCGACGATCCCCTGAGACGACCAGACGGCCGAGGCTCATGATAGAGGCATCATCTCCTTTGTGTTTAATGCATTTCAATTAAGATTAGATTATTGTGGATTGAGTTTTCAGCAAACTATAATCTTATTTTAATATGAGATAGTTGGTTTTTGAAGTTTTCGAGCGCTATATTTATATTTATTAGTTGCATCTTATTGCGTTTCGATTTAAAGTAAAATTATAGTTTATTGAGCTTTAAACAGCTTTAATGGTGCTTTATTCGAAATAGTATGATTCTCATGTTTTTTATATCAATATTTATGAAAAATTCTTTTCCACTAGAAGTCTAAATTGTGATTTATTCACTAATTGAGAGATAAAGGTGGATAGGAGGTTGGATCCTAACTCATTATATTCATTAATTTCAATTTTTGTCGGGCGTGTTTTCGTTTGCATCTTAATTGACTTTTTACATTTCTTTTTCTCAATTGGTAAATTGATCTTCAAAATTGTCATTTTTCCACAACAGCTTCTAGAGAAGAAGATTTTTAATCTCTAGTCCTCGAGGGTTCGACACTCTATTTATTCTTTATTACTTGATTTGATCTAATATACTTGCTAGTATATTTGCACTTAATTTGCACGCATCAATATGAACTTAGATACAAATTGTATGTCTCCCACGTAACTATGTTAAAATATGAAGATTGAACGACATAAATATTTTTAGTTTGAAAAACATAATAAACCCAGTTGTGGATGATGTTACATGTTGCCCCTTAATGGCTGTTATCGAATTTTTAGGAAATAATCGTTCTTACACTTTAGTGTATGTATTTTCTTTAAGAATAATCATTCTCGCATCGCTAAGGTTGTGCGTATTCCTAAATCGCCTTCGAATGAGAGGGGGCATTGTCTCTAAGGCTTAGATAGCCTATTTGAGGACAATGACATAAATCTCAACCATCAGAATATATAACATTATAAGGGCAATGATAGAATTGATAGATTAATGCCCACGATAGTGAAAAGTAAGAGGCAATGGTTAAGATAAGTGCAAGTCATTTATATACCTATGGAATGAATTATGATTGTTATGATTGCTCCATACTATTTGTATGATGATAAGTTGATACATATCTTACCATACTATTATTTTATATTCATGATGATAGGATGCTATTATTGATTGACATGTAGAATCATATGTTAAGTACATGACATGCATATTTCTATTTTTCCATTATATGAAAATGAATATGTAAATCATTTAGTATCCTGTTTAGAAAATCTGCACCCTAAATTCTTGCAACTAACTAGAGTATGGATGGAGGCTCAACTCATGATAAAGTGTTGCACAATCAATATAGGCTTAATAGAGTTATTTGTTATTGAATCTATTCTATTTAACTTTGGTTTCATGACGTTTTTAATAATGGCTATGGTGTTGTTCTCAATTCTATAACACTACTTTTGATATTTTGATAAAGTTTTCCGCTTTAAACAAAGGATTTTATCATTTTATTATAATGTTAAGTTTTCATTGCAATAGTAGAAAATCATATTTTTATTATGATTGTGATGTGAGCGGGCTAATATAGCCGAATATCGTAATTGGCCTTGACTTTTAGGATATAAATTTTGAAATATTACAAAGTATATATTATTTCGTATGTAAATTATTAGTTTAATTATCATCCTTAATAATTATCAAATTAATTGAATGGTAATAACAAAATATTTTGAAAGCATACATATTCATTAGCCAAACCATATTTTCTGTGCCCTCAATTCATGGACTGTGTGCCATGACCTCTATATGGGCTGATTCAGGCCAGACGTTTGGCCCATGGATGCTAACACTTTGTAATAAGTTTCCCAGCCCATTAACCCGTCGAAATATAATATAAAATTATCACTTCACGATATTCTAAAGGCACATACGACAATTCTCATCTAATGGCTGATGACAAAGCAATAACTACGAAATATAAAAGCATATAGCTTTTTTCAACCAAATATATATATATATATATATAAGCATTTTAGCGCAAAACTATATCTATTGCACTCTAATTGCGTAGTGGGATCATCAATCGCCTTTTACCTATTCAGAAAAAAAACTAAAGACTCATTTATACTTGTTATTTGTAGAAAAAGAAACTTGGACTGACTCGGGAGTAAACTTGCCGAAAAGAAGGTTAAACCCTATGATAATTAATTTCCACTAAAGGGCTTTTTTTTAACCTCCTATCTCGCATTTTAGTTCTTTTTTTTTTTTTGGTTCAGGAGAGTGCCACTGCCAATTCTTTCGTGGCTCTAAAAGTTTCTCACTTTATATCGTGGCTAAGATTAGGTAAAAGCACTGAGTTGAAGCCTATTAGGCCCCCAACTCAAGCCTCCACGGTAAAAAAGGTAAGTATATATATATATATATATATATATATATATATATATATATACTCTAGATTTATTTATTAAATTCACCGGAATTATTTATTTTTCTATATATATATATAAGGAAAAAGAAGATATAGCACATGTAACCTTTTTAATTAACCTCGTAGTGCTTGTAGTCAGTCTTACCACTACTACGCTCCTTTAATAAGATCTATATATTGTTCATGGCATGCAGCAAGGTGGTGCTATGTGCATTTGTTTCAGACAAGAGGCAAAGCTCGAAATTTGATTCCTACATACTGCATATGGGAACTTTCGCAGGTCATTTTGTACCCGGCGCAGCCTTCGCCATCTTGGGCTTGTGGCATCTCCTCAACACCATCAACTCGTACAGGCGGCTCAAATTAGGGGCGCCTTCCAGCTTCTCCTCCGCCACATGGTTCCCTGTCCCAGGGGCCACGTCCACCTTCCTCAAGCACTTGGAGCTCTATCTTCTTCTCTCCTTCTCCGTCCTCGCCATCGCCCTCCAAGTCCTCGATTACCCGCTCCTCACCCTCTCCTTCAAGCCCGACAACTACGAGCACGCCACTATGTACCTCCACCTCGCCATCTACTGCTGTGTCGCACTCGCCGTCGGCGTGCCTTCCACCTCGTCGTCTTCCGGTCAGGCTGCTTCAAGCCTCGTCGGCGCCCTCGCTGTCTCTGTCTTCGCGCAGGAGCTCTTCCTGCTGCACCTGCACTCTGCCGACCACGTCGGGCTCGAAGGCCACTACCACTGGCTGCTTCAGCTCGTCGTGGTCACGTCGCTGCTCGCGACGATCGCGGCCACCAGTGATCGGAGCAGCTTCGTGGCAGCGCTCGTCAGGTCGATCTCACTGCTGCTGCAAGGGCTGTGGTTCGTTGTCATGGCCTTCGCCCTGTGGGTGCCGAGGCTGGTGCCGAAGGGGTGCTACGTCGTGGCCGCCGCAGCTGTATCCGACGGAGGGCACGGGAGCGGGGCAGTCGCCTGCGGGACGGAGGAGGCGAGCCGGAGGGCGATGGCGATGGCGAACTTGCAGTTCAGTTGGACAATCGCCGGAGTTTCCGTCTTGACGGCGTGCTTGTGTCTGAGGCCGGACGTGAACTGCATGGCGTATAGGCAGCTAGAATCCGCTGCATGTAGTAATTTGGAAGTGACACGCATGTGCCCGCGAATCATGGTGATGGCCTGAAACAGATTCGACATGTATAGATCGATCAGAACAATACTGTAAGTGTATGTATTATGTAAGGAACGACAACATCGCGATGGGTGAATTAATAAGTCTCCGATCGATTTCGTTCCCAGAGTTTATGATCTCCGTCGTTCTTTTTTCGTCATGAATTTTGTTTAGTTTTAAATAACCATGACTGTTAAACTCCGAAACCATATATGACCAAGTCATCTGTACCAATAAATATATAAGCAAGCCACTTTTATAAATAAATGTCTTGATGATTGAGATGTATCAAAGATTTTTTCATATACAAAATGCTAAGATCTTGACGAAATGCCTTCGCCTCTGTCTTTTTACTGTCCAGGAATTCTAAGTGATCTTGACGAAATAATTTATAGTTCTTTTAAGTGGATCATTCATTTTGGCGTGGTATCTGAGCATGCAAGATCTGGATTGATTGATCTGCTGCACATTCAAAAAGCGCATCATTTCTGGTTAGATCATTTATTTCTCCTCATTGACAGATTTGATTCTTGGACAAAGATCATTATTTCTTTTTGGAACAATTTCCTTCTGATTTTAATCTGAAATGGCTTACTTTTCAATTTTCATCAACCTCTGCTGTTGAACATAGTGCCATTGATAGTTCAAGTTCGCCCGGTGCAATTCTCATTCAATACCAGTTGATTCAGGTAACTACTCAACATGGAGAATCTCAGTATAAATCTCTGCTGGTGAAGAACAAACATGGCCTTTTGGACAGATCAAGAGTTCTCCTGACAGCTTCTTACATTTTCAGTGGAGGAGATGCAATGTCATGATTTTATCTTGGCTTATTATTAGTGTTATAAGAATTGGGCAATAATGCTCAAGATGCATATACTGTATGGAAAGATTAGAAAAGGTTAACGGGACAAGTTTAATCCACTCGCTTCAAGAAGTTGTTTCTTTCGATCAAAGCACTACGAAAGTTTCTCTGTGCGGAGTTAGCTTCTACCGTTGTACGACTCCAACTTTGCCACTTCTTGATGCCTTAAAAGGAGTATTCTGATTATCTAAAGCAACATAAGTTATACAAGTTCCAATTTCGTTTAAATGATGTGTCAATGCACATGCAAGATCTCAAACACTTTTGATGATTCCTTGCTTTCTATCAACCAGGCTTATTCAATGATCTCAGAAGAAGGGCATCAATATTTTAATTTAGGATCAAATATGAAATCAAGATTATAATAATATTAGTAAGGATCCAATTCGTTACCTTGTAAACGCTATTCAACGGAGAGAAAGTTCGTCGGAGAGGATCGCAAGTGCCATCCATCTAACGGTATTCACGCCAAGACATCAAGAAGATTTGCACACACTTCTAGCACAATAACTATTATGAGAAGAAGATGAAAAATGGAGAGAGGAAGAATAAGAGAAAGAGCCACATCCATATAATGATTAATACATTATTATATAATGAATGGGGAGAAAATTTGTGTAACTTCTTCTCCCTCATAATCTTCTCATTTATGAAGGAGGAAAGTAGGTTACAAATAGGGGACAAGACCATTATGTTTCTTATTTAAGCCTATTATCATATAATAATATGAATATTCAACGGACTAAATTTATCCGATCATTATCGTACGATTTAGTCGATCGATCATTACATTCGATCGAGACCGTTCGATTGAGTTTAGGGCATACGATTATTCACATTGTCTAATAGCTCACACTTGCACTAAACTCAATACACTTTCAGTGCATATACTTTTCGTCTTCTCAAAATTTGGTGCATATCATATGTATTAACTTTTAATACACGTTTACTTTTATTTATCTAATCAATCGATCTTCCACTATCAGTTAATTTAAAATCTTCTTAATTAATCTTGTTTGTGTGTGACCCATTAGGTTCATATTACTATAGCCATAAGTGTTCAATATGAATCAAATTCATCACACAATATTTGATAATACAATTTATCAATATTCTCAAAACAAATTGTGTGAACTCTTATAGACCAAGAGTGATACATACCAGTATGTCTTGGCCCCTACAGTAATACGAATATCGGTGAACCTATAATATGATATACATATACGTATAGCTTCTACATTTTTATGTCCTGATTGAGAGTAATAGGACATGGCGAAATATTAGATCCCTAATCTCAATACATAATTATATTGATAAACATTTTGTTCAAAAACATTGAGAACTCATTCTCATATTGCTGTGGCCACAGACTTTATTTATCAGTCTTATTTATTACATTAGACATCTCTCTTTGTAAGAATCGTAGATTCCATTTTGAATATTCATATATCTTCATGTATTTTGAATATACTCAATAAATGTCATTAGATTTTCATTTTTGATTAATCTTTTAACATTATCAAAGAAACACATAAGATATCAATGGTATCTCAAGTCAAAGGACCACACATACAATCGTATCCAACCAACAAGTTTTTCATGCGGGTCAGTTCAGTGAACTTGTTATCTAACAAGCACATGTGCATTCGTTATGATACGTAATGAGAACTAGTATCATCAAACCTTTTGATTAATGAACTACACAATCACCTAACTGGATCGAAGCTGTCCTATCATCAATCCTTCAGGTGACGAATGAACTTTTGAAGTAGACATAATGTGTTTTGATCATATCATATCACATTTGTCATATTGATACTTCAAGGACAATATCATCAATTCAATATTCTAACATATTATGGGAATAATGCCACTAATTGTATAAACTTGATAATTTTAAATTTTCATTATGATCATATCATAAAATAGGATGAATTTAGATTCATTAAAGCATAACTTTTCTAATTATCATATCATGTTACTCATTATTTTGATATAACTTTGAGTGCTTGATTATGTTTAGAGCCTATACGTCCCACAGACCTTATATAGATATATAATATCTAATAAGTTTCAAATACACTAATTATGGTAAATTTCAAATACTACCACATATTCTCCCATTTGCACTAAACATAATCTTTCATAGTTTTCAAAAAATCATCTTCTAAGATGTATTTTAAATGAAAGTTTAGTGCTAGAATTTGCTTTAAGCGACAATCGACTGGAATATTTTACATGTCATTAATGTCAAAACACCTCAATGTTCTTAAGTGAACTGGTATTAGTATTTTCAATACTCATGGTCATAAGTTGTATATTTAAAATTCATAATGTAACTTTCTGATGAGATCTTAGTTGGACATTCAAGCTTTCAGATGGGACATTATCGATATAATGACTTGTGGATTCTAATACAACATACCATGTTATTAAAAAATGACTCCACTGTGAAGAATTGATGTGTTTTCATACTTGAATTGAGATAAACATTTGTATCTCATCATTTGAAATCTAGTTTTACTAAACTATTTACTAATATTGAACTTGTCAATAATGTGTCATCATATACTAAACGACTTTAGTAATGAGTTGTACATTTATTAAGAGAATATATCGAATATCAAAGCCTATCACCATAAATGTTGATGTTCAACTGAACTTCTCTTATATTTAAAGCAGAGGATTTATGTTTATGACATTCATTCTTTATTTGATTGAATCATTTATGTATTGTTTCATAAACAACGTTGAATTATTTTTCTCCCACTGAAATTGTGTATTATCTTAAGAAGAATCAACTACATAGTATAAATATTGAGATTTGCATCTTTTATGCCTAAAAATAAAATAAAATTAATGATTTTATAATTCAAATAATTGAATTTATGCCAAACAATAAGATCTTGTTATGAACGTTTCAAACAATTAAATCGAGATATATTGTCATCACTATCATAATTATTTGAAATTCAACTTGTGATTTTCATCAATATATGCTCCAACTATCCTCTTGCATTACAAATAATTGCATGAGTATAGAAGACATTATTCTTATATAACAACATTTGTTGCATTAGAATATTATTAAATTGATTTTGGTATTTCACAAGATAACTTTATGTACTTCAATCTTTGGTTTCAAATTTCCAAAAATTGGACATCTTAACATAATTAAAAATAGTATCACATTTGTATCATATCTCATATGTTTTAATGTAACAAGAATGAAGTTCTTGAAATATATTCTCACGTGGTAAAAGAATATTAGTATAGTCTTTGAATGTCAAGTCTAACTTGATAAATAATCAACCATTGATTATCAAATATACGAAATGAATTAACAACTATTCAAATAGTAAAGTCATAAATTTGACTTCATTATTTTTTATATCTTTAAAAATTTCAAAAATTTCAAATAAGAAGAAAAAATTACATTCTTAACTTTAAATATTTAACGGCGTCACTATAATCATATTCACAATATGATTATGATTGACATGAAATATTATAATAATATTTTACTAATTATTATAAATTAGTGTCAATACTTTTATAATATTATATAATATTCTCCCACTAGTCTTTATAATTCTTCTCAAAATCAATAACATTGTTCTTTCAAAATGATTCATATCAACTTAAAAG
Source organism: Pontederia crassipes (assembly GCA_030549335.1). Taxonomy (NCBI): domain Eukaryota; kingdom Viridiplantae; phylum Streptophyta; class Magnoliopsida; order Commelinales; family Pontederiaceae; genus Pontederia; species Pontederia crassipes. Next base: position 38,425,921 of record CM060184.1, on the reverse strand, counting down.
AATAATACGTTCTAAACATATGTTGATTTACTATTTTTATTTAAGGATAAGTTGTGATGACTTCATCATCTCATATAGAGCCATATGAAGCGGAAACTAAAACTATGTCCTTTATTATATTTAAATAACTTATTAATGCAACGTTTTGCATAAGGTTATTACAAATCTAATACTCAAAATAGTATGTTAAGAAGAGTCGACTAATTTGACAATGATGCAATTTTGAACGCATAATTTAATATTCAAATATTAATTATGTGTATACAATTGTTTTTATGAAGATCATCATCTTCATTAATTATATTTCTTTTGTAATCAATAATTTTCACTTTGGCATCTCGACTATTTTTACAAAATCGTTCATTTTGATATAAGGCTTTGAATCATTTTTCATAAAATGATGATTCTTCTATTCAACATATTGAAAATGTAAGAAGGTTTGTATTAAAATATTTTGAATATGAAAAATATAACAATTATATAATTCTTTTCAAAATAATTTAATAATTCAATCAAATGAATTATGTAATTTTAGATAAACTTTATCTAAAAATAAGATTTTGTACTATAACTTTTGTAAATGCATAATGATGATATCAATAATCTTATTTTGGATCAATGATCTTATTTTGGATCATATATAAAGTCTTTTATCATCATTTTCAAAATCCATTTGAGCATTTATAGTGTTCTATTGATCACATCAAAATAGATTTAAAAAACAAAGTTTTGATATCTCTTATCAACACCAAATGTGTTGATTCAATCAACTATCCATCAAGTAGTAACACATTATGTAAAGCAGATATAAAGAAGTTAAACAATTCAAAATAAATATAATCATGTTTATACTAAATCACCATTAAACTTTGATCTTTTATTTAATGGTGTCTCCCACTAATTTTAATACTTTGCTAATTTCCTCAAAAAAATAAAATTATGAAAGACTTTCTTTCTTAGTGAAAATTAGAATCCCTTTTAATCACTTACCGCACCCTAATACATGACCTCAATTGTAGGGGATATATTTCCTTTCCAATCCTAACTATTTAGGATTCCTAATCATACTTTAGCCTCCGATGTATATCCCGCACCCTAACAAGATCTAAGGATATAAATCGTTTGAGTTGCACACATCAATCCGACAAGTATGAGATTGAATCACATGAATCCTCAATATTATGAGCAAAATTACATGTGATGTTTCATATTATCACATCAAATATTTTACGAAAACTTCAAATTGTGTCACGTAAGGATTATTCCCTAATAATATGAGAAAAATAGTTACATATGTTAAACAATCTTATGATTTCTTATTGACGGAAAGCTACATTCAAGATTCACAATCTCTCACACTTTGAACTCAATATTAATAATAGGTTTTGAGTTATATTCATCAATATTAATACAATATATTGACCCCCAACAATATGAGCAAAGTCAAATATATGTATTATTCATTCTGCATCAAATGCTTAAGAAAATTTCACAATTTTCTAATGATGAATTTTTTTTCGAGTTCACAAGACTCATATACATATCATATAACACATTGACCCTCAATAATATGAGCAAAGCCATGTGTGATATATTCACATCAAATGTTTTAGAAGAAAAGATTTATAATTTTTAATAAAAGAATAATTTTTCAAACATGAAAAATATCACATTTATTTAAAAATTTAATCATTTTCTATTGATGGTAGTATATTCTTTTAAGATTCATATCCTATTTGATTCATAACTCAAAACAAAAGGAAATTAATTTTGATATCATCGATAACAAAAGTATCTAATTTCCTATTGATGGTAGTATATTCTCTTAGGATTCACATCCTATTTGATTCATAACTCAAAACAAAAGGAAATTAATTTTGATATCATGGATAACAAAAGTATCTAATTTTATACTACACATCGCATAATAACAAAAAAAAACATCTAATTTATGCTACACATCATATGCATATATATGAAATTGCATAAATCATAAATAAGATAAAAGGCAATAGTAAACATATTGGTATTTGGACTTAGGGTTTACATCACATGCAATTTTGACTCTTCGAAGTCATCTCCATGTCCTCTTACTTCATGTGCAAATTATACTAAAATTACATTAATAATGAAGCACGCAGACTTCTTATACATTTATTACAAATAAAAAATAAATAAAGAGCATACAAACTCCTCTTTGAATTTTACAACGTTTCATAAATGAATCCTTTGTCCAAATACTAATATAATGCATAAATGAATCATATTCATCTAATAATTTTGAACCATTCATAAATTGGCATTTGAAATTTATCTAAATAAATATGAATAATTCTAAACAATTTAAAACTACTATTAATTCAGAAATAATAATTTCTCAAAAATATTATTTTAATTTCAGAGTAAAAGTTTGAACTATTAAAAAACCCAGTAAATTTATCTAAATAAAATGAATAATTTTTAAACAATTTAAAAATTATAAATAATCTGTTAAAACATAATTTGGACTTTCCAAATTATCACTTAATTTAGAATATTTAACTAATAAATTTTGAACCTTTCAAAATTATTAATAAATATATCCTAAATAAAAACGAATAATCTTAAACAATTTAAGTTATTCACAAATTTGTTAATATGTTATAAAAATATTTATTTCAGACTTTCTGAAATAATTATTTATTTTCCAAAAATAAATAAAATTTAAATGCTGTTCAAAACAGCAAAAAAAAATGATTGAACCATTCTAAATGGATGTACTGCTCGGCCCACCTAATGGGCCTACAATGAGAGCCCATTTTGTTTTTGATCTTTTTTAAATGACGTCCGGTTCGGTCTAACCGGATTAAGGTTTGGCTGACGGAACCGGGACGAACCGGCTTAGGGTAACAAATATATTGCCCTATGTCCGGTTCATCTGGCCGCACGAGGCCCGCGGCGTCCCTACGCCGCGACGCCCGCAGCCGCCGTCGCGCGCACGACGGTCGCCCGTCGACGCCGATCGCCGTTCGTCGACCGTCGCCGGCCAACGGCGAGCGACGATCGAGCGGCAGGGCGGCTCCCCTCCTCCAGTAACGGCGGCTGCCGGTGAATAGGCGTGCTGCGGCGGCGAAGGTCGCCGTCGATTGATCGACCGGAAGATCCGGCCGTTCGACGACGGTGGGACGATCGCGCTTCGACATCCACGGCGATGGTCCGTGCGAGGCGACGACGGTCGTCCGTGGCGGCGATGGTCCGTGCGAGACGACGACGGCGACGCGACCAGCATGCCCACGGCGACGATCGCGAAGGGCGTCTGCGGCGACTGTTGTGTGGAACGGCGGCGGCGTCCATGGCCTGGTCGTGCGTCGTCTGTCGAGATCCGACAGCCACGGCTGCGCGGCCATCTCTCGGCGGCGGTGTCTGCGAGCGCGACGATAGCGCTTCGACAACAGTGGCCGGCCTACGGCGCAAGGTGACACCGGCACGATCTTCGTGTGACAGCAGCAAGATCACCCGGCGTCCCATTACGGCGGCGACCTCCCCGACCTGCGCGATCTTCGCCATCGGTGCCGACTTAGTCCGGCGTCCCACGCCGGCGGCCCCCAGATTTTCCTTGCCTGCGCCGCCCGCCTGCGCGACTTTCGCGCAGCGACGGCACTGTCCGGCGGGCCACGCAGGCCGTGGCCTCGTCCAAATATATATATTTTTATTTTGTACAGATTAACAATATATATATCACAATATATATCATATTACTATTTTAATCTCATTAAAATAGTCAATAGAATATTTTTTTTAAAAAAATTGACAGCATCTATTTTAATCAGATTAAAATAGAAAAAAATATTAAAATCTTATTTTAATCTAATTTTGATTAAAAATCATATACTATGATTCGATCCGTTATCTCGTAAACACTATTCAAAGTAGAGAAAGTTCGTAAGAAAGGATCGCAAGTGTCATGTATTGACATCAAGAAAATTTGCACACACTTCTAGCATCACAATTATTATGAGAAGAAGATAAAAATGAAGAGAGGAAGAATAAGAGAGAGTCACATTCATATAATGATTAATACATCATTATATAATGAATGAGGAGAAGAATTATGTAATTTTTTTTTCTCATAATCTCCTCATTTATGAAGGAGGAGAGGAGGTTACAAATAGAGAATAAATCATTATGTTCTTTATTTAAATTTATTATCATATAATAATATGAATATTCAACGATTTAGATTTGTCTTATCATTATCGTATGATCTAGTCGATCAATCATCACATTCAATCGAGACCGTTCGATTGAGTTTAGAGCAAACGATTATTCATATTGTCTAACAAGTATAAGGCAAAATCGATCAACAAAGAACAAAAGAGATTATAATATGGTCTGTGACCATTGTTATAAACCAGAACATAAAAAGAGTTAATGCTACAAATTGATTGGTCTTCCCCCGGTTTCAAATTTAACAAGAATCAACCTCGAGGCATTGCAAGTGCAGCTTTCGCTTCTAAAAGCTCAGGAGGTGTTTTGGCTCAACTAGATATAGGAATCGCTAATAACGATATGAACAAAGGTACCATTTTGAATGAGAAGCAGTACCAACATGTTCTTAAGATGCTACACAAAGGACTTGCTTCTAACAGTAGTGTGTCAGTAAATATTGTAGGCAGCATTTCAGATCAAGCTAAGTTGTCTGGAATAATTCATACAGGAGCTACACATCATTTGTTTTCAAATACTAACCCTACCTCTAGTGCAATAAAAAAGCAAATGACACCGTCTCGAGAAATCTCGAATGGGGCTGATGATGAAAAAAATTATGAAGTAACAAGAATGTGAAACGAATTTGTGAGATAATTATTTGCTAAAGCAAAAAAAAAAAATTATCTGCACATAATAAATATGCATGAAGTATGTCTTAGATTAGTCCCACATGTACAAGTCACAGAAAAAATACTGTGTATATATGAAAATATGATCTTGGCCTGGTAGGACGCGTTTTGATAAAATCGTGTGTGCAGAAGTCCAAAGCGGACAATATTCTATATAAGTGCAAGACTGTTACATATGATATCAAAGCCACTCTGCGTTGACCTCTATGCATGGTGGGGTGCGATTGCTCAACCTCCTAAGGATATGAATGATGCATGAGGCATGCATTGGATTAGTCCTACATACACAAGTTACGGAAGAGATATTGAGTATATATGAGATTATGACATTGACATGATAGGACGACGTTTTAATAAAACTGGGTAAATGGAGGTCCAAATCAGACAATATCCTTATTTTTGAAGAATCAAATAGCTCAGCAAGTATTTTCATCCATGATCAGGACAACTATAACCCAACTCCAAGGGGGCAATGCCAAGAAATATGTAATATCTCAATATTTATGAATGTGATAATTTTCTTAAGTATATAATTGATTAAGTTAATTAGCCTCTTTTACATAAGTATAATTGTAAGGAAATCTTATATGAATCATGACTTATAATTGATATTGCAAGTACTTCTGTATTAATGCTAAAATTATAAGTACGATTTTAATGCTCGTAACTCTTGTGAATCAATTAAATCTAATTAATTGCCAATTGGGTGACAAAAAAATGATTAATTTGTTATATAGTGCATTCATTATTATATAGTAAGATGGCTTGTATGTGTAGAATATTGGAACTATTAATCATTATTAACTAAGTTAAGTGCTATTTTAGCTTCTATAAGGAATACGATATCAATACTATCATAGTGGTTGATTACGTCCAAGTACTTAACATGCAATAGCTAATTAATGGATTAAATTAATTTACATACATAATTATCATTATGTGTTACGTGAACCCTAATTAAACTTGCTGATAACAAGTTGCTACCACCTCAACTTTGATCCATAGAGACCGAATGATGCCACCTATATCTTATTTTTACTTTGTTTACAATTGCCTCACACCACCACCACCTCCACACACACACACACATAATTATTTCAATATATATATATATCCATAAGTAAATTTGTATTCTATCACTTATGTACATTAGCCGAATGAGGAGAGTTAAAAAAATGTAGCCTCCTTTCCATTTGTTATCAATTGGAGGAGAGATAATGAAGGGAAGGAAAGAAATTTTACTTCATGCTGGCCGAACCAACCGAAGGAGGAGAAAAGAAAGCAAAAAAAAAAGGAAAAATAAAAGAGAACTTAGTAAGATATGTAGAGGAAATTCTGCCCAATGTTTTAGTTCAATATATTTGATTATATGATTGAACTAAGAAGTTTTAATTTGAACAGGTGTACACTAGTTTAAAGTATCCAATGAAATCAAATAGATTATGGAACTTTTGCTTCCTCGTTTCTATATGGCCGAAAAATTACTACTTGTAATTAAATATAAAATCTACTCAGAAAATTATAATATTTATATGATCTGATCTTTCGAAAGTGTAGTTTCCACGGGATTTGGAATTATCTCAAAATCATATATATTGTGTTGTTTGCAAAATAGTGGGTAGCTATCATGCTGTTTCGAAAAAGGATATAGTTCGTTTGTAAAGTAAGCTCTCATCCATGTCAATAATATAAAGTCTCAAAAATTTATGTGGGTTTGTTGTTTTTGTATGATGCCTAATCCAATTGGAATTACTCAAAAATAAATTATATATAAGAAGATATCAAATTTATATTGGTTACCTCTAGTAGATTTTGAAGTTGAATATAAATATGTAGAATCATAGGATTTCTAATATTTATATGAAATATTATAAATTATAAAATTAAGTATGTCTACTCCATTCCATGTCTACTCTCATTGAGTTTTGGAATCAGGTCAATCCAATATCTGTAGAGAAAGTTATATATTCATCTTTAGAGTGTTAACACTTTGTCTTCTAAAACTATTACCCACTTTTATGAATTATGTATTAAATCTACTATGTCATATAATTATTTGATAATTTATGGGCAAACAAATACGGATATTAGATTTTAATTGGAATCAGTAAAAAATGATATGTCTATTGGAAGTTATAAATGCTTAATCCAACCTCATTCAATTTGTCAAAACGAAACTTAGAGCAAATTATGCTACTATTTGTTAAATTTGTAGTGCTCATTTAATAGATATATAAATTCAATAAATTTTATTAATTATACCTTAAAAAGTCCACATTTAGAGAAAAAATGAAAGTACCAGAACAAGAGTTGTTTACTATTTTATATAAATACTAAAATTAAGGTCATTCAATCCATCTGATTACATAAATAATATGAAAGTCAGGATGAATGTTGATTTTCTTGAAAAAAAACCACATTGAAATAAAATTTGAAACTTCTACATGTTAAGAGTTTTGTAATATGGAAGTAACAAAAATTGGAATGAAGAAAATTTGGGGATGAATGTAAGAAGATATGGATTTTCTTTTACTAGGTATGCAATTTGTCATGATATAAGACTAACTCTTAATTACTTGGGTTATAAGAGTACATGCATAAGTATCATGTTGCAATTATAATTTCATGTATGATATATTAGCACGCATAACATAGTAGTAATATGATTGTTATTATTATGGTTATAGGATTAGAGGAGTAAAGTAAGAAAATCAAGGAAAAAATCTTTTGATTTGTACTAACAGAAGGTAAGTTAGTTTCTCCCACTCTATGTATTCACTAGTTATGAATTTGGAGTGACATTGATTTTCATATGTATTGAAATTGTTTTGGATATGTTATGAAAACTGTGTTGGAATAATTGATCAATGATTGTACATTGAAAAGCATATGTGATAGTTATGGATTAATTTTGTAAAATGCAATTATTTTTTGTTTGAATGAGTATTCGATATGACTCATCTTCCAATATTCGAGATATAATATTATATGATAAATCATGCGTCTGCATTTTCCTATATCTGCATATAGTGGTCGGCTAAGTGCCATGCGATGTTAAGTGCTACATCGTGAGAAATCATGATGGAAGACACTTCAAGAATTTGTAAGGGCCATCTCTATAATTCAATCCATCATTATGTTTCTCAGAAATGGAATGAGATAAGATGGAGCTAAGTATCCTACAGAGTTAAGTGCTACATTGTAAGAAATTATTATGGAAGTCACATCTAGAATTCGTACGGACCACCTCTGAAAGTCATTTATCACTTTTTGATATGTTCTCCAAAAATGGAATGAGATAAAATGGAGCTAGTACGGAGCTAAGTGTTACATCATGAGAAATCATGGTAGGAGCCACCTCTAAAATTTTTATGGGCCATCTTTGAAAGACATCTATAAGACTATACAAATTAGTCAGTTGGTGATCCGTACTTTCATACGAGAGTTTTGATATGATTTAATGATATTGATTGTAAATGGAGTGTGATGATTATGATTAGAAAATTGCATATATTATTTTGAAATATATAAAAATATTGATTGTGATATTATAGTTATTGTATATTTTTTCATGTGTCTCTGAATTGATTAGTTGGTAACACATAACCTTTGAGTTATCAACTTAATGAGTTATTTTTGGCTCACATTCTAATATTTTTTTAGATTCATATAGTTCTTGGGGATCATGCATGGTGATAGTGTTTGAGGGGTTCTCTAACATACTTTGTGGTAAGATGAGAAGATTTATCTCTCGTGTCCTTCTATTAGGATGTCAGAACTGATCTGTTAAATTTGATGTACTGGCCAATTTTCCTAAAAGAGAAAGAATAACATCATTGATTTTATATTCTTGACAATAACCTTTGAGTTATCAAATTAATGAGCTATTTTTGGCTCACATTCTAACATTTTTTTAGATTCATATAGTTCTTGGGGATCATGCATGGTGATCGCCTTTGAGGGGGGTTCACTAACATCCTTTGTGGTAAGATGAGAAGATTTATCTCTCGTGTCCTTCTATTAGGATGTCGAGAGAACTGATCTGTTTGTCATGCTGACTAATTTTCCTAAAAGTTTAAGCCGTTAGGAAGAGCAACATCATTGATTTTATATTCTTAACACTCCCCCTCATGCGTGGGCTGCTGACAACTTTGGTCTAGCCCAAGTCCAACATGTGGATAACTAAGGGAGGAAATTACTTTTTTTAATAAGAGCTTAACAAGGTGTGAAGTCGGGACCTCTGGCTTTAATACCATGTTAAATTTGATGTACTAACCCATTTTCCTAAAAGCTTAAGCTATCAGCAAGAGTAACATTTATAATTTTATATTCTTAACACTCCTCCTCACGTGTGGGTTACTGACAATTTTGATCTAACCCAGCTCACCACGTGGACAATAAAGGGAAGAAATATTTTTATTTAATAAGAGCTTAACGAGATTCGAACTCTTAACCTCTGATATACCATGTTAAATTTAATGTGCTAACCATCTTTCCTAAAAGCTTAAGCCGTTAGGAAGAGCAACATCGTTGATTTTATATTCTTAACATGGTCAAATTCATTATTTATGTCAAAATATTTTGTAATGAAAACAAAGTTCATTTATGAATATTTGTCTGCTCCGAAGGATCATCATAAAATATGTAGTTTGTTTAATAATACTTTAATTCGTATGTTATATATATAAAGTCATTTCCATAAATTTTTACAATTTTATTTGATCGTCTATAATGAGTCACAAACTCTAGTTTAAATCACAGTTTAAGTTGGGGTCGTGACAAAATATCTTTGACAAGTTGAAAGAATTTGAAGGACCTAAACTAACCAGTTGTTGAAATCCAGCTGAAGAAGCTAAGGAAACTACTAATGTGAAAAGAAGAAATAAAAAAAGAAGATTATAGTTCAACCCTCAAAAGAAATTGTAAAGGAGAATAATGCAGTTGACATTAGCTCATAAATTAGCAAAGACATAGAATAAGCAACAATTTCTAAAATTCGTGAAAGTTTCAAAGAAGCTGCCCATTAACATTCTTTTTTGTAGAAATAATTCAGCAAATCCCACTTATGCTATATTGTTGAAAGATACATTATCAAGAAAAAAAATATTTAAATCCAAGACATGGACCTTGACAGAAGAAGCAAGTTAAGTCGTCCAATATAAGCTGCCACCCAAATTAAAGAACCCTCTTAATTTTTCTAGACTTTGTGAGATAGAGAATTAACAAACCAATAGAGCTTTATGTGACTTAGGAGTAAGTGTGAGTCATTCCAGTATCTCTATGTAAACAATTAATAGCTAGTGAACTCACGCCTACAAATATGATCCTATAGCTAGCTGTTAGATATGTAAAACACTCACAAGACACTACAAGGAGACTGCTGAATAGCGACGCAGATTAGCGTCGAAAAATCATGAGACGCTACATTGACATCAATAGCGTCTTCATAGTGACGTGATGTGGAATGAGTGGAGTAGTGAAAACTTGCTGATTTTATGGTTCAGAATTGAATATTATGAAATGTATTCACACTCCTCACTTCCTCTCTACTGCAAGTGCACAGGTCAAAGTAGTAAACTCAAGTGTCGTATCCACAGTGATTTGAAGGCCAATGACTCACTAAAATAATCTAGACTAGCCCTAGACTAAATGGCAAAAACAGGAAATTAAGAAGAAGTGAAAACAGATTTTTAATGTGGCAAAAAAGAATAACTATTTTTGGTGTTTTAAATGATTGAAAAGAACTGAAATCTAACTACTGAACTAAGGGCTAAAAAGGGTTTATCAATCAATGGGAAGGTTCTCCTAGGAGTTGGGGTTCATCTAATTCAGCTATGGATGGATTTGAACAATTTACATTAAAATGTCAATTCTGATTCAACTAGTAAAGGGCTGATTTCACGGCATGATTAAACTTGGACTGATCAACATATTCTCATAGGGATGACTAGCTAAGTTGAATTAGAAGAGGTCCCTACTGACAGAGAGTTATCTTTAAGTATAAACTTGAGCACCTCACTGATTTTGCCATTTCCTCTCAGATTTTGGCAATTTCAGTTTGGTACTACAACCAAACCAACATTCATACATCAACTAATCAGAAATGTAATGATTCTAATCCTAATGCTAATGCTTCTTGGTTTATCTCTAAATAATAAGGAAATTTTAAACCAGCCTCTCACTGCAAATAAAATGAAATCCACACCAACATTAGTTCATTGGGTAAAATCAGCACATATCACAAGTGAAATAAAAAAGGTTGCTTCTTAATCCATTTCTGAACAAGAAGGAACCTAGAATCAGCTTCTCAGCTACTAAGAAATCAGGGCCCCTCAATGATAAATAGATTTCAACATTTCAGGAATTAGAAATGAAAATCAAATTTCAAAAATAAAGAATCAGATTCCTAATCAAGAATTGGACCTAGAAATTTGTCATTGATTCTTGATTCATTTTTTAACAAAGAATACATCATAAGACAACCTCTCAGTTGTAAATACAAGTAGGATCTTACAATGTCAAGAATATGATCCAATGAATTCAGAAATGCAAAAACAGAAATAAAAAAAATCAGATATCAGTGCAGGAAATCAGATTTGTTCTTACTCCATCCACAACTAAACTAGATTACTATCCTATCCTAGGAGAGCTGAGATTTAGCTCATTATAGTTATAAGAATGGATACTAGACAGATTAGAAAACTAATACAAATCATCCTGCAATTAATTGATATGAAGGCTGTCGACAGAATCAGATTTCCAGCAGCTCTTCAGCTCCTTCTCCCTTGCTTCCTATCCAAAAACCCTTGCAAAATGGCCAGCCCCCTCTTTCCTTTGAATTCCTCTCAGCTTTTTATATGACCTTTAATCATCCTTGGATGCAGATTAGAATGTTCCATAGCATCTAATTTAGGCCACCTGTCCTGTGATCCTGAAAATTTCAGCAGATTCTTTTCACTTTTTGGACAGCAAATCAGTGGTCCCGCACCTTTTCCAGCAGATTTCAGACTTGTTGCAGGCTTGTATACCTGCTAGAAAAGCCAATACAATAAGCATCAAAGTCCTTAAATAGAAATTAAACAAGTAAAGATTAGGACAACTACTAATATCAGCTCCATTGTCAAATGAAATTTGGTATTGTGCAAGAATGAAATCCTTGCACAGAAATGATAATTATATGTACCTGAATGATAACATTGCATGGAAGTAATAATTCTGTGTAGATTAAACCATGATTATTCAAAGATGATTAATTCATAATAGCAAAGGATTTAGGGCAAGATAATAACTAGAAATTAGCTCAATTAGCAAATGCACATTGGAATGATAACTTTGCATATTGGAATGATAACTTGCCCAAAAAATGATAACTTAACATAAAAAAGATAATCTTATAGATTTTAATCATTCAGAACCTCTATGCACATGGAATTGGATACAAAATGAGGATGGTCAGCTAACAGCCATAATTTATTGCATTCTATGCATAATTGGCCAAATGTAGGACAAAATGAGGGCTTGATACATATGAACTTGATTGAAAATGGGGTAAAAACATAATATAATCAGCTAGTGATCAAACTCCTCCAAGCTTAGTCTTTTGCTTATCCTCAAGCAAAACATTCAGATATTAAGAACAAAACTTGAATAAAATAGTTCACAAGTGAATTCAAATCCAACTGATTGAAGTCCAATGAGTTTCCCACTTTGCCAACATTCCATTCTTTCCAATACTCAATTTTTAGCTGAGGAATCACAAAGGCTAAAGCAAATTTAAGCCATGGAAGAAGTACTAACAGTAACTGAATTGGATTTTAGGAATTTTCAACTTTACTATGGAAGTTGAACTACAAATCTCTTCATGAACAGATTTTGTATTTCATAAACAGGTTTGAAACCTGACTTTTATTCATGAAGATGCAATAAACATGTTTGAACCTAATTTTTATTCATGCTGGTCACAGGATAAAAATTCTGGCTTTATTCAGGGGAGGTTCCTTTTTGGAATTTCACTCTCTTTATTGATGCATGTATGCAATGCAGAAATGCAACTTTTCACTTTTTTCTTTTTCTCTTATGTTCATGAAGTGAGCAATAGTTCAAACTCAAGTAAGGTTTGGATCCCTAAATGCAAATAGTCATGTTTTCCTATTTAGCATGGCAGCAAGAGCCTTGACTTCCTTCTAGACATCTTCTATTATCAAACCAATCCATGAGTGCCAGCTAGTGTTACCCACAAAAAAAAAAAATTTCAGCTGAAATTCAAGTTCAAATGCATCTGAAAGGGTAATCTGATTGAAGCAAAAAGACTAATAGCCACCTTGACTACTTGGTATTGGAGTGTACTAACTGTCATATTATAGGATTTCACCCATTTTGGAGTTAAAATGAAGGCAAGGATTGAGCTGGCCCATATCAGTGATAACTAGTGATAACTTGTTAAGATTACTGATAATCGGGTGAAATTACTGATAACTTGCTGATAACAGTGATAACCTGGTAATAATTAATGATATGAGCTTTGAAATGAATTGAAAATATAGCGTAAAGTTCAGAAATACACCAGGTTTCCTCCCCCAAGCTTATTTCCAGTACTGTCCTCAATGATGAAAAATATAGGCAAGGGAGAGGGTTGGGAGGGTGTTCAATTCTTGAAATTGTGCATTGCTTCATTCATATGGTTCCTGCATCTCAACCAGAGGCTTGTGTGATCCATACTTCCTTGTTTGCCTTCAATTTTGCAGAGAAGTAGAGGAATATCAATGAAATTTGCAGTATCAGATTTTTGGAATGCACAATTTAATAATGCACTGAAATTCAGCAATGGTAGATGTGGATAATTGATATGAGTGATAATTCAGATATCATTATGATAACTATGGCATGCGCTAGATGATAATATCAGTTATCAGTGGCATTTCAGAGAGAAAAGTCAAGTTTGAGTCTAAGAGTACTCCCTAGGTGGAAATTCAGGGGTAAGTCTGATTCCTCTCTAATTTATTCTTGCAAAACAAAGAGAAATTAGATATGAAAAGGCTTGGATTGCCTCCCAAGAAGCGCATACTTTAATGTCTTAGTCTAGACATTGTTACAACTTTTGATATCAAGGAGGTTTAAATAGTATGATGTGATCAAGTAGAGATCTCAATCTGTGGACAACTTCACTAATCAAGTATGGATCTCTTTGTTTGTCAATAATTGACCTTTGTTTTTCAATTTGATGTATCCCTCCTTCATTGTACCAGAAGTCTACTAACTTCTCATTCCAAAACTTCTTATGTATGACATATGAATCTCCTGGATCACCATCATGTTTAAGCAGCCATTTCTTCAATGGCCTATTAAAATGCAGCATTGTTGGAAGATCTTTGAGCTCTTGGTTCCATATTTCAGTAGGCAAACATTGTTCTTCCTTCATTGAATGTTCCATTCCTTCTACAAATTTAAATTATGCTATAGCATCTGTTTGAAAAGAAGTTACTTCTGCTTTTGTATCCTCCTTGGCCATTTCAGTCTCATCACGTGGCTTTGCTGTCATAACCAATTGCCCAATGGATAGTGGCATAGGTAAGACTTTGGAACTATGAATGACTTTAAATGAATTAGTGCTTACTTCAAGTTCAGGCCACTTATTCTCTTTTAATGTTTCTTCATATTTGATTCTATGATGTTGACATTCTTCAACTGATCCATGATGGTTTGTGGAGCAAATTGCTTCAAGTAGAACTTTTGGACAGTTGGGTGCAGGAGGTAACTCATCTTTAGGGGTAGACAATAAGTAAATTGAGTTGCAGCCCTCATCACAAAAGAGTGTATATGATAGTTTATTCAAAGAATAAAAATCAGAATCTTTTAGAATTTATTCTTCATTGGATGGGAGCCTTATAAGTGGGTCTTCATTGAAGGTATCATTGGAGTAGCTTTTTCAGTAACTTCAGCAACTTCATCTTGTTTCTTGGCTTGTACTATAAGTGTGACAGACTCTTTTTCAACGTCAGCCTCCATGACTACTTCTTTTTCTTCATTCATCTCTTTCTCAATTCCCATCTTCATTTCCTGAATTTCTTCTTTCAAAAGGGCAGATTGGATTTGTGGGGCTTTTTGACTGGACTGCAAACAAAGCTTGGCCTCCAAGGCTTGATATTCAGTTTGAAGAACATCTACTGTCATACATAGTTTTTCCAAGTTTGTAGTTTGCTTTTCCTGCCGCCTCATGAAGTTCTCCAATATAATCTCTATTTGATTAAGTGTTTGCTAATTTTCTGAAATATCCATAGTTGCAATCTGAAAATCTGACACTTGACCTTGATTGTGATGGTAATACAAATGATTTTATGAGTCATAAACATAAGGATTGTTGCTCGAGAAGTCTTGCTCTCGATTCCAATAAAGTTTTGAAATATAATGACTACTAGTTGAGAAGTCTTCCTCTCGATTTCAGTAATTTGAACTTTCATGACCATGTGAGGCATACATGTAAGCATTAGAGGACTGTTGAAATTTTGGTGATCCTTGATTGCAATGAACTTGTGATGGTTCTCCAACATCAAAACCATATTTCTGAAGAGTTTTAAACACGACATCTTCAACTATAAAATCCAATTCCTCCTTGCTCAGTGGTGTTTCACTTGATTGATAATAGTCCTAGGGCCAAGTTTGCCAACTCATATCCATCTTTCCTTCTTTCTCTCTCAGAAATCAAAATCAGAATTTTCTGCACTATAAACTTGTCATACAATGAGGTTAAGTGCAAAGACATAAAAAACATGAATAGAGATTAAAATAAGATGATAAGATTGAGCAGAAAAAGAAAATTCCAAAAAGAACTAATCTAATAAGAAAAATGATAGACAAAATAGGACTGAATATAAACAATGGATGTGATATAAACAGTGATGGTATAAGAAAAAAAAATAGAGGTAAATATAGACAAAAAACTAAACTAAAGAAAAGAAAATAACTACTAAAAAGTGGACTAATCTAAACTATAGAAAGTGAATCTAATCAGTCTCAAATCCCCGGTAACGGCGCCAAAAATTTGATGTGAATTCAATGGGAGTTTGATCACTAGCTGATTATATTATGTTTTTACCCCATTTTCAATCAAGTTCATATGTATCGAGCCCTCATTTTTCCCTACATTTGGCCAATTATGCATAGAATGCAATAAAATTTGGTTGTTAGTTGACCATCCTCATTTTGTATCCAATTCCATGTGCATAGAGGTTCTGAATAGTTAAAATCTATAAGATGATTTTTTCTATGTCAAGTTATTATTTTTTGGGCAAGTTATCTAATATGCAAAGTTATCATTCTAATGTGCATTTGCTAATTGAGCTGATTTCTACCTTATATCTTGCCCTAAATCCTTTGCTATTATGAATTAATCATCAATGAATAATCATGGTTTAATCTACACAGAATTATTACTTCCATGCAATGTTATCATTCAGGTACATGTAATTATCATTTCTGTTCAAGGATTTCATTCCTTCACAATACCAAATTTCATTTGACAATGGAACTGATATTAATTGTTGTCCTAACCCTTACTTGTTTAATTTTTATTTAAGGACTTTGATGCTTGTTGTATTGGCTTTTCTAATAGGTATTACAAGCCTACAACAAGTCTGAAATCTGCTGGAAAATGTGGGGGGACCATTGATTTGCTGTCCAAAAAGTGAAAAGAATCTGCTGGAATTTTTAGGACCACATGATCGGTGGCCTAAATTAGATGCTATGGAATATTCTAATCTGCATCCAAGGGTGATTAAGAGTCTTATAAAAAGTTGGGAGGAATTCAGAAGAAAGAGGGGGCTGGCCATTTTGCAAGGGTTTCTGGACAGGAAGTAAGGGAGAAGGAGTTGAAGAGCTACTGCAAATCTGATTCTATCGTCAGCCTTCATATCAACTAATTGCAGGATGATTTGTATCAATTTTCTAATCTATTTAGTATCCATTCTTGTAACTATAATGAGCTAAATCTCAGCTCTCTTAGGATAGGGTAGTAATCTAGTTTAGTTGTGGATGGAGAAAGAACAAATCTGATTTCCTGCACTGATATATGATTTTTCTGATTTCTGTTTCTGCATTTATGAATTTATTGGATCCTATTCTTGACATTGTCAGATCCTACTTGTATTTACAACTGAGAGGTTGTCTTATGATGTATTCTTTGTTCAAAAATGAATCAAGAATCAATGACAAGTTTCTAGGTCCAATGCTTGATTAGGAATCTGATTCTTTATTTCTGAAATCTGATTTTCATTTCTGATTCCTGAAATGTTGAAATCTGTTTATCATTGAGGGGCCCTATTTTCTTAGCAGCTGAGAAGTTGATTCTAGGTTCCTTCTTGTTCATAAATGGATTAAGAAGCAATGATAACCTTTTTTATTTCACTTGTGATATGTGCTGATTTTACCCAATGAACTAATGTTGGTGTGGATTTCATTTTATTTGTAGCTGAGAGGCTGATTTAAAATCCCCTTGTTGTTGAGAGATAAACAAAAAAGCATTAGCATTAGGATTGGAATCATTACATTTCTGATTAGTTGATGTATGAATGTTGGTTTGGTTGTGGTGCCAAACTAAAATTGCCAAAATCTGAGAGGAAATGGCAAAATCGGTGAGGTGCTCAAGTTTATGCTTAATGTTAACTCTCTATCAGTAGGGACCTCTTCTAATTCAACTTAGCTAGTCATTCCTATGAGAATATGTTGATTAGTCCAAGTTTAATCATGCTGTGAAATCAGCCCTTTACTAGTTGAATCAGAATTGACATTTCAATGTAAATTGTTCCAATCCATCTATAGCTGAATTAGATGAACTCCAACTCCTAGGAGAACCTTCCCATTGATTGATAAACCCTTTTTGGCCCTTGGTTCAGTAGTTAGAATTCAGTTCTTTTCAATCATTTAAAACACAAAAAATAGTTATCTTTTTTTGCCACATCAAAATTCTGTTTTCACTTCTTCTTAATTTTCTATTTTTGCCATTTAGTCTAGAGTTAGTCTAAATTGTTTTAGTGAGTCATTGGCCTTCAAATCACTGTGGATATGACACTTGAGTCTACTACTTTGACCTGTGCACTTGCAGTAGAGAGGAAGTAAGGAGTGTGAATACATTTCATAATATTCAATTCTGAATCATAAAATTAGCAAGTTTTCACTACTCCACTCATTTCACATCATGACGACATTGGGTTGACAAAATGAGACACTAACTGCCTCCCCATAGCTTCAATTTAGCATCACATTAGTGTTACAGTGTGTTGATGCTAAATGTGGCGCTATTGAGATGCTACTTCACCACTATTGTAGTGTTGTAGCATTGTATTGGTGTCCACGGATTGCGACGCCAGGTTAGTGTCACATCGATGGCAACGCTAAATCTACGCTAAATACAGAGTCGATATGGGCATCGACGTTTTGCGTTGAATTGACGTCAATGTATTGCGACACTAATTAGTGTCTCAGAATATGCGATGCTAAATAGACGCTATGTTAAGAGGCATCATGAGTGCGCAATTGTGGCATCCACATGTGCGACACTAAGTTAGCGTCATGAATATGGCAGCGCTAAGTAGATGCTGATTAGGCACATTGAGACGCTATGTTGCGGCGAAAGTGACACTAACTATATTCATTTGTATTTAAGTAGGTAATGTTAATTTGTATAACTATATATGTTACCTGTACTATAGTTTAATGAATAAATAGATTAAATATTCCTAATTTAATATATATGTTATGTACATGTATATTCCTATACTATATGTTGTCTTATATGTATTACCTACATATGTATTGCTATACATATATTATATGTATTCCTATAATATATGTTATATTATATGTATTCCTAACTATATATGTTACTTAAATATGTATTCCTAAATATAGATGTATTGATGTATGTAAACACGAATACACATCTTTACTTTATAATATAGAAATAAAGAATGTTAACAATCTACATGTATACTTTATATATATGTAGAACATAGTACGCATACCTTGATGTGTATGCACACATGTCAATATATTATATAAACAAAACACATATCGTAGCTTAATTATAGATAAATTATTTTTATATTCTTAATCATGGAATTATGAGGGTTGAACTAAGTGACATGATTTCTTACAAAAATAAAATAAAATTATTTTTTTAGCACCACATTAGAGATGCTATGGCATTGACATAGCGTCCACATAGCATCACGCCACATGTCAGCGCTAAAGTAGCGCTAATTGACGCATGTTGATGCTAATGTAGGCCCGAACCGCACGCTACGTGGACTCGCATCATAGTGACGCAATTTGTCGCTATTGTTCTTAACAACTCTTTTGCGTCGCACTAACGATGCCATGTTGCATCTCTATATTTTTTAGCTCACTTCCTTTGATTATACATATATACATATAGACTTATAGTTTATATACGTAGACATAGACATAGACATAGACATAGACATAGACATATACATATACATATACATATACATATACATACACACACACACACACATATATATATACTTATATACACACATATAGACTTATAATATGTATATATATATATATATATGTATACACTACATATGAATATATACTTATAGTTTATATAGACTTAACATATATAAATACATTTTATAAATATACATATACATACATATATACATGTAATATAAACTTATACTATAATATAAAATTAATATAAACCTATTTGAATATAAACTTATAATATATGCATATATATGTCGATTGTGTTTACTTAGCGTCATTTATGTGCTGATTCAATGCCAACTTAGCATCCCGTCGAACATTTTCTTTTAATTTATTATTCGGTGCCGCATTAGCATGCAATTGGCATCATAATATTTTGCGACGCTAAAAACTTACCTTAAATCCCTAAGTTCTTCCCTCTTTACTATTTTCTGTGCGATTTTTTACCTTCAACATCGATGCCGACGACTGCAACCACTGGCAACTTCCACGATGCCATCTGAACCCCGACACCTCCTCTGGCCTCCTCCTCTGACCCTGACCGCCACCGACTCCTCCGACCAAATCGCCTCCTCCTCTGACCTTGCCTCCTCATCTAACCCCCACCAGCCTCCGGCCTCCTCCTCTGACCCCGACCGCCACTTCCTCCGCCCCGCCGCTGACTCCTCTGAAATGGCCACCTCCTCAGACCCCCCTCCTCATCTGACCCCGTCACCCCTGCCTCCTGCCTCCTCCTCTGAGCTCGACTGCCGCTTCCTCCTCTAACCCCCCTCTAACCTACTCCGCTGCCCTCCTCCGACCCCGCCACCCTCCTCCGTTGCCTTGCTCCGATGCTGCCCTGCTCGGATGCTGCCTTCCGATCCTCCTCTACCACCTTTGACATCTTCTCAACACGTTGTATAGTAAGTCCTTTTTTTGTTAATTGAACCATCATATTTGATTATGCTTCATTTTTGTTAACTTGACAAGAATTTAGTCCAGTCATGTTCTTAATTATGCCTCAATCTAGATGAACATCATGGCTTGAAATATAGATGAACAAACAAACTATATTATTCTAAATTATGCTTCCAACTAGATCAACACCATGAATTGAAAAATAGATGAACTGCTTCCAACTATATGAAGATCGTGACTTGAAAAATAAATGAACAAACTATATTATTTCTTAAATTTATTCCTCCAACTACGAACATCATAACTTGAAAATTAAATGAACAAACAAACTATATTGTTCTTGATTATGCCTCAAATCTATATTTGATTAGATTTAACTTGAAATCAAATACTGATCAATTTTATTATTAAATTTTGGTCTCTTCGATAATATTTTTAGGAAGCAAATCAATTTTATCAAGATCTTAATTTCAGGACGATCCATAGAGCTTTTGAGGAGGTGTCTGTGAAAAGTCTTAGAAATCGACTATATAAGTTTCCCAAAACCGTTACATCCATTGGCCTTAGTTTGGAGCAGGGCATACAAAGATGCCCATGACAATATTAGGCATCTAGTTTGGGAGTCGTTATGTAAGAACTGGTAAGTTTACATTTAAATTGTTTTTATTACATTTATAATTTTTCAAAGTCTAAGTATTTGATGTTGATACAAGATGGATGAAGAATGACAAAGAAAGTCTACGGAGGCAAAAGTTAATAGACTTTCGAAGCCCAAGACCTACATCCACACAGGCGACTCGATTCAATTTGACGAGCATCGAAGACGCATGGTAATGTAGATACAAAATTGAATAATCAAACTTTTATTATACTAATTTTATAAAATTTGAAATTTTATTGGAAGAGAAAAAATAAGATGGTACTATAGACTTTTGCACAGTTTACGAGGCCACATATAAGGGTAGGAAGACTAATGACTTGGTCATGCCTAATGCTCATAGAACTTAGAGTTTTGGTAAGTATCATCACATGCTCACTTAGTTGTTCACATTAGTGTAAATGATTTTTCACATGTGCAATGTTTAAATATAGGATGTACGTTGGTATCGAATGTCAGGAGTGACAACGACGATGACAACAATTTAGGATAGAAACTTTTGTATCATATATCTTTTTTTGTTATGATGTGTGATATCGTTTTGTTATCTTATTTACACTTTTGTGATGGTTATTAGTACATTTCTTTATTATTATTGTCATCAATGTGAAGAATGCATCATATATGCATTGTATAATTTGTATGGTGTGGGAAAGGAACAATACAGGCAACACTTTTGTGTCGCATTAGCGACGCCAAGAGGTTAGACACCATTTAAAATATATCGTAACTGGCGTTAGATTAGAGTCGCATCCTTGGGCGTCACATTAGCGTCTCAATAGAGATGTAACACGACATCACTTTAGCGTCTCCTTAGCGTCCAAGTAGCGTCACAGGAAGCATAACCTTAGCACCACCTTAGCATCATAATAGCGTCGTGTGATTCAACGCCAACTTAGCGTTGGGTTAGCAATGTGACAAAAATTTCTCACAATCACACATTTCACATCATAATAATGTCGCAATAGTGTTAATGGTTCTAGTAGCGTCGCCTTTGTCCTTGGCGTCATTGCGATGCTAATAGCTACCGAATGCCGCCATCTCCACTGTGCGACGCCATGTCAACATTATTTTAGCCACATTTTAGTGTCGAGTTAGCGACAAGTTATGGGCGTCACAAATCAGTAGATTTCTTGTAGTGAGGCATTTTGGAAGTTATTCCCATTATAGTTGGTAAATTTCTTATATGAACAAATTTTATGGTCCAAGACATGGAATAGGACACAAACACTCCATTTGATTTTGGAAAGACATTGCGACAATGGGGACAATTATAAAACGGGAGATTATCCTTCCAGCTAGGATGAGATCAACTTAACTCAAAAAATGAAAACTCTAATTTGTGAAGACATGAATGAGGTCACTATTGTAGTTGACTCCACAATATAAGAAGTTCTAAGTTTGATACTCTAAGTGATTCATTACGTAAATATCTCACTTTGGATGAACTGATCATGCTATGTGATGAGTCATAAATTTGCTAAAAACTATTAGAGATTTTAAATCAGGACTAGACAGCTGAATCTAAGAAGGATGCATGTTTCTCCTCAAGAACCAAGCAAATACATGAATATGCATAAGAACTTTGATGCACCAAAGGAGCCGACAATCTCTTATAAAATCTTCATGTGAAGCTCTCTAGATCTAGAGTTTTATAAACTGCTCGAACATAAAAATGACTCTCTCTCCAAATTCAAGAGTCTTCCCTTGAGCCATTGATTGTGTCCCTAGAGATGCTCGATTAGCCCAAAAAGATCCTCAAGCCACTTATTCAACGGATGGATTTCTTAGTATCGGGTGCATATGCATTCATTGAGGCTGCACGAACAATATTGAGTGATTGTCCTCGGTCATTGCATAAAGCCTTAGAAAAGAGATTGATAGTGATTGTCCGGATGGCCAAGAATCCACCCAAAATAAAAAATCCTTCTTGTATCACTACAAGAAAAATTAATTTTAGCAATCATAATTAACGAAGAGATTCAAATTTGATCGTTAAAAATTGTTATTAATGACTAAAAAAAATTATGGTCGTCAACAATAATTACAAGAAAAAATCTGGTCCTTAATATTTTTATGGCTGACCATTAAAAGTGAACAACAAAGACTAGAAAAAATTTGGTCCGTAATATTCAAATTGACAACCATCATCTTGTCATTAAAAATATGACGAGTCAAATAAAATAATATCTCTTAAAATGATATTAGTGAAATTTAGAAGATATACTTTTTTTATTTTTTTCTTATTTTAAAATAAAAATTATACTTTATATTTTAATATTATTTTTCAAGTTTTAATATCATTAATAGAATATAAACAAATATCTTCTCTCTTACATTTTTTATTTTTATGTATGTTAAACTTTTTCTCTTCTTTTTTAAAAACATTGAGTAGGATTTAATATATATATATATATATTACATTATTTTTTGTTTTCTAAAACAATGATGAAAACAAAAATAAAAATATTTATTATTTTAAGATGAAGGTTTAAAAAATTACTTTTACCGCCATATTTTTGTAAATAATCATTAGGCTATTAGGTTATAACTAATTTAACCTTAACCTTTTTTTTTTTACTTTTTCTCCTCTCCCTGCCTCATCCTCGGCAGCCGATGACACTACAAGCAGGTATCTCTTTCTTTTTCCCTCTGACAGACTTCGGCAGCGAGAGGCTTTGGCAGCCGCCTTTGTACGAGAGGCGGCCATCGGACTGCGCGTGAGGCGACATCAGGTCTCGCACAAAGGTGGTCCGGATGGCCGTCTCTGTGCGTGAGGCAGCCGCCTCTGCACCATTGTCCTTATCACACGCAAGAGGTGGCCTCGCCCGCCGCCTCTATGCTAGAGGCAGCCCCAGTGGCCTCCTCATGCACAAAGGATCATGAGCCTCCTCACGCACAGAGGATCCTTTGTGCATGAGGAGGCTACGATTGGACTGCCACCTCTTTGAGAGAGGTGGCTCTGCACGGGAGGTGGTCGACTGTTTGCTCTTCCATGCTTATATTTTTTTACGAGAGTTCGACCCATACTTTGAAATTGTTTTTCACTTGTCCAGACATTGCTTCTACATAGGTGATTGCAGCAAAAGTTACACGTGATGCCCATTTATTTTGGCCTCGGAGTCCTTTTTGCTGAGGTATGCTCCTTTATTCTAGTCTCCGTAAGCTCCATTAGATGTCTAACCACATACATGTATTTATGTATCAATCTTAAACGAAAACAAAATTGTTGTAAGCATCTGTGGTTGTTCTTCCTTTTACATATGCGATGCACATTTGGCCACCTCAATCTTGTTTTTTAGTTGGACAAAATAATTTGAAAACTCAATTCCCATATAAATACATAAATATTTTTCGTGAACTAATTATGTAACTATGCAAAAATGTCAATTCCTTGTAAATATATAGCTAAGTAAGCTTAATTTATGATTTTGATTTTTTTATAATGTTTTTTTCTTATATATTGTTTGTATTATGCGTGTACATTTAGCTTATGGCACCTAGCAAACAATGGATGCAATTTGTTGATAATAGACTCAATGAAAAATATATAATTGGAGTACAAAAGTTTTTTTATTATGCCTTTAGTAAAACATCATCTGCAATACGATGTCCTTGTGTCAAGTGTTGCAATTCATATTCTAGAACACGTCAACTAGTCGAGTCACATTTGAAATTGTATGGAATTCTCCAAGGTTATACATTTTGGTATCACCTGTAACTAATAAAAGATCAAGTCTTCATTGATATATCAATGGAAGTCAAAGGATGTCACAAGCAAGGTTGTCAAATTCGAGTTTTTACCTAAACTCGTTTTAAGGAGGTAGACTCATATCGTAAGTTCGATACGTAAATACGTAGAGTTTAGATATAATATTAATTTAATAATAATGAATTTTAAAATCATACTAAATATAATAATAAATACTAAAAAGACTATAATAACATGAATAATTAATAAATTGAAATTTATAAATTATAAACACATAAAAGTTTCACTTACACATTTTCTTTAAGTATTATTATTTTATTATCCTCACTCGTTATCACCATTTTAAATATTTTAGTATTATAATATACATATTCAACATATTATTTAATTTTAAATACTATGGTTTAAACAATATTATTGGGAATAAATATTATTATACAAGCTGCTGTAATGTTATATTATTCAAGTAGTTTATTATATCATATTTTAGCTTATTATATTATATATTTTAAAGAATAATGTAATTATAAAACTTATAAGAAGAGATAAATGAGACAATAAAAGATAAGGAAATGAAAAGAAGAGATAGCAAAAACAACATGAAAAAATGGTGGCATTAGACTTCAAACCCATGATGTCATAAAGCTCAAAGAGTCATTCAAGCCACAGCGCCATACAAGTTGAGACAAATTTGGCGAGTCTATTATATGTTTGTTTTTATCACTTCAACTGATTTTAACTAACCAAAGCATATCCAGTCTGATTTTACATCAAATTATGAGTTTATAGCGACTTAACTCGTTTTCCTACCCTAGAAATGTAAACTCGTACGATTTTAAATATTAATACGTGATTTTGACAACCTTGGACACAAGTAGTTAGTATCCCCTTAGAACATGAATTCGAACAAATGCCAGAAGATATTAGTCCTGCTTTATCTCAATCTGGACTACCTCTAGATGCTGATAACTTTAAGGATGCTAATCCTAATGTACCTACTGAAGTGACCCAGGAAAATCAAGGAACACAAGAGAGTAAGAATAAACATTTCTCAAGTTATTGAATTATTTTTTATATCAATATGTTGTGAAATTTATAACAAATTTTTATGTAGGTGCTGATAGTCAAGGGAAAAGAAAGCCCGTGGAAGAAATAAGTGTAGGCTAGTTTCTGGGCTTGTTGGAAAGAAACTAAAAATTAAATTTTATAATAGTCGAGCGGTTGGTCAAAATCATGAATTATTCTCAAGACATTTGGGCAAGTTAGTTCAGGATAGAAACATATGTCCATTAAGAGTGCATGCATGGAAAGAAATTGGTGAAGTGGAGAAAGAACACATGTGAGTTGCTGTTGTGGTAATATTTTTTCTTTTATTTTAGTAGGCTTGTTTGTGTAAGTCCTGAAAAAGATTGTTTACATATCCACTATTTATGTGTATAACATTAAAATTTTCTAATGGTACTAAAATATTTGTGTAAGAAAAATTTGAAAGTGATGACATGGACATTCATTGTGAGAATGTTTTGGGACATATAAAAGAATTATGCAAAAAATGGAGAGGAAGCATGCACTTTAAATATGTGAAAATCAACCACTTCAACAAGCTTTGAAGAATGTACCTGATGGAGTGGACAAAAGAGATTGGGAATGTCTTGGTAAAGAGTAATAATAGTAAAAGTTTTAAAGTATGATAACTCGATAAAATTATTATGATTATGATTGTTACTGTGATGTTTATATTATATATATATTATATATATATATAACATTATTGTATATGTTATATGTTAATATAGGATGCAAGTGAAATAAATACAAGAAATAGAACAAAATTAACTATGCCACACCACCGCATTGGCAGCAAGCCTTTTAGATTTTAGAGAATTCATTTTATCAATAGGTATATCTTAATATTAAATATTAGTGTTATTTTCTTTCATTTTTATTGATATCTCATTGTCTTTTATGTAAAGGGAGGTAAAGATAGTAACCCACCGGATGTTGCAACTATTTTTTTAAGACATACAAGTAAAATAACAAGATTGTTGAACTAGAGACCATTGAAAGATATGTATGTTTAATAATAGTTTTCATTTGATCTTCATGAAATGTTTATTAATATGAGTTTATTCTTTTTAAGACTGAAATACAAGAGATTGTACAAGCTGAACCTACACTTCCCGTAATAGAAGTAATAGAGTGATTGATCCTAAAAAATGTAGTTGGGTGGGATTACGGCAAAAGAAATGAAAGAAAATAGTTCTTCAAAGCATGAATTATTGGATAAACTACTAAAGAAAACAAACTACTAAAAGAACGTGTAGCTTCTATGGAAGGTCAATTGCAACAATTGATGGAGTTCATGCATAGTCAACAATCTATTGCTCAAAATTCAACAACACCACAATCTTGTGAAAAATCACCTAAAGCATAAGATTAGTAAGAATAAAAAATCTAATTTTTGTTTTATCTATTATTTTATTATAGATTTTTTATTCTAATAAAATTTTAATCAAATTATAGCCCTCTTTTGAAGCAAGAATGATTGTTTGGCGGATTGGAATTTTTGGTTGGTGAGTACATAATCTCAATTTCTTATAAGTAAAGTTATTTTTTTGTTATTATTATATTTTGATTTTACAGATTTTTTATGAATGTATTGCTATATGTTCTTAAACATGTTCTTTAGAAGAGTTATTTGGAATTTCGTAAACATTTGAATTAAATGTTGGGTGTTGTATGAATATTTGAGTTGAATATTGTATGGATAATTGATTTGAGACTTGATGTTTTGAATATGAATGAGTTTGAATTTTAACAAATATAGAATTTTAAAATTTTGAAAAATATATTGACGGTCATATATTTGTTCCCAAATAATAATAATAATAATAATAATAATAATAATAATAATAATAATAATAATAATAATAATAATAATAATAATAATAATAATAATAATAATAATAATAATAAAGTGGCCCTTAAAAAAGTTTATTCCAACACATAAATAATATCTTTAGTGACTAGTTGAGTGGTCCTTATAAGTTATATAGGGGACCAACATACTACTCGCTATTGGACTTTTAGAGAAGAGGATTATAGTAGTCCCTAAAAAGAATCAACGATCAGTTATTCACACTGGATGCTAAAACCTTTTATCGGTAGAACCTATAGAGAAGAGCTGCGACCAATTTTTTTCTTATCGATGATGAGTATTAACGTCAAGATGATAACTTTTAACAACTACATATATCTTCGCTAATGATCTAATTTCTTGTAGCGTATCCTAATGTTGCCACAAAGAATGGTCTGACTCGTGGTATAAATGTCATAATATTTCTTCACAATGTTGAAGCCCATGAGATGATTTCCTGCCTCTGTTCCCATGAAAGTATTTTGCCATATCATACAGTAATAACTGATAGTCAAAATATCTTTCCTTGACCCCATTATCCGAGCCACCCACTTCATCAGTAAAGCACTATTCATTGTCCAAAGATCTTGCATTCCTAACCCTCCTAATGTTGGTGAACTCGAAGTTAAAGGCATTGGAACATGCAATTTAGAACTTCACAATGACCAAATTATTTATTATCACAATGTTTTATATGCTCTAGATTTTAGACAAATTTACTCTTTGCGAAGACAAACATGGTTATGTAATAAATTTTTATAGGAAATAAATGACAATGTGTCTTGATAATGTTATTCTATGCAATGATTTTCTTAATAATAATTTTTATGTTTTAAATATAGTATATATTTTTAATAGTTATCCTTTTATATCATCTGCTTGTTGATGTGAATGAAAGTTCCAATATTTGAGACTGTGACATATTGATCAAGATCGAATGAATAGACTTGCTAAAAAAGGCCTCTTGGGGTCTCTCGCAAAAGTTGACCTTCAAACTATGAGGAATGTTTGACAAGAAAACAATATCACTATTTAGGAAGGAAAACATGCCGAGTACCCATTACAATTAATTCATTCAGACATATGTGATTCAATGAATATTCACACAAAACATAGTTTTTCTTACTTCGTCACTTTTTCAGATAATTATTCACGTTAGTATACTTGATTTCTCATAAGTCCAAAGCTTTGGATTATTTTGTAGGATTTATAAACATGACAAAAAATTAAGTTGATTGCAAGATTAAAACCTTGCAAATCGATCGTGGACATGAATATCTCTCTAACTTATTCAAAAAAATGTGTAATGAAAAGGATATAGTGATGCGTAAAATTATGTAGCAAAATAAAATCGCTAGCAAGTGCACTAGTCGCTCAAGTAATATAGTAAAAATGAGTAAAGAGTGTCGAACCCACGAGGAATATTATTAATAAAAGTTCTGAATTTATAAATTATAAGAGAGGAAAAACACGGATTTTGAAAATGAGTTTTATAAAATAAAATAAAGAAAATAAGATAAGATAATGTGATGTCATTGAAGTTAGGCCTTAAGATGAAAATATATCAGGATAAATATTTGAACCATAAAAGATAAATTTAATCTTTAAAGATGGATTAGAGTCTTCCTAAGGTAATCTAACATAATTAACTTGTGGTCTCCACGACTGGCATCCCTCAACCTAAGCATGTAGAACTATCTTAAATTAATAAGAATTGAAGTCTCCACGACTGGTACCCTCAAAATCATATTAAAATTAAAATGCATTAAATTGGATTCCCTATACTATTAATCACTCCACAAATTGGTATAGATTAATAGACCACACAAATTTGATTCTCCACACACTAGTTATCAAATTTATGTCAATTATTAATTTCAAATAAAATCAATTATAATTAGTATAAACACTCCACAAACTGGTATAGCCTAATTTAGAAATCCAATTAACTAACATAAAAGCATTAAGCATAATTAATAATTGATCAGAAAAGATTAAAACAAATAAAATAGGGTCCAAACATTTCCCTTCAATTAATAATATCCTAAAATAATAATCCTAAAAACATGGAGTTCATCCAAGATATTCGGGAGAGATAATAAAATACAAATCAGAAAAATTGGAAGAGTTACACCCAAAATAGAGATCTCAAATCTGGGCAGACAGTCGGGCAGTCTTTCGGACCTCTAGCCGTCGCACCTCTCTCCTCTTGGTTGAAGCCTGCAGAGCTCACGACCCGCTATGGAAGAAAACCTGAACTTCAGAGCATGAGTTGGGATGATGGCTTCCTCCTCTATTTATAGGTGTCGACGGTCTTCAATTTAATCACGGTCTTGATATCATACGATCGAATTTAATCTTGTGAGATAAAATTTGAGTTGATTATGGCCGATAAACTTTGTATTTCTCTCTGAATCTCGGCCACAAACGATGAATTGTTTTAATCATTACACCCAAAAAGATAAACTCTTTTTATCTTTACTCCCTTCTTCAAATCTCGGCCAAAATCTAAATCCTCTTTGTAATCTCGCCCATAATGATGAATTGTGATCTCGGCCAAAACAAAGAATTGTAATCTCGTTACGCCCAAAATTTAAGTTGCATTTGTTTTTACCCCCAACGAAGTAAGATGTAATTTATCCAACCATGAGACCATCTCGGCCGAAATATAATTCTTTATGGTCGAATCATATTACCTGCAAAATAATTATAAGAATTAAGTAAATTCCTCTTTAGTTAAAATATTCAAAACATTAATAATCAAAATCGATAAATCCGGAATTACGACTAAAAGTGACTAAAACTGATGCATGCCATGAATAAATTATAGAAAAATTAATTAAAATAATAAATTAAAATACGTTATATTTTGCATGCATCATATAGTTAGGCAATTAATAGTACCAAGGACTCCACAACAAAATGGTATTACATGAAGACGAAATCTTACCTTATTTGGTAAGGCTCTATTCACGATGATGCAAGCTAATTTTTGAATTTTTTATTGGGGAGATGCCTACATTTTAAACCGTGTACCATCACCGTTGCTATCACTCCTTAGAAATTTTGGACAGGTCCAAAGTCTAACCTTAGTTAATTGTTATTTGCGCCCTTGGGGTTGTATAGCCTATGTTTTAATCTACTCTCATAAGTATGGGGGGTTGGGTCCAAGAGGACAGAAGTGTATCTTCATAAGATATTATGAAACCTTTAAGGGCTACGTATTCATAGGTGAAAGGGAAGATGGCATGATGGAAATTGAAAGTAGAGATGTGGCATTCATAAAGAATGACTTTCCTAAGCAGAGCGAGATAGACAAGGGATTTATTTTAGATGAAGAAGAAGATTCCGAATTCACGACACAAGCGGATCAACCTGTTGAGAAGTTTATCTTCTTTATTCTATAACTTGATCCGAGTGGGAGAGATTCACAATTGTCATCTAACGAATCTGAAGTTTCGTTCGATGGACTACTAGAAAACATGTTCCATACTGAAGATTTGAAATCGAAGGGCTGCATAAACATGGGCCACGTGAAGTCTAAATAGGAAGTCCGGAAGATGAACAAAAGTTCAAATTTGTTAAGGAGGTTCTCTCATCCCTAATAAAGAAGAATGAATTAAGGCAATGGAGGAAGAGTTAGAGTCCATGCAAAAAAATTAAGTCTGGAACTTGGTTGATCTCCCGCTAGACTGGAAAGCAATTGGGAACAAGTGGGTTGTCAAAATTGAATATGGTGATGGATCAATTGAAAGATATAAAGCCTTCATATTGGCGAAAGGTCGAGTGTTGACTATGAAGAAACTTTTATACTTGTTGTAAGGTTTACTTCAATTCGCCTAATATTAGCTATAGTCGCACATATGAACTTACAATTCAAGTGGATGTAAAGACTGCATCAATGGAGAACAAAATGAGAAAATTTACATAGACCAACCTCACTTCATTGTAAAAGGACAAGAGTGCAAAGTTTGTAGAATGTGCAAGCCCATTTATGGACTCAAATAATCATAAATAGTGGCATCTTAAATTTCATCAATAAATCTTTTCGTATGATTTTAATATGATTGATAAATATCACTATGTGTATGTTCATAAGTCTGAGAATAATTTTGTCATCCTGACGCTATATGTAGATGACATTCTGATAGCTGAAAATAATAAGAATTTTTTCATTATCATTAAGCATGGTTGTCCTCCCATGTTCGAGATAAAAGATATGATTGAAGCAGCATACATACTAGGTGTGAAAATCCAATCAAACTGTTCCAAATGACTCATTGCTTTGTCTTAGGAATCATACAAAAAGAAAGCGTTCACTAGATGAAGAAAGTTTCGTAATGATGTACTCAAGATTATTCAATAAATAAAAGATTATCTTTGGTTAAAGGCATTGTTATAAATTTTTATTATCCATGTGAAAAGTATGTCGATAAGGCTTGAGTTTGTTCCTCACATGAATAAATGCTTCCGACGCTTATGAAGATAGCGAGCAGGAAAGAAATGTGTGAATTATGATGCGATCTAAAAAATATATTGAAACATTAGTTTTAGTAACTCGATACTGCCTGATTAAGAGAGAGAGAGAGAGAGACCAAATATGAGATTCAAATTTGACACTATATAAGAGCGAGCAATTTCAAAACTCAGATCGAGTTAAAATGTAGTGACTGAACTTAAGTTTGTGCGTGTATAATTTTAACAGGCGTAGACATACGCTTCTTCAGTGGAGTCTCCACCATAGTACTTGTGTTTAGTAATAAGTATGCTAAGATGACCTAGAGATATGATGAATTGATTAGTTCAATGATTATCTTGGTATGAGTTTCTGATAGATGATTCATTTATACATGCCCTTAGACTCTTGATGACTTAAGAAAAAGAATTAGTGCTTGTTACTTTAGCGAGGTACTCAAAGGTAAAAAGTAAAGTAGCATGTGGAGCCACGTAGTTAGTTCACTAATGAAAGACATGAGTGCGAGGGAAAGAACTGATATGAGTTGCATTAAACTTTCACATACAATTGATCAACTATTTTTCTTATGTTAAAAAATATAGTGTATATAAAAGTTAGTTACCGCAGAACAAGACATATGTTGTCTTGACTATGCTGCAAGACGGATGTAGGGCATAACGAGTTATATGATTTGAGCATTTGTTGACTTATAAGTGAGCTGTTAGGCTAGATAATTGAGTGATTGTAAACCTTAACAAGTCTCTTTCTAGCTCTAATAAATAGGCGTGCTTGTATTCGTAGGTCGCACAACCCATTTACCATTTCTGAACGAATGAAAATGAAATTTTATGTCCAATACGGACAAGTAGGAGATTAAAGGATGAATGCCCCTTTAGGCCACGCGGTGGGCTGTGCACGAGGCCCACTCGGATAGTAGGTGCGTTTGCGTGCCTACTCCACTCGCATCATGTTGCCCCTTGCTTAAGTCTTACTCGCCTATAAAAGGGGACCAATTGTCATGATCCACAAAGATTATTTTAATTAGCATATTAAGTTAGTTTAGTTGCTTATATAGTCATGGTTGCATGTAGTAATTAACTTTTGGATTAATGCATAATGATAATTAAATTATCGGTATGTGTTATAAAGAAATTATATAAGATTATTAGGAATAAATTTTAATATTTGTAAATATTATAATAAAAATGTTTAACTATAATTAACTAAGGTTAATTAGAGGTTTAACACTAATTTTTAACAAAATAATATAATTGAACCTTTATTCCAACCAATGGGGCTTCAAGCAACTAGCAGCTTCTTAATAATGCATTTTTTTGAACTACCATATGGCATGTTAAAAATTTGAAAAAAATACATAAATTACCTGTTCTTATCTTCAGAGATCTAAAACTTTGTAGAAGAAAATATTTAGCAGAACGGTCTGAGGAAATTCGCCAAGGTCGCTTGGTTAAGGTAGGGTTCCTGATTCGAAATTGACCTTCATTTTTATATGATCATCTCCTCTTGGATAGTTCTCCATAAATTATGAAATTTTACATGCTTCATCCTTCTGATGTTAGCTTTCCATGACCATAAGAATCATCTAAAAACGAATTTTACAGAGAAAGTTATGAATCAATCATCTTAGGTTGCTCACTCTGTCCACTTTGTAAATTAGGTCCACTTTGTAAATTAGGACATGATTAGGATAAATTGAATTAAGGTTTGAAATTTGGATATGCTTAACTACACTTATAAATGGTTCGGTCAGAAATGGAATAATTCCAATTTGAACTTGTATACATGGAGAAATGAATTTTTCATCTCATATGCCTTCTACTGTATGGTTTCAGAACAAAGAGAGAACATGAGTCGAGTTGATTATCTTTGTTAAAGGGACATACATAAATTCTATAAGTTTTATGACTAAACGATACTGAAGTCTAGATTCTAGAAAAATTAGGATCTCATCAATGGATAATTATTGTTAAAGAAATAAATTAATCTTTCAGTGACACACAGTCTGTCGGAACACAAACTCTAGGTTAGATTGTCTTGGATTTTATGACTTACTCACTTGGAATTTATTAATGATATTTGGGAGTTAGAAACCTTAGTAAGTTTTCTAATCCATCCACAATCATAAGATTTTTCCATGTGATTAAGAAGTTATGAATTATTTATTGACAAACCCTCAATATGAAATCTTGAGACAACACTTAGTTAAAACTTATAGAATTTAATTCTTTTAAGAAAAATAATCAATTCAGTTCATGTTCTATTTATGTCTTGAAACTAGACACTAGAAGGCATATGAAATGAAAATTTTATTTCTCCATGTCTACAAGTTCAAATTGGATGATTCCACTTCTCGCTGATTCGGAAGTCTAGTTAAAAATATCTAAATTTCAAACCCTAATTCATTTTATGCTAATCAGACCCTAATTTACAAGGTGGATATGTCTCTTACTTGGGACAGAGTGAGCAACCCTTGAAGCTGGGTTCATAACTTCATTTATAAAACTCCTTTTGATTGTGATCATGGAAAACTAACGTTGAAAGGATTAACCACGTAAAAGTTAAGAATTTATGGAGAACTATCCATGAGGAGATGATCATATGAAAATGAAGGTCAATTTCGAATCAGGAATCCCACTTTAAACAAGCGACCTTGGCGAATTTCTTGAGGCTGTTCTACTAGGGATTTTCTTCTGCAAATTTTTTGGCTCTCTAAAGATAAGAATAGGTAATTTATATATATTTTTTTAAATTTTTAACACATCACATGGAGGTTCAAAAAATGCATTATTAAGCAGATGGTGAGCTACCTACTTTAGCTGCTTGATACCCCATTAGTTAAAATAAAGGTCCAATCATATTATTTTATTCAAAATTAATGTTAAACCTCTAATTATCCTTAGTTAATCATAGTTAAACATATTTATTATAGTATTTAAAAATACTAAAATTTATTCATAATAATCTTATATAATTTCTTTATAACACATATCGATAATTTAATTATCATTATGCATTAATCTAAAAGTTAATTGTTACATGCAACCATGTTTGTCTAAGCATCTAAACTAATTTAATATGCTAATTAAAAGCATGATTATGTTAAAATGATGTTTGTGGAGCACGTGACACCAGTAACAAAGTTCCATGTTATGCTTTCGTAGAGGTTCATCCAAGAGGTACTTATGTTGTGGGTGAGTGTTCCATTCTCCCAAGGTTCGGTCCCTAATCTCGAGGTACAATTGTGCTCGTTCAATGTTAGTAGAAAAACCTCGACGATCTGCTTCCACTTCAAGAGGTATTCCACAACCTGATATTTATATATGTTATAAATCCAACAATTATGCTCATGTTATTCGTGATGATGTACATTGAAAGATGTTAAGTTATGATTAACATATAGAGGCTCATGTTTAGCTCATTGCATGATGATGTTAGAGTTGGTTTTTCAAGTAATTACTTTTATGAAGTCTTCCGCTGAAATTAAAGTATTGATCTATTTTATTATTTAGAGTGTTTTGTCATATAATAGTTAGAAACCATTTTATTTAGATTATGTGATGGCACACAAGCTAGCTAACACAGTTAGAAATTTTCATAATTGTTCCTAGCTTTTAGGATGGATTTTCTAGTTGTTACAATTATAACCAAACAAAAATTTTGTTGTAGAAATAGAGCAACTCATGGAAACATTATTAAGGGCCTGTTTGGTTGGGGTTGAAAGGATAGTGAAGGAGGGGAAGGAGAAAGGAGAGAAATGCATTCTCCTTATTTTTGTAGAGTTCAAGTTGAAGAGGAAAGAAGGGGAAATGAAGGGCCCGTGCTTTCCCCTCCAATGTGCCATTTTTCTTTCCCCTCCATAATGAGGTGAAAAAGATAGGAAAGAACTAATGACCACATTTTTTATAATCATACCTAATTCAAATATAATTACATATATATGAAGGACATAATTGTCTATAGAAAAATATTACCTAAAGTTCTAAAGCTCATGGAAACATTCTCAAACTTTCTAGTGATCTTATTACAATATATTACTTTAGTTTATATGATTCAACTTTTTTTAATTTCTTTTTGTCGCAATGTTTCTTTTAACATTCTAATTTCCACTTCTTTTCAATTGATCCTTCCTTTATTTTCTGTTACCATTTATTTTCCCATATTTATTTTCCTATGTCCATTGTTTAGTACCATTGTAAAATTTTTACTTCCATTTTTATAACTTTTAACTTCGATTTAATTTTTTTAAATGAGGTTGAACATGATTTTTATGGATTCATGGATTTTTCCCAAAGTTTGATGACTATTTGAGTTTGAAGCCAAATTGGACTAGATTTTTAAACTCTGAAAATTTAGAAGGCTTAATTCCTATTAGTGAACTCTGACACCTTTTGATACGAGTCATAAAGTATCACACTTCACCACTCTATTGTTCTCAAATTTTGAATAATTTGAGCTCTACCGAAATGAGATTCCTGAAATACAAAAGTTATTTGACTAATCTTATATCTATATAAAGCTCATGCACCAATGGAAGTTTCAAACTATTCTCCTTTCACCATTTGCAGTTATCTTTTTTCTCCTTTTTTTCTATTTTTTTCTAAATTCATTTGCTTAATCATCATTTAATCCCCATTTACAGTTTTTCACATTTACACTACATTTATATGTGACCCCCTACATTCCAATTTACCAACATGCAATCTTTTTTTCCTAACGACAACAGTTTTTTTTTTTTTTTTTGGAAAACGAAAAGAATGGTCGCTTTGCTCTTGCTCGGTACGATGTTGCATCTGAACTTCAATGGACAGTTTCAAACTTCTATCTTTTAGTCATTCTTAGTTCTCTTTTTTACTATTTTTTTACTATTTTTTTGTGCATTCATTCCTTCTCTCTCTATTAGTAGTTTTCTCCCTACTATTATTACTACTCTTTTAATACGTAACCTCTTCTATTCCCTGCATTTTCATCTCCCTCTCTACCTCCATTATTACCATCAATTCACTATCTCATTTATATATATCCAGCTTTTCCTTTGTTATGATAGAAGATGAAGCGAACTAAAACATTGAATTTTCAATAGCCAAATTTTCTCTTTTTTTTCATCGACGTTACTTAATTAACTACATTCAATTTTGTGCAGCACATTAGTTTTTTTATTGTTTATGGTGGAAGGTGATGAGAACTTCAACATTTGCAGTTAGTTACTTAATGCATCAGTTCTTTTTTGGAGCAGATGAAAAGAACATGTCGTATGTATATATAGATATGCATTCGATGGAAGGGCGAAACAAACGTTATTATATATC
The DNA here is from genome assembly GCA_030549335.1 of Pontederia crassipes. Taxonomy (NCBI): domain Eukaryota; kingdom Viridiplantae; phylum Streptophyta; class Magnoliopsida; order Commelinales; family Pontederiaceae; genus Pontederia; species Pontederia crassipes. The sequence goes on along the minus strand of CM060184.1, from coordinate 38,388,569 downwards.
TTTTTTTGTATGTGAGGGTGTGCCCAATACATGATGGCTGTGGACAGTAGGGGTGGCAACATCCCCGGCCCCAAACGGGCCCCGCGGGGAATCCTCGCATTCGAGGATTTTTTTCCCCGCGGGGGAGGGGATGGGGGGCAAACTGCCCCCGACCCCTCGTTCGGGGATCGGGGCAGGTTGGGCTGCCCCCGTCCTGTCGGGTCCCCGTCAGAATATTTAATTAATAAATTATTTTAATTATCAATCATCAGATTAAATCTTAGCCGTCCATTCATCATATATGAGATAAAAAATCCTAACTCCTTTCACTTCCTTCTTAATATAATCTCCTCTCTTTTTCTCCCACCCCCAACCCTAATCTCCTTTCCCCTTTTCGTCACGATGGCGGCCGGTGGGCGACATCCTTCTCAAGGCGGCGTCGGAGACGACGATATCCGATGCGGAGGCAGCAGCGCGCCTACGTCGACAGGGATGGTGGGCGGCCACATCGATCGCTCGATCAGCCATGCAGCTATCGTCCTCAAGGTCTTCGATCGTTCGACGCAGTCCACGATCTCGATCGTCGTCCTCAAGGTCTTCGCCATCCACGCTGTCCACACCTCCTCGTTGCCACCCTCAACAACCTCGACGCCATGTTTCGCCGCCTTCAACAGCTTGGTGGTCGATTTTAGGGGGGCGTCGAATGGAGCGATAGAGAGGGCGGCTTCAACGACTGAGAGTGCGAACTATGGATAAGGAGCGGTCAGAGCGGAGAAGGGCGGAGAAGAGCTCTAGGTCGAAGTCGACGAAGGGGACAATAGCGAAGGCATCTAAGGCGAGGTCGAAGAAGTCCACCGACACCACCTCCATGCTGTTGATCAGTGACATCGGGCAGCCTACAGAGCGGCTAGGGGTGAGCAGAGGGGAGGGCGCCATGGCTTCGCTACATGAAGGATCCCGCCGGCAAGACCTCGCACGTAGGAGCGCGAGGTGTGGATCCAAGAAGTGGGGATCAGGGTCCCCGCGAGGATCGGGACATGGGCAAAAATTTTCCCCGCTCCGGGGATTCGGGGTGGGGTCGGGGTCGGGGGCAAGTCGACAAGGTCGGGGCGGGGGACACTTTCCCCGCCTGAACAGGATCGGGTGCCATCCCTAGTGGACAGCGTATTGACCATCAAAAAGATCGTTGGTGCATCATTTTTTGAGTCCCTCCACACGTCAAACTTGGTTGGAAGCACTTGTTCCGTCCTCAAGCGGTGTCCATATGCCCCTATCACCACGTCGATCCCAAGTTTGTACACATGGAGAAGGTAAACTCACAGGACGCCTCTACGCCAAGTGCTACGTTCAATATCTCAAGAATCATCAGCATGACGGTTTTATCTCCTTGCCTTTTGTTGACGTGATGCCGACATTAGGACAACCTCCTCCAGTACAAGTAGAGTGCAAGAGGTTGCCGCCGCCGAGTTCCCTTCTTCAGCCATCGGCGTGCGGTGGCTGAGATGCAAAAAGTGCAACAAGAAGATAGGGCCGGTTGCGGGGTTCACTTGCCGTTGTGGGTTGACGTTCTGCAGCTCGCATAGGCATCAAGAGGAGCACAGCTACAAGGCCATAAGCACGGTTTGTCGAGAAAAAGGTGAAGGTGGAGAAGGTTGGATAGGAAAATTTTATATTGCTCCATGGAAAATTTTCATTTCTTAATTTCCTTGAGTTTATATATAAAGAAATCAAATGCACTTAAGTCTTGGATCAGTTGCTTAATAATAGGATAACACAATGATAAAAGTTTACTCTCTCTCTCTATATATATATATATGTATATAATGAAAGAAATCATGCACTTGTAGTAAATATTAGAATATGGTACATAATATTGCATAAAATAAAAAAATTTGATCTGCAAAAAGATTGTGCAGTGAAACCATTTTTCATATCTTATATATAAAAAGTTGGGCTTAAAAAGCATGTCTGAACTTTTTTAGAACTTGTGATTTGTCCTTTTTTATTCTCTGAACGGATTATTTTCCAATGAAAATTCCCAAAAATATTTGAGTGCTTCGTAGGAACCCAGAGACGCAAGGAGGTTGAGGATCTCCATGCACTTAATCAAGATAGGACAATACCTTTTGGCTCATTTTTTAAGCTCCGAGACTTGCGTGACTATTATTTGATCATCGATGGCATTTATCATGACATCAGGGCAACATAAGAATCAATGTAGACGCCATTTGTGCCCAACCAATGGCCAACGTGCCACTATTCAAGATGATGTATCAGCAAAGAACATTGGCTTCCAGTATGGATGGGAGATTGAACAAGGAATCGTATGAAAGTTGATTGTGATATTTTTATTAATTAAGTTCTTATCTTACCATTATCTTTAGAAAAATAAAATTGTTATATACTTTTGTTGAAGAAAATAAAAAAAAGTTTGGATTACGAGGTTACTTATATTATCACATTAAAAGGTTGGTTTCTCCTATCTAAAAAGAATAATTGTTTACAAAAAATAATTAAAGAACTAACATTGCTAAGTTAGTTAGGATTTGAGCTAGAATAACATTACTAAGTTAGTTAGGATTTGAGCTAGAATTTTAAATCATAATTCATGTTTATATGATATTTATCAATCCCTAATTAAATAAGATTACCACTAAAATATAAGTTATTATTACATTTAACTACTACTATATCATATTTTTCGCATTTAAAATATAAAATAGAAACTTTTTTATTCACAAAAATATATGTATCACTTGATCGAGCTTTAAATTAAATTATTATTTTATTAGTTATGAAGTAACAATTTTACCCTTGCTGTAAAACAGAAGGCAACATTGCACCCTCCTTCTAAGAAAATAGCATCATATATTGTAAATAATTTACTTATATTATTGAAATATTAGTGAAGATGGAAAATTAAGTAAGAAAGAATAGAGATCATATGTTTATTTTATTACTTTCTTAATAAACAAAATTAATTTAATTTCTTTTCATAGGTCCAAAATGTTTTCATATATAAATTTTTACGGATGTAACTGAAACAAAAAAATGTTGGTACTTGATACTATAGTAAATTATGAATGAATAAAGTGTTGATAAATATTTAGATTGAGTTAAGTTCAAAGCAACCATAAATTCAACTCAACCAAGTATAAATGGATTGGGTCATTGTTGGTGATATTTTGATATAATGAAGGCAAATGTTTAAAGTGCAGTGTTAAATCTTTTTCTTAAATGTTCATAATCTCATTAATATAAAATATATAAAAATGATAGAATGAAACAAAAATATAATATAACTAAAATAGAAAAATGTTTATATAGAAAATAGTTTATTAAAGAATAAAATTACAATAACAACAATCATATGTTAATTAATACAACATGATGAATACATCTAAAAGCTTGACTATAAGGGATAAATATTTACCATGAATTTAATTCTTTCAATACAATAAATAGAAACTTGATAAAATATTAAATTATGATAACACTTTTTAAGTCAACTCAATTAAAATTACCTCAAATGATTAAAAAAATAAAAGGTAATTTATATTTGGTTTAATCCTACTCGATATAACTGGTTGAATTATACACATGAAACTTTGTAGAAGTCAAATAACATTTATCAAATAAAAATTAATGCAATAAAAATACCTCAAAATTAAGTTTAACAATATTTTAAAATTTATCAATATTATCCATTTAAATCGCGCATTGCGCGATGGTGTTACCTAGTGATTAATTAATTCAGTTGAATTCCCATTATTAATTGGTGTAGAAGCGGTGACCCAGCTCTCATTTATTTCATGGGTCAACACAAAAGTCGAATTAACTCCCGACTATTTTTTAGTTCATCAAGAAAATTCTACATTGTAAGGTTAAAATAATAAAATTGTAAAGAAAGAGTGCTAAGTGATTGAAATTTTCAATATAATTTAATCATGAATGGTTTTTTTTGGCACTATTGAAACATGTCAAAAAATGTTCAATTAATTAGAAGGTTTTAGTAAAAACCTTACAATTGACTTTCCTTGAAAATAATTCAATAGGTGTCTGAATACAATGATTAATATTAATAGAATATCGAAATGTTATCTAACCTGTATTAAGATAATTAGGCACTTCATACACTACAAGAAAATCGCGATTTTCCGACGGATAATTTCCGACGGTTCTAAATCCGTCGCAATTTGTGACGGATTTTTCGACGATTCCGTTTCCGACGGATTTTTCGACGATTATGACCGTCGGAAATAATTTATATTATTATTTAATTTTTTGAGGATTAGGAACGTCGCAATTTCCGACGGATATCCATCCGTCGCAATTTTCGATGACTTTTCCGACGGTTACGACCGTCGGAAATAAAAAAATTAAATTATGTATTTTTTTTATATTATTATTAAATTTTTTCGACGAATTTTCCGACGGTCACGATTGTCGGAAATAAAAAAATTAATTATATAATTTATTATATTATTATTTAATTTTTCGACGATTAGGAACGTCGATATTTCGACGGATATCCATCCGTCGCAAAATCCGTCACAATTTCCGAAGGTCGTAACCGTCGATAAACGTATAATAATATCATATAAAGAGTATTTTATTAATATAACTAGCGACGGTCCAAACCGTCGTAATTACTGACGGTTTTGACCGTCGGTAACGATTACCGACGGTTCAAACCGTCGGTAAAATAAAAAATAAATATTATATATAACTAAATATATTTTCGACGGTCACAACCGTCGATAATTATAAAAATATTTAATATTTACGTTTTTTACGGCCGAAACCGTCGGTAATTAAAATTTCGTTATCCCGCTTTTTTTTTCCCTTTTCCCGTTTTCTTTCCACTTTTTCCCTTTATATATATTCCTCCTCCCTTTAATTAAAATTCTCTCTCTCCCTCCTCTCCTATCTCTCTCCCTGCCGCGAACACCCTCTCCCGCGCGCCGGACGCCGGCAACCCTCCCACGCCGGACGCCGGCGACCCTCTCCCGCACCGGCGACCCTCTCCCGCGCCGGCGTATCTCTCTCTCTCCCGCTCCGCGCCGGACGCCGGCGACCCTCCCACGCCGGACGCCGGCGACCCTCTCCCGCACCGGCGACCCTCTCCTGCGTCGGCGTATCTCTCTCTCTCCCGCTCCGCGCCGGCGTCTCTCTCTCTACTGTCGGTCAGATCCGGCCGTGGCCGTTCGGATCCGGCCCCCAGCGGCCGATCAGCCGACTGGCGGCTAGATCCGGCCTCCAACGGCCGGATCGGCCGCCAGGCGGTCTGATCGGACGCCTGGCGGCCGGATCGGCCGCCAGGGATCCGGCCTCCAGCAGCTGCCAGGCGGCCGGATCCGGCCTCCAGCAGCTGCCAGGCGGCCGGATCCGGCCTCCAGCAGCCGCCAGGCGGGCCGGTTCCGGCCTCCAGCGCCCGGATCCGGCCTCCAGCTACCGGATCCGAACGCCAAGCGGCCGGATCCGGCCGCTAATTTTTTTTATATTTAAAAATTTATTTGCAACGGTTGCGACCGTCAAAAGATCGACGGTTGCGACGCCTGACCAAAGTTTCGACAATTGCGTCCGTCGAAAAGTTGCGACGGCTCGAACCGCCGGCCTTTTCCGGCAGTTGCAATCGTCGAAAATTTCGACGGTTCGGACTGCCGGCCTTTTTTGGCGATTGCAACCGTCGGAAATATCGATGGTTCGGACCGCCGGCCTTTTTCGGCCGTTGCAACCGTCGAAAATATCGACGGTTCGAACCGTCGGGGACTTTACCGGCGGTTGCAACCGTCGAAAAATTTCGACGGGTCGAACCGCCGGGGACTGTTCCGACGGCCAGAATCGTCGATATTTTCGATGAATTTTTTCAACCGTCGCAAATCCGTTTGCAACGAGCGTTTTTTCGACGGATCAATTTCGACTGAAAAACCGCCGTTAATTGCGTTACCGACGGTTTTCGGGCTGATTACCGACGATCCGGATCGTCGGTAATCTGCGTTTTTCTAGTAGTGATATTCTCCATTTTTTATAAATAAAATCCTTAATTCCTCACCATCCAATCGATTCTATTGGGTTAGTTCAATCTGGTTGGTAATTACGAAAAGCATTTGTTAGACAATTATGAAAAAAGAAGTATTTTTTAGAGTAGTTACAATGTTTTCATAGAGATAGGATTTGAAAGTTAACTCAGACACTGTCCAATCGATTCAATTAGGTTCCATCGGATTGCAGATTATATTAAAATTAATATTTTTTAATAATCTTGAATATAAATATCATAGTTAGCACAAAATAATATATATAAATAATAAATCACTAATGATAAATTAATATGAAATATATATTCTTATTATTTGTCTAATATTGGTGATGCAATATTATATTTTTAATATTTTTATTAGTTTTTAATTCTCCTCCCAAGATTATTTCGTAAAGTCAATTTATTTTATTTATCATTAAACAGTTTTTCCTTTTCCAAAACAGAATTCTTGTACTTTAAATTTTTTTTACATTGATTTCTTATTATTATTTTAATTTAGTGTTGATTAATTTTATCTTTCAAAATCTCTATTTTTCTTTAAAAAATAATGCTTACTCAAATAAAGTTATTATTATTATTATTATTATTATTATTATTATTGTTGTTGTTGTTGTTGTTGTTGTTGTTGTTGTTGTTGTTGAATTATATTCAAGATGATTTTGAATTATAAATTGATTCAAAATGGATAGAGTAGAAAATTTTTAATTGTGTGTTGATTCAAAATTCAATCTTTTAGATAAATTTTGTCACATTGTTAAAATAATGAATAATAATATTTCTTGGAGATAGTGGGAGATGAGTGGGAGTCTAACAACCTCTCAATATCACTACTTCACTAATATTATTATTTCATTTTTTTATGTTGTTTGCGGACAAAATTAAAACGTGCATAACACTGATTTCTCCTGATTTTTTTGTGACCAAATTAGACCATGGGTTCCAAAACAATAATTGCTGATCTGAACAAGAATGAGAAGCTCAATGGCGACAATTATGATATTTGGCACCGTAAGGTCCAATATCTTCTAGAAGAACAAGAGGTCTTGGAGACCATTAACCATGATCACTGAACCTGCACTCGGACATAATGTCCAACGTCAGAGGGACATGGAGGCCTATCAGGCCTGGACCAAAAAGAATCATATTGCTCGCATTATATTGCTGAGCACGATGAATATCTGCTGTGCGAATTCGAAATCTATAAGACAGCATTCGAAATGTGGGCGGCGCTCCGCAATAAGTATGGGGTCACTACGACCACCGAGCGCCGGATGCTCATGGTCAAGTTTGACTCTTATCGGAAGCGACCAAATCATACGATGAGGGAGCATATCTAGGAAATGTCTAACATGATCTGTGAACTCAAAAGTGCGAGACAAGTGCTTGATGACGAGCAACAAGTGCAAGCTCTAATCCGCTCTCTTCCAAAAAGTTGAGAACATATGCGTTGTAATTTGATGCACAATGAAGGTGTCAAAACTTTTGACCAAGCTGCTCGCCACATTGAAATGGAGGATGAGGCCCTACATGTCATGAATAAAACCTCTGAAGCATTAGTTGCTGACAATGATGGACAAAGAGCTGGTTCTCAATCCAAGAGAAAAAGGTCGCACAAGTCGCAACCAAATAATAAGAGTGGAGATGCTAGACAGAAGAAAGCCCAAGGCCACCAATACAAACGTGGAAAACGTGATGGTAAAGTAGACATGAATAAAGTAAAGTGCTACAATTGTAGTAAACATTGTCACTTTGCTCATGATTGCACTGAGCCAAAGAAGTTTTGTCCTGACCATAATTCTTTTTCTTATGTCTCAAGTTGTGGTTTAATTGCTGAAACTCATCGTTCGTGGATTACAAATTCAGGAGCCACCAACTATGTAGTGAGAGATCGCGGTGTCTTCATGGAATTTCACCGAATAAGTGCGGAGAGCAAATGGATTTACGTTGGAAACAACAAAAGAGTTGAAGTTAAAGGCATTGGATCATGCAAGTTAGAACTTCGCAATGGCCAAATACTTTACCCTCACGACGTTCTATATACTCCAACCTTTAGACAAAATTTACTTTCTGTGTCAACATTAGACAAACTTGGTTATGTAATAAGTTTCCAGAGAAAACAAATGACAATATCTTATGACAATGTTCTTCTATGCAATGGTTTTCTCAATAATGATTTCTATGTTTTAAATATAGCATCTGTTACTAATAATTATTCTTTTATATCATTTGTTGATGTGAATGATAGTGCCATCATTTGACATGCCAGACTAGGACATATTGGTCAAGATCGAATGAATAGACTTGCTGGAAAAGGCCTCTTGGGGTCTCTCACAAAAGTTGATCTTCCAACATGTGAGAAATGTCTAGTTGGTAAGAAAACAAGAACACCATTTGGGATGGGAAAACGCGCCAAGTACTCATTACAATTAATCCATTCGGACATATGTGGTCCGATAAATGTTCACGTAAGATACAATTTCTCTTACTTCATCATATTTATTGATGATTATTCACGTTACGGTGTTGTATACTTGATTTCTCATAAGTCTGAAGCCTTAGATTGTTTTGTAGGATTCATGACATGGCAGAGAATCAAGTGGATCGCAATATTAAAGCCTTGCGAACCGACCGTGGACGTGAATATCTCTCTGACTTATTCAAAAAGTTATGTGATGAAAAATGTATAGTTAGGCAACTAACAGTACCGAGAACTCCACAATAAAATGGTGTTGCGGAAAGACGGAATCGTACCTTATTTGATATGGTCCGATCCATGATGGCGCAAGTTAATCTCCTAATTTCATATTGGGGAGATGCGTTATTGACTGCAGCCTACATTTTAAATCGTGTACCATCGAAATCCGTTTCTACCACACCTTATGAATTTTGGACAGGTCGAAAGCCTAACCTTAGTTATTTGCGCCCTTAGGGTTGCGCAGCCTATGTGCTAAACAACTCTCATAAGTATGGGAAGTTGGGTCCTAGAGGGCAGAATTATATTTTTATAAGATATTGTGAAACCTCTAAGGGCTATGTATTCATAGGAGAAAAAGAATATGGTACGATAACAGAAATCGAAAGTAGAGATGTGACATTCATAGAGAACGAATTTCCTAAGCAAGGCGAGATAGGCAAGGGATTTCTCTAAATGTAGAGGAAGATCCTGAGTTGACGGCTCAAACAGATCAACCAGTTGAGTAGTTAGTCTTCTCTATCCCACAGCTTGATTCGAGTGGGAGAGATTCACAATCGTCAACTGATGAAAGTTCTCTTTGATGGACTACTAGAAAACATGTTCCGCGCCGACGTTTTGAAATTGAAGGGCTGCATGAACATGGACCACATGAGGTACATAGTAAGTTTGGAAGATGAATTTGAGCCAAAAACTATCAAAGAGGCTCTCCGTCCCCTGCTAAAGAAGAATGGATTAAGGCAATGGAGGAAAAGTTAGGGTCCATGCAGAAAAATCAAGTCTGGGACTTGGTCGATCTCCCGTTATACCGTAAGGCAATTGGGAACAAATGAATTCTCATAATTAAACGTGGCATGGATGGATCAATTGAGAGATATAAAGCCCGCCTAGAGGCGAAAGGTTTCACCCAAACTGCGGGTGTTCACTATGAAGAAACTTTTGCACCTATTGTAAGGTTTGCTTCAATTCGCCTAATATTAGCAATAGTCGCACATGTAGACTTAGAATTACATCAAATGGATGTAAAAACTGTAATTCTTAATGGAGAACTAGATGAGAAAATTTACATGGAGCAACCTCAAGATTTCATTGTAAAAGGAGAAGAGAGTAAAGTTTGCAAGCTGCGCCGGTCCATTTATGGACTCAAATAATCATCTAAACAGTGGTATATGAAATTTCATCAGTCAATCATTTTGTACGATTTTAATATGATTGATGAAGATCACTGTGTGTATGTTCATAAGTCCGAGGATAATTTTGCTATCCTGATGTTATATGTCGATGACATTCTAATAACTAGAAATAATAGAGACTATGTCATTACCATTAAACAATGGTTGTCCTCCATGTTTGAGATGAAGGACATGGGTGAAGCAACATACATATTGGGTGTGAAAATCCAACGCGACCATTCCAAACGACTCTTTGCCTTGTCGTAGGAATCATATATAAAGAAGGTTTTGGAACGATTCTGCATGGATGGCTGTAAACCCATTGACACTCCTATTATGAAAGGCGAGGTTTTAAGCTTGGACATGTGCCCAAAAACTCCAGAGGAACAAAAGGAAATGTCTAATGTTCCCTATGAGAGTGTGGTCAGTAGCTTGATGTACGCTATGATGTGTACTCGGTCGGACATATATTTTGTCGTGGGTCTAATTAGTCGATATTAGGCTAATCCTGGACGCCAACACTGGAAGGCAGTGAAGAGAATTATGAGATACCTTAAGGGTACTGCAGATCTTGCACTGTGGTATCATGGGGGAAGTATATGACTTGTTGGATTCACCGATGTCGATTGGGCTGGTGATGTTGATGAACAGAAATTCACCTCCGGATACACTTTCTTGCTCAGCAATGGTGTTGTTACTTGGAGTAGCAAGAAACAAGATTGTGTGACACTGTCAACTATGGAGGCTGAATTCATAACTTGTTCAATGGAAGTACAAGAGGCCTTATGACTTAAGAGATTCCTTCAAAACCTGAGGATTTCTGAGAATGCAATGAAGAAAATGATTCTTCACTGTGACAATCAAGCAGCCATAACTTATGTGAAGGATGAGAAATACCATTGCAAAGGAAAGTATATTGACACAAAGTACAAATTTGTACGAAATCAAGAAGTCAAAGAGGAGATTTCAGTTGAGTACATATCAACGCACAAAATGGTTACTGATCCGTTCACCAAGCCATTGTCAAGAGAGGCATTCTTAAGATATGTAAATGCCTTAGGGCTGCCTAGATTATAAATGTAATTATGTACTCAATTTTTTAAATGAATAAAAGATTATTTTTCTTGATAAATTCATTATTGTGAAGTCTTGTTGTGCATGTGAAAAGTATATCGATCAGGCCTAGATTTGTTCACTCACACGAACAAATATTTTTGGCGCTCACGAAGATAGCGAGCGGAATGAACAATGTGAGTCATAGTGTGATTTAACATGGATTTTAGTAACTCAATGTCACCTGATTTAGAGAGAGAGAGGCCAGATGCGATATTCAAACTTGACGCTATTGATTAGCGAGCAATTTGAAAACTCGGGTTAGGCGCTAAAAGTTAGCGACTGAACTTAAGTCTGTACGGTGTGTAATTAAACAGAGCTAGACATACGTTCCTTCAGTGGGAGTCTCCACCGCAGTACTTGTGTTTAGTACCAAGTATGCAAAATCGACCTAGAGAGACATGATGAATTGATTAGTTCGATGGTCATCATGGTGTGAGTCTCTGACAGATGTTTCATCTGCACGTGCCCTTAGACTCTTGACTATATCTTAAGGAAAGGAATTAGTGTTTGCTACTTTAGCGTGGTACTCAAAGGTGAAAAGTAAAGTAGCCCGATGAGCCACGTCTAGGAAAGCAACTAGTTCACTACTAAGAGACATGAGGGTGAGAGAAAGAACTATTATGAGTTGCATAAAACTTTTACATACAATTGGCCAAGTATTTTTTAAAAATAGTGCATGTGAAAGATAGCTACTGCGGAGCAAGACATGCATTGTCTTGGCTATGTTGCAAGACAGATCTAAGGCATAACGAGTTATATTATTTGAGCATTTGTTGGCTCATGTGTGAGCTGTCATGAATCCCTAACGGGCATGACATTCGTTCTAGAGATAATTGAGCGATTGAATCTTATCGAATATCTTTCTAGCTCCTATAAAGAAGCGTGCTTGTACTCGTGGGTCGCACGGCATATTTACAAATTCTGGATAAAAGCCCAAATGCGGGCAAGTGAGAGATTGTTGGAATAGTGCCCTTTTGGGCACATGGGCCGTACATACGCGCGGCCCACTAGGGCGAGGCGCATGCCTGTGCACACATCATCATACGCGTGATAGACGTGCGTGATGCGTTCTGTCTAACTTGTTGTCCAAGTCTCCCTACCCTATAAAAGGGGACTCATAGCATAGGTCCCAAATATACTTTCGCAGAGGTTCGTCCAGAGTACTTATGCTGTGGCAAAGAGTTCCGTTCCTCCGTTCCCCAGAGGTTCGGTTTCCGATCTCGAAGTGCAAGTGTGTTCGTCAAGAGTTCGTGGGAAAGCCCCGTTGATTTGCTTCCACTGCAAGAGATATTCCACAGCCTCTAAAATTTATATATGTTATAAATTCCAATGTCCAAGAATCACCTCCTGCTTGCCACTGTGGCCGATTGGTTCACCAAGATGGTGTTCGTCTTGGTGGACATACTAAGTCCCTGCTTTTGGCCAAAATGACTGGGATGATTCTCTCTCCGGTGGGCCTCAGAGTCGCCCTGACCATGGTGGAGCACTCCCAGCAGAGGCTCATATGGACAGTCATCTTGTGCGTGGCGTGCGTGCTCACCATCATCGCATCCTTTTCCTATGGCATCGGGCCAATGACCTGAGTCTATAGCTCTGAGATATTCCCGCTGCGATTGGGGTGGCCGTGAATAGGATGATGAACGCAGCCATGTCTATGTCCTTCATATCCATCTACAAGGTCATCACCATTGGAGGCACCTTCTTCCTGTACGTCAGGCTTGGGCACCATGGCGTGGATCTTCTATTTCTTCTTCTTGCTGGAGACGAAGGGTAGCAATAAGGCAGACAAGATCTAGCCAAGGAAGGAAGGAGGAGTCATCGAGTATTAATTAAGCATATATTGAAGTAATCGGACAACACATCGAGATTCGAGAGCTGTGTCCATCCATGTATGCAAAATATATGGTTCTTCGTACAACAGCTCATGGCGGATTGCACGATCCTTGGTTTGGTTTCTTCAATGAGTTGCATGGCAACAAGCTAGCTCCATTGTTCATGCACAAAAAAAGATCCATCGCCTCTTCAATAATGATTTGAAAAATGTGTATATCTATGGCATCATCATAGAAAAGTATCACATCTAAATCAACTTAGCTTGATTTGTTCTCTTTGGGGTATTTGATTTCCAGAAAGGGAGACAAATTTTAAAAATTTATAGTTCTCAATGTATACAACTTAAGTCTCAAATGCACGGCGGTCCTTGCAGTTTAGTATGCATGGGGGCGAACTATACAGAGATTGTTCATTACAAAATCCTCCAACTATGAAGGATCAAGGAAGAATCTGAATAAGAAAGTAGGACTAGGTTAAGAAATTATTCAAAAGTAAAATATCAAGAACGAAACAAGAAATATTTTTTCGTTTAATACTTTTGTTTCTTTTTTTTCTTTTAACTATAGGATTAATGGAACGTGAACACTAATAGGAAAAAAAATAACATACTCTGATTGATAATAATTTTTAGGACATGGAGACTCCTTTCAATAGAGAATCATTAATCATTCATAGGAGTTAGATGTCTAACTAATATAAGCTTAAAATGTAGGTCCTTAAACTCTCATGTCAACAATCACTCGAAGTCTCCCCCTTCTCAGTTAAAGACTCCATATTCAATCCAATCAAAGATTAGGAATCCATTTCATGTCTCCTGAGAAGATATGAAAAACTCAATCATTCCATTCTGTCCATCACAATCAAAATAATAATTTTTCTAATTCATTCCCTCTCGATTGATATTTATACTTATTTGATGGGAAAATTCGAGAACAGGGAGAGAAGATCGCAGAGAGATTGCAAGAAGAAATAGAGAAGACACGAATTTACCCAGGTTCACCCTTGAGATTAGGGTTACGTCCTGCAAAGAAGTTCCACTATATCGTTTAGGTTTTCAGTCGCCGCACAGATTACATCTGAAAATAAGCTATAAATAGCCTCTCCAAACCGGGTTTAAAACCCAAATAAATAGAGAAAAAACCTAATCCGAACCACACGTGCCGGCTAAACAAAAGCCCAAAACTCGTCTAGGTTTCGGGGGCGTTGCCCCCGAACCCCTCCTTTCGTTCGTACGCCAGCAATACTGTTAATTGGGTAATACTCAGATTCCCCTAAGCTCACATGGGTGAACCCGGTGTGAGAAATAAGGGACCTTGAAGTATTCACCAACTATAACATTCTCCCACTTGGTGGATACTTCACACCAATGAAAGCCTTGCTAGCAACATTCTTCTTCAATCCGACAGCAGTAGAGCACCACTCAAACTTTACACCTGTAACTGCTTTAGTCAGAAAATCAGAACTATTCTTTGTTGTATCAACCTTTTCAAGCTGAACCTCTTTCTTTTCCACCTTTTCCCGAATAAAGTAGTATTGGATGTCAATATACTTTGTGCGTGAGTGAAATGCGGGATTCTTAGCTAACTGAATAGCACCTTGATTATCACATCTCACCTCTATAGCACCTTGCTCAAATCCGAGCTCCAAGCACAACCGCCGTAGCCATATGACCTCTTTTGCAGCATAAGTAAGAGCCATATATTCTGCTTCTGTAGAAGAAATGCTACCACGCTTTGTCTCTTGCTCATCCAACTTAGTGCAGCCCCAAATAATATAAAAATATATCCGCTAGTGAACCGTCTACTATCAATGTCTCCACCCCAATCAGCATCTACATGGCCCACAATATCCCCCTATTTCGTTCGTACGCCAGTAATACTGTTAATTGGGTAATACTCAGATTCCCCTAAGCTCACGTGGGTGAACCCGGTGTGAGAAACAAGGGGCCCTGAAGTATTCACCAACTCTAACATTATTAATTCTTACAACTAATTTTCCTCTCAATAGATGGCTACCTCTAGGATCCTTGTCTATGTGATTAAAATATTCAGCACTTCTTAGGATCTCATTGAATGAAAGAAAAGATCAGGTGTAAAGAAAAAGAAAGAAAGTTCAATATACAAATAGTTCAAGAATAATGCATCATTAACCATTAATAATATAAAGAAACTGAAATAAGTAGTTCCATTAAAACAAATATCCAACACATAAAACCAGATTGTTAACAAATCTATGGCTGGTTTAGTTACACAATTCCATAAAGTTAAACAACATGAGTAATCATCATCAAACCATGAAACCTAAACATTTTTCAGAATAAATATAAGAAAAGAAAACGCGACAGAGTAACATTAGAAAAATTTCAGTAGCAAAGTGGCTTCCTCTCTCAGTTCAGTCTTCTTCCTCCTAGAAAATCTCGTCTTCTTTCCCAAAACACCCGTGCCTTTGAAAAGCATTTTTCCTGTATATAATATGACCATTCCTTTTGCTTTTTACCGTCTTATTTCTACCACCTGTCCAAGTCTATATAGATAGTTTCTTTTTTCCACGAAGGGTTGTGTATAGAGACAATATGTCTCCGTCTTCTTCCATGATTTTATCTTTTTTCTGATGTGTTAGGTGCCCCCACTTGAAACTCTTTACATAAACACTACAAGAAAAAAACTAATTTCCGACGATTTTGATTTGTAATTAGTCGACAACCGTCGAAAATTGCACATTTCAATGGATTTTTCGACGGATAACATCCGCACGAAAACTACGCGTCGAAAATTATTTTCGTCGATTATCTCACAATCGTCAAAATCTTCGACGATCAAGTTGGCGGGCTGAGCCGTTAAACAATGGTAGATGGTTTTAGCTGTCGATTTATATCGACAGTTCGAGCTGTCGATACTATCCAAGGTTGTAACCGTCGATAGTGCATCGACGGTTTGAGCCGTTGATAACACAATTGATTTTCGATGGCTCAAACCGTCATTAGGTTTCGACAGTTTAAATCGTCGATATGTATTGACGGCTTTGATCGTCTATAAATTTTGATGGTTCAAACTGTCGATGGTTATCGACGGTTCAAACCGTCGAATATGATACTATCGACGGTTTGAGCCGTCGGAACATATTAAAAAACAATAAAAAAAAATCAACACAAACGTAAATCATTTGAGTAAATTAAATAAATAATCATTTGAGTAATTAATAAAAGCAAATTAAATACATAATTTATGTCCAAATGACCAAACGTAACGAAATTGAAATTGAATGTCATGGAAATTTCAATACAACATAACGTCAAATACAACACAAAGAAGCTATAATACTACATCATCGTCGAACTCGCCATGCATCATTTCACACATCATTTTCTTCATCTCTTTCTTTTGAGCTAATAAATTGCGACGCTCACGTTCTTCGAACTCTTTTCTGAGTTCCTGCGTAACCTCCTGCCTGATCTCTTGTCGGACATCGGATAAATTTTGCTCCCACATATTGTCAAACATGAACAGTCGGAAATTCACGTTTTTCTTGTCTTTAAAGAGTAGTTGAATGCTTCCACATGAGTGAAAGTATGACGGAGTGCAGATACTCTTTGCAGTAAAAACTAAGATAAAACATGAATTTCATAAAGATGAGTAAAAGGGCTGAGGATGCGGGCTATATGGTGTAATATTGCAAGAAAAGAATATAATAAACATATTTGGATTTAATGTATATCATACGCCTTCCATGTGTATCATCATCATATGCACATTTTTTGTGCGTCCGATCTAATCGGATGGATGGCGTTCGTGCGCGCGTAGATTGCGCACTCTCTCTATTCTCTGCAGAGGACGAGAGAAAGGAGGACGATGGTGCAGTGGATAAGTGGATCGAAGACACAACGCAGAGGAAGGGGGAGAAACAGGATGCGAGGGGTTGCTGATCAGGTGCATCGGAGGCGCTCGGATAGGAGGACGAGGCGATCAGCGATGGCAACATGTGAGAAAAGCAGGAATGGCATCGGTGAAGCTCGCAGATCTGTGGCGGCAGCGATAGGAGGAAGCAAGGACGGTGGTGGCGCAGATCGGGGACGGGCGGTGGTCGGAGGAGAGTACAGAGAGCAGAGGGGGGAGAGAGAAGAGAGAGCGGAGGGGGACAGCAGAGAGAGAGCACGCGTCGAAGGGGCGTCCCTGACAGATGATCCGTCATCCGACGCTCCCGATCTGCGACCCCTACGTCCTCTCTCTCTCCCCATCTTTCTCCCATTCCTCTGCCCCTGTCCTCGATCCGCTACCCTCTGTACCGTTGTCCATGATCTGTGCCGCCTCCATCTTCGAAGTAGTCGGCGGTGCCGGTGATGGCCTCACGTCTTGATCCCATCGCCGACGAGGATGGAGGAGCCCGTTTGGTTCACACGCGCTCCAACGCCATCCGTCCGATTAGATCAGACGCATCAAAAAAGTGTGTATGATGGTGATGCACATGGAAGCCATATGATATACATTAAATCGAACATATTTTTATCCTGACAAAATAAGCAAGAAATTAATACAATCAAACTATCCAAAACCTGAGCAATTAATTATCCTCGTGCAAAAATTTTCAGAAAAATAAGGCACATTTTACAACAACCACACAAGGAAAAAGTAATGTGTACCGAGGCATTTCCTTCAATTTCATACTTTATTAGTCATCAATACATCAAACAGTCACATCAAACTTTCATCTTTTAGCCTAATTACACTGAGCATGCATTGCGTGTCCTATACAATCAATACACATCCATACATAACCTATATACATTAAAAAATAAGTTCAATACATCTTACAAGACATTTTCTAGCATCACAGTCGTACCAAAAAATGTCATGGTCGTGCCCAATAATGTCACGAGCATACCCATCCCTGTCATGACCATGCCAAGAGTTGTCATGGTCGTGCTCAACCTTTTTACAGCCATTCCTAGCCTTAGCCAAATTTTAACTTCGTCGCTCTCGCACACGATCGTGACCAAACTTGTCAAGAATGTGCTTGGCTTTGTTACGGTTGTGACATAGGTGTCATGAGCATGACCGAGAATTTTTAATGCCTCAATTTCGTCTGCTCAGTCATGACCATTCCTATGGTTGGCACGGCCGTGCCGGCAACCCGGGGTCCCAATTTTGAACTTGAAAATATCATTTTTTTGAGGTGAAATCAAGAAAAAAACATATATATCATCTAAAACACTTTTAGAGCGTAAATCATAGACTTAAAAACATGCTAAGAACATTATATTAATCATGAAAAAACATCTTTCAGAGATTTCCCTAAAATCATATGAAACTATAGATCTATGTCATGAAATATAATAAAACAATAAATCATCATCTAAAACATCTAGATCTAATCAACTTGTTCATCAAACCCTCAATCATAATTCATTATAATGACAAGGTGCCCTCAAATTCTCAATCCATCACATTCAAACCATTGAGAGAGGAGAGGGGTTGGATCCCCTTTACATATCTATGGTCTTGTTCTTCCTCAATGTTGATCCCCTTTCCCTTGTCCATGTTCTCTTCCTCTTTGTCCTCTTCCTCCTTGTTCTTCTATTTTTTATTCTCCTCTATGGTTGCAGCCGTCATGTGGGAGAAATAAGAAAAGAGATGAGAGGGAAAATTTTGGACTTTTTATAAAGTCTAGACTAGGATTTCCTCTAAATGATTTAAATACCCTTATTTCAAAATTGGGGTTATTACAGTTCATCACAATAACTTCTCCAACCCATAGATCATATTATGCAGAAAAGCTCTAGTTAGAGTCGACTTTTTCAGCTACTGTCTTTTGGAGCTGACCAAATGAAACTTGGCCAAGTTTGCTGCATACCTTCAACCTCACGAACTTTCTTATGGCGAGAATTAGGCCTAGCATAAGGCACTCCACATTTGAGATATCATGTCTCAAAGAGTAAACCTGTCGATTACCTCACTATTAAATCTCTAAGGTGGAAAACGATTTCAACGCAAAAAGAATGGATATGGATGCATATCTCTCCCGGCCCTAAAAAATGGACTGTTGTGCTAGAAGCAAGACCTGGAAGGACCAAGCTGTGCATCCTTACCCCATCTTCACATAAGATTTGTCCCCTTGCCTTGGAGAAAAAAAGAAAAAAGAAGATTGGCTTAATTCATTTATATGATTGCCTTGGGCCAACATGCAAATTGCCTTTTTTTCTTAATAGGATGATGAATGTTTTCGCAACCTCTGTTTATTTTGGATTTGAGATGTTCCAGTGAGATAGGGTTGTAGACATATATAATGGATAGACACACACATATATATTAATAAGGAGAAAACTAATTATCTTTCTATGCAGCTTTTCCACCGTCCTTTGTCAAGGCCATCACTGTCGGGTCTTCCATCGTTCTTCTCTATCCCGATGCCGATAGTTACAGTAAGTTACCATTTTTATTTAATTCATTTTTATATTTGTTGCCCTTTTATTGTGCTTAGATACATTTTTTTCTGAAGTTCTTTAGATACTGTTGTTCATCATCCATAGCACTTCAGGGGATCTCTTGGAGGTTAGAGTTGCTACTAGGAGTTCACAAGCTAATTGTTCTAGTAAGTTCATCATTGTCTCTACTACATTTGTGTGCCTCACAAGTCGATATTAGTGTGCTTTATTATATTTGGGAACATTTATGTCACGACCCCAATTTAAATCCTGATTTAAATCAGATCTCGCAACTGATTAGGACGATAAAATTTCTTTTTTTAAAAAAAAAAGTTGTGCATAACTCCTCTAGATAATAGTGATAACATACATAACCAAACCACAGTTTATATTAATCATTTAGAGCATGTAACAACCCTAAAGTTTACACAACCACATAGTCATGAAATATTTACATTTTACAAGGTACAAAAGTTATTTTTTGTAGATAACACGTATCAAACTATCTCAATATCCCAAGAAAGGGATATGATAGTAGGGATATGAGAGCTATAAGCCTTATATCTAGTACGCGCAATGGGGTACATGACTTGTCGATACCTTAGCAGCAAAAAGGATCCACGCCTTGCTAAGGTTAATCTTTCGCGATCCTAAAAGTTATACTGATCTAAAAAAGTGTACAATAACACTGTGAGCAAATAATAGCTTAGTAAGTTAATAATTCATAAGCTATGTGTTACCATCTAATAAATTTGGAGAGACAATGGATAGTAAGACATATCTAATGGCATACATAACTTTTATAATCATACAAAAGATACATACCATTCACTTCACATCTACAATCATATAATAAATCTCAAACGGATGAATACAACATGCAATACTCTCATATGAATGCACGGATCATCAACTGGATAGTTTGTATAGTCGATAGATGACTTTTAGAGGTGGCCCATACGGATTCTAGAGGTGGCTCCTACCATGATTTCTCATGATGTAGCAGTTAGATCCACACAACACTTAACTCCATCTTATCTCATTCAATTTTTATGGAAGAGATCATAAAGTGATAGACCAGAGGTGGCTCCCACCCTCATAGTGTAGCACTTAGCTCCGCACGACACTTAACTCAATCTTATCTCATCCCATTTTTGGAGAACAAAATGATGTATTGGATTCTAGAATGGCTCTCATCGTGATCACTGATACGCTTAGCTCCAACCACCATACATGCATACGCATGATATAGATAGATGCAAATGCATGATTCATCATATATCAATTCTATCTCATATATTAGAAGATGAATCATATCGATTACTCATTCAAACGAATTAAGATTGCATGTTATAAAATCCAACCATGACATATCATAAATGCTTCGAATGCACAACTAGATAATCATTCATATATACTTTTCATAGAAACAAAAACATATAACAATAGATATAACAATCAATGACACATCAAATTAATAAGAGGAGGAGAAACCAACTTACGTATAAGAGCTAACAAAAAGTTTTTCCCTTCCTTTTTCACTATACTCTTCTACTCCTATACAATAATAATAAGAAACACATTACTACTATGATTTGAATACAAGACTATCACACATGAAGCATAATTAGTTGCAAGGGTATATGATTCTTAAGTACTTACTCTTATAACTTAAGTAACTATTTATCACAAGAGTTGTCCTACTATTATGACATATCGCATACATAATAAAAGAAAACTCATATCTTCGTGCATTGATAAGAAAATATGTTCATTCCAATTTTACTTACTTCCATATTATTAAGATCTTAATCTATAAAAGTTTTAGGTCTTATTTCATTGTGATTTGTTCTTAGGAAAATCTAGATTCAACCTAAATTCCATGATTTTTCAATGTTATGACAGACTGAGTGACCTTAATCTTATGATTTATATAAAATAGTAAACATTACCATTCTGAGATTTTAATTTTACCTGATAGTAGACTTATTAGGGTGAAACTCATAAAAGTCTTTGAATTTATACCTGTCATAATAAATTTAACAAATAATAGCATAATCCGCCTTGAGTTTCATCCTGACAAAATGAGTAACGTTCGGTTCAACATTTATACCATTCCCTACACATATTATATTCGAATGATTGCAATTGTAAATGAAACCCTAACATCAGATTATTTAATATCCTAATTTATCAATTAATTACATGACATATTGAATTTAATACATAATTTACAAATTCAGATAACACTTTTGGTGGACCGAATGATAGTACATAAGAATATAACTTTCTTTACAGACAACATATTAACTTGATTTGAAAGATCAATGAAAGTAGACTCAGAGGGGGTCAATCATAGGAAATTTCATAATTTTTAGACCACCCGGAGGTATGAAAATATGTAATTAAATATTCGAGAACTAATTGAACATGGATAGGAGCTCATGAACAACATGATTTTTGCCCCATGATTAGCTAAAATCCAAGAGTAAATGAGATACGAGAGGTTCAGAGAAACCCTAATGAGGAAGATATGTAATCAAAATCAAATTTGGACCAAGTAGCAACTTACCACAAGTTGCAACCCTAGTTCCCCTTTCCCTTCTCCAAGTTTCCTTCAACAAGCTTCATCCTTTGTTGTTCGGCCATGGTGTGAAAAGGGCAGAAGCAGGTGGTAAAAGGTAGAAGGATAAGGATCATATGTAAGAGAAAACCGACTTACTAGGTCGGCCAATATGGGGGACCAAATTCCACTCGATATTTGACTTATTTACGTATAAGTAAACTGTTTTGTATTTTCCGTTTATTTATTAGTTTATTTAAGACATTACATGTAAAAAAGAAATTACCCCCCATTTAGATTCAAATAAAATATCTAGAAAAATAAATAACCAAGGAACTGAAATCTAATTTTTTATCTAAAGAACAAAAATCATGATTTCACCGATTTATCAATTTTGTGTCTATATTTTACCTAACTCACACACCTCCTAGAAATTTTTAAAAATCACTTTTAGAATTCTTTCATATATAAGAACAATTACTGGGACTTTAATTTTTCAAATTTTCACTTTTCCAAAAATCACATTTTCATGCCTTAAGTAAATTCCTATTGCTTTAGAACTCCAATAATTGACATTGAAGTGTAAGCCTTAACATCACATTCATAATAGTTATCAAGAACATAATATAGAATCACATTCATACATCTAATCATGCATGATTAAGTTAGGGATATTACAATTTTATTCTTGTAATACAACATTATGCTCATGCATTGTTACCTTATGAATTTTATGATAGAGATAATTTAATAATTTTATGATAGTGTAGGCTTGAGTTTTGCTAAATCATTGTGATTATGAAAAAAATTGCCTCCAAATTCACATTCGAAATCATTACAAGAGAAGACAAAAACTTTATCATTTTATGTGTTCTAGGAAGCATGTATGGAGACAACGAGTTTGATTACTACGATGTTATAAAACAAAGTCGTGGTGCTAAAATATTGTTGGTTCGATATAGAAAAAGAAGTTCGTATCGATCAAAAGTTTTAATTAGTGGATATTAAGCTTCGATCGAGACTTCAATCATACGATCCATCCACATTAGCAGAACAAATGCAACAACTCTATTACACTAAGTATCCATCGAAAAGAACCAAAGATAAATGATGGACGTCATGTAAAGTGAGAAGTAGACTATTCTTAGCAGAAATGACAATAGATGATTGTGAAACAACTATCATACTGAATGATGTATTGGTAGATGATTACTATCAAGAAGATCAAGCAAACGAGATAATTGATGTAGTTGAAGAACTTGTTAATATTCAATTAGCGGATGAAACTAAGCCTATGGAAAAGTTTACTTCTAATGATCCTTTGGAAGCGAATGTTAACAATTTTATTGATGATGACTGGACCGAAGATTATAGTGATGATGATGAAAATGAATCAGAATATGAGGCAACGCGATTGAATGACTTAGTTTTTAATTTTAACCCCGAGTTATTCAGCAGATTTGGATTCCTATATTATTACATTCCAATTCCTTCCCGATACCTCTCAAGGAAAAACCGAATTGGATCAAAAATTGACGGGTTGGTGTGAGCTTATCCATGCGGTTATGTACGGAATGGATGGTTTTGTGCTTATTACCAGTTCTTTCTCCCGAGTTGAGACCTATCATTCAGATAGACGGGGGTAAACTAATGAGTTCGGATATTAATGAACTCCTCCTACGTTACCCGTAATATGTGGAAGTATCGACTTTATAGGAGTAAAATCATATGTTTTTAATTTTATAAATTAAATATAATTATGACACTATCTTCATAATTTTTTTTAGGTATGATTACTAGAGGTCGAGCTTTTGGATCATCCTTCTCTACCAGGCAAAATATATGGTGATGTGAGGGGAAAATAGTATGTTTCGTGTAAAAGGGTCACATATTAGGAGTAGCTACCCCTAGACATATGATTACTCCTACACATTCAACTACCCCTACACAAGAAAAATATTGAATTAAGTTTTAAAACTTATAAATCCTCTACACTATCATGACGCGAACCACAAGTATACAACAGTCACTATAGGGCTGATCCATATGGACAAAGATTGAAAAGTTCACATTTAATTGACGTTATTTGGAAGGAAAAGTAGGTGTTGTTTAAAGTAAGAAAGTGAAATACTACAGATCAGAAATCATAGCAAATAAAACTATACTAATTTTCATGGGTTTTTTAATACAAAAGTAGGCACAGATCAGTGTAGATAAACACTAGAGCTTAGGGGACGTTTCACTTGGGATTAATGTTCTCGGGACATTAAGCTATAGTTAAGATTATAGACTTCCCTTCAGCACATGCATAGGCATGTACTTGTGATAAATAACACTTGTACGTGAGTGGCTCAGCTCGCGCATGTTGTGGGGTTCTAGCTCAAGCAACACTCTCATGTGCACCGATGCTAGTAGAAGAACATATTTCTCTCAATAAGGACTGAGTCTGACCTACGTGAACTATGTCTTACATATTCTTAGAATGATAATGTAAGTCCTAACCAACCTCTCAACCTGTATGGGTCTTCCATTGTTGAAGATAGCCCTCCCGGGTGAGAAATTCCTAAACCTTTCAGCGGCTAAATAGTGCATAGACAAGAGTGTTCAGACATATAAAATCCTGACCAAAAATGAAAATTGTGATCCTCGGCGACCTCTCTAAATGTGACTTTACAGATATGTACCCTCTCGAATCCTCCACAATTGCAAAGTATAAAGTTCTTTCTCGGATAGGAAATCGCCGAATCAATAAAACATGATTAAAACAAAAGAAAGATGGTGATGCAGAGTATGGAGTGAATCGAGTTCAGCTCCAATACACACAGTTCGTGATTCCTTTTTGGATGATTGAATCCCTGCCTCACCTCTCAGTTCCTCAATGGAAAGCTTCCCTCTCGGTCGAGGAATCAATGAACATGCGCTGCCACAATGAAGTAATTAGCAAACACCATCACAGAAGCACAAGTATCGCATCAACAGAACTTGTTCAAGTTGTAAAATGATAACCATGTTTAGCTGAATAGGGGAATAAATTTCCCTCTCGGGTTGCACTTGAGACAAGTTCTTAAGCTCAATCAACATGCAAAGCCATTACCATAGATCAAACTTGATAAAAGAGAGAATGATTCATAAAGAACAATAGAGAAATGAAACAATTTGTTGAACACGGAAAGATCAAAAAGCAAACAGAGAACATAAACATCTCAATATCCACATCCCCCTTAGCTGGTTGTTCAACTACACATCAATAAAATAGGAAAAGAAGAAAAAGGGAAATGAGAAGATAAGGATAAAGGAGGCTGTTGCTACAACCTCCTCTTTAGCTTCCTTGAGCCTGCAGAAATGATGTCTTGATTCAGATTCGAATCCCTTCCATGAGTAGCCTCCTCTTCCTTTTATATCCCAAGGGATATGTGACACCTGTCCAATATCTTCTTCTACTCCATTGTCTTCTTTTGTCCGCTTTTCTAGCCAAAGGAATATGCTCTTGTGGTCCTTCTGTGGCTGCCTCCTGTCTAGCTTTTCAGTAAAAAGAAATATACTTGTGGTACCTCCATTGGTGGCTGCCTTCTTCTTAACTTACCACCTATCCACCATCCCAACTACTTGTCCACATCTGCTCGACATGGAAAGGCATCATTTTCTTTGTTGTTTGCTACATTGGACAGCTATTCTAGTGAATTGTGTATCTATCTCGAAGGTCGGGGGTATACATATGTTTGCCTCTATGTGTGCGTGTGGGGGGCATATATCTGCATGCCCCCACATATTATCGGTTGGGATTTATACATGGAAAATAACCAAATCAAGTAATAATATTCCAGGAATAGAGATATTTAGAAGATGGATGTGGGGAAATCATAAAAGTAATATTTCAACAATAAAGCATGTGTTCGAGCATGAAAACATATCAAAACATGAGATAAATGCATGTTGAACATGAATAAAAAGTATATATAATTTCTCCACATCAACGCTCACTCCTATGAGGGAGCCATCTCGACCAAGTGATATATTTATTATGTAGCTTATATATATTCAACATGTGATAATTACATTAATCTTTTTAATGGTGACAACTGCTCCACCATTGATGGGGCACATAGTCGAATCGTCACATAAAGGGAGGTCCATTGGTTGGTCATCTCGATTGCACGACGATGATCGACGCATCACCTAGGTTATTTTATGAGTATTTAATAAATTTCAATGCATGTAACCATTATAACTATTTTTATGGTGACATTGCCGCCACTGAGGGTCACCTCTCCACATTCCAGCGTTTACTCCACAAGACTACGTGAGGGCGTCCGACATATTACACTAGGTGATATGTTTATTATTATTTAATTTGTATTTTTCATAAAATTATATTAATCATTTCTTATTTTAATGTTGTCAGTTGCTACACCGACAATGAGACAAGCAGTCGAATCATCACATTCCGACAAGGAGACTACCACGGATCAAGCAGCATATCACACGAGGTGAGAACTTTAATGTATCATTAGTGTAATTTGATATTACACTAATGATTTATTCTGTACTAGAGCCCGTCAATCATCTCGGGCCGTCTCAGCCCAACCCCCTGTAGAGGATGATTCTTTTTTGTCTGAAGGAGAGGGATTCCACGATAATGGGGTGGTCATCGTGAAGAATATTGCTCGACCATAAGTTGGATAAATTTTACAAATTTTATTACAATTCACCTTATTATTTGAAAAATAATTATTTTCTTAAAATGATTCTTGTCCTCACCCACTTTTCTGAAGGGGCAGGATCGAGGAAGGATGTCCCGATTGAAGTGAAGAATGACACCTTTCCCATGTTTATGGTATGATTTATGTTATCTATTATATAATTTATTCAATATTATTTATATATTACTAATTTTCATATTTTTATAGGGATTCAAATCAGTTTCATTTTTATCTTAATTTGGGGATGATTCGGAGAGCTTCTGAGGAGGTGGCTATGAAACACCTTCAAAATTATTTGTATAGTGCCCGAAGAATATTAGGCCCCCAGTTTGGGAGTCACTTCGTAAGAAATGGTAAATAAGTTTATATTTGAATTGTTTTTACTTAATTTATAATTTTACAAAGTCTAAGTATTTGATGATGATACAAGATGGATGAAGATTGACAAAGAAAGTCTGAAAAAGAAAAAATGAATAGACTTTCGAAGCATGAAGCACACATTCATACAGGTGGTTCTATTCATTTTGATGAGCATCGTAGGCGGATGGTGATATATACACAAAAAGTCACTAATCAAACTTTTATCTTATATTTACTTATTTTGAAAAATTCAAAATTTTATTGTCAGAGGAAAAGGAAGGTGGTACCGTGGATTTTCACACAGTTACGAGGTCACACACAAGAGTAGAAAGACCAATGTAATGGTCACACCCACAACCCATCGCCTTTTGGCAAGTCTCATCACCATATTTATTTGTTTGTTCGCATTAGTGCAAATAATTTCTCAAATTTCCAATATTTAAATTTTTTAGGATGCGTATAATGAGAAAATGGCTGAGAAGTAGGGAGATAATCCTAGGACTAAGCCACCAGGTAACGTATCTAAAAAATTATTCATATTTTTAATGTTATATAATACTTCATATGATTTTAATAATTTATCTATTTTGCAATAGATGTTGTTGTTTGGGAGGAGGTGGCCTGAGGGCCTAGGAACAATCGCTCAAATTCCTAGGAAAAGTGGAGGATGTTTAGGCAGCTCTTCTACTCCAAGTTCATCCGCCGCACTTGGGCTGCATTAGAGGACTTATTTAAGAGCAGCTTTCTCAACATCTCGCTCCAATTTTATAGATTACTTAGGCCATTATCCAATCGCAGACCCAGACCCTATGAGGCCAATGATCGAGTACATCATCGTCAAATGTTAGGGATGACATGGATGACGATTGTGATGTAGGACGATAGACATTTTTGTAACTTTGAACATTTTTGTAATTTTGTAACTCTAGATGATATAATACTTATTTTATATTATTAATTTTGTGATAATCTTGCCTATTTACTTTGAAGCATTGTATTTTAGTTTATATTGTTATGAATGTGTTGAATGCATATATATACATATGCATTGTAAATTGTATAAGAGGGGAAGGGCAGAAATGTGGCAGTCTGCTTTGAAATATATTTACAATAGCGTCTCCTTAGCTTTTGACTAGCGCCACATGTATCGCAAGTGGTGTCTCAATAATGGTGCATTAGTGTCGACAGCGAGAAATATTGGCATCCCATTAGTGTCCCTTGTTAGCATCGCAATTGGTGATGTTATAGTCGTTTCTTAGAACTGGTTCATAGCGTATCATTAGTGTCGCCTCAGCATCTCCAATTAGCGTCAAACTAGAGTCATCATCATGCCACACGATAGTGCCTCCTTCACATTGTATTAGCACCGCAACAGTAATGGGATTTAGCACCAGTGTAGCGTCACTATGGCGTTGCAAGGTTTAGCGCCCTTTTAGCGTCGATATTTGTTACGCTACGTTCATTTCTCAAAACTTGTTAGTAGTGACACCATAGCGTCTCTTTGAAGCCACATGTTTATGGTAATAGTGTTGTGTTTTCATGGGTGCACCGTTGGCGCCAGATATGTCACGTAGCGGATGATGTGGGGCTACTGCGACACTAATATGTCGCTACTCTAGATAGCGCCTATTTAGCATCATCGTAGAGTCGCCTTGTTCGTGTCGCTAATTGGCCTATTTCTTGTAGTGATGAACAATGCGATACTAATTTGTCATTGGGGCGACGCTAATTGCGATACATTTTGCCGCTTATTACCCTTCATTCTTCCCTTCCTCTCCCATACAATTTATAATGCATTATGCAATCCAAAATAATATAAACTAAAGAAATAGTAATGCATCAATTACAACTAATAACATCACAAAAAAGTTCATAAAAGTATTATCATTACAAAATCATTAATGTTACAAAATTTTAATCACATCAGAGTTGCAAAAGTTTCTACCCTCCTAAATCATTTCTGACATTCGACGATGACTTACTCGGTCCTTGAGTTCGTGGATTTGAGTCTAAGGTTGGATGTGTTCTAAATAGTCCGCAAAAATGGAGCCAACTGTTGAGAAAGCTCCAGCATCACCTCATGTGCTGCGAATGAACTCGGAGCAGACGAGCCACTAATATGTCCTTCAGTTTTCAAAATACTTGAGCGGTTGTTCCTAAGCCCCTTAGGTATCCACCTCATGATGTATCAGCCACCTATTCCTAAACAATAATGTCCACGACAAAATAGAAAAGTTTTATAACATATAAAGTGTTATATAACATTAAAAATATTAACTATTTTTTAGTTACATTACTTGGTGAGGGAATACTAGAATAATCCATGTACTGCTCTACAATCTTTTCCTTATAGGCATCCTAAAAGATTTAAACATTGCAAATTTGATATATCATTTAGACTAATTCGAAAACCCCCAAAAAAAACAAGTAATGAGACTTACCAAGAGTCTATGGGCGCTGGGTGTGGCACGATCGATAGTACCCCCTTCTTTCTCCTTCAACAAAATTTTAAATAAAAAGAACTAAACCAAAGATAGATGTTTTACCATGTACCTATGATACTCGTCAAATTGGATCAAGCCTCCTATATGTATATGATCTTTCGGCTTGGAAAGTATGTTAACTTTCTTTGCCAATCTTCAGTCATCCTGCATCAACAACAAATATTTAAATGTTGTAAAATGATATGTTAAGTAAAATATAAACTTTCGTACAATTTTCTACAAAAGGACTCCCAAACTAATATGTCCTGGGAAACTCTGTTTGCCCTACTCAATAGAAAGGTCAGTGGACGTGACGACCTTGCAAAATTTGTATAAATAATTTCAATGGTATTTGACAGACACCTCCTCAAAACCACTCCATATCTTTCCAAAACTGAGATCAGGATGAAGCTAAATTGATTCCTTAAAAAACATGAAAGTTAGTAATTTACAAATAGTAGAAAATAAATTTATATAACATAAAAAATATAAATAATCCAAAAAAATATGCGAAAGATGTCATCCTTCACTTCAATTGAGACATCCTTCCACGATCCTGATCACCCCAGTCTGGCAAGTGGGCGAGGTAGAAGCGGGTATGAAAGTAAT
This sequence comes from Pontederia crassipes, assembly GCA_030549335.1. Classification (NCBI taxonomy): domain Eukaryota; kingdom Viridiplantae; phylum Streptophyta; class Magnoliopsida; order Commelinales; family Pontederiaceae; genus Pontederia; species Pontederia crassipes. Next base: position 38,358,601 of record CM060184.1, on the reverse strand, counting down.
CCTAAATTTTAAAAAATAATAATTTTGTCCCACTACAATAAAATTTGTAAAAGTTATTCAACTTATTACCGAGCAATATTTTTTATGGAGACCACCCCATTGCCGTGGAATTCCTCTTCTTCAATCAAAGGGGAATTGACATCCTCTACAGTGTGGGGGGGGGGGGGGGGGGGGCTGAGAAGGTTCAAGATAATCGATTGTAACTGTTGAAGAATAAATCAATAGTGTATAGCAATTCAAACTACATAAAATGATATATTCTCTAAAGTTCTCACCTTTCTTAGTAATTACTGGTGTTTGATTTTGTGGCAAGATGATCAGTGTCGTGTGGTAGTGCCAACTCATCGATCAATCCATGTAAAAATGCGATGATCTAGATACTTGTCCTGTTGACAACGTAGCAATTGTCACCATTAAAGTAAGAAATGATTAATTCAATTACATGACAAATACAAATTAATTAATAAAAGATATATCACATAACGTAATATGTTGGTCATCATTGTATGGTCTTGATGATTGGACGCTAGAATGTGGTGACACGTCTGCATGTCTCAGCAACGACTTAGCAACTATCACAATAAAAAATAGCTAAAATACTTGCATGAAAAAGAAAGATTAAAACACAAGTAATAACCTGGATCATCGTCGTGTGATCGAGATGTCACACTAATGGAGCACCTGCCATGTGAAGATCGAGCTACATCTCTCGTCGTGGTTGAGATGGCTCACTAATATGGAGTGGCCGCCTAGAAGAACTGGATGACCCAGAAGCTCGACCTTTTATAGTCATACCTAAAAAAATATGAAGCTTGTGTCATGATTATATTTAATTTATAAAATTAATTAAAAACATATAATTGTGTATATTATTAAAAGAACTACATCTCATTTTCATCATCGTCATTATAATCTTCATTCGAGTCATACATTTCAATTGTCAATGTTCACTTCCAAAAGATCATTTGAATTGAACTCTTCCATTGGCTCAATGTCATCCTCTAATTGAATTCCTCAACTTCTTCGACTACAACAATTATCACATCACTCGATCTTCTTAATACTAATAATCTATTGGGACATCACATGGTATGAATGATGTTTCCCAATCATCTATAATTGTTTCTGTTAAATCTATTTCCTAATCATCTATAAATTCCACAAGCTTAGATATTTGCTTGTCCTCAAGCAATATTTAAGGCAAAGCTCAAAAATCAAGGTTCGCCCTATCAGTTAACTACTTTTCTTAGCACTTATTTTATGCATCTAATGCCAAAGCATCTTTTCATCATTCCAATGACCTAGCCTTATAGAGTATGTAAATATTAGGCATACTGAAACTCATCCAAGTTTAGCTCATACAAGAAAGATACAATCTATCAAACAAGAGTATCAATGTCGAAACTATAAGTGCATACTAAGCTTGTATATTTTCATTCACTTTTCGTGTTTCTCTATATTGTACAAGGTGATCCATGTAACGGGATTTTAATCAATGATTCCCAGAGCAATTTTCCCTAAGTCGCCAGCAAGAATACCCTATGGATCTAATAACTTGGACACACCAACGTTCCAGATAACACATTTATACTTCCTTTTCACTTTACTTTTTCATTGATTGGGTATTTATGTGCTCCATATTGCGCAAGGTGGTACATGTAACGGGCTTTCGACCGACAAATCCCAGAGCAATTGTCCTTAGGTTGTCATACAAGAATCCCCTACTAATCTAATCACTTAGGCACACAAAAGTTCCGGATAACACATTTAAACTTCTTTATTTCTTTTCATTTTTTTGTTGGGGCTTAACTATTGTTTCTTCTTCTACTTCATTTTTTTTACTATAAGCTCAATAAACACTTCAGTATTCAACAAAGAGACAATTATTATCAAGACTAAAGAGAAATAAAAATATGAGCATGAACAAGAGTTTGTTGCCAAGTATTCATAGTTCTACTTAGCAACATTCGCATTTCAAAACCTAATACTAAGGAAATAAAAGATAAAATAATAGTGCTTCAAATTTTATTATTTAATATGACGTCCTTGAAAAAAATGCTTGAAAATAAGAAAATATTAAGAAATGAAAAAGAATGATATGAAATTTTTATTTTTATATAGATTTTTATATATGATGCAAATCAAATATACAAACAATATATAAAACATGATAAGAACGTACGCATGTAATGCAATATGAAAAAATGTAGGCATGATGCATGAAAATGTAAACTCCCCCAAACTTGAACTCTAACACTATCCTCAATATTGAAAATCAAATTCGGAAAAGGGAGTATAAAAATAATAAATAAATCATAAAAGAAAGACATCTCCAATGTGTTGGATGTGGAAGTCATAGAGAGAGCCAATGTATATGTATCGGATGTTAAACATATTGGAGTTGCCGAGATTGAATAGCCTTTATAGTAGATTGCATGCATTGCTTGAAGGCATGATGGGCCTGGAATTCTCATCCGAGAAGTCATGACATTTTTTTCATGGATCCAGAAATGTGTATAATGGCTGTTGAAGAAAAAGTAAGGGTCCTGATGTGACAATCACTCCGTGATGATTTCACGAATGATATAATGGTGTAACTGCTGCTGATCGCTCGAATAACGAGGTGTGAACATTTTGTAATGATCGTGAGCGTTGTTTCTTTTCATTTTTTCCAGCTATAATTTGGAAGTAATGGGTGTTGCCAACCTTGGTATGCCTTGCTTCACAGGTGTCACGTGTCGTGACTTCTTTGTCTTCTACCTCCATTGTTGTGCGATCACTAATGATGATGAAAAATCATTGGAATCTATCGGCAGTGGTTGTCAAAGTGCTGAAACAGGTTGTCGACTTCACCAAATTGGTCATCAATGCCGATGAAGGTGGTTCGGTGCTTGTGGCTAATAATGAAAATTGCCTGTGGTAGGTCATCGCTTTGAGTTCCGGTGAAGAAGGTCACTCATGCTGAAGATGAGAGGTTCTAGGTCAGCAATGGATGTCATCGGAAGATCTCAAACTGTAATCGGCCCCATGTGTGCTAGAGTCACCGTCGAAGCTGCATCGTGCAGCTGAGGATGATTGTTGGTGATGACATACTAAGCCTTTGAGGCTCATCGGAGCTTGGAATGTTACTGGTGAAGGCGCCTGACAACGTTGAAGGTGCTTGGAAGTTTGCCAGAAGTAATCGGCTAATTTAATTCGATGAGAACCAAGGTGGTCAAGATCTCGATCTAGATCTTACGATTCTATGATCTTACTCCCCTTGAGGATCTTATGTGTAAGAACTTAATTTTGGTCACGTGACCTTATGATCTTATATGATCTCATATGATTAATAAAATTATTTAAATATTAATTAAAATTATATGAATATATTTTCTTTAGTTTAAATATGTTTTATTATAATTTTGCTTAAGAATCAATAAAAAATGATTTACTAAGGTGTAATTTAATATTTAAATGAGGCAAATTTATAAAAAATATATTTATCTTCAATAAAAAATATTTTTTATTAATAGGTGGGATCTTACGATCCTCAATACGATCTTCGATATTATGACCCTCTTATGCAAATCCCGATCTTCACTACCTTGGTGAGAATGATGATGAGTGAGCCACTATCATTGAAGAAGAAGCTATTGATGCACCTACCATTTTTTGCCAATCACTGTCCATTCGGATGCTTTCAACACTCACCATTGACTTCTTGTTGTTGTGTTGGAGTATGATGAGGAAAAAAATAGATCATCATTGATGTTGCCTGCGAGGAGCTATGTTGAATTCTGCTCTGCAGCTTTGAAGTTTGGTCATCGATGCTGACATGAATTTGAAGGCATGGTCATGCATAAATAAGAGAGATGAGGGTATGTTACAAGCATGAAACTCATAATGGTAGTGGAGACATAGGCTCGATACGGCCCATGATGGCCACATAACATCCTATGATGGGCTTGACACTCCGTGATAGTTAAAGTGAGTCGTGGATCGAGAGAAACGTCTTCAGGGTTGTGGTGGTGGTCTCACTTATGGGGCGTGAAAAATGTATAACGATCGTCATACTATTAAATGGTGCACTATAAATGTCTATTAAATACGTGACAACTGTGTAACAACCCATAAAAATTTAGAATAGGGCATATGAACTTTGTAAGCCCCGTGAACAATGTATAATGGCACGTGAGTTGTAATTGGACTTTATGTGAACCTTCTGTGAGACCCGTGAATATTGTGTAACGACATGTGAAACAAGGGTGGTTAATATAAGAACATACTCTTGTGAATACCCCATAACAACTCGTGAAACATGAATTCTAACATGTAAAGACTCTGTAAGACCCATGAATGTCTTATAATGATTTGTGATAGATGAAAAGGTTGGTCTAAACCTACTGTGATACTAGTGACAACTTGGTAATGCCTCATAAAATTGGAGGTAACACCGTGACATATAAATAACGTCTCATGATTTATACACAAGTTTTTTAAAAAAATTGGACCTACAAAGGATTATTGATAAAAATAACAAAAATAAACATAAAACAAATAAGACACTAAATTAAGAAAAAGAAAAACTAATATAATCAAATGAAAAATAAAATCCAAAATAAGAGAGAAGTGAGAGAATAGTTCTAATTTAGAGTCATTAGCTGGCCTATGATATGCTTATGTTGACTAAGATATGATGATCGATTAAGATAATATAAATAAATATGCAATTAAGAGAAATCTCATCAGGGTAGATGTGTTCATGAATGCTTTTGATGGTAAGACTCAACAAATGCGGATCCATAGTGGTGGAGGTTCTTCAAGCACAACAACTTTCTTAGATTGGAGTTGTGATTTAAGCTAATGGATGAGTTATTCTTTGGTCTCCATTGCTTTGATGTGGTTGGTGTGTTTGAAATCGGTGATGTACTTTTCTTCTCTTTAATTTGCCATTGTTGTATAGTGATTGGAGATGTCTCCATTGATGTCATTGAAGTGCTTTCTCTCCATTGTAATTTTTGAATTTGTGGTGTTGGAGATGAAGTTTGAATAGTGGGGACTTCCGAAGCTAGCTCCTCCTTTGAACTTGTCCACCTTCAAGAATGTATTCACTCGTCTCTTTGATACGTCATTGCATAGTTGTTGTCCTTGCTGAAGTCTTTGTTCTTGAATGCCCTCTTCTTTGATATGAATGTTGATGGTGGCACGGACACATGATGATCGTCTGACTCTCGTTGATTTTCTTTGGTGCTTTAGAAGTTAGAGAAGTCAATTGTACAAGTTGACTTTCTAATGCATGTAGCTTTGTCTCCAAAGCATTGAACCTGAACTTTGTGTCGAATAATCGAATCGATTCATCCACTTTGATTTTCTTTTGAATTTAAGTCAACTGAGTTGTTAAATTTTGAATGTGTTGTTCCTGCGTTTGGAGCTTCCTTTCAATTGTTGTAATAAGTTGACCCGTCATCCCTTCAAGGTCAACTTTTGACTCAGCTAAAGGCTTTGATTTGAGAAGTGATGTGATGACACCCTTGGTCTCGTTGCATACATGTCGCAAGTTTGAAAGTTGACTCTCCAAATTTTTTATATGATATGATTACTTGTAGAGTTGTTTCAGTACGGGATTCAATTTGCTTGTGATAATGGCTTTTGGGTCCAGAGAGAAGTCTTCATGCATCTTCATGTTTTTGTGACTCGTCATTGCCTCATTATGAACTTTATGTTGCTAGACAACAACTTTACCTTCCTCAATTTGTTGCTTAGTGGGTGTTTTCTTCTTTCCTATTGAGGATGTATTAATATGAGCGTCATAATCAAGTCGTGTACAAAAGATGTAACTTGAAAACTTACACAACTAAAAGAACAAGTGAATACAATAGAAAAATAAAGTCTCAAAGTAGCATAAAAGAAGAGTAGTAAATTGATGTGAAAATTGATCAAGTAATAGAAAAATAATTCCCCTGCAACAGTGCAAAAACTTGATGTGAAAATTGATAATAATATATTATGCTAGCAAGTGCACTAGTTGATCAAGTAATGAAGTGTAATAAGTAGAGTATCGAACTTATGAGGAATTATCTTACTTAACTAAACTAATTTCAGAGGCTAATAAGAGACAACATGATTTTGGATAAAATAGTTGCAAAAAATAAAACATCAGAAAACAAAATACTAAAACTAAACTAAACTACTAATGTCTAGGGTCTTAGGATGGAATAAAATGATTAAGAATAAACTTGTTTAACTTCTGTAATGATTGATTTAGTCAAAGATAAGTTCAACTTTTAGATGGGTTAGGAACACCTAAAGTATGATCTCCCTAATCGGATAAATTAACTATTCTTAATCTCAATAAGATGAGAATACTCCACCTGAGTCTACTCTTAATCCTATTCAGATTGGAATGCAGTTGACTGTGATTCCTACATTATCAAATCGCTTACCCAAGTTAACTTTGCAAACCACGCAATCTAATATTCCACCCAGCTCTATTGGATTATAACATGTATTGCTTAAAGAAAATTATGAATTAATAGATTGATCACACTATCAGTTAATACTTCAAATAAAACTATAATCAAAAGTGTTATACACAATGAGTATGCTCTTAAAAGTTAAACAAACTATAATCAAGCACTAAGAAGTTCACAAAAAAAAGTTTCCTTAACAACAAAACTCTTGTAGAAATAAAACTGAAACTTAAAAGATAAAATATGATTCTAATAGTTTATATTATATATATCATAAAGATAGAACTTTAAAGCATAAATTGATGCATCCCAACATGAAATAAAATTGGAAGTACTCTTTGAAATCGAACCGAGAACTGCTGCACGATCCTCGCCCATGATCCCTATACAAAAAGCCTTTTTGTTTGTTCTTCAAGTTCCTCCCACGTTTTTGTCTTGAAAGTACAAGTTAGCAACCGATCTTTTGGATGTAGAAGGCCTTTATTTGTAGCGGTTCAAGTTTTCATGTAATTAGAGAAGAAACGAAAACCTTTTCTACTCAAAATAAGAAAAAATTGGAGTTGAATCAATTCTGAGATTTTGATCTTGTCAAACTCTAAAATTTGATCTTTAATATGTTTCCAAATAATTTGGGATCGTATAGTATGAGTAGCAATTCTTGTGTATTAGAAATTCTTTAAAAAATTCGTCCAAAAGTTGAATCCAGACTTCATCGCGGCTTGTAATAATGATTTCACGTGCTAAATAGTGTCCAAATTGGATTGAAAATGAATTTTCACAATCGTGAAAGGGTTTTCCTATACAATAAAATACAACATTTGGATATATTTTCATTTTTATAAAATTAATATAAATAAGCTCATAAAATTATGCATGATATTAGAAAATGATTCTTGTGTACTTGAAATTCTTCCAAAAATTCCTCCAAAAGTTGAATCCAGACTTCGTCACCGCCTGTAATAGTGATTTCACGTTCTAAATAGTGTCCAAATTGGACTGAAAATGAATTTTCACAATCGTGAAAGGGTTTTCCTGTACAATAAAATATAGATTTTCATTTTTGTAAAATTAATGTAAATAAGCTCATAAAATGATGCATGATATTAGAAAATGATTCGAAATAAGATTAAATATAAAGCTAATAATATGTTATTCACTTTGCATGACACCCATCATTCATCCTTGTCTTCTTTTAGTGGACAGTTAGTGTAATACACTTATTGCGCTTGTTCTACCAATATGAATGGATTGTATCATCGAAGTTTCATTCGAGGCTTAATATCCACCAATTTAAAATTTTAATTGTCCTTACTCCTTTTTTGAATTGAACAAATGACATCTTAGCACCACGACTTTAATTGGCAAAATGTTTGTTTCTTAGTTTTAAGAGTTCATTGTTTGAAACTAAAGGAATAATTTCTCTTTGCAATTCTTCAAATTTCTTGAATTCATAGTCGTCAATTAATGAAATCACATAGTAATAATTAATTTCAAACTTTATAACATATTAAAGTAAATATTCTTACTCGAGAAATGGTGTCGTCTCGCTATAATCTACAAGCACATAATTCTCAACTGAGGTGAAATCTCATATGCTCAACATGACTTTGCATCTTTTACAAAGAAGACGACATGAGTACTTGCGCATCATACGCTCAAATATGTCTATTAATTTTTCCTTCACCATAGTCATCATTTTCTTGGAACTTGTGCATATCATGATTGTATGTGTGGCTCAAAGTACATCAAAGTGAAGTTAGACACATCTTCAATGAAATAGGTTTCACATATAGAACCCTTGATCTTCGGCTTATTCTTTGCCTTATTTTTGAAATATAGCATGCATGTTTCAAACAGATACATCTATCAACATTGAACTAGGCCTGCAACTTTTATTTCATATGGAAGATGTACAACCAAGGGTTTCATGACATGAAAGAAATAATATGGAAATATCTTCTCACTCTAGCACATTGTTATGACTATAAAAGACTCCAATTGGGATATATCTTCTTCATAGATGGTGGATGTACAACGTTCTTTAAAGAACCTATATAATTCTATTAAAGTTTCCCAAGTGGACTTTGGCAAAAGTTCTTTAAAAGCAATTGGAAGCAGCCTTTTGCATGAAAATAGGATAATCATACTCTTTGTATCATGTATCTTTCCATTTTCCATGTTAAAACCAACATATTTTCCTATTGTTTTTCAAATAAAATGATTTGTATCCTTACCGCATATGGGACAAGTATGTTTACCATTCGTGCTCCAACCACTCAACATTTTATATGTTGAAAAATCACTAAGGGTCCATATTAATGTAGCCCTCATCATGAAGTTTTGCTTCTTACATTTTTCATAAGTAAGCACATAATCCCCCTACAATATATTGGGTTCGTCGATTAAAGGTCTTAATAAACATCTAAACTTTTGTTGAGCGATCGACGACCTGGATCATGCAAGTAAGCGATATGTTCTCTCATCTCATACACATTCTTGGAGTAAAATTATAAGGCGTGACAAAAAATTGGCCAACATGAATAAGATGTACCTAATGAGCCAAATCACATTAGTGCAGGATGGTGATGTGCTAACTATGTGATCTTTAGCTTGCCTTTGTGGAGTCATTTAACATCTCATAAATTCATAACAAATATAAGAAAGCAAGAGGTAATTATTGATTGATTAATTAATGTATCCTACCTTCTATTTTTTTTTCTTTTAAGTTTGGTCATTATCAAAAGTCGGATGAATTCTAATTAGTCCAATAGAAACTCGAAGAATCGAGAATTTTAAGACCTACCACAACATGGAGTTGAAGTCATTTAGACTTGAACAATTCGCTGATGGCCAAAGAAGAAAACATAGCATGCATGCACACACGCGAGGATTGAACTGCAGAGTATACGCCCATGGTGGCGATCGAGATCACATGCAATGGGAAGAAGCTCGTGCAGCAGGTGATGGAAACCAGTGCACTCACGCGTCGCCCTAAACGGGCGAGGTTGCCAAAAAGTTGTGTGCATGAATCAAGCATTATTTGTGTGCGCCTCCAACCTCAATTAGTTGTCTGGCCAGGTACATGACAAAGGCTCTTATCCTTGCCATGCATCCTCTTTTGCAACTGTGCACCCCCCTTGCATCCCCACACAGCCATAACTCCCCCTGCTTCGTCCATGTTGCCGTCACGGCAGATGTGACCTACCACCGCAGTCCCCCGACTGCATGCCCCTGAATGTGATGAACGAACGATGGAGAGAGAGAGAGAGCGGTGGTTGTTCTAGAGTGCTAAAAAAGGAGGATAGCGGCTTTGACGATCGCGGAGAGGCCACAGAGATGGCAGAGTGGTGAACGGTGATGGCAAAGCGATGATGACAGTGATGGCGTGGCGCCAACACCGGAACCGTGATGAAAGGAGAGCAGTGACGATAATGTTGCAACAAAGTTAGGGATTTAAGGCAACTTTTTTAACATCTCCAAATGAGACGACGCTAATTCTAGACCAAATTGGCGCACAAAAAAACATTAAAGAAATTGGATTCAACACAAAGTAGTGTCTCAATGGCGGCAACGCTAAACAAGTGTTGTAGTGACTATAAATTAGCATCGTCGCAAATGTGACGCTAGTTCAAGATAAAAGTGATGCCAAACACATTAAAATATTTATACTAATTTATTTTTTATATTTTCTAATTAAACTATAATTTTTTCTATATATCCCTTAATTCCATTATCATAATTTATAACTAAGTTCATAAAAATATAATTTATAGATATTTTTTAGTATTTATATTAATTTATAGATAATTAAGATATGATGTGATACATGTCACTCTTGCGTCGCAAAAACTCAGCGCAGAAACTTTTTCGCCATAACTAGTTGACGTCACACTCGCACTATATTTGGGAAGCCAATGGTGATACCTTAGCATCCGATTTGTGTCAATGAAGGTGAGGCTCTATATCAATCAGTTTAGAGTCACCATTTTGTGATACAACATTAGAGCTATATTTTAGCATGCCTTCTTGTTGTCCCGTACACATTATTGGTGACGCGATAGTGCCGAAAGGTATACTAATTAGATGTCGGTGACACTATAGTGAAATTAACATTCTTTCTTTCTACATATCTATATAGATTTTTGTATACTAATTAGATGAACTATGTTACGCAAATATATATTATTTGTATCAATAAATGTATGTACATATCAAATTAATGTTACCCACTTAAATAAATATAGGTATATACATGGATTTCTATAATTTGTATACATACAAATATATATATGTATATATATACATCTATGAATATATTTATCATCAATATTTAATCAATTTATTCATCAAGGTATATATATAGTATAGGTAACATATATAGTTATATAAATTAACATTACCTACTTAATTAAATCAATATAGGTATATATCTCTTTTTGTTTGTATACATTTATGTGTATTTGTATTTATGTACATAAATTTATATTTTTATTCATATCTACGAACGTGGTTATAATAAATATTCAATCAATTTATAATTAATAATTACTATACATCTAGGAATATTCATTTTAATAAAAACTTTCACCACAATAGGGTCGCAATAGCGCCGCCAACACAATAGTGACACATTAGACTCGCAATGGTGCCGTAAGAGAGGCAACAAAAACTTTAGCGCCATAGGATGTCAACGCCACTATGATGCTCACCGACAAAGGCATGATAGCGTCAACAATGAGAGCAACGCTATTGCATCCGCTTTAGCGTCGCCATTGCAACGCTATATTTTACCACGCATTTGCCTTTCCTCGCACGTAAAAATAGTGACTCAACAGCGTCAAGAAGGCACCACAAATGGCGTTGAGGAATTGTAATGCAAAGGCAATACTAATGAGAGGCTATAGTGAGGCAACTACCATCTCTTGGTTGTCGACCCAATGTCATTGTTGTTTCATCCCTTTTGCAATCGACGTAGTGACACCTTTATTGTGTCGCTATCTTGTGTCGCTAGTCGGCAGATTTCTTGTAGTCCCCTGAATGATCATTTGCATCACACATAACTTCACAAGATAATGTACAATCAGGTGGTTGCATTATGCATGTAGATGTCAGAATCTTTTTTATCTAATTGAATGATAAGAGACATTTTTCATCGAAATGGAATTCAACATGTTTTTGCAATAAGTTGGTGAGCGGCCGTGGAATTTTAGAGGCGTCCTTGGTGAATTTGACACAAACATTCATGGCTAAGAAACTATGGATGCACTTTACAATGGTAGGTGGGGTAGTTGTGTGATTGCTTCAATTTTAGTAGGATCAATATCAATGCCCCTGTGATATAACATGTCCGAGATCTATACCTTATTGCACCATAAAGTGATATTTTTTTCCAATTTAACATCAAATTTACATCCTCTCAATGTTGCAACACTTGGTCAAGATTGGTTAGACATTGACAAAAGGATGATCTTTAATAGACGAAAAAATCATCCATAAATACCACCATTATATTTTCAATAGAATCAAAGAATATAGCAGTCATGCAATGTAACAAGTGTATTATATAAGCCAAAAGACATTCTCCTATATACAAAAATTTCATAAGGGAGTTTTAAAATATTTTTTATCGACTCAATCTATTGGAATATGAAGGAAACTAAAAAATCATATAAGTACCAAATATAGTCATTTCTAGCTAACCCTTTTAACATTTGATCAATGGATGGGAGAGGGAAATAATATTTCCAAGTTGTCTTATTTAATTTTCAAAAACCTACACACACATTCTCCAACTGATAGTTATTGTAAAGGGAATATGTTGTCCTTCCGTTTTTTCACCTATAGTCATCCCTTACTTCTTTGGGACTGCCTGAATAGTACAACACAGTTACTATAAAAAATGGAGTAGATTAAATCAAAAATTAAAAGTTCTATTAGTTTCTTCTTTACAACTTCTTGTACGTTCGGGTTTAATTTGCTCTTTCCCTCAATCGGGGGTTTAGAGTTGTTTTCTAAGGAAATTCTATGTATGCGTAATGAGGAACTAATGTGTATAGCCATTTTATGTTTCTTATGTATGGACAAACGTTTAGCAGTTTAATTAGTTCCTAAAGAAAAAATTATTATGACAGGAAGGGTTGAGTTTGGAACTTAGAAATTCATACCTCAAGGTAGAAGAAAGTTCTTTTATTTCTACCTTTTACTGAATTTGATGAGTCCTTCTGATCACTTGTACTTGTATGGGTACATGATCTAGGTATTACTTTTTATGCCATGCAGATGCGGGTATCTGATTCTTATGTAATGCTGTCAAGTAATGCTTCTAAGTTTTCAACATCTACGGGGTGAGTTTGAAATTGTAATCAATATTATGACCTCTTGGGTAACTTCAATAAATATATCTCATGTTTCATAGCACTTTTCATGATCTAGAGATATCATTGCTTGGACAATATTGAATAGTACAACACACTTACTATAAATAATGGAGTAGATTAAATCATAATTTAAAAGTTCCATTATTTTCTTCTTTACAACTTCTCGTATGTTCAGATTTAATTTGCTCGGTTCCTCATTCGAGGGTTTAGAGTTATCCTCTAAAGAAATTCTATGCATGAATAATGAGGGACTAATGTCTTTGATATATTCCATTGAATAGCCAACATCTTTTTATGTTTCTTAAGGATGGTCAAAAGGTCAACAGTTTAATTAGTTCCCAAAGCCAGATTTATTATGCAGGAAGGGTTGAATTTCGAACATAGGAATTCCTGTCTTAAGGTTGAAGGAAGTTCTTTTATTTTTACCTTTACTAGATTTGATGAATCCTTCTGATCACTTGTACTTGTAGGGGTACTTGATCTAGGTATCATCTTGTCAGAGTATCAAGTAATGCTTTAAAAATGTTGCCTTCGAGTCTTCAACAGAGTCATCTATGAAGTGGGTATGGAAATGTAATCAATGTTGCGACTTCTTGGGTAACTTCCTATAATGCATCTAAAGTTTCATAGCAATTTTCATAAGCTAGAGATGTCATAGAATGGACAAGGTTCAACTCAATTTTGTCTCCTTCCTCAACATGCACAACATCAACTTCGTGTAAGAAACAAAGAATGAGAAGATGAAACAAATTTTGTATCACACTTCACCGCTCTATTGTAATCAAATTTCCTATAATTTGAGCTCTATCGAAATGAGATGCATGATATACAAAAGTTATTTGATTAATATTTAATTGATTTAGTTATATTCCTATTATTAATTGGTGTAGAAGCAACGACCCATCTCTCATTTACTTCACCGTTCAGCGCAGACGTTGAATTAACTCCCAACTATTTTTTATTTTCGTCATGAAAATTCTACAATGTGAGGTTAAAATAATACAATTGTAAAGAAAGATTGATAAGTGATTGAAATTTTTAATATAAATTACTCCTGAATGGTTTTTTTGTGGAAACTCGTCAACAAATGTTCAATTAATTAGAAGAATTTAGTAAAAACTTAAAAATTTGACTTTCCTTGCAAAGAATTCAATAGGTGTCAGAATACAATGATTACTATTAATAGAAGATAAAAAAAAGGTTATCTTTTCTGTATTAAGATAATAATGTATCGTCCATTTTTTTATAAATAAAATCCTTAATCTTTTTAGCACTCCTTATTATGAACCATATTTGTGATTCCCTAGGTTAGACTTCAAAGTATTTGTTAGGTAATTATGAAAAAGGAGTATTTGCTAGAGTTATTTAGACTATTTTTTATTTCTTTTTATAAGAGAAAAGAAAACAAGTAAAGATCTCATATAATGTTGATTCTAACTACCATCGCCATCAATATGAAATGTGAGATAAGCGTGCACCAAAAATAGCATTGCATGGATAGAGTTTCCAGATAATATAACTTAACCAACCTTGCCTGCGAAGCTTTCCTAAGCAAAACCTATAATATAAAAGACGGATCAAATTTCCTGTTGCTGGAAACAACATATTAACCAAGCAGTTTTTGCAAGAAGAGGAGGAGGAGAAGGAAGAAGATGTTAGGCAAGAACCCCAATAACGAAGGCATCAACAAGTATGCCTGTGCATGTGCAATCATACACTACAAGAAAATCGCGAATTTCTGACGGATAATTTCCGACGGTTCTAAATTCGTCGCAATTTGCGATGGATTTTTCGACGGTTCCATTTCCGACGGATTTTTCGACGGTTATGACCGTCGGAAATAATTTATATTATTATTTAATTTTTCGACGATTAGGAACGTTGATATTTCCGACGGATATCCATCAGTCGCAATGTCCGACGACTTTTCTGACGATTACGACCGTCGGAAATAAAAAAATTAAATTATGTATTTTTTATTATTATTAAATTTTTTCGATTGATTTTCCGACGGTCACGACCGTCGAAAATAAAAAAAATTATTATATTATTATTTAATTTTTCGATGATTAGGAACGTCGATATTTCCGACGGATATCCATCCGTACGCAAAATCCGTCGCAATTTTCGAAGGTCGTAACCGTCGGTAAATGTATAATAATATCATATAAAGAGTATTTTATTAATATAACTAGTGACGGTCCAAACCGTCGCAATTACCGACGGTTTTGACCGTCGGTAACGATTACCGACGGTTCAAACTATCGGTAAAATAAAAAATAAACATTATATATAACTAAATATATTTTCGACGGTCACAACCGTCGGTAATTATAAAAATATTTAATATTTACATTTTCGATGGACGAAACCGTCGGTAATTAAAATTTTGTTATCTCGCTTTTTTTTCTTTTTTCCGCTTTCTTTCCACTTTTTCCCTTTATATATATTCATCCTCCTCTCCCTTCTCTCTCTCCCTCCTCCCTCCACTCCTCTCTCTCTCCCTCCTCTCCTCTCTCTCTCTCTCCCGGCCGCGAGCACCCTCTCCCGCGCCGGACGCCGGCGACCCTCTCCCGCCGGACGCCGGCGACCCTCTCCCGCACCGGCGTCTCTCTCTCTTTCTCTCTCCCGCTCCGCACCAGCGTCTCTCTCTCTCCCTCTCCGGCCAAAGGCCGCTGACGGCCAGATCCGGCCGTGGCCGTTCGGATCCGGCCCCCAGCGGCCGATCGGCCGACTGGCGGCCGGATCCGACCTCCAGCGGCCGGATCGGCCACCGGGCGTTCGGATCCGGCCGCTTGGCGGCGGATCCGGCCCCAGCGGCCGGATCGACCGGCTTGCGGCCGGATCGGCCGCGGCCGGAGTTGGCCGCGGCCTGATTCGGCCACTAATTTTTTTTATATTTAAAAAAATTATTTGTGACGGTTGCGACCGTCAAAAGATCGACGGTTGCGACCGTCAAAAGATCGACGGTTGCGACGCCCGTCCAAAGTTTCGACAGTTGCGACGCCCGTCCAAAGTTTCAACAGTTGCGACCGTCGAAAAGTTGCGACGGCTCGAACCGCCGGCCTTTTCCGGCGGTTGCAACCGTCGAAAATTTCGACGGTTCGAACCGCTGGAGACTATTCCGACGGTCAGAACCGTCGATATTTTCGACGAATTTTTTTCAACCGTCGCAAATCCGTTTGCGACGAGCGTTTTTCCGACGGATCGATTCCGACTGAAAAACCGTCGGTAATTGCGTTACCGACGGTTTTCGGGCTGATTACCGACGGTCGGATCGTCAGTAATCAGCGTTTTTCTAGTAGTGATAGCTTCCTCTATCTCCATCTTGATGGGATATGGTGAGTAGTTTAATGTTAATCTCTCTCATTTATCTGTATGTTCATCTTAATCTGTGGGAGCATGCGTTCTACGTGCATGCTGATATGTTAGATTCTGTTTAATTTGTTGACGTGTGTTACATGCATATAGATACTGGAGTGATGAGCGGTGCAATGCTATTTATAAAGGAGGACCTGAAATCGACCGACGGGCAGCTCCAAGTGCTCACCAGGATCCTGAACGTGTCCGCGCTCTTTGGATCGCTGACAGCCGGCAGGCTCTCGGACAAGATCGGCCGGCGGTACACCATCGTGGTGGCCTGCGTCATCTTCTTCATTGGCTCCGCTCTCATGAGCCTCGGCCTCAACTTTGCCATGCTCTTCTCTGGCCGCTGCATTGCTGGCATCAGAGTAGGGTATGCACTCATGATCGTGTCACGGGGTCATTCTCGGACACTAGACCACGTGCGGCGACTAGGCGGATAGACACCTAGCCAAGCCTGTTTTGAGTTTGCAGCGGAAGTTTTATGGTCGAGACGACTATGCCGAGAGTCGCTCTTATAGGCATTCAATCACGGACATGACTAGAGTGTTGGACTACTCGTCACGAGACCGTAGCATTAGCGCGTTGCGGCACTAATGTAGGCGCTTGGGCGCTTAAAGTCCGAAGGGGCGACGAAGGGACCACGGGACGCCACGAAGGGACACCGATGTGAGTTGCTACCCCACGCTCAAGGCCATGACACTAAAATTAAAGGAAATCTTACTTGTATTAAATATGATGAAACATAATATACAATTGGGCCTCGGAAAGCATTAGTGAACTCCTCCCAGTGTACCGTAGGTATAGGAGTCTTGTTACATATTGAAGATGCAAAAGACGTACCCTACGGGAACGTCACCTACTTGGTCATTCATAAGGACGGCCTTACAAGATAAATGCCCTAAGGGCGGATAACTTAGTACTCCGCAATATTACGCAGTGCAGGGCGGCTGCATGTGTTCCATGTTTTCGGCGCTAAGCGACCGAGGGTTATAAGTTGAGCGGCACTGATGCCGCGAGGCTTCATGCTTCGTGTCACGGGAAATGCCCCGTGACAATCGCACCCGTCTACTCTGTGGAGATCTCCACTGCATCGTCACGCGGCTCCCTCAGCTCCCTCCCTGAGATTTGCATCAGCCTGGGCATCCTCCTCGGCTACGTTGCCAACTACCTTTTCGCCAAGCTGCCCCTCCAGTATGGCTGGCGCCTCATGCTCGGCATTGGAGCCCTCCCTTCTTTCCTCCTTGTCTTCGTCATCTTCGGCATGCCGGAATCGCCAAGGTGGCTGATGATGCAGGGTCGCTTTGAGGAGGCCAAGCAGGTGCTCCTCAAGGTGTCAAACACCCCGGAGGATGCCGAGTTCAGGCTGCGGGAGATCGAGTCCATCGTCAGGAACATCCAAAAGGATGAGGGCAAGGACAGCGGATCCGGCATCTGGAAGGAACTGTTGGTGCACCCAAGGCCCTCCGTGCGACGCATCCTCACGGCGGCCATGGGGTTGCATTGCTTCCAGCACCTCACAGGGATCGAGGCTGTGGTGCTCTACAGCCCTGGAATCTTCCAAAAGGCCGGGATACAGTCCAAGAACCACCTCCTGCTCGCCACCGTGGCCGTCGGTTTCACCAAGACAGTGTTCATCCTGTGGCCATACTGCTCGTGGACAGGGTTGGTCGAAAGTCCCTGCTTCTGGCCAGCATGACAGGGATGATTCTCTCCCTAGTGGGCCTCGGAGCCGCCCTGACCATGGTGGAGCACTTTCAGCAGAGGCTCATGTGGACTGTCGTCTTGTGTGTGGCATGCGTGCTTACCTTCATCGCATCCTTCTCCTGCGGCGTTGGGCCAGTGACCTGGGTCTACAGCTCTGAGATCTTCCCACTGCGACTGAGGGCGCAGGGGGCGAGCATCGGGGTGGCCGTGAACAGGATGATGAATGCGGTCATGTCCATGTCCTTCATATCCATCTACAAGGCCATCACCATTGGAGGCACCTTCTTCCTATTCGCCGGCTTGGGCACCGTGGCATGGCTCTTTTATTTCTTCTTCTTGCCGGAGACGAAGGGTAGGTCACTAGAGGAGATCGAGGAGCTATTCAGCAAGAAGGGAGACAAGATGTCGCCAAGGAAGGAAGGAGGAGCCATCGAATATTAATTAAGCATATTTCGTAGTAACGGGATCAGGAATGCAACACATCGAGAGCTGTGAGTCCATGTATCCAAAATATATGGTTCTTGGTGCAACTACTCCTGGCGTATTGCAGGATCATTGGTTTGGTTTCTTCATTGAGTCGGATGGCCAGCGAGCTAGCTCCATTGTTGATGCACGAAAAAATCCACCACCTCTTCTACAATGATTTGAAAAATGTGTATATGTATGGGATCATCACAGAAAAGTATCACATCTGGATCAACTCATGTTGATTTTAAACATATGTGTTCTCACTAGGGTATTTGATTTTCAGAAAGGGGAATCAAGTTTAAAAAAATTGTAGTTCTCAATGTATACAACTTAAGTCGCAAATGCATGACAGTCCTTATAGTATAGTATGGGATCAAACTATAGAGAGATAGTTGGTTTTCAAATCTTCTGACTATGAAGGAATCTGAATAACAAAGTTAATAGGACTAGGTTAAGAAACTACCGTAATGTAAACAAGAAATCTTTTTTTTATTTCATTTAATACTTTTGTCTCTTTTCTTTTAACTAAAGGTTTAACAGAGCGAGAACACTAACAGGAAAATAAATAACATACTCCTATTGACAATAATTATTAGGTATGGAGACTGCTTCCGGTAGAGAATCATTAACCATCATGCATTAAATCATTGTCTGACTAATATAAGCATAAAATGAAGATTCTTAAACTCACATGTCAGGAATCACTCGAAGCCTCCCCCTTCTCGGTTAAAGATTCCATATTCAATCCATCCAAAGATTGGGAATCCATTTCATCATCTCCCGAGATGTTATTAAAAACTCAATCATTCCATTCTGTCCAACATAATCAAATAATAATATTTCTAAATCATTCCCTCTCTATTGATATTTAGACTTCTTATATATTACAACTAACTTTCCTATCAACATATGCCTACCTCTCGGATTCGATCTGATTACAGTACTCAGCACCTCACATGATCTAATTGAATGAAAGGAAAGATCAGGTGTAAAGAAAAAGAAAGAAAGTTTGATATACAAAAAGTTCAAGAATAATGCATCATTAACAATTAATGACATAAAGTAATTGAAATAAGCAGTTCCATTAAAATAAATATCCAACACATAAAATAAGATTGCGAACAGCTCTAGGGCTGGTTTAGTTACACGATCCCAGAAAGTTTACAACCTGAGTAATCATCATCAAACCATAAAACATATACATTTTTCAAAATAAATTCAAGGACAACTAAGAAAAGAAAATGCAGCAGAGTAATAGCAGAAAAATAGCATCGGCAACAGTGGCTTCCTCTCTCGGTTCAGTCTTCTTCCTCCCAAACAATCTCGTCTTCTACCCCAAAATAGCTGCTCTTTTCAAAAGCATTTTTTCCTATTTATAATATAGTCCTTCCGTTTGCTCTTCGCTTGCTCTTCGCCATCTGAATTCTACCAACTTCCAAGCCTGTCACCCTCCTCCGACCCTGTCACCCTCCTCCGTTACCCTCCTTCGACGCCGTCAGCCTCCTCCGACCCCGCCGCCCTGCTCCGACGCCCTCCTCCGACCTCCTTTGACCCTGCCATCCTCCTCCGACCTACCAGACGCCGCCCTCCTCTGCCCTGTCAGATGCCACCGATGCCCTTGTGCCCCCTGCTCCACACTCATCTAACTTGCTTCGCCCTCCTCTGCCTGTCAGACGCCGCCCTCCTCCGCTGCCCTCAGCCCTGCCCAGCTGTCCTCTTCCAACGTCACTGCTGAGATGTAGGTATGTGGAGATCATATTCTCTTTTGCCAAAATGTAACAAGTTTTAAATTTATAATTTCAACTGTACTTCTCAGGTTGCACATATACAACCGTCGTCGAAGTACATATCGGGATCGAACAACAAGGAGAGTATTGGATTGTGTCTCACTATTTGTGTCAAAAGAGTTTGGTCTCGTGGGAATGGGTGACAAGTGAATGTAATCAACTGAAAAGTAATTATGTGTATTTGTATTTTTTGGTTTATAGTTTGTTTGGTCATTTTTGTGTTTAACTTTGATAATCTAAAGTAAACTAAATTTTAGAATCAAAAGTTGTGTTACCAAATGATATGCAAAGTAGAGGCATGAGGGATCATTTTATGGTGAACTTGGTGAATAGATTCTACTTCCTTATAATCCAACATTTGGACAATGACATTCAAAGTGAATACTTCTCACTCTCGTGAAAGGCATTCCTCGGTTCTCCCACTCTCGTGTTCGAGCCGATTCATTTCACTATCTGAGTGAAACTATATTAGAAGTTTATGGGGTTCCTCTCTCGATTCACCCCTTGGAAAGATAATGATTATACTCAAGGGCCTCTCCTTCTACAATCTGCTAACCTTTCGACACATGGCTAAATTGTTTGCGACATATGCCCCCTTCTCAGGGAACCATCACATAGGGAAGAAAACCCAAAACACAACATTCATCAGATAAGCAATAGGATTAATGCTATGCAAAACATTTGAAATCCATAAAAGCATCAAAACCAAGTTCGAATCCATCAATGATCCCTTAGCCTCATTGGCTGATTAGCTAGAAATACTAAGTTTAAGCTTCAAACTAAGAGTAAACTTAATACAATAAGGATAGTGTGGAAACGAAGACGAAGATTAAAACTAAGATTCATGGTGTCGGGTGGACTACTAGGAGATGATCCAGCTCTCCTCATTGTTCCTTCTTCCTTTTCAATCGCTCTCCTCTATCCAGTGTATTTTCCTTCGGTCCCCTTCTCTGTTGTCTCCTCTTCCCTCTTATACTTCTTCTCTTCTTGTGATCCCCCTTCGATCCATGACACCTAGCTTGATGTGATCTTCAGTCTTTCGATGCTTGACAGGTGTCTAGCTAGTACCCTGCCTCCTGATTCCTGCGATTCTGTCCGACAGTACATGTAGGAAAGCGACACCCGTCCTATGGTTCAAAACCTTTTTGTCCGAATATAGAATACATTTCCTCCATTGTCTTGTACTCTTATGCTCTTTCCTATAGCCAACGCTTTATGAATAATCGCTTGCACCTATGTGACAGAGAGAGGATTATCAGCTGAAATACTAGGAATACGTAAGTATGAGCTGGAAATGATCAGATGGCTTGATATTCTAAAAAGTTGGAAAAAGGGATGAATACATATAGTTCATATTGTATTTGTATACTATTAGAGGTATAAAAATACAAGGCATTAAATTCCTCCAAACTTGAGTTTTTGCTTGTCCTCAACCAAAAGTTAGAGATTTAGGGCAAAATATTCAATTAGAACTAGCCACACAAGGAAAGTAGATGGCTGTAACAACAAGGGTCCTGCTATGCGCAACAACATAGACATCATTTAGCACATTTTATAGCATGATCTAATCAAAGTAGAGTCAATGAAGAGATAATTCTAAGGGAGGTTCCTACTACTCCAACCATATCCTTCTCAATTTTTGCAACAAGTCTCTCTAGATTTAAGCATCCATATTGAAGTTTAGATATAGAACTATTCTCAATTTCACTTCCATTTCGATCATTTCATTTGCAACTTTACATTTACTTTTCCCCTTTTTTTATTTTTTTAACTCCCCCAAACTTAAAGCAAGAGTAACCATTTGGATGAAAATATACTCAACAACTCTGTAATTATACACAGTGGCTGTGCATATTTCATGCAGCAGGCTCAGGTATTTTTGAAAAATATTTTTACTCCTCGTGGTAATCTTACTTAAGATGGGGTTAGGGGTCTTATAACTTCAACTTACTGCACGTTCACTTTCACTTTACTTTAATTTGGAAATTTAAAGCCGCAGTTACTTGTAGATGCTTAAAACTAGAGAACAGAGAGTATGTTCTAGATTGGCAATCACCACTTTGACTCAGCTAAGGGGATTTAATTACTCCAAGAATTTTCAGTAAAGGGATGTCTAAAGCATGACATACACAAGGGTCTTGTGCTACGGGCTAATCTATTTCTTATGCTCTCTAGCTAGTTCCTGATGAGATCACAAATATCTATTAAGAGGGAAAATTTCAAGCAAGTATTTCTGACCAAGTAAGAAAATTCTTTTTAAATTTTAATGAGCAACAAAGGGCAGGAGAACCATTTAGTTCGTGAGAGTCAAAACTATATGAGTGAGTCTAAAATCAACGCAAAATAATGGTATGGTATATTAAAATAGGAGTTCATGGATCATACCATTGACTCCCCCAAACTTATTACTGACATTGTCCTCAGTTTCAGAACAAGTATGGGAGAGACTGGGGTACTAGTTGGAGGGAGGGAAGTTGAATGCTAGAAGGGTCTCCAGCTTGGCGTTGATATCTTGCAGGAGCACCATTTGTTGCTTTTGCTTTTTTCGGAGTAGCTTGAGTTGTCATGCTAAGGACTTCTTCTGTTGGATATGATGGGCAATGACTGAGCCAACAATTGTGTTCTTTGAAATTGGAGCTTTATCCTTATCGAAAGATGGAGCTTTATCATCCTGCATAGGAGGAGAAGTTAGTGGCAACAAAGATTTTGAAAAAGGGCTTACCTGCGGCTGTGCTGGAGACTCAGACTATTTGTTCTTTGACTAGAGAAGAAGCAATGACTTTAGTTGGAGGTTGATCTTCTGCGGGGGTACGTCCGGTGATGCTTGAGTTGTCTTGTATATCGAAGTAGTGGGTGCAGGCTAGAGTTCTTAATCATCAGAATTGTCCAAAGGAGTGCTAGAATCAGAGGAGGTACTAGGGGCTTGATAAGACGGAGGGGCATTGCTAGGATCCAATTGGCGCCAGAGGTGACTAATGTTCTAGATGGTTTGGGCTGAGGGACCAATTCATTGTTTGGAACAATATGCAGGTAGTAGGCATCCTCGATGCATTTGACCATGCACATATGGATGAAGGTTCTAAGGTTGAGGGTCCCTCGTGATAAGAAGTCCAGTTGGCTGAAATCCTCATTGCAACCCTCGGTGATTGGTGTAACAAGACCTCCTAGAATGGCAGGGCCTCGTTCTTGAGTGATAATACGGGACAAGAATTTAAGGAAAATGCCACCAATATCTATTTGTTTTCCAGTTAGGAAGGACCAGATGATAAGAAGTTCGAGTCCACGCACGACTTAGTATTTCCTCGTCCTAACAAGGTATTAGCTAGAATGCGATGAAAATATCAGACTATGGGATTAGAGATAGACGCAGACTTACCCTTGTTGTGAATGAGGGTCTCTTCGCTGGTAATTGTGATCCAGATCTCTTCATAGCTCGGGGTCACAATGGTGCAGAGCAGTAGGGAAGGCCCATAACGTCGTAAAATTGGCATAATGTCCAAGTGAAATTCACGTCGAAGAGCCAGAGCATGATCATCTACTTCTTCTGTTCTATAATGATAGAGCTCAAAAACTCCCAAGCTAACTCGGGGCGTGTGTTTATGCAAGAAACTAGGAAATCAAAGTCATCATGAAAACCAAGGGTTTCTAGAGCGATAATATCCAAGTACTTAGTAGCGGACAATGATCATTGAACGAGATTGGAGTACCTAATTTGTTGTGCCTATGCGAAAGATGATGCTTGCAGGCTTGGTGAGTAGCGGCAGTCTGTTGGCATTTTTAGCAATGTCATCCAACCGAGAGGGTGCAACGGAAAGGCGGCGGGAAGCTAGTGCGGTGACAGCGTCTTCCCTCACTATGAAGTGGTTGTTGACGAAGGTGGTTTGGCGGTGGCACTCTTTATTCCCTGTGATGTCCGTGAAGTAGGTTCGGCTTCGAGCTCCTTCCCGGTGGAGGGTATTTGTGGAGGTGTGGGTAGTGCTTTAGTGGAGATAGTGGCTAGGGTGGAAGAAGGAGCGCTAGTGCATTTAGAAGCAACTTTTTTCTGTTTATTGGTGGTGGATGGAAGTTGAAGTGCCGCCGATGGGGTTCTGAACTCTCTGGAGGAGTGAGAGTAGGTGAAGGTGAGGGTTCAAGGTCCAGAGGATCAGTGGAGGAAGAACCGTGGATGTTTTGAGTGACCAATCGCTTTTGATTGTCGGAGGATTAACCACGTGTAGAAACCAAGGCCGCAAGAGCAAGAAGACGAGGGAAGATGAGAATGGAAGTGGAAGAGGAAGAAGTATTTCTAAAGGGTAATTTCAGGGTAAGAAGGTAAGTGAGTGGGAGTGAAAGAAAAGGGAATAGTGGAGTACAAGGTGTATATGCAGCTAGTGGGGTGGATAAACCAATGGGTGACACGTGGCACGCATGTTGCAGAACTAGGGGAAATTCAGATATCAGATTGGGACAAGTGGATTGAGCATGCCAAAAAATAATGAAGTGGATATAGTGGGTCTGATGAAATAACAGAAGAAAGAAAAAAAATAAGGGTTACGATGGAAAAGTGGAGGCAATTATCTTCGAACATAAAGATAAGTGAATGCTGGAAAGAAAATAAGGAAAGAACTAGGTTGCCTCACTGGAGTGCTATCTTTAATGTCTTTAGCTAGACACCCTGACATCCAATTAGGTTGGAGATACATCAAGTGGTGAGAGAGAAAGGTTCTCCGTTCCATGAAAATCTTGGGTATGTAATGTTTCACACACTAACCATTAATTGTGAAGTGCTCGCCTTGACCATTTTCAAGTTCAATAGCTCTAGAATCCTAGATTTCAGTGATAGTGATGGGACTAGACAACCGAGTCTTCAATTTTACAAGGAAGAACTTGAGCTTTGAATTAAATAAAAGAGCTTGGTCGCCAACACTAAAATGCCTCCACAGGATCTTCTTATCATGCCATCGCTTAGATTTCTCTTTGTATATGAGAGAGTTCTCGTAGGCCACAAATCGTAGTTCTTCTAACTTCGAAAGTTGCAATAGTTGTGGTTCATCTGCAACTTTCATGTCCGTATTTAACAACTTGATCGCCCAATGCGCCTTGTGCTCGATTTCAATAGGTAAGTGGCAAGCTTCTCCGTAAACTAATCTGTAAGGAGTGGTTCCTAAGGATGTCTTAAATGCAGTCCGGTAAGCCCATAGTGCATTATCTAACTTAGAACTCCAATCTTTTCGTGATCGAGAAACCACTTGCTCCAAGATATTCTTAATTTGGCGATTAGATACTTCCACTTGTCCGTGGGTCTGAGGATGATATGATGTGGATACTCTATGAAAGATGCCATATTTCTTCATGAGGTTTTCAAATTGTCGCTCGATGAAATGTCGGCCACCATCACTGATAACTATTCTAGGCATACCAAATAGGGGAAAGATATCTTTGGTGAAGAGCTTCTTGAATGAATGGGAGTCACATTTACAGTTGGAATTGCCTTGACCCATTTGAAAAAATAATCAACAGCAACCAGTATGTATTTGTAAGCTCCAGAGTTTGAGAAAGGGCCCATGTAGTCTATTCCCCATATGTCAAATAACTCTACTGCAAGGATTCCATGTATGGGCATTTCAAGTCTTCGTCCAATGTTCCCTGATCGTTGACAACTGTCACAAGAAGAAAAAATTGACTGACGTCTTTGAAAAGCGTTAGCCAGAAGAATCCAGATTGGGGAATGTGGGTAGTTGTACGTTGTGTACCCCCATGTCCGCCATAGGCTGGTGTATGACATGATTCAATGATATCCTTGGTTTCTTCGACTGTTACACATCGACACAACATCCCGTCTGAGCATTCCTTAAATAGGAAAGGGTCATCCCAGTAGTAGTGATTGACATCCCTAAAGAATTTCCCCTTCTAGTACTTTTGTGAGGTCTGATGGCACTAGCCCTCCCGCTAAGTACTTAGCTATGTCCGCATACCATGGTACTAGAGTTATTGATAGGTGGTAGTCGTCAAGTAGAGTGCCCCGTATTGGTGGTGAAGTGTCCTTTCTTCCTGGTGATAGCTCTAGCCTAGATAAATGATCTACCACTTGATTCATAGAACCACATGTCTACAATTTCAATGTCGAATTCATGCAAAGATAGGATCCAGCGTATGAGGCTAGGTTCGACTTCCTTCTTTGAAAATAACTGTCTAAGTGCATATTGGTCAGTATGTATGATAGCATTAGATCCAACCAGATACTGTCTGAATTTTTCCATAGCATATACCGCGGTGATAGTGATATTGGGGGGTTTAGTGATAACTTGCTGATTTTTTTGGATCAAAAGTGCAATTTTTCAATTTTTGATTCCAACTCACTCTCTACTGCAGTGCACAGGTCAATTGTAGTAACCCTAAATGTCGTATTCACAGTGATTTGAAATCCTAGACTACCTAAAAATAATTTAGACTGATCCTATTTAAAGTGGTAAAAACATATTTTTAAAGGGTGGTGAAAATAGATTTTTCAAGAATGCAGAATGATAACAATTTTAAGATTTCTGAAAAGTTAACTAAACTGATTTATAAAGACTAATCTAGAGTCTAAAAGGGTTTATCTATCAATGAGGAAGGTCCTCTTAGAAATTGGGGTTCATCTAATTTAATTATGGATGGAATGGGACAAGTTATCACTTTTTAGTCAAATCTGATTCAACCTTTAATATGGCTGTTTTCACAGCTCAATTAGACCAGAACAAAATAATATATTGTCATATGATTGTAAGCCAAGTTGAATTAGAAGAGAATCCTCACTAAAAACTAAGTTATCATTAAGTTCAATTCAAGTCACTTGTTGATTTTTTGGCAATTCAATAAAATCTGAATGATAACTTCTATATTGCACTTTGAAAATGAAGGGAATGCTTCAATCACCTAAACAGGGATGAAATCAATCCAATATTAACGCAAATGTTCCTTGGTTTATCTCTAAACTACAAGAGGATTTAAAATCAGCTTCTCAGCTGCAAATTCAAATGAAATCCACATCTCCATTAATGTATTGGATAGAAATCAGCACTTAATTCATATATGGGAACTTAGCACATGCAATTGCTCCTTGGTTCATCTCTGAACAGCAAGAAAATCTTAAAATTCACTTCTCAATGATTAATGGATTCAGAGGTTTAACAACTAGCAAAGCAAGTTCCTCAATTTTCAGGAAATCAGAATTGAAGATTCATAAAATCAGAATTGAAGAATTGCAACAATTCAAAGAGTTAAACCTTGGAAACACCATTGTTTCTTGATTCATTTCTGAGAAAGAAGGAAATCATAAGTAATCTCTCAGTTATAAATCAATTAGGTCTTCATAATGATGAAAACAGATTTGGGCAATTTAGAAATCAGAATTCAGGAAAAATCAGATTCAGTAAATCAGATTTGTAATCAAGATGGAATCCAGAAAACTTGGCATTGGTTCTAAATTCATTTCTGAATAAGATTGGGACACATGATAACTTCTCAGTTGTTCAATTGATTAAATTCCCAATTACAATCAAATCCAAACAGCTCATGAAAATCAAAAATCAGAAGGTTCAAAGTTCCACAAAACCAGAAATCAGAGTATCAACTAAATTGGAATCCAAAACTTGGCATTGGTCCTTAATTCATTCCTGAACAAGGATTAGACCAAATGATAACTTCTCAATTGTAAATACAAATAGGGTCTTCCAATGACAAGATCAAATTCATAACAGTTCAGATTTCAGAAATTAAATGATTCAGTGCAGGAAATTTGAACTCATCCTTAATCCGTCCACAATATGTATTAGACTACTGCCCTATCCTAGGGGGCATGGGATTTAGCTCCTCATGTTTACAAACATAGATACAAGATAGAGTGAAGAACATATGTAGTTCATCCTGGCTTGAGGGCTATTGGTAGCAATCTCCTTTCCTTCAACTCCTTCCAGCTCAATCTAGCTCCAAACCCTTGCTGCCTTCTCTCCAATCCTGCAATGACCGACCCCTCTTGCTTCCCTAGGGTTTTCAGTTTATATCTGACTTTTAATCACCCTTAGATCAGCATCAGATGTTCCTTAGCCTCTGATGTAAGCCACCTGTCCAGGGCCTGAAAATCCAGCTGCTGTGACAGCTTTTGTGCAGCATAAAGTAAGTGGTCCCCCCTTTTGCTTTTCCAATCTTTTTTTTTTCAGCTCCATTCACCTGCTAGGAGAGCAAGAACACCAAATATCAAAGTCCTCAAATAAGAAATAAACAAATAAGGATGAGGTAAGCCACTAGGATCAGCTCAAACATCAAGTAGGATTTAGTGTTGTGCAAAGTTGCAAACCAAGGCTAAAAATGATAACTTATCAATACCCGGAATGATAACTTTGAATATATCTTGGAAAATGTTCAAATATGGGTAGTTCAGAGCATTGAAGGCATCAAATGAATTAGGGTAGCAAGTGAGTGAAGTCAAAAATTAAATATGAATGAGATTTCATAAGAATGATAACTTGGGTGCCAAAAATGATAACTTAATGCCTTAAAAATGATAACTTGTCATAACTTTGGTTGTGGTTATCCAAATGTGATCAAATTTGGACAGCAATGAGTTAGGATAATAATATAATGATTGATTAATGCCTTTGTGCAGATTTGATAGTTTTGCATGTCGAAATGATAGTTTTGCCCTTTAACGATAACTTGGCATTGGAAAAATGATAACTCGTTCAAATGGATTCATAATTTTGCACAAGTTGAGATATGATCATCCAAATATGATTCATTCATGATAGTAATGGATTTAGGGTAAGAAAATCATTAAAAATCTGTTCACTCAAAATAATGATAACTTGGCATATTGGAGTACTTATCCTAAAAATGATAACTTGGCACATAATTGAATTATTTATGGATTTTAGCATTTCAGAACCTCTATGCACATGGAATTAAGTATAGAACGAGGAAGATCAACTAGTTATCACAATCCATGCATTCCAAACATAATTGACCAAAAGTTGAGCAATTTAGAGGCTCGATAGGGATGAAATGAATCTAAAATGGGATAAAAGACTATGGTGATCAGCTAGTGATCAAACTCCCCCAAGCTTAGCCATTTGCTTGTCCTCAAGAAAAATATTCAGAAATTAAGGACAAACTTGAATTAACAGTCCACAAATGAATTAAAAATCAGCTGAATTAGGTCCAATGAGTTTCTCACTTTGCCAACACTCCATCCCATTCTTTCCAATTCCCAAATTCTAGTTGAGGAGTCACAAAAGTTAAAGCAAATTTAAGTCATGAAAGAAGTGCTAACATTAACTGATTTGGATTACAAGAATTGTCAACTTTACTAAAAAGTTTGAAACATCAATCTCTTCATGAACAGATTTTTCATTGCTTAAACAGGTTTGAAAACTTGACTTTTATTCATAAGGATGCAATAAACATGTTTGAACCTGATTTTTATTCATGCTGGTCACAGGATAAAAATCTTGGCTTTATTCAAGAGAGGTTCCTTTTTGAAATTTTCACTCTCTTTATTCATGTATGCATGCAATGCAAAATGCAACTTTTCACTTTTCCTTTTTCATTTTTCTTTTTCTATTCTGTTCATGAAGTGAGCAATGGTTCAAACTCAAGTATAGTTTAGATCCTTAAATGCAAATAGTCAAGATTTCCTATTTAACATGGCAGCAAGATCCTTGACTCCTTTCTAGACATCTTCTACTTTCTAATTAATCCATGCATGTCAGCTAATGTTACCCACAAAAAGAAAAATTTTCAGCTGAAAATTAATTCAAATGCATCTGAATTGATAATGTCAATTAAAGCAAGAAGACTAATGACTAAATTGGCCACTTGGTATTGGAGTGTACCAACTGTCATTATGAAGTATTCTACCCATTTTAGAGTCAAAATGAGTTCAAAATTGATTTGAGCCCAAAAAATGATAACCGAGTGATAATTGTCAAAATTAATGATAACTTGGTAGTAATTGATGTTATAAACATTAAAATAGATTGAAAATATGGTGTAAAGGTTATAAAAGCACCAGGTTTCCTCCCCCAAGCTTAGCTTCAACACTGTCCATAGTGTTGAAAATTAAGGCAAGGGAGAGGGTTGAGAGGGTATGAAATTGATGAAATTTATGCATTTGATCCCTTCCAATAGTTCTTGCATCTCAATCAGGGGCTTAGGGTGATCCATTCTTCATGGGTTGCAGCAATTCCTGCAGAGAGATAGGAGATATCAGTGAAATTTGTAATGTTAGAATTTTAGAGTGCACAATTCAACAATGTAATGGAATTCCCTAAAATGCACTGAAATTCAGATAAGATGGATTGGGACAACTGATATGCATGATGATTCAGATATTAATATGATGATTTCAGCATAAACAAAAAGATAATATCAGTTATCAATAGGATTTCAGTGACAAGAATTAAAATTAAGGTAGGGATACTCCCTTCTTGTCAATTTGTGGATGGATCTGATTTCTCCCTTCTTTATTCCTGCAAAATAGAAAAGTTAAGTGTAAAATGACTTGGGTTACCTCCCAAGAAGTGCCCTACTTTAATGTCTTAGGCTAGACATTTTTCCACTTCTTCATGTCAAGGAAGTTTGAATAATATGATATGATCAAGTAGAGATCTCAATTTGTGGACAGCTTCACTAATCAAGTATGGATCTCTTAGTTTGTCAATGATTGACCTTTGTTTTTTAGTTTGATTCCCTCCTCCATTGTACCAAAAATCTCCTAACTTGTCATCTCTAGGATCCTCATGTATGATATATGAATCCCGTGGACTAGGAAGAGGTTTTAGCTTAACAGGGCTGACCCATTCACTATCTGAAATGGAATATATAATTCTAGCATTCAATAATTTCGGCACTTCCTTTTTTACAACCTCCTTCATCACTGGATTCAATGTTCTTTGGCATTCAATGGAGGGCTTGTAGCTGTCCTCCATGGGGATCCTGTGCATACAAATTGAGGGATTAATATCCTTGATGTCTTCTATAGAGTAGCCAATCACCTCCTTGTACAGCCTTAACTTTTTCAGCAACTCATGCACTTGTTCCTTTGGCAAATTGCCATTAATAATTACTGGAAATGTTGAGTTCTCCCCCAAGAACTCATACTTCAAGTTGCTAGCAAGAGGCTTGAGCTCCAACTTGGAAGGATTGTCTTGAGTTGGAGTGGATTGAAGTTCAACAGTAATAACTTTCTGCACCTCATTCTGAAATTCAAAGTTTCCTATTGATTTGAATGAATTCAGTTCAGATTTGCATGCCATAGCCTCTGGATCTTCTAGCTCCTTCAAGTGATCAAACATTAGGCACCTTTGTAATGGGTCTTCAATGGGAATTATTGCAAAAACTTGCTGAACAACTTGATCTAGCTGCCCCTCTTCAAAGTCATTTTCTTGAAAATTTGGCCTATTGATAACTTGTGCCAAATTAAATTCTATCTTGTCCTTTCCAATTTGGAATGTTAGTCTGCCCTCCTTGACATCAATAACAGCCCCAGCAGTGGCTAAGAATGGTCTCCCTAAAAGAATAGGGGTATTCAAGTTCTCATCCATGTCAAGTACCACAAAGTCTACTGGTATTTGATGGATCTGTCTGCCAGCTGTAGGGACATGTTTGTAGGCTTCAAATCTCCAACTTCAAGCTTCCTACAAAGTGAAAGAGGTATGACACTCACTGATGCACCAAATCACACATTGCTCTTTGAATCTTCCTATTTCCAATTTCACAAGGTATGGAGAAGCTTCCTGGATCTTTCAACTTGGGTGGCAATTTATTTTGGATGATTGCAGAGGCTTCCTTAGTCAAGGCAATGGTCTCATGTTCCAAAATTCTTCTCTTCTTGGTAAGGATCTCCTTCAAAAATTTAGCATATGAAGGCATCTCTTGAATTTCCTCTACAAATGGCACATTTATATACAACTTCTTCAGGATTTCAATAAATCTTCCATATTGTTGGTCCTGCCTTGCCTTGATTAGCCTTTGAGGGAAAGGCACCTTATCAAAAATTCTGCCCCTGACTTCATCTTGAGGATGTTGATTCTGATTTTCCAAAATAGCCCCCTCATTTGATTTTTCTACAGGCCCTGAACTTGTACTAACTTCAGCTGGATTTCCCTCAATATTTCTCATTGGTTCTACTATAATTTTCCCACTCCTGAGCTGGACAGCTTGGACTTGCTCTATGGGGTTCAATTTAGGTTGTCCAAGGAGAAACATAGGCGGCCTAGTTGAGGTACTTGCTTGTTGGGCAATCTGATTTTCAAGAATCTTTTGATGGGCACTCAAAGCCTCATATCCATTGGTTAATTTATGCATTGCCTCCTTTTGCTTCTCTTGTTTCTTTAGAATCTGTTGCAGCAACTCTTCCATCTTTGAGAATTGAGAGGGTTGAGATAGTGGTGGCTGCTCATAAGGAGTTCTTTGCATTGGAATGGTTGAGGGCTGATTTCCATATGGAGGTAGCTGGTTCCTTGGCAAAATCTTGGGTTGCCAATTTGAATTCTGCATTGGTGGCCCTTGGAAATGGTTGGCCTTGTAGGAAAGATAGGAATGATTCCTATTTTCTAGAGTGTAGAATTCAGCAGGAGGTTTAACTCCATAATTTCCTACTGCGTTAACTTAGTCTATACTTTGCTCATGTTGCTGCATTATAAGGTTGCAAGTTTTAGTGATATGGCCCTGATTTCCACACACATCACACCTTGATTCAGCATTTGAAGATTTTCCCACATTAGTTGACAAATTCAGCTTCTCCAATGCCCTTTGCAAGCCTTGTTCAATCTGGACAGCAATATTGTTGACTTGATTCTCATTGGATGGCCTCCTTGTCCTGTCATGTGTAAGGAAATGATGGTTCTTGGCCATATTCTCAATCAATTTATAAGCTTCATCAATGTTTATTGATGCCAATATCCCTCCTGCAGCTGGGGTAATTCAATTCTTTGTGAAAATAGTTGACAAGTTGCCATTTCTCAAAGCCATGATGTGGACATGCCCTCAGCAAGCTTTAGAGTCTTTGCCATGCATCACATATATTCTCTTGATCCAATTGGTAGAACCTCACAATCTGATCTCTATAGTTATCAGTTTTGTTAGGTGGGAAGAATTCAGCTAGAAACAATTGAATAATAGATTCCCAAGTAGCCATCTCTGCTGGTTTGAGGGTCTTGTACCATATCTTTGCCTTGTCCTTGAGTGAGAAGGGGAATAGCCTCATGTAGACAGCATCCATTGGTGTATTGTTGAAGTGCACTGTGCTGGAAATTTCCTTAAAATTATCCAAGTGTGAGGTTGGATCTTCATTCCCTAAATCAGAAAATTGGTATTGCCTTATCATTGTCACCAAGGCTGGATCTTCAAAGTTTGCAATTGGTGCTAGGGCTCCATCTCCTGGTTGATTCCTGACATTGTTAGGTGAGTAGCAATCTTTCAATGTCCTTGGTGCAGCCATATTGTCTTGCTCCTCTTCCTCTTCTTCAAAAATCCTTCTTCTTGCCTCTAGCTTTGCAATCTCCTCCATCTCAAAAATCTTCTTTCAGGCTCAGGATCTGATTGATAATGGTTCTCTTGATTGTCCAAATCCTGCATAAATGAATTCAGAAGTATCAAATTGAGAAGAGAAAGAAAACTAGACAAAAATGAAAAATTGGGAATGATAACTTGCAAAAATTAAAAATTGGCCTAATAAATGGACTAAAAATTAATCTAAAACTAATCTAAACTATCTAAGTTAGTCTAATTGACCTCAAATCCCTGGAAACGGCGCCAAAAACTTGATAGTGATATTGGGGGTTTAGTGATAACTTGCTGATTTTTTTGGGTCAAAAGTGCAATTTTTCAATTTTTGATTCCAACTCCCTAACTCACTCTCTACTGCTGCAGTGCACAGGTCAATTGTAGTAACCCTAAATGTCATATCCACAGTGATTTAAAGTCCTAGACTACCTAAAAATAATTTAGACTGATCCTATTTAAAGTGGTAAAAACATATTTTTACAGGGTGGTGAAAACAGATTTTTCAAGAATGCAGAATGATAACTGTTTTGAGATTTCTAAAAAGTTAACTAAACTGATTTATAAAGACTAATCTAGAGTCTAAAAGGGTTTATCTATCAATGAGGAAGGTCCTCTTAGGAATTGGGGTTCATGTAATTTAATTATGGATGGAATGAGACAAGTTATCACTTTTTAGTCAAATCTGATTCAACCTTTAATATGGCTATTTTCACAGCTCAATTAGACTAGGACAAAATAATATATTGTCATATGATTGTTAGCCAAGTTGAATTATAAGAGGATCCTCATTGAAAACTAAGTTATCGTTAAGTTCAATTCAAGTCGCTGATTTTTTTGGCAATTCAATAAAATCTGAATGATAACTTCTATATTGCACTTTGAAAATGAAGGGAATGCTTCAATCAACTAAACAGGAATGAAATCAATCAAATATTAATGCAAATGCCCCTTCGTTTATCTCTAAACTACAAGAGGATTTAAAATCAGCTTCTCAACTGCAAATTCAAATGACATCCACATTTTCATTAATGTATTGGATAGAAATCAGCACTTAATTCATATATGGGAACTCAGCACATGCAATTGCTTCTTGGTTCATCTCTGAACAGCAAGAAAATCTTAAAATTAACTTCTCAGTGATTAATAGATTCAGAGGCTTAACAACTAGCAAAGCAGGTTCCTCAATTTTCAAGAAATCGGAAATGAAGATACAGAAAATCAGAATTGAAGAATTGCAACAATTCAAAGAGTTAAACCTTGGAAACACCATTGTTTCTTGATTCATTTCTGAACAAGAAGGAAACCATAAGTAACCTCTCAATTGTAAATCAATTAGGGCTTCATAATGATGAAAACAGATTTGGGCAATTCAGAAATCAGAATTCAGGAAAAATCAGATTTGTAATCAAGATGGAATCCAGAAAACTTGGCATTGGTTTTAAATTCATTTCAGAATAAGATTGGGACACATGATAACTTCTCAATTGTTTAATTGATTAAATCTCCAATGACAATTAGATTCAAACAGCTTACGAAAATCAGAAATCAGAAGGTTCAAAGTTCCACAAAACCAGAAATCAGAGTATCAACTAAATTGGAATCCAAAACTTGGCATTGGTCCTTAATTCATTCCTGAACAAGGATTAGACCAAATGATAACTTCTCAATTGTAAATACAAATAGGGTCTTCCAATGAGAAGATCAAATTCATAACAGTTCAAATTTTAGAAATTAAATGATTCAGTGCAGGAAATTTGAACTCATCCTTAATCCATCCACAATATGTATTAGACTACTGCCCTATCCTAGGGGGCATGGGATTTAGCTCCTCATGTTTACAAACATAGATACAAGATAGAGTGAAGAACATATGTAGTTCATCCTGGCTTGAGGGCTATTGGTAGCAATCTCCTTTCCTTCAACTCCTTCCAGCTCAATCTAGCTCCAAACCCTTGCTGCCTTCTCTCCAATCCTGCAATGACCGACCCCTCTTGCTTCCCTAGGGTTTTCAGTTTATATCTGACTTTTAATCACCCTTAGATCAGCATCAGATGTTCCTTAGCCTCTGATGTGAGCCACCTGTCCAGGGCCTGAAAATCCAGCTGCTGTGACAGCTTTTGTGCAGCATAAAGTAAGTGGTCCCCCCTTTTGCTTTTCTAATCTTTTTTTTTTCAGCTCCATTCACCTGCTAGGAGAGCAAGAACACCAAATATCAAAGTCCTCAAATAAGAAATAAACAAATAAGGATGAGGTAAGCCACTAGGATCAGCTCAAACATCAAGTATGATTTAGTGTTGTGCAAAGTTGCAAACCAAGGCTAAAAATGATAACTTATCAATACCCGGAATGATAACTTTGAATATATCTTGGAAAATGTTCAAATATGGGTAGTTCAGAGCATTGAAGGCATCAAATGGATTAGGGTGGAAAGTGAGTGAAGTCAAAAATCAAATATGAATGAGATTTCATAGGAATGATAACTTGGGTGCCAAAAATGATAACTTAATGCCTTAAAAATGATAACTTGTCATAACTTTGGTTGTGGTTATCCAAATGTGATCAAATTTGGACAGCAATGAGTTAGGATAATAATATAATGATTGATTAATGCCTTTGTGCAGATTTGATAGTTTTGCATGTTGAAATGACAGTTCTGCCCTTTAACGATAACTTGGCATTGGAAAAATGATAACTTGTTCAAATGGATTCATAATTTTGCACAAGTTGAGATATGATCATCCAAATATGATTCATTCATAATAGTAATGGATTTAGGGCAAGAAAATCATTGAAAATTAGTTCACTCAAAATAATGATAACTTGGCATATTGGAGTGATAACTTGTCCTAAAAATGATAACTTGGCATATAATTGAATTATTTTTGGATTTTAGCATTTCAGAACCTCTATGCACATGGAATTAAGTACAAAATGAGGAAGATCAACTAGTTATCACAATCCATGCATTCCAAACACAATTGGCCAAAAGTTGAGCAATTTAGTAGCTTGATAGGGATGAAATGCATCTAAAATGGGATAAATACTATAGTGATCAGCTAGTGATCACGCGGCTAGTAATTCTTTCTCTTTGGTTGTATAATTCTGAAGAGTCGGGTCAAGTGTTTTACTGGCATAGTAGATGACATTCATAAGTTTATTCATCTTCTGGCCCAGTACAGCCCCAACTGAGGAATCGCTAGCATCACACATCACTTCAATTGGTAGTGCCCATTCTGGAGGTTGCATAATGGGGGCAGAGGTCAGTGCTTCTCAAAGCAAATTGAAAGCAGAAAGGCTTTCATCGTCGAAGTTGAAATATGTGTCCTTATGTAGTAGATTCGTGAGAGGTTTTACAATCTTAAAGAAGTCTTTGATGAAACGTCAGTAAAATCTCACGTGTCCCAAGAAACTACGGATACACTTCACATTGATAGGTGGAGGTAATTGAGCAATAACTTCAATTTTTGCTGGGTCCACTTCAGTACCTCTATTCGATATAATGTGTCCAAGAACAACCCCTTGCTGAACCATGAAATGACACT
This sequence comes from Pontederia crassipes, assembly GCA_030549335.1. Lineage (NCBI taxonomy): Eukaryota > Viridiplantae > Streptophyta > Magnoliopsida > Commelinales > Pontederiaceae > Pontederia > Pontederia crassipes. Next base: position 38,321,384 of record CM060184.1, on the reverse strand, counting down.
TCTCCCAATTTAAAACCAAATTAACTTCTTCGCGTCTCTATAACACTTGATCAAGATTTGTTATACATTGAGAGAAGGAGGAACCATAGAAAAAAAATCATCCATGAATACCTTCATAATTTTCTCTATAAAATCAAAAAAATAGCGGTCATGCAACGTTGGAAAGTAGGTGGTGCATTACATAAACCAAATTACATTCTTCGGCATGCAAAGGTACTATATGGGCAAGTGAAGGTAGTTTTCTCTTGATCAGCAGGGTGTATAAGTATTTGCAGAAAGCTAGAGAAACCATCAAGATAGCAAAAGTAGTCGTGCATAGCAAGTCTTTCAAGCATTTGATAAATAAAGGGTAAAGGAAAATGATCCTTTCTTGTAACTTTATTAAGTTTTTGAAAATCCACATACATTCGCCAACCTGTGGTTGTGCAGGTAACTATAAGCTCCCCTTTTGAATTCTCAACTACTATTATTCCACCCCTTTTTTAAACTACCTGAATCAGACTAACCCATTGTCTGTTAGAGATGAAATAAATTAAACCAGAATCTAAGAGTTTTAGGACCTCCTTTTTAACTACTTCCCGCAAGATAGGATTTAATCTCCATTGTCCCTCCTTAAACGGTTTTACATTGTCTTCAAGTGGCATTCTATGCATGCAAAGGGCAGAGCTAATACCTTTAATGTCGGCCATGGAGTAACCAATGGATTTTTTGTGTTTTCTGAGGACAGAAAGAAGGTCGGTCGTCTGTTCTTTCCCTAGAGCAGAATTGACAATGACAAGCAATGTAGAGTTTTCGTCCAAAAATTCATACCTCAAAGTGGAGGGAAGCTCCTTCATTTCCACCTCTGGAAGGACATTAGGAGTTGGAGAAGTCTCGACAATGGGATCAAAAGGATTAGGCATATCCAGTTCTTAAGGAAGAGTATCATGACAATTCATCATAACTGAGTAAATTTCTCCTTGAGGATCAATATGCTCACTCACTTCAGTTGTTAAACAGTGCTGAAGAAGGTCTAGAGTTGCAATTAATGCAACAACCTCTAGTGGCTTCATCTATAACGTCAGATGCTTCGCAGTAGTCTTCATACACTAGAAATTTCATGACTTATGGAGGGTTGAAATCAATTTGATCTTCTCCTAATTGAAATGAGAGTCGACCATTCTTCACATCTATAACTGATCTAGCTGTGGCAAGGAATGGGCGTCCAAAGATCAGCGGTACATTGATGTCTTCCTCTATGTCCAGTGCTATGAAATCGGCAGAAGTATAGAATTTGCCAACTTTGATTGGGATATCTTCTAAGATGCCATGGGTTCTCTTGACGGATCTATTGCAAGCTGGAGAGTTAGGTTGGTCAGTTTTAAGTCACCAGCATCCAGTCTCTTGCGGAGGGATAAAGGTATTAAACTGACACTTACCCTAAGGTCGCATAAGGCTCTATCTACTCGGAGATTTCCTATTTCGCAAGGTATTGAAGAGCTCTCTGAAATGGAAGCACCCGCTTCTTTAGTCAGAGCTATGGTTTCTTGGATATCTATCTTCCTCTTCCTGGACAGAATATCTTTCAAAAATTTGGCGTAAGAGGGCATCTGTTGAATAGCTTCAACAAATGGAATGTTGATATGCAATTTCTTTATTATCTCAATAAATCTAGTGAATTGTCGATCATTCTCAGATTTAGAAAGACTCTGCGAAAAAGGAATGGAGTTGAGGTAAAAAATGCTCTCCTGTTTTCGCTCCAGTACTTCTTGAGTTGTATCCTCCTTCGAACTTTCCGAAGAATTCGGTACTTGAACTTCTTCGAATTTCATTGGCTCCTTTAGTTGTTTTCCACTCCGTAGCTCAATCGCTTTATATTGTTCCCGAGGATTTACTTTTGGTTGGCCCGGAAAGGTTCATGGGATGCACGAAGATGAATTGGCTTGCTAAGCTATCTAGTTTTCAAGTATCTTGTTGTGTGCAGCAGGACCCTCAAGCTTTGAAGACATTTGTTGTATAATTTCATTTTATTGTTCTTGAAGACATTAGATTTTCCAGCAAGGTTTCAAGGCTAGATTTTTCTTGAACAGGTACCTCAGGTCAAAATGATGAGGGTTGAGGTAGTTCTAATAAGGTGGTGGAGTATTTAGTGGCGTTGACGACTTCTGATGTTGTGGTGATCGAGGTTGAGGTGCCCCATTGTAATTATTGTCGCCATAAGAAAGTAGCGACTAGATTTAATAAAGGACTTTCACGGTTTCTATCCACCTTGTGTTGAGTTTGACCTCCTTCATACTATTTCTGGTTTTGACCATAAGGTACAAGTGCATTCATTTGCTCACTGGGTGCTTCTTGTACTTGATAAGTAATCGATGTGCAATTAATAATCATATGATTCGCTGATCCGCAGTTATCACACCAAGTGGTTAGAATTCAAACTGATTGGCATGGCTTCTACTGAACATACCTTGGAGAATTTTGGTCGTGAAGGTTTATTTTGATCCATTGCTCTTTGTATAAGCCCTTCAACTCTAGCAGAAAACTCATCCCAGTTGTTCGCTCCCTGTGTCTTTTCAGAATCAAGTTGTTGATGATTTGTTCTGTCTAGCATCCAATTATGGTGATTAATACTAACTTCTTCAATCAATAGGTACCCATCCTCTTGGTTCCTACTCATAAATGTGCTACCCGCTCAGAGTCCAGGATGCTTTTGCATTGGGGAGTAAGACTATTGTAGAATGTTTGAACTACCATTCACTTCATAAATTCCAGAAAGGTCATCGGAGAATGAGAATTGGAGTCTGAAACCCATGAACCTAAAAGAGATTAACAGTTCATTTTTATCGGACAACAATCTGAACCATTTCTCGATTTGTTCACTTACCAGAGATGAGCTCGGCCGGAGTTTCCCATCGGACTCGCCAAAAATGTCACCGAAAAAATCCAATTCGGCCCCCTACATGATTGGGAGCAAGAACATGTTTAAAACTCCTCAAAATGATCCTAATAAACCTTAGAATGATGTACAACTCATCAGGAGAAAGATCGGCACGGATCGGAGCTGAGAAACGTCACCGGCAAACTTCCCCTCTTTCTCGTGTTCGGCACCCATTGTGTCACCTACAATAGACTGATCCTCCTATCCATGTCAAAAATGTTCGTCTCGTCGCCCTCTTTCCAACGGCACCTCACACGCAAAAAATGATAGCCAAATGATGGAGAAAAGGTGGCCGAAAGAAGGGGTGGTCGGTGATCACTTGCTGATCACTATATGATTCTAACCCATTTTAGATGCAATTCATACATATGGAGTCCCACTTTTACCTATTTTTGGGCCAATTATACTTGGAATGCAAACATTGTGATAACTAGTTGATATTCCTCATTTCATACTTAATTCCATGTGCATAGAGGTTCTGAAATGCCAAAATTCATTAATATTTAAATTCTATGCCAAGTTATCTTTTTGAGGACAAGTTATCATTCCTAAGTGTCAAGTTATCATTATTTTGAATGAACTCATTTTCAATGGTTTTCTTGCCCTAAATACATCATTATCATGTATAAATCATATTTGGATAGTCACATCTCAACTTGTGCAAAGTTTTAAGTCCATTTGAACAAGTTATCATTTTTCAAGTGCCAAGTTATCGTTAAAGGGCAATTCTATCATTTCGACATGCAAAACCATTAATTCTGCACAAGGACCTTAAGCAATCATCTTATTATTGTTCTAACTCATTGCTGGTCAAATTTCATCACATTTGGATAATCAAAACTCAAGTTATGACAAGTTATCGTTTTTAAGTCATATAAGTTATCGTTTTTGGGGCACTCAAGTTATCACTTTTAGGAATCTCATTCATATTTGATTTCTGACCTCACTCACTTGTCACTCTAATCAATTTGATGCCTAAAATGCTTTGAACCACCCATATTAGGACATTTTCCAAGATTTTCATAAAGTTATCATTCCGGGCCCCTTAATTCATTAATTTTGATACAAGTTTTCATTCCTGCACAACACCTAATACCATTTGATATCTGAGCTAGCAACTATCATTATTCTAATCCTTATTTGTCAAAATACCATTCAAGGGCTTTGATGCTTGCTGTTTGGGGATTTGTAGCAGGGAGAAAGGTGGCCAAAAAGTGGAAAAAGTAGGGGGGGACCATCTACTTTTTCCTGCACCAAAAAGGAATCTGCAGCTGGAATTTCAGAGGGGTGGACAGGTGGCTGCAATAAGGAGGATTAGAACATTTAGATGCTGATCAAAGGGTGGAAAGGAGTGATATATAAGCTGGATTTTTCTGGAGGAGAAGCAAGGCTGGTCATTCAAGGGTTTGAAGGCAAGCAAGGCTGGATTGATTCTAGTGGAGGAGCTGCTGGCCAGGAAGCTTAAAAGAACCATGAATTGTATATGTTTCTTATCCCATTTGATGTCAAATCTTGTAAATATGAGGAGCTAAACTCCATTTCTTCTAGGATAGGGTAGTAGTTTAGATTAGTTTTGGATGGATATGGACTGTTTTATAATTCCTGCACTGAATCATTTGCTGATTTTCAGATTTCAGAATTTTCTAATGTTAGTTCTTGCCATTGTTGGATCCTATTGTAATCTATAGCTGAGAAGTTATCATTTGATCTATCCCTAGTTCAGAAATGGATTAGAAATCAATGTCAAGTTCTTTATTCTAATTTAATTGAAGTGCTGATTTCTGAAATTTAGATTTCTGGTTTCTGTTTTTCTGAATTTCCTGAACCAGAATTCCTGGACCTTTGAATCTGTTTGCCATTGTGGATTTGATTAATAGAGCAACTAGAAGGTTGATATTGTCCCAAATCTTGATCAGAAATGAATCAAGATTGTTTGGCATTCTTTATGATTCAAATCTGTTTATTGTTCATAATCTCATTTTTAAAAATTGAATTCTGATTTCCTGATTCCTGAATTTTCTGATTTCTGTGGATATCAGAATCTGTTCTTCATTTCTAACTTGGTTAACTGAGTCCTTGGGATGTTGGTATTGTCCCTATCTTATTCAGAAATGAATCAAGATTGTTTGGGCAATCATTTGACTCAAAACCAGAATTTTCCATTGATTTTTGAATAGAAATCAGAATTCTAATTTTTCTGATTCCTAATTGGAATCTGATTTTATCAATTGAGTCCCCTGAATCATTCCCTTCACTGATAAGTGAACTTTAGGGATGTCTTGTAATCCAGAGATGGGTCAAGAATCAATTGGTAAGTCAGGTTTCCATTGGTTTAAAATTCTGATTTCTAAATTACTGAGTTGCTGATTTTTTTGGTTTCCTGAATTCCTGAAGTCTGAAAATCTGATTTCTTGGGCTTTGGATCTGATTGTCATCAAGGATTGGATTAATTGAATAGTTGAGAGGCTAATATATGCCCTGATCTTATTCAGAAATGAATCAAGATCATTGACAATTCAGAATTCAAATCTGATTTTTCCAAAATCTGATTTCTTAGTTTGATTCTAATTCTATTTTCTGATTGCTTGGAATCTGATTGTCAATTGTTAATCCCTATTTTATTCAAATCACTGAGAGGTGTACTATAGGAATCCCTTGCAGTCCAGAGATGGGTCAAGGGGCATTTGGCAAACTTGAATTCCATCAATCCACATTGCTGATTTTTTCAGAAATGCTGATTTCTATTTTCTCATTTAATTAACTTCTGATTTCCATTGTCAACCCTCATATTAATCCACTACTGAGAGGTAGTCTTAAGGGCTTCTTTGAGATCCACAGATGGGCCAAGGAGCAATGGGAATTATGAACTCATGTGTCCATATGGTTTGCATTTCCAATTGAGTGTGTTTGTGTGGATTCCAATTTATTTTGCAACCGAGAGGTTGACTTTGAATCCCCCTTGAATTCAGAGATGAGTCATGGAACACAAGCACCATTATTGAGTATATTTTATCCTGGTTTGGTTGATTGGAATGATTCCATCTTTTTATGATTGCAAATGCAAGTTATCATTCCAAACTTCCTTGGATTGCAAAAAATCAGCATTGAATCTTACTTTTGAGCCCAATGATAACTTGATTTTCAGTGAGGACCCTCTTTTGATTCAACCTAGCTAACAATTATATAATCATATATTGCTTAGTTAGAGGCCAATTGAGCTGTGGGAACAGCCATTTTCAAGTTGAATCAAAAGTTGGATATTTAATGATAACTTGTTCCATTCCATCCTTAATTAATTTAGATGAACCCCAAATCCTAGAAGAACCTTCATCATAGATAGTTAAACCTTTTTAGACTTCATTCTAGCATTTATAATTCAGTTTTGATAAATTTCCAAAACCCAAAAATCTGTTATCATTTCACTTTCTATAAAAAAAATCTATTTTCACTATTCATTAAAAATCTGTTTTTAGCCACTTAAGTAGAACTAATCTAAATTGTTTTAGGGTGTCTTAGACTTCAAATTCTTGTGGATACGACAACCTGAGTCTACTACAACTTACCTGTGCACTTGCAGCTAGTGAGTTGGGAGACCAAAAAAATGAAAAATTGACATTTTCTTTAATTTCAGCAAGTTATCACTAGAAAACCCAAATATCACTATCAAGTTTTTTGGCGCCGTTGCCGGGGATTTGAGGTCAATTAGGCTAACTTTGATAGTTTAGATTAGTTTTAGATTAGTTTTTAGTTTATTTGTTAAGCCAATTTTCAGTTTTTGCAAGTTATCATTCTGAATTTTTTTTTCTTTTCAATTCTGTACAGATTTCTTTCTTTTTATGAAATTGATACTTCTGAATTGATTTTATGCAGATTTGGAGCTTCAAGGAGACCTCTACCTATCTGATCCTCAACTGAAAGAAGATTCAATAGGAGAAGGAGATTGCAAAGAGAAGAGGCTAGGAGAAGAACTTTTGAGAAGGATGCTACCAATCAAAACAAGGCTGCTCCTAGGACATTTAGGGATCGTTATTCACCCAGCAATTGCAGAAAATTATGAATTCGACTTCTGAGAGAGAAAGAAGAAAAGATGGATATGAGTTGGCAAACTTGGTCCTATGACTATTATCAATCAAGTGAAACACCCTTGAGCCAGGAGGAATTGGATTCTATAGTTGAAGAACCATCACAAGTTCATTGCAATCAAGGATCACCACAATTTCAACAGCCCTCTAATGCTTACATGTATGCCTCATATGGTCATGAAAGTTCTAATTACTGGAATCAAGAAGAAGGTTTCTCAACTAGTAGTCATTATATTTCAAATTATTGGAATCCTGAGCAAGACTTCTCAAGCAGCAATCCTTATGTTTATGACTCACAAAATCATTTGTATTACCATCACAATCAAGGTCAAGAGTCAAATTTTCAGGTTGCTACCATGGATATTTCAGAAAATCAGCAATCACTTAATCAATCCATAGAGTCAGAAATGAAGATTATGTTGGAGAACTTCATGAGGCGGCAGGACGAGCAACTTGCAAACTTGAAAACAATATGTATGAAAGTAGATGTTCTTGGAGCTGGATTGGAGGCCAAGCTTTGTTTGCAGTCCAGTCAAGAAGCCCTACAAATCCAATCTGCCCTTCTGAAAGAAGAAATTCAGGAAATGAAGATGGGAATTGAGAAAGAGATGAATGAAGAAAAAGTAGTCATGGAGGCTGAAATTGAAAAGGAGTCTATCACACTTATAGAACAAGCCAAGAAACAAGATGATGTTGCTGAAGTTATTGAAAAAGCTACTCCAATTATACCAGCAATAAATCACATTGAAGATCCACTTATAAGGTTCCCATCCAATGAAGAATTAATTATAGAAGACCCTGATTTTGATTCTTTGGAGAAACTATCAGATACACTCCATTGTGATGAGGGCTGCAACTCAATTCACTTATTGTCTATCCCTAAAGATGAGTTACTTCATGCACTCAACTGTCCAAAAATTCTACTTGAAGTAATTTGCTCCACAAACCATCATGGATCAGTTGAAGAATGTCAACATCTTAGGGTTAAAGATGAAGAAACATCAAAAGAGAAGAAGTGGCCTGAACTTGAATCAAGCACTAATTCATTTGAAGTCATTCAAAGTTCCAAAGTCTCACCCATCTCATTTTCCATTGGGCAACTGGTTATGATAGCAAAGACACATGATGAAACTGAAATGGCCAAGGAGGATACAAAAGCAGAAGAAATTTCTTTCCAAATAGAGGCTATAGCAGAATTTAGATTTGTAGAAGGAATTGAAAATTCAATGAAGGAAGATCATTGCTTGCCTACTGAAAGATGGAACCAAGAGCTCAAAGATCTTCCAACAATGCTGCATTTAAAGAGGCCATTGAAGAAATGGTTGCTTAAACAAGATGGTGATCCAGGAGATTCAGATGTCTTAGATGAGAAGTTATGGAATGAGAAGTTAGTATATTTCTGGTACAATGAAGGAGGGATACATCCAACTGAAAAACGAAGGTCAAATATTGTGAAACTAAGAAATCCATACTTGATTAGTAAAGCTGTCCACAGATTGAGATATCTACTTGATCATATCACACTATTTAAACCTCCTTGATATCAAGAGTTGTAACAATGTCTAGCCAAAGACATTAAAGAAAGGCACTTCTTGGGAGGTAACCCAAGCCACTTATCAACCTAATCTTTCTGTTTTTGCAGGAATAAGAGATGAGGAACATGTTCAATTCACAAGTCTCAAATTCAGGGAGTACCCTTACCCCTATTTTTGATTTTTACACTGAAAGCTTAATGATAACTGATAATATTTTTCGCATTATGCTACATGGATCATATTATCATCTGAATTAACATTCATTTCAGTTATCCCAATCTATTATAGCCTAATTTCAGTGAATTTCAGAAATTCCCAATGCAATGTTGAAATTTGCACTCAAAAATCTGATTAGTTGCAAATCTACCATTCCACTGATATCCTTTGTTTCTATGCAGGATTAGTTGCAACTAATGAAGGTTAGACCACCCAAAGATGCTGGATGAAATGCCAAGGGGATCCAAATTCCAAATTTAATGCATTTCAATCCCACCCACCCCTCTCCCTTGCCTTTATTTTTCAACCCTGAGGACAGTGTTGAGAATAAGCTTGGGGGAGGAAACCTGGTGCTTTTCTAACCTTTACACCATGTTTTCAATTGATTTTAATGTTCATATCATAATTCATACCAGGTTATCATTGGTTTTCACAAGTTATCACTAGTTATCACTCGGTTATCAATTTTTGGACCCAACTCAATTCTGAATTCATTTTGACTCTGAAATGGGTAGAATACTTTATTTTGACAGTGGGTGCACTCCAATACCAAGTGGCCAACTTGGCCATTAGCCTTCTTGCTTTAATTGGCATTATGAATTCAGATGCATTTGAATGAAATTTCTAGCTGAAAATTTTTCCTTTTTGTGGGTCACACTAGTTGATACTTATGGATTGAATTAGTAATATCAGATGTCTAGAAGGGAGTCAAGGCTCTTGCTACCATGCTAAATAGGAAAACTTGACTTTTTGGATAAAGGGATCTAAACTATACTTGAGTTTGAACTATTGCTCACTTCATGAACAGGATAGAAAAATGAAAAAAGGAAAAGTAAAAAGTCATATGCATGCATAGAAAAAAGGAAGAGAGCAAAACTTCCGAAGGAATCTCTCTTCAATGCAAAAAGAAAAAAATTTTAGGAGAGCAAAACTTCCAAAGGAATCTCTCCTAAAGAAAGCATGAATAAAAATCAAGTGCTAAACCTGTTTATATGCATTTCATGAATAAAAGTCAGGTGTTAAACCTGTTTAATCAATTGAAAACCTGTTCATGAAGAGATTTGTAGTTCAACCCCTTTGTAAAGTTGACAATTCCTACAATTCAAACATGTTATTGCTAGTACTTCTTCCATGGCTTAAATTTGCCTTAGCCTCTGTGATTCCCTGGCTAGAAATTGAGTTTTTGGAAAGAATGAAGTGTTGGCAAAGTGGGAAACTCATTGGATTCAATTCAGCTAGACTTTACTTCATTTGTGGACTTTTAATTCAAGTTTGTCCTTAATTTCTGAATGTTTTGCTTGAGGACAAGCAAAAGGCTAAGCTTGGGGGAGTTTGATCACTTGCTGATCACTATATGATTCTAACCCATTTTAGATGCAATTCATACATATGGAGTCCCACTTTTACCTATTTTTGGGCCAATTATACTTGGAATGCAAACATTGTGATAACTAGTTGATATTCCTCATTTCATACTTAATTCCATGTGCATAGAGGTTCTGAAATGCCAAAATTCATTAATATTTAAATTCTATGCCAAGTTATCTTTTTGAGGACAAGTTATCATTCCTAAGTGTCAAGTTATCATTATTTTGAATGAACTCATTTTCAATGGTTTTCTTGCCCTAAATCCATCATTATCATGTATAAATCATATTTGGATAGTCACATCTCACTTGTGCAAAGTTTTAAGTCCATTTGAACAAGTTATCATTTTTCAAGTGCCAAGTTATCGTTAAAGGGCAATTCTATCATTTCGACATGCAAAACCATTAATTCTGCACAAGGACCTTAAGCAATCATCTTATTATTGTTCTAACTCATTGCTGGTCAAATTTCATCACATTTGGATAATCAAAACTCAAGTTATGACAAGTTATCATTTTTAAGTCATATAAGTTATCGTTTTTGGGGCACTCAAGTTATCACTTTTAGGAATCTCATTCATATTTGATTTCTGACCTCACTCACTTGTCACTCTAATCAATTTGATGCCTAAAATGCTTTGAACCACCCATATTAGGACATTTTCCAAGATTTTCATAAAGTTATCATTCCGGGCCCCTTAATTCATTAATTTTGATACAAGTTTTCATTCCTGCACAACACCTAATACCATTTGATATCTGAGCTAGCAACTATCATTATTCTAATCCTTATTTGTCAAAATACCATTCAAGGGCTTTGATGCTTGCTGTTTGGGGATTTGTAGCAGGGAGAAAGGTGGCCAAAAAGTGGAAAAAGTAGGGGGGGACCATCTACTTTTTCCTGCACCAAAAAGGAATCTGCAGCTGGAATTTCAGAGGGGTGGACAGGTGGCTGCAATAAGGAGGATTAGAACATTTAGATGCTGATCAAAGGGTGGAAAGGAGTGATATATAAGCTGGATTTTTCTGGAGGAGAAGCAAGGCTGGTCATTCAAGGGTTTGAAGGCAAGCAAGGCTGGATTGATTCTAGTGGAGGAGCTGCTGGCCAGGAAGCTTAAAAGAACCATGAATTGTATATGTTTCTTATCCCATTTGATGTCAAATCTTGTAAATATGAGGAGCTAAACTCCATTTCTTCTAGGATAGGGTAGTAGTTTAGATTAGTTTTGGATGGATATGGACTGTTTTATAATTCCTGCACTGAATCATTTGCTGATTTTCAGATTTCAGAATTTTCTAATGTTAGTTCTTGCCATTGTTGGATCCTATTGTAATCTATAGCTGAGAAGTTATCATTTGATCTATCCCTAGTTCAGAAATGGATTAGAAATCAATGTCAAGTTCTTTATTCTAATTTAATTGAAGTGCTGATTTCTGAAATTTAGATTTCTGGTTTCTGTTTTTCTGAATTTCCTGAACCAGAATTCCTGGACCTTTGAATCTGTTTGCCATTGTGGATTTGATTAATAGAGCAACTAGAAGGTTGATATTGTCCCAAATCTTGATCAGAAATGAATCAAGATTGTTTGGCATTCTTTATGATTCAAATCTGTTTATTGTTCATAATCTCATTTTTAAAAATTGAATTCTGATTTCCTGATTCCTGAATTTTCTGATTTCTGTGGATATCAGAATCTGTTCTTCATTTCTAACTTGGTTAACTGAGTCATTGGGATGTTGGTATTGTCCCTATCTTATTCAGAAATGAATCAAGATTGTTTGGGCAATCATTTGACTCAAAACCAGAATTTTCCATTGATTTTTGAATAGAAATCAGAATTCTAATTTTTCTGATTCCTAATTGGAATCTGATTTTATCAATTGAGTCCCCTGAATCATTCCCTTCACTGATAAGTGAACTTTAGGGATGTCTTGTAATCCAGAGATGGGTCAAGAATCAATTGGTAAGTCAGGTTTCCATTGGTTTAAAATTCTGATTTCTAAATTACTGAGTTGCTGATTTTTTTGGTTTCCTGAATTCCTGAAGTCTGAAAATCTGATTTCTTGGGCTTTGGATCTGATTGTCATCAAGGATTGGATTAATTGAATAGTTGAGAGGCTAATATATGCCCTGATCTTATTCAGAAATGAATCAAGATCATTGACAATTCAGAATTCAAATCTGATTTTTCCAAAATCTGATTTCTTAGTTTGATTCTAATTCTATTTTCTGATTGCTTGGAATCTGATTGTCAATTGTTAATCCCTATTTTATTCAAATCACTGAGAGGTGTACTATAGGAATCCCTTGCAGTCCAGAGATGGGTCAAGGGGCATTTGGCAAACTTGAATTCCATCAATCCACATTGCTGATTTTTTCAGAAATGCTGATTTCTATTTTCTCATTTAATTAACTTCTGATTTCCATTGTCAACCCTCATATTAATCCACTACTGAGAGGTAGTCTTAAGGGCTTCTTTGAGATCCACAGATGGGCCAAGGAGCAATGGGAATTATGAACTCATGTGTCCATATGGTTTGCATTTCCAATTGAGTGTGTTTGTGTGGATTCCAATTTATTTTGCAACCGAGAGGTTGACTTTGAATCCCCCTTGAATTCAGAGATGAGTCATGGAACACAAGCACCATTATTGAGTATATTTTATCCTGGTTTGGTTGATTGGAATGATTCCATCTTTTTATGATTGCAAATGCAAGTTATCATTCCAAACTTCCTTGGATTGCAAAAAATCAGCATTGAATCTTACTTTTGAGCCCAATGATAACTTGATTTTCAGTGAGGACCCTCTTTTGATTCAACCTAGCTAACAATTATATAATCATATATTGCTTAGTTAGAGGCCAATTGAGCTGTGGGAACAGCCATTTTCAAGTTGAATCAAAAGTTGGATATTTAATGATAACTTGTTCCATTCCATCCTTAATTAATTTAGATGAACCCCAAATCCTAGAAGAACCTTCCTCATAGATAGTTAAACCTTTTTAGACTTCATTCTAGCATTTATAATTCAGTTTTGATAAATTTCCAAAACCCAAAAATCTGTTATCATTTCACTTTCTATAAAAAAAATCTATTTTCACTATTCATTAAAAATCTGTTTTTAGCCACTTAAGTAGAACTAATCTAAATTGTTTTAGGGTGTCTTAGACTTCAAATTCTTGTGGATACGACAACCTGAGTCTACTACAACTTACCTGTGCACTTGCAGCTAGTGAGTTGGGAGACCAAAAAAATGAAAAATTGACATTTTCTTTAATTTCAGCAAGTTATCACTAGAAAACCCAAATATCACTATCAGTCGGTGGCATCGTGCGGCACTGTAGCAGTCGGGGAGGAAGAAGATGAGGCCCCCTTTTTTTATACACGTCACTTATTATTTTTTTATTTTTGTTTTTTTTTGCTGTAAGTCCTGCATAAAGACCAAAACACTCCTACCTTTTAAATATATTCCATCCTTTTTTTTCAGAACGTTACACTTTTAACCCCTGATTTACATACTCTATTTGAAATGATGACTATGCTCATTTGTACTGTACTTACTCTTTTATGATCAAATCGAACCAATGGATCGTTATGTTGATGCGATTATCTTCCTTCATCGAAATATGAATAAAGAATGGCTATGATCCTTATGAACTTTCATGAAGAATGATTATGAACTACGATGAACCCTTATGAAATGAACAAGAATGAAAAGAACGAGCAACTGCTTTCCCTTCTGGTCGATCGCTGAATACCGACAATCGGGCGACCACTCCCCTTTTCAGTCGACGGCCGATGAATATTGATGAATGGGCATCCACCTCCTCTTCGGACAACCATTGAATGGATCCAAATTAAGCAAATCACCCTCGACTCTCGGGCGTCTGTTATGTGGACTGAAAGAACATGACTTTAATTCCAACCCCTAATTTGATAAGCTTTCGGCCACCTGATTTATACTAAATGAAATGAACTTAAAGATGATTCTGAACTATGCTCATCAATCCACAGATTGAAAAGGAGGTCCAATGATGATGGGGAAGTTATGACAGCCTTGTGCGATGCACTTCCTCAAGGGTTACCATTTGCCCTATCTAGATGGAAGTCTCTCCTTTACTAATATTTTCACCTTGCGTGAGGTCATCATGCCTGAAGGATCTGGCCATGACATTGATCACACATTGGCCCATGTTGGTCTAGATAGTTGCACCTTATTGTGTCTGCAATGGTATTCCCTAAAAGAAAGAAGAGCTCTTCCAAAGTATGAAAGTATAAATGGCCAAAAGATGAAAGAAAGGACTTTGTCCTTATGAATATGAATATGAATAAGAACTTAGAATGTGAATGATGAATATGAAAAAGAACATGGAAAAAGAAAGGAAATAAAAAGATATGAATCATGTTTCTCTTCATCAACTTCACTATATATATGATCCACTCTTTCATTTGATTATATGATCACATCATACTTATTCTGATAGAACTGATTTATGATTTATATGAACTCACACTTAGCTTTATGCTAATGGTTGAGCTTATTCTCCTGTATGATCCCCACAGGTACATGATGATGATGCATGACGTGTTGCTATGTTCGACGATTGCGGTTGGGGTGGCATATGCACATGGTCTTGGTCAAGTCCAATATGAGTCGCATATTTTTGTGTTATGTTAGATGGTGTATCTTTTTTTATGAGACATATCGGGTCATGGCTTACTGCATGCTTTTCTTTTAGTACTAGTGCTCTACTTTCGATTACCTCACACAGAGACAGATGGATGTACCTTTTGGCATCCACCCCTTTTGCTTAATATTGAGGTAGTTTCTCATACCGAGACACTTGGATGTATTTCTTGCTTTCGCACTTTGTTTAATATCGAGATGGTTTGATGTACTTTTATCTCTTGACTTTCGCATTCCTCTTCTATTGTTGTATTATTTTATTATTGAGTCTTTCGCTTACATGTCGCATTTTTTTACCATCTGGTTCAACGAAAGAGTCAAGGAAAGACCGAAAAAAAAGTAGCAACCGCGAAAATGTTTCACCATGTGGATGGGTTGAATTTCGGGGCGCTACAATTCTGCTTCTTGGTTTTATCTCATTCATACATTATGGAGTTTTTCCTTATCATTTGACAACTCTGCAATAAAAGTGACCTTTTCATCTCTTACTGCAGTTGTTTGCTGGAAATGATGCCAATTAATTTAGTGGAATCCTTAAAGAGGCACTAGTAGAAAAATGTTGATTACCGACGGTCAAAAGCCCAAAAACCGTCGGTAACAAGTTTTCAGTCGGAATCGATCCGTCGGAAAAATGCTCGTAGCAAATCGATTTGCAACGGTCGAAAAAGATTCGTCGGAAATATCGATAGTTCTAACCATCCAAAAAATCCCGGCCGACAGTTCTAACCACCGGAAAAGACTCGGCGGTTCCAACCGTTGAGAATTTCTGACGGTTGCAATCGCCGAAAAAGTTCGGCAATTCCAACTGTCGAAAGTTTTCGACGGTCATAACTGTCGAAACTTTCGACGATCGTCGCAACCATCACAAAGAATTTTTTAAAAATAAAAAAATTAGCGGTCGGATCGGGCCGCGGCCGATCCGGAGAGAGAGAGAGATGTCGGTGCGGGAGAGGGTCGTCGGCGCGGGAGAGGGTCGTTGACGTCCGATGCGGGAGAGGGTCGATGATGTCCGGTGCTCGCAGGCTGGGAGAGGGAGAGAGAGGAGAGGAGGAATTATAATAGATGTATTATATATATATAAGGGGAAAAATTGAGAGAAAGTGGGTAAAAGAAAAAAAAATGGGATAACGAAATTTTAATTACCGACGTTTCCGGCCGTTGAAAACATAAATATTAACTATTTTTAAAGTTACCGACGGTTGTGACCGTCAAAAATATATTTAGTTATATATCATGTTTATGTTTTATTTTATCGATGGTTTGAACTGTCGGTAATCGTTACCGACGGTCGAAACCGTCGATAATTACGACGGTTTGGGCCGTCGCTAGTTATATTAATAAAATACTCCTCATATGATATTATTATGCATTTACCGACGGTTACGACCGTCGAAAATTACGGCGGATTTTGCGAAGGATGGATATCCGTTGGAAATATCGAGGTTCCTAATCGTCAAAAAATTAAATAATAATATAACAAATTATATAATTTATTTTTTCATTTCCGACGGTCGTAACCATCAAAAAATCCGTCGCAAATTATAACGGATGGTTATCCGTCGGAAATATCGACGTTCCTAACCGTCAAAAAATAAAATAATAATATAACAAATTATATAATTTATTATTTGCCTTTCTGACGGTCGTAACCGTCGAAAAATCCGTCGCAAATTACGACGGATGGGTATCCGTTCGAAAATATCGATGTTCCTAACCGTCGAAAAATAAAATAATAATATAACAAATTACATAATCTATTATTTTTATTTTGGACGATTGTAACCATCGGAAAATCCGTCGGAAATGAAACCATCGCAAAATCCGTCGTAAATTACGACGAATTTCAAAGCGTCGGAAATTGCCCATCGAAAAATGACAATTTTCTTGTAGTGAGGAAATAACTCCAAAAATATTGATAACTACATGTCGTTTTAATTCCACAGTATGTATCAATTATTCTTTTTTGTCTGTCTTCATTTTCATCATTTTTTGGAGGTTACCATCAATGTCTAAGATGTCCAGGAATGCAAATTAATTCTCTTTACTGAAATTGATGTTCTCTTTTGCAGAGAGGTCCTTCTTTCATTGAAGAGTTATTATCAGTAATTCCGAATCCCCATTACTTTATGAACTGAAAAAGGTATGTTTCCTCATGAAACTGAACTTTATGTACTGTGTCCATAAAATATTTATGCATAGGATCATTGCTTTATTGTAGATCGTGGAATATGCAAAGAAAGAAGACTTCACTTCAATTATAGTTGTCCATACAAACCGAAGGGAGCCAGGTAATCATTTGTCTCATGGGATTATGAATATGAATTTTTTTTCCTTTTTTTTTTTTGCGGTTGTCTTTTTGTGTTCAGGTTTCATAGAAGACGTTCAGGTTTCATTTATTTTTTGCAGATATTGTCTTTCTTCTTCTCACCTACACACTAATTGATTCCGAAATTTATTTTTAATATTCCAACTTATTTTTAATCTATAGAGATTACTTATGTGAAAAATTGCCTCCAATTTCACATATGAAACCATTACAAGAGAAGGCAACAAATTTATTAAAAACAGTTTTTCTTTAAGTAATTTGAAAATAATTCACTTAATATGCATGTTTTACTTAGTAATGGAAATGGAAGTTTACTTATTCTAATAAATTTGGAGTTGGACTCAATTTGAAATCAAATGTTAAATATTTTTTGTCATATTATGGTACATCTTTTTGGTCATATTCTCATTTTATTTATTAAAAATGTAGATCCACATTCTTAATATGTAGATCCACATTCTTAATAAATAAAAGGAGAGTATGAAAAAAAGGTACTAGAATATGGCAAAAATTTGATTAGTATTTCGATTCCAGTTGAGTCCGATCCATATACAAGAAGATTACCTAGTTGCCCATTATAGAAATGACGAGAGCTGCTCGTAGTTGAATTCGCCGTTGGTTGGACGGATAAATGTGGTGCTATAACAAAATAATCTAAAGATGATATTGATGAATTTATTAAGGTAGCATACGGAAAGGAAGGCGTTGCTGGTGCATGTAGTGAAATCTTCTGCCATGTCAAAAATGTAAAAGTTATCAGTAGAAAGTTACATATGACGTGATGAAAGATTTATATTCGAATGGTTTTCTAACGAAATAGACAAATTGATTCTTTGATGATGAAAAAAGATGGGCTAAAAAAATAACAATGCGCAAGGAATCAGGGTGATCGGCGATTACTCAGCAAGTTGAGGAGTCGAGACTTGGGAGCAATTGCAACTCCCAATACAAACCCAAAAAAATTAAAAAGTTACAAAAATAAATCGATCAGAAATGTACAGGTTGGGTTGGTTCACTTGTGTTCGAAATTGTTAACCCATACAACATATTGGAATTTATGCATATAGATTTAGAACAAAAACATATTATACTAAAATATGCAAAAAGAATTATTCTACCAATATTATCATTACATGCACAGGTTAAAATTAAATCTATAAGATTTGGATACATTACAAGAAAAATGAAGTTTTTCGACGGATTCATCCGTCGGAAAACCAAATAAATCCATTGAAAATCAAAGTTTCCGACGGAACCGATCCATCGGAAAGGTGGGTGTTGCAAACGTTTTCTGATGGTGGAAAAACTATCGGAAGTTCATATGGTTAAGGCCATCAGAACTAAATATCCGTCGAAACTTCCAATGGCTACGACCGTCAGAACTTCCGACAGCAAAATATTCGTCGAAACTTCCAATGGATACGAGCATTGGCATTTCCATCAAAATGAAGTGGTCCATCGGCATTGTAAATCTTTAGGTAATTACCGAGGGTTCGGGTCATCGATAAATTATCGTCGGTATTTCGAAAGAATTTTTCTTTCCGTAGCAAATTCCGTCGAAAATTATGAAAATTGTTTATCCGTCGAAAATTGTCCGTCAAAAATTCACAATTTTCTTGTAGTGATAGAACATATTTACGACAAAAACCAGCCGGGAACTCCCACTAACCCCTGATTCATTTGGCTTTGCTAAAAGGTATTGTCGAGGAAGAAACACAGTAGATTTTAGTGTAGCTTTTTTTTTTTGGCTCAGTCGTTGATTTATTTTCATCACATGAGAACTTTTAGTTCTTTCATTCTTTGCTATTCAATGTCAGTAGTAGATTAAATTTGTCATAGATACCCAGACCTTTAGACTATTTTTTTATAATAGTCCGCATATCTTCTAACATTAGCTTAGCATGAGCCGTTACATCATGTCATAATATTCTGTTGAAATCTAGATTTATATCTTTCTTAAATCTTAATTTTAGATTTGTATATATCTTCTACCTTCAGCTTATGTAAACGATCTATCGTATCTTTAAAAAAAATATCCGAACAAATTTTTTTATTAATTGCTTATAATAACTTTAGATTATAAGTACATGCGTGTTCTTTTTAAATTTACAGGAAGGATAGGAATTGCTTCAAACTATTTTTTGGAAAGTACATGCCGTAGGAATTGCTTCAAACTATTTTTTGGAAAGTACATGCCGTAGGAATTGCTTCAAATTATCCAAACTATTTTTGGACTAGTTTTCTTTTCGGTGTTATATTATCTTTTCTATTATATGTTGATATACTCAACTATTTTTTTTGAAATTGCATTTATTTTATATTTATGTGAAATTTCGAAGTTTAAAATTCGACATTTTGTTTCTTGGGTTTCTATCTCTGAAATCCAAATCTTGAACTCATTATATATACATATATAGAGAGAGATAATATATGATTTAATGGGGCTCCTATCTAGTTGGTAGGAGCCCTTACCTATCGTCTAGCCGTGCAATTTGATCGGACGGCTGAAGTTGTCGGACGTGGTTCAAAAAAAAATCGGACAATGTCGTCGGTTCAACGATTGGAGTCGTCTATCATATGCGCAGGGGAGGGAAGGAGGGAACGAAGAATGTCGGCGATCACCGGGGCGAGGAGGATTTTGTGGAAGCTCCAATGGCGGTTGGAGGAGTTCGACTGCCGCTGCCCGCTGCTCACACACCTCGCACGATGGTCGATCTGCTTGCTGCAGGCTGCCGGAACTCGCTACCATTCACAAGGGTCGTCGTCGCTGCTCGCTGACATCCCCGTTGCTGATGTCTCTAATCGCTGCTAACGCGCTGCTCGCTGCGACTCCGCTGCTTCGCGTTGTCGTTGCTTGTTGCCTGCCCTTGCTAGATATCGTTGTTGCTGCCACTTCTGCTGCGAGCCACCGTCGCCGCTGCCGCTGCTCGATGATGCCGCCGCCGCTGCTCGATGTTGATGTCGTTGCCGTTGCTCGAAGCCACCGCTACCGCTATCGCTGCCGCCCATGCTCGCTGCCCCCGATGTTGCCGCTGCCGCAACCTGAAGTCACCGTCATCATTGTTGCTGCCGCAGCTTGATCTCTGGACGTCCGGTTCGACTTGCTAGATGTTGTCCGATCTAATCGGCATATATATATATATATATATATATAGCAAATCTTATATTTGATATTATAGTTTTGTTATTATTAACTGTTGTTGGGTACATCATTTATGAAATCATTATTAGTTGGCTAGTTATTTATTTGTCTTCCACCTGCTTGTATTAAAACAGCATTTACACAATCAATATTAGTAAATTATCAAAATATCTTGTTTTCATTGTTCCAATTTGTAGCAAATTTAATCAAAATCATAGTAGTTAGAATTTAGAAACTTAGCACATATATAATAAATCTATTATATCATTTGCTTGAATGCATACAATAAAATTGTTAGACGACCATTAGTGCATATGTTCTGAAAATTTTTGTTAATTATGAGTAGATCTTCAGTTGCCGTTAGTACCATAATTGCTCAGAAAAATTTAATTATTGTTGCAATTTCATGTTCAAAATTTAAATTCATTTTTTGAAATTCAAATTTGTGATTTTTAAAATTTTGAATTTTAAATTCGATTTTTATAAAATGAAATATAAATATCCAAATTTTTTAAACTTTTAATTTTAAATTTTGAAATTTAAATTCGATTTGTTTTAAATTTAAATATCCTATCTTTAAAATATTTAATTTTAAAATTTTAAAATTTAAATTTGAAGTTTTCAAATTTTGAAATTTAAATTTCGGATTTTCTCAAATTTTGAGATTTAAATTCGATTTGTTTTCAAAGTTTGAAATTCAAATATCCAATTTGTAAAAAAAAATATTGTTAGCTTTAATTTTGAATGTAACTTTCAAATTTTTATATTTAAAGTTTTGAATTACAATTTTCAAGCTTATTTCTTAAACTCTGCTTGGATCGCGAATAACACCGAATCGTGATGGGATTAAGCATTTTTCTTTGTCCGTGATGTCACTTGGATTTTCTTGCTCCAGCGATGGGATCATCTACTGGATTAAAGTTCTTCAACCTCGTGTGGTGCCAAACGGTGTTTAACTATATCTGCTTAAAATTTGTTGTTGTTGAATTACTCAACTTGGCATGCTTTAGTGGCTTCAATTATGATATGTGAAATTGAAGAATTTGGTATCGATTGGTTTAAGATAATTTGTAAAAATACATTGACAATGCTGCTCCAATGCTTTCAAAAGGGGCCACATATAAATAAAACTTAGCTCATATAAAGACTATGGAGCAATGAAAGCTAAATGATGAAAAATCAAGAACCAACAATGCCATTTGAGTGTTTGAAACGCATAAAACTGCGTATGAATTATGAAATGTCTTATAGGACAAGTATGCATCCAAAAAAGATATGCACTTACAACTCCTAACATAAATGCACAACTAGTAAAATGAAGACAGATGATAATATATCAAATCACGTCAATCAAATTATTGTGATGGCAAAGGACTTGAAAACTGGAAGGTGCCCCTTACCTGAACCCCTAAAGAAAACATCAGTCCTAAATAGTTTGTCACCTACATTTGATATGATTGTGATCGTTGTTCGCGTGAATGAGTCTATGGCACTGGCCATCGAGCAAGACATGGCTAAGGGAAACAAGAAAATAGAAATCTTCAAATCTTCAATGCTGAGAAAAATGAAAAATTGCAAGAGGATGAGGCTCACGTTATTCATCACGAAAAGAATCTCAACCCAAATAAAAGGTAATTCCATCCCAAAGCCAAGAAAACTCAATGTTGAGCTTGTTATACTTGTGAAAAATTTGATCATTTTACGCCCAACTGTCCTACGACATCTGGACATAGCTAAAACAAGGGTCCACAATGCGAACAAGGTGCCAGGTAGTAGAGCAAAGGAGGCTCAAGCAAGACGACATTTCTCGGTGTCGTTGAGTGTAATACTGCAACAATAGACAAAGGAGGATGGTGCATTGATTCTGGAGCAATCCGTCACATTGTTAAGACAAAGTAAAGTCTAATAGTTTTTAAAGAGCTGCAAAAAGGGGAGCGAAGAAAACAACACCTACTTGAACATTGAATGTTGGAAAGTACACGCTTGACATCAGAGATAGGTTCATGATACTCCAAAAAGTTTTGTACACGCCAAGAATCTATCACAACTTAATCTATGTCCAAAACCTACTGCAAAATAACTTAGAAGTTAGATAAGCAAAGACAAAAAGGTTTATATTATGAAAAAATTTATACTTGAACATGACTTATTCTATCTGTCTGTAATAAATGACAATGAATCAATGAATAATTCTTCTGAATATATTCTATGTTTATGTGTCTAATTTTTCTCTTTGACATGAGAGATCGGGACACCTAGAAAACTTAAAATGGATCAAATAATCAAATTGAACTTAGTACCTAACATATCTTATGCAAGAATAATTCCATATATGTGAGCATTGCATGACCGGTAAGATGACTCGTACACCTTTTTCAACTAGAACGAGGTCGACGGAATTATTAGGATTAGTTCTCTCTGATATTTCTGGACCATCGAGTGTTCCTACATACAAAGGTAAGGAATATTTTATTATATTCATTTATGATTATTCTAAATATTTTTATGTTTATTTCTTAAAAATAAAAATTGACGTTTTTGAAACTTTTAAAAGTTATAAGACAGAAGTAGAAAAAAGATTCGAAAGATAATGAAGTGTTTAAGGACATATAGAGGATGAGAGTATATCTTCTGAAAATTTAAAAATTATTACATTGCATAAGGCATACGTAGGCAAACTATAATGATCATATACGCCACAACAAAATGGAGTGACAAAGAAAAATGGGATATTAGTGAATGCAGTAAGATGTATGGTGTCCCACTTGAGTCTATCCAAAGAATTTTAGGGAGAGGCAGTGTTGATTTGAGTTATATGAAAAATAGAATTCCCATAAAGTACATAGAATTGACATCATACAACTTAGGGAATGGCAAGAAGAAATTGGGCCATCTTTGAAAATGAAAATGTAAAGCGTATGCATTAGTTTCTAATCAGTTGAGGGACAAATGGACTTTACGTTGGAAACATGCAGGTTCAATAGATTCAGTCAAAATTCTTCCACTAAGATAGAGGTTTTATAGAGAGTCAAGATGCTACTTTTCTAGAAAATGAATAGCAATGCATTCATGAGGATGATGATCCTTTGATGACTATAGGAGATGGTGGAGACAACTTTGAACACACTGAATTATCCAACATTGGGAGCTAATGTTTCACAGAATATTATATCATTGGATGAATTGAAGGAACACACTTTCCATGAGTATAATCGGCAACAAGAGACCACAGATGAAACTCGCACATTTTGATGCTTATGCGTCGTATGAGTGCGAGGCTTCATATTACTCCGTCGATGTTGACATAAAAGATAGTACAGATCCTATTATTTATAATGAAGCAATGGCTTCTAATGAGTCAGAATCATGGTCGACTTCCATGAAACGTGAATCAAACCCAATTGAGGAATGGAGTATGAACATTAAGCGACTTACCGGAAGGTAGTCAATCCATATGGTTCAAGTGGGTATTCAAGAGAAAGTATTAGGCTGATGGTTCTCTTGATAGGCACAAAGTTAAATTAGTTGTCAAACATTATACTCAGCAAGTCAAAATTGACTTTCAAAAAATCTATTCTCCACTAGCAAAGTTTGTGTAAATTAGGACGATCTTAGCAATAGACTCGTATATAGATTTGGAGTTATACAAATGGATATTAAGACAATAATTTTAAATAGTGACTTAATAGAAGATATATATACATACATTTCAGGTTGATGGTGAGGAGAATAAAGTGTATATACTAAGTATGTCATCATATGACTTAAAATAATCATTTAGACAATGATACATAAAATATAATGAGATGATAGTCCAATTTGATTTTAAAGAAAATAAATTGGATCATTGTGTGTACATAAAAAAATGAGAAGAACAATTGTGATATTATCATTGTACGTAAATGATATTTTACTCGTTGGTAATGATGTCACAATGCTCAATAAAATAAAGGATAAGTTGAGTGAACAATTTGAAATGCATACATCAGAGATGCATTATATGTATTAGGCATTCAAATTATTCAAGATAGAAACTAAAGAATGTTGAGCTTGATTCATGAGCAATATATTAATAAAATACTGAGAAAATTTGTGATGTAAAATTGTAGTCCCGCACAACTATTTTGATTGAAAGAAGAGTTAATAAAAGTCTGTGTCCTGATGTGAGACAAAGATTTTTAGAGGAACCTTATGCACAAATGATGGGTAGCTTGATGTATGCAATGCTTTTGTATATGATATGATTAACTTGTGTAGTAAGTTTGGTTAGTAAATTGCAAAGTAATCCTAGAA
Organism: Pontederia crassipes; assembly: GCA_030549335.1. Lineage (NCBI taxonomy): Eukaryota > Viridiplantae > Streptophyta > Magnoliopsida > Commelinales > Pontederiaceae > Pontederia > Pontederia crassipes. The sequence continues at coordinate 38,296,818 of CM060184.1, read as the reverse complement.
AACTCATTGGGAGGCCATTAAGAATATTGTAGATATCTGAAAGGCACAGGACAATTGAGATTAATATATCAAAATACTGATACATTGGAAGCTATAGGATATTCAAATGTGAATTTCAAGGATGGTATCAAAAGTCCACATTAAGTCACTTATTTTTGTCGGATGGAGCAATAGTTTCTTAGGGTAGGAAGAAATAAGAATGTGTGGCAAGACACATGTAGGAGGCTGAATATATTGCTTGCAGTATAATTGTCACCCATGGAGTTTGACTCAAATATTTTGTCTTGTAATTAGAACTCAATTTGGTCATTAGACCATTTCAAATGAACTATGACAATCAAGTAACAATAAACTTGATAAGAAGAGGAGCTAATAATTCCAAACGAAAACACATTGAGATAGAATATCACTATATTCAAAATATAATGGAAAAGAAAAAGGTGACTGTGTCCCATAAGCCTACCAATGATGTGTTGGTTGATTCCTTCACAAAAGAAATTGTAGATAGAATGTTCATTAAACATGTTGGTTTAATGGGACTTAGGAATATATGAGTCAAAAGGTCTCCAAATTAATACCTCATGGATAGTGAGAGTATTGAAGTTAAAATAGCATTAGATGAATAATGTAAGTGTTATAAATTGCATGACTGCATTAGTTAAGTGGGAGATGTTAGTTGTTGAAGACCAATGTGGTCATCACTAGGCCAACTGAAGTGTTCCTCGAAGAAGCGACTGATTCCAAGGGGATGGCAGTTGTCGTGAGACAGTCATGGGAGAACGCGAAAGAAATAGTAATTTTGGCATAGCAGAAGGGCCGATGAAGGTGATGTTAAAGCACCTATATAGATCTCATTCGTCAGATGGAATAATCACCGATTCGGGAACCCCATCCGAAAGAGGATACAACTTTACTAAATTTACAAAGACATGAATATATTGCTCACTTATGAATAAATCTGATTCATCCTAAGTTTATAATAGTGAACATTAACTTTCTCCATTCAATATAATTAATAACTTGATTAGCGTACTTTTTCAAAATGTCTAATACCTTTCATAAAACTATTTTTGTTAGCATCTCTTACAAAGAAAAAAAACTAATTCAAATAAATAAGGTTTTGTTTTTCTTTAATGAAAAATCATAAGAAGAAAAAGATGTAACATGTTTGTTTAGAAATTAAGGAGGGAGTAAATATTACATAAAGATTATTAATTGGATAAAGTAATATGTTTTGCTTTAAAATTATTTGAGAAATAATTTGTCACTATCAATCACCTTAATAAAAATAGAGAAAACAAGACACAAATTGTTTATTCTAAAAACTTTAGGGTTATTTCCTTTAACACTCTCTTAATTACATTTTTCTGAATCTTAATATAAAAAATAAAAAAACTACAAGGAAAATAATATTGAATAAAATATTATCACATAAGATCTTATCCATATTAATTATTTTATTTTTTATTAAAACTGAGAACAAAAATTGTATCATAACTATTAAAAAAATTTATTAGAGTTTTGAATGGAATTCAAGGTAAAGACTGAAGCATTGGTCAAGTTTAGAAATTTAAAAATTATGAAATTGAAGCTTATGGTTAGATGCAAAAAAAAAAAAGTTATATTTGGCATGAGGTTACGTGGAATGAGAAATGTAGTATACACCAGTCAACTCATAGATAAGAGAAAAATCAGTATTTATTTTTTATTTTATAATTATCTGTTCTTGCCTTGCACCTCCCTTAATATAATAAAAAAGCCTCATTCCACTAGTAAAGATATGTAATTAATTAAGCACCTTTAAAATTAAATTCAATGAAATAATGGGATTAATATACATCTAGAGCATCCTCTCTTGTGGAGGGATGTTAAGTACATTTGGATCATTAATCTACTAACATAGATTTAATCATTCACGATCTGAATGCGCTCAGTATCCCTTCAAAATAGAGTTACATTAATCCCAAGAATAATAGATTGTAAATATTAGCAGTTCCTTTTATCCAGAATAAAGGTTCATGGATCAAGTGATTATTTGATCATTGATCCTTTTTTTAAAAAAAATGGAAAGATTCTTCTTTGATTCTTTTGTATATTTTATGATATAATTAATATTATGATCTAACTTTATATACTCGACTCATCCACAAGTGGATTAGTGGTAAGGACCCAAGATGTTCAGCTTTGACACGAATTTTTTAAATGCCATTGTACATGGACAATGGACTTGGGGATCAGTTGGATAAGGGGCAGGACCCATGGGTGCAAGTTCACCCACCCAAAAATTGTATAAGTAATACTTTGTCATAATATTTCCGAATATGGTGGGTGCTCTTGATGGAATCTGCTATGCTTCTCATTTTCCACTAAGTTCATGCATTTTTTATTTCATCATCTTCATGTGCCTCTTCATGCATTTTTGTTTCATGATGCTCATATTTGTTACCATAGCAGACTTTATTTCATGCACTATTCAATTTCAATATTTTTTATTTTATTATGTTCATATTTTAATATCTTTTTTATTTTACCACAATGTATGAAATAAGTGTAAAAATGACATGATTATAAAAATTAAATTATTATATATGTTGAATTTATATTTTAAAATTCCAATATCTTTATGTATTAGTTTCAATATATTTACTTCAATATTATTTCTTATTCATTCTAAATTCCATGTACCATCTATAGTTATATTATTATATATATTCTTTAATAATATTTTTATTTTATCTATCAAACGTTGATAATATATTACAAAAAAAATTACGTCCTTTTTTTCACAATGAGGTGAATTAAATGTAAAAAATGACATGAATGTAATGATACATTATTGAACTTATATTTTAAAATTTCTATACTTTTTACAAGCAAATTTTGATATATTTTGAAATAGAATCAAATAATTTTCAATTGTTATATAAAGTAATATTTATTTAATCATATTCAATATTATTTTTAATAATCAACTATATACTATACTATAATGTGCACCCACTTGTGATATTTTCTATCTCCGCCACTGAGTTGGATAATCATATTCACTAGTTATTTTAGTGTGATTCCCTCATATGTTGTTCAAAACTATGTACATTTAAATCTATTATTTTGTCTGCGATGAAGAATATACTCTTCGTTATACACCATTCTTTTCTCATGTTATTCATCTCATAACTAAAAAATATTCATTACTATCAATTTAATATATATATATATATATATTATCAATCAATGCTCCAAAGGAGCGAAATTTATCTATATAATTATATAAAGTGAAAAAAAACTATTTAAAAACTTACTTTTTGAAGAAAAATATTCTAGCTAATTAGTTTTCTTCCTTGAAATTTAACTAATGAATTTAATTTGTTAGAGAAAAGAATAAATTGGACTTATTAATATATATAATACTTCTTCCATGATACATACATTAAAAGGAAACTAAGGTGAACTCAGGTGATATCACGTATCAACTCATTAAAAACGTGCAAAATCATTCAATCGCACGAGTTTGGGAGTAGAGTCACCGAGTCTACTTATTTGGTTCTTGTGGCATTTTTTCCATTGCGAAAGACATTTATGGAATAAAGGATGAAAGTAGTTTATGGTTTAGGGCACATATTTGATCATTCAGCCATATTGTGAAGGAGGTCGTGATGCCTCTGCCCAAAGTTCGCACAAGGCTGTTGAGTGTTGACATCCATTGTAGATGCCTAGTCGAAGAAGCTGCTCAATCGCCAACGTCTGATTTGATGAGGTAACATCTTGAACGCTTGACTGCATGAGACTTCAATGATCAAGTTCCTAGTTGTGGATTGTGTTGGTGTTGCTCGACTTTCATTTGAGATTCTAATACTTGATTTATGAGAGTTTGTATTTTTGGGGGGTGGATCTTGTCATCTTGTATTATTTTCCTTTCATTTATATGTTCCCATGTTTTTTATGTCGACAGTATGATGGCGATTTGTCATTGCACAATGGTGATCCATTGATGTATCCTCTTAAGATGATTTAAAACTCTTAATTGCATATGCTGTTGAGTTTTTTTTTTTTCTTTTTTTTTTTTTTTTTTTTTTGCATTGCATTGCAAATCAAATTGATCAGCCTCGGACTGTAGTGTCACATATGTTCAATTCCTATGCAAAATTTCTATTGATTCTATTGGAGACAAATCATAATAACCTTCAATTGCATATAAAATTAATAACAGCAATCACGATGACCGGTGAGGAATGAGGCGTGCATGCATGAATTTACATTCACTACAAGAAAAATCACATTTTTTTGATGGGACATTTCCGTCGGGCGAGATTTCTTCTAAAGTATCGAAGGAATTTTCGACGAATGAGTCTATCCATGGTAATTATGAACGGAGAAGTTTTCAACAATCAAGGCCGTCTAAACTTACGACGATTTACTAACCGTCGAAATTTTCGAAGGATGAACAACCGTCGAAAGTTTAGAGGGATGAACAACCGTCGAAACTTCAGATGCTCGTAACCGTCGAAATAAGGTGGATGAGCGCGATTAGTTTTTCATGGTACTTATCGACGACTCAGACCATCCAAATTTTTTATGGTCCTATACCCGTTAATAATTTCGACGGTTACAACTATCGGTAATGTTATTATAACATTAAAATATTTACATTGTAGCCAACGTTCAATGTATACAATATTATAATTAATTGTCGATAAATGTACTTAAAAATTGGTAAATTTATATATTCCTCAGACACGATAGATTCATCCGTATAAATGAGTTCACTTATTCTTTAAGTTAATGTTCTAATATCATTGTTATAACTATAGCATATATAAGTCAATTGTTATATGTCATAAATATGAGTTCATTCGTATATAAAAAGTTATACCATGATATATCATTTCTTACTTTTCAATTACACAACGAAGTGTCATCAAAGATTATCGGCATACATAAAATTAAAGTTGAATTAATTAAGATTTCAATGATATATCTTAATATTATAATAAACTGAGTTAATACTATATTTTAGTAATTTCACTTCCGACGATTCTGACCATCAAAATATTGAATAATATATATTACACCTATTAAAATACATATTAAATTAATAAAGAACTAACGGTTAGGACCTTCGAAACTTTCGAGGGTTGAAACAACCAACGAAACCTCCAAGGTCTGAAACATCCGAATTTGAATTAATATTTTATAGTATTGAATTAAGTTCATTGGAATGATAGATAATGTTTTTTTATGTAATGACAACATACCTATTAATATAAATATTTTTTTATATTTCGATGGCTCGAACCGTCGAAACTTTCGAGGGTTTGAGGAATCGTCGAAACTTTCGAGAGTTCGACGAACCGTCGAAACTTCCAACGGTTCTAACCGTCAGAATTCGAATTGATATTATATATTATTTCTTACATTCCGACGGTTCTGACCATCGGTATATTAGATTACATATATATTATATATGTATGGTAATATCGAGGGTTCAAATAACCATCGAAACTTTCAACGGTTCAAACCGTCAGACTTTGAAGTGATAGTTTATATTATTTATTTATGATACAAAATGTAAGATATACTATATTACTTATGTAACAATATTATACCTATCAATATATTTTTTGTGTTTCGATGATTTTAGCCATCGAAACTTTCGAGGGGTCAGAGAATCGTCAAAAATTTTAGTGATTCGAACCATCAAAATTTGAACTGATATTTTATATTATTTATTTACGTTTCGGCGATCAGAACCGCCGAAACGTAAGATATACTATATTATATATGTAAAGGTAATATACCTATAAATATATTTTTTTTATCTTTCGATGATTTTAGCAGTCGAAACTTTCGAGGGATCGGAGAACTTGAATTGATATTTTTTACTATTTATTTATGTTTCGACTATCGAAACGTAAGATATACTATGTTATATATGTAACGTTAATATATCTAGTAATATATATTTTTATAAATTTCGACGGTTAACCGTCGAAACTTTCGAAGGTTTTGAGAATCGTCATAGCTTTCAGCGGTTCAAACCGTCAGAATTTGAATTGATATTTTATATTATTTATTTACGTTTTGGCGATGCTGACCATCGCAATGTAAGATATACTATATTACATATATAACTATAATATACCTAGTAATATTACCTAGTAATTTTTTATGTTTCGAGCCATCGAAACTTTTGAGGGTTTCGAGAACCGTCAAACTATCAATGGTTTGAACCGTCAGAATTTGAATTGATATTTTATATTATATATTTACGTTTCGACGGTTTTGACCATCAAAATTTGACAAACTCTCCTCTATAAGTAGCCGACCCTTCCGTTACGTCTTCTGGTTCTTCTCCCCTGCAAAAATTGCCATCCACGTTCACCACCGCCACGTTCGCTTCGCCGGCGAATTTTGATCCGGCCCATCACTACAACTGCTCTGTCGCCATCTTCCCTTGCAAAATGCACATTGCTGGCCGCAACCGTCCACCGTCGCCTGATCCGTCGGTCCGCCTCTACAGTCGCTGCGCTCCACTGCCGATACAATTGCACCGGTTTTCCATCGCTACAACCGCACTAGTCTGCCGGCACTGAAACCGCACCGGTCCGCCGCCAGTCCGTCGCTGCAACCATTCGGCGACTTCTGTCGGCCTGTCGCTGCAATCGCTCTACCGTCGACAGTAGATACGTTCGACCACCCCTTCCGCCCGTTCCCCTCCGCCCTTCCCCACGCTATCGTTCGATCTGGCCGCTTTCGGTCAAATATGACCGATCGCGGCCGTGGCGGACAGTTCCGGTCGTTCGTGGCTGTGCCGATCAGTTCCGATCGTTCGCGGCCGTAGCGACCGAATTCTGTCGATTGCGGTCAGATCCGATCGCGGAGACCACATCCAATGGATCACGGCCACGACGGATAGATCTGGCCACCGTTTTGAGAAAATCGTGCGGGTCGATGCCCAAAGCAAACAATATCACACGCTGATCAGGAATGTTACATATGATATCAGAGCCACTCCGCGTGGACCTCTGTACATCGTGGGGTGTGATCACTCGACGAAAGCATTGAGTCCTCTAAGGGAGGAAGGGTGCATGAGGCATGCCTTGAATTAATTCCACATGCATAAGTCACAGGAGAGATATTAGGTATCTATGGAAACGTAACCTTGGCCTGGTAGGACGCATTTTGGTAAAAATGTGAGGGTTGAGGCCCAAAGTGGACATTATCCTACGCAAGTGCAAGGGTATTACATATGGTATTAGAGCCACTCCGCGTAAGCCTCTGTGTAAGGTTGGGTGCGATCACTCAACGAGGACGTTGAGCCCCTTGAGGGGGGAATGGTGCATGAGGCATGTCTTGGGTTAGTCCAATATGCGTAAGTCACGGGAGAGATGCTGGGTATATATGGGAACATATCCTTCACCAGGTGTCACGCGCAACGCAGGGGGCAAAGCGGACAATATCCCACTGGGTATAGAGATGAGCTGTTGTGCTACTTTCATACCAAGTGACATGTTTTGAGAAAACCGTGTGGGCCGAGGCTCAAAGCGTACAATATCACACGTTGGTCAGGAATGTTACATACGATATCAGAGCCACTCCTCGTGGAATTGTGTGCATGGTGGGGTGCGATTGTCATGGGACGTTTTCCCGTGACACGAAGCGTGAAGCCTCGCGGCATCAGTGCCGCTCAACTTACAGCTCTCGGCTCAGCGCCGAAACAATGGAACACATGCAGCCGCCCCGCACTGCGTAATATTGCGGAATACCAAGTTATCCGCCCTTAGGGCATTTATCCTGTAAGGCCGTCCTTATGAATGGCCAAGTAGGTAACGTTCTCGTAGGGTACGTCTTTTGCATCTTCAATAAGTAATAAGACTTTTATACCTACGGTACACTGGGAGGAGTTCACTAGTGCCTTCCGAGGCCGAATTGTATGTTATGTTTCATCATATTTAATACAAATAAGCTTTCTTTTAATTCTAGTGTCATGGCCTTGAGCGTGGGGTGGCAACCCATATCGGTGTCCCTTCGTGGCGTCCCGTGATCCCTTAGTCGCCCCTTCGGACTTTAAGCGCTCAAGTGCCTGCATTGGTGCCGCAACGCGCTAATGCCACGGTCCCATGACGAGTAGTCCAACACTCTAGTCATGTCCGTGATTGAATGCCTATAAGAGCGACTCTTGGCATAGTCATCTCGAACATAAAACTTTCACTGCAAACTCAAAACAAGCTTGGCTAGGTGCCTATTCGCCTAGTCGCCGTACGTGGTCTAGTGTTCGAGAATAACCCCATGACACGATCACTCAATGAATGCATTGAGTCCCATAAAGGAGGAAGGGTACATGAATTCCCACATGCATAAGTCACGAGAGAGATGTTGGATATATATGGAAACATGACCTTGGCCTGGTAGGATACGTTTTGGTAAAATCGTGCAGGCCGAGGTCCAAAGCAGACAATATCTTACGCTATTGTAAGGGTGTTACATATGATATCAGAGTCACTCCGCGTGAGCCTCTATGCATGGTGGGGTGTGATCACTCAACGATGACGTTGAGCCCCCTAAAGGGGGAAGGGCGCATAAGGCATGCCTTGGGTTAGTCCTACATGCATAAGTCACGAGAGAGATGCTTGGTATATATGGGAATATATCCTTCACCAGGTGTGACGCGTTAGAAAACTATGAGCCCAACGCAGGGGGCAGAGCGGACAATATCCCGATGAGTATAGAGGTGAGCCACTACGCTACTCTAATAACAAGTGACGCATTTTGAGAAAATCATGCGGGCCGAGGCCCAAAGTGGACAATATCACACGCTGATTAGAAATGCTACATATGGTATCAGAGTAGCTCCCCGTGGACCTCTTTGCACGGTGAGATGTAATCACTCAACGAGGACGTTGAGTCCCCTAAGCGTGGAAGGGTGCATGAGGCATGGCTTGGATTAGTCCCACATGCATAAATCATGGGAGAGATGTTAGGTACATATGGAAACATGACTTTGGCCTGGTAGGACGTGTTTTGGTAAAATCGTGCGGGTCGAGGTTCAAAGCGGACAATATTCTACGCAAGTGCAAGGGTGTTACATATGGTATCTACTGTCACGACCTTGTTTTAAATCGCGATTTAAACCAGAGTTCGCGATACATTAAGGATAATCAAATAAAGTTGCAAAAGATTGCAAAAACATGATGTAATTTTTTTTATAACATAATAGCAAAAATATATCATTAAATAAATTACACAATATGTGATCATTTCAGAGCAAATCTATATTCCTTAAGTCACATATTTGACAAAATGACTTTATTTTCGATATAATTTATTCTGTCCTAAGTAATAAACGTGACTAGTTCTCTCGATATCTTAATAGAAAGATACGAGAGACATAAATCTTCTCATCATACTACCAAAGATATTATAGAATTCTTTTAAGACTATCTCGCACGATTCCCAAAGGATTATATGAATCTGGAAAAAATATTCGAAACAACATTATGAGCAAAAATTGCTCAGTAAGTTGATAAGTTGATAACTGATAAGTTATGTGTTTTCATCTAATTAATTTGAAGAGACATGCAAAAACATAAAATAATTATGATATCACAAATAGTGTTTTTGTATATTTGAAAACAATATATACTTTTCCTAATCAAAATCATCATACTCCAATTGCAATCAATATCATTCAAATCGTATCAAATAGATGTACACAAATGCAACACTCTGAATGCACGGATCACCAACTAGCCAATGGTCGGTAGGTGGACTCTAGAGGTGGCTCCCATCGTGATCAGCGATGTAGCACTTAGCTCCATTCTATCTCATCCCTTTCGGGGACAATATCATATAGCGATAGGTGGACTCTAGAGGTGACCCCTACAGATTCTAGAGGTGACCCCTACAGATTCTAGAGGTGACTCCCATCGCGACTCCTCACGATGTAGCACTTAGCTCCACATGGCACTCAGCTCTAGCCTATCTCATTCCGTTATTAGGGAACAAAATGATGAATTAGAATCTTGGGGTGGCTCACATCATGATCAGCGATGTAGCACTTATCTCCAAGTAGCATACAATGCAATGCAGATGTATGATTCATCGTATAACAATTGTATCTCAATATCAAAAGATGAATCATATCAAATATCATTTCAAACCGAACAAGATTGCACTTCTCGTAATTCATTCATATCATATCACATGTGCATTTCAAATGTGCAATCATACAACCATTTAGATATACTTTTCATAATTGTATTTTTCGAAATCAATTCATAACATATTCAAAACATATCCAACACATATAATAGTCGATATCACACCGAATTTAAAAAAGGTGAATACATAGAGTAGGAGAAACTAACTTACCTTATGTGAGTACTAATGAAAAGATGTTTCTCATTCATTTTCTTACTTTACTACTCTATTCCTTTTTTTTCCATTGTGCTTTCCTCCTCCTCCCTTGCTTCTGCAAACAGTAGCAACAAATCTCTCTCCCTTTTTTTCTTCCTTTCTTGGTTTCTTCGTAAAAACTCTCTCTCTATATACACCTTCCTATGTGATGAATAAGGCGTAAAGGCGTACAGATAGTATAGGTCGGTTGATTAAGATTTTAATAAATAAGTATATTATGTATGTATATATTATATTATAAGGTTACTAGTGTGTGAATACAAATTGAATGGCCACGTATTTCATGTATGTCGGCTATAGGAATGTTACACTTATTTAACATGGGGTGAGGTGGTATATTATATAAACAAGATAGATAAGGTTAGTAGGTGAGTGGATTTAACTATGCATGCAACAACTTACGTGGAGTCTAAAGATGGTGGAGATGGGTCGGTTAGTACAAAGGAAGTACAAACAAATATCATCACAAATTATTATTATTATTATTTTATTTTAAAATATAAGGTAAATAACTGGTGTGACCATACTAACTAATTCATGATAATTAATTAATCACATAACATTATTTAGTTACCAAAGTACTTTTATAAGTTAATTAACTAATAAAATTATGGATCATTAGAAATTAAAAGCACATTGAATGACCAACTAATTATCTAAAAAATTTCTCATGAAAGTTAATTAGTTTTACTTATTAATTCATATACACTAATATTACAATTAATAATTTGATCGAACTTTGATCAAAGCGCCGCGGCCAGATCCTGGCGCTCGTAGCTGCGTCGGCCACTTCCGGGGGCTCGCGACAATAGCGGCCACATGTTCAGTTTAATTTTTTTAACTAATGTATGTTGATGTACTTGCATTTGACTAACAGGACTTAGTACTCTCGTTTGATAAGCATTGTGAGCTTTCTTGTTTCGACAACTTCAAAAGTGTAAGATAAAGTTCGCGACTTTTGATAACTTGTTTGTACAATTTAATTTCTGATTAAAAAGGATTATACTTGTGGGAATAAAAAGATTAAGGAGAGGAAATGGATTGTACTTGTGGGAATAAGCATCATTACTCATTGATGTTGATCATTGGTACTTAGATCGTATGGTATTAATAATTCCCTCTTGTAAGAGAAATCCATGTTATATGCATATAGTTATCAATATTTTTTGTTGCTCATCCTTGCAAGGAAGGAACACTTAGTTTGTCTCCCATGATCCCTTTAAACTTAGTTTGTCTCCCATGATCCCTTTAATTAATCATTACAAATCATTGTAAATTAAGGGCCATGTGGCCCTTAATGATGCCTTTACAAATTTGATGTATGTTGATGTACTTGCATTTGACTAACATGACTCGTTTGATAAGCATTGTGAGCTTTCTCAACAACTTCAAAAATGTAAGTTTGCTAATTGGGTGTTACATAGTTTGAAGACAATATTTTTGTTGTATTATGTTCCATTTATATGCAGCTTATTGGAATTCTCTTATTATCTCTGTCAGAGTTGTGTGTCATTCCAAAAGATGTAAGTTTTTTTTTTTTGACAAATTATTATTTTTATGATTTGGTTGGCAAATATGATTTCTATCTAGATTGTTATTTATAAAATACTTACTATCTTTAGACTCTTTATTTTAGTTTTCGTTAGTTAGTAGCAATGTCTCCTTTTAGATTGCAAATGTGATTACTTTTTGTTTAAGATGATTTTTTAATACTTATTTAATATTGTTTATTAACAAAGTTTATTAGCAATATTTAATATGTTCAATTTTGATGTCTGAAATACTGATTGTTACTTATTGCTTATTCACAAAGTTTGTTACAGATAGCGATATTTAATTCAATAGTTATCGAATGCTTATTCAAATTTATTTGTCTAGATTATTCACACCCTAATCCCCATTCTCCATGTCTCCAAATTTCATTCGCCTTTTGTAATTATTTACTCATCACATTTTAATATAATTCTTTGAAATGTTTTATAAAATAACATAAGTATATTTCTAACAACACTATAATTATATTTCAGAAATGTTTTATACATCGTCAGTACATGACTTATATTAATTTACAATTATAAAATATTATTTTATTTAACATTTATTTACTAAGTGGAAAATATTTTACTTAAATTGTGCACTTTTTTTACTTCTTTTTAATAAAAGTTTTGAAGAAATAGGTATCTATTTTGGAGAAATTATGTAAATAAAGGATATCTTATTGGAATAAACATTTCAAATTTTAATATACCGTATAGTTAATGTTCATTTTTTATTTTTATTTAAGATAAATGCCAATAGAAGTTTTTCAACTTTTAGCATCATTAAAATACTTGTGTAGTGAAAGGATTAAATAATGAACAAAAGTTCAAGAAATGTCTAGAGACATAGGTGGAGATAAAAATGATTTGCCTCTTATTCAAAGACTTAAAAAATTAAATAGTCTAACCTACAAATGATACAAAATTTATGTTCCCACCGAACGATCGTCGATGGATGTACAATAGAAATTATTCCGGCCGTAGAGGTTTGACACAATAATTCATAGATGGCGTTGAATATTACACAAGTGTGGCTTGTCAATCTTTGCAATTTCAATGAGAAGAAACAATTAGGAGTCCTTGTCTGAAATGTTGCAGTACAAAATTGCAATCATCAGAGACACAAAGTTTATTTGTATAGAAAGGGGTTCAAACTAAATTATTGCCATTGGGATGATTTAGGTGAAGGAGTACTATCAACAAGCGTGGCAAATCAGGAATTTCCTTTGGTCGATCCTCATGAAGAATTTAGTTTGCGATACCAACAGTTAGTTTATGTGCTACTGCAATTGAGTATGGTCACATAGGATTTGAACAGGATGAGGAGACACCATATCTAGAAGCAATTGAGTTTTTTGAGTTGCTAAATGCATCAAGCCAACCCTTGTGGCCTAGGTGTGAAAGTCATTTCGAATTATCAATTGCTATTAGAATGTTGAATCCGAAAGCCGATCATAATATTTTACAAGCATGTTTCGATGCATTTATAGATATTTTGAAAGAGGTCACACCGTCCGAGGCTCGCATTCCTAAAAATTATTATAGAACAAAAAGACTTGTTTCTAAACTTGGCCTAAGTTCAACCAAAATAGACCGTTGTCGTAATGGTTATATGTTATATTATGGTGACGACGTCAATTTCAGAGAATGCAAATTTTGTGGGGCACGATATAGAGCAACTAATAAGACTCACGTAGCTGTGAAGAGAATGCATTACTTGCCTTTTATTCCAAGACTTAAAAGACTGTACTTGTCCCTAAGGTCGGCGTCACAAATGAAGGGGCATGCACAGCATAATACTTCTGAAGGTATCATGCTTCACCCATCGGGTGGTGAAGCGTGGAAATATTTTGATCGTATACATACAGATTTTGCAAGTGATGAAAGAAACATAAGGCTCAGCTTATGCGCGGATGGTTTTACACCATACAGTCATACTTCAGTTCCTTATTCATATTGGCCGGTCATAGTTATGCCATATAACTTGCCTCCTAGAATTTGTATGTCTGCACCTTATGGGGCTGTTTGGTTGCGGGTTAGGGACGAATGGATTAAGTGATTTTAATTCGAAGAGAGGGGAGAATTATTTGTATTGGTTGGTTGCTTTTAATGGATTATCTATATTCCGTCAAAATTGAAGAATATGATTACCCATAAAACAATGGTCCGACCAAATTAAACATGCATAATGAGTTGTGCATGTGTTGTCTCCTCTTAATCTTAATCTATCACGTGTTTGGATATATTCCAAGGATTATCTACTTATTCCAGTAGATAATCTGCAACCAAACAGTGCTTATATGTTTTTTGACATGCATCATTGCTAGTCCTCACAATCCTAAGCAGAAGATAGACGTATATTTACAACTCCTGATTAACGAGTTAAAAGAATTGTGGGATGGTGTCTTAGCTTATGACATGTCGAGTAAACAGAACTTTACCTTGAAAGTTGCATTATTGTGGATAATTAATTATCTTCCTGCATATGGAATGTTATCATGTTGGATGACTTTAGGGAAATTAGCATGTCCATATTGCATGGAACACTTAGATGCATTCACTTTGAAAAATGGCGGTAAAAATAGTTGGTTTGATTGTCACAGACAATTTCTTCTAGCAGATCATCCTTACAGAAATAATAAAAATGCATTTCGACGGAATAGAGTAGTGCACGACATGGCTCTGGTCAGGCAGTCAGGACTTCAACTATTTTGCATTGTCAATGCTCTATGTAAAATTATCGACAATCCAAATGTCACATACAATGAGTATGGTGTTTCTCATAATTGGACAAAATGAAGTCTCTTTTGGGATTTACCATATTGGAAGGACTATTTGATACGCCATAATTTGGATGTCATGCACATTGAGAATAATGTGTTTGATAATGTATTCAATACTGTTATGGACATTAAGGGTAAAACAAAAGACAACCTCAAGGCAAGAGTAGATTTGAAGGAATATTGTCGACGGACAGAGTTGCACCTAATTAATTTACCTAACTTATCTAGGCCGAAGGTAAGTTATGTTCTCACAAAGGAGCAGAAAATGCAAGTGTGTCGATGAATCCAAGAGCTTAGAATGCCTGATGGTTATGCATCAAATTTGACAAGATATGTGGATGTGAATAACTTGCGTTTATTTGTTATGAAAAATCATGATTGTCATATTTTTATGAAACCTTGCTTCCTATTGCATTTTCATCTTTGTCGAATAAGATATGGAAGCCGCTCATGGAACCGAGTCAATTCTTTAGAGAATCATGTTCAACAACATTAACTGTGGAGAATATGACACAATTGGAACATAATATTCTGATCATTTTGCGTAAATTAGAACGAATATTTCCACCAGGATTTTTTGATTCCATGAAACACTTACTTATTCATCTGTCATATGAAGCAAGGGTAGGTGGACTAGTACTGTAATATTCATGACTTGATCCACCTAAGTTTATATAATTTAATCATATATTATTGATTGATATGAATTATGATAAGTGTGTGAGCATATATTCATTAACTCCATAGAATTCAACACCTGAAATTGATGACAAATGACTAAGGACAAGGAAAAATGACTTTTCAAAAATATTAGAATTTAGAAAATTAAAGTCCCGATAATTGTTCCTATATATGAAAGTATGTTAAATATGATTTTTAATATTTTTTAAGTAAAGTATTAGTGAGGTTAAATGATAGCGCAAAATCAAAAAAATCAGAAAAACGATCGATTTTGTTCTTCGGACACAAATTTAGATTTTGATTCTTTGAAAATTTATTTTCCTAAATATTTTCTTTGAATCCAAATGGGGGGTAGTTTCTTATTTACATGTAATGTCTTAAGTGAATGAATAAATAAAATAAATAATAGGATAAATGACAAGCCATTTACTTCCAACCGACTATAGGTCGGTATCCAAGATATATATAGCCTAAAATCTTATCTCTTTACCCCATGGGAACATCCATTCGACTTCAGCAAGGCAACAACTAAGGCTAAGGAAAATAAGAAGAAAGGAAGAGGAGAAATCAAGGTTTACTTCTTAGGGTTTCATTTAGGTAAGTTGTCTACTCCTTCCCTATGAATTATCCCTATAAAATTCAGATGAAAATCTATTCTTCTGAACTTCCAAGATCTCTTTGTGCCTTTATGTACATGTTCTTGAGGTGTGGAACAAACCCTAGTTCACCTATATGATGTTTCCTCTTTGCTGGACACCAAACCCTATCCGAAAGTTGTCAACATGTTCTCGGCATCTTATAGTTCTTTAGAAATTATGAAATTTCGTAGGTTGAACCCTCATTGAGTCTACTTTCCACAGGATCAGAAATCAGGTTAATTCTATTTGTATGTGAAAAGTTATGAGTCAATTACTCCGAGTCGCCCTTTCTGCTTTCTGTGATGAGTAGTCCAAATTGTAAATACTATGGTAATTTAAATGCTCATTCTTAATATATGAAATTTATATGGCTTAAATATGTTAAAGTTATATTTGTAACCCAAGTGGAATCACATTTATAGACCATGTACAACGAAAGTTATGAGTTTTAAAGTAAACCTCACTCAGTCTGTCAGAACAGAAAAGTAGAAGAGAACAAAGATAAATCTCTGGATTTTTTGAGAATCATATATGAGTAATAAAATTATGACATTTATATGAGTTAGACCATGGATAGTCTAGTTGCATGGAAAATTATAATTACTTACTTATCATAAGTATTCCATAAGTTATGAATTTTACAAATGACACCACTCAATCTGTCAGCAAACTGAGTAGGTGAAGAATATGGTTTTCTTGATGAACTTTTTAGAACCCTTATACAATATACCTTAAATGGGAAATTTCCAGAGGACTAGGCTTCGTGAAGACTGTTACGATGCAAAAATATTATAATTGTATTAATATCACATGTTTAATTATTGTTATGCATTATGTTTCTAGCACCACACAAATTCCTAGTGTACCAAGGTGCACTAGAAGTAACCCATCATTGTTATAGCTCATGTTATGTCCTTTGGAATGTCATTTAATTTGACTATATGTTCTATATGATCAAAAAGTGAGTGAATTACTTTTAATGCAATTATATGATATGTGTTCTAAGTGATATGATATGGTTAATGCATGCATTACATTTTCTTTGCCGGGATGATATGTCTTATGCAGGAAAGGTACCCCATGTTTATGGAATGATATGGTATCCTACGGGGTAATATATGTTCCCCGGCAGAGATGATATGATGCCTCTGGTCAAGGATGATATATTTTCTGCAGGTAATGTACCCCATGATCTTGGATGATATGAAACCCTATGGGGTAATATGTTCCTCTGACCAGTTGGTAATATGGCATGTGCATTATGCATACGTGCATACATGATATGATATGATACATGACATGTTACATGATATGTGAAATGTTATATGAAGTGAAACAAATATGTGAGGCACTATATAATATGCTAAAGATGTTATTCATTGAGAATACTTGATGTAGTATAATTGTTCATAAGTAATAAGATGTCAGCTTGTTTCCTATAAGTTTTTAAAATGCTAAATTAATTTATCTGATTTGAATAGGTGGTAATACATAGGTTATGAGTTTTCAACTTACTGAGATGTTGTTTGCTCATAATATTATTTTAACATCTTTTCAGATCAGTAGACCAGTCATGTGGCCGTGCTTGGAAATCCCCAATCGGATTAGAAGCACTTTTGAAGGCTTAGTTTCTTGATGTCTTTTTGTGGGGATGTGTGACTCATCTTAATGTTTTATGTGGTGTGTAAAAGTTAAATGTTTCAGAAACCTTTTAAAATGTATGAGTTTGAATTAGAGTGTGTACTTGCTATGAGTTTAAATATAAGTGGGTTGTGAACAATGGTGTGATAGTCTTATCTCACATGTTTCTACATGATAATATGATGCTTTCGCTATAAGAATTTTATCGATCGCATTATGTCGCGACTTGCGGGTTAGACCAAGGTTTAAATCGGGGTCGTGACAAGTACAATATAGGTGAATGTATCCATTTGAAAGATATCCTAATCGAATTAAAAGGACGGTTAAGAATAAAGCATGTGTCAAAGGCTCCATATGTGAAGCTTATATGACTCAAGAGGTCTTTTACTTTTGTTCATACTACTTTGAATCTCATGTTAAGTGTGCGATCAGAGTTAATCGAAACGATGAAGTTTCGGAAGAAAAGTCTACTGGGGTAATGTTGTCGATCTTTAATCAGTTGGGACGACATTATGGAAAGCCGAGAAGTAGATGGTTGACGTATGCGGAATTCAAGTCGGCCATGAATCATGTTTTCCTAAACACACAAGAGGTGCAAGGCTACATTAAGTAAGTTTACGTTCAATGCATTTTTGTTTGTATATGTAAAACTATAAATTAATTAACCTCTCGTTTCATATGTAGTGCTTTTGTGACCAGTGTATTTTGTTAATGGTTACAAGTTTCATATAGAAAGTTGGTCGAGAGGGAAGAAAATCGTGAACAGTGGCGTTTGGGTCAAAGGATCCACCGACGGGGAAAATGAGCGTGACTATTACGGTATTCTTAAAGACATAATTGAGTTAGAATACACTGTAAGTAATAGAGTCACGTTATTTGAGTGTAATTGGTTTGATACAAAGGAAAAAAGAGGGACACGACTTCATAAAGATATCAAAATCGTTGAGGTACGTCATGGTAGGCATTATGAATGTTTTGATCCATTTATTATTCCATCATCTACAAGGCAGATATATTATGTAAATTATCCAGAGAAGACGAGGGACAAAGCTCAATGGTGGATTTTAATTAAAACGAAGGCAAGAAGTAGGATACAAGTTGATGGTGCATTGTGATGCATGCAAAATCCAACATATATTTAGTATTGCATTTAATCTTATTTCAAATAATTTTCTAATAGCATGCATCATTTTATGAGTTTATTTACATTAATTTTACAAAATTAAAAATCTACCCAAATTCTATGTTTTATTGCAGAAAAATAAATAAAATAAAATTATGAAGTCAACAAAAACAACCGCACTCAAATCGTAGCTAAAATGGAGCCGAAAAGTGGAAAATAGTGAGGCATGCCAGCTGAAAATTGGCTATCATGGGTCGCGAAAAAGGTTTCATGGGCCATGAAACAGTGCCGTGAAACTCGTTTTAAGCTGTTAAAATGCGCTTGTTTGGAGCAGAAAGTCGCCCCGAGTCACGACCATGAACAGGCTTTCACTGGACATGAAATCCACTATTTTAACATTGCAAGGACCGTGAAAATCCTCTCACAGGCCATGAAATTCTATTTCTAACTCGATTCGAACACTGTTTAATCCGTTAAACACATGTAACCAACCGTGATGAAGCCTAGATTCGATATTTTGATGGATTTTTGAAGGAATTTGAACTGCACAAGGATTCCTACTCATATTATATGATCATAGGATGATTTGGAAACATATTATGACCCAAATTTCAAAGTTTGACAAGGCCAAAATTCTAGAAACAAATCATATTCGATTTTTTCTTATTTCACATAGAAAAAGTTTTCGTTTCTTCTCCTATCACATGAAAACTCAAACCCCTACAAATAGAGGTTTTCTACAGCCAGAAGAGAGCATACTAGGGCCTGCAACCGAATCTTTTAAGCCAAGAACAAAAGAGAATTTTTGAAAGCCAAAAGAGAAGGCTTTTGCGTGGTAGACTCGTGCGAGGATTGTGTAGAAGTTTCATCATTGCTCCTGCAGAGTACTTCTTGTTCTACATTATGTTGGGATGATATTTTAAATTTTCATGTTTTATCTATCTATCTTAGCAGTCAGGATTATTAGTTTTCATTTTATTATTTAGTTTTAGTTGCAAAAGTTTTACTGTATGAACAATTTCTGATTTCTAATTAATCAAATAATTAGTTTAGTGTTTATGAACATGGTTGTTATGCTTATCGCTTTTCTTCATATTTTAATGATTTCTAGATCGATTATTGATTGTGTAGTGTGATCAATTCTTAATTCATTATTTTCTGTCCGAATTGATTCTTAACTTTTATGTTGAAGCAATCAATGTCGTAATCTAGTAGAAACCGTGTGGCATATTAGATTATATGATCTGCATGAATTAACCTGTGTGGGCGATTCTGTAGTTTAGGGATTACAGCGTATTGCATCTTATGTTCAAAATAACTGAAGGCATATTCGTACGGAATACTTTCATATTATTAATATCTTAAGATAGTTGATTTACCCGTGTGGGAGATCATATCTTTAGTGTCCTTAATCCGACTAAAAGCTAAACCTGAACTTCATACTGATGCTTGATTTTACAGAAATACAGATTATTCTAATCATTATAGATCATCTTAAGGATCTACGCATCATTAGTCTTAGTCTTTATTTTTCTATTATTTTATTTTTTGCACTCTTTTATCCAAATTTTATGTCGCCTCCTATTAGCCTCTGAAATTAGTTTAGTTAAGTAAGTTAATTCCTTGTAGATTCGACACTCTACTATTAGACTTTATTACTTGAGTAACTAGTGCACTTGCTAGCATTTAATTGTTATCAATTCTCGCATCAAGTTTTTGGTGCCGTTGCCGGAGAATTATTCTTTACTTACAACGCTTATTTTACGCTACTTTGAGACTTTATTTTTCTTTTGCTTTCACCATTTTTTTTAGTTGTGTTAAGTTTTGAGGTTTACATCTTTCATACACGACTCAAATATCACGCTCATATTGTTAAATCCTCAATGGGAAAGAAGAAAATGTCCACCAGCCAACACATTGAGGAAAAACAAATTGTTGTCCATCATGATAAAGGTCACACCTAACAAGTAACAAAAACACAAAGATTCCTCAAGAACTTCCTTATGAAGATTTCTCAATGGATCCAAAAAGCATTATCACAAACAAATTGAGTCCTTTATTGAAGCAACTCTTCACTCGAAGCTATTAAATCGATAATCTGGAGAGACAACTTTCAAATTTGCGACATCAAAGTGAGGAGACGCAGGAGTATGTTACAACTCTTCGCAAATCAAAATCTTCTGATGACCCAAAAGTTGACCTCGAAGGGATGCTGGGTCAACTTATTACAACAATTGAAAAGAAGCTCCAAATGCAAGATCAACGCATTCAAAATTTGGCATCTCAATTAACACAAATTCATAAGAAAATCGAAGAAGATGAGACGATTCGACTTTTCGACACCGAGCTCAAGTTTGATGCTTTGGAAGCAAAGCTACATATGTTAGAGAGTCAAGTTGAGCAATTGACTTCTCTAAATCCAAATCTCCAAAGCACATCGACGAGAGCCCGACCATCATCATGTGCCCCTGTCATTATCAGCATTCATATCAAAGAAGAAGGCATCCATGAATAAAATCTTCAGAGGTCTTGACTATTCAAACTAGCGTATTAAGGAGACAAGTGAATATATTATGGAAAAGGGACAAGTTCGAAGGAGGAGCTCACCTTCGGAGGTCTCCACTATTCAAATATCGTCTTCATTACAAACATCAGCATCATCAACGTCTGCGAGCACGCTTTCCCAAAATCAAAAATCACCAAGGAGAGAAGGAACTTTATCGTCATCAGACCTCTCCGACTAATGCACAATAGTGGAAAATTAAAGGGAAAAGAAGTACATTACCAATCTCAAACACACTAACCGCATCCGCTGCACCAACCACATCAAAGTAATGGAGGTCAAAGAATAAATCATGTACCCATGATAACCAGCAGCTTAAAACACAACTTCAACTTAAGAAAGTTGTACTTGAAGAACCTCCACCACCGGACAATGACATAAAGGTGAAAACATTGGGCATCCTCCACCACTACATTTGGTGAGTATCATTCACCACCGCATTTACTGAGCAACATCATCTGAAGCATTCATGATCACATCCAAGAACCCCCGGTGAGATTGTTCCTTAATTATAAATTTATTTACATTATCTTAATCAACCATCATATATTAGCCTCAACATATGATAGTCAAGCTAACGACTCTAAATTAGAACTATTGTTTCATCCTGAACTCATAGTTTAAATATATTCATTTGAATAGACTAGTCATTTTCTTTAGTTAATTTAGTCTCTTAACTTCTTTATTAGTTTTCTCTATTTTCATGTTGAAATAATCATCCTTTATAGACACACTATAATTATCTCTCACTGGGCATTATTATTCCTTAACGGCCCATGAAATAATCATCTGACACTATTCGCATTATCACAGGCCGTCGCACGTGCCTCGTGATTCTCATAGAACATTACATACAATGCTCATTGTTCCTCACTGGGCGTGATCTTAATCTCACGGGTCTCATAGAATGTCTGTTTCCATATCCCAATTTTACACACCTCACTAGGGTTATTTCACCCATCTAGACACATGGTCACGAGTCCCACAGAGTCTAGCTTGTTACGTGCATAGTTCTTCATGGGTCGTTAGACCAATTTCACGGTTCTCACAAAGTCTAGCTCATTACATGCACAATTTTTCACGGGTCATTAAAATTTGTTCACAACTCGTAAGTGACCAGGTCGGCCCCGACGGCTTCTTTTTTTCTTGATTCACGGCCCTGCCAATTTTTTCACGAATCGCCACTAGTTCTCATGGGGCATGAAATGCTCTTCACGGCCCATACCCTCTATTTTCTTCTTTTGTATACAGGTATATGACGCTACTCCTTCACGCCCCACCATCCAAGCGGCATCGACGCTTCGACCGTCTTCTCCGACCACCAGATTGACCTGCGCAATATCCATTAGTGACTAAGGAATTGGCGACCTCCGTGCGATCACAGATTCGACGCAGACGATTGTACTTTGATCGTTCTACTCTCCTTCCTGTCTGCCGATGGTTCCTTCACAGAGGCGTCGTCCCCGATCTTCGGCACCGCATAGTTTGGCTTCGCCCCAACTCACCATCCATCGTCTCAACTCCGGCAACCCACACGTGCATGTACTAATGAATCAGACTTCAGTGATTCCACCGGCGGCCATTCGATTTGTACCGGAGATGATCCACACCCTTGACATCAGTGATGACGACTTCGTGATTCTAATGATTCTCTTCATCAGCATCCACTACTCTGGCCGGAGACTTCCATAGAGCTGCTCTTTCTTATCTCCAATCGTCTCCATCAAGCAGCTCTCTTGGCATCGCTCTTCTCTCTATCAACTCAAGGAAGAAGACAAAAGTTCACGGGTCGTTACTTCATTTTCATGACCCGTGGCCACAATTGACTTGATTTTCATACACATTGCAAGAGGCGTGAACAGCACATCATGAGGATCGTTACCTTTCTATCACGCCCCGTGACGAGATTCTCACGTGTCGTCACCCATTTTTCACGGTTGTTACGAGCACCCGTTCATCATCGCCGGCATACTAAAAGAGTCATCAACTATTGACGAAGGCTCCCCATCTCAGATTAGTTATCCCAAGCCGATCACCATGGAGTTCTTGTGTTCACTGAAGTTTCCAAAAGAAGGCAACTTACGCATTCTAAGGGCGCTCTACGCCTCGACTCTCTAGAATTGAGCAACACATACAATCTATTATAAAGGTTATTCGACATCGATAATTTCACCAGATTTGACATCCGAACTATATATTGGCTTCTCTCTACGGCTTCCACATTCATCACATTGGGATATATCAGGTTGTTTCTTTTCAATCCCTCCCTTTATTATTTTTATACTCCTTTTTTCGAATTTGATTTTCAACACTGAGGACAGTGTTGAGTTCAAGCTTGGGGGAGTTTGCATTTTCATGCATCATGCCAATCATCTTATATTGCATACGTTCTTATCATGCTTTATCTATTATTTGCATATTTGATTTGCATCGTATAAAAAATCTGTAGAAATTAAAAATTTCCACATCATTCTTTCTCATGTCTTAATATTTTCTTATTTTCAAACATTATTCAAGGACATTCTGCTGGTTAATAAAATTCGAAGCACTATTATTTTATCTTTTATCACCTTAGTATTGGGTATTTGGAATGTGAATGTTGCTAAGTAGAACTATGAATATTTGGACGACGAATTCTTATTCATGCTCTCTTTTTTTCTTTAGTCTTGATAATAATTGTCTCTTTGTTGAACGTTTAAGTGTTTATTGAGCTTATAGTAAAAAGAAAGAAAATAAAGTATGAAATGAGATAAGAGGGTTAGTTGAACCCCAACAAAATGAAATAAAAAAAGTACAAAAGTGTTATCCGAAATCTTGGTGTGTCCGGGTGATTAGATCCGTAGGGGATTTTTCCTGGCGACCTAAAGGCAACTGCTCTAGGATCCGTCAGTCGAAAGCCTCTTATATGGATCACCTTGTGCAATATGGAGAAGCCCATAAGTACCAAATCAACAAAAGAAAAAAAAGTATGAATGAAAATATCAAAAGTTTTAAAGTCAAGAACTTTTAAAATGAAAATACATAAGCTCGGTATACACTTATGTTTTCAACATTGAGACTCTTACTTGATAAATTGTATGTTTTCTTGCATGAGCTGAACTTGGATGAGTTTAAATATGCCTATATTCAAAAATTCTACAAGGCTGGGTCATTGGAATGATGGAAAGATACTTTGATGATAGATGTATAAAATGTAGTGCTAAGAAAAGTAATTGACTGACAGGGTGATCGAAGCGATGATTGATCATCTTATTTGGAGCTTTGCCTTGAATATTGCTTGAGGACAAGCAAATATCTAAGCTTGGTTGAGTTTGATGCATGCAAAATCCAACATATATTTAGTATTGCATTTAATCTTATTTCGAATAATTTTCTAATAGCATGCATAATTTTATGGGCTTATTTACATTAATTTTACAAAATTGAAAATCTACCCAAATTCTATATCTTATTGTAGAAAAAGAAAGAAAATTGAATTATGAATCCAACGGAGAAGACCGCGCTTAAATCGTAGTTAAAACGGAGCCGAAAAGTAGAAAATAGTGAGGCATGCTAGCTGAAAATTGATTGTCACGGGCCGTGAAACAGTGCCGTGAAACTCGTTTTAAGCCGTTCAAATGCATTTGTTTGGAGCAGAAAGTCATCCCGAGTCACGATCATGAACAGGCTTTCACGGGGCGTGAAATCCACTATTTTTTTAGAAGGAAATCCACTGTTTTAACATTGCAAGGACCATGAAAATCCTCTCACTGGTCATGAAATCCTATTTCTAACCTGTTTCGGACACAGTTTAGTCCATTAAACACATGTAACCAGCCGTGATGAAGCCCAGATTTGATATTTGGATGGATTTTTGAAAGAATTTTAAGTGCACAATGATTCCTACTCATATTATATGATCCTAGGATGATTTGGAAATATATTATGATCCAAATTTCGGAGTTTGACAATGCCAAAATTCTAGAAATAAATCATATTCGAATTTTTCTTATTTCACATAGAAAAAGTTTTCGTTTCTTCTCCGATCACATGGAAACTCAAACCCTTATAAATTGAGGTCTTCTACAGCCAAAAGAGAGCATGCTAAATCTTGCAACCGAATCTTTCAAGCCAAAAACAAAAGAGAATTTCTGAAGGGCAAAAGATAAGACTTCTGCACGGTAGACTCGTGCGAGGATTGCATAGTCGTTTCATCATTGCTCCTGTAGAATACTTCTTGTTCTACATTTATGTTGGGATGATATTTTGAATTTTCATATTTTATCTATCTATCTTAGCATCCAAGATTATTAGTTTTCATTTTATTATTTACTTTTAGTTGCAAAAGTTTTATTTTATGAACAATTTCTGATTTTTTATTAATCAAATAATTAGTTTAGTTTCTATGAACATGGTTGCTATGCTTAACGCTTTCCTTCATATTTTAATGATTTCTGATTATTTACTGTGTAGTGTGATCAATTCTTAATTCATTATTTTTTGTTTGAATTGATTCTTAACTTTTATGTTGAAGTAATCCATGCCGTAATCTAGTAGAAACCTTACGACATATTAGATTATGTGGTTTGCATGAATTGACCCGTGCGGGCGATTATGTAGTTTAGGGATTACAACGTATTGCATCTTAAGTTCAAAATAACTAAAGGCATATTCGTGCGGAATACTTTCATATTATTGATATCTTAAGATAGTTTATTTACCCGTGCGGGAGATCATATCTTTAATGTCCTTAATCCTTCTAAAAGCTAAACCTGAACTTCATACTTATGATTTATTTTACAGAAATACATATTATTCTCATCCTTATAGATCATCTTAAGGATCTACGCATCATTAGGTTTAGTCTTTATTTTTATGTTATTTTATTTTTTGCACTCTTTTATCCAAACTTTATATCGTCTCCTATTAGCCTCTGAAATTAGTTTAGTTAAGTTAATTCCTCATGGATTCGACACTCTACTCTTACACTTTATTACTTGAGCGACTAGTGTAGTTGTTAGCATTTAATTGTTATCAATTCTCGCATTATGTTGTAAGCTGCATACCAAGATGACTCGAATACTTTGGCGGTAGCAATTGTAGAAACCGAGTTAATTAAAGATCTACGAGATTCAGAATAGTTATTTGAAAACTTTGATAATGCCGATGTACAAAATGATGATGATAGCGTGGAGGAAGATGAATTTAAAACTACCTCATCTTCATAGGATGATGATGATGAATATCAATTATGTAGTAATTCGAATGATGATGAGTGATGTGACCGATTGTAATATGAGTGATGTTATTACTATCCGTTGTTGTAATTTAGATATCTTTTATTCGAATGTTTGTATAAGAGTTTTATTTAATATTTAAACATAGTTTACAGTGCATGCTGACGATCATCGGATCGACGAATGCCTGACGTGGATGATTCATTTCCATATTCAATTCCTTCTCGTGAGTGTTTAATATAATGACCACAAATTTACAAATTAAAGAAAATGTGAATTAATTTGTTTATTTTTCAAAAGTGCCTCCGGATATTAGGAATTGGTTCTCAAGTTATACCTACAATTCCATTCCTGAAGATGCGACACAAGATGTAGCCGAACGTTAGGTTACTATGATGCAACTATAGTAATTGTTGTATGAAATGTAAATTTATTGTGCATTAAATTTTATTTCATATAGATGTTTCATTTTGGAAAAAATAAAAATAAGGGAAAGGAGAAGGAAAAGGTCGTTCCAAGAGATACTTCTTCAGACATTCTTCAGACAGGATGCCTAGACCACCAACGGGCATTCGCATAGTTGAACGGCAGTCTATACTGTCGGCTCCTTCCTCCTCCAACGATGATTCAACAAAACCCGTTCGAGCTCCTGATATTGCGGACGTGGAGACACAATTACCGGAGTAGCATATTTCAGATGCAGGCTTGTCAAATCATGGGTATAAAGCATACGTACAGTCAGATGGTAATTTAGGGTAAGTATTATTTTATGTTTTTCACATCGTTCTTATTTTTTGTTTTTCACATCGTAATTTATAATTTTATGTTCATAAAGGTTTGTACCATCAGAACCCGTGGCTGCCACTGTTACCAAGGTATTACGGCATAGGTATACTGAAGCGTGGCTTACATGGATGGAAGTTCCATATGCCACAAGACATATGTTATTTAAAGAATTTCAGGTATCCTCAAAAGCTGATTAGGGTCATTTCAATTTATCTTCGTATTAATTGAATTATTTTTATGTACACGAAGGTTGATGTGTGATGGAATCTCGAGCACATGAAACGAATGTGGAAGGCTTTTAATTCTCGATGCTCGCAGAGATTATCCTCGATGCTTCCGAAAGCACGAGCTACAAGAGA
Source organism: Pontederia crassipes (assembly GCA_030549335.1). Taxonomy (NCBI): domain Eukaryota; kingdom Viridiplantae; phylum Streptophyta; class Magnoliopsida; order Commelinales; family Pontederiaceae; genus Pontederia; species Pontederia crassipes. Next base: position 38,269,074 of record CM060184.1, on the reverse strand, counting down.
ACGACCCAATTGGGTCCTGAAGTTGTTTGGATCGAATTGTTAGGGAAGTGGCCTACCGAGAAGTACATATCTAAAGACAAATCGAGAGTTCGACCAGGGAACCTGCTTGCATGTGGGTGGATGTATATCCACGAGCATGATTGCGAAAAGAATGGTAATATTTTTTAATAAATTATAATATTTAAGTGTAAGAATACTTTATGTGTAATTTTTAACTATAGGAGAAAGAGACGGGCAGAGCACCTACTCAAGATGAGATATTTTTCAGAACCCATTAGAAAAAAAAATAAAGAATGGATTTCATCATTTGCTCGGGAGACATGGGTAAGAAAATAGTTCATAACATAAGATATTAAGTTTGTCATGTGAAAATAGTTGATGTATTTTTTGTAATTTTAGGAGGGCTACAAGACAAGAGAAGCCGAGCATACTATACAGGCCATGCAGGAGGGGACGACACCGCTGACCCTTCAACAACATTAGATAGATCATGTCGGTGTCAAGAAGGGTCACATTTATGATCTCGAATCATCTGTTAGTAGTTCAAATATTGGATATGGACGAAATTAGTATCCAGTTCTCCGAGTCAAGATATGAGACGAATGTTTAACAATATGTGAGAACAATGTTTATCTGATATCCGATAGGAGATCAGTTATAGGAGGTTAGATAGGAGAGACAAGAGTTCACTCAGGAGCTCAGACAAGAGAACACTCAGGAGCTCAGAAAAGAGTTCGAAGAACATGAGCACGCATGACAAGAGCTCAAAAGAAAGAGATGAAAAAAATGATGCATGGTAAGCTCGATGATGATGAGTGAAATAAATTTGTAATGATGTTGTAATGACATTTAAATTTGAAATGAATTTCAATTTGCATTCAATTTATTTGCATTTAATTTAATTTAATTTATATTTAATTTTAAAATGGTTTTTTAAATATATTTATTTCAATTTTATAAAATGATTTTTTTAAATTTTTTTTTATTATTTTAATTATTCCGATGGCTGAGATCATCGAAATTGTCAACTTCGACGGCTCAAAAGGTTTCGACGGCTAAAGTCATCGATATCATTCGACGGCTCGAATTGTCGAAAGTTATCCTACGGCTCAAACCATCGATACTTATGGACAGAACTAATCGTCGATATATATTGATGGCTCAAACCATTGATAAGTATCGACGGCTTTGACCCGTCAATACATATCGACGGCTCAAATCGTCGATACTTATCGACGACTCAAACCGTCTTAAGTCTGAACAACTCTAGCCGTCTGTGCTTTTCGATGGTTAGCACCATCAATTATTCGACAACTCTGACCGTCAAACTGACAGTCGAAGGTTTTGACAGTTCTTTGGTAACCATCGAAAGAAATTTGTGACGTCCAGTTTTCGCGCGGATGTCATCCGCTGAAAAATTTGTCGAAAAAATTGATTTTTGATAATTTTTGCTTGATTACATACGGCTGTAACCGTCGGTAAATGTGATTTTTTTCGTAGTGATTCCCAGCAAGCTAACGCACCATGTGAATATTGGCATGATGTTTTCTTCGTGTCCAAAGGAAAAGGATCATGCATGTGTTTCTCCTACTTATCCCACTCCAACATCACCTATGGGATAGCATCACCACCATCAAATTAGTATAAGGTTTTTACTTTAAAAAAGTATACCCAATTTTTTATTTTATTCAAATTAATTTATATGTGATTGTTTGTTTTATTGCCTTCAAATTAGTTTATGCCTTCTTGATTATTTCAAGATTCTAATGTTTTTATAATCAATTATGTATTTTCTTCCTTTTCAAATCATTAGTTTAATTTTTTTATTTGTTCAGATATGTCATTTTCTTGTTGAGCCTTCCAATGCTTTTTATATTACTGAATCACTTATTACTAAATGTTGTCCCTTTTAATCGCATTCAATGCTTGCTAGTTGCATCTTAGTAAACTTGCATAGTTGCATTTAATATTTTTTGTTGTTTATGTTTGTTAGTTTTCTATATTTGATTAATTTCGCAGTTGTGAGGGACCAAAATAATGGACAGTATTGCCTCAAGGTCTGGAAAACAAAAAGAGGAAGAATTTATGTGGCATAGATCTGGTATTGGTTGGGAACATGGAATTGATGTAGAGAAGAATTGATCTGACATATATTTTTCTATTTTGAAAGTGATGAATATATTATACTTAATTTATATCATACATAAACTTTATGTATTTACAAAATGGGTTTACGATATGAATCCCCTCCCCTCCCCTAAAAAAAATGAGTTTACTTAAAAACTCGAACTTGATAACCTTGCTTATGGTTAGATGTAGATAGGTTACATGGAATGAGAACACAGTGTAGTGATACACCAGTTAACCCATAGATAAGAGTTTTTATTTTTATACTTATCTGTTATTGCCTTGCACCTCCCTTAACAGAATAAATGGTCTCATTCCACGAGTAAAAAACATGTAATTAATGAAACAACTTTCAAATTAAATTCATGGAATAATAGATTAATATACATTATGGAGGGTTGTTGAGCATTTGGCTCATTCACTAATCAACCATTCAGATAAATAACACAAGTTTAATTCAGTGAATCAACGACACAAATGCAAAAGCAAAAGAGAGGTACGTTAATCTGAGGAGTAATAGTTTTTAAAGATTAACACTTCCTTTTATCCAGGAATAAAGGTTCATGGATCAAGTGATTATTTGATCATTGATCATTTTAAAAATAAATGGAAAGATTCTTCTTGATTATTTTCTATATTTTATGATATAATGAATATTATGATCGAACTTTACCCCCAACACATCCACAAGGGATTAGTGGTAAGGACCCAAGATGTTAAGCTTTGACACCAAATTTTTAAATGGCACTGGTCCATGGACAATGGACTTGGGGATCAGTTGGATAATATATTCATTAGTTATTTTAGTATTACTATATATAATACTTTTTCCATGATACATACATTAAAAGGCAATTTTGAAAATTAGTTTGCTTAACGAAATCAGATTATTTATTTATTACTAAAATCAAATCTCAGTGTATCATATATGGTGAATGACACATGCATTTCAGTCTGCAGTGTGCTGGTGTGGTGCGTGTCCATCTCAAAATCAGATTCCCTTGTCAATTATTTATTACGTAAAAAGTTGGACCTCTAGCCTTAAAAAAATATGCACATATATGCTTGCTTATCAGGAAGCTTCTGATTAGGTAAAGTTGGATTCTATAATCACCCATTTAATTTTTTTATTTTTATTATTCCCTGTGGAGAACAGCCCACAGAATTTATTAGCTGCAGCAATTTGTCAACCCACCCAGAGATCTGTGGCTACAATTAATTAAATTTGTAGAAGGATTGCAGAGAATAAATACTTCATTGGGCGCAACCAGAAATCAAAATTAGACGTATTAATTACTATATATACAGAATAAATAATTAAATCTTACATCAACTTCAGAACAGGAATCGTATTCTACTGTCGTGATCTTGCGTTAAGCTATTAATTACTATCTCAATGAGACTTTTGGAAAACAAAATTATTCCGTAGTGGATTTTAGGTACATATTTCTAAGAAATAAGAATAGTTTAATTATTACGGGGTAAAAAACGATTCGAATGAGATTGATTTTTTGTCGAAAAATTTATTCATTATTTTTCGGATTGATTTTTCAAAGAAAAAATTGTATACGTAGAACATTTGATGTAGAAGCACTAATTTTACTTATTAAATTAATAAAATAATTATATATTAATTTAAAGTATATGTTAAATAGTAAATATGATTAAAATTAATATTATCAGAATGGTCATGATCAAATCACTGTTAATAAATATGATTATTCATGATTGTAATTTATCTAACTTTATATTATACAATTTTATTATCAAATTATCTAAATAAATATATATTATTTCATATAACAAGTATATAATTAATTTAATAATAAATTATAATTATTAAATTAATTAAATGATAAGAAATAAGTACTTTATACCCAGGTGTAGAACAGGGTGTTTTACATACTCGTTAACCTTATTTTAAATTATGAAAATCACAGCAAACCATTTGCAAAAAAAAAAATCCTCTAACAATTCAGTTTTTCGAAGCCATATTTTAATACAAATACTTTTAAAAATACAATTTAATTTTATAATTAAATATAAGATATAGTGCTAAAACAATCAAATTAGAGTTCTATAATGTGATGGCAATATTAAATATAATAAAAAAAATATTATAGTAATAATAAATAATAATAATTACTTACTAATTGATTATAGAAATAAAATTGACACATAAAAATGGATTCCGCAAATTTTACGATTTTTCCGAGTGAAACTCTACTTTGAGTGGATCGTTTGTTGTATTAAAAAAAATTTTCTAAATCGCATTTGGTCATTTAATTTTTTTTAGTTCAACTTTTGAAGTCGAAAGAGTGTAAATCCAAAAAGATAAAAACAAAAGTGTAAATTCATGATTAAATGCATAGCTAAATTACTTGATGATGTCATCTTAACATCATCTCGTAAAGTTATCCTAATTTTCTAAATTATCATTCACCATGGAATTTTAATGATCTTACACATGCATTTTTTTCTCTTGGTAAGATATCTAAACATATAGAGTTTTAACTTTATTAATTAAATAAATGCACATTGATGTTTCAATTTCATACATGATGATTTTCATTGTTTATTATTATTTTTTAATTCAACAATACAATGGATTAATTTTTCTAAAAAAAAACTATTTATTGGCATACATTAAATTTTTGTGTGGATCCAAACTTACCTTGCAAGATATTTCTCCACTTTTGGACATGTATTCTATCGAAACTTAAGTTCATCAGACACGGATGAAAAAAAAGTTCTATCCGATCAAAACGTCATGTGACGCCTTTTTTTAGAACGAACTTTTCAAGTTTGCACCGGAAGTGATAACATATTTTTTTTTCTTTTTTTATTTCAATTATTTAATATGTTTTAATTAAAAATATTATTTATTACTATTTAATGTCATTAAACTATTTTTATATTATATTGAATAATAATCAATTATAATATTTTATTTATTTATATATTATCATCCAGATTATAAAATAAATTATTTAATTCAACATAATTACTTTTTGTAAATTATAATGTTAATAATATAAATAAAAATTTATCAATATTAATATTAATATATTAAGACACAACTTATTTTGTAATAATTTTAAGTCAATAATTACATATAATATTTTAATATGCTAGTAATTATTATTTTAGATAAATAAATATATATAATATTTTTATTTACTATAAATTTATACCTCATAAAATAATAATTATATTATTAGTTATTATATTATATTCAAACATCCACTAAAACTTATCTATCAAATTATTTTTTTAAAATTCTTATCATTATATTTTTCATCCAAACACCAAATTTAAACTTTTCTACCATTCTTAGAAACTAACAAAAATTTAAAAATTATCATCCAAACACTACTTTTAGAATTGGTGGGGATTCGATCTTTGGCTTCCCTATCATCAAGCATTTCGTGCGAAATTTAATCGTAATCATCAAATTATAAGTATATAATTGTAATATATTATTAGAATTATCTTTATAAATAATTTCTTCATGTATGAATTATTCTAGTTATGAATCATAATTATATATTTAAAATTTTATAGTTAAAATTATTATTCAGTTAATTTTAGGAAATAAACTACGACCAAGTATTTGAAGTTTCCCATCATTTTACTTGATTTTATATATAGTACGCTTCTAGAAAAGAACAAAATATACAGTATATACTTGTCAATCAACGTTTATCTTTTTCACATGTCAACATTTCAAAATATATAGAATTATGTGGTTATTATTTTTTATGATTGATGGTGAAAACTTGGACTAAAACTTTGGAGCATTCGGTCCGACGAAAATAAAACTTTAAAACATTAGGGAAAGTAGTTTTTGTAGTTTGAATTTTTTTTTTTTTGAAAAAAATAGCATTATTGAAAAAGCGTACTAAACGTTAATATCATAAAATTAAACAGCTTTATCCTTTATCCATATAGGGATAATGGTTTATCTGAAGTTATTTTCATATTTTTCAGTTTAATTTGTGTCATGGGATTTCGGCTGCTAGTAGTTTCATATTTGATTCTAGAATTGTTAATCAAAGTTTATTCATATCATTTTCGCCTAAATATCGATTTTCATTGATGGAGTGCAAATAGCCTTGTACATCAATAGAAAGCAATCCATTGATCTGAGTTCAGTCGTTCAAATTATTCATTATTTTATTTATATTAATGGAGATGTAACACCATTGGGTGAAACACTGTGTAACGCTTTGATCTCGACCGTTGGATCTGGCCAACGGTCCAGATTAAGTCATGATATTAGGGGTTTTTTTATCTCTTGCCTCAAGATCATTGGCAACAGTTCACGGTCAGTGGTGGCGGTTGGCGAGCAGGCCAGATTGATGGCGAGACAGATCGACGGTGGGTTAGCACAGATTGGGGTCGATCGACGTCGACGGCGGGGCGACACGGATCGACGACGGGGCGGCACGAATCGACGATGATGCGGGGGTGCGATCGGAGGAAGGGGCGAGAGAGGGGAGGAGGGGGAGAGCATCGTGCGATGCCGGCGTTCACATGGGCTGGGATGGGCGCGTCGGCGGTGCTCATAGGGGTCGGGATTTGGGCTTGACGATCGGAGAAGAGGAGGAGGCGATCGATCGGCGACGAGGGATCGCTCAGCCAGATCTGGATCAACAGTGGCAGCACAAATCGAAGACGGGGCTGCGACGATCGAAAAGAAGAGAGAGAGAGCAGAAGGCAGGCGGCGACAACATAGATCGGAGAAGGGGGCAACGATCGGAGGAGAGAAAAGAGAGAGAGGGGAGGGGAGGTGGCGGTGGCGGCACCGGAGGGGAGAGAGAGCAGAGAGAGCGGAGAGGAGGAGGCGGCGCCGCCGGAGGGGAGAGAAAACATCGGAGGGGAGAGAGAAGAGAGAGTGTGGGTGAGAAGAGAGTGATTTTTCGAATTTGATCTCAAACGTTGAAATCGGATGAACGGCCGTGATAAGGCGTTGCACGGGCGCTCCACCAAATGGGCGTTACACGCCTATTAAACTCTCTCTCTCTCTCTCTCTCTATATATATATATATATATGGGTTTAATGGGCGTATAACGCCCATTTTGTGAAACGTCGTGCAACGCCTCAATATCCATCGTCCATTTCAGATCAGCGGCTCGAATTAAAGCGAAAAAGACCACCTCTCGAAATCGCTCACCCCATCGTCATCCCACCGACAGATGTCATCATCGCCCCTCGCCGTCGATGTAAGCTCCTCACGAACTTCCCGATGAGCACGACTATGACATCCTCATCCTCGACATCGTGAGGCTCGTCGTCATTCTGCACTGCTATCATCGCAGTAGTGTCGAGTGACCTCGACAAGGCCTGCCGTCGTCACAGCGGTGCCAGGCGGAGGCGGCGACAACACGCGATCAGGGACAAGGGGTGGCAGCGGAAGCAAATCTGGATCAACGGCGGAAGCAGATCTAGATCGACGACGGCAAGATCTGGATCTACGACGGAAGCATATCTGGATCGACGACGGCAAGATCGGGGACAAGGGGCAACGACGGCGCAGATCCGGGATGGCAGACATCGGAGGAGAGAACGGAGGGGAGGCGGTGGCAACAACGATCGGAGAGGAGAGAGAAGAGAGGCGACGGTGACGACGGCGGCGTAGATCGAGAATGGGGTAGTAGATGTCAGAGGAGAGAAGAGAGAACGGAGGGGAGGCGGTGGCCAGCAGCGTAGATCGGAGACGGGGGCAGACGTCGGAGGGGAGGCGGCGACCAGCGGCGTAGATCGGGGACGGGGGCAGACGTCGGAGGGGAGGCGGCAGCGGCGTTGATCGGGACGGGGGCCAAACATCGGAGGCGAAAGAGAGGTCAGAGAACGGAGGGGAGGCGGTGGTCGGCGGCAACGACGATAGGAGAGGAGAGGGAGAGAGAGAGCATGCCAAAGGGCTCGGCAGAGAAGAGAGAATGTCAGAGGGGAGAGAGAAGACAACGGTGGTTTTCATCTCCACCGTTGATTTCTAATCAACAATCAATATTGAAGCGTTGCACGGCGTTTCACGAAATGGGCATTACACGCCTATTAAACCATATATATATATATATATATATATCGCTTTGAACAAGATTTTGACACATCTGAACAGAAGTGCATGGGAAAATATTAAATCAGTTCCAGGAACATCTGATGTAGTGCGTGTAGCCAACTTTGAACAGATTAATATTAATTTTACATGTTATTTTCTACTTTCATGTTTTTTAAGCATTTAATTGTTTCTTGCACTTGTCAAGGCAGTGAGCTCTAATTTATGTGAAGCTTAGCATACACGCAACAGTAGTTTGGCAGGCATACAGGAGAAAGAATAATGCTCGTTATATTCCCTTGGCATTAATATAAATGTTATTTGAGAATCCTCAATTGGTGTCTTTATTTAGAATTAATAATTTGAAGAGGAACTGGTTCGATCGGATATTTACTTCTTTCATAAGAAGATCTGAGTCTCTGCTATTTAAGTCATTCTAAAAAATTGATCAAAAAATATAAAAATTAAATTCCGATTAAAAATTAGGTTCACTTTTCTAGGATAAATAAAATTCATTCATTTAAATTGTGATTCTTTACCAAAAAATGAAAATAATTTGGCCCGAACTGAATTATCTTTTTAATATTTGTGATGTTAATTTAAAGTTGTATCCTTATTTTTGAAATAATAATTCACAGTTTTACTTTTCTTTACGCACCTAAATTAATTTGGTGTAATTAACTGAATATCTATAGTTTTTAAAAATATTATTGTCTAAATTATGGTCTCGTCCAAAATAAATCCAGATTAGATCTTTTTTTCTCTTTAAAAAATTAATGTGTTTTTTGCTTTAAAAAATTATCCAACATTTATAAGTTATTTTTTTCCATAAAAAACTCATTGAATTCCAACCACTTGCACCCTGAATTTTAAGTCCATGTATTATTTTTTTCATTATATTAATAAATAAATAATCATACTCTAGCTAATATTACATCAAACTATGGTGAAATTTATATATGTGCTCAATTGATAAATCAAAATATCTCTAATTCAACTTTTACTAATAAAGTTTACATATCATTTTATTTAAAAAAAAGGTTATTTCCTCTTATATCTCTTCAACTATAATTTTTTTCACATATAACCCTAGATCATAAATTTATAAATTTTAGTCCCTCACTTATCGCAATTTGACACTTTAATATTTTCTTTAATTTTCATTTAAAATTCTATTAAATTATTTTTTATTAATGTCAATATTATCCTTTCTCTTTTAGTATAACAAAAACATAAAAAATAAAAAGATTACAATGATCATAATATTGCATAAAATATGATTATTAAATAATAATTTTACCAATGTTGATTAGTCTCTATTTTTTAATTGTTTTTCTTTTAATAAGGAATGAAGGGTAAAATGATATTTTATAATTATTAAAAAATTGGATGGAAAAAATTATAAATAGAGAGAGGTTAAAGAAAATAATCCTTTTAAAAAAAATAGAACCACGAGTCCATTTTCTAATTAAAAAAATTGGGAATCTAACCTGTTCCCCGTCTAATCTTTGGACGATTAGGTTTGGCTCCACTCACGCAGCTTCCGCATACAAGCTTCTCACGAAGGAGCAAAGATTCTTATCAAGGGTCTTTAGATTCGTACTTGATATGACGTCCACAGAGACAAAATGCTGACTGCATGGCTAATGGTTCCAGTGAACAAATGTCCATGTATTTTGCAATATGAGAAAATTGCAGGATTTAGAGTTGCCTCAATCTTGTGTGAACTAATACCAAGAATGTAACGAACCTGATTTTTCAGAATTTAATAAATAGATATTTTATTATTTTATTTTGGAAAATATTGTTATTAATATTAGTGTATTTATTAATTCCGAAAATAAAAATAAAAATTGGGGAGGAGTTTGATTTGTGATGGGATTAATTAATGAATTTCGAAATTTATTTAAGTTAGAATAAATCTGACTTAGTTAAAGAGATAAAGATAAAAAGAGGATAAAATTTGAGAAGGATTAGATATTATAGTTAGATTGTAATTGGAAAATTATAAACCTTATAAATAGATATATGAGGGCTGGTCAAAACTTATTTTCTGAGATTTTTATTTTGGTGCGCTCGGCATCGATATCTCGGCGACAGAAAAAAAAGAGAGTTGAACAGCGTCCACGCGTCCGTACAGGTACGTAGGGGGGATTCTGCTTGGTTGTTATTGTGTCGTGATGTTTTACGACGCAATTTAGTTTTATTATTTCTGCACTTATTAGAATTGTAAACTCATGAATGTTTTAGCATTTCGATTATTATGGATTATTAGTTATTATTTTTGAAAAGTCTTCCGCATTTATGTTTTATATTCTGCACTTTATATATTTTATTCCGTAAAAATATTTTATAGAAAATTGAGTAGCGCCTCTGGGACGACTCTGAGCACGTGAAAGTCACATGGGTCTCGAGGCGTTACAGAAGGTATCAGATCCTAAGGAGAGACACTTCTTAACTGTCTCTAAATAGGTAGAATTGAGTTCATGTGCAACTGTCACGAGCAACCACTATAGCCATCCAGTAAGGTCAAGTAAGTATTGAATTATGCTATATATTATTGAGCTCACACTTATGAATTTTATTGTTATTGTTGTGTGAGAACAGATTTCTCCTAAGATGGTATTTCCGAATCAGATACCACGAGCTCCCAGAAGTGGGTCACAGCGGGCCGATCAGGAGGCCCAAGGTTCTCAACCTAATAATCAACATGTTCTGAGCCAAGAAATGAGTAGACAACAAGTGCATGGCTTCCAAGTGAATCAGGCCCAGGCTAATGGGTACCGAGAGGAACAATTGAGACAGGGACTACTACCATCGGAGTTCCACTCTGTGCACACTGAGTACTCGAGTCACAATGTGCTACCACATCATGATCGTAAAGACACCATTGAGAGGTTCCTCAGGTTGCAATCCCCTCGGTTCAACGGAAATGGTGACTTTGAGGATGCAAAGGAATGAATTGAGGAGATAGAACAGATATTCCTTGAGATGGATTGCGACGAGGACCGCAAGATGATCTACGCCACAAAAAAACTAACGACGGATGCCAGAGATTGGTGGAAGGACACCAAGCTCACTACATTCTCCGGCAGGACCACATCACCTGGGGAGAATTCAAGAACGCGTTCGAGAATCGCTACATACCTGCCTATGAAAGGGGCAGGAAGCAGAAGGAGTACCTGACACTCCAACAGGATACTATGACTATAAAGCAGTACCTTTCCAAGTTTATGAGTCTGGAGAAGTACTCCACCTTACAGCAGTCAGAACTTGATCGAGTGAAGCGTTGGGTGGATGGCCTGAAACCCAACCTCAGATAAAGCGTGAAGGGGGGTAACTGCCATACCCTCCAATTTGCTGAAGAATTCGTCATTTATCTAGAAGATGGTGATAAGACAGTTGACAAGCAACAAAGCCAAGCACCGGCCAATTAGTATCAGAACAGATATGGAAACAGAGATAGAAGGCAGGCTAGGCGAGATCCCCGCCGCAGAGATGATCACAATCGGGGAAGACCATATCCAGTGAGAAATGAGCCTCAATCGCCTAGAGCACCGTGCAACTACTGCTACAAAAGACATCCCGGTGAGTGTTACCGGAGAACTGGAGCGTGCCTGAACTGTGGTAAGGTGGGCCATTTCGCTAGAGAATGCAAAAAGCCGAGGCGTGCTGGACCTCCTCCGCAACGTAACGACGGACCACCTAGAATGGTGCAAGGCTGAGTATACAACATGAAGCCTGCAGACGAGCAAAGGGCGAATGACACCATCCAAGGTACGCTAAAAATTGATGGTGTTCATGCTAATATTCTCTTTGATTCAGGTGCTACACATTCGTTCATTTCGGAGCAATTCGCTCCGTTATTGAGCATAAAGTCACAAGCGACTAGTTTTCCACTTGACATTGGCACACATCTGGGGTCCATCGTTATCCAAAAGTACATCTCATGGTGTCGATCGAAGTGGAAGGCAAGAACTTCTCCGCAGACCTTATCATCATTCCAATCAGGGACTACGATGTGGTGTTGGGTATGGACTGGTTGTCCTACCATGACGCTTACCTACATTGCCTAGCAAAAGAAGATACTGATCGAAATGCCAGGAGGACCTCAGACTATTGTCAGAGGTACACCACTAGAGAGGGGCAAGATCCTAGTGTCAGCTTTAAAGACACAAAAGATGCTGAAGAAAGGATGTCGGAGTTTCCTGGCAAGTGTGATCAAGACAGATAGAGTTGAAGTGGATCGAGATAGCATTGTTGTGGTGAAGGAGTTTCCAGACGTCTTTCCAGATGACGTTTCAGGATTGCCACCACGACGGGAGATTGACTTCCGCATTGACTTGGTGCCGGGCACGACACCTATATCAAAGGCTCCTTATCGAATGGCTCCAGCGGAAATGTTAGAATTGAAGACCCAAATCTAGAAGCTGCTGGATAAGGGATTCATTCGACCGAGCGTTTCTCCATGGGGCGCTCCGGTATTATTTGTAAAGAAGAAGGACGGGTCGATGAGGCTGTGCATAGACTATCGGATGTTAAACAAGGTCACAATCAAGAACAAGTATCCACTACCAAGAATCGATGACATGTTCGACCAATTGTCTTTGGCAAAGGTATTCTCGAAGATTGATCTGAGAAGTAGCTATCATCAGCTACGAATCACTGATGATGATGTGCCGAAGACTGCTTTCAGAACAAGATACGGATATTATGAGTTCTTAGTGATGTCATTTGGGCTGACCAATACCCCCGTAGCTTTCATGGACTTGATGAATAGAGTGTTCAGGCCATACTTGGACAAGTTCGTAATCGTCTTCGTCGACGACATTCTTATATATTCGTCGAGCCCAGAAGAACACGAGGAACATCTAAGAGTTGTGCTATAGACTTTACGGGAGCACAAATTGTACGTCAAATTCTCAAAATGTGAGTTTTGGTTGAAAGAGATTATGTTTCTCGGGCATATTATCAGTGAAAATGGAATATCGGTAGATCCTGCAAAGGTGGAAGCGGTTGCCAACTGGGCACAATCGAAAAATGCATCAGAGATTAGAAGCTTTCTCGGACTTGCTGGATATTACAGGAGATTCATTCAGGACTTTTCTAAAATTGCATCGCCACTAACAAATCTCACTAAAAAAGGCATCAAGTATGAATGGTCACAGAGGTGTGAAGATAACTTTCAAGAGTTAAAGAAGAGACTGACAACGGCGCCCATTCTAACCATACCTTCAGGCCAAGGAGGTTATGTCATATATAGCGACGCATGCGGCACTGGTTTGGGATGCGTCTTGATGCAATACGGGAAAGTCATTGCATATGCATCAAGACAATTAAAGAAGCATGAGAAGAATTATCCGACGCATTATCTCGAATTAGCAGCTGTGGTCTTCGCCCTCAAAATTTGGCGACACTATTTATATGGCGAAGAGTTCGAAATCTTCACAGACCACAAGAGCTTGAAATACATCTTCTCTCAAAAAGACTTGAATATGCGTCAAAGGAGGTGGATTGAGTTTCTGAAGGATTATGAGTTTGCTATCAGCTATCATCCAGGGAAGGCAAACTCAATTGCTGACGCACTTAGTAGAAAATGAGGAGGATCACTCGCATGCCTGAGAGTGAGTCGTTGGAACATGATTGACTGCATTATCCAGGTCAGTCCAGTGACCAGCAACGACAGTATACGAATTATGGCACACCTCGGCATGCAACCCGAACTACTATTGAAGATAGGCAAAGCACAACCAAACGATAACGAGTACAACCACATACTCAAGTTGTGCGAAAAGATTCCTACAGATTTTTCGGTTACAAATGGAGTGATCAGATATAGGGAACGATTGTGGGTCCCTGATTATGAAGCATTGAGAAGACAAGTGTTGGATGAGTGCCACAAGTCAGAATTCGCCATTCATCCTGAAAGCACGAAGATGTTCAAAGACTTGTAACGGACCTTCTGATGGAATAATATGAAGAAGGATGTGGCTGAGTACGTTGCAAGATGCCTAGTATACCAACAAGTGAAAGTGGAACATCAGAGACCTTACGGTGTACTACAAGAACTTGGAATCCCACAATGAAAATGGAAAAAGGTGACTATGGATTTCGTCACTGGGCTTCCAAGAACTCAATAAGGCCATGATGCAATATGGGTGGTGGTGGACCGGTTTAGCAAGGCAGTCCATTTCATCCCCATCAAATGGAAATGGTCTGTCGAAAGTCTGATGGACATTTATATTAAGGACGTTATCCGACTACATGGAGTGACAGTCTCTATTGTGTCGGTTAGAGATCCACGATTTATGACCAAATTTTGACGGAGCATCCAGAGTGCTTTTGAAACAAAATTAAATTTCAGTACTGCATTCCATCCTCAGACAGACGGGCAATCTGAACGGACGATTCAGACATTAGAAGATATGCTCCGTGCATGTGCATTGGACTGGAGTGGCAGTTGGGACACACCTCCCACTGATCGAGTTCGCATATAATAACAGTTACCACTCCAGCATAGGCATGACACCATTTGCAGCCATGTATGGAAGGCCTTGTCGCTCCCCCATCTGTTGGAGTGAGGTGGAAGAATGACAATTCTTATCAGAGAAGTTAATGAAGCAAACCAAGGAAGATGTTGAAAAAGTTCACCTTATTAGAGAGAGGTTGAAAATAGCATTCACAAGACAGAAAACATATGCTGACAAGAAGAGAAGAGAACAAATTTTTAAAGTGGGAGATCGAGTTATGTTAAAAGTTTCTCCAATGAAAGGGGTAATGAGATTCAGCAAGAAGGGTAAGTTGAGTCCAAGATATGTTGGCCCCTTCGAAGTACTTGCATTGATCGGAGATGCAGCTTGCAGGTTGGCGTTGCCTCCATCATATGGACACGTGCATAATATCTTTCACGTGTCAATGTTGCGCAAGTACCAACATGATGATGCTAATGTGGTGAATATGGAGGAACCAAATTTAAATGTAGATCTGACATATGCTGAGCAGCCTATGGAAGTCTTGGAGTACCAAATTAAGCATATGAAGAATAAAATGATACCCATGGTGAGGGTGGCTTGGACACATCATAGAGATGAAGATGTCACCTGGGAATTAGAAGAAGAGATGAGAAATGATTTTTCTGAGTTATTTATATAAGATAATATAATTCTTTTTATTCAAATTTGGGGACGAATTTATTTTTAAGGAGATTATGATGTAACGACCCTGATTTTTCAGGATTTAATAAATAGATATTTTATTATTTTATTTTGAAAAATATTGTTATTAATATTAGTGTATTTATTAATTCCAAAAATAAAAATAAAAATTGGGGAGGAGATTGATTTGTGATGGGATTAATTAATGAATTTCGAAATTTATTTAAGCTAGAATAAATCTGACTTAGTTAAAGAGATAAAGATAAAAAGAGGATAAAATTTGAGAAGGATTAGATATTATAGTTAGATTGTAATTGGAAAATTATAAACCTTATAAATAAATATATGAGGGCTGGTCAAAACTTATTTTCTGAGATTTTTATTTTGGTGCGCTCGGCATCGATATCTTGGCGACAGAAAAAAAAAGGGAGTCGAACAGCGTCGACGCGTCCGTACAGGTACGTAGGGGGGATTCTGCTTGGTTGTTATTGTGTCGTGATGTTTTATGACGTAATTTAGTTTTAAATTAGATTTGTTACAACCGTAATTTTCTGATCGTAATTGTCTGTTCGATACGTGATGTTCCCGGCAGAAAAGAAGGGAAAATGGATTGGCCGTAAAGAAATTAAAAAAAAGGGGTTGGAGATGAGGTTTTACGGCTGAGAAAAGGGTAGAGAGAGAAAGATGAAAAAAAAGGAAGTGAATTTATGGCCGACAAAGTAGGAGAGTGATTAAAAAAAAGAGGGAAAGAATGTTTACGGCCGAGAAGTTTGAGAGAGAATTAGAGAGAGAAAAATTAGGAAAAAGGTGAAAAAAGGGAATTAATTTGTTAACCTTCATTCAGAGAGAGAAGATTAGTGGGAGGAGAGAGAAAGAGATGAAAAAAAAAAGTAATATGCGGTGACAAGAAGGAAAGAAAAGAAGAAAATGTTTCTTCTTTGGTTTATGATTTTTTCCAACGAAATTCAACTATTGGATCTCTCGGCTGGAAAAAAATAATATAATATAGAAGAATAGTATAGAGAGGACACTACCGAGAGTTATTATTTATTTTTGAATAAATTTTAATTATTGATTATTATTGTTGTTATTAATTAATTTGATGTATTAATTAATTATTGGTGATTGATCTGTTTATATTATGATGAACTTTGATTTTGATTGTATTGTTAATCTACTTAATTTTGAGTTCAGAATTTGTCTAACCAAATTGATAATTTATTAAAGATAGTCATTTTAGGTAAACAAGATAAAAGTCGAAAGCTACTGGGTTCATGTTCACTGATTGCCACTAAGCCGGGACCAATTGAATTGAATGGGGCAGATAGTGTAAAAGCTATGGCTGTCATGTGTATGGCCACTCGTTCCCCACCATACACGAACCTATTGAATCGTATCGGGCTTGCCGTGGCACTGATCCCCCACTGGCTTGCATGAAAGTGGCATGGTGTCCCTTAATTGACTGAGCGCTCCTCATTGAATTGGATAACTCCGAACATTGAAAATCGAATCGAATTGAATTGAATTGAAATTGGAATTTAAGTGAATGGAATTAAATCATGGTCATTTGGATATATTGGCATGGAGTTGACAATTATTATTGCCCTATTGAATTGAATTGTTATTGGAAAATGACCATTGATTATTGAATTGAAAATTATTAATTGAATATTGATCTATTAATCAGGAAATTGATAATTATTAATTAAAAAAATGTTATTGATTTACATTGGTCTGTTGACCATAGCTTGATATATTGTTCATATTGATAAATTGTTAATTGATTATTGTATTGACTGCTCAATCGACTCATTATTGATTTTATCTTATTTTCGATTGAGCATATTGATTGTCTTTTAGACCCTACGTACTGAGTATTTTTATACTCATGGATATTTTCCTATACCTGAATCCGTGCAGGTGAGAAAGTTATAGATGATGGTCCTGCAGGTGGCTACGCTCAGTGACAGACATATGTTGCACATGGCATTAGATCTAGTGATTTAGTTTTATTATTTCCGCACTTATTAAAATTATAAACTCATGGATGTTTTAGCATTTCGATTATTATGAATTATTAGTTATTATTTTTGAAAAGTCTTCCG
Organism: Pontederia crassipes; assembly: GCA_030549335.1. Lineage (NCBI taxonomy): Eukaryota > Viridiplantae > Streptophyta > Magnoliopsida > Commelinales > Pontederiaceae > Pontederia > Pontederia crassipes. The sequence goes on along the minus strand of CM060184.1, from coordinate 38,251,629 downwards.
CATTTATGTTTTATATTCTGCACTTTATAAATTTTATTTCGTAAAAATATTTTATAGAAAATTGAGTAGCGCCTCTGGAACGACTCTAAGCACGTAAAAGTCACGTGAATCTCGGGACGTTACAAAGAATCATGTCTCTGTATAAGAGCCTTGTGTCCCTACATAAGAAGGGATGAAGTCAGTGTGGACCTCCTGTTATGATCTCTCTCTCTATTGATCTTATCTTAATCAGGCATCACATCATCAAAATGAAGTCAGACAAAGGGAATTAACAAGAACGAATTCCAGAAGTAAAAAAAAAAAGAATATAAAATCATTTTCATAGTTCTATTTTTTTAAAAAAAAATAACTGGGGGCTACAAGTCAGAGGCGGCCGATATTTCAGCTTTCTGTAGTTTGATCCATAGCAGCTTCTTTGCAGCTAGCCATAAAAAAGGGACTGCATCAGATCTGTTGGGAACAGTTTTCTTTCAGTTAGTTATTGGTCGATATATATGGTGTTGTGTTGCAAGGGAGACTTCATTTTCCAACTTGGCACACTTGAATGAACTCCTTAACTATTAAGTTATCAACATTTGCATCATTATCCGTGACAATTGACAAGAAGACTTGTATCGTCCCCTAGTTTTTTTTAAAAAAGAAAAAAGAAAAATTGAACATCAAGGTTGTTTTCTGAATTTGATTTGAAGAACAAATTCAATGGTGTTTTTCTTTTGAGTAATTCAAGATTAATTTGAGCAATTATATATGACTTCTGGAATTAAAAGTGCATAATCCAGTGTAGCACGCTTTTTATGTACTACTTCGGTGTACCAAGAAATGTCGTTTTCTGCTTTTGATAAATTATATATAAAAAACAAATTCATTGGTGCTTATGAATTGTCACTAGAGAATCACATTTTGTGTAATTTGAGATTAATTGGATACTATTGCAGGCTTATACGATGAAACAAAAATTGATAACCGAAGCGGGTCGATATATTACAAGAAAATCGTCGGAAATATCGTTGTAACAATCGGAAATATCGACGGTTCGAACCGCCGGGGACTTCTGTTCCGACGGCCAGGACCGTCGATATTTTCGACGAATTTTTTTCAATCGTCGCAAATCCGTTTGCGACGAGCGTTTTTCGGACGGATCGATTCCAACTGAAAAACCGTCGGTAATTGCGTTACCGACGATTTTCAGACTAATTACCGACGGTTCGGACCGTCGATAATTCGCGTTTTTCTTGTAGATATATATGCGGGACGTACTCACTAATTCAATTAACTCAAAGGACATAAAAAATAATTAACATGTCTTCAAACATTTATTCTAAAATTAGGTCTAGAGATTACAATATTAACTTTTGGTGTTATAATCATAGTGTGTGTGTGCGTGTGTGTGTTTGTGGACACATGCAATATTGAATTGCACTACTTAATTTCCTCTACATAAACACCATCTTCTTGAATTAGTATATAAATAATTCAATGTTCAGGTGAAATATATCACTCTCACTATGTTGAAGAATACAAATTTCTAGACGCGTCAATTAATTTAAATTATTCGTTCTTTATTAAATTCTATTGATTAAGGTAGTGAAACTAATTAATTGGCCAATTCAACGATATCCAAATGCAATTTCTCAAGCAAAATATACGGCCAGGGCGGACTCTTATTTTTTTATTATTTAAGCTTAATTTGCGAACTTTTTACTTGATCACGCAAAGATGATGACTAGTACGTCATTATGAGTTTGCTTAAAGTAGAGACCAGAAAAACACCAACGTTAAAAAATATACGTTTATTAGCTTTTTGTTGCCGTTTGATGACTAGTCATTATATTTTAACCATGAAAAAAATATACGTTATTGTTAACATTCCAATGTAATATGAGAAAACAAGTCAACCTGTAGAATAATATATCATTTTATCATTCCGATGTCTTACAACATATTTTAGTAACCACGGTGACCATCTTGGTAATTGTTATCCTATTGCATTATGATAATATTATCACACATTAATTGTAGTAGGGAAAATAAAAAATTAATTTATTAATAATTTTATCATATTTGTCAATGGGTAAGACAATAAAATGGTCTCATGTTGGACTATAATTTGTAAGGATTAGTGTTGCATTGATTTTGTTAAAAATGAGTTTAGAAAAAAAGTATATAATTGCAGTAAAAAAAGGAGAAATTAATTTGTTTTATGTATTTGATTGTTTAATTAAGAAAAAAATAAGTAAGTAGAGAAAAAGAATAAGTATAAATTATTTTTTATATTTACCGCGTGATGTGCACGCCAGAAACGTGAGGATGAAGATTTTTTCTTGAAAAGACAGTTTCTTTATCAATAGTAACTATACATATAATTTGTTTTGTGAACTAAGAAATAATTTTCATTAAAGTTAACTAGCGGAGTCAGCTAACTTGTTAAGTGAGTTCACAAATAATAAAATATTTTTAATATTTTTTCATATAAAATATAATTTTTTTATTATTTTTTTTCAATTTCAACATTTCTCACAAAATATTTATTTCTAAAAACATTCGATTTTTAGGATAAACAAGAAGACTAAAAACTTAATTTTAGTTCTATATATACACATAAATAAAATTAGAAATATTCATGAACATTTTAAATATGAATTGATATTAAAAAGATATACTCAAGTGCATGATAGAGAAATATATTCTTCCGATGATGTAGAAAATAGTATGAAATAGAAATTTCAATGTAAATTAAATAATGAGCTAATTAAAATGAAAAATATATTTATAAGTATTTTCTTAATGAAAATTACTTTTTCAAGATATTATTTTGCATTAATTTTAATTAAATTAAAATTATTTCTTAATGTAAAAATATTTATGAATATGAAGTAAAATAATAATGTTAAATGTATATATCTAACATATAAATTATTTAAATATGATGATATATAATTGAACATTTTTGTAAAGATAAATCAAAACATTCCATATTTAAATTATCTTTGATAATATTGACCTCAAGCCCAATTAATATTTTTAGAGAAACTTAAATTACTAGGTTGGGAAAATTAATCTTTACAAAAATAATTTAAATATTGAATAAAATAATAAATGAGCATGTATATTTTAGCATCTATATGTTTTTTGGTGAAAAAATAAAGTAGATGGTGGATACTTATAAAATGTTATTAATTTATTGTCTTGAAAACAATTTCAATAAAAGGTTGGATGCGTGACTCCAAACAACCGACCTTTTGAAGGGTATAACACACACCAAACCAGTGGAGCAAATAGCAACATATGATTAATAGCTACTCCAAATCTACTTATTTAGTGGGTGCACGTGCACTCATTGACACTCTTGTGACTCCGCCACTGACTATAATAACCCTTGCTTGTGACAAACAATGAAAAAATATCAAATTATATCATGCTTAGTTAATGCAAAATTTTGATAATAATAAGAATATAATTAAATAAAAATGGTCTCATAAAACCTAATTATTTTTTTTTATATTTCTTCATTAATAATTTAGATGATCATATGATAATAAAAATATGATTCAAATCATCAACAATAATTATATTCACCATTTTCGAAATTTTATGAACTTACGCACATTACTATTCTTCATAATAAATATAATAATTTTTTACGTTATAAAATTATTTTTATTATTATGAACGATCTTCTAAACTATTAATGAAGAAAGATATTGAAAATAAAAATAAAAAAATGTCTAAAATCACTTGACATATGCTTCATCCGCAAAGTGCTTCACACTATAAAAGGGTGTGTCTAAACTATAAAAGGGTGTGTGTGTGTCTAAACTATAAAAGGGTTTATACTGGCACAATGGAAATGCTATAAATAGCAACTTCCTTGTATGGAAGGCATAAATGCATCTTGGTCAAGTCACAGATCACAAGTCTTGAATGACAAGAATAATAATTACTTAATTAGTTGGCGGAAGAGAAAGTTGGTGGATAAGCATTGGGGCTTTTCTTTCTTCTAGAAAGCATATATCCACCTCAGACATGCCTGCATGACTCCATGTAACCCATATATATGACCTTTGTTTTTCTTTATTTTTTGTTTATTAGCCATTATAAACATATGCATAAGCAGTTGTGTGGCGAGTCCGAAGAAAAACACACAGGTTTCATTCTGACATGTATTTTGGACTCCCTGGCTCAACTGCTCCACCTAATTTCGCGTCATGGAGGCGCCATGATCAATCATCCTCTGCAAGGCACGGAATCGTCAAGCAACCAAAAGGTGCAACAAAACCGCCTCCAACAAACCCTAAATTAGCCCCTTTTGCATATGCAGCTGACAAGTGACTGAGAACTCATCACGGTTGGTAACACCAAAACAAGCACTAATGACTAAACGCACTATCCAGAAAAAAAAAGCAATATATTATAAACTTTGCTAGTTTTGTACATCAATCAAGCCAATACTCCTCGCCCATGCTGTCTGTATACATCAAGGAACCAACTTAAAGTCCCTAAACCCCAAGCTAAAGAATCACCTAATTTGACTAATTTATGTCTTTACATCTGACGGTCACACATGCATGCAACAATATCTTTCAAGAATAAAGGGACAAATCATGATGAACCAAGAAAAGGAATATAAAACAGGCAGCATATATATAAGCCCTTAGTTGCATGCCTTGGGCGTGCATGGGCCACCTTAATATAGAACTGTCACGACCATTTGTTTCACCTTTTCAACTCTATTGTCTTGAGTCCTTTGCTGATTTGGACAAAGCTTTCGGACTCCATGAACTGCTTCTTTGGCGTGTCCACCTCGTCCTCGTCCTCGTGGGCCACGTCCCCCCTGATCAGGGGCAAGTACTGGGGCTCTTCCTGGTAGACCTTGCTCATGAACAGGTAGAGCAGCACGGCGAATATGGACATGGCGGTCATGCACCAGCTGAACTCCAGGTTCACGAGCGACTTAGCGCGGTGGAGCGCCTCGTCGGTGTGGCACCGGACGACGTCGTGCCCTTCCTCGTTGTTCAGGAAGCAGCCCTTGGGGAGGAGGCTAGGCGTCCACAGCATGTAGCCCATGATCACGAACCAGACGCCCTGGAAGGCGATGCTCAGAGAGCGGACGAAGGCGACGAGGAAGCTCTTCGGCGCGGCCACGCCCGCGAGCGTCGTCGACAGGGACACGACGATGACGAGCTGCAGCAGCCAGTGGTACTGCCCCTCGATGCCCATGTGGTCCGCCGAGTGCAGGTGGAAGATGAGCCACTGCTGGGCGAAGGCCACGGCGCCGAGGAGCTGCATCAGGGCGTCGCGGTCGCGGGAGGCGGCCGGCCGCCGCGCGCGGTCGAAGGCGATTCCGAAGGCGGCGTAGACGAGGAAGGCGAGTGAGATGGCGGCGTGCTCGAAGTTGTGGAGATGATTGGAGGGGATGGTGCCGTCGTCGTCGAAGGGCTGGTGCTTCTCTGGGCCGATGACCAGCTCCATGGAGATGGACGCGAAGCTCCCCAGGATGATGAGCACGAGCTCGAGGTGGCGGAGGAGCGCGGAGGGGAACCAGGGCGGAGCGACATAGGCCTTGGGGTTGTTGCAGTACAACTTGATGTGGTTGAACAGGTGCCACAGCCCTATGACAAAGAACCCGAAGCCCGGCGCGACATGACCTATCAAAGTGCCCATAACTTACTATCACAAAACCAACTAACTTTTGTCCCAAGTTTAGTTCGTGCCTGTATGAGCAAGGAAGGCAATATAAAAGGCAGGGACAGAGGAGAGAGAGTGCTTTGGATGCTGCGGATGGAGAGAGGGGAGGGAGGGGCGTCTGGGAAGCCTATTATATAACAGAAGAATGGGGGGGGGGGGGGGGGGGGGGGAAGTCTACGGGGTCTAGATGTTTCTATGGGAGGAGTGTCAATGGAACATTTTGAACCGTCTCAATACATTACATTACACGAGAGAGAGAGAGAGAGAGAGAGAGAGTTAAAACTTAAAACAAGAGTAAGCTTTGGAGGAGGGCTACATTCCAAGTGGGCCAAATGGTTGACCATACTTGGGCTCATTAGTAAGGGATGACGCAACTGTGCGTTCAGCCGGCCGTAAGACAGACCTTCTAGAACAAGAAAATGGATTTAATTGAGGACAGAATTTGTGATCCTAGTTATTATCATTGTCATCATTTGTTCCAAGCAATCCGATTGCGTGCGTGTATTTAACCAGCCAATGATTTTTTTACCATCGTGGATCCATGCAACAACAACAACACAAAATAAACTCACGGTCCCAGATGCATCGTTCCTCTCGCACTTGCTAATTAATTTTTTTTTACAGAATATTGACCATCTGTGCAATAATCTTTTGTTTTATATCGATCTCATCAACAAGCAATTTTTTTTCTTAAAAAAACAGAGAATTTCTAGAGGAATTATTTTTCCATATTCTCGATCACGAAAGATCCCCCCTTATAAGATGGGTTTCGTCTTTGCCACGCAAATGGCGACGTCGTTCATGCAGCTTTGAGTTCCTAATATCGCACGTCATATGTATGCAATAATACTTATTAGGGCGTACTCAATTAATCTTTGGCAACTTCTTGCGAGACAAGAAGGAAGGATCGTTCATCAGGTCCGAGTCTGAGATGGATGGCTCTGACCACGAATCCGATGCATTGGAGTGGGCTCCATCGGATCCTGTGCTGCATGCATGCATGCACATCATGTTGGAATTGTGGGGGAGAGAGAGAGAGTCTAAAATTGCATCCGTGTCAGTCAGTCAGTCAGTCATATTATTTGGGAATTTGGACAGGAGGGAGAAAGAAATTAAGGGCTGCCGTGAGACAATTCCACGTCAAACTTTCAAACGGATGGAAACATCAAGATTAAGTTGTTATTATTATTATTATTATTATTATTATTATTATTATTATTATTATTATTATTATTATTATTATTATTATTATTATTATTATTATTATTATTATTATTATTATTATTATTATTATTATTATTATTATTATTATTATTATTATTATTATTATTATTATTATTGACAGCGTTATCAGCTCCCCTCTATTTCTGATGATTGATCGATCAGGTTGTGTCGTATATGTTAAGCTCCAACAAAAGAAGAAAGGTCTAATATATATAGATTAAGTTATTCATTGGTAAAGTTGATTAGCATGATTATGGTTCCGACTGGGAGAGTTAATACGTAGTACAAAATAATCTTCAATTTAATTAAATTTTTATTGTTATACTTTTATCTCAATTGTGGATTAATATATAACATTAATAGGTTTGAATAAGGCGGAGGAGGGGGTTTGCCAAAAGTAAATAAATATTGTATTCACATGAAGATTCAAGAACAATTTGGAAGACACATTAAGGCTTTCACCAATTTATTATCTTTCAACAAGTTAATAACTTTTGGGCATGACTGAACTCCCGTTATCATTAGTATAAGTTTAAAACTTTCTTTCGGAGACAACAGCATCGATTTATTTATAGAACGTGAATGTTCAAGTTCTGATAATGACCCCTTTTTTTTCTCTTTAGCCGGCACGTATTTGATGGAATTAATTAAGTTTTTTAAATAAATATGCCTGGAAATGGTTTTCTCTTAGTTTTTCTTGTTTCAATGCATGAGAAATTTCCTAGTGGCAACATTTAGCTGCTAAGTAGTGCTAACCTTTGAAGCTACCTTGAATTTAGGTGGGGCTTGGGGACACGGAACTAGATTGCTTTCGTTTTCGAGAAGGAAAATTATTCATAAATTTGAAGAATACATTCATAAATTTGAATGGAAAATATAATATAATTTTCTTCCCAATCCTAAAAAAATTGTTTAATAATCAGACTTTCCCTTAACTGTCAAACATAGGAAAAAAGTGTACTTTAGAAAGAAAATCCTCATTAAAATCACAACATGATGCTTTAATAAATTTAGCATGTCTTTCTCAAATGACTTCTTCTTCTTCTTCTTCTTCTAATCATTTTATCAAAATAATAGTTCTTAATTATTTAGTTAAATTACTCTCACTTTCGCTCTTAATCAATTTAGTAATGTTCTCTATCATATATAACTCATGTGGCTCTTCCATTTGGTCAGGTTATTATCGATCTTTCATTTCTTTGGTGAAAATTTAAATGTATACAATTCTAATTATTTTGAATAAGAGTATTTAAGTCTGGAAAATTCTAAGCTATATTCTATAAATTTTTTCCAAATCTTTTATCTTCCCTCTTTTCTTATTTCTCTCCTACACAATAGATACAACCCTAAAGAAGGAGGAAAGAAGAGAACTAGAAGGAAAAGGAGTGTTGGAATAAAGTTTTCATATCCTATAATTATATTTTGATAATACAAATCTTAAAAGATTTAGAATTATATTTAAAATGATGAAAAAGTCTGAATGAGTTGATTCATGCATTAAATTTTCGGTTAACATTTGTCTATGTTCCTATAAGATATACATTAATATGTTAATATAAAAATTATAGATAATTATCTTACCTTTTTAGAGAATCAAGAATCACCTCATTTGGACAATCATATAAAATGTTATGTTTAAACAAGTGAAGTTTGAAAAGTTTAATTTGAACTATACTTTTATATATGTGCTAAACTTGCACTTAATATTTGAGTATTTTTTCATGAAATTTGTATCAAGAGATTATATATAAAAGTTATAGATAATATTATTATATTTCCATAGAATCAAATATCATCTTATTTTGCATACTCATATGAAATATTATGTATAAAAGAGTAAATGTTTAAAAAGTTTAATTTGAAATGGACAACTTTATGTAGTAATTTTAAATTAATATTAGACTATTATATATGGATTTTGGATAAATGATGAATAATCCTGTAGATGATCTTGTTAGCTTTCTAACAAATTAAAAATAATTTCATTCTGATAACGGTGCAAAAATTATATTCAAAACACTACAAGATGGTCGATCTGCAAATTTGGTGCGATCGGTCAGCATGGAAAACATGAAAATCGGCCAATACTTGAAGACCAGTCGATCGATTAAAGTTAGTGATCAACCAGGTGACATCAATAGGCTTTCCAATCGAACCACCGATAAAGTACAATCAGTCAACGCACAGAATGCATTATAATGATCATATTTCGACTCAAAAAGTGAGAAACAAGTTGCAACAGCTAAATGGAGTTACAAAGGCTATAAAAGGAGTCCCAAATGTGAAGAAATGACTAAGACTTCCAAGAAAAAATGGAAAGAACATTTGTGAAGTTCATTTGAGCTCCAAGTTGTAAATCTTTCATTTCTCTCTCTCTTACTTTTATGTGAGATTCCAAATTGTAAAAAAGATTGAGTGTCATTGTCATATTGTAATAGTTGTTTACCTCCTGAATGAAAAGATGTTGTGTCATATCCCTTGAGCGAAGAAAAGATGGGTGAAAGCTTCCAAATAGAAGAGGTGTGTCTTACCTCTTAAAGCGGAGAAAAAAATAAAAATTGTAAATGATTTCTTCCTTGCCTCATTTGGAACAAAGGAAGGGTGTTAGTGGAATTCCCGACTGTCTCAAAGTATTTGTGTATATACTTATCAAGGAACAAAGTTTCTCATCATAAAGTATATGTATTCTTAATGATGACTAAGAATAAAATCTCTCACTATTATAATGTATGTTTGTTAAGATGTGCTTTAATTAATACATTGAATGAAAATTAAAATGATGATGTTATGTGATGAAGATGAAAGATGAAGAATACCACTTTAAAGTCTCACATGATAAAAAAAGAAAGAAAGAAAGAATAATAAAAGCAAGTCTAAAGAGTTATAAAACAAGATGAAATATAATGTAAAGAACAAAAGATGTTAAATAACAAGTAAGGATCAAGGAGTTATAAAAAAAATCTTAAGATGTACATGACAATGATAGGTTATATGCTATGTATGTGCATGATAACGTTCCAAAGACAGCAAGCGTATCGGACACAAAAGTACTAAAAGAGTGAAAAGATGTCGATTCTACGAGGACCTTATTGGTTGAGAATTTTAAAGTAGTTATGATCTAGAGTACTGAAAAAGTTCAAAGAAATAAATCCACAAGAGAAGGTGTAAAATATCAAATAGGAGAATATTAGACTTTACTAAGTATTCCTTCACTATTATTTGACATAAGCAATAAAATCGCATCGGATGAAACAATTGAAATATGATCTAGGATTCTAATCAGATATCCTATCTATTTCATTAATAAAGTATTTGAAAAAAGTTTAACCAAACTGTTCTCCGAATATTTATGGATAAAAATGTAATATAATTCAATTCATCTCAAAGCCTCCTCAATTGAGTAAATTTAAGTCCACACCTATCTAAATCTCACTGAGTAGATAAATAAGAGATATGAGATGCTAAAACAAATAAACTCTCCATAAAAACACAACATTCATATTCAGAAATTATAAACAATCTTTTATTTCAAATGATAGCAGAGTTCAACAAAGTAAAGCTTAATAAAAGCATTACTCCATAGAAGGAGTATTAAACATCATGAAAAAGAAGATTAAATTACAAAAAATGAGCAAGAAAATAAAACTCTAAAACTTCAAATGTGAATCTCAACCAAGTAGACACAAAAATGAATATCTTTTTTTAATTGAGGATTGGATGCTTTCTTCTCTGATTGGATGCCTTTATGAGGTGAAAGGGGAGCCCTTTTATAACCAAGGCCGGTCAAAAGTTTGGGAATCAACACAGTTCGTATTATTAATAACATGGGCCCTGTTGATTATTGTTCTAATTACAGGGCCCCTTTGAAAAATAAATTTGGTTACACGGAACCTTGTAATAAATGACACAGGTCATGTTGTCTTTTGAAATTGCAGCATTCAGGTTCATATCTTCATATAATCTTCATCAGACATGGGCCATTTTGGAAAGATGTGGTATGTGTTGTTCAGGGCTCAGCATGACACTCCACGCCCTGTGTTTTGCTGACGCAAGGTTGTTTAACATAGCATGTGTCAGAGGACACATGTCATTTTATTCTCCTAAGAAGGAAATTCATTTGAGTGTCATATATAAAACAAAACAACATTTTATAGTTAAAAATGACTAAACATTGATGCATGCTTTATTCAAATTCAAGTTATTAAAGAGTAAAATAGTATGTACAAATGCATACATCACAATCCTCAAGTTTGAATATTTATTTGTCCTCAAGTAAGATCCAATAAGGTATGATCTTCATCAAATTACAAATACTTTTTCTCTTGTCATTGTTTATTTTTCATATATCGCAAAAGTATCTCTTCACTTGATCCTTGCTTCAAAGACGATACGATGCTAAGACATTTTTAAATTAACATAAGATTAGTCTCAACTATATAGATAAAAGAAGTCTTGATGTTGAAATTATAAATACAAGCTAAGCTTCTTTTTTTTAGTGTGTTTCTCCATCTTGCTCAAAGTGATTCATGTAACAGATTTTCGATTGACAGGTCTCAGACCAATTGACCTTAGTTCCTTAGAAAAGAATCCCTTACGGATCTAATTGTCCAAATACGCCAAGGTATCAAAGACAAACTAGATTTTTTATTTTATTCAACTTCTTTGAAACTTTTATTCTCTTTTTTTCTTTTATCTCAACAAATATTTTAAAAATTCAATAAAGAGACTAATTTTGCCAAAATAGAGAAAAGACTAATAGATAAAAATAGCCAAAGCAAAATAAGTCAAATAAGCTCAAACTACTTTTCCAAAAATCCTACACTAAGGCAATAAATGAATCAAATATGGATAAAGAATTTCATAAGCAATAAAATGTTCTTGAAATCTTTGATTGAGAACAAGGAAATATTAAAAATGTAAGAATAGTGAAGAAGGATAATCTTTTTTTCAACTTTGGGAAACAAACAACGACTATCATGATGCAATAAACATGAAATGCATGCAACCCCAAACTTAAAATAAACACTATACTCAGTGTTTAGCCAGTCGGACGATTTTGTGTACATCAACAAAATAACAAAAGGGCACAAGAAAGGATAAGAGGGAAAGACATAACCTTGTTAATCAAGCTCTAAGTGGAGGTGGAGGTCCAAAAATGCTATCATTTGGATTTGTATGACTCGGTGCTATTGGAATATCTGGGGTAAATTATATGAACAATCCCTCAACTTTGAGTCAATATCAAAACGATCGCTCAATTTTAATTTGTAACTAGAACATCTACCAACTTTGATTTTCTTGCATGATTAGTCCCTTTAACCGCTGATAGTGGGTTTTCCGGTTGCCTCTCTTATGTGGCAATCACATGGACTTTTCTCTTTCGTTCACATCATGTAAAAAATAATATAAATATATAATAAAATAATATTTAAAATAAAAATAAAAAACACTAGCATCTTTGGCCGAGCTCGTCGACGTCGACAGAGGGGGCCGATGCTCCCTTTCCTCTCGCGCGCCGACGAACTGGCGAGGGAGGAAAGGGAGGCACCCCTCCCCCCTTCCTCTCTCGCCAGTGCCACGCGAAAAAGGGGGCCGGTGCCCCCCTATCTGCCTCGTGGTCAGCGTCCTCTCACGTGCACCGACGAGTTGGCAAGAAAGAAAAGGGGGCTCGCCCACCGCGAGGGAGTCTTTCCTCTCTCGCCGATGCCACACGAAAAAAGGGGGCCAGCACCCCCCTTTCTCCCTGGCGGCCGGCAAGGGCCGGACCCCTTTCCTCTCACGCCCATCAGAGATCGAGCTCGGGAGAGAGAGGGAGGGGGTGATGCCCCCCTCTAGTCAAGCTCGCCGGCGCTGGAGGGGCGCCATCGTCCTCCCCCTCCCTCTCTCTCCCGCATGCGATGCGCACAAGAGGAAAGGGGTTCCAGCCCTCACCATCCACGAGGGAGAAGAGGGGTGGCCCCACTTTTCACATGGCACCGACGAGAGAGGAGTGGGGGCTCCCTCACGTCGGCGAGCCCCCTTTCCTCTCTCGCCCAATGTTGTAAGACCCGACCCGACCATCGACCCGGATTGTCTAACGGGTCAGGTCGGACCGGTTGCACCGGGTCGAACAGAATGGTCTGACCGGGTAATATAAATTAATAAAAAATAAAATAAGTTCAAGTGATTATTAGAATATTATTAATATGTAAGATATTATTTAGCAAAAATATAATGTAATATAATAAAATAATTCAGATAATAATATAATAAAGTAAGCATAAATTAAATCATCAATTGAATATTTTCTAAATAAAATATCTTGTGAGTAATTATAAAAAATAAAGATATTAATGAAATTTTATATATGTGATAAAGAAGAATATTGAAATATAAATTTCAAGTATATATATATATATGGTATTCTAAAAAATTTTAATAAATTTTTATACATTTTAATTTTTTTACATTTTCAATTTGACTCGGGCCGAGTCGGCCAAACACACCGGGTCGGCCGGTTGAACCCGGGTTTTGATAGGGTCAAAGCGGGTCAACTCCGTGGCCGAGTTTTGGATGACCCACAGGCCATTTTAGTGCCCGGACACCGGTCCGACTGGTCCGGCCGGGCCGGGTCTTACAATCATGCTCTCGCCAACTTGTCGGCGCAAGCGAGAAGATGCGAACCGCGAGGGAGATAGGTGGCGCTGGCTTCCTCTCTCGCCAACTCGTTGACGCACGGGAGGAAAGGGGGGAGTCAGCCCCCGCATCGGCAAGCTCAACCAGAGGGGGCCATGGCCCCCTCCCTTTCTCTCCTGCGCGCGCTCGCCGACACGCACAAGAGGAAAGGGGGCGTCGACGCCCCTTTTTTGTGCACGCCGGTGTGAGAGGAAAAAGGGGTGTTGCCCCCCCACCCCTCGGATTATTTTTTAATATGATGTGGATAAAAGAGAAAACTCCATGTGGTGGCCACGTGAGCGAGACAATCGGAAAACTCACTATTAGTGGTCAAGTGGACTAATCATGCAAGAAAATAAAAGTTGGTGGATGTTCTAATTACAAATTGAAGTTTGGGGACCATTTCGATATCGGCTCAAAGTTGGGGGCTATTCGTGTAATTTACTCAAATATCTGGTGAACATCTCGTTCTTTTACAAGGCGATGAAGTAGTGCTCGATCCTCTTAATCTACAACGTGCGCCTACTTAGGAGAAAAGTCAAAAGCCACAAAGAGCTAATGGAGGAGGTGGTGGAGAATATGTCTGAGTCATCTGTAGGGGATATGTGAATCCTGCACCATCTGTGATGGCTGGGGTAATGGCTCGTCCTCAAGTGACTTATCAGCATCAAGTGGAATGACCAGTGGTGGAAAATATAACTAATTAGCTCTGTCAAAAGGTGTAACTCGAGCTCGATTGGCACAAGGAATCTTGCATGATCTTCCTCTAGAGGTGAAGAAAAATATGTTATTTCTTACTGTGATGAGTCTCATCTAGACTGCCTTGCCTCGATCAAGGAAGGAGACCACATTGCATCATAAATATAAATTAAAGTGACTTGCAATGGGTGTGACTAAGCCTCCGATGATAATGTACCCTTTTTTCTTTTTGGAACGTTTTTCAAAGTTGTGGGCCAAATATGTCCAACATTGATATGCACATTTTCAATCATGGCCCATAGATAGAGAAGTTCTATTTCGTTCAAGGCTCATTTGTTGTCTCCTCTTTCACAAATCGAGTTAGATAAAATTTGATGCACATAATGAAACATCGGGTTTTGAATCAGACTGGCTTTAGTACAAGCTAGATTCAGATGATTCTCACTGGTGACGGCATACTAGAAGGATGTAGCGTCGAAAGTAGAGGTGTCAGGAGCAACTTCAATTACTGGTAAAATGTAGAAGTCATATAATTCATGCATGTTGATGATGTAGTCATCGTTGTACATGCTAAAAATATTTGTTTGAGTGCTTCTCTTATAAAACTTGTGTGTGTCATATGAAATGAGCTCAAAAATTTCAAAACAACGCGACCATATATGAGCCAACTCTTGAGTATAAATTCTGTCATCCCTATGCGTCCAAAAAGAGTCAAAACATCAACAATAATGTTAGTATCATGCATGAAAGTAAGACAAGGAAATTTAGTAGCCGCTTATTCCATCCTACCTAGCCTCATTAAGGCTCATGCATGAAGGCTCATGTGCATCCAACCCAACCACCTCAAAATCCATGTCAACGGTGTGCATGTTGGCCATAGTGGAGGAAACAGCCCATGTCCAAGTAAAGTGGTAGGTGTTGTTGTCGTCGGATGAAACAAACCACGTTGAGCAGCACAATCCATGTTAACAATGGAGAAAATGACCTGTGTAAGATGGACATGACCCATTTTCCTGCAACTTGAGAAGTTCACTATCAGAGTTTGGGAAGAAGTCAATGTCGAGGATGCCGATGAAGAGACTATGGTTAGGTGTTGAGGCCTCATCTCGTCTGAGGAACCAAAAGAAAAGGTGAGGGAAGACGGTCATGATGATTCGATGAGGTTGTCAAGGTGGTCGACATGGTGAAGGCGACAGTAGTGAAGACAATGATAGATGAAGGTATCAAACACGTAACCTGTGGTAGAGGAGAGTCGATGGAGGAGTGGAAGGTGGTAGGCAGTACAATCGATGTGATCAACTCGGTGAACGTGGCGGCAACCGTCGGCAGCGAGGCGAAAGGTGGTGTAGTGGAGTCGCCGGAGGGGTTGAAGGTGGCCGATGCGGGGTCGATCAGATGCGGTGCATTTTATAGAGAACTCAGCTTGTGTTGTTATTGCTGGTAGGTGGCAGGTGCGTGAAATCCGGAGTAACACAAAGATTGTTTCTCTGATGACACAGTTCATGTTTGACTCTTTGATTGTGATGCAATCGCCCTCGTTCAAAGCATCGCGGGTCGAGTTCTACTAGAGTCATGGACTGTGTTGAACGACACGGATCGCATTGTGGGTGCTTGTTCTGAATGTTGAATTCAAAGTGGCACAGGCGGTGTGATGAAAAATGGTCCATGTTTTCTAACAGCTTGCGCAAGTGACACATATGATCAAACCAATACGAAACATGACCCGAGTCATGAAACACAACCCGTGTTTTTTGAAATTTAATTGAACTTCCTTTTTTCTCTTTTTTCATGTACATAAATTAAGAAATCAAAATAGTTATTAGAGTTTAGACAAAGTAGTTCTGATTTATAGTCATCAACTTAGCTTAGTCCTACATGACCATGGATCAATAAGGATAATAAGTTCACTTCTTCGTGATGAACACCACCTAGATAATGTTTAAGACGATGTCCATTGACTATGAAGTGATGTTTTATTCATGGTTTGTATGCGTTGGTCATGCTAATATTTTGTGCACTCCTTATATATTTTGTTGTTTTCGTATGCATTATTTTGGAGCTCTTCAAGTTCATTCAACTTGAGTAGCATTCCTTTCATGTTTCGTAGGTTCAAAATTAAAAAATTTAGTAGCCCAATAAGCTTTATGTTCCAATTCAATATGTAAATGATATACCTTACCACATACAAGTCTATATGAAGACATTCTAATAGGAGTCTAGGTCCACAAAGCATCATCTAACTTTAAATACAAGTCATTTCTAGAAGAATTCACAGATTTTTTTAAAATGCATTTAATTTTCCTCTTAGATATCTCAACTTGCCCACATGTTTAAGCATGGTATGGTGTTTAGTTTATGTGTGACTCCAAATTTTGCCAAAAGTCTTACAAATAACTTGTTAAAAAATGGGTGCCATTAAAGCTATTTATAACTCTAGGTGTGTCAGATCTAGTAAAAATATTCTTTTTTAAAAAAATAATTACCACCTTTGCATCATTAGTAAGAGTGACAATGGTCTCTACTCACTTAAATACATACAACCAAAATGACTCAAAGAAATGTTTCATAAAGTCAATTCCTCACATGTAAAAGATGTCGCAGTATAACATATTAGTATGGGGCATTTCATGAAGTTTGGAAATATTACTGCATTCATCACATGACTTACGAAACGCTTGTGTATTTTTAAAAATAGTGGGTCACTAAAATTCACTTTTCAAAATCTTTGCAATTATTCAGAGATATTAAGTGCGAAGGCTACCAATACGTCGAAAATGATTCCTCGAATAATCCACATTTTTTTTATAGTGTAATGACTATTGGGTCCGCCCATGAGCTGATGGATTGGATGGTTAATATAAATTAATCAATTTTTTTTCATTAGATGAATGAAATGTTATCTACATTGAGCCAGCACATAATTTTAAGGGACAGCAATATATAGAAAACATTTTTAAAAAAAATTCTTGCATGTATATATAATATTTTAATTATAATATCACAATATATATTTGAAAATTCAAGTAAAGTTTTTCTATAGATACTGACCAAAAATAATGCTTTCAAGAACTCACGCTCGAACAAACATTTCTTCCTTGAACAACGCATTTAATATTAAAACAATTCATGCTCAAACTATTATTTATTTTTTCACGTGATGTTTATATTTGGACGAATAAGGAAATAATTAAGTTCATCAGTAAAATAACATAATCCATCTTCATAATTTTGATTCGATAAAATTCTTCATATAGACCGGTCCAACGAGGGATGGAGTCAAGAATGAAAGTTTGGGGCCAAAGAGTGCTAAGAAAAAAAGACACACACACACACATATATATATATATATATATGCACGTATAAACATATAATTATAAAAAAAGAAATTTACTTAATAAATATATATTAAAAATAACTTGTAATTATAAATTTTATTTATTTCAGTTAAAATATATCTTTTTATTATTCATACATGCATTTTTTTGTCATGCTCATCTTGCAAGTTAAATTTTATTATAAAATAATATAATTATATTTAACACTATATATATTAAATAATTAACTTCAAAAAGTTAGATGAAGATATATGTAACTAATTTTTTAAATACTTAACTAAGTAGTTTGATTTGTTATAAAAAGAAATCAATTTTATTCATGTATATATTATATTTTTTATATATGCACATATTACACTATAAATCTTTTCATATATCTCATAAATACAATAATATATTATCTTTATGAAGATTTTATAAGATTAGGACCTATTAATGTATATTTATTAAGAAACACATATGGTATATTATTATATCTAGTATAATTAAAAAAAATTAAGGGGAGGGGGTGCAATCATAATTTCTTTACAAAATCATATGCGCTACATCATCCTAACTAATATGTAGCTTGGTCCCTGAGTCCAACTTAGTTAGGCTTTGATCCATTCGAAGCAGGTCAATTGCTAATCCAGTTTTACGCTCATGCATAGCACATTTTATGTCGTCCGCACTGATCTGATTTTACAACTTTGGAATAAACCAAAATTGATACAGTGAACAAGTTTATTTTGTAAATAAATCCTAACCAAGCTAAGAAATTAAAATGTGCGATATCATCATATTAAATAAGAATCTAAAATATATTTGTATCTTTTGCCTGACCTTCATCATCCTAAAGTGTTTTTTAGGATTCAAATTTGAAAATTTATATTACATGTTACTAGTGATATCTATTGGATGGGAGATTTTCCCGTTCATTGTTTTGCTCAGTGTGTTAATAGATAAGATAACTAGATAAGTTACCAGATTAGTGTGATATTAGGTCGGACATAATTTTGCAAGTTGTTTATAGTCCTGTACACATTAATTAATGGATTGGCCAGGTTGATCATAAGTCAAATAATGATATTAAGTATCTAAATATAATTAAGTACGTCAATATTATATATCAATTTAAAAATAAATTACTTTTTTTTAAAAATATTAACAATAAAATATAAGTATTTTATTCGTTGCTAATTCTGATTTGTTCATCTTTTAGTGTCAAACGTGGATATAAATAAATAAAGAAGAAAATGCAGGATTTGAAAATTTAAAAAGGTTATGTGAAATTTGATAAAAAGAAAAAGAAAGTAATTAAAAAACATATTAAACTAAAAGTAGTTAACGAATCCGGCCCGCTCTGTCATGGGCCCAATCTTGTTGATGTTAAGTTCCATCGGGTAAGGCCCGTATGTGGCCCATGCGACTGGGCCATCGGATCGCTTGATAGCGCCTTTAGGCGTGGTGTAGTTGCGGCGTCGTCCCCTTCCGTACGCCATCCATTTCGATCGAAGTCGTCGAATCCCCCCCAAAGAAACGAAAGCTAAAAGTAAACCCTAGATTTCTTCTTCGCTTCTCCAAATTCCAACGCCACCAGGTATTTATCCCCGATTTATTCTTAGTTTCTCGCAATCTCTCCTAATTTCCAGCCGTTTAACCCCTTTTTCAGATGTTCTTTTTTTTTTGTCTGTGGATTTGAATGCATTGGTAAGGTGACATGGTCAAGATTTGTGAAAAGCTCTTTAATTTTGGCTGTGCAGATCGATGGAGACTGGAGGACCTGCGTCTTCCCCCGATAAATCTGATAAGAGGCCGTCGTTTCGCAAGCCGTTGAATGATGCCGTCAACAGGAAGTATCGCCGCCACTCGCCCGACGGCGGCGGTGGATCGGATTCGTCTCCTTCTCATGGTTCGCAACTTTTTCCATCACCTTTTATTTTGTCATTTTGTGTGTAAGAAATGGAAGGAAAGCAGGAAGTGTTCTGTTACTTTTAATCCAGGCAAGAATTTCGGGGGCATCATATGGTTGCTTGTAATTGTTGCAAAGTTTTCTTTTGGTGTCTTAAATTAACTTCAACAAACAACAACAACAACAAAGCCTTATCCCACTAGGTGGGGTCGGCTACATGGATCATACGATTTGATTCATGTTCATGAGATTCGACAAGGTTTTACGCTGGCTGTCGGGGCCTAACACAACCCTCCTCCTTTATCCGGGCTTGGGACCGGCTATAAAACATAGGCGGAACTTCAACATGCTGTCAAAATTAGTTCTCCACGAGCTCGTCTTTTTACAAAGTATTATTGCGTACCATTATATTTGGAGCATTCTTTTTACCTACTTAGCATGGAGGATTCATTTGATGTCATGTGAAGTAGGTCGAGCAGGTTATTTTCCATGTCTAAATATTTGCATACAAAGTTGTTGATATGCATTTTGAGTCGGTGATTTAATGTCATTTCCATGATTCATCTTAAAACTTATCTTTGCATCATCTTAATTTTTCTTTACTACTATGATGTAATAAACTGATATTTTTTTTCCTCTCCATAATAGACTTGTTTCTTTTGGGATTTGTGTTTATGGTGATAAGTTTCAGTTGCTGCATACTGTCAAATATGTTAGTTAAACATAAAAGAAAATGTCCACGGAGATATCCATATTTGGCCTATGTTGGTGTGTCCAAGAGCTGGTTATGTTTGTATGAAGCTGCATCAGAAATGCTTGAAGCTTAAGATTCACACTCTAATTTGGTCTTTAGGGAATGGCATTTTACTGTTGTATCAGAATTAAAATTTTAATATTTGAAACTTACTGTTTTTATTATTACAGGATCTGTGTTCATTGAACCTTTCTAATCAATCAAATTATAAGTTTATTATTTTGTACTAATATACTAAGAACTATCATCATTGTGACCTGGTCAGAGTGAAGCAATGGTTGTAATGTGCAAGTTGCTTCAAGACGCACCTACTGATCTATGGAACCAAAGCTCTAATGTATAAAATTTGTGACTAAGAACTGGAGTCTAATAAGGTTAAATTTTGTAAATTTCTGGTGCTTTTATAATTATGCAAAAGGGGTCAAGGAGGAGAAATACACAAAACAACAACAACAAAGCCTTATCCCACTAGGTGGGGTTGGCTACATGGATCATACGACGTCATTCCGCTCTATTCGTTGATCCATGTTCATGAGATTCGACAGGATTTTACGCTGGCTGTCGGGGCCTAACACAACCCTCCTCCTTTATCCGGGCTTGGGATCGGCTATAAAACATAGGCGGAGTTGTTAATTAAGCTTTCTACAAATGCAAATAATTTTTTCACATTATGCACAAGGTGTAATCGCCAGAATAACTGCATTTTTGACAAACCATCAAAGTTTAGAAAAGGAATAAGTATTATCAGTAAAAAAAAATTCTTGGAAGAAGACATATCAATGATAATCATTAAGGTTTATATTACTAAATTCAGATATTAAATGAGATCGAAGTCTGAAGGACCTGAACTACTAACAATATTATTAGATCATTCTAAGTGTTACATTCATCAACAATATTCTGTAAGAGAACAGGTGAAAAATCATGTAATCTGTTGGTACACAAAGAGACAACAGGAATTTAGTTTGTGATGACAACAATTGAAATTACCCATTTAAAGAAGGTAGAGTGATGTGGGCATCTTGCACAATGTCAGTCAAATCAATTGTAACAGTAGATTTACCAGTTGATTGACTGCTTGAACAAGATAAATCAGCATTCTTTTGTTTTGATGACTCCTTTGGCAGTTCAATTGAAGAAGCCAATGCTAGTGCTTAGTCCGCAACTACTCCAACAGGAAACAACTTTGCAAATATCTTTTGGATTGACAAGAGTTCCAATGCATTTTCATGTTCTTCCATTTGCTGAATAATCTTCAAGGAGGAGAAATATTAGGTTTTATTCTGGTTTCTTTAATAGAGCATAAACAACATCAGGAGACTAGATGTATAACACACATCTAAAATAGGTGAAATCCCTCTTAGAAATAAAATGGATGATCTCATGTTGTTCAATAGCAATTTATTTCTCCTGTCACAAGTTGACAGTCAACTTAAAATACCCAGGTCTATAGAGTTTTAAGGAGATGAAAGGTTGGGTTTTTCTGATTTCTTTAATAGAACCTGAAACAACTTCCAAAGATTAAACTAGCACACATCTTAAACAGGTGAAGCCTCTCTAAAAATAAAATGGTTGATCTCATGTTGGTTCTGTAGCAGCTTATTTCTCGTCACAGGTTTTGACAGTCAACTTTAAATCTCCAGATCTATGGAGTTCTTTTGCAATTCCTTAAAGTAATTTGCTCATTCTTTTTGCACCTTATTTTTCACTCGGTCCCATCCGGGCCCCTCTAGTGTTTCTTTCCGTTCAAGCACTGCAATAAGAAATTTGAATCTTCCATATTTGGTGAATTACCTTTGGCTGGTACGATGATTACACCTCTTTATGACTTTAGGAAGTCCTAAGCTCGAGAGGAGCCACAGTCCATCTGTTACCAAAGAAGTTCACTCTAAGTTAACTGATGGTCAGCGTGGAAGAGATGTTGAAAGACAGTTAGATCGAGATGTATCTCGTAATCGATCTGGCAGAGCCAACGATTCTCACAGGTACACAGAAAGACAATCATATAGAAACTCCTATGACTTTCAGAGGCATGGTGATCATGGAAAGCACCATAGGCGTACTGATGATGATGAGAGTTACCAGAGATCTTATAGGTTAAGCCGTGAATCGAAGAATGGTAATCATTCTGAGAACTCTAGATTTGACAGAGCGTCAGATAAATCTAGAGATAGCAGGCGAACAGATTCCTCTAGAAGTGAAAATGTTGACAGTCGGAGTAGAAATTATGGAAGAGAAAATCTATCTAAAGATTATCACAAGGTTGATGAGAGAGGTAGGCAAGCTAACTCAAGTCGGAGTTCTGACAAGACTGATGAGAAGGACTACCACAGAGATAATGAACATTATCATGATAGAAAAGATCATCACAAGAACCCTGGAATCCATGGAAAAGATGGTCGGAATGAGGAAATGTGTGGATATGGCAAAGGCTCCACTCGAGGTAGAGAGGGTGGCACTCATCATTTGAAAGAAACTGGTAGTGCTAACACTAAGGATTACCATGGACAGGATGATCAGATACAAAAAAGAAAACGTAATGAATGGGAAGGCAGGAGCAAAGATAAATATCCCATGGAACAAGAAGAAATACATCCTGAGAAAAAAAGCTTATTTGATTATCAGGAGGGAAATGGAAAGAATCGTGTAGAAAAAATTTCTAATTGGTCCGATGGGCCTGATACTTCATCTACAAGACTTAAATTTGGTAAGTTGGGAACCATTCAGTATTTCATCATGACCTACTATTTCTTTGTCTTTTCCCTTTGATATCGGAAGGAAATGATTGAATAATATTCTTTTTTTTGCTTTCTGTTGAGCCTCAGGAACTGCTGCAGATGAGAAATCATCTTTTAGTCAACAGGAAGAGGTCAGAGAGAAGGTGAATGCTAAAACCACGAGCTCGACCAATAATAACTCTGAAGCTGCTAACACTGTCGATGCAGCAAAGGTTGCTGCATTGAAAGCTGCTGAATTAGGTAAGATAAGGTGTTACCTTTTTTATTATGTTGTACTTGCTGGTTTATTGATCCCTTTTTGGCATGCGATAATATTCTTTACCGACCTTTCCTATTTACTGCTTAATTATGCTTGAGGGGGGAAGTGTGCCCTCTTTAGCTTGAAGATGCCAAAATCTATTTAAGTTATATTATACATGTGAGATATATTTTGTTATCGGTGCAAGTACAGTTTAAATTATTTATATGAATTATATTATTTCCCTATGACCTTATAGTAGTTATTTATGAAATATTGAGTAAATATACTAGAATTTTGTATTATCACACATAAATTTAACATCACTTCATTCAAAAAGTGTTTGTAACGTACAATCGTTTTGAGTGATGAAAATGTATGTTTAGCTTTGTGCATGTTACAGAGGTCATATTGTCTGTATATAGTGTGATCCTATTTATCAACCTTCACCATAATTATTTATTTCATTATTTACTAACAATTTGATGCTTTATATAAAGTTTAATTGATTGTTAGTGATTTTACTTATAACTTAAGATATTATTAATTCCGTCACCAAAGTAAAAGGAGCATAAAGTAAATTAGTATTAAAAAAGATGATTGCATATTATGTTCACTTCTCTTTTTTAGATTATTCTTTTTATTTCTCTTAGCTCTCTGATAATAGGTTCATCCTTGCTCCCTTTTATTTTACCATAAATTATGTGGCCTCTACATCGGGAATGGGGATAGTATGGCTAGGCATTGTTTCATTCTGAACTCCGCGCTATACTTGCACATTCCCTTCAGGGCCACACATGTACATTCTTATGATTCTAATTTAGCTG
This sequence comes from Pontederia crassipes, assembly GCA_030549335.1. Classification (NCBI taxonomy): domain Eukaryota; kingdom Viridiplantae; phylum Streptophyta; class Magnoliopsida; order Commelinales; family Pontederiaceae; genus Pontederia; species Pontederia crassipes. The sequence continues at coordinate 38,227,584 of CM060184.1, read as the reverse complement.
AGTGACATCATTTACAGTGTCTTCTTTTTTCTTTCTCAAAAGTTTTTTTTATGAGTGTCTGATTAGGCCATGCAGTCAATTCTATGCTCATTGATGCGATCTCTGCAATTTTTCTCATTTGTAATCATTTGGCTGACTTACTATGAATTTGGTAACTTGTCATGGGCAATATCATCATAATCTCCTATGCTTTATCATTGAATGTCCTTTTCTTTAGTTTTCAATTCTGATTACAAAATTCCCCTATGTACGTGTTAACTATTATTATTTTCTTGAGAGCAGAAAAGATGACTACCATTTTGGTAGACATCCAGATTTATTAATGATAAAAAGATGTTACATTCGTTTTAAAAAAAGGATGTTACATCATAATTACAACAAAAGTAATTTCTCTCTCCATCACTACTCCCACAACCACATGTTACATAACTCTACAGCCTGCGTGGCAATATTATTAGTGTGGCATCGCCCATTCTTGAAGATGACTGCATTCCTTTGTGACCAGATTGCCATAAAGTAGATATGGTTAGTACTCTGCTCCGCCTCGAGACATATCTCCGCTGGTTCCCCATCACATTACCACTCTGAAAGGAGCTCCAAAATGCTACTACTGATCATACATTAAGCCATTGACTTCTGGTGATTGCCCATACTTCTCTTGCCACCTCACACTAAAAAAACAAGTGCTTAATATCCTCAACAACACTATTGCACAAAACACAGGTGATATCAGCCTCGGGCCGCCAATGGGATCTATAAGATTTGGTGAGGAGTCGCCCGCGTCAAAGAAGCAACAACAACAACAACAACAAAGCCTTATCCCACTAGGTGGGGTCGGCTACATGGATCATATGACGCCAATTCGTTGATCCATGTTCATGAGATTCGACAGGGTTTTACGCTGGCTGTCGGGGCCTAACACAACCCTCCTCCTTTATCCGGGCTTGGGGCCTAACACAACCCTCCTCCTTTATCCGCGTCAAAGAAGCCAAGCGAAAATTTTGATTCTTAGTGGTATTAAGCTCTTCCATATAGTGGACTTCAAGTCATCATCATCAATTACATCAGCTGCCCTTAACATTTCATATACCTTCTGTGCTGAACAAACACCAACGGGCTGATATCACCTCTGTATGTGTTAATTATCTTGGGTGTATTTTGCATCAACCAAAATGAATGTTAATGTAATGGGTTTCTTTAAAAAATGCTTGATTTGGTCAGCTGGAGACATGAGAGTTTTGAATTTAGGATCCAAAAATTGCAATTTTATTTATTATCATATTTGTATTGTTCTGATCTGTTGTTTTAAAAACTATTGATATGTTTTCTGGGTATTTATATGTATATTTGAAGGCACTCTTCTTTTAAATTGTTGGTGTTGCTTTCCCGCCATTCTAACATAGCAGGGTGCCAACTATAAATAGTTATCGTCCTTTTCTCTCTCATTACAATCTTCCTTTTGTTGTGTTTTTTGCCGTCTGTTCCGATTTCCTTATTCTTGAACTTAATTATATTGTTTTAATTTGTTTCTAATTCAATGTTGTCTAGTGGGGTTTCCATCATATCCAATCGGAAAGGACTTAGATGGTTTTGATGTACTTTCTCCAAATGAAAAGAATTGTTGTTTTCTTAGAAAGCTAGAGCATTTCTCTGGCGTTTGTTTCTAATTGAGTTATGATAATTAAGGAATGCTGTTTGTGCACCACAGTTAATAGGAATCTTGTAGGAGCTGGAGGGGTCGGATATCTGTCTACTGATCAAAAGAAAAAACTACTATGGGGTAGTAAAAAGAATAATGCAGCTGAAGAGGTAATACAAGTTTCTGTTGTCTTTCTACTTCGTGAATTCTTGACTTTTGATTTGTGATTGTTTCAAGTGATTTCTCATCACCTCATTCCTTTTGAATATCTTTTTGCCGAACTTTAGTCCTCCAATCACTGGGACCTGAATCTATTTTCTGATAAAGAACGTCAGGATAAGTTCAACAAGCTCATGGTAAATTCCCATCCCAGTTTATTTTTCAGTGATGTGAGATTGTTTAATTAAATGACTAAATGCATCAAGAGTACGATGACATATTCTCAATCCATTACTAACACATTTTAGAGTCTGAGGTTGCCTTGGTGCCTATGGCCACTTGTAGGGTGTGAAGGGGGGTGGTGCTGTTGCAGAGAACAAATCCGATCAGAAGGATGGAGACCTCCAGGCCAAGAAACGGGAAGAGCTCGAGATGGACTTGGAGAAGCAATATACGGCTGGCCTGAGGCGAAGAGACGGCCGTACAGTTGGTCTCGGCTTGTAATGAGACCAGCATTTTCCTCATCTGAGTTCAAATGTATGAACAAGAATGTTCATAAACTTGGCATGCTTCCTATTGGTTGTGGAAGAGTTTCATGTTTTCCCTTGAACTATTTGAAAATGTTAACGGTAAAATCATTAGATGCAAATGAGATGATACTGAGCTTCAGCATGTTTCCACCATTGAAGTTAAAGTATTTTACGGTATTAAGATATTTGCATTCAGTGTTCATTGCGGCTAAATATTACGAACTGATTGGTTGCCTGGTAGCATCACAATGTTTGGAGGACAGATTGAATGAATAATAGACCGAGCGAATAATATGGTGTTTGCAGATTATAAACGAACGCTATTGTATAATCACGATTTCTATGTTGGGTTAAGCTTGATTTGGCGTGGTTAACAAGGCCTACAAACTCCTTTAAACCTTTTGTGGTAGCGAAAATGAAACAATGTAATCTGAGACTGAGTATATATATATAATTAACTCTCAGTAATATATATATATATATAATTAATGTTTATGAAGCACATCATGAAGCCTCGTGTTTCTTTTTCTTCAATTGTAACTTCAAAGGTTTTGACGATATGAAAATACACGTTAAACATTTTGAACATAAAAATGTATTTATGAAACCTAACATAAAAAAAATCATAATCACTACAAGAAAATCGTGATTTTCCGACGGATAATTTTCGACGGTTCTAAATCCGTCGCAAATTGCGACGGATTTTTTTACTGTTCCGTTTCCGACGGATTTTTCGACGATTATGACCGTCGGAAATAATTTATATTATTATTTAATTTTTCGACGATTAGGAACGTCGATATTTTCGACGAATATTCATCCGTCGCAATTTCCGACGACTTTTCCGACGGTTACGATCGTCGGAAATGAAAAATTAAATTATATATTTTTAATATTATTATTAAATTTTTTCGACAGATTTTTCGACGGTCACGACCGTCGGAAATAACAAAATTAATTATATAATTTATTATATTATTATTTAATTTTTCGACGATTAGGAACGTCGATATTTTCGACGGATATCCATCCGTCGCAATTTTCGACGACTTTTCCGACGGTTACGACCGTCGGAAATAAAAAATTAAATTATATATTTTTAATATTATTATTAAATTTTTTTGACAGATTTTACGACGGTCACGACCATCGGAAATAAAAAAATTAATTATATAATTTATTATATTATTATTTAATTTTTTGACGATTAGGAACGTCGATATTTCCGACGGATATCCATCCGTCGCAAAATCCGTCGCAATTTCTGAAGGTCGTAACTGTCGATAAATGTATAATAATATCATATATAAGAGTATTTTATTAATATAATAACGACGGTCCCCCGTCGCAATTACCGACGATTTTGACCGTCGGTAAAGATTACCGACGGTTCAAACCGTCGATAAAATAAAAAATAAATATTATATATAACTAAATAAAATAAAAATATTTAATATTTATGTTTTCGACGGCCGAAACCGTCGGTAATTAAAATTTCGTTATCCCATTTTTTTTCCTTTTCCCGCTTTCTTTCCACTTTTTTCCTTTATATATTTGCCCTCCTCCCTCTTCTCTCTCCCTCCTCCCTCCACTCCTCTCTCTCTCCCTCCTTTCCTCTTTCTCTCTCCCGGCCGCGAGCACCGGATCGGCCTCTCCCGCGCGCCGAACGCCGGCGACCCTCCCACGCCGGACGCCGGCGACCCTCTCCCGCACCGGCGACCCTCTCCCGCGCCGGCGTATCTCTCTCTCTCTCGCTCCGCGCCGGCATCTCTCTCTCTCTGCTGTCGGCCGGATCCGGTCGTGGCCGTTCGGATCCGGCCCCTAGCGGCTGATCGGCCGCCAGTCGGTCGGATCGGCCGCCAGGCTGCCGGATCCGGCCTCCAGCGGACTGATCGACCGCCAGCCTAGCTGCCGGATCGGCCGCCAGCCTAGCTGCCGGATCGGCCGCCAGGCGGCCGGTTCCGGCCTCCAGCGGCCGGATCGGCCGGTTCCGGCCTCCAACGGCCGGATCCGGCCTCCAGCTATCGGATCCGGCCTCCAGCAGTCGGATCCGAACGCCAGGCGGCCGGATCCGGCCGTTAATTTTTTTATATTTAAAAAATTATTTGCGACGGTTGCGACCGTCAAAAGATCGACGGTTGCGACGCCCGTCCAAAGTTTCGACAGTTGCGACCGTCGAAAAGTTGTGACGGTTCGAACCGCCGGCCTTTTCCGGTGGTTGCAACCGTCGGAAATTTCGACGGCTCGGACCGCCGGCCTTTTTCGGCGGTTGCAACCGTCAGAAATATCGACGGTTCAGACCGCCGGCCTTTTTCGGCGGTTGCAACCGTCGGAAATATCGACGGTTCGAACCGCCGTGGACTTTTCCGGCGGTTGCAACCGTCGGAAAATTTCGATGGGTCGAACCGCCGGGGACTATTCCGACGGCCAGAACCGTCGATATTTTCGACGAATTTTTTCAACCGTCGCAAATCCGTTTGCGACGAGCATTTTTTCGACGGATCGATTCCGACTGAAAAACCATCGGTAATTGCGTTACCGACGGTTTTCGGACTGATTACCGACGGTCCGCGTTTTTCTAGTAGTGATTAAAGGAAATAACTTAAAGAGAATACCCATAACTAATAAAAAATCTCAAAATGTATTAAACATGTAAAATGGTCATATAACAATAAAGTGAAAATATTCATCGATTCTAATATCCATACTACATTATTAACATATATGACTTTAACACGTGCAACATACTCGTCATGAAACAACCGTTGTTATGACATACTCACAAATCTAGGATAAATGATAGGATCTTCAAATTACACTATGTAAAGATAGTGCATGTAATGACCTGTCACATGATAATATTATGAAATGTATTGACCATCATAAGAAATATGTATGTTATGCTATTTTATAATTCTTACATGATATAACATTACACAAAATAATCTTAACATAATTAGATAAATCGTTCATACCATAATATATTCATTGCATCAATTAATAATTAATTATCTTGCATAACATTTATTTTATCATTTTATTGCTATTTTTAGTCAAATAAAATTTTACGAGTTATTTTATAACTATTATTTTATGACATATTTTTTTATTATCATATTTTTTTTTAATTTCACAATTTTTATCCTATCATGTAATGTTTTTATTTTTGTTAATTGAATTCATGGCTAGCCAAGGCATGGAGTCGCTATTCTCCTACCCAATCAGCGAACATTTTTAGAGAAATATAGTCAAGGTGAAAGGCATTAATTTTTTATATGATATCCGGAACATTTTCTTTAATTGGTTGCTTAAATAATGTCATTAATACATCAAACATATGCATCATTCAGTCTTCATCTTTGAAAGCTAATGATGGTTTAGCATGCCAATTTGGTGTCTAGGCGAATACACCAATCATGGTATAGGAACAATTTTGGGATAAACAATTACAATGGCTTCAATTTTACAGAAATAATAAACATAATTATTAAGTTGTCAATCGATGACAAATTAATAATTATCAATGAGGTATGATCAATTAACAATCTCCATTATCGATTTCATTCCTCATATCAATTACACAATCGATGTCACTATAAATTATCAATTCTATATCAATGTGGAAATTATTCTTATCTTGTTCAATATTATTAAGTAAATGGAAAGATCTCTCAACAAATTTTAAGTGAACATTATATATACTTTTATGCATCAATGGTCAATAGTGTGCACATCACGACAACTCCACCATATCCGCAAGGCCACCATATTCGATAACTTAGGGATCATGAGAGCATGTGCAATATCATTAGAGGTTGACAAACCATCCCCTAATTGCACTATCTTTCTCCTTCAATTCCATAACAATTATTCATTCAATTCAAAGGACTACCAATAGATATGAAGATTTACAATTTTTAACTTTTATCTTGTTTTACATGGGATAGTTATTTTTGTCCTTTTTTAGTTCGATCCATGCTATGATAAACCAAAGTCAGGTTCATTTTATTCCGAGATCCAATCTACTATAGTCAGAACTCAGCCTGAGTTTTCTTGGAATTTGGCCCACGCCTTTAGATTCAATCAAATCTAATCGACATCCTATCGAAGTTTGGCCAAATTTTGCAACATCCTTAATTGCCACAACTTCATCATTTTCAGATCATTTTATCCCGAACTCAACTTATTCCTCAGTGTCTGTGCTAGCTTTCTCTCAGCCATGGCTAGATTCTAGAGAACTCTCGCACTATGAATCCACGGTGGATTTCGTAGGTGCTCCACCAACATATTTTCAAGTCACATATCCAGGGTTTCTATTTGTAGTTTTTCCAAACAACACTCAATATATAGGGCTAAAGTTCAAGGGTCTATATTGTGGTAACGGTCTATAAAGATATCATCCTATGTATCTTAGGTTGATGAAAAGTGCAAGTTACTCTACGGCGTTCTTTGATGTTTGTTGTAGGAGGACAAAGGCTATGACTTTATGTCTTAGGTGGATGAAAATGAGGGGAGAAGAGTCGTTCATGTAATTGTACCAATGACCCGACCCAGCATTGACCCGATGATCCGATATTTTTAATTTATTTTTATTTTTTTATTTAGTTTTACTTATATATTTGATTTTAAAAATTAAAAAGTGTTTTAAAAAATCATTTTAAGTATGAAAATAATATTTGAATATTGAAAATTTATTTTATACTTAAAAATTTTAAATAATATTTTCATATTAAATAATAGAGAAAAGTAAGAATTTTTTTAAAAAAAGAACAAAAGTAATCGGGTTGGGTCAGATTTACTGTTCGTATTTGGTTAGGTTAGGTTTATTCACCAGTTAGGTCTAACTTGACCGTGAACATCCCTATATAGGATGAAATACAGAGCGAAAATATTTGGAGTTTTGGGTCTATTTATAACATATGAAATTTTGATTAAACTTTAATTAGTATTCAACTAAAAATCTTTAAGTTAATTTTGATTGATAATATCAAGGATTTATCTCTTAGTTTAAATTTAAATTTAAATTCAGTATATATTTTTATTGTCTCATATTGAATCTTTTATTTGTGAAATAAGATAAATAAGTATTATTTAATTTTATTTACAAAAGCTCAGGACATCACATATGATCTTCTTTAAATTAAATTCATCATCATTTTTTTAAGATAAAGGACTTACTTGAATCACCGAGAAAATTATTCTTGCTAGGCCTAAATAAACCCGGGTTCGGGTCCACCTTGACATGGTCCTGATCCAGATTTTGTCGGTCCGGGTCGGTTCCATAAAATCGAGAACAAAATCGAGAATGGAACCTGTCACGATCGTGCTCCATAAATATCATTTTAACATAATCTTCTTTTAATTAGCATATTAAGTCAGTTTAGATGCTTATATAGTCATGGTTGCGTGTAGCAATTAACTTTTGAATTAAAGCATAATGATAATCGATAAGCGTTACAAAGAAATTATATAAGATTATTAGGAATAAATTCTAATATTTTTTAAAAATGATAATAAACATCTTTAAGTATGATTAAATAAGGTTAATTAGAGGTTTAACACTAATTTTTAACCCAATAATATGATTGGACCTTCATCAATCAATAGGGTTTCAAGCAGCTGAAGCAGGCAGCTCACCAGCAGCTTAGAAAATGAATTTTCCAAACTGTCATATGATGTGTTAAAAATTTGTAAAAAATATATAAATTAAATAATCATATCTTCGGAGAGCAGAATAATTTTCAAGTCTAAATCCCTACTGGAACGGCCGGAAGAAATTCGGAAACGTTGATTGTTTAAGGTGAATCCCTAGATCTGAAATTGATCTTTCAGATCATGAGATCATAGATTTATGTTACTTTCTCCATAAATTTTGAAATTTTACATGGTCCATCCATTCGACGTTAGCTTTCCATGGCTTTTGGAATCATATAAAAAAGAGTTTTATAGAGGAAGTTATATACTTAACTTCGTTGGCCACTCATCCTGTCCCGAGTCTATTATAGGTTCAACTTGTAAATTAGGGCACAGTTCGAATATAATAAATTAAGATTTGGAATTTGGATATGATTAATTAGATATTCTAAGGGCTTGGTGATAAGTGGAATCATCCTATTTAAACTTGTATTTTTAGGATAAAATGAATTTTTCATTACATAGTAGTCCTTCTGTGAGATTCTAGGATATGGACAGATCACGACCCTAATTAATTAATATTTTATAATGGCATATAAGGAGTTAAATTCTACAATTTTTATTCCTAAACACTAATGGAGTTTCGATTCTAAGAAAATTAGGATCTCATCAAATGGATGCATATTGTTAAAAATATAAATTAATAATTTAGTGACACATAGTCTGTCAAGACACAAATCCTAGGACAGATTTCCTAGGATGTTATGAATTACTCACTTGGACTTACTTAATGATATTTGGGGGTTGGAAACTTTATTAAATATAATTTTTAATTTATCCAGAATCATGAGATTTGCTTTTGTGGTTAAGAAGTTATAAATTATTCATTGACAAATACTCAATTTGAAATCCTGAGATCCAACTATATTTGACTCTTTCAAGTGATTATGATTATTCTAAATTTGTTAATAACATATGCATGAATTGACTTTGAAGCTTAAGTCTACAAGATTGAGATGGATCCAAATAAAATATGTGGATAAGAAAATAGGAAAAATTGGAATAAAGTATAGTTATGTTGTTTTGAATAATCAACATCAATTTGCAAAATGTGCTATGAATAACATAAGTGAAATACGAATATGAACATGAAAACTTTATATATATATATATATATATATATATATACATATATATATATATATATATATATGAATGATCCTTAATATGAAATTAGAAGTTACTTGTGTTGGATGTGTAGATAGTAGAGTATGAGTTTTCTTCCACAGATTTGAGAACATCAAATCTTAACAATATTATACAGGATATTGAAAGTTATGTAAGAGAATAGATGCTTGTAATCCTATGAAGACATTATGAGATGTCTATATTAATAAGAAATGATAAACATTTTATAGAAATAAATAGTAATATTAAACAACGCATAAGGGTTGGAGAACCAATCATCAAATCAGTTTAGTGTTGAAAACTGATACCTATTTGATAGGATTCAAATTATATGATGATCATCAAAGTAACATTGTCTAATGTGAATCATTATCAATGATTTTAAAATCACTATGAAACCCTGAATTGCCATTATTGATATCAGAATTATCGTCAACTTCCAATCCATCGTTCTCAAACAACATTCTTATAGATTTTGTAATTATTGATGATTCTTGATTAGTTGTCATCGATTACAATTCCTCATATTCAAGTATCATTAAATCTCACTTAGCGTGATTGATTAACTCACCATTGTTACTCATCTACGAGTGATAAATGATTTTTCATTTCGAACATTACTACGTCCATCAATTTTGGAAGTTTAAAGAGTTGTGAAAAAACTTCTCGAAAGATTATTGGAGTGATGCATCATCTGGTCATCTATCGAGAACTTTAATTGGGTGTTCATCAATCATGAAATGTTGGTTGAATGTATAACGAATGAGAAATTGGAGGGGAACACCTTTCTGATCCACTACAAGAAAATTCAGAATTACCGACGGTCGAAACCGTCAGTAATTTTTCCAAAAACAAGCAAAAATGGTGTTTCTCACGGTTTTTTCGACGAAAACCGGGGCGTCCATAAAACGATCGTCGCAAATCAATTTCCGACGGTTTGGAAGGAACCACTGGAAATTCCGACGGATTTTCGACGGTCGAGACCGTCGATATTTGCGGCGGTCGACAAAACCGTCGAAACTTCGGCGGTCACGACCGCCGATATTTCCGACAGTCGACAACATCGTCGAAAACTCCGGCGATTGTGACTGCCAAAGTTTCCGACGGTTTCGTTGACCGCCGCAAATATCGACGATTGCTACCGCTAAAAATTTTGGCAGCCGTCGTGCGATCGCCGAAGTTTCGACGGTCAAAACCGTCACAAAAAATTTTTATAATTTAAAAAAAATAGCCCCCCACGGCCAGATTTGGCCGCCAGCGGCCAGCGGCCGATGTCGGATCTGGATTGGCCGACGGGCGGTCGGATCCGAACCAGATCCGACCGCTCGATGGACGATCCGGCCGCTGGGGGCCGGATCCGTCGCCAGGCGGCCACTGGGGGCCTAATTCGGCCGTTGGGGGCCGGATCCGAATGCCCACGGCAGGATCCCGATGGCCAGATTTGGCTGCCAACGGCCGATGTCGGATCCGGATCGGCCGATGGGCGGTCGGATCCAAACGCCCAGCGGCCGATCCCACCGCTGGGGGTCGAATTCGCCGCCAGGCGGCCGATCCGGCCACTGGAGGCCGGATCTGACTGCTCGACGGTCGATCCGGCCGGATCCGAACGCCCGGCGGCCGATCCGATCGCGAGAGGCTGGATCCGACCGCCAGGCGGCCTAGGGGCTGAATCCGGCCGCCAGAGGTCGGATCGGCCGCTGGGGGTCGGATCCGAACGCCCACGGCCGAATCCGGCCGCTGGGGGCCGGATCCGGCCGCCAGCTACGAGATCCGGCTGCTGGGGATCGGATTCGTCCACTGGGGGTCGGATCCACTCGCCAGCGGCCTCCGGCCGAAGAGAAAGAGAGAGAGAGAAACGCCGGCGCGGGAGAGGGTCGCCGGTGCAACAGTGGGTCGCTGACGTCCGGTGCGAGAGAGGGTCGTCTACGCGGGAGAGAGAGGGAGGGGGAGAGAGAGAGAGAAGAGGAGGGAGAGAGAGAGGAGAGGAGGAGAAATTATATATGAGGGGAAAAATGAGAGAAAGCGGAAAAAGGAAAAAAAAATGGGATAACGAAATTTTAATTACCGACGGCTTCGACCGTCGAAAACGTAAATATTAATTATTTTTAAAGTTACCGACGGTTGTGACCACCACAAAAATATATTTAGTTATATATAATGTTTATTTTTTATTTTACCGACGGTTTGAACCGTCGATAATCGTTACCGACCGTCTAAACCATCGGTAATTGCGACGGTTTGGGCAGTCGCTAGTTATATTAATAGAATACTCCTCATATGATATTATTATACATTTACCGACGGTTACAACCGTCGGAAATTGCAGCGGATTTTGCGACGGATGGATATCCATTGGAAATATCGACGTTCCTAACTGTCGAAAAATAAAATAATAATATAACATATTATAAAATTTATTATTTTCTGACCGTCGAAAAATCCGTCGCAAATTATGACGGATGGGTATCCGTCGGAAATATCGACGTTCCTAACCGTCAAAAAATAAAATAATAATATAATAAATTATAAAATTTGATATTTTCCTTTTCGACGGTCGTAACCATCGGAAAATCCATCGCAAATTATGACGGATGGGTATCCGTCAGAAATATTGACGTTCCTAATCGTCAAAAAATAAAATAATAATATAACAAATTATAAAATTTATTATTTTCCTTTTCGACGGTCGTAACCGTCAGAAAATCCGTCGCAAATTATGACGGATGGGTATCCGTCGGAAATATTAACGTTCCTAACCATCAAAAAATAAAATAATAATATAACAAATTATAAAATTTATTATTTTCCTTTCTGACGGTCGTAACCGTCGGAAAATCCGTCGCAAATTGTGACGGATTTCAAACCGTCAAAAATTGCCCGTCGAAAAATGACAATTTTCTAGTAGTGATCCTTGATCGCGAACTCGAATTGACATTTCAATATTGTAAATCAATTAGAGAGGAAAAGTCTTATTGGTGCTCATTCACTTTATATAAAATGTGTCATCTTCTTTCGCTTGTCATGATAGATTCTATAATTGTTGAAATTCTACCTATAATCCTTGTTATGCATAAATCTTGTCAAATATTTGATGATTTCCTTACAATTAGTGTTTCACTCATAATCTTGGTACTTACCTTTATGGGAACTTTGTACAAAATTAACTATGGGTAACATTATTAGATGAAATTAATTCTTTAATGGAATTTTAAATCCACACATTGGGAAAATATTATAGCCAAAAGAATATAATAAATGCAGGATTATTGTGAAATGTCAAGAAAAAAAAGTAATCAAAATATGGAATTCACAAGGACAACATCACCTACGGAAGAAAAATAATGAAGGAAAGTTATGGCCACGATACATAAGACTATATGAGATTTTAGCATGTATTAAGTCAACTGTTTATTTGTTAAGTTCTACCACTAGAGATATTGTGTATTCACGATATCTTCAATGTTTCTTCAATGATATTGATCAAATCCTTTGCAGACAAGTTCATCAATCAACAAGTCATCAACACAAATTTTTGTCCGTGCCTATTTCTGATCACCTGGATCAAGATCTTTTCTTTTCTTTATATAAGACTCTAAACTTTAATTACTGCTTATAGTCATTGCTATTGTAAGTATGACAACCAGAAATATGTTAAATAAGATTCTTAAACCATCGTATGCACCCTTTGACAAGGGCGAAGCTAGGTGGGTTCTCGAGCCTACAAGTGCAAGCACTGGGATTTTGTATTAGTATGATATGTGTCGCAACTAATCACATCTCCATGTCGTCTTGGTGGGTAGTGCGCTACAATATCTGAAGGCGAATCCAGGTTTGTGACACCATTCCAACATTTCTTTTTTCACACTATTTTCTAATTTTATGCAATGATTTCATTCTCTCACTTCTAGAAAATTACATTTTATAATTATATTTAATTTTTTATTTATATATTGACTTTAATCAATTTATTTCTTAATTAAGTGGTCCAAGTCCATAATTTTTTACCACTTATTTTATTAGTTGGTCTTCCAAATTTTATAATTTTTTATAATATTTTTGTCTTCCATTTTCATCCAATCAACTCATTCTTTCTCTTTATACATTATGCTAGTATTTTTTGCCACTTATTTTATTAGTTGAAATTCCAAATTTTATAATTTTTTATAATATTTTTTACCACCATTTTCATCCAATCAACTCATTCTTTCTCTTTATACATTATGCTTTACTATTTTATATTTTTAGTTTTAATTATTTTATTTATATATTATGTTTAATAAATGTATAATTAGGTGGTTATGACATCATGTACGCTCATTTGATTCATAATTGTTATATTTAATTTATATGCATAAATAATAATGCAATATTGTTTTGTTGATGTATCTAAAATATTTATGTTTACTATCTTATATTACACTTACAAATTATTTATTGTGTTAAAATTATTTTTTTAATAAATCAATTAAAATTAACCATACTTTTTAGCTAACTATAGTCCAAGATTGCATTAGCTTTATCTAGCTCTAGTGATATAAATAATCCATAAATTATTATTTATATTTTAAAATTATAATATAAATATTTTATTTAATTTTGGATTCTAAAATTAATATCTTTATGTGTACATAAGTACAAAAATTAAAATTTACGAAAAGAAGGAGACGACCTCTTCGACTAGATATATGGATGTGAACACACTCAAAATATTTCTGACTTCGCCACTGCCCTTCGGCCAATCTTCACTTAGAAGTCCAACAACTGCAGATATCAAAGCTCAAATCAGAAGAATGAATAATGCCAAATCTTCTAAAGCATGGCAAATAAACATCTAGAAGCTTCTTGGTGATTTTTCGACGTACTTGTTGAAAAAAATATATTATACGGTCCTGCTCTACAAATATCATTTTAACTAATCTTGCTTTTAATTAGCATATCAAGTCAGTTTAGATACTTATATAGTCATGGTTGCATGTAGCAATTGACTTTTGGATTAAAGTATAATGATAATCAATAAGCGTTACAAAGAAATTATATAAGATTATCATGAATAAATTCTAATATTTTTCAAATATGATAATAAACATGTTTAAGTATGATTAACTAAGGTTAATGAGAGGTTTAACACTAAATTTTAACCCAATAATATAATTGGACCTTCATTTCAACCAATAGGGTTTCAAGCAGCTGAAGCAGGCAGCTCACCAGCAGCTTAGAAAATGATTTTTCCAAACTGTCATATGATGTGTTAAAAATATGTAAAATATATATAAATTAAATAATCTTATCTTGCGAGAGCAGAATAATTTTCAAGTCTAGATCCCTACTGGAACGGCCGAAAGAAATATGACAACTTTGATTGTTATAGGTGAATCCCTGGATCCGAAATTGATCTTCCAGTTCATGAGATCATAGCTTCATGTTACTTTCTCCATAAATTTTGAAATTTACATGGTCCATCCATTCGAAGTTTTCCATGGCCTATAGAATAACGTAAAAAGAGTTTTATATAGGAAGTTATATACTTAACTTCGCTGGTCACTCATCCTGTTCTGAGTCTGTTATAGGTTCAATTTGTAAATTAGGGCACGGTTCGAATATAAGAAATTAGGGTTTGGAATTTGGATATGATTAATTAGACATTCTAAGCGCTCGGTGAGAAGTGGAATCATCCTATTTGAACTTGTATTTTAGGAGAAATGAATTTTTCATTACATAGTGGTCCTTCTGTGAGATTCCAAGACATGGACAGATCACGACCCTAATTAACTATTTTTTTATAATGGCATACAATGAGTTAAATTCTACAATTTTCATTCCTAAACATTAATGAAATCTAGATTCTAGAAAAAATAGGATCTTATCAAATGGATACGTATTGTTAAAAATATAAATTAATCATTTAGTGACACAGAGTCTGTCAGGACACAAACCCTAGGTCAGATTTCCTGGGATATTATGAATTACTCACTTGGACTTAGTTAGTGATATTTGGGGTTGGAAACCTTAGTAAGATTAGTTTCTAATTTATCTAGAATCATGAGATTTGTCTTTGTTGTTAAGAAGTTATGAATTATTCATTGACAAGTACTCAGTCTAAAATCTTGAGACAACACCTAGTTAAACTATGGAGGATTGAGAAGTTCCAATTGTGAAATAGCCTATGAACAAAAATACCTGATGTTAGAAATTGATATTAGAGAAGATTATAGGCATTTTAGAGTGCATAAATATTCATGCATCAAGATCATGAATTGCATATTACCTTATTAGTGATTGGGAAGTAAAAAGACATTATTACTTGTAGGAAAACATCAAGTTGCAAGTGAAAGGGAGGAAATCTAATAAACCTCCTTGAAGGAATAAAGTACAAGGTGAGTGAATAAATTTACGACATAGCAAAATGTCATATGTTAGTTCTTTAATTTATGATATTATCTCAAGCAAATATTATTATTATTATTATTATTGAAACATATCTTGAGTTATGAAAGATATTTATAATATGTTTGAAGAATATTATATGAGATGGAGTAACTTTTTACACAAAAATATTTTCAGAGAATAATGCTTGTGAAGTTAAAATAAGTTTTACTTGATAATGATATGCGATTATGGCATGTGAATTTTGATATTGTTAAACTCCATGTGTCCATTAGCCATACTAGTTGAAAAAGATCTTTGGGATTGTATTCGATATACATGAAGCCTTTGGGGCGTATATCGGGTGTCTTTGCCCTTTGGGGCTGTTCTGCGTGCACGTATTGACCCATGATATGCTCTGCGTATTTCAAATAGGTCGAAGAATACGTATTGACCCATGATATGCTCTAGTATTCCAGATGGAGGAATACGTATTAACCCATAATTTGCTATGCATATCCGATACTCTTGATTATAAAGCTCTACTTAACTGTATGACACATGATCATGGAGGAATATGTATTGACCCATGATGAGTATGCGCGATGAACACATATGTGAAGTTTAATTATGAACATGATGATATTTTGAGTTACTTATATGGATATTAAAGTTCATATGATTTGGGAACTTATGTTATATGAGTTATTTTTTAAATGTTTTCACATATAGAGAATCTGATTATTTAAACGTTATATGCACTTGTATTGTTCCCTTATGTTGTACTTTTAATCCACCCATTGAGCAAACGATTGTTGCTCGCATTACCCTTGTTGAATTTTTTAGATGATTTCAAGTTGAATTGACTCGAAGCTTAGTTTGATGCATATAGAAGAGGTCGAACCGTCGGAGCATTGCTATTTTTCTTTCACTTTTATTTTTCCCTTCACTTTTATTTTTTTTAAACATGCATGTAATAGATAATCCTAGATGTTGTAATTAACTTTGTGAGAAACTTTTTGTAAGGTTGTATAAAATTGATCCTGTGGGGTGTTATATGTGAGGTGGTTAGTGGAAAAAAATTATAATGATAATATGTGAATGATATATCTTATAATTATTTACTTAAACTTCGATGAATATATATATGCATCTTTTGTATGTATTGACAAATAACACAAGATAAGTAAGGGAGGAGATTTTGTTGATTTTATTTATAGAATTGTTAAACATAATTAAGTAAGGTAATAGTTAATACTAAAACTTAGTCACGAAGTTGAGTGTGACAGAGTTTGGTATCATAGCTTAGGTTATAAGATTTTGTAGAAAGTATGACTTAAGTTTAAGGTTTTAAATTGATAGTGCATGCTTTTGATTACTTCTCTTATTTTATTTTCGAAGGGATAAACCTATCACCACGTGAGTAATGTGGTGAGGGATAATTTGATATTATTGGCATTTGTAAATTTGCTCCCCTGGCGGTCGACCTACTAGAAGTTTATTTTCATTTTATGCATCATGCATCAGTACAGGGTGTGGCATTTGATCCCAATAATGATATTCTCTATGTGATGATGTAATCATAATGGGTCCATCAATAATGTTTCATGATGGCAACATTATGAGTCCAACTATTGAAAGATATAAACGAATATGGAGTCAAAGTGACTAAGTGGGAAATGATGGCATATTTCATTTCTTTAAATATCTAAGATCATAATGTCTTACCTGAAGTGGATTGATTAGTTCGACATCATGCCACTTCACATTGTTTTAAGAAAGAAATTTATTTTGAGTTATTAGGAAAATCAAGAGTTACATGTTCTAATAAATGTTAAAATTTTCTCCTCTTGCATTATTTATATAGTAACGATAGGGAAGTTGATTAGGAAGGAATGAGAAACATACTTTGCTTCTCTCATTGAGATAAAGGTCAAAGGGGTCACAATTGGAAGATATTCCAATCATATATAAATTTGTTAAAATGTTAAGATCTTTCCATATTATAACCGAGGAGATAGAGGAAATTCTTTATGGATCTAATTCATAGAACTATTCATACTTCTAAGACTTCTTAGCATATAACACCTATAAGATTAAATGAATTATTGGAGCATTCCGATGAGGTATGTATTCAATCTAAATTCTGAGTTTAGACTTATTCTTCAAGAAGAAAGATAAATTTCTTAATTGGGCATTAATTATAGACATTCAAATTAAGTGACTGTGAAGAATAGTTTATCAAGAATGGGGTTACTTGCTTGATCAACTATAGTACTAGATTCTCAAAAATGATTTTAAGATATGGATTCCATTAGTTAACGTTAAAGAATGGTATATCTTAAAATCTATGTACATGGAATTCGATGTGATTATTATGAATTCTTGGCCTTTAAACCGATCTCTCAATTCTGAAAGTCGTGCACATCATGAGAGATTTTAAATACTATTTCACAAAATTATTGTGGGAAAAAAATTAACAGCCAAATTATGAGTGAGTTTTGGCATGACCTGATGGTATTAGATCATGTCAATTCTAAGAAAAACAAATCATGTTCTTGATACCTATGATCATTTGATATATGAGTTTGATCAATTAATTATCATGTAACCCTTTCTTCCTAGTATAGAAAGAAAGCATGATGTGTTCTCTTGTACCCAATCTAAGAAAATGTGAACTAATCATTTACATATGATTGAGTATGAACAACTTATTGATTTGAGCAAGAACTTGTTACATAAAGAACAACTAGTTTGCATCTTATAGCAAAAAGAAAATGCAAAAGATAACAAAAGTCACAACCTAATATATTGTGTTATAATTTTTTTGGCAACGAGACATTATGAAAGTATGATGAAAGGATACTTAAAAGTCACAATTCGTAATTTTGCATTTAATATACATTGGATTACTTATATGTATGAGAATCAGATAATAGATATGTATTACATCATTGACATTATAATTTTAACAATCAAGTCTTTAGGTTTGAACACTATATTCGACTCTTTCAAGTGATTATGGTTATTCTAAATTTGTGAATAACATATGTATGAATTGACTTTGAAGCTTAAGTCTACAAGATTGAGATTGATCCAAAATAAAATATGTGGATAAGAAAATAGGAAAATTTGGAAAAGTATAGTTATGTTGTTTTGAATAGTCAAAATCAATTTGTAAAATGTGCTATAAATAACATAAGTGAAATACGAATATGATCATGAAAACTTTATATATATATATATATATATATATATATTACCTTAATATGAAATTAGAAATTACTTGTGTTGGATGTGTTGATAGTAGAGTATGAGTTTTCTTCCTCGGTTTGAGAACATCAAATCTTAACAATATTATACAGGATATTAAAGGTTATGTACGAGAATAGGTGCTTGTAATCCTATGAAGACATTATGAGATGTCTATATTAATAAGAAATGATAAATATTTTATAGAAATAAATAATAATATTAGACAACGCATAAGGGTTGGAGAACCAATCATCAAATCAGTTTAGTGTTGAAAACTGACACATATTTGATAGGATTCAAATTATATGATGATCATTAAAGTAACATTGTCTAATGTGAATTATTATCAATGATTTTGAAATCACTATGAAACCTTGAATTGCCATTATTGATATCAGAATTATCGTCGACTTCCAATCCATCATTCTCAAACAACATTCTTATAGATTTTGTAATTAATGATGATTCTTGATTAGTTGTCATCGATTACAATTCCTCATATTTGAGTATCATTAAATCTCACTTAGCGTGATTGATTAACACACCATTGTTACTCATCTACGAGTGATAAATGATTTTGCATTTTGGACATTACTACGTCCATCAATTTTGGATGTTTAAAGAGTTGTGAGAAAGCTTTTTGAAAGATTATTGTAGTGATGCATCCTCTGGTCATCTATCGAGAACTTTAATTGGGTGTTCATCAATCACGAAATGTTGGTTGAATGTATAGCGAATGAGCGATTGGAGGGGGACGCCTTTCTGATCCTCGATCGCGAACTCGAATTGACATTTCAATATTGTAAATCAATTAAGAGGAAAAGTCTTATTCACAAATTTCATTGTTTCTCACACTGACCATTATTCTTACGAATGATAGTGATAATCTTTAACCTATGAATACGTGATAATTGGTGCTCATTCCCCTTATATATAATGTGTCATCTTCTTTCGCTTGTCATGATAGATTCTATAATTTTTGAAATTCTACCTATAATCCTTGTTATGCATAAATCTTGTCAAATATTTGAAGAATTCCTCACAATTAGTGTTTCACTCATAATCTTGGTACTTACCTTTATGGGAACTTTGTACAAAATTAACTATGGGTAACATTATTAGATGAAAGAATTAATTCTTTAATGGAATTTTAAATCCACACATTACGAAAATGTTATAACCAAAAGAATATAATAAATGCAGGATTATTGTGAAATGTCAAGAAAAAAAGTAATCAAAATATGAAATTCACAAGGACAACATCACCTACGGAAGAAAAATAATGAAGGAAAGTTATGGCCACGATACATAGGACTATATGAGATTTTAGCATGTATTGAGTCAATTGTTTCTTTGTTAAGTTCTACCACTAGAGATATTGTGTATTCATGATATCTTCAATGTTTCTTCGATGATATTGATCAAATCCTTTGCAGACAAGCTCATCAATCAACAAGTCATCAACACAAATTTTTGTCCGTGCCTATTTCTGATCACCTGGATCAAGATCTTTTCTTTTATTTATATAAGCCTCTAAACTTTAATGACTACTTATAGTCATTGGCTATTGTAACTATGACGACCAAAAATATGTTAAGTAAGATTCTTAAACTATCGTATGCACCCTTTGACAAAGGTGGATATAGGTGGGTTCCCGTGCCTGCAAGTGCAGGCATTGGGATTTTGTATTAGTATGATATGTGTGGCAACAAATCACATCTCCATGTCGTCTTGGTGGGTAGTGCGCTATAATATTTGAGGGTGAATCCAGGTTTGAGACACCATTCCAACATTTCTTTTTCACACCATTTTCTAATTTTATGCAATGATTTCATTCTCTCACTTCTAGACAATTACATTTTATATTTATTTTAATTTTTTATTTATATATTGACTTTAATCAATTTATTTCTTAATTAAGTGGTCCAAGTCCATAATTTTTCACCACTTATTTTATTAGTTGGTCTTCCAAATTTTATAATTTTTTTATAATATTTTTGTCTTCCATTTTCATCCAATCAACTCATTCTTTCTCTTTATACATTATGTTAGTATTTTTGCCACTTATTTTATTAGTTGATGTTCCAAATTTTATAATTTTTTATAATATTCTTTACCTCCATTTTCATTCAATCAACTCATTCTTTCTCTTTATACATTATGCTTTACTATTTTATATTTTTACTTTTAATTACTTTATTATATATTACTTTTAATCAATGTATAATTAGGTGGTTATGACATCATCTCATTTGATTCATAATTGTTATATATAATTTATATGCATAAATAATAATGCAATATTGTTTTGTTGATGTATCTTAAATATTTGTGTTTACCATCTTATATTACACTTACAAATTATTTGTTAAGTGTTAAAATTATTTTTTAATAAATCAATTAAAATTAACCATACTTTTTAGCTAACTATAGTCTAAGAGAAATTGTACGCATTATCTATTTCTAGCTCTAGTGATATAAATAATCCATAAATTATTATTTATATTTTAAAATCATAATATAAATATTTTATTTGATTTTGGATTCTAAAATTAATATATTTGTGTGTACATAAGTAAAAAAATTAAAATTTACGCAAAGATGGAGACGACCTTTTCGACTAGACATATGGATGTGAACCCACTCAAAATATTTCTGGCTCCGCCACTGTCTTTTGGCCAGTTTTCAATTAGAAGTCCAATAACTGTAGATATCAAAGCTCAAATCATAAGAATGATCAATGTCAAATTTTGTAAAGCATGCCAAACAAACATCTAAAAGCTTCTTGATGATTTTTCGACGTAGTTGTTGAAAAAAAGATATTATACTTGTCATTAGGCTAGCATCAAGTGAAATAGAGATCTTCCTTGCTATTCCATCTAGTCCTTCATTGCTGTTCAAACCCTTATTATTATGTCCACGTGCAATGGGTGCTAATTCATCTGGGTTGATGCAATAATCAGCTTTTTTCATCTCTTTTGGAATATGATATTCCGGTATGCTATGCGTTAAAGCAAAAGTCAAAGAGAGTAGAACATCAATAAAGAATAGTGCATACACCTTCTGCTCATAGAGAATTAAAGATTGTACCATCAATAAAATGTAGAGCAACCTTCTGCACATAAAGAAAAACTCACTCTATTCAAATATAAGAATATTTGTCTCGAGAAGAAAATATAGTATAAATTATAAGAGTCAACGAAAATGAACTTTGGAAATAAAAAATTCCATTAGTATTGATGATCTGGATAATCATTCAAGAAAGGAGGAAATTTGAAAGTAAGAATGATCAAATAACAAATAAGTATTCAAATCCTAAAAATAGGTATCTAAATTAGAACAATTTTTTTTTAAAAAGGAAGGGAGAATTGTCACGGTCATGCTCCACAAATATCATTTTAACATAATCTTGCTTTTAATTAGCATATCAAGTCAGTTTAGATACTTATATAGTCATGGTTGCATGTAGCAATTAACTTTTGGATTAAAGCATAATGATAATCGATAAGCATTACGAAGAAATTATATAAGATTATTAGAAATAAATTCTAATATTTTTTAAATATGATAATAAACATGTTTAAGTATGATTAACTAAGGTTAATTAGATGTTTAATACTAACTTTTAACCCAATAATATGATTGGATCTTCATTTCAACCAATAGAGTTTCAAGCAGCTAAAGCAGACAGCTCACTAATAACTTAGAAAATGATTTTTCCAAACCACCATATGATGTGTTAAAAATCTGTAAAAAATATATAAATTATGTAATCTTATCTTCAGAGAGTAGAATAATTTTCAAGTCGAGATCCCTACTGGAACGGCCTGAAGAAATTCGGCATCGTTGATTGTTTAAGGTAAATCCCTGGATCCAAAATTGATCTTCCAGTTCATGAGATCATAGATTCATGTTACTTTCTCCATAAATTCTAAAATTTTACATGGTCCATTCATTCGAAGTTAGCTTTCCATGGCCTCTGTAATCATGTAAAAAAGAGTTTTTATAAAGGAAGTTATATACTTAACTTCGCTGGTCACTCATCCTGTCACATATCTATTACAGGTTCAACTTGTAAATTAGGGCACGGTTCGAATATAATAAATTATGATTTAAAATTTGGATATGATTAATTAGACATTCTAAGGGCTTGGTGAGAAGTTGAATTATCCTATTTGAACTTGTATTTTAGGAGAAATGAATTTTTCATTACATAGTGGTCCTTCTGTGAGATTCCAAGACATGGATAGATCACGACCCTAATTAACTTTTTTTTTATAACGGCATATAAGGAGTTAAATTCTACAATTTTCATTCCTAAACATTAATGAAATCTAGATTCTAGAAAAATTAGGATCTCATCAAATGGATATGCATTGTTAAAAATATAAATTAATCATTTAGTGACACAGAGTCTGTCAGGACACAAACCCTATGTCAGATTTCTTAGTCTATTATGAATTACTCACTTGAACTTAGTTAGTGATATTCGGAGGTTGGAAACCTTAGTAAGATTAGTTTCTAATTTATCTAGAATCATGAGATTTGTCTTTGTGGTTAAAAAGTTATGAATTATTCATTAACAAGTACTCAGTCTGAAATCTTGAGACAACACCTAGTTAAACTATGGAGGATTGAGAAGTTTCAATTGTGAAATAGCCTATGAACAAAAATACCTGGAATTAGAAATTGATATTAGAGGAGATTATAGGCATTTTAGAGTGCATAAACATTCATGCATCAAGAGCATGCATTGCATATTACCTTATTAGTGATTGGGAAGTAAAAAGACATTATTACTTGTAGGAAAACATCAAGTTGCAAGTGAAAGGGAGGAAATCTAATAAACCTCCTTGAAGGGATAAAGTACAAGGTGAGTAGGTAATTTAAAACATAGCAAAATTTTATACGTTAGGTCTTTGATTTATGATATTATCTCAAGCAAAGATTATTATTGTTTATTATTATTATTATTATTATTATTATTATTATTATTATTATTATTATTATTATTATTATTATTATTATTATTATTATTATTATTATTATTATTATTATTATTATTATTATTATTATTATTATTATTATTATTATTATTATTATTATTATTATTATTATTATTATTATTATTATTGAAACATATATTGAGTTATGAAAGATATTTATGATATGTTTCAAGAATAT
Source organism: Pontederia crassipes (assembly GCA_030549335.1). Classification (NCBI taxonomy): domain Eukaryota; kingdom Viridiplantae; phylum Streptophyta; class Magnoliopsida; order Commelinales; family Pontederiaceae; genus Pontederia; species Pontederia crassipes. The sequence goes on along the minus strand of CM060184.1, from coordinate 38,203,632 downwards.
CATATGAGATGGAGTAACCTTTTATACAAAAATGTTTAAAATAAGTTTTACTTTATAATGATATGTGATTATGACATGTGAATTTTGATATTGTTAAACTCCATGTGTCCATTAGCCATACTAGTTGAAAAAGATCTTTGGGACTGCATTCGATATACATGAAGCCTTTGGGGCGTATATCGAGTGTCTTTGCCCTTTGGGGGCTGTTCTGCGTGCACGTATTGACCCATGATATGCTCTGCGTATTTCAAATAGGTCGAGGAATACGTATTGACCCATGATATGCTCTAGTATTCCAGATGGAGGAATACGTATTAACCCATAATTTGCTCTGCGTATCCGGTATTTTTTATTATAAAGCTCTACTTAACTGTATGACACATGATCATGGAGGAATACGTATTGACCCATGATGAGTATGTGCGATGAACACATATGTGGAGTTTAATTATGAACATGATGATATTTTGAGTTATATGGATATTAAAGTTCATATGATTTGGAAACTTATGTTATATGAGTTATTTTTTAAATGTTTTCTCATATGGAGAATCTGATTATTTAAACATTATATGCACTTGTATTGTTCCCTTATGTTGTACTTTTAATTCACCCATTGAGCAAACGATTGTTGCTCGCATTACCCTTGTTGAATTTTTCAGATGATTCTAAGTTCTCAAATTGAGTTAACTCGAAGCTTAGTTTGATGCATATAGAAGAGGTCGAACCGCACTCTAATGGACGGAGGCGGTTAAAGAAGCTAGTTCATGAGACTATGGTCAGATTAGGTTCTTGGAACATTGGAACGTTGAATGGGAAGCGCCTCGAGGTGGCACAAGTAATGGATAGATTAGTATCTTATGTTTGCAAGAAACTAGATGGGTAGGAGAGGGAAGTAAAGAGATTAGGTTAAATGGTTCCAAACTTTAGTACACAGATAAGGTAAAGGGAAGGAATGATGTTGGTATTATCGCGGATGCAGAATGGAGGAAGAATGTTGTGGAAGTTAAAAGGATTGAGGATCGAATCATATCCGTGAAAGTAATTGTTGGAAAGGAGACTATGAACATTATTAGTGCATATGCACCCCAAGTAGGAGCAGAATCACATCTCAAGGAGAGGTTTTGGACAGATATGGAGGGTTTGATTGAAAGTATACCAACAACCGAAAAAGTTTATATTGGGGGAGATCTTAATGGACATGTTGGTAAAGAGGCAGGACCACATGCAAGGGTTCATGATGATTTTGGTTTTGGGAAGTTGAATGAGGAATGACAAACTATTATTGATTTTTCTTTAGCATACGACCATAAGATTATCAACACTTGTTTTAGGAAGAGAGAGGAACATTTAATCACATACAAAAGTGAAACTCATAGGACTCAAATCAATTTTTTTTGACAAGAAATACTGATAAAAGATGCTGTACTAATTGCAAAGTAATTCTTGGGCATGGGGTGACTACACAACATAGATTGTTAGTTCTTGATATGCAAATGAAATGTATAAAACCAAAATCTCGAACAATTTTTGATCGAAAGATCAAGTGGTGGCAGTTAAAGGGGGAGAAGCGAGAGACTTTTAGAAGTAAGTTATTAGAGGAAAGTGTGTGGGAGTTAGAAGGAGATGCTAGTATCATGTGGGAGAATGTGGCAAAAAAGGTTGAAATGGTTGTTAAAGCCATTTTTGGAGAATCAAAAGGTTTTGGACCACGAGATAAGGAGACTTGGTGGTGGAATGAGGAGGTTCAAGAAAATGTGCGTAATAAGAAGAATTGTTTCAAGGCGATACACTTGGACAATAGTTCTGACAATTGGGAAAAGTATCGTTTGACGAAAAGGGAGGCTAAGAAGGCAGTTAGTGATGTTCGTGCTAAAAAATATGAGGGGTTTTATAAGGAGTTAGGGACAAAGGCTGATGAACAAATGATTTATAAGATTGCAAGGAATAAAGAGAAGGAGTCGAGAGATTTGGATCAAGTAGGATGCATAAAAAATGAAGTTTGCAAGGTTTTAGTTACTGAATGAGATATTAAGAACAGATGGGAAGAGTATTTCTATAAGCTATTTAATGATGGATGTGAAGATTCCCGTTGTGATTTGGAGGACTTGACAGTTAGCGAATGTGAGCTTAATATGTCATTTTATCGTAGAATTAGAGTCTCGGAGGTTAGCGAAGCTCTTAAGAAAATGGAGAATGGTAAAGCCGTTGGACCGGATGGTATACCGATTGAAGTTTGAAAATGTTTGGGAGAAAAATGTGTGTTGTGGTTATGTAAATTATTTAATGAGATTTTACGATCGAAAAAGATGCCTGATGATTGGAGATTAAGTACATTAGTTCTTATTTACAAGAATAAAGGGGATATTCAGAATTGTGCAAATTATAGAGGGATTAAACTTATGAGTCACACAATGAAATTATGGGAAAAAGTGATTGAGCATAGATTGAGAATGGAGATTAGTATTTCTGAGAGACAATTTGGATTCATGCCAGGAAGATCCACTACAGAGGCAATTTATTTACTAAGGGGGGTGATGGAGAAGTATCGAAGTAGGAGAAGAAACTTACATATGGCTTTCATTGACTTAGAGAAGGCGTATGATCGGGTACCAAGAGATATACTTTGGAAAACCTTGCAAAAGAAGATGGTGGGTGTTGCCTACATTAAGGTAATATAAGATATGTATGATGGGGCATTGACTAGGGTTAGGACACCCGAAGGTGAGACAAATGAATTTCCTATAAGAATTGGCCTACATCAAGGATCAACTTTAAGCCCGTATCTATTTAACTTAGTTATCGATGCTATAATCAAGAGTATCACAGATGATGTACCTAAGTGCATACTATTTACGGATGATATAGTACTTTTAGCGGATTCAAGAGTAGAGATTAATACAAAATTAGAAATATGAAGAAATACGTTGGAGTCAAAGGGTTTTCGTTTAAGTAGGAATAAAACAGAATATATGCATTGCAATTTCACAAATAAACAACTTAGAGACGATTTGGAAGTTAGGTTATGGGAGGATATAATTTCTCAAGTGACAAAGTTTAAATATTTAGGATCAATTGTAAGACAAGATGGTGAGATTGATGACGATATTAATCATAGAATTCAAGTTGGTTAGTGTAAATGGAAGAAAGCCACTGGAGTTCTTTGTGATAGAAAAGTACCCAATAAAGTTAAAAAAAATTCTATCGTACTGCTATAAGACCGGCAGTGTTATATGGTAGTAAATGCTGGGCTATGAAGGGACAACATGAACGTAAGGTGGGGTAGCCGAAATGAGGATGTTGAGATGGATGTGTGGTCATACAAGATTAGATAAGATTAGGAATGACCATATACGTGAACGAGTCGGAGTAGCTCCTATTAGTGAGAAAATGGTAGAGAATCGTTTGAGATTGTTTGGTCATGTTCAGAGAAGATCATTAGATGCGTCAGTAAGAAGAGTAGATCAAATAATCTGAAGTCCGATTAAAAGAGAGAGAGGGAGGCCAAGGCGGACACTTGGCGAACTAATAGAGCAAGATCTATTGGTGAATAATATATCGAAAGGTTTAGTTACTAATAGAGCGGAATGGCGTCGTATGATCCATGTAGCCGACCCCACCTAGTGGGATAAGGCTTTGTTGTTGTTGTTGCATGTAATAGATAATCCTAGATGTTGTAATTAAGTTTGTGAGAAACTTTTTGTAAGGTTGTATAAAATTGATCCTGTGGGGTGTTATATGTGAGGTGGTTAATGAAAAAAAATTATAATGATAATATGTGAATGATATATCTTATAACTGTTGACTTAGACTTTGATGAATATATATATATGCATTTTTTGTATGTATTGGCAAATAATACAAGATAAGTAAGGAAGTTTTGTTGATTTTATTTATAAAATTGTTAAACATAATTAAGGAAGGTAATAGTTAATACTAAAACTCAGTCACGAAGTGGAGTGTGACAGAACTGGGTCAAAAAATATTTAAATAAAATAAATATGAAAATTAAGATAATTAGTAAAGTTAAATAATAATTTATCCAAATAAATATCAACTTACCAAAATATTGTATCACACTACAGGAAAATTAAGATTTTTTTACGAAAAAAATTCTTCGCAATTTGCGACGGATTTCGAAACGGATAGCAATCCGTCAAAATTTTTGACGATCCTGATCGTCAGAAATTTTAAAAAATAAATTATAAAATTTATTATATTTTTATTTTATTTTTTGACAATTTGGAACGTTAGAATTTTTTATGGCTTCCTATCCGTCGCAAGTTCCGACGGTCGAACCCATCGGTAACCAAAAAAATAATTAAATATTATATAATATATAACATTATTTAGTATATAATGTAATTAGTATTTTATTATTATAATTACCGACAGTTTAGATCGTCGAAAATTTTGACAGTCCGAATTGTCAGTAATTATAATAATAAAATACTAATTACATTATGTATTAAATAATGTTATATATTATATAATATTTAATCGATGGGTTATAAGGCAATAAAAAGATTAACACTTCAAAATGAACAAATAATTAGAACTATATAAATCTTATTAATATTTTTTATTACTATAATTGCGGTGGGTTTCGGGTCGAGTTTTCATACGTTGGACCCGGTCCCGACCAAGAACTTATTGGATTTTTTTCAATTCTTTGACCTGATCCCGACTCGATTTATAATCGGAGCGAAAATATTTGCCGAAAAATTGGGTCAGTACGGTTTAGGTCGACCCGCCAAAACTGGTTATCCCGGAAGCAAAGAGGTCCTTCTCCGATCCTAGCTCTGCTCAAAGTCGGAAGCTCATCTCCAAGAAAAAAAAGCTATAGGGGAGAAGAGAGCCAAGGGAGACTTAGCGCAAGGAATATTATGAAACCACTAGTTGCAATCAAACTAAACTGATCGATAAACTCTTAATAGAATAGTGGACTTCACTTAATTGACCACAGTGGGGGAATTTCTTTTTGGTATGTCAAGGCCTACTGCATAGTGGGAATCTTTTTACCACACGGAGCAAGCCTTTTAGCAAAGGATAGGTCTTTTCTCGTCTTTTCTTCATCGAACCAACAATTTGAGACTCTTATACGCAAGGTAGTTCAGATCGGGATCTTACATGAGATCGAAGGGGGTCATAAGATCGAATCGAAGATCGTACAATTTTACCTATTAATAAAAAATATATTTTAAAATAATAAATATATTTTTTTGTAAATTTGTCACATTTATATATTAAACTACACCTCAATAAATCATTTTTTATCGATTCTTAAACAAAATTTTATGAAAACATATTAAAAATAAAGAAAATATATTAAATTTCATCTAAATTAATTTTTATTATCATAAATATAATTTTACTTCATATTTAAATAATTATATAAATCATATGAGATCGTATATGATCGTAAGATCGCATAACCAAAATTAAGATCGTATTAAAATCTTACACATAAGATCCTCAAGATAAGATCGAGATCGGTAAATGATAGTAAGATCGCAAAATCTTAAGATCTATATTGACATCTTGACAACCTTGCTTATACGTCAACGCTGACAAATGCATGCATCTTTTACAACAAGAAGATGAATGAAGATTATAAAGAATAACAAGGGATGTCCAATTGATTTGCCTTTTCGTATTCATTCGCCAGAGACAAAACATTCTCACCCCTATAATTTGCATCTCTTCTTCATATTTTTAGGTGGAGTTTCCATCTTTGTGTCCAACCCACCATACCATCTTCTTCTTCAAGTACTTGTGTTGGTACTCAACCACCATCACCATTGGTACAATCTTCTTCTTCAAGTACTTGTGCTGGTATTCAAAGGTCTCCATTAATACTCCTAATAGATTAGGTCCTCATTTAGCCTCGACTCCATCCTAATTATATTTGAGATAGGCAAATATAATCAGAATGAGATAGGCAATACCAATATGTAGGTTGCATCTTAGACCATATCAAATATTTAAAAGGATCCCATATATCAAGGGTTCAAATTATCCTTCTTGTTAAATCTCATTATGCCTTCTACGGGATAAGCCTTTAACATCACTTGATCACCTAATTTGAATATTTGTTCCATTCGGTCTTTATATGCATATGATTTTTTGGGTAGCCTATCTTTGATGAGATCTAACATTTTTTAATACTCTTGATCTTGATTCATTAATTCAGGGTTAGTTATTTTCTTTTGCCAACCTAGCTCCATCAAATTTAGAAGAATATGGTCTACTATGTAGAAGATGTCGTACAGATGTTGGAGTGGTAATTATTATTGTATGTGAATTCAATAAATGAGATATGGTCGTCCCAATTTTCATGTCAGTACAAGGCACATGTTCATAACATATCATCTGGATTATCCTCATAGATTTTTTTATTTACGGATGAAAGATGTACTAAAATTTTATCTCATCCTGAATCCTCTTTGTACTTCTCTAAACTTAAACAATAAAATGACAACAATTGTCCGACACAATGAAAACTAGAATCCTATGTAATTAGATGATGTCCTTCACATATACATTCATTGAACTGTCCAGTGACTACTTTCACTTTAGGATACAAAGGAGTTGCTTTGTTATGCGACCAACCACTATCAATATTGCATCATGACCTTGCTGCATTCAAGGAATATTAGTTATGAAATCTATAGTTATCTACTCTCATTTTCATTTAGGGATTCCTATATCCTAGAGTACACCATCAAGTTTTTTATACCCAATATTTGCTTGTTGACAAATAGTACATTTGAAAAGCCTCTACATCGATATCGCATGCACAATGTATATCACATAACTTGTTTACCCTGAAGGTATGGTGAGAATAAACATCATTGTCAACCTTATTTTCATTATGTGAAAACTATCTTTATATTTTTTAGATCATTTGAATTTGACATCTTCCATTATTAAGCTTGTTAGTGGTGATACAATTCTTGGAGAAACATCTGTGCCCAGTTGGCAATACCACCTTTGTTAGTTGGCAACTTTTGTACATTTATTAAAAAAGAAATACATAAATAAGAAGTGCAATGAAACCAACATTAATTTTTAATAATCTTATGCTACTTTTTAACTACTTTATTTTAAACAAAAATAATGTTAATTTGATAAAAAAATGGCATAAAAATCATTCAACCTATTTTTTTAAAATATGTCAAACTTATTTTATATTAATCAAAATTTAATATAATTACACAAAATGCAAGATAATTTTCTTGCTTTCATCTACACTAAATTATGAACTATCCACTAATATTTTACATCTCCTAATTAAAAAAAAACTTTTTTATATTATTCTTTTAGGATGAACAGTGACTAAAAGGAAGAAAATACGAGAAGTTATCCATTTTTCTTTAATACTATGAAACTCACAACATCCTCTATGTCGTAGTGGATGCGCTAGGACCATAGTCAGGGACTACTTGCTATGGTCTTAACAAGCTTTACATGTTCTCACTCTTGGTTCTTCCCCATTTTTGTTCATATCATCATACTAAAGTTATAAGGTCCATGTGATACAATTTTTTTAAGAACAACTAATCTTTAGTTTTGAATCATGTGTCAAACTAATATACATTTATAACTTCATACACAGAATTTCAAACTAATTATACAAAGTATCCATGCCATATAAGAAGCCTAGGTCATTTTGGACAAAGCAACAGATCAAGAAATCCATAGTTCATGCAATTATACTACATTATTAAATAATGATATTTCAAACATGTGATTAATACAAAATGGAATTAGAGCTCTCATTATAATTTTTTTGGAATACTATGTGTTCACCAAATTATGGACCTAATCTCTATATGCAATTAGGAATTTTCTTTTATTCTTCTTGCTCTTCTCTAAGTTTCTCTCCAATGCTTTGATCTTCTTGATCATCATCTCCTTCTTAATACACCATGGAAGAGAAAATCTAGGGCATAAGAAGAGTGAAATAGGATGGGGGAAAAAGGCTTAAGATTATGCTACATTATTAAATCATGATATTTCAAAACATGTGATTGATACAAAAAGGGATTAGAACTCTCATTCTAAATTTTAGTTGGAATAATATGTGTTCGCCAAATTATGGACATAATCCCTATGTGCAGTTAGGAACTTCTTTATGAGTTTCTCTCTAATGCTTTATTCTTCTTGATCATCATGTCCTCCTTGACTAGCTACAATACCATGGAAGAGAAACTATTAACTAAGGATCACTAAATGAAGTAACCGCTCAAAATAGGTCCTTGCCACATTTTTGGCATACTACTAGTAAAAAATATTAAAATATAATAAAATGAGTGATTTTATTATTGTGGAAGATAAATAGATAATCTAATATTTTGAGTATTCTTTTATAAATAAAAATAATTCAATGACTAATGTTCATAGCCCCAAAAAGAAGAACATATATTAGGAATAAAAAAATCAAAATTTCAGTCCATCATGGGATTATTTATAAATAATTTAATTATTTGTCCCAAGTCTATTTTTTTATATGTTTACCTATAGTTCTTAGATTAAATTGATAATATGATAGATAAGCCATATCTAGTCATTCCTTAAAACACCAATATCAATTGAATAGGACTCATAACCAAGTTTCTTATATTAACGTCCAATGTTTATTTCAATTCAATTATAAACCACTAAAGGTTCTCATTCCCGTAACATATGCAATAATCCACCTCCAATTATTCCACCGGTACATCTAATAGGTTCAGGTATCTACATGAACCATATGCAAGGGGAGGCTTTCTCTCATGAACTATGAAATTCGATGTGTGAGGATCAACGATGAATAATGTTCAATGCTTTTACTATTTTCAATGTTTGTGGAGTATGACAATGCCCAGTGAAAAACAATATTCAGTGTCAATATTTATTGAATATTGATGGAAATCCATGATTTGATGAGTTCATTTTTTTTGTATCATTACTTTGATCGATGGAAGTTGTTTTATAGTTGGATTTATCTTATTACATGAGGAAAAGGCCTTAATCAGTTTACCATTTTTCAACTCATTTATCTTATGATAATTGTAATTAGTTTCTAATGAAAAATATCCTTGTTGTTTTTCAATTTCATGTATCTTATCAATTCTTTGAAGCGATAATCAAGAAGAATGAGAAATTTCAACTAGAGGTGTTCACTAGGTAGGATGAATAACCCGGCCACAATTCAATGATAGGCCAGGTCGGGCATGAATTGGAAAATCCCAACCCGAGTCAACTTGACTCGATCTAATTGACCCATTTTTTTTTACTTCTTTTAAATTTAATTCTAAGCTTATATTTGATTCAACATTTTAATATAATATTAAAACAATATATTTTAAGTATGGAAATATTTAAATTTTTAAAAAATTGTATGTCTTAAAATAAATATTAAATAATATTTTTTATTATAAATATAGGAAAGTAAGGGGAAAATTAGAATTAAAGAAAAAGGGTGGTCAGGTGCAAAGTTGTCAAAATCGAGGTTTTACATAAGATTGGAGCGCAGTCATAAGATCAAATCGACAATCGTAAGATCTTACATATTAATAAAAAAAGTATATTTTAAAAATAATAAATATTATTTTGATAATTTTCTACATTTAAATCTTAAATTATACCCCACTAAGTAATTTTCTATCAATTCTTAAGTCAAATTATCTTGAAACATATTAAAAATGGAAAAATATATTAAACTTTATATAAATTAATTATTACTATAAATATATTTTAATTAATATTTAAATAATTATTTATAATATAGGATCTTATAGGATCATATAAGATAAAAATTAAGATTGATTAAGATGTTACACATAAATTCTCAAAATAAGATCGAGATCGATAATGTCCGGTAAGATCATAAAATCATAAAATCTTAGTAATCGACTTGTGTGCAGGAACTTTTTGGAACTTAACTGGCATTTTTCACTATATTGTTGACCTTAACTGACCATATATATATATATATATATATATATGTATTATGGAAAATAATGAAATATAGCCAAATACGTGGCTTTATTAGTATGAAAAAATATTAATTGGTCTTAGGAAGTTGCAAGTAGTAACATCCAATGTTTATTACAACTCAATGTTTATGAAAAAACAACAAACACTAAATATTCCTATGCCATGTACAATCAGCCACAACAACATCACCATTTAGCACACACAACAGGTTTAGGTACCTACAAGAACCATATACTTCTTTCTCCCATGAGCTATGAAGTTCAATGTGTAAACAACAATGACAATTACTATAATCTCATATTAGAGTAAGCATAACATTTAGTTGTGTCAATGATAATCAAACAGGGATAGACAAGGTATAATAAAACATCTATATTGTGTATTATAATATGATCATTTAGTGCAACAGGGTATAGTGGTAGACAATGTTTAATGTTGTTGTATTATTTGATGTCGACGAGGTAATATGAAGGCAAACAATGAGTAGTATTTCAATACCATTTCTTGTTAGATGTTTGTGGAGTACAATATTCAATGTTAATATTTTATTCAATGTCGATAGAAATCAATGGTTTAGTGCTCTATGTAGTTCAATATCATTAATTTGGTATCATTAATTTGATAAACGGAATCCTCTTCCACTTCACTATCTTATTACATTAGGAAAGGTCTTAATTCTTAATGAAAGTGTTGTAATGAAGTGTGATGTACTTTTATTAATGATTCAAGATTGTACATCACTAAGATGAAATGACCTCTTTTGTGATAAATTAATTTTTAATAGATTTAAATTAAAATAATTATTACAAATATAAAGTATAATTTTATTATTAATTAAAATAAAAGTATAAATTAAAATTTTTTATGGAATTTTTTATTAAAAATATATTATTTAAATATAAAAAATTAAATAAATTATATTTAATAAAGTGATAAGTGATAAAAAATATTATATTAATCATTTATTATAAATATTTAATATTGAAACATGATTTATTTTATATAGGAAAGGCAAAAAAGGGTAAATGAAAAAAAGAAACAAAAGTTGAAAAGAAAGAAAGAAAGAAAGGCCAAATAAAAATAAAAGTGAAAAAAAGAGAAGAAGTCGACTGAATCAAGTCACGTGACTTTGATTCTAGATGGCATGGGCATGTTGCATGCCTGCACATTTCAGAAGGTCTGCAACATATTTCTGTTGTGATAAAAGAGTACCATGGGTGTCTCGAATCACCTCAATACCAAGAAAATAATGCACCTGACCAAGATCCTTGAGAGTGAAGCAAGACTGTAAATATCGAATAAGATCTTGTAAGAGAATATCAGTGGAACCTGTGAGAAGAATATCATCAACATATACAAGTGCAAACATGATCATCTGGGCATTTTTCATAATGAACAGAGATGTGTCAGTCGAAACAAAACCAAAACCAAGTAGAGCATAATGAAGCTTATGAAACCAAGCACGAGGCGCCTGCTTTAAGCCACAAAGTGATTTTCGTAGATGACAAACATGATTAGGATAATTCTCATCGCGGAAGCCAGGAGGTTGCTCCATATATACTGAGTCTTGTAGATCGCCATGAAGGAATGCATTACTCAAATCAAGTTGACGGATAGGCCAACCACGAGAGGTGGCAAGAGATAAAAGACCAAACGGATAGTGACCGGCTTAACTACTGGACTGAACGTATCCGTATAGTCAATACCAAGTTGCTGATGAAAGCCCTTAACAACCAATCGAGCCTTGTGACGATCAATAGACCCATCAGGGTGAAATTTAGTACGAAAAACCCATTTGCACCCAACAACATTCATGCTAGGATGACGAGAAACTAACTCCCAAGTTCCTATTTCAAGTAAGGCATTAAGTTAGGTAATCTGGATTGCCTAGCAATGCAGATTGCCTATGAAGTGGCAATCCACATTGACTAGGATGGAGGTGTTCATCCAGATTGCCACCCAAATGACAATTTATTTTTATTTTCTTTACATTCATGCCCTTTCCAATCTTAGACAAATAAAACATAAAAATAATATAAAAATTCATATAACAATAACAAATAATATTATTATAATCATAATTAATAATATTAATTTATTTAAAATTTATTTTATTATTTTTATTGACATGAATTGCATATTATTGTTTTAAATATTATATACATTACCATTATTTTCATTTAAAAAAGATATGAAATATTTATAATTATATTTATTTAATTTATTAATTTTATTTGAGTTTTTAGTTTGATTATATGATATTTAACTTAATATTAGTGATAAAGGATATTTTAGTAAAGTTGTGTAATGTCATTTAAATTGTTGAAAAGATTATTTGTAGATAGTAAACAAGGTAATACACATTGCTGATAATTTAATTGGTGACAATCTTTTTTATAGGTAATGTAGATTGCTAAGTACTGTGAGAAGGTAATGCAGTAAACGCCCCCTTAGTACCATGACGATCCTAACCTTTATCTTCATTTTATTTAATTTACATATTCTATCATTTATGAATTGATCCATAATAATAGTCTTAATGTAATTGATCACTTTAGCTCTTCATTTTTAAGTCAAAAATTGAGTGTTCATATACAAAATATACTTTTCTATATTAGGATAGACGTTAGAATTTGGATAAAAGAGCATAATACCGTTGTTGAGATGTTTGAGATATTACCATCTTGGAGATTAGAGAATCTCTAAAAAAAAGGAATTGTGTGGAACTAGACACCAGCTGACGGAATCGATACTAAAACTGCGACCTCAAAAGTCTCCTCTGTTCCACTAAACCACTGTTCATGCATTTTCTTTTTTTATTTTCATTTTTTGAAGTGACATTTGTTTTCAAGCCTATTTTTCTTTTAGATTTTTCTCTCTTACATTCTTCACATAAAATATTATATATTTTAGGTATAATAATTTTATTATAAAAGATTAATCTAATATTATTTATTATTTGCCAGTCAATTTTTTTATATTTTGTTAAAAATAATTTATTATAAATATTATTATGTTTTAATAATAGGGTTTAAGGAATATACAACTCGTGAATTTACTGTAAACTGCAAGCAATGTATTTAGACCATCCGACCAAATCCAGTGGTTTGTTATCTATTGTTCCTATCATTTCATGTCTGGAAAAATTAAAATGCATGTGACTTAGTCTTTCCTCTTTTATAACTCTTCCTTAATAATGGTGGTGTACCTTTATCCTTCTCCCTCTTCCTCTTTTCCTCCCTCCAGGTTCTTTCTTCCCCTTCTTCCCCCACAGCCAAGCGAACTTGGAATTCATCAAACCCAAGCTCATGTGGACAGTCGAAGTCCTCTAACACGTTGTAAAAAATTAATCATTCTGATTTTTTTGTTATTTCAAATTCATTCGATCTTAGATGCATTAGCAAGAGATAATGGAATGTCACTTGGTTATATATCTCCTTTCGTTAACAAGAGATAATAGATGTGTTACCGTTTCGAAGAGCAAGACAAAGTAAAGCTCTCATGGCCAGGCTAAGGGTCAAGCTAGTTGCCTCCACCCGCCCTATCGATGAGTTCTTCTCCATCTCCCAGGGCATGCCTTCATCAACATCTAGCCTTTGAGTATCGGCAACAAAAGAACTCATGGAAGGATTCATCTCTTGTACTTTAAGAGCAAAAAAATATAATCATCCATATGCTCTAATAAAAAAGGCTCAACAAACAAAAAAGGGAAGAAAATTCAACGCCACTATTTCTTGCAAATAGACACTGTAATAACTCAAAATTTTGGATCAAGGATATTTGAGCCTTTTGATAAAAAAAATCTAATGTAAATCTTATATAAAAGACCAACAATCCTATTAATCCCTAAAAAACCTACCTGTCAACTCTTCTTCTCTCTTTTTTTTTCTCCACCAAGAAAAGCCTAAGGTTAGGAGATCTAGAGCCCTATTCTTCATGGTGAGTATGTTTTAATATCAATAGATCAAGATTTCTATGAAAAGGAGAAGAAGACCTAGAGGCTTATAGATGATTAAGAATGAATTTTAGATCTGAAATCTAAAGATATGTAAAGGGATTCAACCCCTCTCTTCAATCTCAATGATGTTTTGTTTGGATTAAGAGTTTCAAGAACACCTTGTTCTTAATTGAGGGATTGCTTTGATATGATCATTATATCTGAATGATGTTTATGTCTAGATCTATATGCTTGGATCCATATTACATTGTCATGATTAGATTTGTGTGTTCTTTATGTCCTAAATCTTCCTTTAGATGAATTTGGGGAAAAGTCCTAAATCTTGATAATGAATGGCAATTGCATGTTTTAATGTGTTCTATGATGCATAGATGATAAGAGATCATACCTGCAATCTTTATAATGTTTTATATTTTTTTACTGCAATTTTGATCTCAAAAATTGATATTTCAATCGGGATTTCAGGACGTCAGCACAATCATGCCAATATGTCTGTGACTAAGCGAATGAGGTTGACGATTAAATGGCTCTCGATCACGCCAGTGACACTTTAGTCACGGTCGTGACAAGGTCAAGCACGATCGTGACCAACTTGGTCATGATCGTGAGCGAGAGCGATGCTGAAATTTGGCTAAGACTTGGAATGGCTGAGGATGACTGGCCATGACAAATATGGGCATGGCCGTGACAATACTCGGCACGGCCGTGACAACACCAAGCACAGCCATGAAAGTGTTGGGCATGGCCATGATATTTTTGGGCACGATTGTGGCGCTGGAAAATGATTTTTACGACGTTTTAAACATATTCTCTTATGTATATAGGCTATGTATTGATGTGTATTGATTGTATATGACTCATAAATATACTTAATGCATGCCCAACTGTAATTAGGATAATATTAAGAATGATTGGTATATTGCAAAGCATAATGCAATTAAAGTTGAAGAGTCTGTCACTTATCAATATTGAGAAGTAAAGTACTGCACCTATATATGTACTTCAAAGGGATCTAAGGTCGCGAAGTAAAGTCCTACATTTGTGTATTTACTTCTCAAATGAACAAAGTCCCCCATTAGAAAGTGTGATATTCTTTGGAATAAAGTCCCTCACTCTCATGGTGTGCGTATTTTTGAAATAAAATCCCTCACTATTATGATGTGCGTGTTCCCAAGGATATGATCTAGTTAGCCAATGTAATGATGTGATATGACTCTCCAATTATGTTAAGATCAAAGATGTTATAAGATAAAGTAAGAATGAAAATGAAGTTTAACTTTAAAATATCTTATAACAAATAAAGTTAAGATGATGATGATAAAATAAAGATGGAAAGTAAAATCTTATACTTATGTATGTACTTCAAGGGAACCTAAGCCTAAGAAGTAAAATCATACATGTGTTATATGTACTTATGTATGTACTTTCCAAAGAACAATGTCCCTCCTCATAAAGTGTGTATATTTCTAAAGATGATTAGGAATAAGGTCCCTCACTATTATGATATGTGTTCCTAAGATATGACTTATGATATGGAATGCAAAATGTTATTATGTGATAAAGATGAATGATGAAGATGACACATGAAGAATCGCATAATAAAGAGAGAAAAGAAGAATGAAAGAATATCAAAAAGGTTATACAGCAATCCCGATGAGATGCAAAGTGATGCGAGAATTGATAACAATTAAATGCCAGCAAGTGCACTAGTCGCTCAAGTAATAAGGTATAATGAGTAGAGTGTCGAACCCACGAGGAATTAACTTAATTAAACTAATTTCAGAGACTAATAGGAGACAACATAGTTTTTGGGTAAAAGTGTGCAGAAAATAAAATTACAGAAAAGTAAAAACTAAAACTAAATTAATCTAATATAATCTACTGATGTCTAGCACTTAGGATGATAAAAGAAATTATAAACAAACTGAATTGATCAAATATTATAAGTTAGTTTCTAACGACGGATTAGAGTCTACAAAAATTATTGATTTCCATCCAGGATCAGTCAACCTATCTTAATTCAAATTAGATTAAGACTACTCCGTCATGGATCGTAATCTAATCAAACCTATGATTAAGATGCATTAAAATGTAATCTCTAAACTATTATCACACATAACATGATAATGACTAATAGACCGCACAACTAATATTCCTTCAAGGATCTTATAAGTTTTTATATGCAATACTTGGACTTAAAAGTCAATAATAAATTCCATAGAAATCATGCAATCAAAAGTAACTACTCCTACAAGGATGATAGCTAATTATAGAAAGCAATTAATCTCTAAAAAAGCATTAATAATAGCATGCATATTCAAAAGAAAACTGAACTATAATCTATTATGAAATAAGATTTAACATTTTGTCTTTAACAATTAAAACTATTACCATTGTCTCAAACAGAAAAGAAAACTAAAGGATCCAAATTACTAAAGCTAGAAAGATGTATCAAATAAGCATCAGATCATCTCAACATGAAATAGAACAGAGAATACTCTCAGGAATGCCGATGAACTACTGACCGATTCTCTTCTAAAGTCAATCGTGCAGAAATCTTCTCGATGGACCTTCTGAATTATTTCACGTTCTTGGCTTCAAAACTCTGGTTGCAGACCCTAGCATGTTCTCTTCTAGCTGGAGAAGGCTTCTATTTATAGGGGTTCAAGTTTTTATGTGATTAAAGAAGAAACATAAACTTTTTCTATGTGAAATAAGGAAAATTCGGATATGAATCAATTCTAAAATTTTGGCCTTGTCAAACTCCGAAATTTGGATCATAATATATTTCAAAATCATCTTACGATTATATAATATGAGTAGAAATCCTTGTGCACTTGAAAATCTTTCAAAAATTTGTCTAAAACTTGAAATTGGGCTTCGTCACGGCCTGTTACAATGATTTTATGGCCTAAACAGAGTTCAAATCGAATTGAAAATGAGTTTTCACGGCTTGTGACAGTATTTTCATGGCCCTTACAGTGTTAAAATAGTGGATTTCATGGTCCGTAAAGGCTTGGTCACAGCCGTGACTCGGGATAACTTTTAACGGCCTGTTAATGAATTTTACAGCCCTTTTCACGACCTGTTAAAATCCCTTCACGGCTCGTTAGTCTACTTTCAACTTTGGCAGTATTTTTCACTTTATGTCTCTGTTTTAGCTCCGATTTACGCGCATTTTTCTCTGTTGGATTTGTAATTCAATTTTCTTACTTCCTAGACAATAAAATAAAATTTGGGTAGATTTTTTATTTTTGTAAATTTAATATAAATAAGCCCATAGAATGATGCATGCTATTAGAAAATGATTCAAAATGAGGTTAAATGAAATACTAAATATATGTTATATTTTGCATGCATCAAACTCCCCCAAACTTAGATATTTGCTTGTCCTCAAGCAATGTTCAAGGCAAAGCTCCAACCAAAAAGGTCAATCACCGCTTTCACCCTATTAGACAATTATTTTTCTTAGCACTATATTTTATACATCAATCGTCAGAGTATCCCTTCATCATTCCAATAACCCAGTCTTATAGAATTTCTGAATATTAGACATGTTTAAACTCATCCAAGTTCAGTTTATGCAAGAAAACATACAGTCTATCAAATAAGAGTCTCAATTTTGAAAACATAAGTGCATACTGAGCTTATGTGTTTTTGCTTTAAAACTTCTTCACTTTAAAACTTAATTTTCATTTACTTTTTTTATTTTGTTAATTCGGTACTTATGTGCTTCTCCATATTACACAAGGTGGTCCTTATAAAAGGCTTTCGATCGACGGATCCCAGAATAGTTGCCCTTAGGTCGCCAGGCAAGAATCCCCTACGGATCTAATCACCCGGACACATCAAGGTTCCGGATAACACTTTTGTATTTTTTTCATTTTATTTTGTTGGGATTCAACTAACCCTTTTTAAAATTTTTGCACACTTTTTTTCTATAAGCTCAATAAACACTTAAACGTTCAACAAAGAGGCAATTATTATCCAGACTAAAGAAAAAAAAGAGCATGAACAAGAATTTGTCGTCCAAATATTCATAATTCTACTTAGCAACATTCACATTCTAAATACCCAATACTAAGGTGATAAAAAATAAAATAATAGTGCTTCGAATTTCCTTACTTAGCAGGATGCCCTTGAATAATGTTTGAAAATAAGAAAATATTAAAACATGAGAAAGAATGATATGAAAATTTTAATTTCTATAGATTTTTGAGATAATGCAAATCAAACATCATAAGAATGTATGCATGTAATGCAAGATAAACAAGATGCATGAAAATGTAAACTCCCCTAAGTTTGAACTCAACACTGTACTCAATGTTGAAAATCAAATAAAAAAGGGGTATAAAAATAATAAAGAAATCATAAAGCGAGGAATTGAAAAGAAACGTGATATATCCCAATGTGATGGATGTGGAAACTGTAGAGAGAAGCCAATCTATGGTTCAGATGTCAATTATATAGTGAAGTTGTTGATGTCGAATAGCCTATGCATTGCTCAAAGGTGTGATGCGGTCGTGAAGGTCGTATAACGGCTCTTGAATTGATGGTAACGAATGATGATCATGCTTCTACTTCTTCTGATTTCACGAGTCATGATAATGAAGTAACGGCTTGCTGGTCGCCTTCTTCAACAGCTTATGACTCTTCAGTACGTCGACGATGAACGAGGGCTATAATGCTAGGTGATATGACGCAAGGTTGTAATTCACGACTGTGAAAAATAGGTAACGGCTCATGAAGAGACTTTCATGGGCCATGAGCTAGTTGTAATGACCCTCACAGAATGTCAAACAGTAAATTAATAGCCCATTTAAAGTGTTTCACGGCCTTTGTGCAGTTGTCTTCTTCATTCCTCTTGATGGGTCGCCGACAAAGGGGCGCCGGTTGTCATGTCATGTTGATGGTTGAACGCTGATCAAGGAGAGCAGCGGTGTCGTTGAAGGTATTTCGTCAAAGGGGCAGCGACACTAGACGTCGACGGAGCAAATGATCGTGGCGATCGCCGAAGAGGTGGCGAGTCCGTTAGAGTGCAGGCGGAGATGACGATATGCAAAATGGTTAAAATCGGGATGATGGTGTCGAATCATCAATGTCGTGGAGGTCGTCGGGGTCCCTAGTCACCAATCGGCAGCAGTGCAACCCGAATGAAGTTGGAGGAGATGATCAGAGGGTTGGCGCTGGGATGAGGACTGGCGTGAAAAGCATAGTCACGAATCTGCATGTTAAATAGCTAATACACATGGGGTCGTTAAGATCATTTAATGCCCCATTAAAGAATTAATGCCGATAGGTGGTCGTTGAACGGCTCATGGGGCGAGGGCTGCTGGTTATGAGACATTATTGTGTTTTCAATGTGGACGACGCATGGTCCGATTCAGGTGAAAAGGTTCGAACCAATGATGAAATGCCACGTGGTCATCTTAAGGAGTGCCCTACTTCCTTATGGCATGCGAGGAAGTTGTAACGCCCCATGAAACTAGTGATGACTCGTGAGGAAATTATAGAATCATGAATCGTGTAAAATAGGGACCTATAGGACTGACTAAGTCACTTATGGCCCGTGAAAGAATTCTAACGACCCGTGAAAATATGTGTATAACAATTAAAATTTACTGTGAGACCTGTGAATGTAGTCTAATGGCCCGTGATGAAATATGTGAAAGCAGACAAACCTACTGGGAGATCCATGATAGGTGTTTAACGACCCGTGAAAATGTGTAATGACTCATAAAAAAATATCAACAGGGCCGTAAATTGGGCAAAATGCACGGCGCGAAGACAAGGTAATTCACTTACAGGTTGTGATTCATTGCTAACGGCTCGTGAAACCTGTAAGATGAGAACTTAAACCTCCTGTGAGACCCTTGAGAAACCAATAACGACCCATGACCAATTAGGTATTAGTGTATGGACATTTTGTGAGACTCGTGATAGGACTCTAACGACCCGTGATAAACAGTGGATACTTACTTATGGACCCCCGTGAAGATCGTGTAATAGTCTGTAAAGGTAAAAAGATGTAGCCTAAACTTACTATGTGACCCGTGATAACTAGTTAACGACCCGTGACAACCCAGGAATTAGAAAAAAAGTCACTGATGTGTTCGTGAATTGTCAGGCATGACCCGTGAGTTTGAGGATAACGCCTATGAAATAGTGGTAACGGCCCATGATATTCCTTTCTGTTTTTTATTTTTTTTTAAATTGAACATGCACTGTTAGATGATCAGTTCAAAATAAAAATAGAAACAATTAATAATGATAAAATAGAGAAGTTAAGAATTAAATTAATTAAAGAAAATGACTAATTTAATCAAATAAAAAAACAAAATCCGACTAAGAGATAAAAGTGAGAAATTAATTCTAATTTAAAGTCTTTAGCTTGACTTTGATATGACATACGCTAAGACTAAAATAAGATGATCAATCAGAATAAACATATGAATTTGCAGTTAAAGAACAATCTATCACGGACGTACTCTACAAATATTATTTTAACATAATATTACTTTTAATTAGCGTATTAAGTTAGTTTAGATGCTTATATAGTTATGGTTGCATGTAGTAATTAACTTTTGGATTAAAGCATAATGATAATTAAATTATCGATAAGCGTTATAAATAAATTATATAATATTATTAGGAGTAAATTTTTGTAAATATTATAATAAAAATTTTTAACTATGATTAACTAAGGTTAATTAGAGGTTTAACACTAATTTTTAACAAAATAATATGATTGAACCTTTATTTCAACCAATAGGGTTTCAAGCAACTGAAGCATGCAGCTCACTAGCTGATTAGAAAATGATTTTTTAAAAGCACCATATGACGTGTTAAAAATCTGAAAAAATTATATAAGTTAAAACATCTTATCCTCGGAGAGGAAAAAGTTTCAGAGGAAAATACCTAGTAGAACCGCCTGAGCAAATTCGCCAAGGTCGCTTGGTAAGGTAGGGTTTTTTATCCGAAATTGACCTTTATTTTCATATGATCATGTCTTCGTGGATAGTTCTCCATAAATTCTGAAATTTTACATGGTCACTCCTTTAGAAGTTATATTTTCATGGCCTCTGGAATAACCTCAAAATAAGTTTTATAGAGAAAGTTATGGATCAAGCATCGTAGGTCTCTTACTCTGTCCTGAGTCAGAGATAGGTCCGTCTTGTCAATTAGAGCATGTTTAGTATAAAATGAATTAGGGTTTGAAATTTATATCTTTTTAATTAGACTTCAAAATTGTTCGGTTAGAAGTCAAATAATCCAATTTGGATGTGTAGATGTCGAAAAATGAATTTTTCATTTCATAGTGATTCTTTTGTCAAGTTCCAGGACATTAACAGAACACGACCTGAATTGATTATTTTTGTTATAGAATTATACAAGGAGTTAAATTCTCTAATTTTTCTGACTAATAAGGAAGTCTAGTTTTTGAAAAAATTATGATCTAGTTAAATAGGCATGTGTGAAGAAACATATAAATCAATCTTTCAATAACACACTGTCTGCCAGAACACAAACCCTAGGTTAGATTGCCTTGCATTTTATAACTTGCTCACTTAGAATTAGTTATTTTGGAGTTAGAAACCTTGGTATGTCTAATTTCTAATTTATCCAGAATCATAAGAGATTTGATATTATGATTAAGAATTTATGAATTAATTATTGACAAACACTCAATCTAAAATTCTGAAACAACACTTAATCAAGTTTTGAAGATTGAATAGCTTCAAGTGTGAAGTAGCATATGAATATAAATACCTAAAATTACACATTAGTATTAGAAGAAGGTTATATTTATTTTAAGGTGAACAATGGTTAATGCATCATGAGCATGCATTGCATATTGCTATTAATAATAATTGAAAAGTGAAATAGCATTATTGCTTATAGGAAACTATCAAACTACAAGTGAAATGAGGAAAATGTAGTAGACCTCGTTTGAAAAGGATAAAGTATAAGTTGAGTAAAGTATATTTACAACATAGCAAATTTTGTATGTTAGTTCTTTTATTTATGATATTATCTCAAGTAAAGATTATTATTATTATTATTGAAACATATCTTGATTTATAAAAAATATTTATGATATGTTTCAAGAATTTTATATGAAATGGAGTAACCTTTTACACAAAAGTACTATCAGGAACAATGCTTGGTAAGTTAAAATAAGTTTTACTTGATAATGTGTAATTATGACATGTGTATTTTGATATTGTTAAACTTCATGTGTTCATTGGTCATGTTGTTTGAAAAAGATTTTTGGGACCGCATTCAATATACATGAAGCCTTTGGAGCATATACATGGTGTCTTTGCCCTTTGGGGGTTGCTCTGCGTGCACATATTAACTCATGATATGCTCTGTGTATTCCAAATAAAGGGATATGTATTGACTTATGATTTACTCTGCGTATCCGAGAGTCTTGATTGTGAAGCTCTGCTTAATTGTATGACATACAATCATGGAGGAATAACATGATTTGTTATGCGTATCTGAGACTCTTGATTATGAAGCTCTGCTTATTGTATGACATGATCATAGAGGGATACGTATTGACTCATAATGAGTATGTGCAATGACACATGCATGGAGTTTAACTGTGAATATGATTATATCTTGAATAATTTTTATTTATGTAAAAGTTCATATGATTTGAAAATTTATGTGATATGAGTTATGCTTTAAAGGTTTTCTCGTATGAAAGAAATGTGATTATTTAAATATTATATGCACTCATATTGTTCCCTTGTACTTTTCTTCTACTCACTGAGCAAATGATTGTTCCTCATAATACCCAATTTAAATTTTTCAGATATTCATAAGTTCTCGAGTTGAATTGATTCGGAGCTTATTTTGCTGCATATATAAGAGGTCGAGCCGTTGAAGCAATTTTGTTTCCCTCTTCGCTTTTGTTTTTTGAAACATGCATGTAATAGATAAATCCGAGAGTTGTATTAGAGTTTATTAGAATCATTTTGTAAGGTTATATAAAACTTAATCATATGTGGTGTTAAATGTGAAATGGGTTGTGAAACAATAATGATAATATGTGGATATTATGTCTAATAATTTTTTATTAAACTTTGATGAGTATATATATGCATCTATTGTATGTGTTGACAAATGACATAAGATAATTAAGGGAGGGGGAGATTTTGTCGATTTATTTTTAAAATTACTAAATAAGATTAAAGAAAATAATAACTATGATTATAACTTAGTCACGAAGTTGGGTGTGACAGAGTTTGGCATCAGAGTCAAGTTATAACATTCTGTAGACAATATAACTTAAGTTTAATGTTAAGTGACATTATCTACATTAGATTAATAGTGCATGATTTTGATTACTTTTCTTATTTTATTTTTGAAGGGGTAAACCTATCGCCACATAAGTAATGTGGTGAGGGCCAACTAGATATTATTGGTCGTTGTAAATTTGCTTTGTCAGACGAACGACCTATTAAGAGTTTATTTTCATCTCATGCGTCAGTATAGGGTGTGGTATTTGATGACAATAATGACCCTCCCTCTGTGATGATGTGATCATAATAGGTCCATCAATAATGTTTGAATCAAAATAGTAGTACTTGCAAAAGATATAAATGAATATGGAGTGAAAGTAATTGAGTGGAAAATGATGACAGAGTTCATTTCTTTAAATATCCAAGACCGTAATGTCTTACTTAAAGTGAATTGATTAGTTCGTCATCGTACCACTCCACATTATTTTAATAAAGAAATTTATTTTGAATTATCAGGAACATCAAGAGTTACATTTTCTGATAAATGTTAGAATTTTCTTTCTTGTATTATTTATATAGTAATGATATAGAAGTTAATTAGGAAGGGATGAAAAACTTACATTTCTTATATTATCGAGATAAAGGTAAAATGGTCACGATTGAAAGATATTCCAATCATATATGAACTTGTTAAAATATTAAGATATTCTCATATTATCATCAGAGGAGCTAGAGGGAATTCTTTATGGATCTAATCCATAAAACTTTTCTTACTTCTAAGACTCATTATCCTGTGACACCTATAAGATTAAAAGAACTATATGAGCATTCCGATGAGGTGTGCATTTAAAATTTTGAGCTTCGAATTTATTCTTCAAGAAGAAAGATAAATTTTTTAGTTGGGCATGAATTAGATACATTTTAAATGATTCTGAAGAATAATTTATTAAGAATGAGTAACTTGCTTGATTAGTTAAAAGTACTACTAGATTCTAAAAAATAAATTTAAGATAGGGATACCATTGGCTAAAGTTAAAGAATGTGATATCTTGTCCTTTAAACCACTTATAAGCTTATAATCTCGTAATTCCTAAAGTCATGTACATTATGAGAAATATTTAAACACTATTTCATAAAAATTCCTATATGAAAAATAAAATTAAGAGCCAAATTATGTGTGAGTTTTGGCTTTATCTCATGATATTAGATCATATCAATTCTTAAGAAAAATAAATCATGTCCTAGGTACAAATGATCATATATGAGTTTGATCAATTAATTATCATTTAGTCCTTTCTTTCGAATATAGAAAGAAGATAGAATGTGTTCCTCTGTATCCAATCTAAGAAAATAGGAATTAATCATTTACATATGATTGTGTATGCAAGATTATTGATTTGAACAAGAACTTGTTACATAAAGAACAACTAGTTTGTATCTTATATTAAAAAAGGAATGCAAAAGATAAGAAAAGTCGCATCCTAAGATATTGTGGTATAAGACTTTCAATAAGACATTGTGTTTTGGATTTGAACACTATATTTGTTCGACTCTTTCAACTGAATAAAGTTATTCTAAATTTGTGAATAACATAAGTTTGAATTGAGTTTGAAGCTTAATTCCACAAGATTTGGATTGATCCAAATAAAATATGTTGATAGAAAATTTTTAAAAAAGAATAAAATATAGTTATGTTGTTTTGAATGGTAAAAATCAATTTGCAAAATGTTCTATAAATAACATAAGTGAAATATGAATATGATCATAAAAACTTTATAGATATGCATATATATATATATATATATATATATATGAATGATCCTTAATATGAAATTAGAAATTTACTTATGTTGGGTGTGTAGATAGTAGAGTATGAGTTTTCTTCTTCGGGTTTGAGAACATCAAATCTTAACAATATTATATGGGATATTGAAGGTTCTGTAGGGACAATCAATAAGGGAATAGATGCTTATAATCCTACGAAAACATTATGAGATATCTATATTAATAAAAAATGATAAACATCTTATAGAAATGGATAATAATACCAGACTATCCATAAGGGTTGAAAAACCAATCATCAAATCAGTTTAGTGTTGAAAACTGCTACCTATTTGATATGATTCAAATTATATAATGATCATTAAATTATTCTCGTCTAATGTGAATTATTATCAGTGATCTTGAAATCACTATGAAACTTTGAAATCACTGTGAAACCTTGAATCAAAATTATTATCAACTTTCAACCCATCGTTGTCAAACAAGATTCATCATTATAGATTTTGAATCATTGACGAGTCTTGATTAATTCTTACCGATTGCAATTTCTCATATTTGGGAAGTGATTTTTAGCTCATTTTCTATCACATCTCATTTAGGGTGATTGATTAACTCATCATTGTCACTTCTCTACCGATGATAACTGATTTGCCATTTTCAGACTTTAGTATGTCCACCAATTTTGGAAGTTAAAAGAGTTGAGAAAAAGTTTCTCAAAAGATGTATTGAAGTGATGCATCCTCTGATCATCTACCGAGAGCTTTAACTTGGTGTTCTTCAATCATGAAATGTTGGTTGGAGGTTTAGCGAATGAGTGATTAGAGGGGGACGTCTTTTTGATCCTCGATCGCGAATTCGAATTGACGTTTCAACATTGTAAATCAATTAGAAATGGAAAGACTTATTCACAAATTTCATTGTTACTCACACCGACAGTTATTCCTACGAATGATAGTGATCGTATTTGACTTATTCTGTCGTTCCCTTTATCCAATGTGTCATCTTCTTTTGCTTGTCATGATAGACTCATATAATTGTTGAAATACTATCCATTGTCTTGTTATCCATAAAGTTTGTTAAATATTTGGAAATTTTCTTGCAATTAGTTTTTCACTCATAACCTCGATACTTATCTTTATATGAACTTTGTATAAAATTAATCATGGTAACAAGATTAGATGAAAGAATTAATTCTTTTATGAAATTTTAAATATGCACATTAGGAAAATGTTATAGTTAAAAGAATATAATAAATGATGAAATATCAAGAAAAATAAAAAGATATCACAATAGTGAATTCACAGGGACAACATTACCTAAAAAAACATGAAGGAAAGTTATGTCCATGATACATATGCCCATATGATATTTTGGCATGTATTGGGTCAACTGTTTATTTGTTAAGTTCTAACACTATATATATTGTGTATTCACGATATCTTTAATGTTTCTATGCTTCAATGATATCAATCAAATTCTTTACAGATAAGCTCGACTCATTAATCAACAATGCATAACCATATACGTATAATTCATCAACTGGAACAATATTTCCAATTGATAGATGTACTATATCTCCGACCACCAAAATATAAATAGGAATTTTTGTTTGTGTCCATCTTTGGCCACCTAGATCAAGATTTTTTCTCTTTTTTATATAAATCTCTAAACTGCAATGAGTGTTTGTAGTCTGACTATTGTAACTATAGCGATCAGGAATCTGCTAAGTAAGATTCTTAAACTATTGTATGCACCCTTTGGCCAATCTTCAGTTAGAAGTCTAACAACTACAGATATCAAAGCTCAAATCATAAGAATAATCAATGTCAAATCATGTAAAGTATCCCAAACAAACATCCAAAAGTTTTTCTTGATGGTTTTTCAACATACTTGTTGACACGGAGATCTTCCTTGCTATTTCACCTAGCCCTTCATTGGTTGGCAAACCCTTGTTATTATGTCCATGTGAAATGGCTGCTAACTCATCTAGGTTGATGCAATAACTAACTTTTCTCATCTCTTCTGTGATATGATATTCCCGTGTGCTAGCAATCGCGTTTAAGAAAAAACCAAAAAGAGCAGAACATCAATAAAGAATAGCACATACAATTACCTTGTGTTCATCAAGAATTAGAGATCGTATCATCGATAAACTGTAGAGCAATCTTCTGCACATAAAAGTTAACTTAATCTATTCGAATATAAGAGAAATTGTCTTGAGAAGAAAATATAGTATAAATCATAGGATCACGAAAAGTGAACTTTGGAAATGAAAAATTCATTTAGTGTTAGTGTTATAGGGAAAAAATCATTCAAGTGAAGAGAAAGTTGGAAGTGAGAATGATCAAATAAGAAGGAAGTATTTATTCTTATTTTTCGAAATATGTATCTAAATTTCGGGGATGAAATTTTTTTAAGGAGGGGAGAAACACCCAACTATGTGACTCAATCTCACCGGGATTATTTGATGTGATCATGAACGTTGTGGTGAGGCTTAGCACGTGTAGCGGTGGATGACGCCCAATGTCTCCACCCTTGTGTCATCGTCCGATGGTGGAGATTCTTCAAGTACAGCAACGTTCTTGTATTGAAGTTGAGAATTGTGTTGCTTATTATTGTAGATAGTAAAATGATTCTTTATTTTCCACTGGAATGAATTGGTTGGTGTTTTTGGGATCGACGATGTGCTTCTTTATCTTCCTTTGATTTGCCACTGTTGCGTTGTAGTCGGAGATATCATTATTGAATTCGGTGACGTACTTTCTCCCCTTTGTGAAGATGTGGCAACGGATGTTGATGGTGGCAGTGTTGTTGATTATGATGTCGATGTT
Organism: Pontederia crassipes; assembly: GCA_030549335.1. Lineage (NCBI taxonomy): Eukaryota > Viridiplantae > Streptophyta > Magnoliopsida > Commelinales > Pontederiaceae > Pontederia > Pontederia crassipes. Next base: position 38,175,823 of record CM060184.1, on the reverse strand, counting down.
GGAGACGAAGTTTGTGTAATAAGGACCTCTGAAGGCCAGCTCCTCCTTCGTACTTGTTCATTTCAATGAAGTATTCACTTGTCTTCTTTACACGCCATTGCATAGTTGTTGTCCCTGCTGAAGATTTTGTTCTTGGATGTCCTATTCCTTAATATGAATCTTGATGGTGGCATAGGCATATGATGGTATGGGCTCTCCTCGTTGTGCTTTGAAGATTCAGCACTTAGAAAAGTCAATTGCGCAACTTGACTTTCTAATGCATGCAACTTTGCTTCCAGCGCATTGAATTTAAACTCCATATCGAATAACTGAATCGAATCATCCACTTCTATTTGTTTCTGAATTTGAGACAATTGAGCTACCAAGTTTTGAATATGTAAGTTTTGTGCTTGCATTTTTCTTTTAATTGTTGTCTGACTCATCATCCCTTCGAGATCAACTTTCGGCTCAGCTAAATGTTTCGAATTAAAAAGTGATGTGACATCATCTTCTATTTCCTTATTTCAATCCTGCAAATTTAAAAGTTGACTCTCCAAATTTTTGATTTGATATGATTGCTTGGAGAGTTGTTTCAACAAGGGACTTAACTTGCTTGTGATGATGGCTTCTAAGTCTAGAAAGAAGTCTTCATAATTTATTTGTTGAGGCATCTTCATGTTGTTGTTACTTGTTGTGGTCTCATTATGAACTTTATGTTACTGGACAACAGCTTTATCTTCCTCAATTTATTGATTGGTGGACATTTTTTTCATTCCCAATGACAATGTAGTGATATGAGCGTGAGAGTTAAGTCGTGTATGAATGATGTAAACTTGAAAATTTTACACAACTAAAAAAATAAGTAAAAGCAAAAGAAAAATAAAGTCTGAAAATAGCATAAAATAAGCGTAATAAGTAAAGAATAATTCTCTAGTAACAGCGCAAAAAATTTGATGCGAGAATTGATAACAATTAAATGCTAGCAAATGCACTAGTCACTTAAATAATAAAGTGTAATAAGTAGAGTGTGAAACCTACGAAGAATTAACTTACTTAATTAAACTAATTTCAGAAGCTAATATGAGACAACATAGTTTTTGGGTAAAAGTATGCAGAAAATAAAATTATAGAAAAGTAAAAACTAAAACTAAATTAATCTAATCTAATCTATTGATGTCTAGGACTTATGATGATAAAAGAAATTGTAAACAAACTGAATTGATCAAATATTACAAGTTAGTTTCTAACGACGGATTAGAGTCTACTGAAATTATTCCATTTAGGATTAGTCAACCTATCTTAATTCAAATTAGATTAAGACTACTATGTCATGGATCGTAATCTAATCAAACCTATGATTAAGATGCATTAAAATGTAATCTCTAAATTATTATCACACATAACATGATAATGATTAATAGACCGCACAACTAATATCCTTCAAGGATCTTACGAGTTTGATATGCAATACTTGGATTTAAAAGTCAAAAACAAATTTCACAGAAATCATGCAATAAAAAGTGACTACTCCTATAAGGATGATAGTTAACTATAGAAAGCAATTAATGTCTAAAAAAACATTAATAATATCATACATATTCAAAAGAAAACTGAACTATAATCTATTATAAAATAAGGTTTAACAGCGTGTCTTTAATGATTAAAATTATTACAATTGTCTCAAACAAAAAATAAAATTAAAGGATCGAAATTACTAAAGCTAGAAAGATGTATCAAAAAAGCATCAGATCATCCCAACATGAAATAGAAGAGAATACTCTCAGGAACGCCAATGAACTATTGGCCAGTCCTCTTCTATAGTCAATCGAGTAAAAATTTTCTCGGTGGACCTTCTGAATTCTCTCATGTTCTTGACTTCAAAACTCTGATTGCAGGGCATGTTCTCTTCTGACTGCAGAAGACCTCTATTTATAAGGATTCAAGTTTTCATGTGATTAAAGAATAAACGAAAACTTTTTCTATGTGAAATAAGGAAAATTCAAATTTGAATTAATTCTAAAATTTGGGCTTTGTCAAACTTCGAAATTTGGGTCATAATATGTTTCCAAATCATCTTAGAATCATATAATATGAGTAGAAATCCTTGTGCACTTAAAAATTTTTCAAAAATTCATCTAAAACTCAAAATTGAGCTTTGTCACGATCTATTATAGCGATTTAACGACCTAAATAGAGTTCGAATCGGATTAAAAATGAGTTTTCACGGCTTGTGACTAGTTTGGTCATGGCCGTGACTCGGGACAACTTTTATCGGCCTATTAATAAATTTCACAGTCCTTTTCACGACCCATTAAAGTCTACTTTCAACTTTGGTAGCTTCACTATTCTTCACTTTCTGACTCCGTTTTAACTCCGATTTGAGTGCAATTTTTTTATTGGCTTCGTAATTTAATTTTCTTGCTTCATAGAGAATAATTCATTTTTCTAAAGTTAATATAAATAAGCCATAAAATAATGCGTGCTATTAGAAAATGATTCAAAATGAGATTAAATGCAATACTATATTTTGCATGCATCATAAAGTGTAAAAGAAGTCGAGAAGTAATGATCAAGGAGTTAATAAACTTCTATGATGTACATGACAATGAAAGTGAAATGAATAATTTATGTAATGAATATTTATGAATGATATGAATGCATATTTGACACTTGCAGATGATGGATTTGAAGTAAATATGTATGACATGATGTTTATGTTTCATAAATGTTGTTTGAAGAATGAATGTAATTATGATGTAATGTCATATAAGGTTCATGATATAGTTCATGACATGTATATTCATATGTTATTGTTATTATGATGATGATGCATGTAATATCAGGTGATAGAATAGTATGGCATGCATGACATTTACATACTCTAATTGAGAAACCATGCACTCTGGATCTGTGCATGTAACCAAGATTAAATGATGGATGTCAGTTCAAGCTCATGTCGAAGTGTTGCACATGCTTAGATTTAAATAAGCCCTTTAGTTCCATGTGAATATTGAGGTTAATGATGTACTGAAGGTTTAGGCATTTAATGTTTTCTAAAAATTAGTTATGACATAATTAATAGAAAGTTTTTATCTATTATGATTCATTGTTAAATGATATATGACGAACGAGCTAACGACGTGAAATTGTTATAAATGACCAAAACTTTTAGGATAGATTTTGGTTCGCTACAGACACGAATAAAGACAATGGCAACAAATTCATCTCGTGACTAAGGCAATAATAAATTGGTGTTATTCTCAACCATCACTAGTTAAAAGTCTTTCCACGGAGAAGAAAACTTATTACATTAATTCTTGGAAAAGATAGAAATGATCCTAATCTATTAAACGATTATGAAGATAAACTTAAAAAAGGAAAAAAATCCCCTTAGATTTCATGTATAAGCATAGCTTTAAGGGATGTTTGGTCGTGGATTATAAGTTGGAATATCTCAACAATTTTTAGAATACAATGAAACATAAAAAGAATCGGAATAACTTGGTCAAATTTTATTTTTCTCAAAATCATCTTGAAGAATGTGAAATCAGCTTTTTTAATTCATTCAACACCATATTTTTATTCTTCTAAAATAGCAGAATAGAGATATTATATTATTTTATTATTTTTGTCATCATTTTTTTATTTTTCATTATTTAACTATATATTACTTTATTATACATTTTATAATGACAATAATAATAAATGTCAACTATTTATAATAAGAGGTAGAATAATAATAAACTGAAAATACTATATTCTGTAGAATAAAATTTTATATTTTTTTAAAGTCATTCTCTAACCAAACAGTTCTAAAAAAAATTGAAGTTGTAATTCCTCTTCCTTTTGTTGAACATGTTGAGTGAGTTTGTGAGAGGAAGAGAAGAAATGAGATAGGAGTGGAAGAGGGAATTGCAAAAAGAGGGAGCGCAGGAAACGGAGAGAGAAAGAAAGACAATGGATCAGGGAGAGGGTGTTTGGAGATTGTGTAACCGTCGAGACTACTCGAGAGATATGACAATTCAAAAGAGAAAAAAAAAGCTCAAACGATTATGTTATGCTCCAGTTCCCATGCAGGGATAGAGAAATTTTTTTTTTTTGCCTCCTACATCCAGCCATTGATATAAATATAATGGTTCAAAATGAGTAGCTGTAATAATATATTTTGTAACATAAAGTTTTAATTTATACTCAAATTTTATTAATTAAAATTATATTATATATATAATTACTATATTTCATTTAAACATCTACTAAGATTAATCTATCACATCAACTTTTTCAACATCATCATTATGTTTCATTTCATTATAGTATAGTCCGAACTAATATGTTAATTCAACTTTTCATGTATGATTTTCTCTTTAATATTTGAACAAAAGAGAATAGAAAAAGCTATTTTATTTTTATATATATCATATAATAATTAGATAAATTCATGCAATATAGAATCTATTTGATACGAGATAATTCGGATAGATTACCAATTATTTAATTTAAAATTTTTAAGATCTATCGCATTATTTTGTTTGGTTATGATTGATTATAGATAATTTTAATTATTCTAATAATTTTAATTGCTACTCCACTAAATTCGAGGAAGTGATTTTTTAAATTATCAGTTGTTTGACATACATTTTTACAAAAATATCCATTCAATAAAATTTTTAATTTTAAATATTTTATTAATAAATAAAATATCATTCAACTTCATAAATCTTTTACAAATAACTCTTAGTTTTGCTTCATCTTATTTTATTTATATTCACTTTCTATTTTTATTTGCTTTGTTTATTTATAATAATATGTGGCAAAAAATCTAAAATAATTTTTAGGGGTAATTTTCTTTCTAACTATTTTAACCATTATCAATACTAATATTATCAATAATTTAAATAATGATATTATATTTAAATAATGATAATATATTTAAATAATTATCTAAATTAATAATTAATTAAATGGGTAATACATCAAACAATCCCATAATTAAATCATATATGAAGAAGAATAAAACTCAAAAGAGAAATTGAGAGATCACAAAATTTAAATTTAAATAATTAAAAAAGAAGAAAAAATATATAGACTTGGACCCGGGCGGAGCTCCAAGTGGGCTCGGCCTCGACAGCGGCAAAGCGGCTCAGCCAAGTCGCCCAAAACTGAAAAAGGAGAACTCCCTGCGGAACTTTTGGCGCCATCTACGAATCATCGCAGCGGGCTACTCACCAACACAAAACAAGGGTTTCACTACCAGGCAGGCGGCCATCACCGGAGTCCATGGCCGGGGACGCGGACTCTTCTCCCATGGAGGTCGACAGCGATGCCTCCCGCCTCCCGCCGCTGAACAGAGGTCCCAACAGCAAAGGCAAGGCGCCGCTCGTCTCCGAACCCAAGTCCGCGCCCTGGGTTGAGAAGTACCGCCCCCATTCCCTGGCTGACGTCGCCGCCCACCGCGACATTATCGACACCAGTACGCCCCTAATTCCTTCCGGGACCCCTCTGTGTTTTGGTTCCCCTTTTCTTTTTCTGACTCCGACCTCTGTCCTTTCTTGGTTTGGCGGCGGCGAAGTTGATCGGTTGACGACGGAGAACAGGCTGCCGCATCTGCTCCTCTACGGACCGCCTGGGACTGGTAAGACGTCTACTATCCTTGCAGTGGCTCGGAAGCTGTATGGTGCGCAGTACCAGAATATGATATTGGAGCTCAACGCCTCGGATGACAGAGGGATCGATGTTGTCCGGCAGCAGATTCAGGACTTCGCAGGAGCAAGGAGCCTTTCGTTTGGGTAAAGTTCCAAGTTATATTAATTTCCAGAGAATTATCATTTCTCACCATTCGAGATGTAACAACTGAATTTTTTGGGAGATTATAAGTTAGTGATAAGAGAAAAGGTTTACCATCTAGAGACAGGAAATCTTCCCATTTCATGATCACACTTCCTGCATCATGCAACATTAGAGAAAACATATATAATTGTTAGCCCTGGAATTTTCAAGAGAAAAAAAAATTGAAGTTGTTGAAGCATATAGAAATTAACAACTCTGTTGGTGATAACTTGTTTGGTATCATGATAGGTAAGATATGTTTGATTTCGCTAGGCAATGAAACAAGCAGGTTGAAATTAGGTGCTCGTTGTATGGAATTCTTCTGGCTTACATATTTTTCTGTTTCCTACTTTTTGTTATTTATTTTGATTTCTGGGCATAGCAAATTGTAACATGGACTGAACATATGCTGAGGGATTTGTCACTCAATTTCTTATCTCTATTGTTTTCTGCATGTTGAGAAAGGGGAAAAGTATGCGATATAAGTACTCAATTATGTGCTACTGCATGGGCATGTGTTGCATATTCTAGGACTTTGATGTCATTTTTTTTTACAAAAAAGAGGTGTCAAATTTGTCAATTTTACTGCATAGGATGATCAGATAAAGATTGAAAATTGAAAATAATATTTTTGTTAAAACATACCACAGCTTAATTTCCTTTCCGTTTTTTCACTCCGATAACTGTGCCTCACTGTCTTGTATACATCAATGATGACATCATTATTAGGTGATGTAATGATGATTAATATTCAACTTATTATACCATGAATATCTAGATGTATGATGGTCCTGAAAGTTTATATTGTGCGAAAGATATGTTACTGTTACTAATTAAATTAGAAGGGCCATTTGCAACATGTGATTATCACATAGTTGAGCTTATTCATCAAAAAGCATAAGATTTACAGAAATGGCCGAGATGCTCGCCTCAAGACTTTTGATATTTGCAAAGGTTTCTTCATTTAAGTGTTTCACAATGTCTGGACAAGGAATTCATGAAATTAGAAATTGTACAATAATATTTTATGAAATCTAGCATCCCTCCCCTTGCTGGCAGTTTTTTGGGCCATGTGGATTCAACAGTATCTTTAGGAAGATACATGCTATATCGAGAATATTACACATCATATTCGTTTTTTGCCTAGAGTGTGAGATATGGTTTTATGACTTCTTGCCCCCCACCTCTATGGTGATGCTATTGTTCATACATGTACATCTTTCCAGTTTCCGTACATGGATGGCTAGCCTATTCTAGTTATCCTTCTCTAAAAAAAGCCCTTTAAATCTAAAAGAACAACTGTTTCTTAGTTCGATTTGATTTCTTAGTAAATTTTTTCTACTTCAATTCAGTGCAAAACCCTCTGTCAAGTTGGTCCTGCTTGATGAAGCAGATGCCATGACGAAAGATGCTCAGTTTGCATTGCGTAGAGGTCTGATATTTAAAATCTAGCCTTTTGAGATATATATGTATACTTATTCAATACCTATCAGACTGGTTTTGTTAATTTATTTCATCTTTCTTACATGAAGTGATTGAGAAATACACAAAGAGCACTAGGTTTGCACTTATATGCAATCATGTCAACAAGATCATTCCAGCATTGCAGTCAAGATGTACTCGCTTTCGTTTTGCTCCATTAGATCCCAGTCATGTTAAAGAACGGCTTGAATATGTCATAAAGGCTGAAGGGTGAGATTAAGTTTTGATGCTGTTCAAGTACTATTTCTTTTTGTTAGCTTTGTTGTATCTTTATTTTGCAGTCAAACTCTTATTATCTGACACATGTCATGCATATTACTTTTGCAAATTTGAAAATGTTCTTGATATTAAAAGAAACTGAAACTGGTCGCATATATGGTGTCAACATCAATTTTCGATACAGTATTCGTATATTTTGCTATCTCATGCCTGTTCAGCCATTCCATTCTCTCTGCTTAACAAAAGTAAGGTAGTTTGATTGACTTTGTATCTCAACAAAGCTGGTAATTTTATTTTTCTGCTTAAAAAAGGCTGAAACAATGATTTAGCTTGTAACATATTGAAAATTCTGAAAAACACATTTTGAACACATCTACTGTCATATGAGAAAGGTCAGCAAGGTTATAACACTGTTACAGGATTTTCAGATTTGCAATGGGAAGAGGAAAATTTCCGAGAACAAAATAGTTTCATTAAACAGAAATTCAATACCAACATAGCTATATGCATGTCATACTGTGCATGAAGGGAATGTTCTTTTCCACTGTAGAGTCGGTGTATTATTAGTTGTTATGAAATAACTTTGCTTGCCTATATGTAAGTTATTGAAAATCTCATAATTAACTAATTCAAGAGCATGTGAGCGCTTCTTCTAGGCTTGATGTTGATGAGAGTGGCCTGACAGCCCTAATAAAGCTGAGCAATGGTGATATGAGAAAGGCTTTGAATATTCTGCAGGTAAGTCTTGTTAGCACCATGTTATGTTTTGTTATATTGAAAATGCTTGTATTTGGTCATTTGTCAAAAGAATAGTTGAAATTTTCATACACTAGCATTTTTTTAGTTATACTATGATGAATTATGGCTTCTCATCATCTTTTTCAAGTGATCTTTTTAAGTTTATAAGATGCTATGGTGGGAGCATTTTTTTTAGGTAAAGGCTTTGAATATTCTGCAGGTAAGTCTTGTTAGCACCATGTTATGTTTTGTTATATTGAAAATGCTTGTATTTGGTCATTTGTCAAAAGAATAGTTGAAATTTTCATACACTAGCATTTTTTTAGCTATACTATGATGAATTATGGCTTATCATCATCTTTTTCAAGTGATCTTTTTAAGTTTATAAGATGCTATGGTGGGAGCATTTTTTTTTTAGGTATAATTGTATGATGTAGAACTCCGCCTATGTTTTATAGCCGGTCCCAAGCCCGGATAAAGGAGGAGGGTTGTGTTAGGCCCCGACAGCCAGCGTAAAACTTTGTCGAATCTCATGAACATGGATCAACGAATATATTGTGTTAATGTTAGGTCGTTACCCGTAAGTAACGCGTTGTACAGCTCGGGTACAGTGATAAGAGAGCAAGAGCCGCTGCATCCTCGCCTGAATGCAGTGTTAAATGAGCAAGGGCTACCGCACTCTAATGGACAGAGGCGGTTAAAGAAGCTAGTTCATGAAACTAAGGTCAGATTAGGTTCTTGGAACATTGGAACGTTAAATGGGAAGCGTCTCGAGGTGGCACAAGTAATGGACCAGCGTAAGATTAATATCTTATGCTTGCAAGAAACTAGATGGGTAGGAGAGGGAAGTAAAGAGATTAGGTTAAATGGTTCCAAACTTTGGTATACAGGTAAGGTAAAGGGAAGGAATGGTGTTGGTATTATCGCGGATGCAGAATGGAGGAAGAATGTTGTGGAAGTTAAAAGGATTGAGGATCGAATCGTATCCGTGAAAGTAATTGTTGGAAAGGAGACTATGAACATTATTAGTGCATATGCACCCCAACTAGGAGCAAAATCACATCTCAAGGAGAAGTTTTGGGCAGATATGGAGGGTTTGATTGAAAGTATACCAACCACCGAGAAAGTTTATATTGGGGGAGACCTTAATGGACATATTGGTAAAGAGGCAGGACCACATGCAAGGGTTCACGGTGGTTTTGGTTTTGGGGAGTTGAATGAGGAAGGACAAACTATTATTGATTTTTCTTTAGCATACGACCTTAAGATTATCAACACTTGTTTTAGGAAGAGAGAGGAACATTTAATCACATACAAAAGTGAAACTCATAGGACTCAAATCAAATTTTTTTTTGACAAGAAATACTGATAAAAGACGTTGTACTAATTGCAAAGTAATTCTTGGGCATGGGGTGACTACACAACATAGATTGTTAGTTCCTGATATGCAAATGAAATGTATAAAACCAAAATCTCGAACAGTTTTTTATCGAAAGATCAAGTGGTGGCAGTTAAAGGGGGAGAAGCGAGAGACTTTTAGAAGTAAGTTATTAGAGGAAAGTGTGTGGGAGTTAGAAGGAGATGCTAGTATCATGTGGGAAAATGTGGCAAAAAAGGTTGAAATGGTTGTTAAAGCCATTTTTGGAGAATCAAAAGATTTTGGACCACGAGATAAGGAGACTTGGTGGTGGAATGAGGAAGTCCAAGAAAAGATGCGTAATAAGAAGAATTGTTTCAACCGATACACTTGGACAATAGTTCTGACAATTGGGAAAAGTATCGTTTGGCGAAAAGGGAGGCTAAGAAGGCAGTTAGTGATGCTCGTGCTAAAGCATATGAGGGGTTTTATAAGGAGTTAGGAACAGGCTGGTGAACAAAGGATTTACAAGATTGCAAGGAATAAAGAGGAGTCAAGAGATTTGGATCAAGTAAGATGCATAAAAAATGAAGTTGGCAAGGTTTTAGTTACTGAGGGAGATATTAAGAACAGATGGGAAGAGTATTTCCATAAGCTATTTAACGATGGATGTGAAGGTTTTCGTTATGATTTGGAGGACTTGACAGATAGCGAATGTGAGCTTAATAGGTCATTTTATCGTAGAATTAGAGTCTCGGAGGTTAGCGAAGCTCTTAAGAAAATGGAGAATGGTAAAGCCGTTGGACCGGATGGTATACCGATTAAAGTTTGAAAATGTTTGGGAGAAAAATGTGTGTTGTGATTATGTAAATTATTTAATGAGAGTTTACGGTCGAAAAAGATGTCTGATGATTGGAGATTAAGTACATTAGTTCCTATTTACAAGAATAAAGGGGATATTCAGAATTGTGCAAATTATAGAGGGATTAAACTTATGAGTCACACAATGAAATTATGGGAAAAAGTGATTGAGCATAGATTGAGAATGGAGACTAGTATTTCTGAGAGACAATTTGGGTTCATGCCAGGAAGATCCACTACAGAGGCGATTTATTTACTAAGGGGGATGATGGAGAAGTATCGAAGTAGGAGAAGAGACTTACATATGGCTTTCATCGACTTAGAGAAGGCGTATGATCGGGTATCAAGGGATGTACTTTGGAAAGCCTTGCAAAAGAAGAGGGTGAGTGTTGCCTACATTAAGGTAATACAAGATATGTACGATGGGGCATTGACTAGGGTTAGGACACCCGGAGGTGAGACAAATGAATTTTCTATAAGAATTGGCCTACATCAAGGATCAGCTTTAAGCCCGTATCTATTTAACTTAGTTATCGATGTTATAACCGAGAGTATCACAGAGGAGGTACCTAAGTGCATGCTATTTGTGGATGATATAGTACTTTTAGCGGATTCAAGAGTAGAGATTAATACAAAATTAAAAATATGAAGAAATACGTTGGAGTCAAAGGGTTTTCGTTTAAGTAGGAATAAAAAAGAATATATGCATTACAATTTCACAAATAAACAACTTAGAGACGATTTGGAAGTTAGGCTAGGGGAGGATATAATTCCTCAAGTGACAAAGTTTAAATATTTAGGATCAATTGTAAGACAAGATGGGGAGATTGATGACGATGTTAATCATAGAATTCAAGCTGGTTGGTGTAAGTGGAGGAAAGCCACTGGAGTTCTTTGTGATAGAAAAGTATCCAATAAAGTTAAAGGAAAATTTTATCGTACTGCTATAAGACCGGCAGTGTTATATGGTAGTGAATGCTGGGCTATGAAGGGACAACATGAACGTAAAGTGGGGGTAGCCGAAATGAGGATGTTGAGATGGATGTGTGGTCATACAAGATTAGATAAGATTAGGAATGACCATATACGTGAACGAGTCGGAGTGGCTCCTATTAGTGAGAAAATGGTAGAGAATCGTTTGAGATGGTTTGATCATGTTCAGAGAAGACCATTAGATGCGTCAGTAAGAAGAGTAGATCAAATAATCTGGAGTCCGATTAAAAGAGGGAGAGGGAGGCCAAGCGGACACTTGGCGAACTAATAGAGCAAGATCTATTGGTGAATAATATACTGAAAGGTTTGGTTACTAATAGAGCAAAATGGCGTCGTATGATCCATGTAGCCGACCCCACCTAGTGGGATAAGGCTTTGTTGTTGTTGTTGTAATTGTATGATGTAGAGAAAGCTCCAAATGCAAGGAAATTCAGAAAACAGGCACACCCATTTGTCTGATATGATTAACCATCATTAAATGAAGTTTTAGGATGTTTGAGATTCTAGTACACCTGAACCGTATAGGTTATTCTGTAGTTGTTCAAAGTAGTGAATCCAGAGAAAGAGGAATACTGGAAAAACATTCTCACATTATTTTATTTATGTTCTGTTGTCATTCTCATGTTTCTTTTTTTGCGAGGGGTGCTCATGATCCTTTTTGTATTGTAACCATAAACTTTTCTTTCTTTTAGGAGACCCATGACTAGCTGATCTCTTTATTATTTCAATTGATTCGTTCGATAACTAAAGAAGAGATTACACCCCCCCCCCCCCCCCAAAAAAAAAAAAAAAAAAACTGAAAACCAGCTGATGGTTTATACTATTATATTCTAAACAACTCACTATATTCCCTGCCCTATATCTGTCTAACAACATTTTTCAACCTTATGTGGCAGTCTACTCATATGGCTTCTCAACACATATCTGAAGAAGCAGTCTATCTTTGCACAGGAAATCCAATGCCAAAAGACATCGAGCAAATTGCCTATTGGCTACTGAATGACTCGTTTACGTCTACTTTTAGATGTATTTTATCTGTACACAAGAAACCTTCTTCTGCGTGCTTAAACTTTTATGTGACTCAATTAACCATCTCTGTTCTCATCCTTGTTCGCTGTAGGTCTTTCTGATGTCAAAATGAGGAAAGGCCTGGCCTTGGTAGACATAGTGAGGGAGGTTACCATGTAAGCAACATCTAAGGAGCTTTTCATCTTTCTGATTCTTTTGTATTGTTTGTTAAAAAACTAAACTTTTTTCAATGAACTTATAGGTTTGTTTTCAAGATCAAAGTGCCATCAGATATCCGAGTTAAACTAATCAATGATTTGGCTGATATCGAGTATGTATCAATCTTCATATTTGAGTTGAAGGTCGTTTGCAGTAATAATTATATATACAATTTTTATGGTACTGAATGTTCATGCTTTGGCAATCTTTATTATTTTGTAGTTTGACCTAATTAGTCACCATATATCATGTCATGCACTGGGTTTTGGGCCAAAAATCAGGTACATTTCATGAAGGGGCTCTTTTAATCGATCTTGTGGGTTGTAGGATCATACTTTTGTCGAATCAGATTTCAAATTGTAAGACATCACCATGTTAGCTGGTTTTTCTTTTGGGCTTGGTATGTGGGCTTTGGTTAAACACTGACAGACGGAATAAGCATGCTCAAATTACTATTGTGCTAACATCTTCAGTCATGATATTCTAGTGTCCTGCTAACCACCCACCATATGTGATTCAATTGCTTAATTCCTCTTGTAGAGGTAAAGGGCTCAAGTCCTGAGTGAGACGAAATTTATCCTTCAAACAAAAGTGCTTGCCTTGATATCTAAGACACTGCCTAGGTTGTGCGTTCCCTTTTTTTTCCGAGAGTTAAAAGGATAATTAATGATGCAGTTTCCATGTTATGCATTGTGTTTCATTTAAAGGAAAGATGATTATTCGAGATCAATGGTCATCCAAACTTCAAACCAAAACAGAGAAGACTTATTGAGTCATCATTAACAACCCTCTCTCCACAAATTACATCCATTCTAGAGGCACCGTGAACATGGCATACTGAACTTTGCGTAGCATTTGTTACAAATAACACCATTGCTGAATCCTAGCAGCTCATGGTAAGCTTGTTTCAAAAAAAAAAAAAAACTCATGGTAAGCTGACAGCTTGGCCCTCTTGACACTTAGATCTGTATTAGCTATCCTTATGTATCTCCAGTTTTTATTTGTTCAAGTTGCATTTGGTTTTCATAAATATATATATATATATATATATATTATATATATATGATGTACTATATATTATCCTTATATATACACACACATATACATATATGTTATAAGGATTTAATGTTTGTGCTACCCTTTTTAAGAGGTAGCATCATCAGAAGCCTATTAATCACCGTTTATGGTGGATGCATCAACTGAATAATTATTGTGATCCACCATCCATGATTAGTTGGTGTTATCCTTTAAAGGGGGTTGCACAATCATTTTTTCCATATTATAATATGCACATTTCGAATCTCATGAACATGGATCAACGAATATATTCTAATAGAGCGGAATGGCGTCGTATGATCCATGTAGCCGACCCCACCTAGTGGGATAAGGCTTTGTTGTTGTTGTTGTTGTTGTTGTTGTTGTTGTTGTTGTTGTTGTTGTATAATATGCACATTTGTGATTCCAACATTGACTTAAATGTATGATATGCTAGCTTATATATAATGAACTCTTTTGACTTGATTTGATTGCAGATATAGACTCAGCTTTGCATGCAATGATAAATTACAACTAGGATCACTCCAACTAGGATCACTCATCTCTACCTTCACAAATGCGCGATGTGCTCTTGTTGCTGCTGCAAAGTAATGAATAATTATGGTTTGACTCTCTTTCTTCTGTTTTGAAATAGTTTGCTTTCATTTGCTCTAATATATATCGTAGTTGGTAAGAAAGTTGTTTTTACCTTGATAATTTGAGTTTCAGCGTCTTGGCAAATATAAATCAAATTGTGCATAAATTACTTACTGCTTCTGGATTCTAAGCTTGTTGGTAAGTCATGTAACAATGGTTCTAGCTGCCATTTTTTGACAATGGATGATAAGCGCAAATGGCCTCCAATGTCTCCTCTGCCTCCATGATTGTCCTTTAAGAAGTGCCATAACACCACATAGGTTGGTAGTCATGACGACCATGGAGCTATGAGGGTTCTTGCATGGTAAAGTTGGGAATGCCATGGTAAAGTTGGGACTCATGTTTCAAGATAACATATTCCGATTTGAAGGCAAGGAAGGATGCATCCTCCATGGCAAAGGAGAAAAATGTCACAATCACCTTCACACAATAAAAGTTGTATAGGAACAATATAGATTAAGAGCCATCCATCTCAGTCTCCATTAGCATGCATTGTCCCCATGAAAATAGGTTTCTAATTGTGTTCATACAACAACAACAACAAAGCCTTATCCCACTAGGTGGGGTCGGCTACATGGATCATACGACGCCATGTTCATGAGATTCGACAGGGTTTTACGTTGGCTGTCGGGGCCTAACACAACCCTCCTCCTTGGACCGGCTATAACATATAGGCGGAGTTTTTCTAATTGTGTTCATAGAAAAAGAAAAAAAAATTGTGTTCATAGAAGACTATCAAACTAGTTTTGGAGGTCAATCCATATGAAAGAAACTCTGACGTCTCAAGAGGCGTATCACTAACCACTAATAAACATGATTAATGATCATCGAATGAACCTTTGATGACGCCAACAATGTCAATATGCATATTAAAACATATTAGTGGATTACATGGAACCACAATCCGTCAAGTGAAACCTCAATTTTTTGACATTTGTCCAAGTGCATCCTTTTTCTCCTCAAAAAAAAAACATTTGTGCAAGTGATCCTTTGACCTCTTGTGGATATCAGGAAGAAGAACAAGCCACTCGAACATTGCTTACTCCACACATAGATAATAGATTTGGTCTTTGCAATCCCTCTGTATATTAACCCAACCTCGACATTGGTAGCACTGTATTCCGTCTTTACTCCATCAAGAGAATGTGTTGATCCCTTGGTCAGGATGCTTGTTGATGTTGTACCTGATATTTATTGTTCTTCATCTAGCCATGAAACGATTAGTAGTGGCATCAGCAGGAGGAAGTCTGTTATGGACTGTTCTTCGTGCTGCCACCTTTTATTGCATGGGTACTTCTTTTTGTGTACCCATATTAGGTACACATCGGGTACATTGGGTATGTATATTTATTTAGATAGTTCTTTTAAAATTGGATAGGCACTTGATGTGTGGCTTGAGTATGGTTTTGGGCAAGTTGGGGAATTATTTATATAAAACCTGATGTAAAAATATAAAAAACATGTAGACTATCTACATTTTATTTTAGAAGTTTATTTGAACTTTTTGAGAAGTTTATTTGGCCTTAAACAGAAATTTTAGCCTAACAAAATTAACAGACTAATTAAAAAGGTAACTCCCTTTCGGAAAGATAAGGTGAGCCAGATTCAATTTATAGTTACAAAAAAATTAAATGCAATGTGGATCCGCCCCTGATTATACCAAAAAGATATGCAAGTATAGTAATGAAACTTATATATTAAAAACGTTTAATAATGTTGATTTGTCGTATTTTATTTTAGACCATTTCTGATGTTATATATTTTAATATTTATCTTGTTCTTGTACCCTAGATTTAGAACAAATAAATTCTCTCAAAAATATTTTAAAAATAAATTGCATACAGCCTACTGAGTTCACACATGTGCAACATAGATAACAAATGATACATTGTACTCCTAATCAGTACCGGTACCGTGCTTGCACCCATGCAATATAGTACATTTTCTTCACATTTGGTGATCCTTTGCTCTCTGATATGGACTTTGCTGTATCATTTGGGATAGGGCAATTCAGAGGCATGGAAAAGATGGCTAGGCCTGATTGACTTTCCTATGTTGAATTTCCAGGCAAACACGGTGTCTACCAGGTCTAATAGGATATTTTTGTGTTCTTTATAGCCAGTAGTCATTTTAGTTTGTATGGCACGGAGAAGCTGGTCACAAATACTCTTTACACAACCAAGCCACCCATGTTTCTACACATGGGCTTCATTTTTGGAAATTTTGCTGGCTTAATAATTTGATGCAAGAGATGCTATTTAGAGAATATTCCTTCCCAGTTGATCATTGTCAAGAAATGGGTGGACAGCACTGTATGATTGCATCACTGGGAACTCATCTTTACTTTTTCCAAGGAAAAACAAAAAAAAAGGAAGAAAAAACTGCTTAAACAGTTGGTTAGATTTTTTTTTATGTTTCTTGAATTCCAGTTCTGACTCCTCTGTTTCTTTTTTTCCCGTAGGTAAGTATCTAGGTTCACAAGAGAAGACTGACAAGGTAAATGAGGTGCAACATTACAAAATGTCTTCCCAGTTTATTACTTCCATCTTTTTGTTCAAGTTGGACATTGTGAATATCGTAGAGTTGGCTAAGTGATGAGAAGCAAGGCATTGCTCTACCACTCAAGACAACCATGTATTAAGTTATACCCGTAACCTTTAATCTCTTGCCGTGGAAGCATTATGGGATGGTGTCGTACTGCAGCAACTGGAACGTGGAAGTGCAATGTAGACTTTGTCCTTTTAGCTGCTAGGAGTGAAAATGAATGTAAAGTGTCCGCACGTAGCAGTGGTGTTTACTCTGAAGTCGTTGAATGTAGACCTGGATTTTTTTTTCTTTGCATCTGACAGAAATTGTTGCACAACTCACTTTTTTGTTATTTTTCTTTGCAACAATGCTGAAGTTGGTCTTGCACATTTTCCGTCTTAGCTTCTTCAGTTCGTGCCAGGCACGATGATATCACTTAATTGATGTAGCTTTGATCTTTTCAGGTGTTCATGTACTCCATTTAAATGATTTTATGCTGCAGGTTCAAGGTGATATGCTTTACCATAAAAAAGACACAGGGATCACATAAACAGTCTGAAATGTTAAACCGTCATTTTCCTATTAAAAAATACTGGTACATTTATTCAGCCATCGAAATGAGATGGGAAGCAGTCAGTCTTCTTTCCTTTTGGTTTTAAGGTTTCATGACATTGCAGTGACTGGGCGCGAAAAATGGAGTATGATTTCTTTGAGATAATAATTCTAAGTTTGGATTTCAAAATAGTAGGATAAATTTTATTTATTTTAAAATACTTTTTGGATTGTGAAAATGATTTACACTCTATTTGAATTGAGATGATGAAAGGAAAAAAATTTCCCCAATTTTAGAGGGGAATGGTGAGGATGAGCACTTTGCTACTCATTCTAATGGGTAGCACGTCGGTAAGATGTTTTCTCAACTTTTTGATGGATAAGTGTGAGATGGTGATCTACAGTAAAGGCAAAAAGCACCTGAATTTGCAGCTATTTGGGTTGATAATGAGACAAGGATATAAACCAGATACATGCTCCTAGTGATGAGTCCAAGAATGGTGTTAGTCCCGGTTACAGATCAGCCTCTCCGAAAATGAGCTTACGTTGAGAACTTTTAGGTGGCGTTTTGGTTGGAAGATAATCGATGGAATAAGTACATATTCTATGGATTATAATTAAATGCACTTTTTATTTTGCAAAAAGTACAATGAGCAAAGTTGACATTTTAAAAAAAAATTTAATTTTGTAAATAATGAAAATATGAGTGTTAAGATATTCTTTACAATAGGTGGAATAGAGGTAATCTAGTGTAAATTTCAAAAATTAACTAGTCAGATGGATTATATGTATTAAACCGATGGAGAATTAACCCCCAATGAAATGAGGCCTTAGGTATCGTTTGCATTGGAATACCAAGTTATCCTCTGATTCTTACGAAATTTATCCAAACAGCTTTTTTTACCACATGGTCCCACGTCAATAAATGCACGAATAAGAAAAATTAGGTGGGTTACAGGTTCTTTGGTCCAGCAGAAATTTGCTGCTCCACAGCAAGATGAGATAGTTTCAAAATCATGATCCTGAATTATCTGTTGGACATCCAAATGGGCCTTAGTAACACGATAGCCATCGAATGATAAGATAGCACTTGACGACTAATACATTTGATATTTTGTATCAACTTCAAAATACGTCTCACTTTATTTTATGTGTAAAAATATTCAGCACTTTAACACTCACATGAATGTGAGTGACAATAGTGTATTTTAAAGCGAACATAATGATGTCCTTTTATTTTCTAAATTCTCAAGATATTGTGACGACTTTCACACAAAAATAGAAAAAAAAAACAGGTTAATTTCTATGAGGTCATGACCAAAATTCCATACCTATGTAGCTTTGGTGGGTTATTAGATGGATTTCCATCTCCAAAATATGTTGTAAGCAAATTTCTATATACATAAAATATTTTAAATGTCTACCATCTTGCTAGTCATTCTTTCATTTAAAAAAAAAAGAGAAAAAATATCTTCCTCGTGAAATTCTAATAATGACTTATGCCCCATTTCCGAGAGGAAGCAGAATTTACAAATAATTAATTCAAGATCTAGAAAACCTTAATGTGGGAACACATCATTACATAACGTTTGCCACAATTACACATATGATGTATAAAAACAATTTTAAATCAGCTAAGAATGAAAATTGATATTCATTGAGCTATTAAAGACGAGCTATAGCATATGCTGTCATAACAGGGAAATTTGAAAACAAGATCCCCAATTTACTGACAAAATAAACTAAAAGTAACAAAGTTAAGTATAGCATGTGTTGCAATTGCACAATTCACAAAATGTGGCATTGATCACCTCATCTACAAATTTATTATTTGCATTTAAAACATTAACAAAGTTAATTGGAGCATTATAAATGACATCTAAAAGACCGAGTGGTATCATCATGGGGTACAAGTTTTACTCCTCATAAAGGAAATGTAATATAAAAGTTACCATGTATATCAAATCAGGCATTTGACCTAGGCGATGAAAGAAAGCGTGCTTTTGATAGTGAATCTCATAGACATAAGAGGTCATATATAGTCCATTTATCCATTGGATGCTACATGTATACTAGTAATGTGACCTTACAATTCATTATTTGCAAGGGGGCTTTTGGTCGAAGTTTGATAATGATCATCATTAAATTCTTTAGTTCTGAAACAATTTATTTTCATTGATCCTATTATTCCAATAAGATAGAAGACCCAGAAACCTCATCACCATAATACTAATCCAAGTTACTACTTTGAAGAAATATGAAATTTAATTAGTGGATTTCTAACGATGCCATAACAAATTCAAATCAAACATGCATCTCCTAAAAAATACATTACATAAACACAAATAAGTAGTACTTTCCAATTTAAAATGGGTCCATATATTATAATGAAAATAAACATGGCGTGTTGGAAGCATGCAAAGCATGTATGATTCCATGTCCTTAGCCTTGACATCTAGTCATAAGTCAGCACTTTGCAATCCTTTATCCTACCATGCAACTTGACAATGATATTTCCCACCCTACAAGGATCATGCATCTAAAAGTCTCTTACATATCTTGCCAGAAAGGGAGCGCCATAAATCAAAATGATCTTCGAATGGACAAAGATATACATTACACAGATCAACAATCACAAAGAAAATCATAAGCAAAATAAAGAAGTTTGTTAGTCATGGTATCTTTCATAAATTGTTTTTAATATGACTCAAAATAGAGAAGACTTGTAAATTTCTCTTTTACCAACTAGTTCAATTATAAAGATGTGCAGGGTCAAGCCATGGAACAACATGAGCTGCTAAATATATTTCAAATTTGAAATTCCAAGTATCCAAAACCATGAATGTTGTGACTTATCGGAAGCAGGTAAAGTACATATAGTGCAAATGAATGTTCGATAAAATGTATCGAGTTAATGTTACTATTAAATAGCATGATAAAAAAATTTATTGCTAAGGGTTATACTCAATAGGAATTGATTTTTATGTAATCTATTCTTTAGAAGTAAATATGCATCAAGAGGAATAATCTTAACAACAGTCGAATATATGAATTTAAAATTATTACATGAAGAATTAAGTGAATCAATGTGCAACAGACTAATAATTTTAGAGAGAATAATGTGGATGATAAGGTGTATAGGAAGAGTTATAATATGACTTAAGAAAATTATATATCAATGGTGTTAAAATGGCAATGACAAGAATCCAATTTTAGCTTTGACCTAAGCAAGTTAAATTATTGCATGTGCATCATAATAGTTTGAGCAAGTCTGTGATAAATGGTAGTGTATAAACATGGCATTTTGCTCACAAAAAAATGATGTCACCTGACTTGAAGTTGAGAAAGAAATTTGGAATGAAAGATATTCAAATGAGATATGTTGATGAAATTCAAATTGCTCGAAATAAGAACAACATTAATTTTGAGTCACTAACAATATCTGAATAGGATGTTGTCTGATATTTAAAATATAAAGTAGTATCCTAGGACATACATTACTTGTAATTTAAGACAGATTTAGTGACAAAGTCAGTGTCCTTAGAATGGATAGTAAGCACTGAATATTTTAATGCATAGTAGGTAAAAGCTCAATGTATATACAAGACCTATTTTGACTTATGCAATAAGATTGATAGATTTTTTTAAGATAATTCTAAAATGGAAAATTGAGAAGGATCATAAAAATTTTGAAAAATAAAGGTATAATTAAGATTAACATATATAAATTGATAGAGATTATAAGCTATTTAATTTGGATGTGAATTTTGATAATAAATATTATTTATTGAAACATCAAGTTACTTATTAATGTTGGATGGTGGAGTTGTTTTTTAAGATTGCAAGAAAAAAAGAATATGTGAATAGACACACATAAAAAATTGAATACATTATTAGCATAAAGACAATCATTTAGATAGTATTGATCTAACATGCTTATTGTGAAACTATGGCTCAACTTGATCACTATATCACTTTAGACACATTGCAAAGTGATCAGCTTGATAGACATTAGAACAAACAATTCCAAATAAAAGCATACTAAGATCAAATATATATCAAGGCATACTGGAAAGAAAAGATGTAATGTTGATTTTTTTTATCTACAAGTTATTTGTTAATTGATTTTCTTGCAAATAAAATTTAATCAAAATATTCATTAAGCAATTTTGGTTTAGTGGGACCTAAAAATATTTGAGTCAAAAGAAAGTTTTATGAATAATGAATTGTATAGTCTTTATTAAATAATAGTTTAATGAGACTCAAGAATAATTGAGTTAAGATGAATCTTCACAAATAGTTAACTTCAAAATAATACTTTTTTATTAACACTACACGAACAGTGGGAGTTTTTTATATTATGATCGTAATAGATAATGTGATATGTTAGTTGTGATTGTTAGATGTCATAGAAATTTGTGGGATGCGACGTTGGTGGATGAACAATATGATGATAGTAGACTTGGGAATAATTGAGCTGACGAAGTCTCACGATGTAAACTTTGGGATAGCATCTCCGATTAGCACTACATGAATAGTGAGAGTATTAAATATCATAACTCTATGGTCTTTAAAGGATGATAGTCATCGTGAATGGATGTTATATGAATGTAACGAGCATAAATAAAAGTCATGAGCGTAGAGGGATGGGCACGTGTTGTGAACACACTGAAAATTGATCAAGTGGAATTAGTCATGCATCCACATACAAAGATGGTCAGGAGCTCTATAAATGATAAAAAAAAGAGAGAGATAATGTGCTCTATATACGCGTATAAAGAGTAGTTTCTGTCTAGAGAAAAGGAAGAGCAAGCTTTGCCGGATGAAGAGAGTTTGTAGAAGAAGATGTTCAGTTAAAAACCTATTAACCAGCAAACCAAGATTGAACAATTCTCTTCACAAATTTATTAGTCATGGATTTCCTAATGAGCAAATGCTTTAGATCCTTCTAGAAAAAAAGGTGCATAGAAACCCATCCAAACTCTAAAATAAAAGGAAACATGTTTGACATATTCTGTATATTTCCTTATCATGAGATTATTAAGGAATTAATTTGTTTCCTTATCACGAGATATGTGTCATATTTTTTGAATTAATATAGAGTCCCAGTAGGTCTATAATTTCTATCATCTATAAAAAGGAGTGCATATATAAACTCTCTATAGGTCCAAAGAGAAATCAATATGATATTCTAATCATCTTCTATTTCTTCCATCTAATAAAACTATGCGTCGCCTTAAATTTTTTGGATTTTCTACGGTGCATAATTTTTCTTGTGCAGAAATCCTAACAAACTGGTGTGAGGCTTCATCGTCGATCCTCCATCAGACATAGAGATGACATCGCACAATATGAACATAAAAAAATTCACAGGGCAAAATAATTTCAACCTTTGTCAATTCAAGATGTGGATACCTATAAAACAACGAGTTTGGGCGCCACTCATGAACGTGTCAAAGAATAAATCAAAGAAGGAAGACTCGAAGGAAAAAAAAGAAGGTTAACCTCATAAATTTGGTGTCACGGGAAGAGAAGACGCACTCTATGATCCTATTGTGTCTGGAGAACGAGGTGATTATTGAAGTCACCGATTAAGAAATGATGACTGGTCTGTGGTCAAAACTTGAGAGTCTCTGCATGATCAAGTCTCTTACCAACAAGTTGCTATTGAATCAACGTATGTTCGCCTTCCGCATACAAGAAGGTATCCCTATGAAAGATCATCTTGATCACATGAAAACTCTGTTGATGAAATTACGAAATATAGATGTGAAGACTGAGGATGAAGATGATATCCTACTTCTGTTAGTGTTTCTTCCTTTGTCATAGGAAAATTTTATTCAGTCTGTTATCATCGAAAGAGACACAATTACTCTGAAAGAAATAAGATCGAGTCTACATACTCATGAACTCCGTCAGTGGGCGACTACAATGCTGTGGAGACTCAAGTTATAAGGTTGGTAACAATCGCAGAGAAGAGACATCATCCTAACCTAAGAAGGATAAACCGAACAAGAATGAACGTCAATCCGAAGGACATCTAAACTACTGTAAAGAATCTGATCACTGGAAGAAGGATTGCCCCAAGAACAAGAAGAAGGACATGTTGATGCAGTAGCACACCAGAGTAGCAAATTTGATAATAATGATGTGATTCTTATGGTATCTGAGCATAGATGTTTAGAGGAGACTTAGGTTCTAAATTCAGGATGCTCTTATCATATGACTCGGTACAAAGAGTGATTCTCAACTTATCAAAATATTGATGACGAAAATGTCATCATGGGCAATGATGCAACTTATAAAATAGTTAAAATCGGCTCAATTTAGATCAGAACTCCTGCTGGACGTGCACACAGACAAGTAGGTCCTTCTAAGCGTTATGACTTTGAAGACATTGTTGCATATGCATTCCAAATAATTGAAGAGGTGGATTCGCTAGAGAGTGTTATGACATGTGCAGAATCAAAAACAAAAATTGACGGTGGCTGATAATGTTAGATATCTTATTGGAGGATTCAATTCAAGACGGAGATCGTTAATAATGCATTGAATTCTACTTCAACTAGAAACTCATCTAGACCTAAATTTTGAAATAAAAGGAAACATGTCTAACATATTCTGTATATTTCATTATCATGATATTGTTAACGAATTGATTTGTTTCCTTATCATAAGATAGATGTTCTATTTTTGACATTAATATAGAGTCTCAGTAGGCCTGTAATCATCTGTAAAAAGGAGTGCTTATATAAACTCCTTGAGAACTCAAAGAGAAAGCAATCTAATTTTGTAATCCTCTTCTATTTTTTCCATCTAAAAAAATTCTGCGTCGTCTTAAATTTCTCGAATTTTCTTACGATACATAATTTCTCTCGAGCAGAAATTCTAACATATATGTATCTATTATTTTTAATCACAATTAGTTTCTAGTTATACTTATAGTATTATCTTAGCTATACAGAAGCTTTTATTATTATTCTTTTTTAAACAACTTCAAAACTTTTAATAAAATTCTTAATTTGATCATACCAAAACTTTCACTTCTACTCAATTTATTATTGTTTGTTTTAAATCTTATTCATTTTCAGTTATACATTGAATATTATCTTATATATATAGGATTTTTTTATTATTAATAATTTTTTAAGCAAGTACACAATTATAAAATTTATACAAATAAAATAAATTTCAAAATCCACTGTCTCATTGTGGCGTGATACGACGTCAGTGCATTTACACTTTCTTTCTCTCTCTATATATAGTCTATTTATATTGAGAGGATTCTTTTTATTAATGTTTTTTTTTTATGAAACCACAACTTTTATGCAAACAGTAAAGGAATCAGGTTTCTTCATGCATTGCCAAATAAATAAATTTGAAAAGTAATCGTTTTATTTTAAACAAATTTGATTGGAATGAGAACGTTTTCAAATTGCACCAAGAGGCGTATCAAAAGTATAATTTTTACCCATGTCAATTTTTTTTTTTCACTTACGTTGTTTTTGGCACTGAATTAAAAAGATAAGAACAATTAAAATCTGATAAAAATTATTAACTAAAATATAAGCATCGACGTGATTAAAAATTTATTAACTCAATTTTCGATTAGGATTCTTGATTTTAACGGGACCGAGCTGATTCTTCCTTATTATTAGATAAAAAATTCGAATCAGGGTCATGCTTGTTTTTTTTAATTAGATAATTCAAATTTTTAGAATTAATATTAATTCTCGTTCTCCATATTACATAAAATAAAAAGAAAACAAAATATCATATTTATCAGAAACGAAACATATGTTTTTTTATTAATTAATCACGCGCAGAATATGGAGAAATCTGGATCGTTCATGTGAACCACAAGTTCTGCATCTTGGGGCTCAGGCAACTTGCTTCAAATCCAAAGGGCAAGGCATACAAGCACCATGTTCACGATATCGTTACAACACAACACTTGCAGAGCGTGCGACGACGGAGCAGGGAGAGGGCGAGAGCGGAGCGCACCGGAATGGGCAGCAGCGCCGGGCTTTGCCACCTCCTTCTCCTCTCTTCCTCCTCCTCCCCCTCCTCCTCTTCCTCTTCTCTCTCATCTCTGCCGACCCTCCAGAGGAGGACCAGCGGCGGCAGCAGCCTAAGAAGATGTTGTTGCTGCTTCCGACTTGTCGGTGGAAGAGAAGGTGAGTTCTTTTCTCCGGCCGATCAAAGCTAAGAATTTTTATTTCTGCAGTTTCTCTTGATTGACAATGTCTAATGCAAAGAATTGTAAAAGAAAATAATATCTTTCTCAGTAATTTTTCTATGGGTTTTTCACTGGATGCAAATTTCGAATGACATTTGGTTTCTTTGATGAGCCTTTTTTTCGAGACATGACGTCTCTTTCTACCAGAGTTTTTCTTCCCTTCTTGTTTCGGTGATTGTCTCTCCATTTTCTCTTTTTTTTCTTTTCGTTTTTTTTTTGTTTCGAACAGTTTGGTTGATTCAAGGATCGCCATCTGAGAAAGTCAAATGTTCGATTAACTCTTGATTTCTTGGAGTTAATTTTCTTATAAGTTGAGCGGACAGCAGAAGCACTATTTTCATGAGAATGATAGGGGCCTTATTGGTCATAACATCTGTTTGGTTAAGAAATCAATTAAGTTTTCATTATCATCATCTTCTTTGGTGCACTGTAGTAATCTTTCTTACTACAGGAACCAAGAATATCATTTTTTGTTGTCAATTTTGTTATAAAAAATGTTAAATCATGATGAAGCATCGTCTGGTCTCCACCAAGATTAGCATGGTAAAGTGCTTTTAATCTATCAAAGTTCTGAATGAAGAACACAATATAAAAAGTAGACGAATTCATAAAGTATATCCTCTAGCATTGGACAATTTTAGATTCTTTGGTGCACTCTTTTCTTCTATTCTACTTTCAAAGGTCATTAATAATTTTGGCTGAAGAAATTATTCAAGATTGAGGTCATAACCATATTGGTATTTTGGACACCTCGATGATTTCATCTTCACTAAGACTCAAAAGTAACTCCTTCGCCTTGGTGCTCTTTCCATCACATTCGACTTTGGCATGGCTAATTTAGTTATCTTAGTTTATTTGATAGTTTTTTCCCTCTGTTTTACCATTTTAGTGTCTCTAATTTATCAGTATATAAATATTGTAAAAAGTGGACATCAAAGAAGCAATTTTTTCTGTATATGTTTAGTACGTTCAAAGGTTTATGATAAGTATTATCTTGTCCTAAACGAATTTTGTTTTATTTCATATATTTATAGTCTGTTAGAAGCTGTACATTATCCTCAAACAAATTTCTTTTTTTTTAAGCAGTGCAAACATTGACATGCATTCATAAAATTAGCACAATGTTTTGTTTTCTTCTGATTTTATTGTCTAATGAAAATCAATGTTTTGGCAGCTAACCAGAATACCAGCTCTCATTTGGATGATAAATCCAGAAAGCAAAATGTTGCTGTGTCCACGTCAAATTCAAGTAGCCTTGAGGTTTAGTGCAAACAAAACCTTACCACTGCCTTTTTTACTTTCTCTAATTCTTCCTTTGTCTGCTGCCATTTTTTTTTGTTCCTGTTATTGTATAGTGCATATTGCTTATGTGTTGGCTCGACTAGCTGACCAAAAACTCAGGTCTGTCCAATATAATCATTTTTTTCTTGTTCCATTTGTGCTATCATTTTAAATTCTTGTCTGAAGATTGCTTAATGTGCCATATATTATAGACATTCCCTTTCTAAAATTACTCTCTTAAGAGCATTCAGATGCTAACATGTACTAGTTCTATGTGTCCAATGACCTTATTGATTATAAATGTATCGGCACTGGTATTATCTTGCTGACAGATTGTTTCCTAGATGTTATGTAGCTAGTCCAGCTACGTAAAATATTTTTAATGGATAATTGTAAAATGATAACTTCGTGTATCTTCTAATTATTACTTAGTTTTATCCTATACTAATCTTATTATTCTTTATCATTTTTATGAACATTAATGCACTTCTCATAAAATGTTCTATTGTTGAGTATAAAGTTGGATACCTCAACTTACAGGATTTTCCTACCATTGACTATGCAAAATAGTTTTTTTTTCTTTTGTTAATTGTTTGTCCTGGGATTGAACTCTTATTGGTGTTATAGTGTATATGAATTTGATTTGCAATTCATAATTTATGACTGAAATGCCAAAATGAAAGCTCTGACATCGGGAACCTTGTTTCGAGATAGATGAAATTTTATTGTCTTCAGCTTGCATTATTGAATCCTATGTATGATTAATAAATATTAGGTGTACATATATTAGCACTAACAACTCTTTAGTCATTTGTTTTATCTGATTTGTAATTCCTACTTCATTTGATATTTATTGAATCTTTTACGTTATATATCTATATGCTAATATCTTGCTTTTTTCAGGGCAATCAATTAGTGCAATCAAGGCGTAAATGTCTTGTAGGTTTGGCATTAATAAGTGCATGTAGTGCTTCCTTTTATGCACCGAGTGCACATGCATCAGACACGATGAATGGAACCTTTGGCAAAGAGAAACCTGTTTGCCGCAATTGTGGGGGCAGTGGTGCTATTATATGTGAGTTATGCCTTCTGCTGAATTCTCTGTAAATGTCAGATTATTGAAAGTGGCCACCAATGAATCTAGTTTGACACATTCTTTATCTTATTCTGTTCTCTTCTCTGCTTTCTTTATTTCTCTGTGAAGGTTTTCTTAATCTGTCAACCATAACATATCCGAACTCTTTTGTGTGACTGACTATTATTGTTCACTTGTTTTCCTTTCATATCTTCTCACTCGGATCTTGCTAACCCAGTAACATGCATATGTCAAGTCCTCCCCTTAAACTGCAATGTGGATGCATGTGCGTCTAACTATTTTCTTTTAACTAGTACTGTCATCACAAGTGCAGTTATCCTTCAGAATTTACAGCATTACAAACCTTTCAACCATTCATTTAAACAATTATAGTCACTTGAATTTTAGCTCTCTATTTTGGCTTTCTGTCCAGAAATCAGAGTCAATAAGAGCTATGAATTGTTCCTCTTGGGTTGAGGCAATCAATAAACTAATGCGCTTTGGGTCCCAACCCTTTGGTTCATGAAAAACTGCATACTGTCAGCTCATAGTATCCATTGTCCACTATATTTATGTATGCTTACATCTCATAGCTTTTCATGCATGTTCAGGTTCCAAGATCACCACACCAATTTCAGTGACTAATTGGTTTTAGTAATCAAGAAATCTCTATCTGATTGTTTTTAACTTTTTTCTCATACATTGTCCTTGGTGTTTTCCTGTATTACTGCCTTTATTATTATGTCGCAGAATTATATTTCATAAAAGCCTATAACTCACTGCATGCATATACTCAAAGTAGCTATAGTTATGGTTTAGGAAATATTGGAACATGACCAGCTCTTTACCTAAAGACATTCTTTGACCTAGGTGACATGTGTGGTGGCACAGGAAAATGGAAAGCTCTCAATAGAAAGCGTGCAAAGGATGTATATGAGTTTACTGAGTGTCCAAATTGTTATGGTATGTTTCCTTACTTTTTCCCAAATATATCTACTAGGTACTTGTGACATTTTTTCAGCAGTACAGATGAAATATTACTCACTCAGATTTCATTTAGTTGTAGACATTCTTTCTGCTTCATGAGTTCTATTCCAGCAAAATTCAAAGGTTATAAGTACAAGTTTTGACATACATTCTATGCCAGCAACTCATTGTGAAGGCACATGACATGCTATATTCATGTGCAAATTTCTGCTGAACCTGCAATCAATAAAAGATAATAACGAATTACTCTAGGTCTCATGATTTTATCCTATTTCTTATTCCTTTGTTTTGCGTCAATGAGTTTTATTGTGCTTAACTCCTCAATTTAGGCAATTAAGAAAGTAGAAAATAAGGCAATGCATGTGTAGCACATTACAAATAGAACATACATAATTAGATGGGCCATGGTTGTGACTGCAATCCAGGTTCAATCATGAAATTTATGCTCGATGTAGGTATGCCTTATTTATGCGTTTGTTATTTTCTTCCACCAACGAAACTTGTGGGCATTTTAGATTTTGCATTCTGTGTTTCTCTTGCATATCAGGATGCACTGGTCTCCTGGTATCCAATTTTTCATGTATGTGTTTTTTCACAAAACATTGTGAATCCCGATTGATTTGATTTTTACTTGTTTTCATTATTTTTAGCGACATTCAGATGCTTCATCCTTGTCTCACAGTTTAACATGATAAGTTGTCTCAAGTTTCTTTCTCTTCTCCATATACTTTGAAGCATTATTGATGAGGTTTTGTGAGAGTACCTAACTAACTATAACTAAAAATATACTAAAGCTAAAATCTACTCAATACAGCTGGGTAGGATAACAATTAATCAAGAAGGGAAAGACAATGACAGAGTCAAGCTGAACATTGGAATTAAACTAACTAGTCGACTCTTTGTGGTGTTTAAGGCGATTGATATAAAATGATAACTAACTATTTAGCTAAAAGACTTAAGATGGATTTAATGAAATGTTCTCTTAGTAATGGGGTTGGTCTAATATTCTGCTATGGATGGATTAGAACAACTTAACAATAATAATCATGCTAGATTCAACCAATAAAAACTGTTCTCACAGTACATTAGACTTAGAACTAAGTATTATATTTTCATATGAATGTTAGTTAGTTGATTCAAAAGGGGTTCAACTCAAGATTATAGAACTTATGGTCATCTACTAGTATGCCAACATTCCTTTCGGATGCAAGCATAACAAGAAGAATTCAGAAATTATAAGTAATAATGATTACTCTAAAATAATAAGTATTAATAGCTACTTAAATTAAATAAGCAATTCAGCTCAATGCATAGATGAAATCAAATTAAAAAATTAGTGTTAATATTGTTGGTTTATTTCTAAACAAGAAGAGAATCTAAAATCAACCTCTCGGCCGCCATTTCAATATGTGATTCACATTAACAAGAATTTAAATATAGATTAGAACAAAAAACTAATGCTAATGTTCATTACTCATTTCTGAGCAAAAAAAAGAATCAAAGATCAACCTCTTAGTTGTCATTCTAACATTAAATTCACATTAACAAAAACTAGTTCAAAAACCATTCAAATATTATACTAATCTTATTCTATCATCCATCCAATAGAAATTAGACTACCCTTTCCTAAGAGGGTTAAGATTAAGCTCCTCTTAAATATCAAATTCATTACAAAACAGATGAGGAACAAAATATAAAATATTTTGAAATATATGAAGCTACCAAAATCAGCTCCAAGTGTTTCTTCTTGCTCTCCCTTCCTCTAGTTTCCTTCCTTGAGCTCTTAGTTGCAGCCTCCAGAAGCCTCCTTTTTCCTCAATCTTCTCCTTTTATATCTTATTCTCATCAGCAATGTTGTCAAACTCGTAAATCGGAGTCGACACGGAAAGTCTAGGTAAACACGTAAAACGTGAGATCGTAGCACGACTCGTCCGATTTTACCGTAATCATATTTTCAATTAAATTAATATTGATTCTGCTTAGAACCTAATTTATCTATAAATTAATTATTCAATATGATTTAGAAAATCTAATAATAATTAATGATTAAGCATTTATGATTTAATAAGTTATAATAATTAATTTAAAAAAGTTATAATAATTAATAAATTAGCAATACATTACATGAAAGAGCAAAAAAAAAAGCATGGAAAAATATGAACCAAAAATTAAAAAAAAAGCATTCTCTCTCCACCATGAGATTACACGAGTCTTTTCTTGCTGTCAAATCAGAAAAAAAGGAGACTGTATCCTCTCTACTCCCACAGAGAGTCTTGAGTAGACAGAAAAAAAGGAAAAAGACTGACTGCATTTCTGGCAGAAACCCAAAAATAGTGGACCAAAAAAAAAAAGGACTGCAGGAGAAGAAAGGACGAGTCATTTTTCTGTCTCGTCCTCCTGCTTGAGCTGTGGTTCTTGTGAGCAGAAGAGGAGAGGGAAGATGGAGAGAGGAGGGAGAAGGAGCGACAGAGGAGAGAGAGCAAAGATGGAGAGAGGATGGAGGAGCGAGAGAGGGGCGAACAAATGCTGGCTCTGGCGAGCTGCGACATGTGCCGAACAGCGACGGCGAGCAGCAGCGTCGTACAGCACTAGCAGCGTCGAGCAGCAGCAATGGCGGCAAACAGCACCGGCAGCGCACAGCAGCAGCGACGAACAACAGGCAGCAAACAGTGGCGGCGAACAGCAGAAGATGGTTCTGGGACATAACTGATTAGGTGTAACGCCCCCAAAATCGCCCCTCCTGCCACGTAGGCAGTCAGGCTGACCCCGGGAGCGCTACACTGCCTATTGCACTATTGACAATGACCATTCAACATAATAGCATACGTGGCATCAATATAATAAGAAAAATATTCAAAGACTTTAATGCGGAGGTTCAAACGTCAAATATCAAGGTGAACAATGGATAATGTGGCTTATAGAAAAGTGCGGAAGAGCATAAGTGGTAGTGAGTTCAATATCGAAAGAAGGAAGTTCAACGAGCGGAATGACATGATGTCTCTGAACAAATTACAATAGTTTGAAAGAAATGTAGTAATAAAGCTTGCAAAAAAATATCAGTCATGTGCAGCGTTCTCCAAGCTCTATGCACTCCATGACCTCATCAATTGGCATTCTCACCTGCAAAATTCCATTGCAGGGGAATCGAATACCCATGAGCAAAAAGCCTAGTACAATAGCAAAATAGACGGTGAAATAGAGATCATATAATCAATGTATCAATGGTGAACAATACTGTACTTTGATTTCTATGCAATGACAATAATAGATCAATTCTATTATTGATCTAATAATAGAACAATAATGAAATGAAGATGGAAAAGAGGGTTTTGGGTTTGAATACCCTCTCCTTTTGCTGAAAGATATGGTTTGCCATTAAGTGCAAGGGTATTTTCATCCCTTTAAAAAGTCAAGGTACCATGTCATTAACAAAAGTAACGCATTTGGTCTGCATTCTTGCTTCCGTTCTCATGTAGATTTTGTTTCTTTTCATAGAGCTCAAGGTTCAGATGACATGTTTTATAAGATTCTTTTACAGTTTGAGTATTCATCTATGGATGTTATAACACATTTTTGTTTGTACACAAGGTGTATGTTTAGTACTCATCAACCCTAGAATCTCCTCTCTTTTCCTTTATAAATTTATGGACATTGTGAATATTAGTTATTGATAGGCTCATTGAAACTCCGCCTATGTTTTATAGCCGGTCCCAAGCCCGGATAAAGGAGGAGGGTTGTGTTAGGCCCCGACAGCCAGCGTAAAACCTTGTCGAATCGCATAAACATGGATCAACGAATGACGTCGTATGATCCATGTAGCCGACCTCACCTAGTGGGATAAGGCTTTGTTGTTGTTGTTGTTGACAATAATAGATCAATACATTATTCTTTGTCACTATCAATATCTGTACTTTAATCTTTACTATTGCTATACTTTGTCTTTACTCTGCATTGTCTTTGCTATACTATGTTCCATGCTTTACTATGTCATATTCCATACTATACCATACTTTACTTTACCATACTCTATACTTTACTTTACAGTACCCTACTTTACATTGCTTTACTGTGAGTTGCACTATGTCTTTTACATTACTATCATGTCCTTAAAGTTAGTTGTCCTATGCGAGCTCGACTTTATTAATTGGGATGCCGGAGGTGCCTCTCTGAATCTCTGAAGCCAGTAAACCCATAAAAAGAAAGGGTGTGTATTAAAGCATCACCCAATTCGGAATACAGGTGGGAGAAGACCTGCACCCAGAAACAGTGGTAATTTAAGGACCTGTAGGTCCTCAATTAGCTACCTGTTCCTCTGACTCAATACTATAATCTTTGGGGGAAGGAGTGTGACCATTGCATCACTCTTCCTTCTTCGAGATACAGGTGGGAGAAACACCTGAAATTTCAGAAACAGTGATCATCAAAGACCAGTAGCTTCGCTGTCTCCTCAGCTAACTACCTGCCCCTCTCTATACTCTGATCTTTGCTCTATACTCTGGGGCGGCACATAACAATCCCATATCTTTATCTTTACTTTGTTTATCTTTGCTTATCATGAAATCTATAATTCAGGCCTCAATTGGGCGTTAACCCCTGTATAATATGACTCAGCCAGTGTAGGTGATCTGGTTAGAGTCTTTGATCATGATTTGAGTGGTTCAATCCGGTTAGTACAGACCGATGGGTCTGACTACCGGACCGGTCGACCGTTCTCTGGCACCGGTCGATCGGTCCTCTGGGATTGGTCGGTCGTGATCTTGGTTGGAAGTCTGTGAATCGGTCGATCGTGCACATAGTGCTGGTCGATCGATTACTCTAGGATAGGTCGACCGTCCTAGGTGTCGGTCGACCGATCGTTAGGTCATGGAGACGCGCACTGCGCATTGGATTGGTCGACCGATCGAATGTCCGGTCGGCCGATCATGAGGTCAGATCTGTCCGTTGACAGATAGATCGGTCGACCGCCATTGTGAGGCCGGTCAACCGATCAATAGGGACTCGTGTGAGTTCGTTACGCGGATCGGTCGACCGTTGATAAAATCGGTCGACCAGTCCCTGCGATAAAATAGAACTGTCGGACTTCTTCTACGTTTTCGGCGGCCTTCCGGCCATCAAACGACGACGACAACAATACGAAAAACGTAGGTAATCATTTCATGATCATAATGAACTAATCCTACGCATTAAACGATCACTATTTCTTCGTCTAGGGATTTAAGACGCTAAGGTACCTCTGTTCGTCGATTTTCTGGTTTGCCGGTAATTCTCTCGTCGTTCGTCGATCACCAGTCGCTTCTGGCCGATGAGGGAGGTTCGCCCAGTCCCTGCGCACGTCGAGGAAGGTTTGTCGGGTGTCGACGGTCGTCGGTTCTGCCGCTGCTCGTCGTGTTCCTTTGGTGCGCGCCGTTCGCCGGACAAGAGGAAGAAGAAGACGAAGGGGCGGCGCTTCGGCTGGCGTTCCAGGGGTGCGAGGGCATCCTCGTGCCCCTTCTTATAAGGTCGGCCGGCCCTTTGGCCGGTCGTTTTCCGAGCGCGATCAGGGGAGGAATTTCCTCCCCTGGTCGGCCGTTTCCATCTTCAACGTTTCTTCTTTTTTTTTTGAATTCGATTCAAATTCCTATTTCTTCTTTAATTGCCTTCATTAATGTGATTTCCTTATGAAAAAATGGATACATTACATTATTACCCCCTTGAAAGAAAATTCGTCCTCGAATTTTGATGAGAGTTAGGGCTTACCGAATAATTCAGGAGATTTCTCTCGCATCTCCGATTCTACTTCCCAAGTGGCCTCTTTTCCTTGATGGTGTTTCCATACTACTTTGACTAGTGATACTTTCTTCTTTCCTTATTGGTGTTCTTGGTATTTCAATATCTCCGTGGGTTGTTCTTTATATGTCAGATCCTCCTTGAGGTTTGGTTTCTCAATTTGGATCACGTTGACGTAATCGTGCTTGTACATCCGGAGTAGAGAGACATGGAAGACATTATGTACTCTAGCATACGTTGGAGGTAGGGCCAACCTGCATGCTGAGTCTTCGACCATATCCAAAATTTCAAATGGACCTACATACCTTGGGCTCAATTTCCCACGCTTACTAAAACGCATTGCACCTTTGGTGGGGGTGACTTTCAGTAGAACTTGATATCCTGCCTTGAAGGTATGTTCTCGGTGTTTCTTTATCGCGTAGGCCTTCTGACGATCTTGAGCAAACTTCATTCTTTTCTTTGTTAATTCAACCCTATCCGTGTACTCTTGGGTCTGTTTCTGTAATTCTGCGCTCAAGATTTTCCTTTCGCCAACCTCGCCCTAACATGCCGGGGAGCGACATGGTCGACCATATAATGCTTCGAAGGGGGACATCTCTATACTAACATGAAAGCTGTTATTATAGGAGAACTCAATAAGAGGTAGATGCTTGTCCCAGTTGCCATGCCAATCCAAGGCGCATGCTCTAAGCATATCCTCCAGTGTCTGAATCGTCCTCTCTGATTGACCGTCGGTCTGGGGATGAAAGGCTGTGCTGTAGCGAAGCCTAGTCCCAAAAGCATTCTGGAGACTCTTCCAGAATCTTGATGTGAACTTGGGATCTCTATCAGACACAATAGTCGATGGAATCCCGTGAAGTCTAATAATCTCCTGCACATATAAGTCCATTAAACTTTCAAGAGATTGTTTTACCTTGATGGGTAGGAAGTGAGCTGATTTAGTGAGTCGGTCCACTATTACCTAGATGGCATCGTGCCCCTTCTGAGTCCGGGGTAAGCCGGTGATGAAGTCCATTGCTATCTCTTCCCACTTTCACTGTGGGATGCCCAGACTCTTCAAGGTTCCTTGAGGTTTCTGGTGCTCCACCTTGACTTGTTGGCACACTATACATTTAGAGACATTCTGCGACAGAAACTCCTCTGCACATCTTTGTACATTTTTTGTACTCTCTGGGTGAATTGCAAACTCTGACTTGTGGCATTCATCTAGTACTTCTCTCCTGAGTTCAGGGTTATTCGGTACCCATAAACGATCATGGTACCCACCATCAGAAGAGATTTTGAAATTTGTAGTTTCAAGACTAGTCTTTATCATCATAGTCTGATATTCCGAGTCTTCTACTTGTGCTTCAATGATTCTTCCGATCATATCTAGTACTATACGCTGCATCATCATTAACGATCCGTCATGCCTTACTCTTGGAGTCCACTTGAACAGTTCCTCCATCATTTCAAATTGTCGCAGGCGCATGAAGGCAACAGATCCTTCCCACTTTCGACTGAGTGCGTCTGCCACATAGTTTGCTTTACCCGGATGATAGTTGATAGAGAACTCATAGTCCTTTAAGAACTCCATCCATCGTCTTTGGCGCATATTCAGATCTTTATGTGTGAAAACGTACTTTAGGCTCTTGTGGTCAGTGTAAACTACAAATTCTTCTCCATACAGGTAATGACGCCAAAGCTTGAGGGCAAACATTACTGCTGCCAATTCGATGTCATGAGTTGGATAATTGACCTCATGTTTCTTCAGCTGTCTGGATGCATATGTCACTACTTTCCCATGTTGCATCAATACGCGCCCCAATCCTGTACCACTAGCATCACTGTAAATTACGTAACCGCCGTTGCCCGATGGTAACGTCAGTATCGGTGCTGAAGTTAGCCGCTTCTTTAACTCTTGGAAACTTTCTTCACACTTGGGGGACCAAATAAACTTTTCTCCCTTTCTTGTAAGCTTACTCAGTGGTAATGCTATTCTGGAGAAATCCTTGATAAAGCGTCTGTAGTAGCCTTTGGGTCTACCGATGTTGATGATTCAGCATTTAATTTCAGTAATGGGTAAAATAATGTAATCTTGGTCAACTCATGGTTCTTTCCAGGTATTGAATCGAATATGCAATTAATTCAAATTGCTCTAATCAATCACTAAAATTTGGCAAAATTGGATATGGACAACTGATATGAATAGGAAATCACATTTATCACATGAGCTGAGTTAAGTGAGAATGATTTTGATAATCAAATGCATTTCAATGAAAAACCAAAGTTGTGGATTTAAGAGTACTCCCTCAACCGAATTTAATTTAATGAGGAATGTAATTGGATCCATTTCCCCTCTGACTTATTCCTGCAAAAATAAAACCAAAGTTATTCATTGGCTTGTGTTGCTTCCCAAGAAGTGCCCTACTGTTATATCTTAGGTCAAACATTGTTACAGTTCAAAATCAAATGGAGAATTCATGTGGATTTAACAAATTCAGCACTTCTTTGGTTGAATTCTGCGTTGTGGGGTTGTACAATTTCAACCTTTGACCATTTACTTTGAAGATATTTGAGTTTTCGCTTTCGAGATCCACAATTCCAAAAGGATAAATTTTATGAACTGTAAATGGTCGTGACCCTCTGGTTTTCAATTTTTCCGGACACAATGAGTCAAATTGTACAATAAAACTAAGCCTTCCTTCAATTCTTTTTTTCAAAATTTTGCTGCCATGCCATCTTTGTCCTTTCTTTAGAATATTCAGAATTATGATATGAATTAAGATCATCTAGCTCATCCAGCTGAAGTAGTCTCTTCTGACCACAAGACTTTATGTCATAGTTCAAAACTTTAACCACCCAATATGCCTTGTGTTCAAGTTCATTGATAAATGACAGGTTTTTCATAAATCAGTTTATAGGGAGAGACACCAAGTGGAGACTTGTAAGCTGTTTTGTAAGCCCATAAAGCATCATTCAATTTATTGCTCCAATCTTTCTTAAACAATGAGGCAGTCTTCTCCAAAATGGTTTTAATTTCCTATTTGAAATTCCAGCTTGGTCATTGGTTTGGGGATGATAAAGTGTTGAGACCTTATGTCTGACTTTATATTTACTCAACAGATTCTCGAACTCTTTCAATGAAGTGGCTCCTCCATTACTAATAATCACTCTTAGAACTCCAAATTTGGGAAAAATGATATCCTTGAACAATTTGACTGTAGATTTGAAATCAACATCCATTGTTGAGATTGCTTCAATCCACTTGGACACATAGTCAACAGGTAATAAGATGAACTTGTATCCAAATGAGCTCGGAAAGGGTCCCATATAATTAATTTTCCATACATCACATTCCATGATGGGACATTTCATTTTTTCTAGAAATAGTTCGCGTTCTTTGACATATATCACATCTCTTCACATAAAGATGAGCATCTTCAAACAAAGAAGAACAATAAAATCATGATTGTAGTCCTTGGCAGTTGTCTTGAGTAACTCCATGTTCTCCATAGGGTGAAAAGTGACATTGATGCAGAATGTCCTGGAATTCAGATTCTGGCACACATCTTCTAAATATTCCATTTGAACAAAAATGGATCATCCCAATAATAATTTTAATGTCATGAAAGATTCTTTTTTTGTTGATATGTGTAATTAGCTGGAATAATTCCACAAGCTAGATAATTGACAATAACAGTATACTATGGAGCTTGATCAACTGAGATAACCACTAGAAAATCATTTGAAAAAGAATCATTAATCGGGACTTTGGAAATCATTTGAAAAAGAATCATTAATCGGGACTTTGGAAAGTTCAGAATCATCTTTCAATCGGGATAAACAGTTACTAAATTTTTAGTTTCTCTTTTGTCTCTGATTTCCACATCAAATTTCTGAAGTAATAAAATCCATCTGATTAATCTTGATTTTGATTCTTTCTTGTTAATGAGGCGTCTCACAGCAAATTGAATTCAGAATCTTTTACTAGCAATTTGGTAAGGGGTCTAGGCCCGGATAAAGGAGGAGGGTTGTGTTAGGCCCCGACAGCCAACATAAAATCATGTCGAATCTTATGAACATGGATCAACGAATATATTGTGTTAATGCTAGGTCGTTACCCGTAAGTAACGCGCTGTACAGCTCGGGTACAGTGATAAGAGAGCAAGAGCCGCTGCATCCTCGCCTGAATGCAGTGTTAAATGAGCAAGGGCTACCGCACTCTAATGGACGGAGGCGGTTAAAGAAGCTAGTTCATGAGACTAAGGTCAGATTAGGTTCTTGGAACATTGGGACGTTGAATGGGAAGCGTCTCGAGGTGGCACAAGTAATGGACCAGCGTAAGATTAGTATCTTATGCTTACAAGAAACTAGATGGGTAGGAGAGGGAAGTAAAGAGATTAGGTTAAATGGTTCCAAACTTTGGTACACAGGTAAGGTAAATGGAAGGAATGGTGTTGGTATTATCGCGGATGCAGAATGGAGGAAGAATGTTGTGGAAGTTAAAAGGATTGATGATCGAATCATATCCGTGAAAGTAATTGTTGGAAAGGAGACTATGAACATTATTAGTGCATATGCACCCCAAGTAGGAGCAGAATCACATCTCAAGGAGAAGTTTTGGGCAGATATGGAGGGTTTGATTGAAAGTATACCAACAACCGAGAAAGTTTATATTGGGGGAGACCTTAATGGACATGTTGGTAAAGAGGCAGGACCACATGCAAGGGTTGATGGTGGTTTTGGTTTTGGGGAGTTGAATGAGGAAGGACAAACTATTATTGATTTTTCTTTAGCATACGACCTTAAGATTATCAACACTTGTTTTAGGAAGAGAGAGGAACATTTAATCACATACAAAAGTGGAACTCATAGGTCTCAAATCGATTTTTTTCTTGATAAGAAATACTGATAAAAGACGTTGCACTAATTGCAAAGTAATTCCTGGGCATGGGGTGACTACACAACATAGATTGTTAGTTCTTGATATGCAAATAAAATGTATAAAACCAAAATCCCGAACAGTTTTTGATCGAAAGATCAAGTGGTGGCAGTTAAAGG
The DNA here is from genome assembly GCA_030549335.1 of Pontederia crassipes. NCBI lineage: Eukaryota > Viridiplantae > Streptophyta > Magnoliopsida > Commelinales > Pontederiaceae > Pontederia > Pontederia crassipes. The sequence continues at coordinate 38,135,980 of CM060184.1, read as the reverse complement.
GGGAGAAGCGAGAGACTTTTAGAAGTAAGTTATTAGAGGAAAGTGTGTGGGAGTTAGAAGGAGATGCTAGTATCATGTGGAAGAATGTGACAAAAAAGGTTGAAATGGTTGCTAAAGCCATTTTAGGAGAATCAAAAGGTTTTGGACCACGAGATAAGGAGACTTGGTGGTGGAATGAGGAGGTCCAAGAAAAGGTGCGTAATAAGAAGAATTGTTTCAAGGCGATACACTTGGACAATAGTTCTGACAATTGGGAAAAGTATCGTTTGGCGAAAAGGGAGGCTAAGAAGGCAGTTAGTGATGCTCGTGCTAAAGCATACGAGGGGTTTTATAAGGAGTTAGGGACAAAGGCGGGTGAACAAAGGATTTACAAGATTGCAAGGAACAAAGAGAAGGAGTCGAGAGATTTGGATCAAGTAAGATGCATAAAAAATGAAGTTGGCAAGGTTTTAGTTACTGAAGGAGATATTAAGAACAGATGGGAAGAGTATTTCTATAAGCTATTTAATGATGGATGTGAAGGTTCGCGTTGTGATTTGGAGGACTTGACAGTTAGCGAATGTGAGCTTAATAGGTCATTTTATCGTAGAATTAGAGTCTCGGAGGTTAGCGAAGCTCTTAAGAAAATGGAGAATGGTAAAGCCGTTGGACCGGATGGTATACCGATTGAAGTTTGGAAATGTTTAGGAGAAAAAGGTGTGTTGTGGTTATGTAAACTATTTAATGAGATTTTACGGTCGAAAAAGATGCCGGATGATTGGAGATTAAGTACATTAGTTCCTATTTACAAAAATAAAGGGGATATTCAGAATTGTGCAAATTATAGAGGGATTAAACTTATGAGTCACACTATGAAATTATGGGAAAAAGTGATTGAGCATAGATTGAGAATGGAGACTAGTATTTCTGAGAGACAATTTGGGTTCATGCCAGGAAGATCCACTACAGAGGCGATTTATTTACTAAGGGGGATGATGGAGAAGTATCGAAGTAGGAGAAGAGACTTACATATGGCTTTCATTGACTTAGAGAAGGCGTATGATCGGGTACCAAGGGATGTACTTTGGAAAGCCTTGCAAAAGAAGAGGGTGAATGTTGCCTACATTAAGGTAATACAAGATATGTACGATGGGGCATTGACTAGGGTTAGGACACCCGGAGGTGAGACAAATGAATTTCCTATAGGAATTGGCCTACATCAAGGATCAGCTTTAAGCCCGTATCTATTTAACTTAGTTATCGATGCTATAACCGAGAGTATCACAGAGGAGGTACCTAAGTGCATGCTATTTGCGGATGATATAGTACTTTTAGCGGATTCAAGAGAAGAGATTAATACAAAATTGGAAATATGGAGAAATACGTTGGAGTCAAAGGGTTTTCGTTTAAGTAGGAATAAAACAGAATATATGCATAGCAATTTCACAAATAAACAACTTAGAGACGATTTGAAAGTTAGGTTAGGGGAGGATATAATTCCTCAAGTGACAAAGTTTAAATATTTAGGATCAATTGTAAGACAAGATGGTGAGATTGATGACGATGTTAATCATAGAATTCAAGCTGGTTGGTGTAAGTGGAGGAAAGCCACTGGAGTTCTTTGTGATAGAAAGGTACCCAATAAAGTTAAAGGAAAATTCTATCGTACTGCTATAAGGCCAGCAGTGTTATATGGTAGTGAATGTTGGGCTATGAAGGGACAACATGAACGTAAAGTGGGGGTAGCCGAAATGAGGATGTTGAGATGGATGTGTGGTCATACAAGATTAGATAAGATTAGGAATGACCATATACGTGAACGAGTCGGAGTGGCTCCTATTAGTGAGAAAATGGTAGAGAATCGTTTGAGATGGTTTGGTCATGTTCAGAGAAGACCATTAGATGCGCCAGTAAGAAGAGTAGATCAAATAATCTGGAGTCCGATTAAAAGAGGGAGAGGGAGGCCAAGGCGGACACTTGGCGAACTAATAGAGCAAGATCTATTGGTGAATAATATACCGAAAGGTTTGGTTACTAATAGAGCGGAATGGCGTCGTATGATCCATGTAGCCGACCTCACCTAGTGGGATAAGGCTTTGTTGTTGTTGTTGTTTGTTGGTAAGGGGTCTAGCTATCATTGAGAAGTTCTTTATAGATCTTCTTTAGAAGCCTGCATGATCTAAGGAACTTCTTATTGCCTTGACATTTTTAGGTGCCATCTTCTCAACAGTTTCAATCTTAATCTTATCCATTTTAATTTCTCTGCTGGAGACAATGTGTCCTAGTTCTTGGACCACAAAATGACATTTCTCCTAGTTAAAAATCAAGTTGGATTCGTTGCATCTTTTCAGTACCTTTGACAAGATCTTTAGCTTTCTGAAATCAATGCACATTCTCCATCCTGTTACTATTCTAATGAAATCAACTCATTTGAATCAGATTTTATAACTATGATTTTATCTTTCTGTGGAAAATTGTAGCAAAAAGTTCTATTATTTTTTGTCTATTAAACATATTAGGAAAGATGAAATCTTGAAGGCTGGAATCAAATCCCATAATTATGGGCAGCCTGCTAGGAATAGGAAAGCTACCTATGGGCTCCTATTTCTAATAAATACAATATATTATCAAAAGGAAAACTTCTTAAAATAAAATAGATCCTGCATGATCCTGCATATGATTTTTCACACTCCCCCTCAAGCTGGTAAATAGGTATTGTCAATTCCCAGCTTGAATAAAATAACTTGAAAATTGGAGTTACTTAAAACTCTTGGTAAGGACATCAGCAAGTTGACTATGCGTAGGCACATAAGGTGTGCATATCAGTCTGTTATCCAATTTCTCTTTGATAAAATGCTTATCAATTTCAATGTGCTTCGTCCGATCATGTTGTACTGGATTGTGAGCAATACTGATTGCAGACTTATTGTCACAATAGAGTCTCATGAGGCCTTCCCACTTAATCTTCAAATCTTGAAGAATGATCTTCAACCAAAGTAGTTCACACATACCTTGAGCCATGGCTCTAAATTCAGCCTCTACACTTGAATGAGCTACCACATTTTATTTTTTACTTTTCCATGTCACAAGGTTTCTATCAAGAAATGTCTTCAAGTTGACCTTCTATCAACAATTGATCCAGCAAAATCAACATCTGTGTATGCTTCAAGTATTAAGTTTTCAACAATAACAACAACAAAGCCTTGTCCCACTAGGTGATGTCGGCTACATGGATCATATGACATCATTCCGCTCATTCGTTGATTCATGTTCATGAGATTCGACAGGGTTTTACGTTGGCTGTCGGGGCCTAACACAACCCTCCTCCTTTATCCGGGCTTGGGACCGACTATAAAACATAGGCGGAGTTTGAGTCAAAAGATAATAAAATAAAATAAAGAGGGTCAGTAAACCTGAGAAGATAAGAATTCACTGAAATCTTCATGTTCTTTTTCCACATTTCTTATCGCACCACCATAAAGAGCTGCTGGTTTGGCGAGAACTACATCAGTAGCATGATTCTCACCTCCATATTTGTAGCAATCCTCTGATAACTTTGTTCCTATTTCAATATGCCTATGCAAATGAACTTAAGATAGAATGCCTTTTCCTAGTGTCCTCTTAAGATAGTGTAACACTCTATAAGTTGCTTGCAAATGAACTTCCTTCGGATTATGCATAAATTGACTAATCACACTCAATGCATATGCAATATGAGATAAGTAAGTTTTCCCATAAGGCATTAATACATTTCTCTATCTATTGCAACATCTTCATCTGTTGTCCCAAGTTTAAAATTAGGTTCCATAGGGGTACTTGCTGGTTTGCATGTTGTTTTACCAGTTTCTTTGAGAAGATCTATGATATACTTTTGTTGAGAGATAAAAATTCCCTTCTTAGAGTGAGCAACTTCCATTTCGAGAAAATATTTCAACCTCTCCAATGCCGTAATCTCAAACTCTTTAGCCAAGTATTGACTCAAGGCTTCTTGTTCCTTGATATCATTTCCTGTAACAATTATGTCATCAACATACATCAAGAGGACTGTAACATTTCTTGAAGAAGAGTGCTTAATAAATAACGTGTGATCCCCTTGAATTTTTTCGTATCCCGTGGCTAGCATAACTACTGCAAACCTTCCAAACCATGCTCGTGGTGATTGTTTAAGGTCATACAATGCCTTTTTCAGCTTACAAACAATTTGTGCAGCCAAATTCCTTTTATATCCTAATGGAATCTCCATATAGATCTCTTCTTCTAATCCCCATGTAAAAAGGCATTCTTGACATCAAATTGATGCAACTCCCAACCACAATTAGCAGTTAATGATAGCAACACTCTAACTTTATTCATCTTTGCAACTCGAGCAAATGTCTCTAGATAATCAATTCCATATGTTTGTGTATACCCCTTGGCTACCAACCTTGCCTTGATCCATCAGCTCTATATTTCACTGGATATACCCACTTGCAGTCTACTGTCTTTTTTCCTTTGGGTAGCTTCACTAACTCCCATATCTTGTTCTTTTCTAATGCCTCCATCTCTGCATTCATAGCTTGTTTCCATTTTTTATTGGATAAAGCCTCAGATAAAGTAGTAGGTAGGGTTATAGCATTTAGGCTTACAAGAAACGCTGTGTTGGAGAGAAATTCTTAAATGATAAGAAGTTTGCAAGAGGGTACACCGGTTACTTAGTGCATTTTCTAGTTCCTTTTCTAATAGCAATTGGAAGGTTCAGATTCTTGATATGTTGATTTAGAAGTGTTTTCCTCATTCAAAGAATTCGAGTTGGACTCTTGGATCTGCATAGGTTCAGGAACATTTGCATTCCTCGTATACACCTAGTCGAATCTTACATTATTAGGGGCAGAATTGGCTTCTATATGTGGAGGTCACAGATTCTTGCACATGGGTTTCAACAATTGGTTCAACCCCAAGTTCAGAAGAATTCTTAAGCATTTGATTAGAACACAAAGGAGGTACATGTGTGGAATTTGGTATTTCAGATAAAAGAATTGAGAACAAATCAAACAAGGAATCTTCCTTATCTTCTATATTCGAATTCTCCCCTTGAAGATGAGGATTAAGGAAGAATTGACATCCATTGAGATATAGAATTTTTTTGATGGATTTTGTAACCTTTTTTAGTTAAAGTATAACCCACAAAAATACATTTGAGAGCCCTTGGGTCTAACTTTCCTCTATTATGACTATGAACATGAACAAATGACACATCCAAAAATTTTGGGAACCAGATTGTTTGTAGTGCTCACATCAGGATAGAATGTTGATAGCATATCCATAGGGCTCTTAAAATTTAAGACTCTTGAAGGCAAACTATTTATCAAATAGGTGGATGTAAGAACTGCTTCTCCCCAAAACATCTTAGGGACAGGATTTTGAAACAATAAGGCTTTGGTCTTCTCAAGGAGATCTCTATTTTTCCTCTTTGCTATCCCATTTTGTTGTGGAGTATTAACACAAGAGGACTCATGTATTATCCCTTCTTTTTGAAAATACGGAGTAAGAGTTCGGTTAAAGTAGTCTCTTGCATTGTCAGACCTAAACTTTTTAATTTTAACACCAAACTGATTGTTGATCATAGAACAAAACCTTGCGAACACAATACTAAGATTAGATTTTTGTTTAAGCAAAAAAATCCAGGTAACACGAGTGCAATCATCAATAAAAGAGACAAACCATCATGCCCCGGAAACACTAGAAATGGGAGATGGTCCCTATATGTCTGAATGAATGAGATAAAAAGGAACAGAACTTCTTTTATTACTGATTGGAAAAGAGACACGCTTGTGTTTAACAAATTCACACACCTCACAATGAAAGCTTTCAACATTTAAATCCTTAAATAAAGAAGGAAATAGAACTTTAATAACCCTAAAGGATGGGTGTTCAAGTCGACAATGATGAAGTAAAACTGTCTTTATTGGATAGAATAAGCTCAGAATTGAAGGAAGAAGATAATTTGCCCTTAATCATGTTCAACTGACTTGCTGTTTCAAGGTAGTACATGTCATTCTTTTCTCTAACATGTCCAATCATCCTCCTAGAACTCTTGTTCTGAAATATACAATAATTATTATAAAAAATGACATTGCAATATATATCTTGGACAAGTTTTTGTACAGAGACCAAATTTGTGAATAATTTGGGAACATGAAGAACATTTCTTAAGATTATTGATGGGCCATCTCCAAACCTTGCTACAGTAGTCAAGGATCCATCAGCAGTGGCTATTTTTTCTATTGCTTGGGCATAGGATATAGGTTGAGAAAATATTAGAGAAATGAGTCATGTGAATCCATTATCCAGGAGTTGGTAGAGGTTGTACCTGAGGCATTTAATCCAATGAAGATGGAAGTTCACTTGAATGCACCAAAGAACAAGTACCTTCAGATTTTTCAAATTCTCCAAGACTATTAATCAATGATCTCAGCCTATCAATCTCATCTTGATTGAAACCATTTGGCTCTTGTAGTAGTGGTGTCGATGCATTTTGCATTCCTGCAGCAATATAGGTTTGCCCATCTAACCTATAAGAGGCATGAATATTCTGCAATGCTCTAGATTATTGAATTTGGATTGTCTCTTCTAATTGAATTACTGTAGTAAATTCCTGGATTTTGGACATCTTGAATGACAATATGTAGACAAACAATCCTTTCGAGAATGCAAGGATTATTGCTTGGCAATGAAGGCCACAAGTTTCAAAGAGCCTAAGGCTCTAATACCATGCGGAAAATTATAGCAAAAATCTCTATTATTTTTTGTCTATTCACCACTTATATACAAGACTTGAACCTTTAAACATATTAGAAAAGATGAAATCTGGAAGGCCGGAATCAAATCTCATAATTATGCGGCAACCTGCTAGGAATAGGAAAGTTGCCTATGTGCTCTTATTTCTAATAAATACAATATATTGTCGAAAGGAAAACTTCCTAAAATAAAATAGATCTTGCATGTTCTTGCATGATAGCACTAACTATTTGAACTGGACTAATACACAATAACTAAGAATAAATTATTCAAGCATTAAAAAACTTTAGCACTTTTTTTCACAATCTATTTCATAGCTGGATTGAATCTTCTTTGGCACTATTTGAACTGGACTAATACACAATAACTAAGAATAAATTATTCAAGCATTAAAAAACTTTAGCACTTTTTTTCACAACCTATTTCATAGCTGGATTGAATCTTCTTTGGCCTTCAGTTGTGGGCTTATTGCTTTCTGTAGGGATTTTGTGCATACAAATTGAGGAGTTGATTTCTTTGATATCATCAATTGTATAATCAAATACCTCTTTATATTGTTTTAGTCTTTTCAGTAGCTCTTGAACTTGATTTTGGGATAGTGGCATTAACTATCATTGGATATGTGGAGTTTTCCCCTACAAACTCATACTTCAGATTACTCGGAAGTGCCTTTAACTCCAATTTGAGAAAATTCTCCTCTTTAACAAAGCTTAACTTAATCTCAGTAATGAAAGTCTCTTGCATCACATGATTTCTCCACTTATTTAGCCGCATCCAACACAGAATGACAAGCCTCAGCTTCTGTGTCATTTAATTCTTTCAAACGATCAAATATTAGACATCTTTGTAGAGGGTCTTCAATCTGAATTATGCAGAAATTTTTTTCACCAACTAATTAATTTGCCTATCTTCCATATCTTCATCTTGAAAGTTGGGGCTATTGATAACTTAAACTAGGTTGAATTCTATACAGCTCCTACAATAGCTAGGAAAAGGTCTACCCAATAGGATTGAAATATTCAAGTCTTCATTCATATCAAGAACAACAAAATCTACTGGAATATAGAACTTTCTAACCTTTAGTGGTACAGTGTATGTCTTCAAGGGGATTCCATGTGGATACTTGATTGCAGCTACCTATAAGGGCATTTTTAGGATATATGCATGAGAGAAATTATGCATCAAAGAATGAACTGAGAATTTTAAGATGTTGATTTTATTAGATGAAAATAGAAGAAGATTACAATTCATATTGTTTTCTATTCGGACCCCTAGAGAGTTTATAAGCACTCCCTTTATAGATAATAGAAATTATAGAATTAATTCCTCAAAATTAAGACACCTATCTCATGATAAGAAAATATATTAATTTCGAATCACAAACAAAATTCACCCCAATATTTTGGTGAAGGAACCTTTTATTTTGGAGCATCTTGGACCAGATGGGTCTCTAGTTGGATAGGATTCAAGGCATTACTAACAGACATAATATTGGGCTTCAAATCTTCAACTTCTAATTTTCTGCATAGTGATAAGGAATCACACTAGCAGAAGCTTCACAAACAGCTTTTTTATTTTCTCTATTTCCAATCTCAGAGTGAATTGAAAATTTTTTTGGATCTTTTAATTTTGGAGGGGGCTTGTTCTAAATTATCGTTGAAGCTTCTTTGCTTAAAGCTATGGTCTATAATTCTTTTTTCTTCGGTAGAATTTTCTTAGGAAACTTAGCATATTAAGGCATTTCCTGAATGGCTTGCAGGTATACAAATGTATAACTTCTTCAGAATTTTCATAATTTTGTCAAATTGTTGATCTTATTTAGCCTTGACTAGTATTTGTAGAAATGACATAGGTTGATAGGTCATTGACTTCCTCTTCTGCGCTTCTAGGTCTCTTTAGCTCCTTTTGTGGTGTTTCTTTCTCCTTTTCAGCTACAAGTTCTTCTATTGGTTCTTTTGTTTCATCTGATACTAGAGTGAAAATTGTCTTCAACATGTCTCATGGGTTCTTCTTGCCACTTCTGAACTGAACAGCTTGTATTTGGTTTTTAGGATTAATTTCTGGAATTCTAGGAGTTCTAACTGAAATACTAGCTTGCTGAGCAATCTAATTTTCAAGCGTCTTATTATGGTCACTTAAATTTTCAATTTGAGAAACTAATTTAAGCATCACCATTGTTAGCTTCATCGTACTTCTCCTGTCTCTTCAAACCTATTTCCAATAGCTCTTCCACTTTAAATTTTTGTGGAGCTTGAATTAGTTGCTCATATGATGGCCTTTGAAGGTGGACATTCGGTTGGTTATAGGGAAATGAACTAGTGGACCTTGATTGCCAATTGGAATTTTTTTTAAACGGATTGCCAATTGGAATTTTGAATTAATGGACCTTGAAAATGATTTTCTTTATAAGCAAAACGAGGATGATTTCTATTTTAAGGGTGTAATACTCAAGAGGAGGTTTCACGCCAATCAATATTCTTCTCATATTGCTGCATAATCAAGTTGCAAACCTTTGTCTCATGGTCTTGATTTCCACAGACATCACATCTATTTTTTGTTGTGGTTATCTTATTGAACTTAGGTGCAATGTTGAACTTCTCTAAAACTTTTTGTACAGCTTCCTCAACCTTAGCAGAAATGATTTCTATATTGTTGACTTGACTATCATATTCAGGCCTTATTGTCTTATTGTCTGAAAATGATGATTCTTAGCTATGTTTTATATTAAGTGATATACTTCAGCAATATTCTTAGAAGTAAAAATTTCACCTACAACTGTGTCTAAAGCTACTTTAGAAGGATAATTCAGTTCTTTGTGAAAGTAGTTCATCAATTGTCATTTCTCAAATCCATGTTGTGGATATGTTCTTAACAAACTTTGAAGTATTTGTCAAGCATCACAAATATTCTTTATAATTGTCTCATGGTCTAATTGATAGAATTGTTGTTCTCTATAATTGTTAGTCTTGTTAGGAGAAAACAATTTAGCTAAAAATAGTTGCATAATTGAGTCCCAAATTGCAATTTCTTCAAGAGTAAGCGACTTGTACCAATCTTAGCTCTATCTTTGAGAGAAAATGGGAACAATCTCAGGTAGACAACATTCACAAGTGTTGTATGAAAGTAAACAATGTTGCAAATCTCCTTGAAATTGCCCACATACAAAGCTGGATCTTCAGTGTCTAATTTTGCAAATTGATATTGCCTAATCACAGTGATATTAAGCTCAAATGTGACAGCAAGTACAATTGCTCCGTTAATTGGTTGTCCTCTAATTAAGTGAATACAGTCCTTTTGTGTTTTTGGAGCAGACATAATTTAATAGTTTTGATTTTTCTCTTCTTCCAATGCCTTCTTCTTGCCTCTCTTTGCAATATTCTTTTGCCGAATCGTCTCTCAGGTTCAAGATCATATTCGGCTAAATCTTCTTGACTGTTTGAATCCTACATAAGTTGAAATTAGGAGTATCAAATTGAAACAAAAAAATCAGTTTAGAACAATTGTAAAATTCATAAACTAATAAAAATCTACTGAAGTTTAGTTGACAAAATAAAAGAAAACTAACTAAATAGAAGCACTACTGGCGCAGCACCATGATCAATTAAGAATAAAGAAGACAAAAGGATACGAGGATAGTCCGAAGTACTATTCAAGAATGGCACAGAATAGAATTCTGGTGCTTGAAACTAGCGAATCCACGCTATAAAGAAATGTTAATTTCTGAAGCAAAAATGAGATTATCTTTTCTTTATTCATTGGCTCCTTTTATAAACTATTACAGTAGTCTCTACTTTAGGAAATAAAAAAAGAAACAAGAATTAAGGAAACAAAAAATATTGAAATAACTAATGAGCCAACAAATCAACCATCTAATTAATTTCAGCTGATTAGTGTCATTATTATGATATGATTTCCTACTAATCAACATCAGCTAATATTTGATCATTAGTATGATATGATTCCTGTTAATCAGCAACAACCAAGAATGTGTCAAGATCTCGTCATTATTATGATATGATATGATTTCCTGCTTATCAATGACAATCAAAATTGTGACAAAATCCATGGGATCTCTTACATCAACCACTAATTAAGGGAAGCAGACTACAAAAAAAAACAAATTTTCATAGCTAAGTATGCTGAAAATGTGATAATCAGAAATGTCTGAAACTAATCTAAATTATGAAAGGTGAATCTAATTAGCCTCAAATCTGCGATAATGGCGTCAAAAATTTGATGAGGTTGTGAGGGTACCTAACTCACTAACTATAACTAAAATTTAACTAAAGCTAAAATCTACTTAATTCAGTTGGGGAGGTCAATTATGTGGCCTAACTCTTCACTACACTCAACTGCAAGTGCACATATTAGAATAGTAAACCCAAGTGTGGTACACACAATTATTTGAAACTTAAGATTCACTAACTAATCTAAGTTGATTGTCGACTAAAAGTGCTAAGATAACAGTTAATCAAGAAGAGAAAGACAATGGCAAAGACAAGCTGAAATAGTGGAATTAAACAAACTAGTGAACTCTTTTTGGTGTTTAAGGTGATTGATATAAAATGATAACTAATTACTCATTTGAACCTTAATTAGGTTGATTCAAAAGGGGTTGATATCAAAATATTATAGAACTTATGATCATCTCTAGTATGCTAACATTCCTCTCGAATGCAAGCATAATAAGAAAAATTAAAAATTATAAGCAACAATTATTACTGTAAAATTATAAGTATTAATAGTTACAAAAATGAAATAAGCAATTCAGCTCATTGCATAAATGAAATCAAATCCAGAAAGAGTGATAATGTTCTTGGTTCATTTCTGAATAAGAAGAAAATCTAAAATCTAACCTCTCGGTTGTCATTTCAATATGATATTTGCATTAACAAGAAGTTAAATATGGATTAGAATCAGAAATTAATGTTAATGTTCTTGACTCATTTTTTAACAAGAAAAGAATCAAAGAACATCTCAGTTGTCATTCTAACAGAGGATTCATATTAACAAAAATAAGTTCAAAAAATATTCAAATGTTATGCTAACATCAGTAACAATAATGTCGTTTTATCATTCATTCATGAACAAAAATTGGACTACTATCTTTTTCTAAGAGTGCTAACAGTTAATTCCTCATATATGTCAAATTCATTACAAAACAGATGAGGAAAACATTCTGAAATACAGGAAGTTATTAAAATCAGCTCCAAGTGTTTCTTCTTGCTCCTTTCCTCTACATTCTTTCCTTCTTCAGCTCCCAGGTGCAACATCCAGAAGCCTCCTTTTTCCTCATCTATCTTTCCTTTTTATGTCCCATTCTCTCTTTTCATTCCATCTGTACTCTGGTCCCTTCTTTCTTGAAAAGATTCCTTCCACACTATTGTTTTTGGCAGCTTTCTAGCTATGGGACCCACTTTCTTTTCAGCTGAAATTTTGTCTTTTATGCTTGAATTTGGTCTTGTAAACATGATAAACAACAACCAACAATTCTCCAAATAAGATTTAAACAAAGAAGAGCTAGATAAGTACATCATAAAAGTGGCAATTGCTCTAAATGTGCATTATTTGTGTAGATAATTTGTCAAATTAAAAATGCATGCAAATTGAATATAATTATTAGCTAATCGGAGTTTTAGAGTTCTAATGCACATGAAATAAAGTGAATTTAAGCAGAATTTTTGTATGATTAGCTAGTGATATCCTTTGACAGTTGTCAATGATTAATGACACCTGCTATTGAAGTTTTAATTATTAACCATACATTAACAGGTGCTATTATCCTACTTTCTTTTAAACAATCTAACCATTTACTTCCAAGCTTAGGTCATTATAGTAGTTTTTCTTTCCTCCGCTACTCAACATAGAAACAAAATGTTGATCAACCTTTTTTAGTACATTAATAGATAGTCTTTACCAACTAGACAGCTTCAGATGTCCTCTATGTGGTGACACTGACATATTTTTTTATTACAGTCCGTCTCATGCATGACGATCTGAGTGGATCATTTTTTTTATTTTGGACTTAATATTTCCATTTACGGCATGTTGGTGTAGGACGTGGTAAGCTGGTTTGCCCAGTTTGCCTCGGCACAGGATTGCCTAACAACAAGGGTCTCCTCCGAAGACCAGAAGCACGCAAGTTGCTAGACAAGATGTACAATGGCAGGCTGTTGCCAAACTCTTAAGATCTCTTGCACATGTCAAATATTCACCAGTAATGGAAACCGGCTGGTCTACTGTTAAACTCTCTTCCGAGTTTTCAATGCTAGAGATGGTGCCAGCATGAACTCATTTACGCCCATAATGAAGAAAAGTCTATCATGTGCCATAGTGAAGAAAAATCAATCATGCGACATTTAGAATTTAGTTGTTTTACTGATTAGTCTGCTAATTAGGATGGAGGATGTATCGTATATTCACTGTGTAGAGGTACAAGACTAGAAACAAATGTGTGCGTCAGCTTTTGACATTAAGCTGATTATAAATTGTATTATATTTTGTATGTTGTAATCTGTGCAATCCAAATACACTTAGGTGAATAAGTGTTCCTTCTTTTCGGGGTACAGAAGAAATGTTCTTTTGACTCAAAAGAGTTGTTTGCTCATGAAAATGTTATGCATGCATTATTCTTCTTCCTTACCTGGTTGATGTAAATATACGATAGATCCATGAGACATTATGAGCAAATGTATCTCAATTGATTAGAACATATGTATCTCAATTGATTAGAACAAATGTAAATACAAACAGCAAAGACCATATGCATTTTGGAATTTCTTGCTATTTGATTACAACATGCCAACTACCTGTGTAATATATTAACGTGTGTTTTAATCAAGGTCAAAGACCCATGTCTAGGATGGCATGAATAATTCAGTGTTCTAATGGAAGCGAAAAAAACAAAAAAAGCCGACCAAGTGCACCAGAAGTTGAAAATACAGCGGTTGATACCTTGGGAAAAATGTAAAAAATTCTATGATGATTAAAATTCAATGGTAAGGCACAAAAGTGAATTACTGTCTTAAAAATCCTACCATGATATAGTGTTCGGATGCAGAATTTTTTTAGCAAAGTAAAGAATAAAAAAATAAAAAAGTAATAATAGTTAAATGGTACATTAGTTCGATTTAAACTTGTCATAGAAAATATTACAGAGCTGGAACCTAATATTTTTTTTACCTCATAATTAACATAAAGCCTTTGAATTTTATCTAAATATATTCTTGATACGCATAAAAATATGGATAGAAAATATTTTGATTGTAAAAAAGTCAAATCATATTAGGATTCTGTTGGAATTCCATTCATTTCTTTCATTTATTTTGGACTTGGAGCCCTTGATTGAATTTCATAAAACAACTCTCAGAAATTTTTTTCCCCTTTGGAAGATACAAGTGCGGCATTGAAGAACAGATTTCAAGTGATCCTTTTTCAAACCTGCTCCTATAGGATGAGCTATTTTTAGTGCTATTATAATTTTGAAAATGAACACGCAATGTTAATAGGATTTGAACTTTTACTTTTTCCGACAGCAACAAAAAGCATTCACCGTTGATAAGGTAAATACCCATTCAATGCTAGGCATAATGAGTATAAGGGCCTCAAAAGAACCTCTTTTACGGAAATCGCTTTTGCTTTCTTTTCCTTTGGCTACTAAGATGTTTCAGTTCGCCAGATTAAAAATGGTCTAGAGTTTCTTATGTTGTTTTCACACATAGACATAGTAATAAGAACGAATCGACTAGTAGTATAAGGACTAATTGAATCGAGCCCATTCTCTCCAAAGTAGTTTTTATGTGAGAAACATTTATTTATTTTTAGTTTGCTTTATTATACCAACAAAATAAAGTCTAACTTGAAATTTTATTGAAGCGACTGTACAGTTGATGGTTTTGCTTTCTTCTCCTTAACCAAAAGTTTTCCGTTCGGCTCTTCGTCCTTTTCCTATATTTTCGCCATGCCTTCAATTATTGGATCATATTCCTCCTCACACACATGCACTCCTTGTAACCATCGGCTATGATCCATACAAGTCCAAAAATGCTCCATTATAAGTCAAAAATATGTATTTTATTGATGAAGATGTAAATGGAGCATATTAATAATAAAAATATTTTCTATGTTGATGATTGACAATGACCATTTTTATATGATGATCTTTCGTGATCTCAATTATTATGCTCTTACAAAGATTATCACCATACTTTTTTATGATGATTTGATTTGTGATCTTCCTTGATCTTGATTATGATGTACTAGTATGTTTTTTTTCCGATGTCTTTATGATAGCCATGTTTATCTTATGCATATCGAGTGTCAAATTAAACCTCACAATAGATTTATCTTCCCATCATTTCTAATATTGCGGATAGAGATCCTAATCATGAAGATGATAGATCGAGCTCGTATAGCATCACATGGATGTCATGTGTCTTCCAATTTGATATCTTAGTTATCTTTCATATTATTTAAACGATGTAATAGTTGATCAACTGAGGAACCATTTGATAATTCTTATTATAAACTCTTTCACACTATTATGATGATGATAATTTATTTTATTTATCGGTATAGATATTTGAGATTTTCTCTCGTCATGATGATATTATTTTCTCTATGTAAAGAAAATAAAATGCATATATGCATGTATATAAATACAATTATATCAAAAGTTCTAACCAAATTTAAGGAAATAAAAAAACTATTACTTTAGAATCAAATATTATGTATAATTAACTTATAAATAAACAAGAATTTTAAATGAAAATATTTTTTGTTATTTATCATGCATATTTTTTTTCTTTCATGTTAAAGGAGACTTCACTAATTAATTTGATTTGTTATAGAAAGGAGTCATATGTGCGATATTTTCATAAATACATGTATTATACTATAAATCTACTATAAATATACGCATATATTCTCTCATAAATATAATAACAATTATAATTATGTCAAGTTCACAAAAATTGAAGGTAGGGGAGAAGGGGGCTTGTCATATATTACTATATAAATAATATTTCAAAAAGTTAAGGGGCCAAGGCTCCAATTAACAATAGGGTATGCTCCATCCCTAGCCAAAATGATCCACATAAGTATGCCACGTAGGATCTTCTTAGACGCATTTTATGGATATGACATGGTATGCTCGGGGACATCTCACTTGTCGATGATGACCCATCGCATGATTCATTGGTGCTCACTTGTGTTTTGACCTCTAAGGATGTCATCAAGGTTGTCAATATTGCTTTCCAAAATAGAATCGTAAAGAGCTTCAAGAATCGAGAATCGGAACGATAATCGAAAATCCTACCTCATGAATAAAAAGTATTTTTCTAATATAAATAACATATTTATTCACAAATTTTATATTTATATGTAAGTTAATTAAACATTAACCATTAATATTTTATTCATATTTTCAAATATAATACATATTTTTATATCATGTAAGTACCATATGGTATATTCTTAAAAACATTAAAATAATAAGATATATAAGATTTGATCTTATTGAAATATAATGTTTTATTAAAATGTGACATAATTCATAGTATACATATAATAATGAAATTTATTTTTACTCGAATAAAAAATGACATTAATATGTGCAATATACAAAAAAAAATAGTTTAACCAATTTTCTCTGGGTCATTTATCTTTACTTTCATTTTTTTATTCAATTAAATAAATTTATACGAATATCATAGGATCTATATGATCTTAAAATATATAAAAATAAAATAGTTAAATCAAATTTTCTCAAGATTCTTTATGT
Source organism: Pontederia crassipes (assembly GCA_030549335.1). Classification (NCBI taxonomy): domain Eukaryota; kingdom Viridiplantae; phylum Streptophyta; class Magnoliopsida; order Commelinales; family Pontederiaceae; genus Pontederia; species Pontederia crassipes. Next base: position 38,119,443 of record CM060184.1, on the reverse strand, counting down.
TTATTTTTAATTCTTTTACTTGAATAAATTAATTTGTATCAATATCATATCATAAGATCTTACTATCCAGATCAAAATTCTGACAACCATGATGCCATCCACCTAGGGGTGTTCACCGGGTCGGGTCGACCCGGTGAACCCGAAAATCCGACCCGACCCGACCCCTTTTGGGTCGGGTCGGGTCGGTGGTCGGGTCGACCCGACCCGACCCGATCACGACCCGACCAAGGGTCGGGTCGGGTTCGGGTTGGAATTTTCCAACCCGAGTTGACCCGGCCCGACCCGACGACCCGATTTTTTCTTTTTTTTTAATTTTTTTTATTTTTTAGTTAAATGTATAGTTTTATATCATTTAAAATCTAAAAAATATGAAATAAATTATTTTAAATGTAGAAAAGTATGTAGATATTTTAAAAAATATTTTTGTTATTTAAAAATACCTTATTTTGTATTAAAAAATAAAATAATAAATACTTTTTATATTAAAAAATAAACGAAAAAATTAAAAAAAAAAAAGAAAAAGGGTGGTCGGGTAACCCGACCACCCGACCCGACCCGGCCCGGCCCGGATCGGGTCGGTTCGGGTCTCAGCCCAAAAAGGGCAGAGACCCGACCCGGCCAACTTTGGCCGGGTCGGGTCGGGTTTGTTCACGGGTCGGGTCAAACCCGACCCGTGAACACCCCTACATCCACCCATCGTACTCCATGATCAGCCTCTTGATTGTTGACTTGTTGCACTCAGCACTGGAGATACGTAATTGGCAAGGAAAAAGAATTTGTTGTAGCAATTATTTTTAGTACTACTGTCCAAATTATCATTAGAACATGCTATATGATATTAATTATTAATGCATTGGAAATTATTAAAAGTTCAATAATCCACCAAATCTACTAGTGTAATTACTCTTTTAAACATTGTCTTCTATGGGAAACTTACTGGACACATTCTAGAAGTCGACCTTGTTTGGATTGTGGATTTTGGAATGAGGAGATGGAAGAATTTCACATGTTTGAATATGGTGGATGAAAGAGTTATAAGGGTTTTGGAAGAAGGAGCCATCCCTCTCACATTTTATATTTTGCATTGCATCAAAATGGTGAAAAAAATGACATCTAACATTTTTTAAGACAAGTCGATTCCTTTATTTCAAATGTTAAAAAAAGATAAAAGGGCAACTTAAACTTCACCTCAAATTATCTTTCTCCATCCCTTATTTTATGGTTTTTTTATCCAAATAAGTAGTATTCAAATGTGTGTATTATTTTGTCTTGGAGTCTCTCATTCTTTCATCTGACCCCACCATTAAGGTTTGTACCTTTATACCAAATAGAAAAGTTGATATGCACAGAAAATTGCTCCAATGTGAGAATGTTCTTTTTCCTTTTCATCTAGATTATTCCTAGCATAAATCTTTCTCCCAAGTCATAAATGGGTCCTCTCATGAACACTGAAACACTAAATATAAGTATTTTTTTGTTTCCTCCTATGTTCAAGTTTGTTTTGTATCTAAGGTGTCATAAATGGGGTCTTACTCTTATGTTGTCTAAGAAGGAAAAAGGTTAGACATACGATATCAAGTTATGTCATTTTCCATGACCCATGCGGGTTGGTATTGAGATTTTTGCATCATTGCTACCCAGTTTCCACCCTACAAACCCTTTTAAGTTTCTTGAATATTTTTGTTAGTTCTTCTATTTATCTTTTCTCATTTATGTGAAGCCACAATTTGAAGAATATTTTTTCATTAAATCATAAAAAATGATACCAAAAACTTATTTTGAGTGTTTGCTTTTGATAACCAACACTTTTTGCAATGGTTCCATGGAAGATCTCTTTCTTTGTACCAACAATGTTAGGACTTGAAAAAGTATTCTTTAAAATTGTGAAATTGATATGTATCTTTATATGCACGTATAGCGTGCTTCAGCATCTTATTTTAACATCTCTTTTAAGCAAAATTCTTACTATATGCATATTATGATATTTTTTAGTAACCTTTGAATATGCTATTTATAGTGTTCTTAGAACCAAATGATGTTGCCTTGCTTTCATTTTTTTTTCAAAATTCTCAAGAAAAGAAAAAGAAGCTAATTTCTATAAGATTACACCCTTGCAACTAGACAATCGAATCTTGCACAATCTTACATCATAAAAAGACAATTTTGATAAGGTTGATTTAGTGAGTCAGGTTGTTTGTTTTTTATATCATCTGATCAAGAATGGAAGCTTCATTCTTAAAAAATGGACCCATGTAGACAGACAAAGAAAGGGTATAAGAAGAAAATAATTGCTATTTGATTGACGAATTCACCTTTGTTCGTAAATTCTGTTATGATGGAATTTGATTCATTTTGTAAATCTAATAAGCTAATCCTATTTAGTTTTGGAACTAGTATATCTCATCCACATGAGTTGATTTGAACATTTTTGTAACGCTTCATAAGCTTCCCCAAACAACACATTGGACCAAAAGACTCAATGACAAATATTGATTCGATATGCAATCCCCATGAAGATTATGGGTCTATTACCTACTTACGAAGATTCACAATTCATGAGATTATTTCATGATCAATGAGATGAGGGGCTAAGACACGTAATTGTGTTTTCACACCATTCACAATGGGTGCGTGAATTCGCTTTTGGATCCTTCATGACTTTCCTATCACGACATGTGAAATTCCTGATTCTACTCCTAATTGGTCGCTTCTTCTCCATTTTCCTTCGACTTCCTATTACATTTAGCTTCCTTATTGTAACACTCCGGGATCCATGTGACTTTCACATGCTCAAAGCTTTCATAGAGATGCTATATAATCTTTTACAAAAATTTTTTGTGAAAATATAAACTATAAAATGTGGAATAATAGGGACTAAACAACTCAATAGTCTCAATTTAGAGTCAACATTATGCCATGTGAAACATCCATCTATTATTGAGCTGAATCACCTACAGAATCATCCTCTATATCAATCTTCTCACATGCACGAATCAAAGTACAAGAAAAATCTATGAATATAAAAATACTCAGCACGTAGATCTAACCATGATCAATAGACAATAAAATGTTTGACATATGAACAATACTATACAATGATCAATGGATCATGATACTAATAAATTAATAGAATGATACAATGTCATAATCAATGAGTCAATGAAATAGTGGATCAATATAACGATATAACAATGAATCCATAGAACAATAAATCAATATAGTAATGGATTAATATAACTATGAATCAATGTAACCATAAATATGATGGATTAGACCAATCAATAACGACAACAGTTATCCATTAATAATTTCAATGGGCCTGATCAATACGGCACTATTCAATTAACTATTTTTAATTCAATAATCAATGGTCATTGGTCGATAAAAATTTAATTTAATTCAATGGGTGGATGCAATATCAATCAATGCCAGTATCTGAATGACCATGATCTCTATAATTCAATTCAATGATCAATTCAATTTCAATTCACTTATCAATTTTATGAGTTATCAAATACAATAGGAAACGTTCAGCCAATTAAGAAAAAACTCTAAGTCTCTTTTATGTAATATCAACCCACGATAAGCCACCCTCCAATAATAGGGTTAATAATGATTCGTGATGGCGGGAGACTATAACCAATCATAGGACAGTCATAACTTCTCGACATCTTAAATCTTTAGATACACTATCTACTTCATACAATATCAATAGGAGCTTAAAGACAATCAGAGTACATGAAGATTAGTAGCTTTCAGCTTTTATCTTGTTTACCTAATACATCTATTTTTTAACAATTTAGTTTATATTTAATAAGACCCAATCAAAAGAAAACTAATGGATCAATACTATAATCAATGACATGATTGGATATGCTAACAATATGATCAATATGATGATAATGAAGTTAAGTTGATCATGCTATAATCAAATAGGACAATAAATGAATGACCAAATACAATAAGAATATGATCAGATATGACTATAATAACATCAAAAATGATGACAATAAAATCAAGTATAACAATAATACGATTGGAAACAATTAATATAGATAACAATCCAATTAACTATAATCCAATATGTCAAAATACGTTTTCTACCTCCAGAATTCGGCCCACGTCGGGTGGCACCCGGATCATGTTCGGGGAACGTCCGATATGCCTCGGCCAAAGTGAATCTAGGCCGGACAGAGTGTGAACCCGGGCCAGGTTAGTCTCGGTTCACATTCTCTGTCCAATGTGCCATAACTTGGGTCGTGTCAGCACTAAACTCGGGCCGAGCTATAGGGAACCTGAGCCGAATTTTACGAACTTGGTCCGATTTCATCTACAAATGGCACTAGATTCTATGGAACTCAGGCAAGGCAGAATACAACTCGGGCTGGGTTTTACCACCGATGGAAAGTCGCATTCCAATATGACTTTTCGGCCACCATAATTATACCATACAATATCTCATCAATGCAAAGTCTATGTAAATGAAATCTCAGTACATAGGAGAAGAGAATAGGGATACATGTCATAAAAAATTGATGCCATGGGATCCCCTACATACCTAAAGTTGACTAAAAAAATAACTGAAATATTTTTGCTGTATTTAAAATTGGCTGAAAAAACAACTGAAACCCCTCTGTTGGAAATCTGCACAAACGCCAAACATCGAACTTTGGACAATGATTCCTCTCTGTCCACATCACCAAACGTGCGACCAACACTTGGATGATGATCTCCTATATGCAATTTTGAAACCAACTATTGGATGCCCTCGTTTGCGTGAAAACGAAAGACAAAATGGAGCTCGTACTGCAAAAATTCTATTTTGCCAATAATAGTTTACAGCTACCCTTTAATACTTATTTAGAATTATAGGCTAGGATTTTAACTTCTATTGGCCTTGGACTCTTTTAAAATTAATCTTGATCATCCATCATCAATTAGTCCTCTGTTAATTATTCATGATTAATTAAATTTGAATTTAAATAATCATACTTATAATAATTTTCATCTTTTCTCAAACTCCATCTTTATCTTTTCAACTTCCCACTAATTTTCATCAATTTTTTAAATTAAATAATTTCATATAATTAAATAATGATTTTTTAGATCTAAATAACTAATTAAAATGTCATTTATTTATTCTTGAAAATCAGGATCATCTAAGCAAATTTAGACTTCCTACTCCACTACTTAGGAAATTGCAATTAAGTTTAAATTGAATTGATGGTTTTCACTTTACACATCGATTTGGTTTTTTTAGAATCAAATTCACAAAAGAAACATAATAATAATAATAATAATAATAATAATAATAATAATAATAATAATAATAATAATAATAATAATATAGGCTTATAAGTTATTTTGTCAAAATAACTAATTTATTATTATAGCTTCAATTCTTTAAAATATTTTATTGAATTTTTTTCACGTTCATATTTTTCACATGAACCTTCCTTTCCTTTCTATTTCTGATTAAATTAAAGTATTTTATATTAATATGAAATATATCGAGTAAATCATAACATTATGATAGTTTATATGCTATGATTAAACTGAATATTTTTAGTAGATATTTTATTATCAAATGTTTACTTGAAATATCATCAACATCATCATCTTAATTATGTAACTACTTAAATCAACTTGAGCATCTAAAATGCTTATCGGTGTACTATAAGGTTTTTGGCTAAGTTTATAAGCATCAAATAACTTAAAAATAAAAATAATATTTATACACAAATAAAGATGAGTTCTTCTTTTTGCCAACTTATAAATAAAAAATAATCTATTTTATATTTTTTAGCTTATAAGTTATTTTATCAAAGTAGATGATTTATCATTATAGTTTCAATTTGTTTTAAAATACTTACATTACATAAAAAATCTCTTTCATCTTCTTTTTTCATGCAAACACATTCATTCTTTTCTTTACACTATGTTTGGATGAACACTCGTTAAGAAGAAGGGAAAAAAATAAGGGGAAAGAAAAAGGAAGCGAAGGGAAGAGAAAATAACTTTTATACTCCAAATTAGAATTGAAACAAACTAGCACAAATGGAGAGGAACAAAGGAAAAAAAGATATTTTCCTCCATTTCTCTCTTTTAAAATTTTATCAAAACAAGTGAAAATTTTTTTCCCTTCCCCCTTCCTCTTGATCCTTCTTTCACCTCAACCCAAACCATTTGATTGATGGTGAAAGAACGATAAAGGAGTGAAAGGGGAAAGGATAGGAATGCATTCTCTTTTTTTTTAATTTAAATTGAAGAGAAAAGAAGAGAAAAGGAAGGAACTTTTTCATCATTTTTTTCATTATGTCATTTTTCTTTCTCATCCAAAATGAGGAGAAATAATTATTGATCATTTTCTGTTATGATCATATCTAATTTAAATACAATTACATATATAAAGGACATAATTATTTATAAAAAATATTACTAAACATTTATTTTCTTTCTTACCTTTAATTGCTTCATCTAAATAAGATGAATACTTCACTCTCATTTTCTTTCTTTCCCTTCCTCTAATTTTTCATCTATTCTCTTTCCTTCATCTTAATAAAACTTGAACCAAACAAACCCTTACACACACATAATTAAACTATTTTATTTAATATTGAAATGTAGATAGTAAATCACAACATTATAATATTTTTATATATTTTTATTATTAAATGTAAATAGTTTACATTAACACATTTCATTCTTTTAGTTATAAAAATAATTTCTCTGTTATTTTTATTATCAACGATATATAAATTTTTATTATTAGCATCACTATATTTATTTAAACATATATCTACTTATCTTTAAAATCAACTTCACTCCATAAGGTGTTTATCAGCATTATAATTTATACAGTAAAATTTTTTTATCAGCTATGTCAAATGAATCTTAAAACATTAATAGTGAATTTACCTATAACCACTAAAGGACATTAAGTAGGTGGATGATTATGTTGTTGAAATTCTAAAGAGTTGGTGAGGCGAAAAAGATAGAATATTGAAACGAAAAAACAATCAGAAAAGAAGAAAAAGGTTACCATCACCAAGAATTGAAATCGTTAAATAATATCATATACTATAAATCGATTCCTGATTTATTTATTTATTTATTTTACCGGAAAAAAATGAATTCGCACTGTTACTTGTTTTTTTAATATTTTTAATAATAAATAAATTGCAGTGTCACCAAACAAAAGTTTGGTGAGTTATCTTCCTGTCCCGCTTCGCGTCTCATTATTTAGTCGTCTTAATTTTTCTGTCGCCGTGCCCTCCAACGTCGTCGTCATGCCCTCCAATCGTTCGATTCTATTCCTCCTCGTATCCGCGTGATCGACCAAGCCCTCGCAGCACCCGTCCATGGCGGCGTATCACGAGAAGCTCCACCTCACCGGCGCGCACTTGCGCGGAGACCTCCAGGAATGCAACCCGCCCATCGCCCTCCCGGATCAGCCCCTCGATTCCCGCCTCCTCGCTCTCGACATCGGAGGTACGGCCGGCTCCTTTATTCCCTTGTGCGCATGCGCGTTTCCGTTGTTGGTTCTTGATCCGTCTGCCTGTGCTCATGTGATCGCAGGGACTTTGATAAAGCTCGTCTATTTCTCGGATGGGATGCTGCGGTTCGTCACGTTCGAAACGCGGCGGCTTGACGAGTGCTTGGAGTTCATACGATCCAAGAACCTTGTTTTCAGCAACGGTATGGGTTTTATTTATTTAGTGAAGCTTTATATTTTTTTTTTGTTTGGCTGCCAGTAGATATGCAAAGTAAAAAATTGGTTGTGCCGAATGCTGGAAGCCCGGAAGGAATGTACAAATGTAACTCCCAATCGTTTTTTTTATACTTGTTTCATACTTGCTTTCATTAATCTTTCTTTAATTACAACTCTTTAGAAATCGTCAGTATTGAATTTTAAAATTTAACCCAACCTGAAGCGGATAATCTCAGGAAGATAGAGCACTATGTGTACTTCTTGTTTAAATTCCAAATGCCTTTAAACATTCAAGGTTTTCAAGTATTGGTAGCAGATTGGGGTGAAAGAGGACATAAGATAACACCTGTGTGGTGCCTAAATTGCCAATATTTGGCACTAGGCAGTGCTGAAAAAGAATGAAAAAATAGAAACTAGAAGAGAAAAAAAAAGAAAAAGAAATAGACAGACCAAAAGGAAAAAGAACACACCAGAACCATACCACCCACCTAGTATTAAAGAGGGATTTGAAGCAAAAAAGAAAGAAGAAAAATAAATAAATAACAAGCCCACCTAGTACGGGATTGTGCATAATCAACATTATGGAATGTTAGTTTTTTTTTAAGGAGATTGTTGAATGTTAGTTGGTTGGTCCAAATTGAAATAACCAGCTGTTAGTTATTAGTTGATTCTCCTTGCCCTTATATTTATGGGCATAGATACAATATGCACAAACATGAATCAATGCCAAAAAAGGTGCCTCGCCAGCTGAAGTTAAAGATTCATATTGGACTTATAGCATGTTGAGATTCAAGATAAAACTGATACATTGCTCCTCCAAACCTTTATCTAGGCATGTCATGTCTCATAAGTTACAACAAATATTTCTTAAGAAACTCTGTTACACAAAATTCCAAATGGCATACCTTTGTTTTTTTCCTTGTTAGCAAAACACTGTTTTTTTTTCTCATAAACCACATTTTTGGGTTCATAGGAGATGGCCAAGGACAATGCGATGGATGCATGACCATAAAGGTTAGAATATCTTCTTAACTTTCAGAGGATAATTAAGTATCTATTCCTACTATGCTTTAAAATCCAGATAGATATGCAGTTGTATGGAGTCCTCATGACTTTATGGAATTTTCTTCTTTCAATTCATACTTCGTACTGTTTTTCAAGTTATTTATATAGTTACGATATTATTAACTTAATCCTGCCCAGCAAAAGTACAATACTCATTTCTTTAAGTATTGATCAGTTTTATTAGCATCTACTTACAGGAATTAATTAGTACAGTCGGGCCCACGTGATAAATTACTTGAGACAGCGTAAGTAGAGATCCCAAGATATGAATCTCTTGAAACATTCTCACTATAATAGGATTATCAATCATGGGCAGTTTTTTTTTTTTTGGAAACGAATCAAGGACAGTTATGCTTCTCAAAGCTAGGATGAACAAGGAAAAATAATTAATATGGTTGCTTTCAGAATTTGTTCTAAGTGATTAATAATCTATTTTTGGAGTTCCCCTTTAGGGACGAACATTATTCCTTGATATCTTGAATCCTTCTAACTTTTTTTTTCTTTGAGAGCAGAAAGGATGACTACCATTTTGGTAGACATCCAGATTTACTAATAATAAAAAGAGGTTACATCATAATTGCAACAAAAGTATTTCTAAGTTGTATTTCTCCCTCCACCATGACTCGCACGACCATATGTTACATAACTCTATAGTCTGCACGGCAATTTTATCCTTGTAGCATCGCTCATTCCTAAAGATAACTGCATGCCTTTGTGATCAGATTGCCTATAGAGTAGATATGGTTATTGGTTAGTACTCTCTCCACCTCGAGACATACTTCCATTGATTCTCCAACACAATACCACCCCGAAAGGAGCTCCAAAATGCTTATACCTATGATACATTAAGCCATTGACTCCTGGTGATTGCCCATACTTCTCGTGCCACCTCACACTAAAGAACACTTGCTTAATATCCTCAGCAGCACCATTGCACAAGACACAGGTGATGTCGGCCTTAGGTTGCCAACGAGATCTATAAGATTTGGAGAGTCACCCACGTCCAAGAAGCCAAACGAAAATTTTGATTCTTAGCGGCATTGAGCTCTTGCATATAATGGCGTAGTCCGACTTCAAGTCACAGTCATCAATTTCATCAACTGCGCTTAGCATTTCCTATACCTTCCAGATTGAAAAAACACCAACTGACTTTACCAACTCCCTATTATCTTCAGGTGCATATCCATCAATTTACAAAGTAAGTGGACAAAATCATCTATTCGTTGTTTTTTTTTTGGACCAGAAAAAGGATGACTACCAAAGTTGTGGTTGTCATCCAGCAATGTATATATATGAAAGTATGACAAGATGTACAGGTGAGAGCTCTCGGAGAGAGCAGCAAAAGGTGACCAAGGTCACAAGAGAAAAGCTAGCCAAAACCCCACTCTCTAGTAAGAAATGAGATGTGGTGTACAATTCGCTCAGGCTGACATCGCTCCCCACAAAAAATAATCCGGTTGGCTGAAGCCAAATGGCCCAGGCACCAGCCAAGAAGGTCATCAATGGCGCTCGCCAACTCTGTCTCCGATGCAACATGCTCCGGAAGGTCTGCCATATGGACTCTGGATAGTTCCCACAGATTACTTGTGAAAGATGGCAGCCATGCCCCTTAATGTCTTTGTATGCTGCCATGGCATATAGCATGGGGAATAGATGTGCTAGTGAATCGAGGCCAGCCCGGGGATCTTTCCAAAAACAAAGTTCTCTTCCGATACCTAACCCATCTCTAACTACATGATGAATTTTTTAAGGAGGCCCAAGTATTTGCCTGGAGTCCTGGACATGCCATATATTGTTCAATCTTTAATAATTCAATTTGTCATTTTAAAATGTTGCTGTCTCATTTGGATTGCAATATTATGTAAAAGATCAAGAGTCTTGAAACAGAAGTTCTATCTTTTGAGATATATGGAAAATGAATTCATTTTACATGCATGATCATTCAAGAGAATTAGATTAAATAAAATTTGTTATTGTATCATTTAGAAATTGCAAGTGAAACATCTGAATTTTTTTAGACGAAAAGGATGCTGCCAAGATGTGCAACCATCTGATCCTAATTAGTTTTAAAACAAAGATTTAGTGCGACTACAGAAGATACTAGGAAAAAATGAAGTTAATGGCAGACTTCATCCTGCTCTACTGAATGTGTGAGTCTTAGATATGATGGTAACCAGTCCATGATCAGGTTCATCTGAAATAAGGAAGACCAATTGCTTGCTTATATTCTGGAATTTCCATGTATTCAAAAAATCGTTCGACCTCCGAAATCCAATCCAAAAAGTCTTCAATGGGTAGATGACCATTGAAGTGAGGTAATTCCATCTTCATCCTAAAATCAGGTTGTCCGTGTGCAAAATTTCTTCGTGGTTCAACAATTAACTCTTCTTCACTATCGCTGTCCACCGAAGAAGTGGCTGTTCGTTGTCGTCGATTTTCTTGGGTTGCTTCTGGTTGGACACGTGTGTGAATAGAACCTTGATTCGTAAGCAATTTTTCTATGGCAACAGTAAGGCGATCTACCTTCGCTTCTAATCCTTCAAACTCTTTTCTAGTTGGAATATCAGCCATGATCTCTTCCTCGCTCTGATACCACTTGACACAGCGTTAAGGATGAATTCGGTATAGAAATTTAAATATAGCTAAGAGCAAACCCTAGGCCCGATGAACGGTGTTCTATTGCACCGTGCAAATTTGCCTCTGATATGCTTGAAAGATCTGCAGAAAACAAACGTCGATGTCGCCGGTTCAAGCGGACGATAATCGACAAATAAAGTAGCAGGAATCCACCAGCACCTTAGAAGAAATCCAAGGCCAAGATCGTGCGCACACGAACTCAGGAATTCAGAAAAGTCTGAACTGGAAATTTAATCAAAGAGATAATAATGTTCCCCTTAACTCTTACAAGTCAGGCCAATATATAGGGATTCCCATCTAGCAATACTATTAGCACTAGGACTCCTATAGCAAAAGGAAAACAGAATCCCACCAGCATTAGGACTCTTATAACCTAACAGAAATAAACTAATAGGAAATAACAATCCTAATATCATTAGGACTCCTAAGAAAAATAAACTAAAAAGGAAATAACAATCCTAATAGCATTAGGACTCCTAAGAAAAATAAACTAAAAAGGAAATAATAATCCTATTAGCATTAGGACTCGTAAGAAAAATAAACTAAAAAGGAAATAACAATCCTAACAACATTAGGACTCCTAATAGATTCTTCAAATCTGAATCAAACTAAGTTGATGACTACTAGAATTCTGTACAGCAGCAGAATTCTCTCTTTTCTTCTCAACAGGATCTACATCACTCTACATCTGTTTCCTTCCTGACACAGAGACCTCAGAGGATTTCAGCACAGATTGCAGACTCATTTGGCGATCAAGGATACCGTTGAAAGTCAAGATTTTTGCTTGGCTTATGCGACGGGATCGACAGGACGTAGATGGGCGCAGCACACGGACACATTATGCATTTTATGCGGCGAGGCAGAGGACATCGGCCACCTACTTTTTGCATGCCCGATAGCACGCGATATTTGGCAGCGGATGACAGTTGGGGGTCTCCTCCCGTCTGATCCTACGACCCTATGGCAGTCTTTCCGAGCTTTGACACAATAGAAACAGAGATGGCGAGCTCCATTGGCGTCATTTTTAGCCGGTTCCTGAGCCATTTGGCTTCAGCGTAACCGGGTGATTTTTTTGTGGGGTGCGGTGTCAAACAGAGTGTATTATACACCACATTTCATTTTTGCTTCAGGAGTGGGATTTTGGCTAGTTGAGATACTTTTCCGTTTCTTTTGTTGCTCTCTGTTCGAAAGCCCATAACTGTACAGGACTCCCACTTCTCAGTTATATATACACATGGATGACAACCACATAACCTGGTAGTCATCCTTTTTCTTAAAAAAAAAAAAAAAACTTCCCCTCTTGCATGTATATATCTTCTCCCTCTCATGATCACATTGCCCTTCCCTTCTTATGACTTAAGCCACACATTTTACTTCTCCACCTCGGTCGTATTATGGTTGTTGAATTAGTTGCTTCAATGCACTTCTAAAAGAACATCAATGTTTTCTTTTGTTTGACAATTGGATCTCCTAAATGAGACTTCGGTATTACAGATAAGGAACATGAGATATTTGATACCTTTATAATCAATGTGCATCTGTTTGGTTTCATCTTATAACTCCGTAGGTGGCATGGGCGTCAGCTTTTAGGATGATGTTTTAAGTCAGGAGGTAGTGGAACCCATTTTTATGGGCAGATAACTTTGAGATGGTGCTGGAGGATAGTGCCATTGGCATTTTTTCGGGCTATATAGACTCAACATAATGAATGCACTTTTAGGGGTGGGCAAACTTCTGCACAAATATGATTATGGTCAAATCTCCATTATAGATTTGAGTTAAAGAGCATGAAATAATTTACATGACTGTAAAGCAATTAATAACAATGTCAGACCACAGATATATCATACCATCTTGTCATAATATTATAGTTCTACATTCACTCGAACAAATATATGTTTATTGTGACTTTTGCATTACTTTGTTTTGCTTCATTACAAATTATATGAAATGAAGTATGCAGTACCAGGTGCATATATATTTTAAGTTCTTATTTTAAAATATGTGCATTGCAGATTGCCTACTTTGTAGCGAAACTCTCAGGGCTCAAGAAAATCTTCTTCCGTGGCACTTATGTTTGTGGCTATGAAACGACGATGGACAAGATTTCTCGATCACTCAAATATTGGTAATCATCCCTATTCCTTTCTAATAAAAACTTATAGGAAAATGTTACCTTTCTGAAAGTTCAAGTTTTTTCCTTTTCATTTCCTTTCCAAATTTAGGGTACTAAGTTTGTGTAATATTTTCCACTGAGTTCCTCAATGTTGCTCATTCAGCTTTTTTACATTTTATTTTCAAATATCTTTTAGGTCAAAAGGTCAACTCCAAACAACATTTCTCTGCCATGAAGGATTTATGGGAGCTGTAGGTGCATTTTGGAGTTATGAGAACATGGGAATTAATGATGTGGCCACAAAAGAGGTTATGAAGCATGTCCTCCTTGGTACTCCCTATATTGCAGGATCAGGGAAGTCTCCAATGTTACCAGCAAGACAGCTGCACAACAATGTAAGCGGCAAATATTTTCCTTAGTATTTCAAGCTAGAATTACTTAGAAGGCAGTATAAAGTATTTGTCATTAGTTATGTTAGAATTACTTCATAGAAATTATTTAGAGTAAAGATGTAGATGCGATTAATACTTGCACTAATAGCGGAGAGTTACAGTAATTACTGGCATATGTTTCTAATTTTTATATGCTACTTGTGGATTGTTATTCCAGGAGATTTTATATGCAGCCTAAATGTTCATAGAGGTCAACTGTACAATTTAAAGATGTCAATATATGAATTATACCTGTCACACGATACAGAAAATGGCCATGCAATACTGACCCCACCATCATATTTGTTTACTGAAAACCTGCTCCCTTTTCTCATACATTTGCTATTCCTTGTGAGATAATACTGGAAAGTTCTTTAGTAAACAAAATGATCCTTTTTTTCTCGTGCATTTTCTATTCCTTATGAGATAGCTCAGGAAAGTTCCAGAGTAAACAAAATGAGTTGTTTGTTAGGTTTCTTCCATATGCATTTGTTGATAGATCTAAAAACATGATAACTCACCAATGTCATTCGATTTCAACACATATTGTGCTTTTCTACAGGGTGATCAAATACAACAACAACAACAACAAAGCCTTATCCCACTAGGTGGGGTCGGCTACATGGATCATACGACTTCATTGATCCATGTTCATAAGATTCGACTGGATTTTACGCTGGCTGTCGGGGCCTAACACAACCCTCCTCCTTTATCAAATGAATTGCAAAATGGAGCTAGAGAGGCTTCAACGTGAAAATGCTGAACTCAATAATAAGGTAGAAAGATTACAAGGTGAAAATGCAGAATTGAAGGCTAAGCTAGAGAAGCTGCATCAAGGTCATCAGGGATAACATTTGCAGTTACTGCATTCCGGTGAGATGTACATAAAGTTTGTACAACATCCTTGAACTAGATTTAGTCAACTCATCATTAATTGCATTTATTATCATTAAATTGAACTGCATGTAAAATTTATACACCATATGACGATGTAATAGTATGCCACCAAATGTGGCACCTGAGATTTTGTGTAATTCAAGTGAACTGATTTCTTTTTGTCTCTCCTTGACATTTTATCATACACAAGACTGACATTATATAGAAGAGACGAGTAATTTCATAACCAATCAGTTCTGCCACCAAACTTCTTTCACAAATAATTGTTTCATGGTAAATTTCACTAAATTCTCTTTAACTTTCACCACTTATCAATTCTATCTTTCAAATGTACTTTGTTTTTTTAGAGAGAAAGAGTTCCGTAGTATTTTATAATTAAATTGTCGAGTTTATTTGATTAGCTACTCTTTTGACTTGCGATTGTTTATTTTCTGATTGTGCGGACTATGTGGCAGCCACATGTATCATTGTATAACGTGTCAAATCTAATATTCTAAAAAGAAAAAAAGGCGCATCACCTCCTCCTCTACTATCGTGCAGTGTAGAAGGGGAGGGGGCGGCTCTGTCGAGCACAACAGAGGACTCCATGTCATCGTCACGCAATGGCAGAAGGCTGATGTCGAAAAGACCGATGCCCTTGTCGCAATTCGCACCATGGACATGGCGGGGGATGTGCTCGGCGGCAGCAGGTTGAGGTCGAACAGATCAATGCCTTTGTCCCACTTCGCACCATGGACGTGGCGGGGGATGTGCTCGGACCTCAACCTGCCGGCGTTGACGACATGGAGTCCTCTGCTGTGTCGTTGTCAAGCAGCGCCGGCAGGTTGAGGTCAAACAAACCGATGTCCTTGTCACACCAGTAGACGTAGCAGGGGATGTGCTCGGCGACAAGCATGATGTTGTATATGACGGTTATGATCATAAAGGAAATCATGGGACCATTATGATCGTACGGATGCATTTGGCCGTTATATAAGGATGCGATAGAGGGACGGAGAGGGTCCTCAACTATTTTCCACCATCTTTTTCGAGCTTCCGATCCAATTTCCTGTTGCCCGAGCTCTCTCTTGCTCTGCGGACGTTTCCAAAGAGCCACGGCAGCCACCGAAACCCAAGCATGCATCTCCAGCGACCATCTCTTTCGGCGGCAATCATTGGTGTTGAAAATTGGCCACTGTGCGGATTCTTCTCTTGATCCCGCAGCACCTACCTGTCACGCCACG
Organism: Pontederia crassipes; assembly: GCA_030549335.1. Classification (NCBI taxonomy): domain Eukaryota; kingdom Viridiplantae; phylum Streptophyta; class Magnoliopsida; order Commelinales; family Pontederiaceae; genus Pontederia; species Pontederia crassipes. The sequence continues at coordinate 38,103,363 of CM060184.1, read as the reverse complement.
AGCAACTTCTCGTTTCTTCCACGAGCAGAACAATGTCGCCCTCCCGCCTATGATACTATATGGCGATCCCTTAATTTTGTCTCCTTTCCTTTCCTTTCCTTTCCTTTCCTTTTCTTTTCTTTTGGGCATATCTGGCATGCAATCTGCTTTAATTTCTATATGTTTAGGAAATAATTAACCTCAGTCTATGTTCATTGATTTGGTAATTTTGACAGATTGTCATCATTATGAATTATTGTGGTATAATTTTTCCTTCGGAATGGTCGTATGGGAAGAAACTTACAATAAAAGGAAAGGTGTTAAACCATCATATCTGTCATTCCCTTCCCTCCTTTTATATTTCCCCTCGTTCTCCTCCCTTTCCCTTAACGATCCTTTATTTAAACAGTGTAACTGTCATTTGTTACACGTATTGCTACAGTTTAGGAAACTATATTGCCATCTATTTCATTGAGAGCATAGCTGCGCAGTGTTTTTGCCAATTTCTTTTTTAAATTATGGTAACTGTCATCCTTTGCCACAAATCAGGATTTATATCAATTTACTATTATTGTGCAATAAGAACCAAAATAACGCGGTAAAGCCCATCTAACCATATCTTTTATTCTGTCAGCCCAAATTTTAAGACAAATTTATTTTAGAATTATTCTTATTATTAATAATATTAATATAAAATAATTCTTAGGTCTACATTATTTTCTCAAATATAATATTGTTAGAAGATCATTCAATGTTATATTAGATAGATACAATGAATGTTTGATAATATTCATTAATGATTATTTTTATTTTCCTCTCTTAAAAAAGAGATGTAAGACATGTGAAAAGAAGATTGGGAACACCAGAAAGGACTACAGGAAGAAATACACCTCTATGAAGTAAGGATACGGATGATACTGCCTATGCATCACAACAAATGGGAGGATAAAATTTATTCAAATATTGTTAAATAGTTTTTTGAGTTAGATAGTCCACAATATTAACTATACTAATTGGGTATAACAAAAAGCCTAAGTTTTATCCATCTCTGAATATGAATAATTTTTTTACGCCCTTGTAGTAGATGCAAATGGGGCACCCTCCAATCCAGGAGACGGGGCTGGCAAAACCAATTTTTTTTAAAATATTTATTATTATTTGCTACCTCATTTTGTTTTTTATTTTAAAATATCGTCCATATCGTGCCTTTGCGTTGCCCACCGCGTGTGCCTATGCTACATGTGACAAGACACACTTACACTGTGACGAACCCGCGAGGAAAGCTTTTATATGTGCATTGTCAAATTCCACAATTTCTATTTATCCAAAAAAAATATCACCAAGTATTTAGAACGCTAGACATATTCATTTGTATTTAATCAATATGGTATGAATTTGTGAGTTGTCATCTTTTAAATTGTATTGAGAATATAATACTTAATTATAAAGATACGAAAAAGACTAGTGGACGATCCTCTCCGTATGCAAATTTGATTGGCCATGTGTGACGAAAGGTTAAATTTCAAAGGCGTACTTTTTAAATGCGAGCTAATACAAAATTATTATTTCACGTTTAGATTATATTATTAAAATGATGTAAAAAGAAAGATATATATATAAATAAAATAAAACAATAATTAGTAAACTCTAAGAATTATAAATTTTCTTGCATCAATAATTTCATTAATAAATGGCTATGGATATAAAAATTTGATCACTAAACTGAAACTTTATTAATATAAATGAAAAAACTTATGAATTTAATAGTTGCGTGATGGAATGCTGTTTTATATTTTTTTATTAAAATCATTCATATAAAAAAGTTGAATCATACATTTTATGTAATATTTTAGTATTCAGCTCTACTGCGACAAGCACGCCAACTCCAACCAAATATTTGGACGGCAACAGTGGTCGAATCTGAACTCCAATTAATACCAATTAGTTGATAGATCATTGAATTCAGATTTTTCGTTTAATATCAACGTATGTTGTTTAATATACTGATATATAATACTAGTAATAATAATAAGACAAACTAATGAATTAATCTACTATTTTATTGTCATTTTATGTTTATTTAAAGTAATAAAATAATCAATGTCGCATTCAAAGTCTGATATTCTCATTGCAAAATTAGTTATCAACGAAATTATAATCCCCGAGATTACAACTCATAGTTTTTTATTACATAAAAATCTCAAATTAAATGTCAAGAAACAAGTTGAAAACATACGTAACTTCCGTTTCAAACATTAATGCATTGAATCTTGATAATGAAACGAACGTCCATCATTCCAAATTCTCTCAAAAAGATATAACATGGGAATCTAAGCTTACTGAATCGGGGCAATTGTCCCAGTTAGGGAGGGAGATCAAAATCTTCGCCGTTGCTCCAAAAAGAGCCAAAAAAACTCACAAAACGCAAATACACTTGCACCAAAAGAACTCTATGAACTGTGACATCTTCGTCAATGAGAAAATGGGAACAGATCTATTAATCTTGAAACAGAAATGAGTTCATAAACAGTAAAATGAGTTCATAAACATGATGTTGCAGATAGAAATGTGCAGACCATCTGAATGCACAGAGCCATATGGGGATAACAAGTGCCAGAATCTCGGCCGGGTGTTAATCTCGGCAACGTACAGCACTGACAACGCTACGGACAAAGAGCGCATCAGAGACTCTAATTTATTGCCTCTTCTTCCAATTTTTTTGACACAAATTAATCAATGACCAACCAGTCGCAGAAACACCAATTCAAACGGGATGACAAAAAAAACTTACAGGCTCAGAGAATTAACAGAAAGATCTCGACACGAGAAGAAATCATTCAGAGTTTGATGGTATCTTCTTTGTAACCTCATCAACGCACTAAATAAGAAGCTAACAAATAACAAAACATACAAAATATAGAAAGAAATGCTGAAGCATAAAACAGAGAGGGGCCTCAGGACTAAAAGGCATAGAAAATTAACATCAAAGAGACAGCCGGAGATATTCAACCGCCGGAATCCCTCAGATGGTACGGACAATGCTGTTCAAATCATCGGCCCACAGAGCAAAACTTCAGCAGCTACACACACACACACAGATAGAGCGTGGGAGGGAGGGAGGGGAGAGAGAGAGAGAGAGAGAGAGAGGGTAAACGGTGGAGGCGGAGTAAGAAACGGTGGATGGAAGAAGGGGGCGGAGCAGGATTTATATAGAGGGGTTTCGCGGAGGAGGAGAAAACAAACCCTAATCACCTTCAATGACCAAACTACCCTAAAGATCACATCTTTAGTTATAGCTACAACCTATTCAAAGCAACCGATTAACTTGATTGATAATATAATAAATATAAAAAAATAAATTATGTAATTGTTAAATAGGTTTACAAGTAATAAATATCAAAATATAATAATATTATTACAAAAATTAATTAAAAATAACAAATTTAATATTAACAGGTTTTATTTAATTTCACATATTAAATCAATTTTGTAAATTCATATGTTTCAAATTTCAGTGTTAATGTCATCTTAAACTAGAAAGATGGATATATTATCTAAATTTTTAATTTAAATTTGTGGCTTAATTTTTTTTATATTTACTTTTCGCATTTGAAACATACCAAACTACAAAAATCATTTTCTTTTAAGAAAATAATTAACAAAAATGAGTTGTAATAATCATTATATAGTATAATTTAAACATCTTGTTCATTCAAATCTATATCTTTGTATATAAAAAATCTATCTATTTTTCTTAAGAGGAAGACATGTAGCATAACAATATTGATATGTGGCACATTAGTATGTTGTCAGTTGTTAATTAATGATAGATAACATAATAGTTAATTTTATAATTTTGAAAAAAAAATTAAATAAACTCATAAGTTATTAACAAAAGAAAACATACAATATGGAATATATATAACAAAATAATTATTTCTTAATACAAATTTAATAACCATCAGTAATAATGAGAAAATATAATTATCTACATTATTTGTTGTATAATTTAAAACTTTTACTTCGGTATAAAGACCAATTTTTTTATATATAAGTGAAGATCAAAAAATTTATCACGTGCTGTATTCTCGTGAAACCAACGTATACAATAATAATATTTCAATTTATAATCGTGAATTTTCAAACATTAGGTATTAAAATTGTAATACCCAGCCCATTTAAAAAAAAGAAAATAAAAGAAATAAAAAATAGAACTAAATTGTAAAAGATCAATTAGTTTAGTCCAATTAGTAAACCCATTAGTCTAATATCACTACAATTACCTTATAAAAAGGCTAATTGTTCTAAAGTTTCTCTTAGTCACCCTCATTTCTCTCCCTCATTTATTTCTCTTCTCCCTTAAAGCTCGTCATCCAACAAGAGAAGAATGATTCTAGCAAGATTTTACATCTAGGTTATCTTCATTTCTGCATCATTTAATCACTAGAGCCATTACTTACTTCCTCATCCTTAATTAGATTGCTTCCTAAGTGGAGAACAATAAGAAGAAATGTTATTGGTGATTAGAAAGGCTCAAGCTAGGATCAATCACGAAATAAGGTAGGTGATACCAAAATCCCCTTGTATAACATAATAGCAATTGATTGGAATTATGTTCTTATCGTATGATGTGTTCTTGATTATTGAAACGATATGGGAAATAATGGATTGATTGTATTATCATGTTTGCTTCATGGTTGTGATTCCTTTTGATCATAAATATGTTATGTATTAACCCTCTAGGCTTAGATGATTGATTGTATGCCTTGATTGCATTTTTTGATTGAAATTCGTCATTATATGAATTCTGTCCGTTTTTATTTTTCTTGAGGATCGGTCGATCGATCCTGTACATTAGTCGACCGGTGATGAGATTATCGGTCGACCGATCCTTGGAGACAGGTCGACCGATCAATCTTCTCGAGCCTTATATCGTTCGGCCGATCGAAGCTCTTTTTATTTGAGCACTATCGGTCGACCGATTCAGAGATATCGATCGATCGGTGTAGTAGAGCTTATTTATTGCATTCAGACCAATCGGTCGACCGATCCAGAGATATCAGTCGACCGGTGTCCGAAAAATAATCGACCGACCAGTGAGAACCGATCGACCGATATCTGTCCAGATTGCATATTGATTCATGTTTTGATTGAAATTCTTTCTATGCTTGAATTGTGTTACTCCTTACTGTTTGGCATGTTATGTGATTGAATTTTTAATCTTGTTTTGATCTGTTCTATGATCCAATCCTACTATAATATGCAAGTATGACAAAGTGATAAAGTGATTAAGCAAAAAAGTTATGAACATGTTTATGGGAGTGATGGTCAGAGCTTAAGCTGAGTGCTCATCGGATAGGTCACTATCTAAGCTATGGTTTGATCTCTCATTGGCCGCACGAAGTTATATTTGGTTGCTCTGGCGTAAATCCCCCAGGTTAAAGGCATCTCACCTAATGTTAAGTGAAAGTAAGGGCACAAATAGCATGAACAAGTAACATGAACATGATGAATAAATCATGATTATTGATCCAACATGATCTCTGAAATCTTTTATGATTATAAGATTGACTCTTGATCTCTATCTCTTTTATCCATCGATATCTCAAGTGAATGATCTTATGCTCAAATTTGATCTTATTGCAAATGATTACTAATTTTGTCAATTGCTATTTAATGTTATGCATTGTGCACTTATGGATCCCCATTAGTCTGTATAGCTTACGAGAGGACCTCCTCCCCTGTGTTGATTTTCAAAGGACTAGGTCAGTGATGGTGTCGAGATCGTGTGCCACGATCAATGATGCTAAAGCACATGAACAAAGAGAGGGCCTAGTTATCTTTATCTTTATTTTTCACATTTACGAGCTTGATGTAATTCAGACATTATTGATATCATGGACTTTGTAATATTTTGGGACTTTCACTTTTATGATATTTCTATCTTTCCTTCTTTGCTTTTATTATTGGCATGCCATTATTTTTATTTGAACTTTGGTCAAGTCTAAGTCTATGTTATGGTATTTTCGTAGCACCTTTGAATAGATGCTCGCCACGTGGCGTTAGTCGATTTGGAGGCGTTACAAAAATATAATTTTAATTATCATTTTTTAAAATTATTTATTTATAATTATAAATAAAGGACGATTTTACTAGTATAATCGAATGTCTCTTTGAGGAAAACAGCATGTGCGGACCTAATTTATAGGTATATATGTGTTTATATATATATATATATATATAATTGTATATGTTATATATTACTTATAATCAAAATATGATACCAAGATCGAGAAAACAATTTACATCTCTTATTTTGATGATAACATTTATCGATGAATAATATAATTATTATCGATAAAAATAATAATAATTCAGTCAAGTTAATAATGATTATGTTAAACGAATATAGTCCAATGTCTTCATAAATTAAACTAATATAGTCTAATGCAATTTACTAATTGAGATTATTTTGATATAATAGTAAGGAAATCATTATATTTCGTTATTTATAATTTTTTGTAATTTAACAAACTTAAATTTTGTCATACAATATTTACCTATGTTATTTGTTTCACATGGGATTCAATAAATTAACTAAAAATATATAAATAACTAAATTATTAAAATTATATTTCTAACCATCTTACAACTTATAAAACTATCTTTAACAATATGTTGCTGCTAAGAAAATATATTGCTATAATAATTTGTAATGATCATGTGGAATAATATAACAAAATTAATTATAAAATCATGGAATAAAAAACTATATAATATTAATATGTAACCTAAATATTAAAATATATATTTAAATTCCAATGTACATCTAAGAAAGATGAATTTGTGACATATGATACAATAGTAATAATTTAGTAATTAATATAAATATATTAAGTGATTAAGATAAACTCTATATATAAAGAAAGAAAGTATTTTGATAAGTAGCCATGCGATAAGAAGAAAAAAGTTATTGTACAATTATGTTAAAGGAAAATGAGAAATTATTATCACTAACTAATTATATATGTATTTAGCATCGATAAATTAAATTAATCATAATATGTAGCAATTAGATTCAATACATTAGTTATATGATTGTTCCTACAAGTTTACAACCCCTTTTGATGGAAAAAAATGTATGTGTGGACTATGAGTATAGGTATGTGCGTATTAAATACTTATATATAATTTATATTTGTCTATAAAAATATTAAATATTATGACACACACACAAATTACTTACTTTGTGATAATATTTATTGATGACTAATATAGGTTGTAATCAATAATTTAATTACATTATTGAGATAAAAAATATAATGAACTAATATTCATAAAAATAATAGTTTACAAAAAATAATAATATTAATAATTGTTATATCTTTTATTTATAACTTTTTGTTATCGAAGTTAATGAATACAATCTAATATCTTCATAACTTAGTGAAAATAAATTTCACTTTATTTATATTTAGATATTCAATATCTATTATCTCTATTTCTATCTATTTTATATTTATATTTTTTTGTTATCTATGTCTATTGGTGTGGGGGTGAAAGAAGGGAGTTGATTGTTCATATTTATTTGAATTTAAGTTTGAGAGTCGTGAAGGGAAAGATTCTTTCCTTTCTCCTTCATCCCACATATTAAACACATGTTTTAATTTTTAGTTATATAAATTAAATATATAAATAAATGAAAATATCGTTTAAATAAAATTATCATTTAATATGCATTCTTTTTTCCTTTCTTTTAATGATGTCAATGAAATAAAGGTAGTTATTCATCTTTATTTTTTTACATTCTTTTTTTATCATTTTCCTTCAATACTACATCAATAAATTACTTATTATGGTGAAATAGTTGATATTTAACAAAAAGTTTGGATAAAAATAGTGTATATATATAATTAAAACAACGGTGCAAAATAGTTTGATTAAAAGCTAACTATATATCATATCACTATATCTTTTTATATCATATAACAACATAAAATATATAAGTATATATAAGAATGGAAATGTCACTACCTCATTAAGCCTTATAACAATATGTGGAATTTTTTAAAACTTATTTAGATATGATTGATGACATATATAATAAAATTAAAATAAATGTGAAAGCTAATTTGTTTATAATTAATTATATACGATATCTTTTATGTATTTTTTATGTTATACAACATCACAACAAGTTATAATAATTATTTGCTAATTTCTATAATTTGTAGCATAACAATAAATAGTTACTATTATGTTATTTAATAAATTATTGGAATTTAATGAACCTAAATTTTATACTGAATATTTAACTATATTATGTGTTTCAGATCGAGTTCGTCATATATTTATACATAACATATATATTTTTAAATCCAAGTTTAAAACACCATGTCACGGACGTGCTCCACAAATATTATTTTTTATCTAATCATACATCTAAGTAGCATATTAAGTTAGGATTTAATATTGGTGTTCCCTACCTCATCTTGTTCCCTATCTTTCACACCATCGAATCAACAGTTGATGTTTGAATCTCACAAATAGTTTATCACAATTGGATGAAATCTGATGGTGAATAAAATAAGATGAGATAGAGAATAAGATGAGATAGAGAACACCTTCATTTTATCCATTAATAAAAGTTGGATTTAGTGTTGGTGTTTATATAGTCATGGTTGCATGTAATAATTAACTTTTGGATTAAAGAATAATGATAATTAAATTATCGACAAGAGTATAAAGAAATTATATAATATTATTAGAATAAATTTTAATATTTGTAAATATTATAATAAATATATTTAACTATAATTAATTAAGGTTAGTTAGACATTTAACACTAATTTTTAACAAAATAATATGATTGGACATTTATTTCAACCAATAAGATTTCAAACAGCTAAAGTAAGCAACTCACTAACTGCTTAGAAAATAATTTTTTCAAACCATCATATGATGTGTTAAAAATCTGAAAAAAAAATATAAGTTACATATTAGTATCCTCAGAGAGAAGAAAAATGTTCAGGGGAAAAGACCTAACTGAACGGCCGGAAGAAATTCGAAAACACTGCTGATTTAAGGTGAATTTCTAGATCTGAAATTGACCTTTCAGTTCATAAGATCATAGCTTTATGTTTCCTTCTCCATAAATTCTGAAATTTTACATGATCCATCCTTTTGAATATAGCTTTTAGTCACCTCTAAAATCAAGAAAAAAAATTTTATATAGGAAGTTATGAACCTAACTTCAAGAGTCACTCACTTTATCCTGAGTCAAAGATAGGTCCATCTTGTTAATTAGGTCATGATTAGGGTAAATAAAATTAGAGTTTGAAATTTAGAGATGTTTAATTAGACTTCACAATCATTCATTTTGAGAAGTGGAATCATCCAACTTGGATGTGTATATGTGGAGAAATGAATTTTTTATTTCATAGTGATTCTTTTATCAGGTTATAGAATATTGATAGATCACGGCTTGAATTGACTAGTTTTGTTATTATGTTATATGAGTTAAACTCTCTAATCTTTATGACTAAATAACAAGGAAGTCTAGTTTTCAAAAAAATTATGATCTCATTAAATTGCAAGTTTATAAAAACATATAAATTAATATTTTCAGTGACACACGATTTGTCAGAATCCAAAACTTAGGTAAGATTGCCTTGGATTTTATTACTTGATCACTTTGAATTAGTTAATAATATTTGGGAGTTTGAAACCTTAGAAAGTCTAGTTTCTAATGTATTCAGAATCATAAAATTTGCACTTAGGATTAAGAAGTTATGAATTATTTATTGTTTGACATTCAGTCTAAAATCATGAGATGGCACCTAGTAAAGCTATGGAAGATTGAGAAGTCCAAGTATGAAATAGTTTGAATATAAATATTTGAAGTTAGATATTAGTATCGGAAGAGATTATATGAATTTTAAGGTGCATAAAAATTCATGCATCATGATCATGCATTGCATACTATTTTAATGTGTTTGGAAAGTGAAATAGCATTATTACTCGTAAGAAACTATCAAGGTACAAGTAAAAGGGATAAAAATCTAATAAACCTTCTTGAAAGGATAAAGTATTAAGATGAATGAGTAAATTTACAATATATCAAAATATTATATGTTAGTTCTTTCATTTATGACATTATCTCAAGCATAAATTATCATTATTATTGAAACATATTGAGTTATGAAAAGTATTTATGATATGTTTCAAAGGTTTCATATGAGATGGAATAATCTTTCACATGAAAATATTTTCAGAGAACAATGCTTGTGAACTTTAAATAAGTTTTACTTGATATTGATATGAAATTATGATGTGTATTTTGATATTGTTAAATTCCATGTATTCATTGGTCATGCTAGTTAAAAAAAGTCTTTGAGACTACATTCGATATACATGAAGTCTTTGGAGCGTATATCATGTGTCTTTGCCATTTGGGTACTGCTCTGCGTGCACGTATTGATCCATGTTTTGCTTTGCGTATTCGAGAGTCGTGATTGTGAAGCTCTATTTAACTGTATGAATCATATAGAGTATTGACCCATGATATATTCTACGTATCCGAGAATCATGATTGTGAAGCTCTGTTTAATTGTATGACACATAATCATGAGTGATACGTATTGACACATGATTTGCTTTGCGTATTCGAGATTTTTGACTATGAAGTTCTACTTATGACACATAATTATAAAGAAATACGTATTGACCAATGATAAGTATATGAGATGACACACGTGTGAAGTATAAACTGTGAATATAGTCATATTTTGAAATACTTTTATTTATATAAAAGTTCATATGATTTGAAAACATATGTTATACTAGTTATGTTTATTGCATTTGTATTATTTTCTTATATTGTATTTTTATTTCACTCACTGAGCAAAACGATTATTGTCCACATTATCCTTATTAAATTTTTTTACATAATTATAAGTTCTCGAGTTGAGTCGACTCGAAGTTTGCCTATGATCCATATAGAAGAAGTCGAGCTATTACAGTACTTTTATTTTTCCTTCACTTTCGTTTTTAAAAAAAACATGCATGTAATAGATAAACTCGGGAGTTGTACTAGAGTTTATTAGAATTATTTTACAATGCTGTATGAAACTTGATCCTGTGGCCCGTTCCCTTTATTTACTAAAATTTTTAGGGTTAAAAATTAAATTTGAATTCCTCTAAAGTATATTTAGTATATCACATTTATGATTCATTGTATAAAAAATGAAGATGTATTAAATAAAATATATTAAAATATGATTGTTAAAAGAGCAATGATCAATATTAGATATAATTTTTGGGGACAAAATATTGAAATGGAATAATTATATTTATTATTAGACAAAATATTGAAATGGAATAATTATATTTATTATTAATATTTTTAATTATGTGTTTCATAGCATATTTACAAGAGTTGAACCTGGTACATTGCATGCTTTTATATTAAAACTGTAAATTGTCATTACCAATTTATTTTCAACGAGGCAGATAATATTTTGTATTTAAAAATAGGGTTTAATGAGCGTGTAAGACCCATTTGGTGGAGCATCGTGAAACGCCCCTATCATCATCGTCTATTTTAGATCTGTGGCTCAGATCGAAACCACTAAACTACTTCCCCCTAACCACTAAACCACTTCCCCTCCCCTCATTTCTTCTCCGTCCTATCTTTCTTCTCTCTCTCCTCTATCTCATTTCTCTTCCCTCCAGCATCCCCGATCTACCTCCGGTGCTCCTTGTCGTCGTCGCCGCCCCTCCCCCCCGATCGCCGCGCCGCCGCCCCTCTCCTCTGATCTCTCCCCGATCTGCGTCGTCACCGCGTCGTTGCCGCCCCTCTCCTCCGATCTCTCCTCGATTTACGTCATCACCGTCCCTCTCCTCCGATCTCTTCTCGATCTGCGCTGTCGCGCATCCCTCCCCTCCGATCTCTCCTCGATTTGCGCCGTCGTCGTCCCTCCTCTCCGATCTGCGCAGCCGCCCCTCCCCTTCGATCTCTCCCTGAATCTGTGCCGCCGCCGCTCCCCTCCGATCTCTCCCCGGTCTGCGCCGCTGGCGCTTCGCTCTCCTCTGTTCTCTCCGCTCCTCGATTTGCGTCACCATCGCTCCCGCTCCGCTCTTTTCTGTTCTCTCCGCTCCCCGATCTACGCCGCCGCCGCCTCCCCTTCCCTCCGATCTCTCTCTTCTCTCCTCCGATCGTCGCCCTCGTCTCCGGTCAGCGTCATCGTCGCCTCCCCTCCCCTCCTATCCGGCGTCGACGGTCAAAGTGCCGGCGATAGTGGGGTGAAATGATTTCGAGAGTGGTTTTTAGGGAAGAGAGGTTATTTTTTTATTTTAAGGTCATTTTGATTTGAGCCGCATATATGAAATGGATGGTGATAATAGGAACATTTCACGATGCTCCACCAAATGGGTGTCACACATCCATTAAATCATTAAAAATATTACTATTTACAAAGGTAAAATAATCATATATCATCATAGAATTTTAGATTTTCTATTATCGTTTTTACGATTTATCTTATATGATTGAACTAAATCAAGTTATATATATATATAATTAAAGCGCTAAATAAAAGAAATATTATATTTTAGGAAATAGAATCCCTTATTCCTTTTATTTATATTTATATCCTTTCAATTAAGCGGCCCTAAAATCCTAATAACTTTTGGCAAAAACCCAAAACGCAGGGACCTCAAAACCCATAAAATTCCTTCTCCATCGCCGCTGGCCGTTTCTTCAACTTACTCCGGCGCCACCCAGGACGCCGCCAATCGACTGGTTGCTGGTGAGTAGTGCCTGATACACTCTCTCCCGCCTTCCTCTTTCCCCTATTTCACGCGCTTCCCCGAGCACTGCTCGCGCCCTTCTCTCTCTCTCTCCGCTTCTCCCCTCCCTCTTTCCCTACCTCCCTTGATCCCCTCGCGTGGGGTCGGTGCCCGCGCCTGCCCTCCGCGCTGACAGGGACACCTAGTTTTTTTTGTCAGCGGTAGCTTATTTAATTTCTGGTAGGTTTTGCCCTAATTCCTCCAATTTGCGCTACCAAATGGGGACTGCTTCGAAGCGTTCTAAGCGAGTCAGTTTTGGGAGTTCAAACAGTTCAGAAGACGACAGTTTTGGTGACGATGACCTCATATTCAGTTCCAAGAGACAGAAACAGGGTGGCAGTGATGACATTGGCAGCGACAACTCAGATGGAAGCATTGATGGAGAAAGCCAATCGGTTTTTGCTTGATCTTTATCCTTATATTCTTTCATTATTTGTTCTCATTTGAAAGTTGAGTTCAATGACTCTTTTTATACAGGATGATGAGGAAGAAGGTGATGTTGGTGGTGCAGAACAGGATTGGAAAAATGTAGATGAAGAAATGGTTGAACTTACTAAACAAATCCAACATATCAATAACACGGAACAGTAAGTTCTTTTTTTCTTCTCTCTCGCATAGTATTAATAATTTTGTTTGTATGTACAAATCTCGAACTTTCTAATATATATGCTACTTTAAGTCTTTGATAACATATTCTATTTAATGATTCAAATCATATACCTATGGGTACAACAAGAGCAATAATTTTGTTCCCATTACAATTTACATATATTTTCTTGTAGGGATATTGTGAAGAGTTTGATGCGTCACAAGGATGAAGACTCTTTAAAGGGCCAAGCGGTAAAGAATCAAAAGGTATTCTTGTTGTTATTGGTTCTTAGGACCATGTATGCATGTATAGTCCTACATAGCTTTCTGTAATATTGATTGTAAGTAACGTGCTAATTGTTGGTCCAAAGGAACTTTGGGATAAGACTTTAGAGCTTAGATTCTTGCTTCAAAAGGGATTTTCAAGTTCGAACAAACTGCCAAAGGTCAGCTCTCTTTTAGCGAGTTAGCCATTATGCATCAACTTTGCAAACTCTTCTCATGTTTGCTTTTGCATAGGAGCCTGTCAGGTCCTCATTTTGCCATTTGAACTCAGTGGTGAATCAAGCATATTTAGACCTGATATCATCATCTAAGAAAACATTGGGCTGCATGCTGGAGTTGCACGAGGTATTAGTTATCCCATCACTATTCACCGTCTTATCTCTTTTAAAAAATTCAAGTGTTCTTGCAGCTGATAATTTACTGTTACACTTCCAAAATTGACAGGCTTTACTTGAGAACAACCCGTCAATTCTTCAGGGTACAGATGGTATGACTTAAAGTAGTTGTAGTTTTTCATAACAGTAATGATTGTACTTTGAGTGTCTGGAACTTGTCTACTTTATTTTACTTCATATTGGCTTACATGTTATTGGTGAATGCACTGACAAATTAGCAGTTCAGAAGAGTTTTGCGATATTTACTTATACTTTTAACTCGCCCTGGTTTCCCTTATGCTTGTTCTTCCAACCCCACGCTTCTATGTATTTGTCCTTCACTTGTCCTTTTTCAATTGTATTTCTTTACACTGTAGTTAATGTTAATCTTTCTTCTTTTTTGTGAAGGAGTAGTAATGGTAGGGTCCAGTCACTTATTTTAGCAGCGGAACAGATACATGTCTAGATGTCTTTGTGCTGCCATAATCCTATCTCTGGGCTTTAACCAGGCTGTTTTTGGGAGAGATCAATGTTTTTTATGTGGAGTGTAAATCATGCTACAAACCTTTTTTTTAGAGGAAAGGATGACTAGAAAGTTGATCATCCATCATATATTAAAACACAAACAATGTTGTAGAAAACATTTGTGTTGACACGTAGAATCAGATGATTCTACATGTTCATGTAGGAAATCCGTGCTCGATCCTATGTAGATCGGGTAGAATTGCATGCTGGACCATAAGACAGTGGGTACGCCCGTCTCCCCGAGGCACTGAACCTTAATCATAACTATTCCGTTACCTGGATCTGGGTCTTATGACACAGCCTTTGAGCCTATTTCGTCTCCCCTTTCTTTCGCTGCTGACCTCATTGCTTCCAACTGCCTCTGCTCACATATTGCAGTCGCTGTTGTCCTGCAGTTGCCACTCATTGAACAGGTGCTTCTCTCCTGCTGCTGACCTGCTGTCACCGATTGCCCATCCCTCTCTTCCTCCTTCCATGCTGCCCTTATTTCTTCTGCCACCCCTGCCCTGCTACTGGAGCTGCTGGCCTTCTGTTGTCGCTCGTTTAAGTTCTCTTTCCCCTCTCTCTCCCCTCCTGGTCATGGACAGAAGACTTTAGGAATCATCAATTGGACTTAGAATTGGAGGAGAGGGGGTGGGTGGGTGGTTCCCCTATTTTTCATTTATTTATCTTTTGATGTGGTAGTTGTTTGTATATGTATAACTTACGTTTTTTTATGAACTTATAATCATTGTTCTTAAAGTGTTTCATAATTATTACTGTGTTTGACCCTTCCATGCTGTTCCCATTTTACAAGTTTGACAGCATTAACCGCAAAAACTTTTCGTGGAACAGAGAGTGCATGCATAGAGATCTGAGCTGTCTTTCCTTTCTATTCTTATGTGATCTATATAATCTGTTTTTGATCGATGAAGATGGGTTACTATCATCTTGCTTTATGCCTTCATTATTCAGTTTTCTTTCTTAATTTGCTGTCTTATGCTCAACATGCTGATTAGATCAAGGCGACAATAAGCGGCATGTTGTAATTAATGATGCAGACAATTATTTGGACAATAATTCTGATGATGAATGGTTACAGTTACATAGAATGAGGTGCAGGTATGATTATTATGTTAATTGGAAGTTAATATTTCACAACTCATTTGCTCATTCTAATGTTTGACATCTATTGTTCTTAGTTTCAACTATATTTAGACTCATGATTTGGGATCTTTCAGTTGGAGATATGTGCAAGATTATTGGATAGAAAGAATTGAGGTTAACTGTGTAGAATGTAGGGTTAAACAAAAGTTTAAGAAAAAAAGGGTATTATGGTTTATTTATCTTTTGCATGTGCAGATCATTTGAAGTTAAATGTGTGTTTGAGTCCTAACACCTAATGGGTTCTAAAGTTTGTGTAAACTTAATAGTTTTGTTGCTGTGCTTATGTTTGTGCTGCTACCTGGTAAGATGTGTAAAATTATATAGTCAGTGCATCAAAGACTGACATTGGTAAGTAAGATAACATGCATGCATCTTGTTGGTTTCAAGGGTAATACAACCTCAGCCAATCATGTGACTTTGGAATATGTGACAGTTGAGAAAATTAGTTATCAGTCTTTCAAGTACTCATTGGTCAGTATGGAATCAACTATTCTAAGTCTACTGTGTGTACTCATTGGTCATGGTAGAACTGTAAAGTTCCACAATGTTGTCATGATGTGATGCTTTTTAAAGAGGTATTGATCAGTGTTAAATGTCAATTTCATTTTCGCAGGATGATGGAATTCAGGAATAAATCAATTGACAAATGGCAGAGGAAGACTGAAGCTACATATGGCGCAGCTGCTTTTAAAGGCAAACTTCATGCTTTCAATCAAGTATGTTTTCTGACTGGCCTGAGTTTCTACATTTTGCATCTGACAAGCTGTTTTCTTTACCAATTCTCATAATTTTTTATGATTGCAGAATGTTAGTGAACAAGTAGCTGATTACATGAGAGATCCTAGCCAAATGATCAAGCGGATGCAGTTGAGAAGGAATTCTGTTGGTACTTTTGGGAGAGTGAGTTTCTGATACCTTTACGCCTAAACAAGTTTGTGGTATCCCATTGTGGGACAGTGAAGATTCTTACCTGGTGTCTCGTGTATTTGTGCAGTTTGCTAAGGAATTGGATGGTGGAGAAGAAGAGGTAGACGATTGTTTCCTTGTAATTTTAAGTTGGTTTCTCAACTTTTGAGCATTTACAGGTTTATAACTAGTCATCATAAGATAGTTGATTCGTTGATCCATGTTTATCATAAGATAGTGGAAGGAAAAAAAAATCATCTTTAAAGTATATCCTGTTGACAAAGCTGGATGACTACAAGCGTGGTAATCATCCTTTCCATTTAAAAAAAAAAAAGTAGAACACCTTCTAGTGACATGACCGATAAGTTTGTGCATTAATGATTTTGTCATATTTGATTATCACATTCAGAAACCGTGGTGAGTTTCTCAGTACCTTTAGGCCAAAACAAGTTTGTTGTATCCAGTTATGAGATGTGAAAATTCTTACCTGGCATTGTTTGTATTTATGCAGTTTGCTAAGGACTTCAATGATGACAAAGAAGAGGTAGGCAACTGCTTCATTGTAATTTTAAGTTGGTTTCTCAACTTTTAAACATTTGGAAATTAATGACTAGTCCTTAGGAAGGATATATTTCATCTTTAACATAGAACATCTACTAGATACATTACTAATAAGTTTGTTTTTTTCTCAAAAGAAAAATATTAAGTTTGTGCATTAATGATTTTGTTCCATATCTGATTATCACACAACTTTTGAAATTTCAGAATGTCATTCATAAACTTATGATTTTGTAGTCAGTAAAAGCATCAACTAGATGTTCAGAATTTCATTCATAAACTTACGGTTTGCTGAAATGACATGTCCTTCCACAGTTTGATATTTATTTATTTTGATATCCATAACGTTATGCTGACATTTATGTTTTACAGCACGGTAATATTAAGGATACAAATGATGATGGGGATCCTGAGCTTCTTGATGACTCTGAGTTCTACCAGCAGCTACTGAAAGAGTTTCTTGAATCTTGTGATCTTGTGTCATCAGGTGAGATAGACTGTTTTCTCTAATTCTCGTGAGATATATTTCAACCTTTTTTTTTTGGTAAAGTGGGCCTTCATTTTCATTCCATTAAAACACACAATAATCGAATTGCTGATTTAATTTCCAGAGGCGGCTTTCTATGCTTTGAGAAAGTTGCAGCCCAAGAAAAGAAAGCAAGTAGATCGTCGAGCTTCAAAGAGCCGCAAAATTAGGTATCTTCTCTTTGTTGAACAGAAGAAAAATCTGATCTCGGCTCTTGTGAACTAACAATATTTTATGGCTAATGATTTCTCAATTCCAACTTCATTGCTTATAATTTCTGCAATGCATTCAGGTATCACGTTCACGAAAAGCTTGCTAATTTCATGGCCCCGGTACCAGTCGTTCTACCAGAAATGGCTCCGAAGTTATTTCAAAACTTATTTGGCATGGGAAATTAGAAGCATGATCTCTGATATGTAATGTTTTCCAAGTTTGGACGCTTTACTGGGCTTTGTTCCCCAAACATTTTTGGACTATTAAGTCTTATTTCATTTTTTGGTTTGCTTTATATGGTTTTGCAACTTTTGTTTATCAAATCCCTGTTCTAACTAGGAGGGGTTAAACTTCATAGGTCCATTCCTAGAGCTTATCGTGTTATATAGTAATACGTGATGTGCTCTTGAAAACTTATAATTGATTTATATCTTTGCTTGAATCACAGAAGGTTCGATTTTATTCTTTTTAAAAATCTAATGTCTTAAGCATGTTAGTAGATAAAGACTAAAGTTAAAACCATACACATGGAGATTAGTGCATACTGAATATTAATGATTCATGTTGATTTTTTTTACCTTGCTCTTTCCTTAACGAAGACTTCTACAAAACACAGTAAATAAAGTTATGTTAAAAAGCTAAAAAAAACGTATGGAGAAGATTTATTCCGTCATTTGTCAAGGGTATATGTATAATCATATAATGCTCATATACTCCATTATAATCTATAAAGTGCATCTATACATTGATCACCAAAGAGGCTTTAATAAAAAACACGCAGTCACCCATCTTTCATATGGCTATTTGAAGCGTTGTGCATTTGTTACGGTGGAGGCCACAATTTTAAGGCAAAATAGTGGTCGAGAACACAAGCAATGGAGGAAGGGCACAACTCTTGGCAACACAAATTAGCAGGACTTTGTTGGTACCAAACGATCACTAGGACATGGTATATGGTTTTTGAGAAGAAACAAGTCTTAATTTCTGTGCTTGGATCTTATACCGTACAAATTCAAGGCCAGATATAAGGGCATAGTGTTAACTGTCAGGAATGGCAGTGCGAATGGAATGCTCTGGCTTATGCCTGGACTCGTAATCAACATGTACGAAGGCTCGTTCAACTTTGGGAAGCTGTTCAAGCTTTATCTGTAGTGATTCTCCTATGTCATGTACCTCCTCCAACTGTAGTTGTTTTGGCAGCTCAATATCGACCTGAAATGAAGATAAGAGTTGGATATCAGTTCATTCTCCAAATCATGAAGCCCCCCCTACGCGTGCACTTGTTTTTGGATATCTGCTCTTTCTCTAGATCATGAAACATGAAGATTCCCCTATAGAATCTACCAGTTTTGACATCAATGCTGGGTAGAGCAAAAATGAGAAAAGATAACTAGTTAATCTTATGCATGGGCGATGAGCATTGACAAGGAACAAAATCAAAATAATCAGAACATTTTCTTTTGGGAGTGGAAATTGGCAACTTTAGTAGCACACACTTCTTATCCAAGAGTGAGAATAAGAGTTACAAACCTCTACAAAGTAAAGAAGTCCAAATGTGTAAGCTCTGACTGTATCAACACGTTTGATGCGTTTATCATGTCTGATCACAAGGTATGTTAATTTCTGCAACATTTCAGGAGATGCTGTTTGTCCCACCAAAGAAGCTGCACAGATCCATTGATGCACAATCCAATAAGTAAATTGATCAAGGTATTAAAGATGAAGAATGACTGTTAAACTCTAGGCAGGAAAAAAAAAGGGTAAATAATGAATTGTGAAGAGAACAAAGTAGTCATATTCCGAATGTCGTGAGAGTTGTAATAGTACAACAACAACAACAACAACAAAGCCTTATCCCACTAGGTGGGGTCGGCTACATGGATCATACGACGCCATTCGTTGATCCATGTTCATAAGATTCGACAGGGTTTTACGCTGGCTGTCGGAGCCTAACACAACCCTCCTCCTTTATCCGGGCTTGGGACCGGCTATAAAACATAGGCGGAGTTATTTATTCCATCTAAATAATAATAAAATAACAACATATTTATTGGATACTATGCAAGGTTGGCAGAAAAAGTGTGACATTCAGCTACTGCTATCTAAGAGAACGAAGCACTATGGTAACATGGCATAGTTTAAATCAACCCGAACATTAGGGATCTAAAAAACCAAGTTCATGTACAAGCCTCAAATATAAAAGTAGACATAAACAACTGTAAATTACAGCAAAAATCATATGGAGACTTTTTAAACAAAAACATTAAAGAAATAAAGATAAATATAAAACTACTAATCAAAGACAATCTCAAATTTATAAGTTAATCTAGACATAACACATACTGAATGTGAGTGGACAATGCAAGTGCAGCATAGCCTATAATCACAGGCTTTGGCGCTTCAAAGTAATTTACGAGCAAAAGAGATGCAAGAGAAAACTGTATACAAATAGCATAGTTGGTGATATTATTCCACAGCAATGACCCAGAAAGGATTCACGAGCAAAAGAGATGCAGCAAGTATTTTTAACACAATGTTTAAGCAAATATAAAACACTCAAAGGGCAAGTAAGAACAAATGTGGATGGTCCATTTAACTCATACAAAACTTGATTAGAAGCAAGAATAGACAATCCATTTGAAGATTATCCAGAGCAATTTCAAGCTTCAGAAATCTTACTCAAATTGTCAAGTAAGGCTATGGTTCTTAAGTGTTAAGCGCAAGACATTTTTTGGACGTAATGGTAACCTTGAATAACTACTGCTTGAATTCATATTCACCACTCAATAATGAAAAACTCGCTTTTAGTTGGCATAATTGAGTTTCTCTGTTGTAGGTGATGTATGTGACAAGTGTTGAGTTTTTTAGTGTTTCAGACCGGAGTATAAACCTTTCTTGGTCTACAATTTAACAATTTAATAAACATATATTAATTGGTGAAATATGTTCTCACAAACTAATATTGGCAGGTTATGTCAGTCACCGAAGATTCCTCAAGTAAGAGAACAAATATTGAGCAGGATAATGTGAAGTCAGCTATTCACAAGTCGAAAGAAAATCTCAACATATAAGTTCCTAAAAACAATCAAGAAAGAAACTAAATTAATATTTGCAGAATATTTTCTTTCCCTAATGCAAAAAATTAAATGTGATAATGATAATAACTTAATAAGAAATAAATCACATCAAGGATATAAGATATTTACGTGAAAAATCGATTAGTGCTAGAGGAAAAATCCTTTAACAAATACTCTACTATGAAATAATGGCATGATACAACTTTTTCTCTTATCCACGTCGGAGGATACGACTAATTCTCAAAAACTAATCTTCAATACCACAGAATATTGTCTAAAAATAACAAAAGATATTGCTAGAATGACCTGACCGAAATATCAAAGGACCAAATGTGTATAAACTGTTGAGAATCACTAGAAATTTCGTAGATCTCAGAGATTGATGAGTAGGTGATCTCACTTTATTAGGATCAGGAATTATCAAATGCAAAAGCAAGAACCAAATTTGCATAAACTTCTCCATAAGATAAATTAGCAAAAGATGACATAAGGAAAAAGTCTTCAGGGTGCAAAAGCAAGAACCAAATTTGCATAAACTACTCCATAAGATAAATTAGCAAAAGATGACATAAGGAAAAAGTCTTCAGGGTCATACAAGTAATGCTTATAGATCTTCCCAGTTTTAGAACAAAAGTGTTCTCACAAAACAAAAGAAAATGAAAAAGAAAGGAACAAGCATAGACAATAAAAGCTTCAAACCAAAATGTGGTGTCAAGAGAAGAAAAGTAAACTTTAAACGTGTGAGCTGCCACTTTCACAGGAAGGATGGACATTGGAAGAAAAAATTGCATCATACCACTGTGCATAATGCATGGTAGGATAGAGGGTTAAAGAAACAATTACATTAGTCGCTAAGTTCGAGTTCAATCAAGCCTAGAGTATTGTCATCAAGCACAGTGTATTGTCATTTGAGGATCAAGGATGAATATGTTTTTTGAGAGATCTTGAACATGTGAGAAAAACTGGCTGTGGTCCAACTTGTTGATAGAGTGGGACCTAGATGAACCCGATCTTCCCGATGCTAACATATTTGTGTCAAGCAGGAGTTGGACTTGGACTGGCCTGACCTAAACTAATTGTCACTTCTAACATTAATATTGAATAAATAGAAGAGTATCATTTTTGTTTGCATCAAATAGTAACACTGCACTAAATAGGATGTTTTAACATAGATTAGTGTATTGCAATATGTTGAAAAAAAGGATATAAGAGTTAGTGAATAAAACCTGCATTCTCTATGACTGTAGTAGACCAATTAATTACTGTATAAACAGCAAGAACAATGGCTCCAGCTGGATCAATCCACCAATAAAACTTATCACCAAGAATGGCGGCAACCAAACCCACAACATTGGTCACAACATCAAAGTAATGATCCTGGACATAAAAAGATTTGAGGATGTGTATTAGCTAGTTGTGCAACTAACTGTCTAAGAAGGGAAAAGACAACTGCAAAATTACCTTGGCATAAGCTCTAACAATCTCATTTCCTGATCTTCTGCAGTAAAGCCAAAGGCCAAGTTTCACAGCAGAGGCAGACAACATAATTGAATTTAACCATATCAGCTGTACTGTTGTCATTTTCTCTCTAGCCTCGTTAGCAATTATTTGTTCAAGGGCCTGAATGAGAACTTGGAAGCCTGTTGCAGATTAAAAGAACCAACAGTTAACACCTATACAAGCAAAACATTACTTTTGTGGCATGGTTAAGTCAACAATTCAACAACACACCTACAAGGAAAATGAAATTATGCAGCAATAAAAGTACTTATGAGCATTATAGTTGAAAATATGCTACAGTTATTCATCTTAAAGAATCTTATAGAATATTCACTTGCTAAAGAATGCTGTTTAACATAGTGTCGGTTTCTACATGCTACTGAACTACATCATGAAATCAATTACATAATTTGCTCAAAGTATGTCATAATATTATTGTCAAGGGATTAGTTTCTGAGGATGCGTCTTCTATGACTTCTCACACTTTTCCAGGAAAAGAATAATGTCTAAGATTAAAGTTGAGTGTAACAAGAATACCCAATTAACTTTAATATTATTTCCAATCAGTGGGATCAGTGACTTTTGACACTAAATTAAATTTCTGATCAATCATTTGCACAAGAAAGATCTAATTACTTGGTAAGAATGCAACATCGAGTAGAAAACAAAAACATAAGAAAAGAAGCGTTAGGAAATACTTCATCGAAAGCAATCACTGATCACTATAATCTATTATCTCCAAAACGAGAACACAAAAGACTTATTCAAGTAGCACAATTTTTAAGTTTATTCCATGAAGAGATTTAGGTAAATAGATAACGACACATAACTCCAGTCTTAGAAGCAAAACAAATCTCTACTTTGTTAAAAGAATTTTAGCTCGCTGCAGCCACAGTGACATGATAAAAGATGACGTTAGAGAACAAAGGCATTTGTTACCTAAAGTCGCCATAATAGCAGCAAACACAATGATACCCACAGGCTGCACCCTTAGCTTGCCAATAGGGTACTTGTAGATATTGATCTTCTTCATCGACAAATGCGTGAACCAAAGAATGCCGCCTGCCATGAAATCCAAGAGGGAATCCAGCGTTGAAGCAGCAATCGCCATGGAACCCGTTTTTACAGTGGCATACATCTGCCAATCGCAGTTTAGCAGTTTATCCGGATCGCATCAGAATCGAATAGTGGCATAAAAAAAGGAACCAACTTGGTGCTCCGAGGACCGAAACATTACCTTAAATGCCAGTAGCACAATATTGGCATAGTTAGATATCTTCATGGCGAACTCATTCCGCGACAGCTGCATATTCAACTCATCCTGATCAGATCCGTCAGGGACTGCTAAAGCTTCGACCTCGTCGAAGGACCGCAGAGTGGCGAACTGCTTCTCGTAGTACTCCTTCTCTCCTGTGCACAGCAACAACAAGAAGGAAAGTTAGCAAGAGCAAAGGCGGCTGTTACTGAGCTGAAGCCAAGAGAGAAGAAATCCCGAAAGGGCACCTCCTCGGAGGCCTTTGACTCGGGAGACGTCGAAGTCGAGGGGCTTCTCCGGGTCGACGATTGCCGCGCGGACTTTGTCCGGGAGCCGCGACACGAACTCCCGCCTCATCGAGTTGACCGTGTTCTTCCGACGAAGCGAACGCACCGCCGGCGGCGGGGCGGCGTCCAGCAGGGGCGCTCGGATCTCTTCGCCTCCGACCTCCATCTCTCAACAGCAAGGAGTCCACTTCAACCGCGGCATCAAATTCTTTCAGCGCTCGTCTTAAAAAAGAACCACTTCACCTTTTTGCACTTGCAAATTTTATGTATTATCAGTTAATGAATAAATAATTCTATTTTTTTTGTTTATTTTTTTAACATCTAATTAAATCGACATGTAATAAATTTTGATCAAACTAAAGTCAAAATGACCAATTATTCTTTTGTCTTAATTGGTACTTAAAGATGTGTGCTACCCACGTTCCATGCATTTGTTTCTTTTTTCTTAATATTTACTTTAGAATAACGAAGAGACGCCAAATTTTTTGTTTCTTAAAAAAAAACGTTTCTAGAAGCAAGGTTTTTTTTCTCATTTTATATTCCATATGATTTGGGCATATATTGCCACTCTTCACGCTTCCTATTTTGCCCTTATTTTCCTTTAATTAACCCTCTCTCATCTCTAAATTTGTGTCTTCTCGATCTTAGTTCCCATTTCCACCCAACCTTTTCTAATTAATTAATACTAATCTTATTTAAAAAAGAAACTTCTTTTTTTATTTCGTCTATAGTACGTTATTTTCATTTCTTACCATTTTATGTTCATTTTTTCTAATACTTTACATATTTGATGTAATTGTAATTTTTTATATTAATTAAATAGAGAGTAGGGAAGAAAAAGTAATTAGAATATTAATTAATTTTTAAAAAGTTGGGGCATAGGTGGGGAGGTGAGAGAAATTAATTAAAATAAAATGAGGGTAAAATAAAAAATATAGAGTGACAGGAGTGGCATTAAACACCCATATATTATTATTTATACTCAAACTAGAAGCAAAGATATTAATTGTGGAAAATGCAGCACTCGGTTTTGTTAGCTGTCGAGGGGAACAAGTGTCTCGTAAGAAAATGGATTACCAATAATTTCATCTTAGAAAAATACTTTTTTGCGAATCCCAATGCAAACCTGCAAATGGTCGAATTAATATACTTTGCCAACCGAGTATTTAGATCTTGGCATAGGACGATATAGATCTGTTCCAAAGGTGAATAATACTAGATCTTTTGGTCCATATATATATATATAATTAATTAATTCTACTTTATCTCTTATTTCAATGTTAATTAATTCTACTTTAAATACTTCTACTTTATCGTCAAATATTCAACATCATTGACCTTTTACTAAAAAATTAATTATTTTTTATTCTATAGTTACTTTCTTATTATTCTTTAATTCAACATATTATCTAAAGAATAACTAAAAATCTAAACAGGACTACCCTCACTGTTCTGTTTGGTTCCTCACAATAGGATTACTCTGTTTCAGTTCTCGCACAATACTTATGTTAAAATTAGCAGATGTTTGATTAGTATTTGGTTGGAACTGATAAAAATTATAAATAAAATAATGTAGTTATATAAACAGTAAAATTTAATTATAATGATATCTTATTTATTGTTCTATATATTTTATATCATATATTAATAATATTCATATACATTAATAAATTAATATAATACATAAGTAGTTATAATAATATTATGTCAAATCAAAGCTCCAAGAAAATAAATAAAGTGGAAATAAACAAAAATAATTTTAAAATGATTTTATTTATTATCTATTTTGAAAATATGTTATCAATAAATAATAATACAATAATAATGAAGATTTTATTATATAAAAAATAAACTCACATAGTATTGTTTTAGTCCCATAGGACTTTTTAAACTTTTATTTTCTAATGAAATAATATATTAAAAAAATAGATAAGCCTTCTAGGATGATTCAATTTTTTTGAAATATTGAATGAAAATAAATGAGTAACTTGTTTCTTGAGTGAAGTGAAGATAAGCTATAGTTAACTTAAGATGGAAGAGTAAAGGTAATCATACTTGTTTCCTTTTTCCATGTCATATAAAATACTTTAATAACTTTTAATCATCTTTTATATAACCATTAGGCGCCCAAGGAAGGACAACACTATCCTTTCTTCTCCAAGCTCAAACGGAGGTTATTGTCCGAACTTAGAAAAGTTTAGAATAAACTAGTCTCACTTGAAAATCAAACTCTTTAAAATTGAAAAGAAGAATTAATATTCTAATCATACTATTAGCTGATGAATATGATATGATGAAGGATTTAAACATAATGGAAGAGTGGAAAAAGTCTCTACCCTATAAGGAGGAATGACATTTATGATCGTAGAGAGCATCAACCTATAAGGACAAGCATAAGATTCAATAATTTAAAGCTTAAAATGCTCAACTAGTTTTTTTTTAAATGCTCACATTTCGACACTTAAAATATCACACTTAAAATGGTAGTGACGTTGAGAAGCAGTGCTATCTATATCTTCATTATATAGATTTTGACAACTATGTTTGTTTTATGCAATTGATCTCACCAATTAGTTTTTTTATATCAACTTATGGAAATCTTGTCATTTTTGGCATTCAATTATATGCAATGGTCGACTCCCTGCAGAGTCATGTCAACTACTTCAGTTTTTATCGAAGACTTCAAGATAGCATGCATGATGCTCACATCTTCGAAATTATCTTTATCACTCAAGTGATTAGTGCCACAATAAGATGCATTAACTTTCAATTTGTCAATATCCAAAATATGTTGGAAAGATAGGAACAATATACTCATGAACAAATTCTCTACTTTATGACAAATAGCTATATTCAAAGGTAAAAGGTTTGTCAAGCTGTCAAAGTATCATGTAGTCAACAATGCCCTATATTGTTCTTATCATTTTCCATTCATAAGAGATCTTGAACGCAAAAAAAAAAAAAAAAAAAAAAAAACACAATGCCCTATATTGTTCTTATCATTTTTAGTTTATAAGAGATCTTGAAAACAAAAAAAAGTTAATTTCAATACCAAAAAGATTGTTATATCATTTTTCTTTGATCATCATTTGCAATCTTCTAGTAAATATAACTCTTATTGAAGCAATTATATATGTCTCGAAGGCATCATAAGAGGGTATTAATCTAATACATCATATCATAAAGTAGATTAAACAATTACACATTATGTCATTGTTACTTTAAAAAATAAGAAAACCATCACACTAGGGGAGTAGGTGGAGGACAACATTACCTTTTCTCCTCCAAACTTGAATGGAGGTTATTGTCTGAAAAAAAAATTTAAAATAAAATTTTCTCACTCAAAATTAGGATTTTTAACATTTAAAAGTTCGACAACATTATTAGTCATTGATTATTATATGGCGAAAAATTAAGACATAACACTAGGATCTTTGAAACCTATATATATCAATCAAGTGATTAGTACTGCAATGGGATGCATTATCTCTACATTTTTTTGAGAGGATAAAGGATGGATGCCTTTTGCATTCATCCAATTTTATTTTAAAAAAAAGGTCACACTGTACACACACAATTTACAGGAATAGAAAAAAACTTAAATATTTATCAAATCCTTCATCAACTTAGTCGTTGTAGTTAAAATATTTTCAGTGTAACATCTTTCCCCTCTAAATAAGCAACCATTTCTTTGTACCCATATAGACCTAAATTTGCCTTTTGATTATTCTTTACAATATCCAAATACATTTTAAAAAACAACAATAATATATACTCATAATTTTTTTTCTACATTATGACAAAATTTCTATATTCAAGGTTAAAGGGTTGTCAAACTATTAAAATATCATCTAGCATTTTCAAAAGTGTCCTTTATTGTTTCTATCATTTTTAATGCTATAGAAAATTTTGAAAGTAAGAAAATAACTAAGTTTGTTCAAATACCAACAATGATATCATTTTTCTTTGGTCATCATTCGTTATATTCTAGAAGATTATCTAGATGAAATCATTATATATGTCCAAAGGTATCACAAGAGGATGTTGAACTTATACATCATAATATAAAGTAGATTAGACAATTACACTTATATCTTTGCCCTTTTAAAAAATAGGGAAATCATCACACTATATCATTGTCCTTTTATAAAAAAGGGGAGGGACAATACTACCCTCCCTTCTCCTGAGCTCAAGGGATTTTAGGTAGAGGGAGTGTAGCATTATCCAAAAATGGAGGTTATTGTCTTAAAGTAAAGAAATTTAGAATAAAGTTTTTTCACTCAAAATTAGAACTTTTAACACCTAAAAGATCGAACATATTATTAGTCATTGATTATTATACAATGAAAAATTGAGTAGGAGAGGAGAGAGGAGAGAGGAGAGAGAAAAGTCTTTATCTTATAGGACAAATCACATTTCTAATCACACAATTGCATTAATAAACTATGATGATAAGCATAAATTTGAATGCTTTTAGAAGAACCAAGTGCTTACATCAATTGGATGTCAATGTTACGTGATACTTGACAAGATATCAATTACCGTTCTACCTTATATTGTTGAGCCATTGAAATGGTAGTATGTCATCACTATATGAATTTTGACACAAATTTTTTAAATTTTTGTAATGCTTATAGAGTTGGTCTCATTAATTGGTTCCTTGCATAAACTTATAAAATATTTGCTATATGGTAGACAATACTGAAATTCTTACTAGGTACCTGTGTGATGGTATGATTAGATTTGTGTTAACTAATGTAGATTTTATCTCAGACTTTAAAATAGAGTACATGACGCTCACATCTTCAAAATCTATCTTTATCAGTCAAGTGAATCGCACCACAATGAGATGCGTTATCCCTACACCTAACTTTTGATTATCTTTTATGGCATCCAAATATATTGAAAAAATAATACATTGATGTAGAAACTCTCTAATTTATAAGAACATAGCTATAATAAGAGTCCTAGGGTTTGCCAAGCTGTCAACATATTGCTTAGCATTTTCAATTGTGTCCGTCATTATTCCTTTCAAGAGTGGATCATGAAGACATCACAAGAGGTTAACGAACATATACATACAATATAAAGTAGAATAGGCATTTACACATTATGCCATTATCCTTTTACAACATATTGGGGTGGGAAGACAACACTACTTTCACACTATATCATTGTTCACCTATAAAATAGAGTGGAGGGGCAACACTGCCCTCCCACCACCTACGCTCAGGAAGTTTCGATGGAGGGAGGGCAGTGCTGTTCTCTCCCCTACAATCTATAACAGAAGTCATTATCTAAATGAAAAAAAGGATAAACTCATGTCACATGAAATTCAAACTCTTAATATTAAAAAAAATAAATTAATACAACAATCACTCTTAGCCATTGATTCTTAAATGGTGAAGAATTTAGACAATAATAAGGACATAAAAAAAACTTAGCTTACGAGAGGAATGACATTTCTGATCAAACTAGGGTATCAAACTTAAGTGATTTCAGAAGGACCTGCTGCTCCCATTAATTGAATGTTAAAGTTACATAAATGATGGAGAAGATAATTAAGATAGTGTACTTGAATATTCTTACAAGGACCAAGTGCTTACAACAATTAGACTTGAAGGTTATGTTGACATGATAGCATTTACCATTCTACCTTATATTGTTGAGCCATTGAAATAGTACTATGTCTTCATGATATGAATTTCAACACTCATTTTTGTCTTTAGCAATGCTTATAGAGTTGGTCTCACCAATTGGTCTTTTGCAAAAGCTTATGTCAAATTTTCCATATTTGGCATTCGATCATGAACTAGGATAAATAATAATGCATTTTTTGCTATGTAGTAGCATATGATGGTACGATTACATTCGTGTCAACTATTTCAGATATTATCTATGACTACAAAATAGTGTACGTAACGCTCACATCTTCAAAATATATTTTCATTAATAAAGTGATTAGTACCATATTGGAATGCATTATCTCTACATATACTTTTTGGTGTCCAAATACATTGGAAAAAAACAACAATTATACTCATCAACAAACTCTCTACTTTATAACATAATAGCTATATAGAAACTTAAAAGGTTTTCCAAGATATCAAAGTATTATCTAGTGTTTTCTATTATTTTTAATGTTACAAGAGATCTTGAAAGCAAGAATATAACTAAGTTCATTCCAATACCAACAATGATGGTTATACTATGTTTTTTTTGTCATCATTAGCTATCTTATGAAAGATATCAATATAAATGAAACATTTATATATGTCTGAAGGCATCACAATAGGGTCTCGAACTTATACATCATGATATAAAGTAGACTAGGCAGTTACACATTATTTCATTGTCTTTTTAGAAAATAGAGAAACGATCACACATATCATTGCCTCTCTATAAAATAAGAGGAGGGGCAATATTGCCCTCTCTCCACCTCAGCTTGAGAAATTTTAGATGGAGGAAGGGCAACGATATCTTTTCTCTTTGAAACTTAGATGGGGACTATTGTCCAAAAACAAAGAAATCTAAGATAGAGTCTTTTCACTCAAAATTAGAAATTTTAACATCTAAAAGATCCAACACATTATTAGTAATTACTTGTTATATGATAAAAAAACTAAAATATAAGAGAGTAGTGGAAAAAATCTCTATCTTACAGGACAAATGCCATTTTTTTTATCACACAAGTGCATTAATCTATGATGATAAGAATAAATTTGAATACTTTTAGAAGAACCAAGTGTTCACATGAATTGGATGTCAAGGTATATGATACTTGACATGATAGCCGCTACCATTCTACCTTATATAATGGAGCCATTGAAATGATACCATATTTTCACTATATGTATTTTGACGCATGTTATGGTTAAAATGTAGTTATGGGGAAATCAATATTTGCATATGAGACAAAAGTATGTAAAATCAGATTTCCTCCTACAGAAATGTAAACAAGTTTTAAATTTGTAATCCCAACTGCACTTCTCAGGTCGCAAGTGCACAACCATCATCGATGTACAGATTGAGGTCGAACCACAAGGAGAGGATTGGATGTGTTCCTATATTCTTCTCGAAAGAGTTTGGTTTGTAGAAAGATGAATGACAAGAAAATGTAAATGACCAAAAGTAATGTTGTGTATTTGGTGATTTTTGGGTTTATAGTTTCTTTGGTTGTTTTTGTGTTTTACTTTGATGATCTAAAAATTAATCTCGGAATTAAACGTTGTGTAACTAAATGGTATGCAAAGTAGAGGCACGAGGGATCATTTTAGGGTGAACTTGGTAAATAGATGCTGCTTCCTTATAATCCACATTCGGATGCTATCATTCAAGGTGAATTCCTCTCTCTCGTAAAAGGCATCCTTCGGTTCTTCCACTCTCGTGTTTGAACCGAGTCATTATGCTATCTAGCTAAAACTACATCAAAAGTCCATGAGGTTCCTTTGTCGATTCACCTCTAGAAAAATAATGATTAAACTCAAGGCTCTCTCCCATTACAATCTACTAACCTTTCGACTCATGGCTAGATTGTTCATAACATACGCCCCTTCTCAAGGGAACCGTCACGTAGGAAAGAAGACCCAAAACACAACATTCATTAGATAAATGATAGGATTAATGCTATGCAAAACAAAACATCCAAAATCAATAGAAGCATCAAAACCAAGTTCAAATCCATCAATGACCCCTCAGCCTCATTGGACTGAGTTTAAACTTCAAACTAAGAGTAAGCTTAATGCAGTAAGACATAGTGCGGAAATGAAGACGAAGATTAAAACTAAAGTTCATAGTGCCGGGTGAGCTGCTCAAAGATGATCCAGCCTTCCTCACCAGTTGAGCTACTCCTTCCTCTTTCAATGGCTCCCTTCTGTCTAGTGTTTTTTCGGCCCTTTCTCCCGTTGTCTCCTCTACCCTCTTATACCTCTTCTCCTCTTTTGATCCCCCTTTGATACATGACACTTGTCTTGATGCGATCTTTAGCCTTTTGATGTTTAACAAATGTTTAGCTAGTACTCTGCCTCCTGATTCCCTACTAATTATAATTTTGTGAGCCAGTCAGTACGCATAGATGAGCGGTACCTGTCCTGTGGTCCAAAACATTTTTTGCTCAAATATGGAATACATTCCTCCCATAGTGTTGCATCCGTTATGCCCTTACCTGCAACTAGCGCTTACATGGAGAATCACCCACACCTATATGTTAGAGAGAGGATTATCAACTGAAATACTGAGAATACATAGGTGCTAGCTGGAAATGATAAGATGGCTTGATATTCTAAAAAGTTTGGAAAAATGCTAAATACATATAATTCAGGTTGTATTTACATACTACTAAGAGTATAGTATAGTGCCTTTTTACATAATAAAAGAAGTATAAAAATACAAGCTATAAAATTCCCCAAAACGTGAGTCAATGCTTATCCTCAAGCAGAAGTTAGAAATTTAGGGCAAAATATTCAATTAGATTAGTCACACAAGGAAAGTAGACAGCCTTAACAACAAGGATCCCCTTATGCACAGCAGTGTAGACATCATTTAGGACATTTTAACATGAATTAATTTCAGTCAAAGTAGAGTCCTGAAGAGATGATTCTGAGGGTGGTTTCTGCCCCTCCAATTACATCCCTCTCAATTCTGCAACAAGTCCCTATAGATTTAAACATCCATATTGAAGTTTAGACATACAACTATTCCCAATTTCACTTTCATTTATTTCATTCATTTTTTTCTTTGTTTGCAACTTTACATTTACTTCCCCTTTTTCTTTTTTATTCCCTCAAACTCAATGGTCACACATATTTCATGCAGCCCAGGAATTTTTTAAAAAGATTTTACTCCTCATGGTACTCTTACTTACCAAAGCATGGCAAAATTCGAAGGCACAGTTGCATCAACGAAACCCCGAACAGATATATAGTTCTTCTACTGAATGAGACGGTCCAAGTAATTAATTGCTGGCTGTGATCTATGAACACGACGATAACACTTATGTTAAGCACCAAGCTTGGCAAAATTCGAAGGCTCAGTTGCATCAACGAAACCCCGAACAGATCGTTCTTGTACTGGTGCAGACGGTCCAAGTAAATTCTGGCTGTGATCTAAAAAGACCACGATAACACTTATGTCATCATGTATATCCCGGCGGCGTCCCCCTTCCATTTTTTTTACATCGACATACTTCACCTTATTCTTCCTTGCAGATTCCTCCATTGCCGCTCTGATCAGTCTACGCGCGGCTCCCTGCAGGTTAAAGGAACAAATTATATATGAACAGTTAATTAGATCGAGCAAGAAGCAAGAATTAACACGTAAAGAAGAGGAAGAGAAAAAGAAAAAAAAGTATACACGTTTTGGATTCTAATTGACAATTTCAACTGCCTTTTTGTTACTCAGGTGCTTCCACAGTCCACTAGGTGCAAAAATCAGGAATTTATCTAGTGTCGTAAGGATGAGGGAAGACACCGTAGGCTCTGCCGTTAGAATAGGATGTCGGAGAGGTTCCGGCAGCCCGTAGTGGAGAAGGCAATTTGGGTAAACATTAAGTGTTGGTATCTTCAGGTATGCATCCCCAAAGCATCTCGAGACCTAAAGAAAGTTATATGTAAACAATTAAAAGATATTAATGCGCATGATCCTAACGTAAAAATAAGCTTGTTTGTGGCAGTGCAATTAATTAACAACACTATAAATAAACAAGTCAAAGCAAAGCAAAAACAAAAAAAGAAGAGAAACAAAATGCAGTTAGTAATACAGGAAAAGAAACTAAAATAAAACAAACCTATAATACTGTGAGTACAATCACGACCACAATGCTTTCTTTGTTAATCTCCAAATTTCTATTTCAGACTAACTAAAATAAATGATATTAAGTTGGCGAGTATAATGTTCTAATTACTAAAAGCCTAATTAAATCATTAACCAATGCTTGTGAAGCACCCAAACATCAATCAAAGTTGAGAAATAATTTACAATTACAACTTGCAGAAATAAAGCATGCATTTCACCTGGGTAACACCTTTGATGCGCCAAAGGCCTCCAACTTTAATCACAATGTTAGTATCGCCAGGATGGCGCTTTCTAAGTTGTCGTCTCACTTCTGATCTATTAACCGAGTCTTCCAATGTTATCTGCTTGGGGATGATGTTTTTTGAATCCCCTGTATCAGAACCAATAACTAATCTAGAGTCTCCAAGGTTGGCATAATATAAAGTCCTACGCCATATAATCCCAATCAAACAATAGGAACCCATTGTTACAATGGAAGGTCTTCTTGCACCTGTTTTATTCACTTCTTCTAGAAATTCGTTCTCCGTTGCTTCGAACGCATTGCTAATAATGCGTTCGGAGAAAGGCCCCTTTTCTCCAACAACATCTGAACATTACGAATAAGGAAAGATACACGCCAAAACCAATGGCAAAATTAGATTAAAAATACTGATAGATACAAAATATAAACTGATAAGCGATTACAATTAACTACTGCTACAATATAGTTATTCTAATCGATTCTGCAACTACGATGCTGCAGATGGTGGAAGGAAACTGAACATCATTATGTTGGAACTTCTGTCGAACACTTGCAGGTGGCAAGAAGAAGTGCCAATTCGTCAAATACCTGTAAGCTGTCACTTAAGAACATCTGACAAGGCATGCCGGTCTCTCACTGAACAGAGAGGTGCTGGAGATGTCAAGAAACAAACTTCTATGCACCGGTCTTTCACTTGCCGGGCAAGGGAAGTAGAAGCGATAGAAGAATAGACTGTTGGATGCAGACTAAAGAAGAAAGACAAAACAAAAGATGACAAGGAAAGGAAAATGACTAAGGAAACCAGACCGACAGATTAATGGAGGATGAGAACGAGCTTCGATGTCACACCAGAAAGAACACCGATCCATCAAAGAAGGGAATGCTGCAATTAACAACCAGAGGAAGAAAGCCGACAAATCCAAAAGAAACGAAGCTCCAGTGGCCGGAGATGAATGCGATCAGAAAAAGATGATGTCTCATCATCTAGAAGAAACCGTGATTGTAGGTGAGAATCATTTTAGAAGAACACAAGAATGGAGGACCATAGTTGGGATCCATTGCCATAGGCAAACAGAGCAAAAGAAAACTGAAGCGAAGAAGCTGCGCTTCACCGTAGGCGATATGACTAGCCTCGACATGGTGATGAAGAAGGGAAGTTGAAGTCGTCGGAGGACATCCGACAAGTTGAAGAACTTATAATGACGTCGGTAACCACTGGAGATCGAAGCTCCAAATTGGTGAATCAAGATTATTTCCGGAGACGATGGAGACGAAGCTCCAAATCGGCCAGTGACCACGGCCGTGAAAGAAACCGAGGAACTAACCGGCGCGAACCGATGGAGACAGTGCTCCCAGATCCTATGAAATGCCGTCAATAGCAAAGTGATTCTGCAACTACGATGCTGCCGATGGTGGAAGGAAACTGAACATCATTATGTTGGAACTTCTGTCGAACACTTGCAGGTGGCAAGAAGAAGTGCCGATTCGTCAAATACCTGTAAGCTGTCACTTAAGAACATCTGACAAGGCATGCCGGTTTCTCACTAAACAGAGAGGTGCTGGAGATGTCAAGAAACAAACTCCTGTACACCGGTCTTTCACTTGCCGGGCAAGGGAAGTAGAAGCGATAGAAGAATAGACTGTTGGATGCTGACTGAAGAAGAAAGACAAAACAAAAGATGACAAGGAAATGAAAATGACTAAGGAAACCAGACCGACAGATTAATGGAGGATGAGAATGAGCTTCGATGTCACACCAGAAAGAACACCGATCTATCAAAAAAGGGAATGCCGCAATTAACAACCAGAGGAAGAAAGCCGACAAATCCAAAAGAAATGAAGCTCCAATGGTCGGAGATGAATGCGATCAGAAAAAGATGATGTCTCATCATCTAGAAGAAACCGTGATTGTAGGTGAGAATCATTTTAGAAGAACACAAGAATGGAGGACCATAGTTGGGATCCACTGCCATAGGCAAACATAGCAAAAGAAAACTGAAGCGAAGAAGCTACGCTTCACCATAGGCGATATACCAGACTCGACATGGTGATGAAGAAGGGAAGTTGAAGTTGTCGGAGGACATCCGACAAGTTGAAGAACTTATAATGACGTCAGTAACCACTGGAGATCGAAGCTCCAAATTGGTGAATCAAGATTGTTCCCGGAGACGATGGAGATGAAGCTCCAAATCGGCCAATGAACACGGCCGTGAAAGAAACCGTCGAGGAACTAACCGACGACGAACCGATGGAGACAGTGCTCCCAGATCCTATGAAACGCCGTCAATAGCAAAGTGATTCTGCAACTACGATGCTGCCGATGGTGGAAGGAAACTGAACATCAGTATGTTGGAACTTCTGTCGAACACTTGCAGGTGGCAAGAAGAAGTGCCAATTCGTCAAATACTGTAAGCTGTCACTTAAGAACATCTGACAAGGCATGCCGGTTTCTCACTGAACAGAGAGGTGCTGGAGATGTCAAGAAACAAACTCCTGTACACCGGTCTTTCACTTGCCGGGCAAGGGAAGTAGAAGCGATAGAAGAACAGACTGTTGGATGCAGATTGAAGATGAAAGACAAAATGAAAAATGACAAGGAAAGGAAAATGACTAAGGAAACCAGACCGGCAGATTAATGGAGGATGAGAACGAGCTTCGATGTCACACCAGAAAGAACACCGTTCCATCAAAGAAGGGAATGCTGCAATTAACAACCAGAGGAAGAAAGCCGACAAATCCAAAAGAAACGAAGCTCCAGTGGCCGGAGATGAATGCGATCAGAAAAAGATGATGTCTCATCATCTAGAAGAAACCGTGATTGTAGGTGAGAATCATTTTAGAAGAACACAAGAATGGAGGACCATAGTTGGATCCACTGCCATAGGCAAACAGAGCAAAAGAAAACTGAAGCGAAGAAGCTGCGCTTCACCGTAGGCGATATGACTAGCCTCGACATGGTGATGAAGAAGGGAAGTTGAAGTCGTCGGAGGACATCCGACAAGTTGAAGAACTTATAATGACGTTGGTAACCACTGGAGATCGAAGCTCCAAATTGGTGAATCAAGATTGTTTTCGGAGACGAAGCTCCAAATCGGTCAGTGACCACGGCCGTGAAAGAAACCATCGAGGAACTAACCGGCAGCGAACCGATGGAGACAGTGCTCCCAGATCCTATGAAATGCCGTCAATAGCAAAGTGATTATGCAACTACGATGCTGCCGATGGTGGAAGGAAACTTAACATCATTATGTTGGAACTTCTGTCGAACACTTGCAGGTGGCAAGAAGAAGTGCCAATTCGTCAAATACCTGTAAGCTGTCACTTAAGAACATCTGACAAGGCATGCCGGTCTCTCACTGAACATAGAGGTGCTGGAGATGTCAAGAAACAAACTCCTATGCACCGGTCTTTCACTTGCCGGGCAAGGGAAGTAGAAGCGATAGAAGAACAGACTGTTGGATGCAGACTGAAGAAGAAAGACAAAACAAAAGATGACAAGGAAAGGAAAATGATTAAGGAAACCAGACCGACAGATTAATGGAGGATGAGAATGAGCTTCGATGTCACACCAGAAAGAACACCGATCTATCAAAAAAGGGAATGCCGCAATTAACAACCAGAGGAAGAAAGCCGACAAATCCAAAAGAAATGAAGCTCCAATGGTCGGAGATGAATGCGATCAGAAAAAGATGATGTCTCATCATCTAGAAGAAACCGTGATTGTAGGTGAGAATCATTTTAGAAGAACACAAGAATGGAGGACCATAGTTGGGATCCACTGCCATAGGCAAACATAGCAAAAGAAAATTGAAGCGAAGAAGCTACGCTTCACCATAGGCGATATGACCAGACTTGACATGGTGATGAAGAAGGGAAGTTGAAGTCGTCGGAGGACATCCGACAAGTTGAAGAACTTATAATGACGTCAGTAACCACTGGAGATCGAAGCTCCAAATTGGTGAATCAAGATTGTTTCCGGAGACGATGGAGATGAAGCTCCAAATCGGCCAATGAACATGGCCGTGAAAGAAACCGTCGAGGAACTAACCGGCGGCGAACCGATGGAGACAGTGCTCCCAGATCCTAAGAAACGCCGTCAATAGCAAAGTGATTATGCAACTACGATGCTGCCGATGATGGAAGGAAACTGAACATCATTATGTTGGAACTTCTGTCGAACACTTGCAGGTGGCAAGAAGAAGTGCCAATTCGTCAAATACCTGTAAGCTGTCACTTAAGAACATCTGACAAGGCATGCCGGTTTCTCACTAAACAGAGAGGTGCTGGAGATGTCAAGAAACAAACTCCTGTACACCGGTCTTTCACTTGCCGGGCAAGGGAAGTAGAAGCGATAGAAGAACAGACTGTTGGATGCTGACTGAAGAAGAAAGACAAAACAAAAGATGACAAGGAAAGGAAAATGACTAAGGAAACCAGACCGACAGATTAATGGAGGATGAGAACGAGCTTCGATGTCACACCAGAAAGAACACCGCTCCATCAAAGAAGGGAATGCTGCAATTAACAACCAGAGGAAGAAAGCCGACAAATCCAAAAGAAACGAAGCTCCAGTGGCCGGAGATGAATGCGATCAGAAAAAGATGATGTCTCATCATCTAGAAGAAACCGTGATTGTAGGTGAGAATCATTTTAGAAGAACACAAAATGGAGGACCATAGTTGGGATCCACTGCCATAGGCAAACAGAGCAAAAGAAAACTGAAGCGAAGAAGCTGCGCTTCACTGTAGGCGATATGACTAGCCTCGACATGGTGATGAAGAAGGGAAGTTGAAGTCGTCGGAGGACATCCGACAAGTTGAAGAACTTATAATGACGTCGGTAACCACTGGAGATCGAAGCTCCAAATTGGTGAATCAAGATTGTTTCCGGAGACGATGGAGACGAATCTCCAAATCGGCCAGTGAACACGGCCGTGAAAGAAACCATCGAGGAACTAACCGGTGGCGAACCGATGGAGACAGTGCTGCCAGATCCTATGAAATGCCGTCAATAGCAAAGTGATACGCACCGCAAATGGAGACAAAACTCCATGCATCGGCGATAATGCCTGAAGAAAGACACGAACGCGCGCCAATAGCAACTGAACGTTCGACACATAGGAGACAACATTGCCAATAGATCTGATGATAACGTCAATAACTCGCCGATAACGACGACAAATCCCATGATGATGTCGACAAAATGGGGGGGGGGTGATCGGAGAAACTACCCATCCAACTCCAAAGAGATAGAAAATCCGACGATATGAAGATTGCGTCGGTAGAATCGGTGACCTTCACCGAGGAAAGGAGAAATCTGACGACAAGCCGGAGAAGAAAAATGACGGTCCAAAGGATGCCGTATCAACGAGGTGCTGGAGAAAGAAATGAAGAACTTCTTTGCTGGAGATTTGATCATGTCGCCGGATGATGGAACAAAGAAGAAGAAGAAAACGGAAGTAGAAACATAGAAGAACAGTAACCGACCTATGATATGATCAAATATCTTGTCCGCGATGAAGCGAGAGGCATCGGGGCCGCCATGCCCATCGTAGACGCCGACGAAGGTGGCGGCCCGGCCGGTCTCGACCTGGCTATGGTTCTCGAGGGTCACGTTGGCCTGGACGGCGACAAACGAGTACTCCCCAAACGCGTGACCGTCGATGTCTCGTGATAGTGATATTGGGGGGTTGAGTGATAACTTGCCGATTTTTGGGTCAAAAGTTAATTTTTTCAATTTTTATTTCAACTCCCTAACTCACTCTCTACTGCAGTGCACATGTCAATTGCAGTAATCCTAAATGTCATATCCACAGTGATTTGAAGTCCTAGACTACTTAAAAATAACTTAGACTAATCAAAGTTAAAGTGGCAAAAGTAAAATTTTAAGTGGAAATGAAAATAGATTTTTCAGGAAGGTTAAATGATAACTATTTTGAGGTTTCT
Source organism: Pontederia crassipes (assembly GCA_030549335.1). Taxonomy (NCBI): domain Eukaryota; kingdom Viridiplantae; phylum Streptophyta; class Magnoliopsida; order Commelinales; family Pontederiaceae; genus Pontederia; species Pontederia crassipes. The sequence goes on along the minus strand of CM060184.1, from coordinate 38,063,317 downwards.
GAAAAGTTAACTAAACTGAGTTGTGAATGCTAATCTAGAGGCTAAAAGGGTTTATCTATCAATGAGGAAGGTTCTTCTAGGAGTTGGGGTTCATCTAAATTAATTATGGATGGAAATGGACAAGTTATCACTTTTAGTCAAATATGATTCAACCTTCAATATGACTATTTTCACAACTCAATTAGATCAGAACTAAACAATATATTGTCATATAATTGTTAGCCAAGTTGAATTAGAAGAGGATCCTCACTGAAAATTAAGTTATCATTATGTTCAATCCAAGTCACTTTGCTGATTTTTTTGGCAATTCAATAAAATTCTGAATGATAACTTTTAGATTGCACTTTGAAAATGAAAGGAATGCTTCAATCAACTAAACATGGATGAAATCAATTCAATATTAATGCAAATGCTCCTTGGTTTATCTCTAAACCACAAGAGGATTTAAAATCAGCTTCTCAGTTGCAAATTCAAATGAAATTCACATTTCCATTAGTGAATTGGATAGAAATCAGCACTTAATTTATATATGGGAACTCAGTACATGCAATTGCTCCTTGGTTCATCTCTGAACATCAAGGAAACCTTAAAATTCACTTCTCAGTGGTTAATGGATTTAGAGGCTTAACAACTAGCAAAGCAGGTTCCTCAATTTTCGGGAAATCAGAATTGAAGATTTAGAAAAATAAAAAAAATAAAAAAAAATCAGAAAAATAAGAAAAACCATCCCAACCAATGCGCCCACCATTCGGACCACGACGACATCGCCTCTCTAACAATTCCTCCGGATGTCAAGGCGGGAAAAAAAGAAGCAGACGAAGAAGAATGGGTTTTAGGATATCACATATGCATATTTATACACTGTATAAACCACAAAGTAAACGCAAGCTTGACTCTTAATTTTGAGTAGGCTGGTTCAGTTAATTTTACTTTATCTTAATGAATAGTACTTAATTAAATAGGTGGTGAGCTAGGTTCATGAAAAAATAGGACCTTGGTTCCGTGCGTGCTCTCAATGGATACTTATAATTATAATTGGTAATAAATTGATACTTAATTAAATATCACAATATAATGTTCAAGTCTTTTGAGGGCAAGCTTAACTTTGATGTTTTTTTTATATTTTAAGTTGGATTAATTATGACTTACAGATAGATCGAGGGGCCGGAACAATTAAGAAGGCGTCATGGGCCTGCCTCTTGCAATCCTAAACCCTTATCCACAGTTGTGTTAGTTAATGACTAGGGGTTGTGAACCCGATGATTCGACCCGACCTAGGTTGGGTCGGGTCGGGTCACTAGTCGGGTCGGACCCGACCCGACCCGACCCCTACCCGAAGGGTGGTCGGGTCGGGTATGGGTTGGGATTTCCCAACTCGAGTGAATCCGACCCGACCAGATGACCCAGCCATTTATTTATTTTTTATTTTTTTTTACATTTTTAAATTAAGTATAAACTATATTCAATTTTAAATATTAAAATAAAATATTTTAAGTATGAAAATAATAAAAAAAAGGGAAAATGGTGGTCGAACAACCCGACCTGACCCAATCCGACCCGACCCGAGTCGGGTTGGGTCGGATTTGCCTCTTCAAAGAGGCTCGACCTGACTCGACCAAATTTGGTCGGATCGGGTCGGGTTTGTTCACGTGTCGAATTTGTTAATATAATATTGTTAGTATATATTATATATGTGTATTAGGATATATGTGTATTATAGGTGTATTAGGATATATAATATTGTTAGTATATAAACATATTGATTAAGATTAATATTATATATACATTAACATTATAAAGTTCTTGGCTCCATGGTTAAGGTTGACCTAAAGTTCTTGTCTTTAAGTAGGATTATTTGGTCAAGTCTAAGTCAATGTCTGAGGACATGGTGTTTTATTGATATTGGTTAAGAGTCAAAGTCAATGTGCGACTGTCATGAGCAACCATTTATCGTAATGGTATGTATTTCTTTTTTAACCGACTTGCATTAATAATTGATGTATAGTTGTAATACTGTTGTAGATGGATGAGAATCACCTTATGAAGTAAGGCATGACCCACGAGGATTCATGATATGGAATGTGATGGAAGTTCATGCCAACTGTCATTGAAGAGATTTTTGAACTTTAACCCTCCTATGTTCAATGGGATTGATGATCCTAAGAAAGTTGAAGCATGGTTGGATGACAAAAGGGACATTTTCGAAAGGATGAAATGTTTCGAAGATGGCAAACTAGACTGTGCTACCCGTAACCTAACAAAAAGTGCAAAACATTGGTGGAAACCACTCTCATGACCAAGTATGTTGGCCAAGAAAATTCATCATGGTTGGAATTCATAATGAACTTCAAACATCCATAATACTTTCACAAAGCTCGCGACATGTGTCATGGGGGGACTGATTTTAGAGGAATTACAGCATCCCTGCTGTTGACTTTTCGCGGTCGCATCCATGTCATCGCCTCATATGGAAAACGTAGAAGGTTGGGAAGAGGAAGTGGGAGGAGGAACATGGAAGGCATACCTGTTGAGGATGATGAATACGAGTGGGATGAATACAAGGCATAAGATTAGGTTAAAGAAGAATATTTACACCCTAATCCTAATTAGTCTCTCTTTTGGCAGTAAAAGGGAAAAGAACACATTAAAGCTTTATCTTATAATAATAAATATTTTTTTGGGTTCTAATAATTTATGTAAGGAAATAAAAAAAATAATGTAAAAAAGATATAAATATGTATATATATAACCTAAATTCTAATCGAAGTTAAATAATTTTAAAAAGTTAGACATACATAAAAGTAAAAAGCAATGGATTTAATTTATCATTTAAGTAAGAAATAAATATTATTATCATCTAAGTATTAACATAAATAAATATTAGAATTTAAAATATAACATATTTAGTTTATCTTTTAATAATATTATTAAAACTTAAAGTATAATTATAATTTTTAAAAATTTTAAATAATAAATGATAATGTATTAAATAATCTACATAATTAATTAAATAGTACAATTTTTAAGTTCAATGTAAACGAATAACTATTATTAATGTAATTTTATCAATAAAACATATATATATGTATGTATATATATATCTCTATGTACAATTAATAATGTTGAAATGATATTTCTTGAATATTAATAGAGTATGAATCACTGGTTAAGATTTTATAAAAAATTAACATATTATTTGCCACAAATTTTTAAAATGTAACAAACACATAATGTTGCCTTCAATAATTAGTTATGAATTTTTTGTGGCTAATATTTATGATAAAGAAATATAGTTTATAACGAAATCAAAATTGTGGCAACTAGTTATATAATTTGCCACAAAATAAATCTTCATAATAATTGCTAAATTATTACTACCATGATATAAATTATTTGTGACTACAAATTCATTAATACTCACAAAAATAATAATCGTGACTATAAATATAATTATTAACACGAACTGGCATGTTTTGGTTATTAATTTGTGGCTATAAATCATAAATTGCCTAGTCATTATTTTTGCCTAGTGCCCACATCATGATCATAAATTGACATCGAGTTAGTTGCTTCTAGTGCTCCTTCACATTATTCATCTAAATCTTTGCATGATGAATAATTTTGTCTGCAAAAGTTTGATGATCCCTCCTTTAATGATAATTTTAATCTTTTAGTTCCTTTGATAGCCGAGTTTGCTAATGTTGATTTTCCTTTTATTAAGCTGATAATTTTGAGTTCCTTGATACTCTTCTTTTTTGTCAAATAGTTTTAGATTTGATTGCTCTTTCTCATATAAATAATGAACTTTTAATCATTTATCAAAACTCATATATTAATTAGCCTTTGCCCATGGATTCTCTTTGATATGAATGTTGCACGCATGCTGATCCAGCCTCATTATCTTTGTTTGATGTAAGATTGATATTTTTTTACTTGTTATAGTTCTAATATTCTAACAGAGAGCCATGAACGATTAACATTTCCTAATAATGACAACAAGCTTCGAGTTGAGGGGCATAGTCAACTTATGGACAAATATGTGAATGCATATGTGATGGTTTGCATGCGACATAAGCTTTAAACTACTATTACATTTAGTGAGTTTACATTGCGAACAAACCATTTTCTATACCCTTTTTAGACAAGAACTCAATACTTATGTACTAGATTTTTTGTATCCTTTGTAGACAAGACCCCGATACTTACATACTAGATTTGTCACTTGATTTTGGCATAAGCTCAGTGTTCAATGTTGAAAGTTGACATTCTTGCTATTATCCTTTTGAGTTTTCTCCTCTGACCCCGCCTCCTCTAATAGAAGATGTCTTCAACGTTCTCACATAAGCCTCGTTGTGTTGCTTTGTATGTTCGGTTATTCATCCACCTGCCACAATTACTTGGATCAATGAAGCTGCCTTCCGACATCTTGATGTGCCCTTTAACACGTGTATCATCTTGCAACTCGCTTCTGAGTCCAACTTTTCTCAGCCAAGGAGAATTGGTGTAGGACAAGAATAGAATTATAGAACTTTTGCTTGAGTAGTTGGTCTTTAGTTATCGTCCTTTAGTATAACCCTTCGGTTTTAGTCTTCCTTATATTAGATTTCTTTTAATTAGTTTAACTTTTATTAGTTTTCCTTTTTATTCATGTTTCATTGTTACTTGATATATGGGTACTTAGAACCTTATAAATACCCTATATTAGTTGTATTAGAAAATAAATCATAAGATACACTAAAGCTATATTATGATGTTTGATTAGAAATCTTTTATTAAATCTAGTGGCTCTTCTTTTGCTATGAGAAGTTGAAGAATCATTAATCCTAAATCATAAGATACACTAAAGCTATATTATGATGTTTGATTAGAAATGTTGTACATGAACATATGTTTCATCAAAACAAAAATCAACAGACTCATAGAGCCAATCTTCTAGTCTTGTTACCATGGTTTATATTTACAAATCAACATGAAAATTCTTCTTTATACAATTGTTTTGACAGTAACAGTATCTTAAAAAACTACATTTGCATTAATGGCGCATGTGATACTGCTAACCTTTTCACACTAATACAATGAAAATGTTAGAACCCAAAATGTTATATATATATATATATATATATATATATATATATATATAGTCACTTTTTGTATATGCAGCTCGCAGAATGTTATCATTTTTATCCTAGAAGCAATAAGGTTCTCCTTTTTACACAACAGAGACATTTTATTGACCGTATTGTAATTAACAAGATATCATCCAAATGTTGTCGTCTATTGATTCTTTAATATGAAATTGTGTCTCGTCCCATAGCTTTCGAATCATGTATGGTGCATTTTACATATTTCTAACTGTGCTCATGTGAGTCAGTTCGCTTAGACATACTGGTTCATGATTTTCAAAGATGTTTGGTCCAACATTATTATTAATTGCTTCTCATACTATAAAAAAGCTGTTTCTTATCCTTAGAGTGCAACCGGTAAACTGCACAATATTGATATTACATTCAATATGTTGCAAGTACAAATTAGTTAAAATGCAATTTGAGTTAGAGTTTAAAAAAAAAAACTGTTTGTTACAATGTCTTTGCAACCTCAAGAAAAGAGTGTTCAAATATTACTTCCTCTTTTAGCTGCGATGTTATAAAGATATGAATTTTAATGTCTCCTTCTACAGTTTAAGCCAATATCACTTGACTAATGCCATTTATATTGCAATTTAAATTCTAGATACAATGTCTCTGGTGGTATTTTTAATATGCTTTGGACCTTTGCCTTCGGTGTCCCCGCATCCTACATATCATAATGTTCTTCTTGCCCTTTTGTTTGCAGAATGCCAACACCAATTTCATACACGTGGAAAAGTTTTTTATGGAGGCTTCGAATTATTTATTCCCCTCAGGAACATAATCCATCTAGAGGATATCTTATAGATGACACTGTTATAGTTAATGTTGACATAGGAATTATAAAAGATGTTCCATACAACTCAGAAAAGGAAGCAGATTATGTTTTTTCAAAGAAGCAGGAGGATACTTTGTCGTCTCTTCTTCATGCAGTCTCGACAGATTATGATGTCACTAATGGTTTGGATAGTCATTACTCATTTGATTCTACAAAAGAGCTAGCGTATGATGGTTCAACGAATCAGGAGGATGACAAGCTCATGGATTCTTTTCAGTCAGTTTCAACAGTTGCAACAGGTAATGTTGAAATTGACCGGATAAACAAAAAAAACAATTATGAATGGAAAGAGGAGACATGTTGTGTTGGACTAAAGAATCAGGGGGCCACTTGTTACATGAACTCTCTTGTTCAAACTTTATATCATATCCCTTTTTTGAGGAAGATAAGAATTCCTAATTTGAACTTAGTTTGCTTGATCGCTTCTATTATTGAAACATTGAATTGGTAATTGCAGGTTGTGTTCCACATGCCTATATCTCGGAATGATTTTCCATCAGCAAGTATTCCATTGGCTTTCTAGAGCCTACTCTTTAAGCCCCAACACAATGATACCAGTGTTGCCACGGATGATTTGACAAAATCTTTTGGATGGAGCAGAGATGATTCTTTCTTGCAGCATGACATACAAGAATTTAATAGGTTTCTTCTTGAGAAATTGGAAGACAAGATGGAGGTTCATGACTTGTATAATATAGATGAATAACACTGTTTATATTATGGCATCATTCTATTCAACTTACAAAAACTCTGGTGTTGGGGACAATACAAATTGTAACGGCCAGAAAAAAAAAATCAATAAGTAAATGCATCAAAAGAAATGGTCAGCCAGTTGAGGGAAATCAAAATCCCTGAAAAATATGGAAATGAAATCATATTGCAATTATGATTTGAGTGTGGCAAGAAATGAGGTGTAAAAATCGGATCTGACGATTAAAGGAAACTAATGACATGAAAAACCTCTATTCTCCCTCTCAATCTCACCGTGACCTCCCTGTTCTAACCATCTAAGAACAATTGAACCTCTGAACACCTAGCACTCCACATCTAGAAAAGAAGAATATTACACATAGCTGAAAGTCTGCAAGGGTCAGCTGCACATCCTGTTCTCATTTCCCTCACGTCCTCCTTGCTTACAGCTTTCCCTCACCTTTTCTGTAATCTGATCAATTTACAGGAGGAGGGCAACCAGTAGGGGAGCAACGTGCACAAAGGCAACGAGGAGGGGCACAACATCTTTAATCCTAGAAGACCTACAAGGACAAACATGTAAAGAGGTGCGAAATCACGTTGCATAACTCTAGATAGAGCTAATCAATATTTTATTACGATCTGATCAAGTCCAATGCATGAACAGTATAAACAAGGAGGCAAGAAGATGAATCAGATGAGTGATTCTGATTTTCATGATTAGCTAGGATGATGTTCTGCAATTGTACTCGCATGATCTGCTCTGATGATTGCATGCCATATTAATAATTCAGCTATGCCTGTAACGCATTAATCTGTGTTGTACTTCTATTATATGGTGCTTGATTTATTTTTTTGTAATAACATTATGATAGTTTCACACCAAAAACTCTCGACATGCTGAATTATATAGGAAACCAACCTGAATTCAGATGAACCCGGTCCGGGTTCATCCTCCAACTAACCGTGTAGTCTAGTGTCATGGCCATGCTCGTGGAACTCGGCCCGGGTCACCCTGAACCAGGCCCAGATTAGCGAGTGATAAATCGGCCGACCTCTCGATATTTTATCACCCGACCCGGGTTAACTGAACCGGCCCGAGTTTGTCCCACGTCGACCCCGACATTGTGTGACACAATTCATGAACCTAACCTGAGTGCCGATTATACTCAAACCGGGTCCACGCTATGAACCCGGCTCGGGTCACCCTGTACCCGGCCCGGATTATAACAATTCGAGACTATTAATTACGTTTCTTACTGATTCTTGATTTTGATTGATCATGATTATGACTGGATTAATGATATATGATCTCACCATGATCTATTCCTGATTTAAGATATGGACCCTTATGATGATTCACTCTATTATTGATCTATTTGTCCCCACACTATGATAAATAACAAATAACAAAATTCTAAAGTGATTAATAAGTTAAGATGGAAAATGAATAATGAGTTGCAAGCTTATGCCAAGTGCCTTATGATAAGGGTCTCTCTTCTGACCATGGTTTGATCACCCATTGATCCGCACAAGGATGCATTATTTCGCTCAGCATACCCCATGAAGAATTTAAAGGCACCTAAGGTTATCTGATTTCTAAGCAAGATTCATTATTAGAAAGCATGGTTAAGTAAAGAAAGCATGGCACCAAGTCAAGTTATCATTATCACTTATTGATATGATTATCAAGCATACTAGTGTTCCGAAGCCTATCAAGTATTATGTAATCTTATTGATTATCGACATTCATTGATTTTTCCTTTATTCATGATTTTCGATGATTCCTTGTTCGTGCCCCTAACCCAGATAAGTATATATCATCATTTCTGAATTATGATATTTAAAGTTATGAATTGTATATTTTTTACTGGAGCTCCACTAGGCTATAAAGCTTACGGAAGGTCTACCTCTTCTTTGTTTGATAAATTAAGATGAAAGATGAATAATGGATTGCCAGCCTATGCCAAGTGCCTCATGATAAGGGTCTCTCCCTTGATCATGCTTTGATCACCCAATGACCCGTACAATTTCGCTCGGCATACCACATGAAGAATTTAAAGGCACCTAAAGTCATCTGATTTCTAAGCAAGATTCATGATTAAGAAACATGGTTAAATAAAGAAAGCATGGACACAAAGGCAACTTATCGTTATCACTTATGGTCATGATTATAAGGCATACTAGTGTTCCTAAGCCAATCAAGTATTATGTAATCTTATTGATTATTGATATTCATTGATTTTTCCTTTATTCATGATCTTCGATGATTTCATGTTCGTGCCCCTAACCCAGATAAGTATATATCATCATTTCTGAATTATGATATTTAAAGTTATTGATCCTTGATTTTGATTTTGATCACGATTATGGCTGGATTAATGATATATGATCTCACCATGATCTATTCCTAAATTTAAGATATGGATTCTTATGATGATTCACTCTATTATTAATTTATTTGTCCCCACACTGTGATAAATAACGAATAAAAACATTCTAAAATAATTAATAAGTTAGGATGGAAGATGAATAATGGGTTATCAGCCTATCCAAGTGCCTCATGATAATGTCGTTTCCTTGGTCATGGTTTGATCACCCATTGACCTACACAAGGTTGTATTGTTTCACTCGGCATACACCATGAAGAATTTAAAGACACCTAAAGTCATTTGATTTCTAAGCAAGATTCATGATTAAGAAACATGGTTAAATAAAGAAAGCATGGACACAAAGTCAAGTTATCATTATCACTTATGGTCATGATTATCAAGCATACTAGTGTTCCTAAGCCTATCAAGTATTATGTAATCTTATTGATTATCGACATTCATTGTTTTCATTTATTCATGATCTTCGATGATTCCATGTTCGTGCCCCTGACCTAGATAAGTATATATCATCATTTTTGAATTATGATATTTAAAATTATGCATTGTATATTTTCTATTGGATCCCCACTAGGCTATAAAGCTTATGGGAGGTCTATCTCCCCTGTGTTGGATTTCCATAGGGCTAGGTCAGTGATGATGTTGAGTTGGTATGCTGCGACGAAGCTCAGGCGACGATAAAGCACATGAACCAAAGAGCCTACTTATTTATTTCTTCCTTTTTTACACTTACAACTCTGATGTAACCATGATGATATTATTATTTTGAGATCATGTAATAATGTTTCGACTTCCGCTATTTATGTTATTTTCACATTTCCCTTTTTCTCTACTACTGACATGTCTTGATTCTTGACCGAATCTTGGTCAATATAATGGTCAATGTCAATAGCGTTTGTAGCATCTTCGAGTTGATCTTCGTCACGTGGCATTGGTCGATTTAGGAGCATTACATTTAGGTTTAAGATGGATTTAAATAGTATATGTGAATTTATATTATATCAACCATGTCTAAGAATCATAAAGGTTAATTATCTTTGTCGTTATTACAAGGAAATGATAATGCGATTCCATTGTTTAATGAGTTAAGATCTAATGAATTATTGTATATGTTTATATTGATAAGTATGGACTCGTAATTATCGTTGTGCCTTAAGACTTCATATGACCGCTACATTATATTGATAAAGGACCTAAGTAAATCCAAAACTAGTTATACGAATTCTTAGTTGGATTAGATTATGTTGAAACTAAGAATAAGAATTATTAATTTTGTTCACATAATATTAGTTGGACAAGGGTTTAAGTATCATCGAGCTTACCAAGAATCATATGAAGATGAAAAAATATAAAGTTTAAAAGAATTAGAAGTCATATTAATTCGAATAATGTTAGGAAAAACTTATGATTCAATAATTAACTATTTGTCTGTTATTAAAAAAAGGAAGATTTTTAGATTTGGTAATGCCAATTGCATATGTACATATAATATATTTTACGACATGAACTAAATGTCCTGTCCAAGCCAAGGAACTTACTCCGAAAAGTCCTAATAAATGATGATTGAGACAAGATTCGGATTTTTGGTTTCCTACGGCTTCCCCCAATTCAACTAGGTCACAGTGAGTGGGACTCCGACTATAACATAATTGACAGATCCAAGATGTACTCCTACAAGTAAAGGGAGTAGACTTGAAATTAGTATAATAAATAGTAGACTTAAAATTACCGTAATATGTAGTATATATATATATGTATATATATATGTATGTATATATATATATATATATATATATGGCAATTATCAAAGTAATAATAATTTCTCTATTATTGTAGTATAAATAATTCCAAGATAGATTAATATTGTCGGTAAAAGAAATTAAAAGAAATTTACAAGAGCATTCAATGCATGTAATAGTAAACGAATGAAAGAAATTTCCAAAGAATTGAAATTCTTTTAATTGAGATATAACTAAAGAAATTACAAGCCTCCCTCCATCAGTTATTAAAAAAATCAAAACATCATGTAAGCAAAAATTTTAGAAATTTGTAATGTCAAGTTAAAATAGTAAGAACTTTATAAGTCCCCTATAAAGTTACTTGAGAAGTAAAATAATCACCTAAGATGAATGATTAGGAAGTAAACTATAAATTTTGAATCGATTTATATTGTCTATGGAAATATTATAATTTTCATAGTAATGTCCAATCATACAGGGTACTCAATGATATGTAAGTCATCAAGTGGTGATAGTGAAATAGAGGGGTGTAGTAATAACTTGCTGATTTTGGGGTCGAATTTTAGATTTTTCAATTTTTGATCTAACTCCCTAATTCACTCTCTACTGTAAGTATACAAGTCAATTATAGTCTATCCAAATATCGTATCCACAATGATTTGAAGCCTAAGACTCCCTAAACAATCTAGATTAGCCTTAACTAAAGTTAAAATTCCAAGAAATTGAAAGAAAGTAAAAACTGATTTCTTTAAATGGCTAAAATGATAACTATTTTTGGATTTTTGAAAAGTTATCAAAACTGAATGGTAAATGCTAAACTAGAGGCTCAAAAGGATTAACTATCAATGATGAAAGTTCTCATAGGAGTTGGGGTTCAGCTAACTTAATTATGGATAGAATGAAACAAGTTATCATTATGTGTCAATTTTAATCCAACTTGAAAATGGGCTGTTATCACAGCAATACAAACCAGAACTAATCATCATATTCTCATATGATTGATTAGCTAAGTTGAATTAGAAAAGGTCCTCACTGAAATCAAGTTAACATTAAGTTCAAAAGTTTAGTTCCTTGCTAAATTTCAGTAACTTAATGAAATCTAAAATGGTAACATTCAATTTCACTTTGAAAATGAGGGGAATGCTTCAATTAACTAAACAGGGATGAAATCAATCCAATATTAGTTCAAATACTTCTTGGTTTAACTATAAACTACAAGGGGATTTTAAATCAGCCTCTCAGCTGCAAATTAAAATGAAATCCACATTTTCACTAAAGGATTGAATGAAATCAGCACCCAATTATACATGGGAATTCAACAAATTTTCATTGCTCCTTAGTTCATCTCTGAATCTCAACGAAGACCATAAGACCACCTCTCAGTGGTAGGTTAAAATATGGTTTAACAATGACAATCAAATTTCCCCTAAATTCAGGAAAGTAGCAACAAAAAAAAAAAATCAGAAATCAGCACTAGCAAACATTGGAATTAAGCATATGTCACTCATTGGAATTCAGACTTACCATTGCTCTTTGGTTCATCTCTGAACAACAAAGTATCCCTAGGATTCACTTCTTAGTGATTTAATAAGATCAAGGGCTTACAACAACAAATCAGAATCTAAAAATTCAGGAAATCAGATTTTACAATTCGAAAATCAGCAAGTGAAATGTTTGCAATAATTCAGGGATTAAAACTTTGAAAACACCATTGTTCCTTGATTCATTTCTGAACAGGGGTGAAACCATAAGAAACCTCTCAGTTATCAATTAAATCAGGGCTCAACAATGATAGAAAATAGGTTTAATCAGAATTCAGAAATCAGATTTGGGGAAAAATAGGTTTCAGAATCTAGGAAATAAAAAATCTCAATTGGGTTAGAACCTAAACACTTAGTATTGATTCTTGATTCATTTCTGAACAAGATTAGATCAAATGACAAATTCTCAATTGTAGATACAATCAGGACCTTACGAAGACAAGATCAGGTTCATATGAAAAAGAAAATCAGAAATCAGGATTGATATCAATGCAGGAATTCAGACTTGTCTACATCCATCCACAATTAACCTAGACTACTACCATATCCTAGGAGACATAGGATTTAGCTTCTCATAATTACAAACATAGATACACAATGAAATGAAGAATAGAAGCTAATCATCCTGGCTTGAGGGTTGTTGACAGAAATCAGCAATACTTCAGCTCCTTTCAGCTCCAATCAGCTCCAATTAGCTCCAAACCCTGCAATGGCAGCCTCCCTTTTCATTCCAGGATTTCTTCAGCTTATATATGACTCTTGTCCATGCTTGGATGTAGATTAGAATGTTCCCTTCCTTTGATTCAAGCCATCTATCCAGTGGTTAGCAGAAATCAGCAGCTTTTGGACAGCAAATCAGTGGTCCCCCCACCTTTTTCAGCTGAAATCAGATTAATATTCCCTGCTACAAGGGCCAAAGCAGCAAGCATCAAAGTCCTTGAATGGGAAATAAACAAATAAGGATGATGACAGCTAGGATCAGCTCAAACATCAAATAGGATTTAGTGTTGTGCAGAAATGAAAACCAAAATCAAAACAAATGATTTTTGGAACCCGAAAATGATAACTTTGCACTAATCATGAAAATTATCCAAATAAAAGTGGTTCAAGGCATTAAAGGCATCAAAGGGATTAGTGTCGCAAGTGAATGAGGTCAGAAATCAAATGTAGATAAGATTTCAGTGTTGATAACTTAGTGACCCGGAATGATAACTTTTAGCTACTAAAATGATAACTTATCATAACTTTGGTTGAGGCTATCCAAATGAGATCAAATTTGAACAGCAATGAGTTAAGACAGTAAGTTAATGATTGCTTACTGCCTCTTGCAGATTTGATAGTTTTGCATATCGAAATGACAGTTTTGCCCTAAAATGATAACTTGGCATTAAAAAATGATAACTTGTAGAATGGAATGATAATTCTGCACAAGTTGAAATAAAATCATCCAAATGTGATTCATTCATGATGGCAGTGGATTTAGGGCAAAATAATCACTAGAAATCAGCTCAAGTAGAAAAATGATAACTAGCACATTGAAATGATAACTTTGCATAGAATTGACATATTTATGGATTTTGGTAATTCAGAGCCTCTATGCACATGGAATTAGGTACAAAATGAGAAAGATCAGCTAGTTATCACAATCCATGCATTCCAAACACAATTGGCCAAAAAATAGGCAAAATGAGGGCTCGATATATATGATTTGAATAGAAAATGGGTTAAAAACATACTATGATCAGCTAGTGATCAAACTCCCCCAAGCTTAGCTTTTTGCTTGTCCTCAAGCAAAACATTCAGAAATTAAGGACAAACTTGAATTAACAGTCCACAAATAAATTAAAAATCAGCTGAATTAGGTCCAATGAGTTTCCCACTTTGCCAACACTCCATCCCATTCTTTCCAATTCCCAAATTCTGGCTGAGGAGTCACAAATGTTAAAGCAAATTTAAGCCATGAAAGAAGTACCAACATTAACTGATTTGGATTACAAGGATTGTCAACTTTACTAAAAAGTTTGAAACATCGATCTCTTCATGAACAGATTTTCCACTTCTTAAACATGTTTAACACTTGACTTTTATTCATGAAAATGCAAGTAAACAGGTCAAGACCTGATTTTTATTCATGCTGGTCACAAGATAAAAATCCTGGCTTTATTCAGGAGAGGTCCTTTTTTGAATTTCACTCTCTTTATTTATGCATGCATGCAATGCAAAATGCAACTTTTCACATTTTCTTTTTCCATTTTTACTTTTTCTATTATGTTCATGAAGTGAGCAATGGTTCAAACTCTAATATACTTTAGTCCCTTAAATGAAAATAGTCAAGATTTCCTATTTAACATGGCAGCAAGAGCCTTGACTACTTTCTAGAAATCTTCTACTTTCCATTTAATCCATGAATGTCAGCTAGCATTACCCACAAAAAGAAAATTTTCAGCTGAAAATTAATTCAAATGCATCTGAATTGGTAATGTCAATTAAAGCAAGAAGACTAATGGCCAAGTTGACAACTTGGTATTGGAGTGTACCAACTGTCATAATGAAATATTCTACCCATTTTAGAGTTAAAATAAATTCAGGATTGAGTTGAGCCCAAAAAATGATAACCGAGTGATAACTTGTGATAACCGAGTGATAACTTGTTCAAACAATGATAACCTGGTGGTAATTGACGATATAAGCATTAAAATAGATTGAAAACATGATATAAAGATTAGAAAAGTACCAGGTTTCCTCCCCCAAGCTTATTCTCAGCACTGTCCACAGTGATGAAAATTAAGGCAAGAGAGAGGGTTGGGAGGGTATGAAATTCTTGGAATTTGTGCAATTGATCCCTTCCAATGGTTCTTGCATCTCAATCAGGGGCTTAGGGTGGTCCATTCTTCATGAATTGCAGCTAATCCTGCAGGGAAACAAGAGATATTAGTGGCACATTCAATATCAGATTTTTAGAGTGCACAATTCAATAATGCATTGAAATTCACTGAAATCCACTGAAATTCAGCCATGATGGATTGGGATAACTGATATGAATGATAATTCAGATGTTAATATGATGATTTCAGCATGAATGAAAAGATACTATCAGTTATCATTAGGATTTCAGTGAGAGAATAAAAAATGAAGGTAGGGGTACTCCCTAATTGCCAATTTGTGGATTGATCTGATTTCTCCCTTCTTTATTCCTGCAAAACAGAAAGATTAAGTGTAAAATGGCTTGTGTTACCTCCCAAGAAGTGCCCTACTTTAATGTCTTAGGCTAGACATTGTTCCACTTCTTGATATCAAGAAGGTTTAAATATTATGATGTGATCAAGTAGAGATATCAATTTGTGGACAGCTTCACTAATCAAGTATGGATTTCTTAGTTTGTCAATGATTGACCATTGTTTTTCAGTTTGATTCCCTCATCCATTGTACCAAAAATCTCCTAACTCCTCATCTCTAGAATCCTCATATATGATATATGAATCCCTGGACTAGGAAGAGGTTTCAGCTCTAATTTAGAGACCAATCTTTGTGGGAATGGCACCTTATCAAAAATCCTACCCTTGACTTCATTATGAGGGTTCTTGTCCTGGTTTCCCACCACAACTTCTTCAATTGGCTCTTCTACAGGCTTTGAACTTGCATTTGCTTTAGTTGAACTGTCCTCAACATGCTTCATGGGTTCTTCAATAATTTTTCCACTCCTGAGCTGGACAGCTTGGACTTGTTCCTTAGGATTGACTTCAGGTTGTCCTGGGAAAAACATTGGTGGCCTAGTTGAGGTGCTGGCTTGTTGGGCAAATTGGTTTTCAAGAACTTTTTGATGGGCACTCAAGGTTTCATATTCAGTAGTCAATTTCTGCATTGCCTCCTCCTGCTTTTCTTGCTTCTTCAGAATTTGTTGCAGCAACTCCTCCATTTTTGACAATTGAGTGGCTTGGACTTGTGGCTCATAAGGAGGTCTCTGCATTTGATCTTGTGGAGGCTGATATGGAGGTGGTTGAGTCCTTGGCAAGATTTTGGGTTGCCAATTTGAATTCTGCATAGGTGGGGCTTCTTGACTGGACTGCAAACAAAGCTTGGCTTCCAAGGCTTGATATCCAGCTTGAAGAACATCTATTGTCATACATAATTTTTCCAAGTTTGCAGTTTGCTTTTCCTGCCTCCTCATGAAGTTCTCCAACATAATCTTCATTCTTGACACTTCTATGGATTGATTAAGTGATTGCTAATATTTTGAAATACCCATGGTTGCAACTTGAAATTTTGACACTTGACCTTGATTGTGATGGTAATACAAATGATTTTGTGAGTCATGGACATAAGGATTAATACATGAGAATTCTTTCTCAAGATTCCAAAAATTTGCACTTTCATGACCATGTGAGGCATACATGTAAGCATTAGAGGACTGCTGAAATTGTGGTGATCCTTAATTGCAATGAACTTGTGATGGTTCTCCAACATCAAAATCATATTTTTGAAGAGTTTTGGACACAACATCTTCAACTATAGAATCCAACTCCTCTTGGCTCAAGGGTGTTTCACTTGGTTGATAATAGTCATAGGACCAAGTTCGCCAACTCATATCCATCTTTTCTTCTTTCTCTCTCAGAAGTCAAATTCATAATTTTCTGCAATTGCTGGGTGAATAACAATCCCTAAGTGTCCTAGGAGCAGCCATGTTTTGATTGGTAGCCTCCTCCTCAAAAGTTCTTCTCCTAGCCTCTTCTCTTTGCAATCTCCTTCTCCTATTGAATCTTCTTTCAGTTCAGGATCATATAGGTAGAGGTCTCCTTGAAGCTCCAAATTTTCATAAATTGAAATCAAAAGTATCAAATTCAAAAAAAGAAAGAAAATTGGACAAATTGAAAAATTGGGAATGATAACTTGCAAAAACTAAAAATTGACCTAATAAATGGACTGAAAACTAGTTTAAAACTAATCTAAACTATCTAAGTTAATCTAATTGGCCTCAAATCCCCGGCAACGGTGCCAAAAACTTGATAGTGAAATAGAGGGGTGTAGTGATAACTTGCTGATTTTGGGGTCAAATTTAAGATTTTTCAATTTTTGATCTAACTCCGTAATTCACTCTCTACTGCAAGTATACAAGTCAATTATAGTCTACCCAAATATCGTATCTATAGTGATTTGAAGCCTAAGACTTCCTAAACAATCTAGATTTGCCTTAACAAAAGTTAAAATTCTAAGAAATTGAAAGAAAGTGAAAATCGATTTCTTTAAATGGCTAAAATGATAACTATTTTTGGATTTTTGAAAAGTTATCAAAACTAAATGGTAAATGCTAAACTAGAGGCTCAAAAGGATTAACTATCAATGAGAAAAGTTCTCCTATGAGTTGGGGTTCATCTAAGTTAATTATGGATAGAATGGAATAAGTTATCAATATGTGTCAATTTTAATCCAACTTGAAAATGGGCTGTTATCATAGCAATATAAACCAGAACTAATCATCATATTCTCATACGATTGATTCGCTAAGTTGAATTAGAAAAGGTCCTCACTGAAATCAAGTAAACATTAAGTCCAAAAGTTTAGTTCCTTGCTGAATTTCAATAATTTAGTGAAATCTGAAATGGTAACATTCAATTTCACTTTGAAAATGAGGGGAATGCTTCAATCAACTAAACATGGATGAAATCAATCCAATATTAGTGCAAATGCTTTTTGGTTTATCTCTAAACTACAAGGGAATTTTAAATCAGCCTCTCAGCTGCAAATTCAAATGAAATCTACATTTTCATTAAAGGATTGAATGAAATCAGCACCCAATTACACATGGGAATTCAACAAATTTTCATTGCTCCTTGGTTCATCTCTGAATCTCAAGGAAGGCCATAAGACCACCTTTCAGTGGTAGGTTAAAATAGGATTTGACAATGACAATCAAATTTCCCCTAAATTCAGGAAAGCAGCAACAAAAAGAAATTCAGAAATCAGCACTAGCAAACATTGGAATTCAGCACATGTCACTCATTGGAATTCAGACTTGCCATTTCTCTTTAGTTCATCTCTGAACAACAAAGTATCCCTAGGATTCACTTCTCAGTGATTTAATAAGATCAAGAGCTTAGAACAGCAAATCAGAATCCAAAAATTCAGGAAAACAGATTTTACAATTCAGAAATCAGCAAGTGAAATGTTTGCAATAATTCAGGGATTAAAACCTTGAAAACACCATTGTTCCTTGATTCATTTCTGAATAGAGGTGAAACCATAAGAAACCTCTCAGTTATCAATTAAATCAGGGCTCAATAATTATAGAAAATAGGTTTAATCAGAATTCAGAAATTAGAAATCAGATTTGGGGTAAATAAGGTTTCAGAATCCAGGAAATCAGAAATCTCAATTGGGTTAGAACCTAAACATTTGGCATTGATTCTTGATTCATTTCTGAACAAGATTAGATCAAATGACAACTTCTCAGTTGTAGATACAATCAGGACCTTACAAAGACAAGATCAGGTTCATATGAAACAGAAAATCAGAAATCAGAATTGATATCAATGTAGGAATTCAGACTTGTCTACATCCATCCACAATTAACCTAGACTACTACCCTATCCTAGGAGACATATGATTTAGATTCTCATAATTACAAATATAGATACACAATGAAATGAAGAATAGAAGCTAATCATCTTGGCTTGAGGGCTATTGACAGAAATCAGCAACACTTCAGCTCCTTCTAGCTCCAATCAGCTCCAAACCCTGCAATGGCAGCCTCCCTTTTCATTCCAGGGTTTCTTCAGCTTATATATGACTCTTGTCCACCCTTGGATGTAGATTAGAATGTTCCCTTCCTTTGATTCAAGCCACCTATCCAGTGGTTCTCAAATTCTAGCAGAAATCAGCAGCTTTTGGACAGCAAATCAGTGGTTCCTCCCACCTTTTTCAGCTGAAATCAGATTTATATTCCCTGCTACAAGGGCCAAAATAGCAAGCATCAAAGTCCTTGAATGGAAAATAAACAAATAAGGATGATGACAACTACTAGGATCAGCTCAAACATCAAATAGGATTTAGTGTTGTGCAGAAATGAAAACCAAAATCAAAACAAATGATTTTTGGAACTCGGAAATGATAACTTTGCACTAATCATGAAAATTATCCAAATAAAAGTGGTTCAAGGCATTAAAGGCATCAAAGGGATTAGTGTGGCAAGTGAATGATGTCAGAAATCAAATGTAGATAAGATTTCATAGTGTTGATAACTTAGTGACCCGAAATGATAACTTTTAGCTACTAAAATGATAACTTATCATAACTTTGATTGTGGTTATCCAAATGAGATTAAATTTGAACAGCAATGATTTAAGACAGTAAGTTAATGATTGCTTACTGTCTTTGTGCAGATTTGATAGTTTTGTTTATCGAAATAACAGTTTTGTCCTAAAACGATAACTTGGCATTGAAAAATGATAACTTGTAGAATTGAATGATAATTCTGCACAACTTGAAATAAAATAATCCAAATACGATTCATTCATGATGGCAGTGGATTTAGGGCAAAATAATCACTAGAAATCAGCTCAAGTAGAAAAATGATAACTAGCACATTGAAATGATAATTTTGCATAGAATTAACATATTTATGGATTTTGACAATTCAGAGCCTCTATGCACATGGAATTAGGTTCAAAATGAGAAAGATCTGCAAGTTATCACAATCCATGCATTCCAAACACAATTGGCCAAAAGTTAGGCAAAATGAGGGCTCAATATATATGATTTGAATAGAAAATGGGTTAAAAACATACTATGATCAGCTAGTGATTAGTGGACAAGAAGATCTATAACATTTAGATGGTGGATTGTGTAAGTCGTCAGATGACATGTATGATGTTCACTGATAAGTTTAAAAAAACTAAAGTTTATTGAAGTCCTATTATATTTAGGATGTTCTCTAAGAACTTTCAATATCTGTATGAAGAATAATTTTCTTAATTTTGTACCGATCAAGCGGATCATTTATGATCCTAACCATGTTTGTTATAAGTTGATTAATTTCCTTATTGACTTTGGGGTCATATTTGAACCCCGTATTGAGGGTGATAAGTGGCATCATTATGCAAATAGTAATGGGATAATAATGCAAAGGACAATGAACAATATGTAAAGGATAAAGATGATTGTTTCTCTTTTAATTTTGATGATTGCTTTGTTTTTCTGCCTTGTTGCTTGAATTCATCCCACGTGTTCACCTGTATTTATGATGTTTTACTAAGGACTTATGTTATGTAGTGTGCATAAATTATTTTTTTCATTATGGATTGGATTTTACCATATGTTTTATTGACTAATCTACCCCTCCTCGTAGATATCGTTCGATCTTAATATCGATTCGAAGTCCTTTTTACTCCTCTATGACTATTATATCGATTCATTCCCCTATATCTGGAGTTGAAAGATACTCCACTCCAAAAGAAAAGGACTTGCAGTACCATTAGTCTTCTATGAAATTATATGATATGACATTGTGATGAAAAGATCAATCAAAGACAATGCAATGTAAACCAAGAAGTTAAGGTCGAAGACAACCCCCATGATTAGAATGTCAAACTAAGTATTGATACAATGAATCGAGATATAGGACAAATATTGAATGATATTGATTAATGAACCACCTTATTCCAATGGCATAGATTGCCGAGAACGATCCATACTCAATTGATTTAGAAGACTCTTGATTGATTCCAAATATAATTGTCTCATTTGAAACTTACCTATTTTTATACTTTGTTCAATTCCTCAAGATATTTGATCTAAGTCAAAGGTCAAGTGTGCATATCTCTAGACGACTATCATCACACTATATCACTAGAACATCGACACTAGATGATGTTAAACATTGAATCCAAATGATTTACTGACACAAGATCCTAGACCCTCATGAAGATCAGATGTATATCATCGGATCAATAACTATCTTATGATGTAATGAATTCTAAGAGCTTACAAAATTACGAAAATTGTAATAAAGTTTCCTTTAAATTCTTACGTTAAATGATTAGGAAATATAAAGATTTTCATGAGAATGAATAAAATGTTAAAAGCTTAAATCAATGAGGGATAACAAAGCCCAAGGTGACACCCAGGTGCAATGAATTATAACGCGGATATATAAAGAAAGAGACGATGTCAATTATATTTGATGTCATAATATAAGTGAATAAAAATATTTTCAGGGAACAATGCTTGTGAAGTGAAAATAAATTTTACTTGATAATGATATGAGATTATGACATGTGTATTTTGATATTTTTAAACTCCATGTGTTCATTAGCCATGTTGTTTGAAAAAAGTCTTTGGGACCGCTTTCGATATACATGAAGACTTTGGGGCATATATCGGGTGTCTTTGCCCTTTGGGGGCTGCTTTACGTGCACGTATTGACCCATGATTGCTCTGCGTATCCGAGAATCATGATTGGGATGACACACAATCATGATTGGGATACGTATTGACCCATGATTTGCTCTGCGTATCTGAGACTCTTAATTGTGAAGCTCTGCTTAATTGTATGACACACAATCATAGAGGGATACATATTGACCCATGATTTGCTCTGCGTATCTAATACTCTTGATTATGAAGCTCTGCTTAACTATATGACACATGATCATAGAGGGATACATATTGACCCATGATGAGTATGTGCAATGACACGTGTGGAGTTTAACTTTGAATATAATGATATCTTGAATAATTCGTATTTATGTAAAAGTTCATATGATTTGAAAATTTATGTGATAGTAGTTATGCTTTAAACATTTTCTCGTATGAAAGAAATATGATTATTTAAATGTTATATGCACTCGTATTGTTCTCCTATGTTGTACTTTTATTCCACTCATTGAGCAAACGATTGTTGCTCACATTACCCTTGTTGAATTTTTCAGATAATTCCGAGTTTTCGAGTTAAGTCGACTCGAAGCTTGCCTTTGATGCATATAGAAGAGGTCGAGCTGTTAGAGCACTTTTACTTTCTCTCCACTTTCATTTTTAAAAGGCATGCATGTAATAGATAATTCTAGATGTTGTAGTTAAGGTTGTGAGAAACTTTTGTAAGGTTACATAAAACTTAATCCTGTGGGGTGCTATATGTGAAATGGTTTGTGAAACAATAATGATAATGTGCGAATGTGATGTCTTATGACCTTTTTATTAAACTTTGATGGGTACATATATGCATCTATTGTATGTATTAAAAAATAACACAAGATAAGTAAGGGAGGAGATTTTGCTAATTTTATTTATAGAATTGCTAAACATAATTAAGGAATTTAATAGTTGGGATTAGAACTTAGTCACGGAGTGGGGTGTGACAGAGTTTGGTATCAGAACTTAGGTTTAAGATTTTGTAGACAGTATTACTTAAGTTTAAGGTTAGGTGACATTATCTGCATTAGATTAATAGTGCATGCTTTTGATTACTTTTCTTATTTTATATTTTTAAGGGGTAAACATATCACCACATGAGTGATGTGGTGAGGGTCAATTTGATATTATTGGCTTTTGTAAATTTGCTCCGTCTGACAGTCGACCTATTAGGAGTTCATTTTCATCTCATGCATCATGCATCAGTATAGGGTGTGGCATTTGATGTCAATAATGATCCTCCCTCTGTGATGATGTGATAATATTGGGTCCATCAATAATGTTTCATGGTGGCAATGTTAGGAATCAAACTACCATAGTTAATTTCTTGCGAAAGATGTAAATGAATATGGAGTGAAGTAGTTGAGTGGGAAATGATGACAGAGTTCATTTTCTTAAATATTCAAGACTGTAGTGTATTACCTGAAGGGGGTTGATTAGTTCTTCATCATGCCACTTCACATTATTTTAAAAAAGAAACTTATTTTGGTTTATTAGGAAAATCAAGAGTTACATTTTCTAATAAATGTTAGAATTTCCCCTCTTGCATTATTTATATAGTAATGACATAAAAGTTGATTAGGAAGGAATGAGAAAGTGAGATAAATGTAAAAAACTCACGATTGGAAGATATTCCAATCATATCTGAATTTGTTAAAATACTAAGATCTTCTTAGATTATGTACCAAGGAGATAGAAGGAATTATTTATGGATATAGTCCATAGAACTATTCCTACTTCTAACACTTCTTATTGTGTAACACCTATAAGATTAAAAGAATTATAGGAGCATTCCGATGAGGTGTGCATTTAGACGAAATTTTGAATTTCGGACTTATTCTTCATGAAGAAGGATAATTTCCTTAGTTGGGCATGAATTATATACATTTTAAGTGATTGTGAAGAATAAGAATGGGTAACTTGTTTGATCAGTTATAAATACTACTAGATTCTCAAAAATGACTTTAAAATATGGATAAAAAAATGTTTTATCTCATCCTCTATATAAATGGAACTCGATATGATCATTATGAATTTTGACCATCAAACCAACTCATAAACTTACGATCTCTCAATTTTGAAAGTCGTGTACATCATAAGAGATATTTAAACACTATTTCACAAAATTATTATGGGAAAAATAAAAGTAAGAGCCAAATTATGAGTAAGTTTTGGGTTGACCTCACGATATTAGATCATGTCAATTCTAAGAAAAACAAATCATGTCCTTGATATGTATGGTCATTTGATGTCTCTGAATGACTTTGATCAATTATTTATCATGCAACCTTTCTTCCTAATATAGAAAGAAAGCATGACGTGTTCTCTTGTACCCAATCTAAGAAAATATGAAGTAATCATTTTATGATTGAGTACAAATAAGCTTGTTGATTGAAACAAAAACTTATCACCTAAGAACAACTATTTTGTATTTTACATTGTAAGGGAATGCAAAATAAAAGAAAAGTCACATCCTAAGATATTGTGTTATAAACGTTTTGTAATGAGACATTATGTTTTGGAATAAATACATTTGAACATTATGAAGGTGTGATGAGAGGATATTTACAAACTATCCTTCATATTTTTGTATTTAACATACATTGGAATACCCATATGTATGAGAATCAGATAATAGATATGTATTATATTATTGTTATTCTAATTTTAACAATCAAGTCTTTGGGTTTGAACACTATATTTGTTCGACTCTCTCAAATGATTATGGTTATTCTAAATTTGTAAATAATGTTGACTTTGAAGCTTAATTCTACAAGATTGAGATTGATCCAAATAGAATATGTGGATAAGAAGATAGGAAAAATTGGAATAAAGTATAGTTATGTTGTTTGAATAGTCAAAATCAATTTGCAAATGTGCTATAAATAACATAAGGGAAATATGAATATGATCATGAAACTTTATAGATATATATATGAATGATCCTTATTATGGAAAGAAATTATTTGTGTTGGATGTGTGGATAGTAAAGTATGAGTTTTGTTCTTCGGGTTTGACAACATCAAATCTTAACAAGATTATAGGAGATATTGAAGGTTCTATAGGGACAATCAGTAAGAGAATAGATGCTCGTAATCCTATGAAGACATTATGAGATGTCTATATTAATAAGAAATGGTAAACATTTTATAGAAATGAATAATAATATTAGAATACGCACAAGGGTTGGAGGACCAATCATCAAATCAGTTTAGTGTTGGGAACTGATACTTATTTAATAGGATTCAAATTATATGATGATTATTAAAGTAAAATTGTCTAATATGAATTATTATAAGTGATTTTGAAATCACTATGAAACCTTGAATTGCTATTATTGATATTAGAATTATTGTCAACTTTCAACCCATAGTTGTCAAACAACATTCATCATTATACATTCTGTATCATTGACGATTCTTGATTAGTTGTTATCGATTACAATTCCTCATATTTGGGAAGTGAATTTTTACTCATTCTTATCTATCACATCTCATATAGGGTGATTGATTAAATCAACATTGTCACTTCTTTATGGGTGATAAATGATTTGTCATTTCGGACTTTAGTACGTTCATCAATTTCGGAAATTTCACGAATGAGTGATTGGAGGGGGACGCCTCTCTAATTCTCGATCGCAAACTCAAATCGACTTACGAAATGTTATTTTGAAGTTTAACGAATGAGCGATTGGAGGGGGATGCCTTTCTGATCCTCGATCGTGAACTTGAATTGACATTTCACTATTGTAAATTAATCAGAGAGGGAAAGTCTTATTCACAAAACTCATTGTTGCTTATACTCTGACCATCGTTCTTACGAATAATAGTGATCGTATTTGACTTATGGATACATAATAATCGATGGTTATTCTGTCGTTCCCTTTATCCAATGTGTCATCTTCTTTTGCTTGTCATAATAGACTCATATAATTGTTGAAGTACTACCCATTGTTCTTGTTATCCATAAAGTTTGTCAAATATTTGGAAATTTCCTTGCAATTAGTTTTCCACTCATAACATTGGTACTTATCTTTATGAGAACTTTGTATAAAATTAACCATGATAACAAGATTAGATGAAAGAATTAATTCTTTTATGGAATTTTAAATATGGACATTAGGAAAATGTTATAGACAAAAGAATATGATATATGCAAGATTATTATGAAATATCAAGAAAAATAAAAGGAGATCACAGTAGTGAATTTACAATGACACATTGCTTATAAAAAAATGAAGGAAAGTTATGTCCATGATACATAGTACCACATGAGATTTTGACATGTATTGGGTCAACTATTTATTTGTTAAGTTCCACCATCAAAGATATTGTGTATTTACAATATATTCAATGTTTCTATGTTCAATGATATTGATCAAATCCTTTGTAGACAAGCTCATCAATCAACAAGTCATCAACAAAAGTTTTTATCTATGTCCATCTCTGGGCAACTAGATCAAGATCTTTTTCCTTTCCTTATCTAAAGTCTCTAAATTGCAATAAGTCGCTGGATGCTATAACTATGATGACCAGGAATATGCTTAGTAAGATTCCTAAACCATCGTATGTATTCTTGGGCTAATCTTCAGTTAGAAGTCTAACAACTGCAGATATCAAAGCTCAAATCATAAGAATGATCAATGTCAAATCATGTAAAATATTCCAAACAAACATCCAAAAGCTTCTTGATGGTTTTTCGACATACTTGTTGACACAAAAAAAATATTTTACTTGTCAATATGCCATTAGCAAGTGAAATAGAGATCTTCCTTGCTATTCCATGTAGTCCTCCATTGTTTTTCAAAGCCTTGTTATTATGTCCACGTACAATGGATGCTAACTCATCTAGGTTAATGCAATAATTAGTTTTTCTTATATCTTTTGAGATATTATATTTTTGTGTGCTATGCATTAAAGCAAAAAATCAAAGGGAACAGAACATCACCAGATAACCAAAGGGAGAAGAACATCAACTGAGAATAATACATAGAATAAAAAATTGCACCATCAATAAATTGCAGAGTAGCCTTCTTCACATAAAGAGTAACTCAATCTATTCGAGTATAAGAGAATTTGTCTTGAGAAGAAAAATATAGTATAAATTATAAGAGGCAAGGAAAATGAACTTCATAAATGAAAATTTCCTTTAGTATTTGTGTTATAGGAAAAAAAATCATTCAAGTGAAGAGAAAGTTGGAAGTGAGAATGACCAAATCTTCATTCTTATTCTTCGAAACATGTATCTAAATTTTGGGGACGAAATTTTTTTAAAGAGGGAAGAATTGTCACGGACGTGCTCTACAAACATCATTTCTATATAATCACGCATTTAATTAACAAATTTAGTTAGTTTGGATGTTCATTTAGTGATATTTGTATATAATAATTAATATTCCGATTAGAGCATAATGACTACTTAACTGTCGATAAATTTTACAAAATTAATTACATAAGTTTAATAGAAATAAATTGTAAATTTTCTAAATATTATAATATATAAGTTTAAATAGAACTAAGTAAGCTTAATTAGAGTTAAAACACTTAGTTATGACAAAAAAGTGATTGGCCATCACTTAAGTTCTAAGCAACTAAAGCAAACAGGTGAACACCTGCTTAGATGGATATTTTTCCAAACTACAATATGACGTCCGAAAATTCTGAAACAAATATATAAACAACTTAACTATATCCTTTGACGGACCAAAAATTTCCAAAGGAAGAAATCAAGCAAAACGACCTAGGAAAAATCGACAACATAGGCTGTTCAAGGTGAGGTTTCGATCCGAAAATTGTTCTTCTGATTGAGAGGATCTTTCCTTCATGATTACTGCACCATAAATTATGAAATTTTGGTATGGTTAATTCATTCGAAGTTATATTTCCATGGCCTCTATAATCATCTAAAAATGAGTTTTATAGAGAAAGTTATGTACTTAACTTCGCTGGTCACTCATCCTGTCCCGAGTCTGATACAGGTTCAACTTGTGAATTAGGGCACGGTTCGAATATACTGAATTAGGGTTTGGAATTTGGATATGATTAATTAGACATTCTAAGAGTTCGGAGAGAAGTAGAATCCTCCTATTTGGACTTCTATTTTGGGAGAAATGACATTTTCATTTCATAGTGAGGCTTCTATGAGATTCCAGGACATGGACAGATCACGACCCTAATTAACTATTTTTGTTATAAGGTCATACAAGGAGTTAAATTCTACAATTTTTATGCCTAAACCCTACTGACGTCTAGATTCTAGAAAAATTAGGATCTTGTCAAATGAATAAGTATTGTTAAAGACATAAATTAATCATTTAGTGACACACAATCTGTCAGGACGTAAATCCTAGATCAGATTTCCTGGGATGTTTTGAATTACTCACTTGGACTTAGTTAATGATATTTGGGGGATGAAAATCTTATAAGTGTAGTTTCTAATTTATCCAGAATAATGAGATTTGTCCTTGTGGTTAAGAAGTTATGAATTATTCATTGACAAGTACTCAGTCTGAAATCCTAAGACAGCACCTAGTTAAACTTTGGAAAATTAATTAGTTGGGAGTGTGAAGTAGCATATGAACATAAACACCTGAAATTGCACATTAGTATTAGAAGAGATTATATGCATTTTAAGGTGAATAAGTGTTCATGCATGAGCATGCATTGCATGTTGTTATTATTAGTAATTGAAAAATAAATAGCATCATTGGTTGTAGGAAACCAACAAGCTACAAGTGAAAGGAGAAAAATCTAGTAAACCTCTTTGAAAGGTGAGTGGGTAAATTTACAACATAGAAAAATGTTATATGTTAGTTCTTTTATTTATGGTATTACCTCAAGCAAAGATTATTATTGTTATTATTGAAACATATCTTGAGCTATGAAAAGTATTTATGATATGTTTCAAGGATTTTATATGAGAAGGAGTAACATCTTATACAAAAGTATTTTCAGGGAACAATGCTTATGAAGTGAAAATAAGTTTTACTTGATAATGATATGAGATTATGACATGTGTATTTTGATATTTTTAAACTCCATGTGTTCATTAGCCATGCTGTTTGAAAAAGGTCTTTGGTTGGGGCATATATCGGGTGTCTTTGCCCTTTGGGGGCTACTTTACGTGCACGTATTGACCCATGATTGCCCTGCGTATCTGAGAATCATGATTGGGGTGACACAATCATGATTGTGATACGTATTGACCCATGATTTGCTCTGTGTATCTGAAACTCTTAATTGTGAAGCTCTGCTTAACTGTATGACACACAATCATAGATGGATACGTATTGATCCATGATTTGCTCTGCGCATCTGATACTCTTGATTATAAAGCTCTGCTTAACTATATGACACATGATCATAGAGGGATACATATTGACCCATGATGAGTATGTACAATGACACATGTGTGGAATTTAACTATGAATATAATGATATCTTGAATAATTTGTATTTATGTAAATGTTCATATGATTTGAAAAGTTATGTGATAGTAGTTATGCTTTAAACATTTTCTCATATGAAAGAAATATGATTATTTAAATGTTATATGCACATTTTCTCACATTACCCTTGTTGAATTTTTCGGGTAACTCCAAGTTCTCGAGTTAAGTCGACTCGAAGCTTGCCTTTGATGCATATAGAAGAGGTCGAGCCGTTGGAACACTTTTACTTTCTCTCCACTTTCATTTTTAAAAGGCATGCATGTAATAGATAATTCTAGATGTTGTAGTTAAGGTTGTGAGAAACTTTTGTAAGGTTGTATAAAACTTAATCATGTGGGGTGTTATATGTGAAATGATTTGTGAAACAATAATGATAATGTGCGAATGTGATGTCTTATAACTTTTTATTAAACTTTGATGGGTACATATATGCATCTATTGTATGTATTAGAAAATAACACAAGATAAGTAAGGGAGGAGGTTTTGCTAATTTTATTTATAGAATTGGTAAACATAATTAAGGAATGTAATAGTTGGGATTAGAACTTAGTCACGTAGTGGAGTGTGACAGAGGATACGTCAGGTGGTGAAAGAGTAAGGTTCTCCACCATGTCATGAAAATCCTGGGGTATGTAATATTTCACATGTTGACTGTTGAGGATGAAGTGCTCGCCCTGCCTATTTTCAGGTTCAATAGCTCCAGAGTCATAAATTTAGTGATAGTGAAGGGACCAGACCACCGAGTCTTTAATTTGTCGGGGAAGAACTTGAACTTCGAATTGAATAAAAGAGCTTGGTCACCAACACTAAAGTGCCTCCTCAAGATTTTCTTATCATGCCATCGCTTAGATTTCTCCTTTTATATGAGAGAGTTCTCGTATGCCATAAATCTTAGTTCTTCAAACTCTGAGTGTTGTATAATCGTTATTCACCTGCAATCTTCATGTCTGTATTTAATAACTTGATCGCCCAACCTTGTGCTCAATTTCAACCGGTAGGTGGCAAGCTTTTCTATAAACTAATCTGTAAGGAGTGGTTCCTAAGGATGTTTTGAATGCAGTACGGTAAGCCCATAGTGCATCATCTAATTTAGAACTCCAATCTTTTGGTGATCGAGAAACCACCTTCTCCAAGGTATTCTTAATTTGGCGATTAGATAGTTCTACTTGTCCGTAAGTTTGAGGATGATATGGTGTAGATACTGTGTGACAGATGCCATATTTCTTCAATAGGCTTTCAATTCAATGAAATGTTGGCCACCATCACTAATAACTGTTCTAGGCATACCAAACCGAGGAAAGATAACTTTAGTGAAAAGCTTTTGGACTGAATGAGAGTCACATTTTACAGTTGGAACACACTTAACCCATTTGGAAAAATAATCAACAACAACCAATATGTATTTGTAGGCTCCAGAATTTGAAAAAGGGCCCATATAGTCTATTCCCCATATGTCAAATCATTCTACTGCAAGAATTCCATGTAAGGGCATTTCCTATTTTTGTCCAATGTTCCCCGATCTTTGACAACTGTCACAAGAAGAAACAAATTGGTGGACATCTTTGAAAAGTATTGGCCAGAAGAATCTAGATTGGAGAATGCGGGTAGCTGTGCGTTGTGTACACCCATGTTCTCCATAAGCTGGTGTATGCCATGATTCAATGATATCTTTGACTTCTTCAGCTGCAACACATCTACACAGCATCCTGTCTGAGCATTATTTAAATAGGAAAAGATTATTCCAATAATAATGCTTGACATCCCTAAAGAATTTTTCCTTCTAATATTTTGTGAGGTCTAATGGTACTACTCCTTCGGCTAAATAGTTGGCTACCATGGTGCTTGAGTAATTGACAGGAGGCGGTCATCAGGTAGAGTACCCCATATTGGTGGTGAAGTGTCCTTTGTTCCTAGTGATAGCTTTAGTCTAGATAAATGATCTACCACTTCATTCTCGGAACCACATTTGTCCACAATTTCAATGTTGAATTCTTGCAGAGATAGAATCCATTGTATAAGGCATGGTTTGGCTTCCTTCTTTGAAAATAACATTGTAAGAAAATTGGCGAATAGTGACGCAATATAGCGTCTCATATGTAGGTGATGCTAAGTCGACACCAAGAGTGTCCCGATAGCGTCGAAGTGGATTCACATTTATGTGAAGCTATGTGCCTCCCAATAGCACCACATTAGCGTCACCTTAGTGTTTACAAGCTATCGACGCTAATAGTGGCGCCAAGGGGACGATACTTTGCCACTATTATTGCGCGCGAGATAGAGGAAATGCGCGACAGATCGTAGCGTTGTAGTAGCGTCGAATGTCATTACAGTTGTGACACGATGTCGACACTACGAACGGAGTCGATATGCACGTCAAACCTTTGCGCTATTTTGGTGTTGAGAAATGTGATGCCACATGGCATCTCAAATTTTGCGATGCTATGTAGATGCTACGTAGATGCTACACGAATAAAATATTCCTAAATAAATATATATGTTACCTACATATGTATTCATATACTTACCAACACATGTAACAAATAAAACGCTTAATTGGCGCTATTTTGACACTACTTCGCCGATGTGTTTGAAGAACATATATGTTAATCAAGAAATGGATTAACTATATGTTATCAATATATATTTGTATAACTATATGTTATGTATTTTGACGCCAATTCGTATAACCCCATATATCTTACTATATATATTATCTATACTACACTTTAATGAATAAATAAATGTCATATTATAGGTGTACCTTCAACATATGTATTCCCACATCATATGTGTGTTATTTATATATGTATTCCTAAATATATATTTGTTACCTATATTATATATGTTACTTATGCATACAATATATATATCATATCTTAATTATAAATATATTATTTTTATATTCTTAATCATGGAATTATAATTGTTGAATTAAGTTACATGATTTATTATTTATTACAAAATAGTGCCACCGTAGATATTAAATAGCGTCAAAGGCGCGCCACACTAGAACCGCAAAAATAATCGACACTACAGAGGCACTACTTGCGTAGTTCTAGTATCGCACTACTCCGATGCTAAGAGGATTGAGACGTTACTTCGACGCTAGATGGTCTCTAATATATTGTAGTGACTCATTAACGTCTTTTAATTATTCTCACCTAATCGGACACATATAGACATATACATACACATATATACTTATACTTATGATACGTATACATATACACATTATTGTCTGTTAATATCGCATATATATAAACATATACATATATATGTATAATACGTATACATATACACATTATTGTCACTTTCTCTCGCACATATAGACATATACATACACATATATACTTATAGTACATATACATATACACGTTATTGTCACTTAATCCTTGTATATGTCACTTAATCCCGCATATATAGACATGTACATACACATATATACTTATAATACATATACATATACACATTATTATCACTTAATCTCGCACATATAAACATATACATACATATATATATACTTATAATACGTATACACATACACATTATTGTCATATAAACCTATTTCAATATAATCTTAATATAATATAAACTTATAATATATAAAGTTATACTGTATAAACTTTAAATACTATATAAACTTATAATATAATCTAAAGTTAAATTTAAATTAGGGAAAAAATTTGAAATGGCGTCACTGTAGCCACGAAATAGCGTCATTACTTGTGGCGCCTCATTAGTGTTTAAGTAGCATCGCATATTATAGAGGCACTAAATTTGAGGTTAAATTCCTAACTCCTCTTCTTCGTTTTCACTACTTTATGCACTCCACTGATTTTTGCCGCGACGCCCGACACCCACTACTCCACCCGACACTTGACGCCCAATGCCTGACACCCACTGCCCCAACGCCCGACGCTCGACTTTGACGCCCTGCTTCTCCGACGCTCGACGCACTTGCTCCACCGTCCGACCCCAACGCCCACTGCTTCGACGCCTACTCCTCCTGCGCCGTGCTTCGACGCCCTGCCGGACGCCGCCCTCCTCCGCCTCCTCTGACCCTGCCCTCGTCCGACCCTGACTCCTTCGACCCCGCCCTCCCTGCCTCCTAAGACGCCATCATCTGCCTTCCTTCGACCCCCGCCTCCTTTGACCCCGCCCTCCCTGCCTCCTCCGATGCTGACGTCCACCCTCATCCGACCCTGCCTCCTCCGACCCCGCCCTCCCCGCCTCCTCTGACGCTGTCATCCGCCAGCTTCCAACCCCGCCTCCACTGATGCCATCCACTCTCATCCGCTCTACTCTGGCCGTCCATTGCTTCAGCCACTGCCCTTCCACTCCGATCGTCCACTGCTCTAGCCGCCCACTGCTTTGACGCCATCCGCCCTCGTCTGCTTTGCTTCGGCCGCCGCCCACTGCTTCAGCCGCCGCCCTTTCGCTCTGGCTGCCCTTCTGCTCCGACCGCCCACTGCTCTAGCCGCCCACTACTCTGACCGTTGCTGTTTGCCTGCCACCCTACTGTTTGGCTGCCAACGTGCAAGAAGGTACAAGCCCTGCCACCACTATGTAATGCCTAGTTAATTTGCTATGTTAATTACTTTAATACTATGTTAATTACTGTACTGTTATTTACTATACTGCTATGTTAATTACTATAATGCTATGTTAATTACTATAATGTTACGTTAGTTACTATAATGTTATGTAGATGTATAGTACGCTATGATAAATATGCTAGGAAATAAGGCAATTAATTCTTATGCTAAATAATACTTGATCCATATGGGATATGCTAGGAAATAAAACAATTTAAAAAAAGAATCAAATTTGAGGTTGGACTCAATTTGAAATCAAATACATCCACATTCTTGGCAATAAAATGAGAATATGATAAAAAAGAAACATTAGAAAATGACAAAAAAAATATCAGTATTTGGTACCTAAAATATACATTATGGGATTCTGAATACGAAGATCAAGTACTTGAAACATGTGATTTTGGACTTCATAACTTGAAAACCACATGTTTCAAGTACAAAAAATTATTGACATATGGCTTAATGTTGTCCATTATAGATTCGTCGTTGGAAGGATAAACGTGATGTTGATGAATTTATTAAGGTAGCATATCAAAATGAAGGTGTTGCTTCTTCATATGGAAAAATCTTATGTCCATGTCGGAAATGCAAATGTTATGAGTGGAAAGTAAGATATGATGTGCATAAGGATTTATATTACAACACATACACAAATTGATTCTTTCATGGCGAAGAAATATGGGCTAAAAAGACAATAGTTGATGGTAATGTAGATACCAATATAGGCGAGTTGAGCAATCCGTACAAAGATATGATACGAGATGCAATGTTAGGAGAAAATGTTGGCGAGATTGAAGAAGACCCGAATTCTTTGACTTCTAAGTTTTATAATCTTCCCAAAAAAGCAGACAAACCTTTATGGGATGGATGTGTGAAGAAAACTACACTTTCTGTAGTGGCACAACTAATGAACTTGAAATCAAAATTTAATATGAACTAAAGTTGTTTCGACCGAATGATTGCCATTATTAAGAGTATGCTTCCAACTTTAGAGAAGTTATCGGGAAATCTTTACAAGTGCAAAAGATTAATGAGAGATTTAGGGTTGGAATATCAGAAGATTGATGCGTCACAATAATTGTATGTTGTATTACAAGGAAAATAACTCACTTATAAGTTGTTCTATTTGTGGCGAGCCCAAATACAAGCCGAGAAAGAATTCTCAAAGTTCGAAAAAAATGTGGCAAATGCATTATTAGATTAAGACTTTGCACCGATAGGTTCAACCCATTTGGCTCCTCAAGTACTGCTTGCTTATTCATGTTGGTCGATTTTTATGACACCTTATAATTTACCTTCAAGCATGTGTATGAGACAAGAGAACGTATTGCTTACTTGTATGATCTCAGGTCCTCAATCTCCTAGTAAAAGTTCAGATATTTACTTAAGACCTTTGATTGTTGAACTCAATATGTTGTGGGAGGATGACGTGGATAGTTATGACAAATCTAAAGTAGAATAATCACTCACACATTATGACATTGTCACTTTATAAAATATTGGGGAGGAGCTACATCACTCTCACACTATGACTAACCCACTATAAAAATGATGGGGGAGGGGGAAACACTGCTTTCCCTCCATCTGAGTCGAAGGAAGTTTCCATGGAGGGAGGGAACATTGCCCTCTCTCCTCCAACGTACGATGAAAGTCATTTCATTAATATAAAGAAATTTAAGATAAACTCATCTCACTCAAAATTTGAACTCTTAGTATATAAAAAAAATTAATATAGCGATCACTCTATTAGCCATTGATTGTTAAATGGTGAAGAATTTAGACATAAAGGAAAATTAAAAAAAGGTCTTTACCTTATAAGAGGAATGACATTTTTTTTTATCATATTAGAGTATCAAATTATTATGGAGCATAAACTTGAATACTTTCAGAAGGATCTAATGCTCCCATTAATTAGTTTCAAGGTTACGTGATCCTCGATATTATACCAGCTATCAAGGTAGTTAATATCGAGATCTTACACAACAAATCGAGTGTAAGATCCCAAATTTTACCTCATAATTAATTAACTAAAATAGGCATTAATCAAATTAACTGCTCTCTTTTATCTCATCTTATCTTACAAAAATATCCTATTTTCCTTTCAGTTTATTAATTTAATTAGAAAAAAGTTGATTAGCTTAATTAAAGATTTGATAAAAAGTTAATAACTCTTATTTAAGCTCGAGCAATTATCATATTATATAGGGGGTACTTATTGCAGTTGGTTAGCTTGTATATGAGTACAACAGTAATAGTTCAAAATCTTTACGATGTACTTTTAAGTAATTAATTAACTGACCTCTATATAATAGGATGTAAATAATTGTATTCTAATTTATAGTATTGCTCTACTTTCACTTATGCTACGTGGACAATGCCAAGAGTTCATATATACATGCACGGCAGCCACCGCACAACATGGATTGAGCCACCACCACTTAATAACTATTGTATATAAAGTCCATTGCATCACTATCTACTATTATAATATAGGTATTTCAAGATGCAATATTTTCTTACATACGTAACCAACCGACTTACCTTCACTATTTAATTTACCCACATTATTATTTTCCATATTATCTCTCACGAATTATATATATATATATATATGTATGTATATATGTATATATAAAAGAGTATAATAGAGTTAACATTGTATATGGTGACTCCTTCCTGGAAGATGTGTACTTAATAGGGTTAGCTGCTATCGACCCGGAGCGCATGTAAAGCTAGGGCATTTATGGTGGAAAATGAGTGCCAAGTGAAGATTAACAAAGTAGATACAAGAGGTACGTAGATGGATTCTCAGAGTTTCTTTTATTAATTTGATCAGGAAAGTTTTAGGCAGAAGGATACCTGCATTAAAAATATGAGGAAACAAATTAAGGAAACAATTTTCTGTCCGAAGTTTAATAACCAAAAGTTTAGCTTGCCAATCATTATAAAATTATGAAACCCATATAAATTGATCCTTCAAAAGTCTACTGTTCATAGGTGAAGAATTTGTTTTGGAATCACATGTACTTGAAAGGTTACGAGGTAATTAGTTAGCATACGTCTCGCTCTTCAATCAGAATAAGTAGCCTAATTAGAAATTATGCTGTAAATTTTATACCTTAAAATAAATTATGATTTTTATAGGTCCAAGAATCCCTGAATTAAGGTTCTAACACAATTTGAATCACCCCAAAAACATATGTGTAAAGGAAGTTATGAGGAGTTTAAGTGACATCTCTCTGCTTTTAGAAGTATGAATGAAATAATGAAATGTTTGTGTTCAAGAAATGTTTGTAGATAATCATAATGAGTATAAATATATAATTAATATATGTTGTATCTTATAGAGTCTTGTTTTATTTGGTTTTGGAATTAGATTTATTGGATAGCCCTAGAGAAAGTTAAGTGTTCGTTTTTAAGGTGCTACCAATCTCTCTTCCGAAACTATTAGTCAATTTTGTAAATTAAGTGTTAAATTAAATATGTCATGGAATTATTCTATAATTTAGGAGGATAAAGAACCAGATGTTAGGTTCAATTTACAATTTGAATACCTTGAAAATAATATGTAAAGTGAAAGTTATAAATGTCTTACCAAATGTCATTCAGTTTGTTAGAATGAAATGTAGGACATATTATATTAGTACTTGTTAAATTTATTGTACTTAGTCCAGAGGGACATAGATGCAGGAAATTTTATGGTTGCACCCTAGGAAGTCTGTGTTCAGAGAAAATTAAAAGTAGCAGAACATGTGATGTTTACTATTTTATATAAATAATAAAAGAAGGGTCACTCAATCTGTTAAAGTATGAAAATAATATGAAAGTTAGACTGAATGTTGATTTTACTAAGAATAAATCTTAACAAAATAAGAACCGTAACTTTTACAAACAAACATTTCATTAATATGGAGCTAAGTAAAATTAGAATCATTCAATTTTATTCTTTATATTAAGAATTTCTTGAGTTAGATGGATTGTATAAATGATATAAAATCTCTAAGTTGGTACGGTTATAAGAGTAATATGGGCTTATACTATTTTTATAGGGTTAAATGAATGATAAGAAAAAGAAATTAGGAAACACCTTGTGTGATCGTTTATGCCAAGTAAGTTGGTTTCTCCTACTCTATGTATTCACCTCTTATGAATTCGGTATGACATTAATTGTCATATATATTGAATATGTTTTGGATGTATTCTTATGAAAAGTATGTTGATATGATTGTTCAATCGATGGTACATTTGAAATGCATATGTGAAATGCTATGGATTTATTTTATAAAATGCAATCCTATTTCGTTTGAATGAGTATTTGGTATGATTCATCTTTTGATATTTGAGACATAACTGTTATATGATGAATCATGCATCCGCATTTGCCTGCATTTGCATATGGTGGTTTGAGCTAAGTGGTACATCGCTAATCACGATGGAAGCCACCTCTAGAATTCAATCCATCATTATGTTTTCCAAAAATAGGATGAGATAGCCTGGAGCTAAGTGCTATGCAGAGCTAAGTGCTACATCACGAGTAGTCATGATGGAAGCCACCTCTAGAATTCACCTATCGCTATATGTTCTATGAAAATGATGAGATAGAATGGAGTTAAGAGCTACTTCTATAATTCACATATCGCTATATGATATGTTCTCCGAAAGGGATGAGGTAGAATAGAGCTAAGTGCTTTATCACTGATCATGATGGGAGCCACATCTAGAATTCACCTACCGACCACTGACCAGTTGGTGATCCGTGCTTCCATATGAGAGTGTTGCATTTGCATACATTTATTTGATATGATTTGAATGATATTGATTGCAATTGGAGCGTGATGATTTTGATTAGAAAATTGTATATATTATTTTCAACAAGCTGAACCATCTTCAAAACAATCAGGAACTCTATCGGGACAATCAGAACAAAACCTGAAGAGCAAGTCCAAGCCGTAACACTAAGGAGTGGAAGAATAACTAAGGATACTAAAAGGATGAGAGTAGAAACTTTAGAACCAAAAGATAAGAAAATTCCAAAAAAGAAAGAAAGGCCAGTAAAATGCTGAACTAAAATAGTAGAAGGAAGCTAAATGATCGAAAACTTCAGAAGGCCCTTCTAACTACTCTTCACGAGTACCATTTCTTAAAGCTCTTGAAACAAGTTGACAAGACTAACAATTTGGCAAGTTTGTCGAAATCCTAAAGAAGCTCTATATTAACGTGCCTTTCGTTGAAGCTGATAACTATAGATTTTTATCTCATTTTAGATGCATTTCATCCATATCGAGCCCCTATTTTGCCTAATTTTTGGCCAAATATGCATAGAATGCATGGATTGTGATAACTAGTTGATCTTTCTCATTTTATACTTAATTCCATATGCATAGAGGTTATGAATTGATAAAATCCATAAATATTTTAATTCTATGCCAAGTTATCATTTTTAGGGCAAGTTATCATTCCAATATGCAAAATTATCATTATTTTAATTGAGCTGATTTCCAGTGATTATTTTGCTCTAAATCCCTTGCCATCATGATTTATTCATATTGGATGATCATATTTCAATTTGTGCAAGGTTATCAGTCCATTTCATATGTTATCATTTTTTAGTGTCAAGTTATCATTTTTAGGGCAAAACTATCATTTCGATATGCAAGGCTGTCATTTCTGCATAAAAACCTTAGGCAATCATTATATTATTGTCCTAACTCCTTGCTGCCCTGATTTCATCACATTTGGATAACTACAACCAAAGTTATGACAAGTTATTATTTTTAAGGCATTAAGTTATCGTTTTTGGCACCCAAGTTATCATTCCTATGAAATCTTATCCTATGAAATCTTATCCACATTTGATTTCTGACCTCATTCACTTGCCATCATAATCCCTTTGATGCCTTCAATGCTCTGAACCATCCATATTTGAACATTTTCCAAGATTATTATTTTCATTTACTGATTTCACCTCTACATAACATCAGATTTTATTTGATGTTGGAGCTGATCCTAGTAGCTATCCTCATCCTTATTTGTTTATTTCCTATTTGAGGACTTTGATGTTTGGTGTTCTATCACTTCCAACAAGTATTATAAAGCTGAAAAAGGCTGAAAAAGAAGGGGGGACGCTGTCAAAAAAGTTGTCTCCTGCAAACATTTCCAGGACCAGGACACATGGCACAATCACATCACCATGGGACATTCTGATGTTGATCAAATGGTGTAGAATCCACATATATAAGCTGGAAATTCTAGAGGAAAAAGGGGGGACTGGCCATTCAAGAGTTTTGGGCAGGAAGGAAGCAAGGAAGGAGAAGAAGTGTTGCTGATTTCTGTGGACAGCCTCTTGATTACAGGATGTTTTGTATCAATCCTTTCTACTATTGTGTATCAATCTTTGTAATTATGAGGAGCTAAACTCCATTTCTCCTAAGATAGGGTAGTAGTCTAATTAATTGTGGAGGATGAATCTAATTCCTGACATTGTAAGATCCTAATTGTATCCACAACTGAGAAGTTGTCATTTGATCTCATCCTTGTTCAGAAATGAAGCAAGAATCAATGCCAAGTTTCTAGATTCAATCCCAACTAGAATCTGATTTTCTGATTTGCTGATTTTTTATTTCCCATTTCTGATTTCTGAATTTGCTGAATCTGTTTTCACATTGTGGAGCCCTAATTGAATTAATAACTGATAGGTTACTTATGGTTTCATTCTTGTTCAGAAATAAATCAAGATTCAATGGTAATTCCAAGGTTCAATCCCTGAATTATTGCAAACTATCCATTGTTGATTTTTGGTTTTCAATCCTGATTTCTAAATCTGAAATTCTGAAATACATGGGATTCTTCTTGTCATTGTAAACCTCTGATTTTATTCAATCACTGAGAGGTGATTTTAAGGTTGTATTGATGTTCAGAGATGGACCAAGAATGCAATGACATTGCTGAATTCCCATATGAAATGTAGGTGTTGATTTCATTTGATCACTTGATAAAAATGTGGATTTCATTTGAATTTGCAGCTGAGAGGCTGATTTAAAATCCTCTTGTAGTTTAGAGATAAACCAAGAAGCATTTGCATCAATATTGAATTGATTTCATCCCTGTTTAGTTGATTGAAGCATTTCTCTCATTTTCAAGGTGCAATTGAAAGTTATCATTTCAAATTTCACTAAACCATTGAAATTCAGCAAGGAACTAAATTTTGAGCCTAATGTTGACTTGATTTCAGTCAGGACCTCTTCTAATTCAATTTAGCTAACCAATCATATGAGAATATGATAATTAGTTCAGGACTAATTGAGCTGTGAAAACAGAAATGTTTCAAGTTGAGTTAAAATTGACAATGTATTGATAACTTGTTCCATTCCATCCATAATTAATTTAGATGAACCCCAACTCCTAGGAGAACCTTCCTCATTAATAGATAAACCCTTTGATCCTCTAGTTTAGCATTTACAATTCAGTTTAGATAACTTTTCAAAAATCTCAAAACAGTTATCATTTTAGTCCTTTTTAGAAATCGGTTTTAACTTTCTTTCAAATTCTTGGATTTTTAACTTTAGTTAAGGCTAATCTAGATTGTTTAGAGAGTCTTAAATTTCAAATCACTATGGATATGACATTTGGGTACACTATAATTGACCTGTATACTTGCAGTTAAAAGTGAATTAGGGAGTTAAATCTAAAATTGAAAAATCTGAAATTTGACCCCAAAATAAGCAAGTTATCACTACACCCCTCTATTTCACTATCAAGTTTTTGGCACCGTTGCCGGGCCAATTAGATTAACTTAGATAGTTTAGATTAGTTTTAGACTAGTTTTCAGTCTATTTATTAGGCCAATTTTCAGTTTTTGCAAGTTATCATTCCCAATTTTCCAATTTTGTCTAGTTTTCTTTCTTTTCTGAATTTGATACTTTTGATTTCAATTTAT
The DNA here is from genome assembly GCA_030549335.1 of Pontederia crassipes. Classification (NCBI taxonomy): domain Eukaryota; kingdom Viridiplantae; phylum Streptophyta; class Magnoliopsida; order Commelinales; family Pontederiaceae; genus Pontederia; species Pontederia crassipes. The sequence goes on along the minus strand of CM060184.1, from coordinate 38,021,610 downwards.
GCAGATTTGGAGCTTCAAGGAGACCTCTACCTATCTGACCCTGAACTGAAAGAAGATTCAATAGGAGAAGGAGATTGCAAAGAGAAGAGGCTAGGAGAAGAACTTTTGAGGAGGAGGCTACCAATCAAAACATGGCTGATCCTAGGACACTTAGGGATTGTTATTCACCCAGCAATTGCAGAAAATTATGAATTTGACTTCTGAGAGAGAAAGAAGAAAAGATGGATATGAGTTGGCAAACTTGGTCCTATGACTATTATCAACCAAGTGAAACACCCTTGAGCAAGGAGGAATTGGATTCTATAGTTGAAGATGTTGTGTCCAAAACTCTTCAAAAATATGATTTTGATGTTGGAGAACCATCACAAGTTCATTGCAATTAAGGATCACCACAATTTCAGCAGCCCTTTAATGCTTACATGTATGCCTCACATGGTCATGAAAGTTTAAATTTCTGGAATCTTGAGGAAGAATTCTCAAGTGGTAATCCTTATGTCCATGACTCGCAAAATCATTTGTATTATCATCACAATCAAGGTCAAGTGTCAGAATTTCAAGTTGCAACCATGGGTATTTCAAAAAATCAACAATCACTTAATTAATCCATAGAAGTGTCAAGAATGGAGATTATATTGGAGAACTTCATGAGGAGGCAGGAAAAGCAAACTGCAAACTTGAAAAAATTATGTATGACAACATATGTTCTTCAAGCTGGATATCAAGCCTTGGAAGCCAAGCTTTGTTTGGAGTCCAGTCAAGAAGCCCCACCTATGCAGAATTCAAATTGGCAACCCAAAATCTTGCCAAGGACTCAACCACCTCCATATCAGCCTCCACAAGTTCAAATGCAGAGACCTCCTTATGAGCCACAAGTCCAAGCCACTCAATTGTCAAAAATAGAGGGGTTGCTGCAACAAATTCTGAAGAAGCAAGAAAAGCAGGAGGAGACAATGTAGAAATTAACTACTGAATATGAAACCTTGAGTTCCCATCAAAAAGTTCTTGAAAACCAATTTGCCCAACAAGCCAGCACCTCAACTAGGCCATCAATGTTTTTTCGAAGACAACCAGAAGTCAATCCTAAGGAACAAGTCCAAGCTGTCCAGCTCAGGAGTGGAAAAATTATTGAAGAACCCATGAAGCATGTTGAGGATAGTTTAGCTAAAGTAAATGCAAGTTCAAAGCCTATAGAAGAGCCAATTGAAGAAGTTGTGGTGAGAAACTAAGACAAGAACCCTCAGAATGAAGTCAAGGTAGGATTTTTGATAAGGTGCCATTCCCACAAAGATTGGTCTCTAAATTAGAGCTGAAACCTCTTCCTAGTTCAGGAGATTCATATATCATACATGAGGATTCTAGAGATGAGAAGTTAGGAGATTTTTGTTACAATGAAGGAGGGAATCAAACTGAAAAACAAAGGTCAATCATTGACAAACTAAGAGATCCATACTTGATTAGTGAAGCTGTCCACAGATTGAGATCTCTACTTGATCACATCATAATATTTAAACCTTCTTGATATCAAGAAGTGGAACAATGTCTAGCCTAAGACATTAAAGTATGGCACTTTTTGGGAGGTAACCCAAGCCATTTTATACTTAATCTTTCTGTTTTGCAGGAATAAAGAAGGGAGGAATCAGATCAATCCACAAATTGGCAATTAGGGAGTACCCCTACCCTCATTTTTTATTCTCTCACTGAAATCCTAATGATAACTGATAGTATCTTTTCATTCATGCTAAAATCATCATATTAACATCTGAATTATCATTCATATCAGTTATCTCAATCCATCCTAGCTTAATTTCAGTGAATTTCAATGCATTGTTGAATTGTGCACCATAAAAATTTGATATTGAATATCCCACTGATATCTCTTGTTTCCTTGCAGGATTAGCTGAAATTCATGAAGAATAGACCACCCTCAGCCCCTAATTTAGATGCAGGAACCATTGGAAGGGATCAAATGCAAAATTCCATCAATTTCATAACCTCCCAACCCTCTCTCTTGCCTATCTTTCCCAACACTATGGATAGTGTTGAAGCTAAGCTTGGGGGAGGAAACCTGATGCTTTTCTAACCTTTACACCATGTTTTTAATATATTTTAATGTTTATATCATCAATTACCACCAGGTTATCATTGTTTGAATAAGTTATCACTCGGTTATCATTTTTTGGGCTCAACTCAATTCTGAATTTATTTTAACTCTGAAATGGATAGAATACTTCATTATGACAGTTGGTACACTCCAATACCAAGTGGCCAATTTGGCCATTAGTCTTCTTGCTTTAATTGACATTACTAATTCAGATGCATTTGAATTAATTTTCAGCTGAAATTTTTTCTTTTTGTGGGTAACACTAGCTGACATCCATGAATTAATTGGAAAGTAGAAGATGTCTAAAAAGGAGTCAAGGCTCTTGCTGCCATGTTAAATAGGAAATCTTGACTATTTGCATTGAAGGATCTAAACTATACTTGAGTTTGAACTATTGCTCATTTCATGAACGGAATAGAAAATGAAAAATGAAAAAAGAAAAAGTGAAAAGTTGCATTGTGCATTGCATCCATGCATGAATAAAGAGAGTGAAATTTCAAAAAGGAACCTCTCCTGAATAAAGCCAGAATTTTTATCCTGTGACCAGCATGAATAAAAATCAGGTCTTGACCTGTTTACTTGCATTTTCATGAATAAAAGTCAGGTGTTAAACCTGTTTAGGCAGTGAAAAATCTATTCATGAAGAGATTGATGTTTCAAAATTTTTAGTAAAGTTGACAATCCTTGTAATCCAAGTCAGTTATTGTTAGTACTTATTTCATGGCTTAACTTTGCTTTAACCTTCGTGACTCCTCAACTAGAATTTGGGAATTGGAAAGAATGGGATGTAGTGTTGGCAAAGTGGTAAACTCATTGGATTAATTCAGCTGATTTTCAATTCAATTGTGGACTGTTAATTCAAGTTGGTCCTTAATTTATGAATGTTTTGCTTGAGGACAAGCAAAAGGCTAAGTTTGGGGGAGTTTGATCACTAGCTGATCACTATAAGTTTTATCCCATTTTAGATGCATTTCATCCATATCGAGCCCCTATTTTGCCTAACTTTTGGCCAAATATGCATGGAATGCATGGATTGTGATAACTAGTTGATCTTTCTTATTTTATAATTAATTCTATGTGCATAGAGGTTCTGAATTGCTAAAATTCATAAATATTTCAATTGTATGCCAAGTTATCATTTTTAGGGCAAGTTATTATTCCAATGTGCAAAGTTATCATTATTTTAATTGAGCTAATTTCCAGTGATTATTTTGCTCTAAATCCCATGTCATCATGATTTATTCATATTTGGATGATCATATTTCAATTTGTGCAAGGTTATCACTCCATTTCATAGGTTATCATTTTTTAGTGTCAAGTTATCGTTTTTAGGGCAAAACTGTCATTTCGATATGCAAGGCTATCATTTCTGCATAAAAACCTTAGGCAATCATTATATTATTGTCCTAATTCCTTGCTGCCCTGATTTCATCACATTTGGATAAGCACAACCAAAGTTATGACAAGTTATCATTTTTAAGGCATTAAGTTATCATTTTTGGCACCTAAGTTATCATTCCTATGAAATCTTATCCACATTTGATTTCTGACCTCATTCACTTGCCATCCTAATCCCTTTGATGCCTTCATTGCTCTGAACCATCCATATTTGAACATTTTATAAGATATATGCAATGTTATCATTTTGGGTCTTCAAAATTATCATTTTCATTTACTGATTTCACCTCTGCATAACATCAGATTTTATTTGATGTTGGAGCTGATCCTAGTAGCTGTCATCATCCTTATTTGTTTATTTTCTATTTGAGGACTTTGATGTTTGGTGTTGTATCTCTTCCAGCAGGTATTATAAAGCTGAAAAAGGTTGGAAAAGAAGGAGGGACCACCTACTTTTGATGTCCAAAAAGTTGTCTCCTGCAAACATTTCCAGGACCAGGACACATGGCACAATCACATCACCATGGAACATTCTGATGCTGATCAAATGGTGTAGAATCCACATATATAAGCTGGAAATTCTAGAGGAAAAAGGGGGGACTGGCCATTCAAGAGTTTTGGGCAGGAAGGAAGCAAGGAAGGAGAAGAAGTGTTGCTGATTTCTATGGGCAGCCTCTTGATTACAGGATATTTTGTATCAATCATTCCTACTATTGTGTATCAATCTTTGTAATTATGAGGAGCTAAACTCCATTTTTCCTATGATAGGGTAGTAGTCTAATTAATTATGGATGGATATGGACAATTCTGATTTCCTACACTGATTTCTGAATTCCTAAAATTCTGATTTCTGAATTTTATTTTTGAAATCTATTTTGTATGAATCTGATTCCTGACATTGTAAGATCCTACTTGTATCCACAACTGAGAAGTTGTCATTTGATCTAATCCTTATTCAGAAATGAAGCAAGAATCAATGCCAAGTTTCTAGATTCAATCCCAACTATAATCTGATTTTCTGATTTGCTGATTTCTGATTCCCATTTCTGATTTCTAAATTTGCTGAATCTGTTTTCACCATTGTGGAGCCCTAATTGAATTAATAACTGATAGGTTACTTATGATTTCATTCTTGTTCAGAAATGAATCAAGAGTCAATGGCAATTCCAAGGTTCAATCCCTGAATTATTGCAAACTATCCATTGCTGATTTCTGGTTTTCAATCCTGATTTCTAAATCTAAAATTCTAAAATCTGTGGGATTCTTCTTGTCATTGTAAACCTCTAATTTTATTCAATCACTGAGATGTGATTTTAAGGTTGTCTTGATGTTCAGAGATGGACCAAGAATGCAATGACATTGCTGAATTCCCATATGAAATGTAGGTGCTGATTTCATTCAATCCCTTGGTAAAAATGTGGATTTCATTTGAATTTGCAGCTGAGAGGCTGATTTAAAATCCTCTTGTAGTTTAGAGATAAACCAAGAAGCATTTGCATCAATATTGAATTTATTTCATCCCTGTTTAATTGATTGAAGCATTTCTCTCATTTTCAAGGTGCAATTGAAAGTTATCATTTCAGATTTCACTAAACCATTGAAATTCAACAAGGAACTAAATTTTGAGCCTAATGTTGACTTGATTTCAGTCAGGACCTCTTCTAATTCAACTTAGCTATCCAATCATATGAGAATATGATAATTAGTTCAGGATTAATTGAGCTGTGAAAACAGAAATTTTTCAAGTTGAGTTAAAATTGACAATGTATTGATAACTTGTTCAATTCCATCCATAATTAAGTTAGATGAACCCCAACTCCTAGGAGAACCTTCCTCATTGATAGATAAACCCTTTGAGCCTCTAGTTTAGCATTTACAATTCAGTTTAGATAACTTTTCAAAAATTCCAAAACAGTTATCATTTTAGTCCTTTTTAGAAATCGGTTTTAACTTTCTTTCAAATTCTTGGATTTTTAACTAGTTAAGGCTAATCTAGATTGTTTAGAGAGTCTTAGGCTTCAAATCACTGTGGATACGATATTTGAGTAGACTATAATTGACCTGTATACTTGCAGTTAAAAGTGAATTAGGGAGTTAAATCAAAATTTGAAAAATCTTAAATTTGATCCCAAAATCAGCAAGTTATCACTACACCCCTCTATTTCACTATCAGAAGTCATCCAAGAGATGTCAGCCTATGCTAAATTTCTTAAGGATATCCTATCAAAGAAGAGAATAATCCAAGAGAATGAAATGGTAACACTAACAGTTGAAGCCAGTGCCATTATTCAAAATAAATTGCCTCCAAAACTTAAGGGTCCTGGGAGCTTCTCTATATCTTGTGAAATAGGCAATCGAAGAATTCAAAGAGTCTTATGTGATCTAGGGGTCTCTATAAGTATGATCCCTTTCTCATTGTGCATAAAACTTGAAATGAGTAATATTAAGCCCTCCAATATGTCTCTCCAATTAGCCAATCGAACCATCAAAATTTCTCAAGAAATTTTGGAAGATATATTGATCAAGGAAGGAAATTTCTACATACCAGCCGATTTTGTAGTTTTGGATATGGATCAAGACAATCAAACACCTATTCTTTTAGGAAGAACTTTCTAGCTATGGCGGGAGCAGTGATTGATGGCAAACAAGGTCGTCTTACATTTCAAATTGGTGATGACATTATGGAGTTTCAATTGAATTAGATCATCAATTGCTCGACTATAGAAGACTGTCACTTCCAACTTGAGCAAATGGATCCTTTGATTCAAAAAGTAGCATCTGTCATTCACATATTTGATCCTTTAGAAGTCTCCTTTCGAGCTCAAGAATCATCACTATGGTGAGGAGGAAACTGGACTCTTAACAAGGCATATGCTGCCTGCACTAATTCAAGATCTCGATAAATACAAGAGAGAGAGTCAACCTCTCAAACCTGAAGAAAGATTAAGCTTGAAGAAGCATTCGAAACTTGAGCTGAAGAAACTGTCTCAGAATCTTAGATATGAATTCCTAGGAGAAGACTCCACCTACCCGATTATTGTCAATGCAAACTTAGAATCAAACTAGCTCCGGATGTTACTCGCCAAGTTGATATCTTACAAGCATGTTATAGGATACACTCTTGATGATCTTAAAGGAATATTTGTATGCACTGTATTCCTATGGAGAAAGATTTCAAACTCAACCCATTTATGAAAGAAGTTGGGAAGAAAGAAATCATAAATATGAGGAATCATTTACCCCATCTCAGATAGTCAATGGGTATGCCCCGTGCAAATCGTGCCAAAGAAGGGAGGTACAACTGTGATTAAAACTGACTCGGACAAACTTATCTGTACAAGTACTGTCACAGGATGGAGGATGTGCATCGACTTCAGGAAGTTGAATAAGGCCACCCGAAAGAATCATTTCCCTCTTTCTTTCATTGATCAAATGCTGAAAAGACTTGTGAAACATTCTTATTTCTGTTATATAGACGGATTCTCTAGGTTTCTTCATATTCCCATTCATCCATATGATCAAGAAAAGACTACTCTCACATGACCATATGGAACTTTTGCCTATAGAAGAATGCCATTTGGTTAATGCAATGCACTCACAAGTTTTCAAAGGTGTATGATGTCTATCTTTTCCGATTTTATTGAAGAAATCATGGAGGTTTCCATAGATGACTTCTCAGTATACGAAACCTCATTTGAAGATTGTTTGAACAACCTTTGTAAGGTATTACAAAGATGTGCTGAAACTAATCTAGTAATGAATCAGGAGAAGTGCCACTTCATGGTGCAAGAAGGTGTTGTGTTGGGACACATTGTCTCTAGCAAAGGCATTGAAGTTGACCAGGCCAAGACAGAAGTTATAGAGAAATTATCCCCACCCTATAATATCAAGGGAGGCAGAAGTTTCTTTGGACATATTGGATTCTACCATCTATTTATTAAGGATTTCCCACTCATTGTGAGGCCTTTGACAAAGCTCTTGTCCAAAGAATTTGACTTTATATTTGATAAGGATTCTATAAAAGCCTTCAAGACACTGAAAAAAGCACTCATGACAACTCCAATTATGCAGCCACACGATTGGTCACTACCATTCGAACTTATGTGCGATGCTAGTGATCAAGCTGTCAGAGCAGAATTTGGACAGTGGAAAGATATGAAACAACATATGATCTATTATGCTAGCAGAACTCTGGATGAATCATAGATCAACTATGCCACAACAGAGAAGGAATTCTTAGCTATGGTATTTGCAATGGATAAATTCAGTTCTTATATAGTAGGATCCAAAGTTATTATATATACTGATCACCAAGCAATTTGACATTTGATTTCTAAGAAGGATGCCAAGCCTAGACTCATCAGACAGATTCTCTTATTGCAAGAATTCGACTTGGAAATCAAAGATAAAAAAAGGAGCAGAAAATCAAGTTGTTGATCACTTTCTCGACTTCAGTTATTAGAAGAGAAAAATGATATCAAAGAATATAAAGTCATCAATGATTCCTTCCTAGACGATCATTTGTTTTCAATCAAAGTCGAAAAGCTTCCATGGTTTGCTGATAATGCTAATTACTTAGCCTCAGGAGTTCTACGACCAGATCTCTCCTACCAACAAAAGAAGAAGTTGTTCTCGGATATCAAATATTACTTTTGGAACGAGCCATTCCTTTTTAAGAAGTGTGCAGATTGAATGTATCGAAGATGTATTCCAGAAGAAGAGCAAACTGCAGTACTTCTGGAATGCCATTCACCCATTCTATGGTGATCATGGAGGACATTAGAAGATGACTTCCAAGGTCCTACAAATAGGTTTCTACTGGACAACTCTCTTTAAGGACACAGTAAACTTTGTTAAATCCTATGATGCTTGCTAAAGAATAGGAAATATCGGTCGAAGAAATGAAGCACCTCAGCAACCAATACTAGAAGTAAAGATCTTCGATGTTTGGGGAGTTGGTTACATGGGCCCCTTTCCCACCTCCTTCAGCTATAAATTCATTCTCCTAACAGTCGACTACGTTTCAAAATGGATTGAAGCAATTCCTACAATTACAACAGATTTGAATTATGTCACCAAACTCTTTAAGGATACTATCTTTCCAAGATTTGGAGTGCCCAGATTAGTTATCAACGATGGAAGTTCACACTTTATTGAAAGGACCTTCGAAAATTTACTAATAAAATATGGAGTCAAGCACAAAGTATCTACCGCATATCATCCATAGACTAATGGGCAAGCTGAAGTCTCCAATCGAGAAATCAAAATGATTTTGGAGAAAGCAATCTCAGTAACAAGAAAGGATTGGGGTAAAAGACCAATGAGGCATTATGAGCATATCGTACCGCATACAAGTCCCCAATTGGAACGAGATGTTTCAGATTAATCTACGGTTAACACTGTCACCTACTAGTAGAAATGGAGCATAAAGCATTTTGGGCCATCAAAACGCTCAACTATGACTTTCAAGCGACTATCGAAAAAAGACTCTTGTAGCTCAATGAACTAGATTAACTCTAGCTAGATGCATACAACAATTCCTGTCACTACAAGGAACGCACAAGGAAATGGCATGACAACCATATACTACAGAAAAACTTCAAGGAAGGTGACCAAGTTCTATTGTTCAACTCCCGCCTATGACTTTTTCTCAGAAAACTAAGGACGCTGACAGGACTGTTTATTGTCGAAAAAGTATATCCTCATGGAGCCCTTGACATAAAAAATAGTAATTCCAAAAATTTTAAGGTCAACGGACAACGACTGAAATGGTATAATCCTGGGCCGAGGAATTCAAACAAGTCTTGTTTGCGACCAACTCATTGACAATTAAGTTGCCATTTAAAAAAAAGGCACTATTGGGAGGCAACCCAACTAAATAAACTGTCATCCGCCACATCCGCTTCAAAGTCTCCCAAGTTTAGCTAAAAAGTGCATTATGTAGATTCGGTTGAGAAACCCAACAGAATCCATGAACATACCTCCACAACTGCCCAAAACACTAACTTACTCACGTATACCAAGCTGGTGATGCCTCGAATTCCAACCCCCAATACCTTTTTCCCTACCCAGCCGCTCGCCGCATCCACTCTTAACTAAGCAACAACAACAACAACAACAACAACAACAAAGCCTTATCCCACTAGGTGGGGTCGGCTACATGGATCATATGACGCCATTCCGCTCTATTAGACAATATATTCGTTGATCCATATTCATAAGATTCGACAGGATTTTATGTTGGCTGTCGGGTCCTAACACAACCCTCCTCTTTTATCCGGGCTTGGGACCGGCTATAAAATATAGGCGGAGTTCCACTCTTAACTAAGCATCACCCCAATTTCCCCGTAACTCTCTCTTAATGATTGTTATCGTCGACTCCGCCTTCTCAACCTTCAAGCAGAGAAAATGAAGCATGCACGGTCCTCTTCTGACTCTAACACCGAAACAGCTCTAAGTCTTGCCGACGTCGCCTACACCCTGATGGTCTTCTACAATGATCATTGGGAGGCATGAGATCAGAAGACAACGATGACAAACAATGTCTATTCAACAACCTAAGTAGGAAGTATACATCCACCAGGTTTCTCAACATTTTTGCTCTCAAAATCATTGGACATTTCGATGACATTCGAATTTTACTTCATCGGGCACACTCTATGCACTTTTTCATGAAATGTTAAGACCTCTATGAAGAGGTAGCCATTGAGTTCTTCAACACGGTGACCAGTGTGCACCATGATGATCATGGAGTAACTGATTGTATTGATTTCCGCCTCTTCAATAAAAACTTTTCTATGAGCCTTGATCTTTTTAATCAGATATTTTATCTCCCCAACTCTGGCTTTCGGACACCTCCATCTAATTTCCTAGTGTTGGAATTCTGGTATCAACTGATCAGAATCCACACCAACGATCCTTGCCAGCTTGTAGAATGCAAGCTAAGAAATCCAATCTTTCGATATCTCCACATCCTGCTCACCAACACCATTTTCATTTGCCCCAATGACCGAGATACGGACTTAGTCTCAGTTGATGACTTATATAATCAGTGGTGTCTCCTAACGGACATAGAAGTTAATCTCGAAGCTTTTCTCATGAAAATCGTCATTCAAGAATCAACCCGAGAATGCAGAATGCAATCCTATTCTATGTGGAAACTACATCACGACAATCACTGAACATTGCCTCTTCTTGGGCGATGTTGACCACATCCCTGCCAACAAACTAGACTTGGACTACTTGAGAGAAGCAGTTCTAGTTATTGCTCATGGCCAACATTCCTAGAAATCAACCGATTCTATGGTACTCCTCTCACTTCCTAATCCACGAAGAATTGGAATTCTACAGGGAAGAAACTGGTGGATGAATGAACTTATCGAAATCCCCGACCAATTATGATACTAGCCAACCCAAATTACACAACTTTACAAGCCCCCAGAATAGCTTGAACACTTCACGGAGCAATTACTTTTTCCTCATCTTCAACCCCGCATGCCCCTCATTTTTCACCCATCACCTTATCAGAAAAACTTAATCTCATCTTAGAAGTGACTAATTTGGTGGAAGCCAACACTCAACAGCAAGATGATATACAAGCCTTGAAGGATCAACTCAACAATTTGGAACAATAGGGTTTCAGCACCACTACCAGAATCCACATTAAGACAGTTCAGGATTCTGTCCTCACCACCCTCAGTGACATACAACAAGTCACTGATCGATTACTCGACCTGGCACCTCCACCCGGTCCCTCTTCCTAGCATGATCAACACTGAGGGCAATGTTGAATCCTAGCTTGGGGGAGAGAGAAACATGGTACATTTCTACTCTTTTTATTCACTTGCATTATTTGTTCACATTACTCTTTTTGTTGAATCATGCTGCTTGAACGCATGCTTTTGAAATTTCACTTAAGCTACCTACTTTGACCGTCTTCATAACAACTCAACCTCAATATGGAACAATCGACATTTGAGAATAGGAGATGTTTTCACTCCCCCATAACTTGTGTGTTTCTATTTGTATATTTTCTTCTTTTCAAGTCACGTTCAAGGACATCCCGGTAGTTAATGAAATTCGAAGTGTTTCATGATTACCATTTTTCACCTTAGTGTTGGGTCATGGGTTGAAGAAGGATGCTAAGTGATCATCCCTTATTATGCTCTTAATTATTATAGTTAAATTCATGAGATTAACATAAAATTTGATCATATTTAAAGCACTTTTTATCTATTATTTGTAGTGGAGTTGAACTAGTAAAAAGGGAACTAACTACTTTTCAAATTTTGAATTCTAAACAGGGAGAAAGAAAAGGAGGCGAGGAAAGGAGGGAGAGGAACGGACAGAGAAGAGACAGGAGGAAGAGAAGAAGAAGAGGAATGTGGAGGAAAAGATCATTGATGTTATCTAAACTCATGTCGAGCTAAAAAGGATTTTTGGTTCCCTTGTGATGATACTTTGTTTATGCTACTCTTTTATTCTCTAATGCCCTTCATTTGACTACTAGTTTTTATTTACTTGATACACTACAATTCATTATTTACATTCGATTTCAATCTAATCGAGAGATCTGTTGTTTTTGCTAAAACTCGTTCCATCCGAGAGGAGGAACTGTTTACATTTAGTTTCTGTGTTTCTAGTGACATTCGATTTAGCATTCTTATAGAGATCGAGAGGTCCATCATAATAGTTGTTGTGAGGTGAGAACCCCTAACAATGATTAATGATGTCAGATTTGTTTCACTTGCTCTGATTAGGATAAAAGAATGGGTAACTAAAAATCGAGAGATCATCCCCTTCTTTTGGTTAGGATGAGAGATCAACTAATCATCAATTCTTATCTAATATTTAACAGCTACTCTTCTCTCAATTCAAGGAGAGATCGGCTAGTTTAGAGATAGTGTAATGAAGTCGCGCAGTAAGATAGAGAGATCATTCGATTCATAAGATGAGAACTAGGATGCAGTAGTTTCAACAAGTTCATTACAAGGGAATCTCTTCCATAACATTCTGATCCCTCTTTACTTTTCCCTTCTATTTTCCCTATAAATTGTGTTCCCGTAACATCCGATTTACTCTTAATCATTTTGTGACAACTCTTGAGACATAAATAGATTGATAACTAACCTAAATCGACGGGGTTACGACACTTAGGGTTTCTACTCGACCTGTGCACTTGCAGCTGTGTGAACTCTACAGTAAAATTTAAACACGACTAGAATTACTTTTAGTGCGAGAAATCCATATCCACATAAAGTTCACATCACTAAGCAAAGTTATAGATGTTTAACGACGAGTCACGTTCATGCTCATTTTTTTTAATTTATGATAGCTTGTTAATAATTATACCTTTGTTGAATATTCCAGTGCGGCTAAGCTTAACAGTAGTTATATAAAGAAGTAAAATCAGTATAAAGAAAAGAAGGGCTAGTGGAACTCTAGAAGGTACAAAAAAGGTGTATTCCAGAAACTAGATGGGTTCAGGTAATTAGATCCGTAGGGGTCATGCTTGGCGACCAAGGGCAACTGCTCTAGGATCCATCGATCGAAAACCCACTACATGGACCACCTGGCGATTATGGATAATCACATGGTACTAGATTAGTGAAAAAAATAGTACCTAGCTCATATTGCACTTGTGCATTCAACATTGATATCTCTATTTTCAAACATTTTTATGACCTCTCTGAGCTGAATTTGGGGGAGTTTAAAAATATTTTACATTTAGAACTCTCACTAAGCTAGGTTAATTGGAAAAGTGGAGAGACACAGGCGATGATTGTATAATCTAAATACTAAGAAAAGTAGTCGGCAAACAGATTGGATATAATGAGTTTTGCCTTGAACATTGCTTGAGGACAAGCAAACATTTAAGTTTGGGAGAGTTTGATCAACTCTTATTTTTTACTCCTTTTTATCTATTATCCAAATATCAATCTCATCACCTTTGCATAATATTTTGTGTAAACCTTGAAATATATTGATTATTCACTAAAAATTTTGAACAGGTTCCTATGGTTATAACTACTTTTTGATTTTTTTTATTTCAGGAGAGAAAGGAGTTAAAAAGGAGGAGGCAACAAGAGAAGGGGGGAGGGGGGAACGAGTGGGAAAAATAAGAAGAAAGATTTTTTTGGAGAGAAGGAGAAGAAATAAACAAAAACACCTCTGTACATTGATCTATTGATTGGTCTTACCCAGAGTATAGCATTGATCTACTCCATTGATTCTGACATAGCATGGAGTTGATTATAGTCTCATTGATTATCCTATTGCTACCTATGCCTATTTGATCCATGCTTATATATTGTTAATGTTTATCCACTTGTTTATTATCCACCTATTGGGCTGCGAAGTTCACAGGTTATTATTTCCTCTGCATTGATCCTGCAGGTAATCATGATAATCAAGGATGAGCTCAAGTAGCTAACGATGTTCGTGATAGTCTAGTGTACATATGGTGTCTTAGTGATATTTCTGTTCCGCTGATTTAGATACTTTGAGTCTATGTTATTAGGTTTTCGCACTAATTTGATATTCAGTGATGTCATAGCTATTTTTGAATTATATTAAGATTATTATTTGAATTTTTTACTTTTATTGTTATTTTATTGAGGTTATATTAAGTATTCCATTTTTATTATATTCTGGTCAAAGGACCGATCAAAGTCAAGGTTTTGGTCAAGGTATAGTATTGTTAGTAGCGATTCTCAAGTTAGATCTTGCCACGTGGCAAAGGCGATATGGGAGTGTTACATTTATGGTATCAGAGCTAGATGTGGGAACACTCTTGACGTCCCCGAAGCACTTAGAGTATTAGAGTACCTAGAGTCCCATGTGCACACATCACGGACATCCCGTTGCACCATCCGATCCAATCGAGTAAGAATCATTGCATTGACCTCATTGTTTTATTCTTAATTATGTACTATGTTTGTAGATGATGACCAGACACAGAGCTACTAGGCATGGTCGTGGAGCCAATGCCTAAGAGAGAAATGTCTTTGAGAACATTGAGTCCCAAAGGGGCCTACAATTGGCTGAGCAGAGAGGTATAGGTCGTGGTTGTGGTCGTGGTCGCGGACAGAGAGCCCAGCACCTAGAGGCACAATAGGAGGATAGCTACATTGGTGATAGCCCGACATTGCTGCCGCCACCATCGCTATCACCACCATGATCACCTCGCCAGGAGTTTCCACTACATCTAGCGTCTACTGAGGACACTATCCAAGCGTTTCTGAAGCTCCAGCCTCCACAGTTTGATGGCAAAAGAGAAGTTGACAAGGTTGAACGTTGGATCCTCAGCACGATAGAAATATTTGAGCTTATGAAATGCGTTGAGGACAAAAAAGTGTTATATGCTGCAAACCGCCAAACTGATAATGCCCTGGATTGGTGGAGAATCGTTAGAGCCACCAAGTTTCACGGCCAGAGAGTGATCCCGCGGTAGAGTTTCTACGAGGCATTTGAGGGGCGTTATTTCCCTAAATACCAACGTATCTAGAAACAACGGGAGTTTCTAGCATTGAACCAAGGCCAGATGTTAGTTGAAGATTATCATATCAAGTTTATGCAGTTGGAAAGGTACAATGCTTAGAATATGAGTGAAAGCTAGACAGCAGACCAATTCGTGCAAGGCCTAAGTCCCATCATTAGGAAGAATACATTATCTGACCATTGTAAGACTTTGAAAGAAACTGTGGAACTGGCCACAAAGATGGAAAGAGACTATCTAAGGGAGCAAGAAGAGCTCAAGGAACTCAGGGGCAAGGCACTAGCATGCCCCACTAAGCAGTACTAGCAGTGGTGGGATGATCGCCGCCCAGCTAGAGGACCAGAGCGACGTGATAATCATCGCAATAATCGCCAGAGGCCTTATCCTCCTCCGCGCAATGCTCCTCCATCACAACAGCAACATCCACAGAGAACTCCCCAACAAAGGAATCATCTACCACCACCGAACCGCCCCCACAACCATTGCGATAGCTACTGCCTCCATGGCAACCGCCTGCTCAGAATGAAGGTGCTTTTGACTTCTGTGAGCTGAACCATCCTGGAGAGTGCAGGAGGAAGATTGACGCATGCATACATTGTGGCGGATTCGGCCACGACATCCGTGATAGCCCAGATCGTCGGAGGGGTGGTCAAGATCAAAGATGTTCGAGAGGCGGAAATGCACTTGTCCAAGGCCGCGTCTACAACATGCAGAATGACGCGGAGTACAATGATTCTGATGTCATCAAAGGTACCCTCATTATCTCTGGACTACTTGTTACTATTTTATTTGACTCGGGCGCTACACATTCCTTCATCTATATTAGCTGTGCCAAGATATTGCACCTCCCACTCACTGATATGACGTGTCGCATGAATGTGACTACATCGATGGACACTCTATATGCCATGAAATATATCACTAATGCTCCTGTCATTGTGGAAAGTAAAGAGTTTTCTACATATTTAGTGGTCATACCCATGGTGGATTATGATATCATCTTGGCTATGGACTAGCTATCTCATCATGACGTCTCATTGTTATGCAAGAAGAAGCAACAGGTTATAAACGCACAGAATGGCCCACAGATCATAGTCAGAGGTACTCCCCCAGGGGAGCGCAAAGTACTAATCACTGCAATGCAAGCACATAAGGTGCTTAGAAAAGGATGCAGAGTATACCTAACCAATGTTATTAGCACAGAATCCACTTCTAAGGACTTGAATTAGCTGGATGTCGTCTATAACTTTTCGAATGACTTTCTGGAAGACATTTCTGGACCAGCTCAGAGAGAAATTGACTTCAACATTGAGTTAATGTCAGGAACAACTTCCATATCGAACGCATTGTATCACGTGGCACCGACTGAGATGCATGAGCTCAAAAATCAGATACAAGAACTATTGGACAAAGACTTCATTCGATTGAGTGTTTCACCTTGGGGGTACTCTGGTCCTATTCGTAAAGAAGAAAGATGGCTCACTCAGACTATGCATCGACTGTAGATTACTGAATAAAGCTACTATCAAGAACAAGTATCCGCTTTCGTGCATGGATGATCTATTCGATCAGTTATCTAGAGCATCGATTTTCTCAAAGATAGATTTGTGTAGCGACTACCATCAGCTCAAGGTAGCTGAAAAAGATGTATCAAAGACTGCCTTTCGATCTAGGTATGATCACTATGAGTTCCTCGTCATGCCTTTTGGACTAACAAATGCCCCCACGACATTGATGGATCTCATGAACAAGGTATTCGGGCCTTATCTAAATCAGTCCATCATCATCTTTGTCGACAATATCATGATCTATTCATCGAGTCTAGAGGAGCATTGACAACACTTTGAATTGTGTTGGAGACATTGAGGCAGCATAAGCTCTATGAGGAGCTATCCAAGTGTGAGTTCTCACTGAAAGAAATAATATTCCTTGGGCATGTCATATCGAAGCAGGGTATCTCTATAGATCCCGCCAAAGTTGAAGCATTGGCAAATTGGTCACAGTCGAGGAATGTCACAGAGATTCCCAGCTTCTTGGGACTGACAAGCTATTATCATTGTTTATCAGAGATATCTCAAAAATAACATAGCCATTAACGAATCTGACAGGAAAAGGAGTTAAGTATGCATGGTCCCCGAGGTGCGAGTAGAGTTTTTAGGAGTTGAAGACTCGGTTGACAACTGCACTAATACTTACCATTCCTTCTGGCAATGGTGGTTATGTGGTGTACAGTGACACATGTGGCACATGACTCGATTGTGTGCTTATGCAACATGGCAAGGTGGTTGCTTATGCTTCTAGGCAGCTCAAGAAGCATGAAGTCAACTACCTTACACACGACTTGGAGTTAGTTGCAGTGGTGTTTGCACTGAAATTATGGCGTTGCTATCTCTATAACGAGACATTTCAGGTCTCCACTGAACATAAAATCCTGAAGCACATTTTTTAGCAAAGAGATCTGAACTTGAGACAGCGTAGGTGGATAGAATTTGTAAAGGATTATTAGTTTGCAATTAACTATCATCCAGGTAAAGTAAACTCTATAGAGATGCACTGAGCCGCAAGTGGGAAGGGTCATTGGCTTATATGAGATTATGAGAGCACGAGCCACTAGAAGAATTCAATCAGTGGAACCAAAGATTGGGTATAATGAGGCGTTGTGGATGGTACATCAGCTTCACCTAGTCTGATAGATAGATTATCGTAGCTCAACATTACGATGCGGAATAACCCCACTTAATTAAGAGATGCCAAAATGAGTAAGTCGATTTCAAAGTAAAAAACAATGGAGGACTCAGATACAAGGGACGACTATGGGTCTCTAATGATGCAGCTCTCAAACGGGAAGTTATGGATGAGTGTCATAAGTCAGAGTTCGTCATACATCCTGGCAGTACAAATATGTACAAGGACATTCAACGTAGCTTCTAGTGGGATGATATGAAAAGGGAGATAGCGGATTATGTCTCCAAATGTATTGTATGCCAATAGGTAAAGATCGAGCATCAGAGGCCTTATGGATTGTTGAAGTCCTTGGGAATTCCGAAATGGAAGTGGGAGAAGATTACTATGAACTTTGTTTCCAACTTGTCACAGACGCAGAAGGGTCACGATGTCATTTGGGTAATCATGGATCGATTGACGAAGACCGCCCACTTCCTCCCCATCAAGTGGAAGCAATCAATTCAAAGCTTACTGGACTTATACATTTGGGAAATCATCTGACTCCATGGAATCCCAAAATCCATTGTCTCGGATCGTGATCCAGATTTACAGCCAGATTTTGGAGAAATTTACAAGATGCTTTTAGTACCCACCTAAACTTTAGTTCTGCATTCCACCCATAGACATATGGGAAATTAGAGCGCACTATACAAACACTCGAGACTATGTTGAGAGTTTGTGCACTAGATTGTCAGGGGAGTTGGGATGAACACCTCCCTTTGATAGAATTCTCCTATAATAACAACTTCCACTCTAGCATCGACAAGGCTCTATTTGAGGCACTATATGGGAGACCATGTTGTTCACTAGCACATTGGAATGATGTTGGAGAAAATAAGTCTATGGATAAGAAAGAATTATTAGAGGAACATGAGTATGTTGATAAAGTTGAACTAATAAAAGAAAGGATGAAGGTTGCTCAGTTCCGATAGAAGAGTTATGCAGACAGAAGTAGACGTGTGAAAATCTTCTAGGTTGGCGATAAGGTAATGCTGAAGGTCTCTCCTATGAAGGGCATTATAAGATTCAGAAATAAGGGAAAGCTAAGTCCCAGATATGTAGGACATTTTGAAGCGCTTGAGCTTGTTGGCGATGCAACATGTAGTTTGGCATTTCCCCCTTCCTATAAGCGCATACATAATGTTTTTCATGTATCCATGCTTAGAAGTTATAAGCACGACGACGCCAATATTGTGAGATACGAAGAGCCCAATCTAGAAGAAGACCTCACATATGAAGAACAACCAATGGAGACACTAGAGTATAAGATTCAGTGGCACAAAAATAGAGAAGTATCGATGGTGAGAGTTGCATGGAGCCACCACCGAGATGCTGATTCTACATGGGAACTAGAGTCAGAAATGTGTGAATAGTTCCCTACTCTTTTCAGTAAGACTCTACCTCAAGCATAAATTGAGGATAAATTTTATTTTTAAGAGGTTTATAATGTAACACCTAGCCAACCAGGAAAAAAATTTATTAAAATCAAATAAGAATCAAAACAAATTAAAATAAAAACAAATCCTGGTGGGAGTAAAAAACTTACCTTATCTAAAGTTGTAACTAATTTCCTCTAACCTCTCCTTCATCCTCATAACAAAGTTTAGCCCTACCTATCGCCTCCCTCAATCCTCCCACGTGTGCCCATGTCCAAGAACTCAAAAAACATGCTGTCGGACGACAGAGAGATCGTCGAAGATGAGCACGAGCAAACCAAGGTGAGCAACAGAAATAAATTGGCCTTCTTCTTCTTATTTTGGTCGCTATTTTTCTTAGCCAATTTCTCTCCGTTTTCTCCATCAAATTATGCGACCAGCAGACCAATGAGAAGAGGGGAGAAGGACCTTAGAGGTTGGGGTCCATGTGAGACTGCCAGCGATGAGGACGAATGGGACGAACCTGGAGAAGTCGATCAAAATCGTAGGGAAAGCAAACAGAGGCAGGTGGGTCATTAGGTCAATCTTTGGATCGATTTTAATAATAGATTTGCATGTTTAAGAACCCACTTAGATCCGAGCATCATTTTCTATCTACCCTACATTGTTCCTAAAAGGTTTATTCCAACGAAATCGTGTGGAACACTGTGAAGCCGCAACCATGATTCCGCCAGAATCATAGAACTTGGCCTGGGTTCCACTAAACCCGGCCCAAGTATGACCCCATTGGGCAGACCTGACGTCACCCCAATCCGAGCTCCCCGTCGCCCGACCCATGCCACCGTCGGTGCGTGCACGGACACTAGAACCCGGCATGGGCTCCACTGAACCCTTCTGTCATGGGCATGCCCACTATGCAACCTGGACCAAATCTGGTTTATACTCCGCCCGGATTGGGCCGAGTCACTGACCACTAAAGAACTCGGCCCGGGTCAGACCCAATCCGACCCAAATTTTGCCAAGATGTAACAATGTGATGTGATTTGATTTTATTATTATTTTAATGTTTGTTCATGGTGTCTGTTACGTTTGATTATGAGATATTGATTTATAGTATAGCATTACATTGATCTAAAGTCCCAATCTGGGTGAAGACGAGAACCTAAATAATTAATAAAGATAAAAACTTGGGTGCCCATGTTACGGATTGATGGGAACTCATGGCATTGTTTTCATCGTATTATCGGGGTGCTGGCTTAGCCTTGTCCCCATTCACAATTTCTCCTCATCGTGTGATGAAAAAAGATACCATCTCCTATAGCGAGGATGATTTGCCGTGATGTGCACAATCACTAGTCTCATGAAATACATGACACCTCATTGTAACCAAAACGTTCATTGATTACATTGTATAGATGACATTGATCCAGAGCATTGATTCACCTTTCATGGCACATTGATCTATTGATTGGTCTTACCCAGAGTATAGCATTGATCTACTCCATTGATTCTGATATAGCATGGCATTGATTATAGTCTCATTGATTATCCTATTGCTACCTATGCCTATTTGGTTTGTGCTTATATATTGTTAACGTTTATCCACTAGTTTATTATTCATCTATTGGACTGCGAAGCTCATGGGTTATTGTTTCCCCTGCATTGATCCTACAGGTAATTATGATAATTAAGGATGAGCTCAAGCAGTTGATGACATTCGTGATGGTCCAATACACATGTGGTGTCTTAGTGATATTTTTGTTCCACTGTTTTGGATACTTTGAGTCCATGTTATTAGGCTTCCGCACTAATTTGATATTCAGTGATGTCATAGCTATTTTTGAATTATATTAAAGATTATTATTTGGATTTTTACTTTTATTGCCATTTTATTGAGGTTATATCAAGTCTTCCGCTTTTAATATATTCTGGTCAAGGTAATGGTATTATTAGTAGCAACCTTAGGTTGGATCTTGCCACGTGGCAAGTGCATTTTGGGAGCATTGCATCACCGATCTTATTAATATTGTTCCATTTATTAAGTCTTCAACTTTTATTGTATTCTGGTCAAGGTTATTATTAGTAGCGAACCTCAGGTTGGATCTTGCCACGTGGCAAGGGTGTTTTGGGAACGTTACACCACCAATCTTACTAATATTGTTGCATTTTTTCTATTTTTTAAATTTCCACCTAGTGCAACACATTTTTTGGAGAAATAAAATTAAGTGGATGATAATTATTTATAATTAAAATTTGAAAAGCATTTTATTCAAAAAAATAGGTTTAATATTAATGTATATTAAAAGTTATTTATATAATAGTGCTCCATATTAATCATATTATTAATATTTTTTATCAATTCATATTAAATTACTATTATATAAATAATATATATACTATAGGAAACATTAATGCCCCATATATATATTAATATATATATATTACCTATAATCCAAACCATTATGAATAAATATTTAATTTGAAAAATAATTTTTATATAATAAATTATTTTTTAATATATAAGATCTTACGATTCTCAATTCTATCTTATGATTTTCAATCTTAGGGTCCCTTTCAATTTTAGATAAAATTCCCATATTGACCATTTTGGTATTGTATGTGGGTGTGATGGTAGAGAGGGCATATAACTAAGGTTAAGTGAGGATAGGTGTATGGGTGAACAAAATTAGGATCGGGTTGCCCCGACCCAATTTTGGTCGGAACCGGTCGAGATGGAGTCATCTCAAATTGATTAAACTAAGATGATCCAAATATTTCTATTTAATAAAACAAATCTTATGTAAAAAATTTAAAATAGATAAAAAATAAAATTATTAATTATAATAATTGGCAACCTAATTTTATTATTTATTACGAACAAGATTGATCATTTTATTCGTCATATATTGAAAAAAAATCATATAAATAACCAGATCAAAAATAAAGTTGGGGTTTTCAAATTGGGGCCATTCCGGATAATGTCAGTCTTTTTACTCCCGGATCCGGTGTTGATCAACATATATTTTGGATCAGGAATATTTCCAGAAAAAAGTATTTGTCGAGCCACGAGGGTTGGATGGCCTTGGTCCGTATTAATTAACATGGGAGTGGATTAATCTACAATTGTTATATCAGTTAATACTAGTGCTAAATCCCATGTTACGCACGAATGACTATATTATAAAAATATATAGTATATAATTGAACTATTTTAATTTATAATAACTATCAAACTAATTAATTAGTGTTTAAATATGATAAATAGGTTATTCTATTTTGAAAAGTTTAAAACTCAATTTAAATCTATAAAGACCAAACTTCTACTTAAATTATTTTTTCTTAAATAATTAATCATTTAATGATTTATAATTTCTTATTACTTTAATAAGAAAACATCAATTTTCATTGGACTCAAATTGAATTCTTTGTTTTAAATTATTTTTAAAATTTTGGAATAAAATAATATCTTCTAAAAATGAAATAGTATAATATCTTATAATACTTGTACATTATCTTTTAGAAAGAAAACTTTATTTATTTTGATTATACTCAAATTGAATATTTATTTTTAATTTCTAAAATAATACATTATCTTTTAAGAAGGAAATATTACTTTTTTATTATAATTATTCATTATCTTTTAAAAAGGAAAAAAATAATCTTAATTTGGTCTCAATCTTTTAAATCTAAATTATTTTTAATGCAAAAAGTAACTCATTATCTTTTAAAAGGAAATATTATTTAGTTCATTATACTGCTATGATAACTTTGAGAAAGGAAAGATTATTTATTTTAATCATAATCAAATGGAATCATTTATTTTTTAATTGCTGAAATAATACATTTTTTAGACAGGAAAATACTATCTACTTTATTACACTTGTCCACTATGTTTTAGAATAATCTTAATTAAACTCAAATTGAATTCTTTATTTTAAAATCGATCTGTTATCTTATCATATGAGCATTGGGCTGACCAATAAGTGTCTAACCTTATCTACCCCATTAAGACCTCGTACCTTAATGGTCAAATCGACAATTAGACAAGTTATATATCCTTTAGTACATAATAAAAAAACATCATAATATGTTAATCCGTAATTTATTAATATATATTTTCTCATTATGTTGTCAAATATAAATTAGAGTGACAAAATATTTACGTGGTTCGACTTATAACCTACGTCCACAATTGAAGTAGTTCAAAAATCCATTGTCCAACATATTTAGTATCATATTAAGTAAATTAATAAATTATTGATATTTTAGTAAAAAGTAATGAATTAATAAAATAAAAACCACTACTTTAGTAAGTTCAATTTATTAACGGTTAATAAACAGGCCAATGAGTCACTACTAAATTATTGAACGAATATGAGATTGTCTATACTAGACAAACATATGAATAATCTTATCCAGGCTGATATAGGCCCGAGCCCATTAAGAATCTGGACGGGCCCGGACCTTGTATGATCACAAGGCACCAAGAAGGGGTGAATTGATGTTTAAACTAAAAATACTGATTTTACAAAAATCATCGTGGAAACTTAAAATTGATTCATTAATATTTAACACAATAGCAATCAAATCACATGCATATTATAGTAGGAAGCAGAGAAACAAAGTAATATAAACACAAGATGCACGGTGGTTTGTTGAAGAAGTTCGATCACACCTTACCCTACGTCCCCGCTCCAACTTCTCGACCTCAATGTTGTTGAAGATTCCACTAACACCCTTTCTTCGTTCCAAATGGGGCAAGGAAGAAATCATTTACAACTCTTGCATTTTCTCCTTTTCAAAAGGTAAGGCACACCTCTTTCACTTGTAAGCTTTCGCTCGTCTTTTCTTCGTTCAAGAGGTAAGACGCAACATCTTTTCACTCAGGAGGTAAACAATTATTACAATATCACAAGAACACTCCACAATCTCTCTTTTACAATTTGAAATCTCACACAAAGAGTAGGAGAGAAAGAAATGAGAGATTTGCAATTTTGAGCTCAAAATTACTTCTTGGATGACCACGAATATTTGTCTACCTTTTTCTAGGAAATCTTAATTTTCTTGATGTGTTATGGTCTCCTTATATAGCTTCCAATTTTTTCCTAGCCGTTGGTAATCAAAACTATTTGTTATGTACTTTTTTGCACTAAAACGAGTGTCCATTTTGATTTTGAATGCCCGTTTTAAAACTAGCCATTGAAATATAGTTGTTAGAGGCAACTTTTGAGTATCCATTTTGAGTTTGGGCGACTATTTTAGAAATATCCGAACTCTCTTCGCTGCACCAACATTTTTTAGCGTCCATTTTATCTCCAGTGATCGACCAAAATATTTTCGGTCGTCCATTTTGTCATCGACAACCTGATAGACCTGCACTCTTTTATACATAACATTTTGCACAGTTATCCAAATGAGACGATTTTTTATTCTGCGGAAATATAACATAATTATCTACAATTTTTATATGCATCATTCCTCCAAACTTCAATGCTATCATAGTTAAATATTCAATCAAAGTGCATAAAGTTGTCAATTTCAAATCAAACTTTTTAGACCTTTACTCTTTTATACATAACTTTTCATACGAGTATCCAAATGAGATAATTTTTATTCTATGAAAAGCTAACAAAATTCTCTACAACTTTGATATTCATCATTCATCCAAAATCTAATGAGATCATAGTCAAATATTAATTCAAAATTTAGTACACAAAATTGTCCATTTCAAATGAAACATTTTTTATCCTTACTCTTTTATATATAACTTTTTATACCAGCATCCAAATGAGATCATATTTGATTCTAAACAAAGCTAACTTTATTTACAACTTTCATGATCAACTCTTATCTCAGATCTATTGATAAAGTAATCAAATATTAAATGCAAGTTTAGCACATAAAAATATCAACGTTAAATAGAACTTGTTGACTTTCACTTTTTTTGAATAACTTTTTATACGGTTGTCCAAATGAGATGATTCTTAATTCTCTCCAAAGATAAAAAAAGTTATCTATAACTTTTATATTAATCTCTTTATCGAAATCACATGATAGAATACTTAAATATTAAGTGCAAGTTTAGTACATAAAAATATTAACTTCAATTTGAACTTTTCGAGCTTCACTTGTTTAAACATAACTTTTTATGTGGTTGTCCCAATGAGGTGATTCTTAATTCTCTACAAAGATAAGAAAGTTATTTATAAATTTTATGTTCACCTCTTAATGTAAATCTCATGAAAATATAGATAAATATTAATAAAAAATTTAGTGCATGAAGTAACTCATTTTTGTTTAAATGTTTTTCGACATTTTAAATATAGCTTCATTCTTTTGAAGTTTGTATCATCAAAATTTAATTATATAAGGAATAAAAACTTTTCTCCAACAATCTCCTTTTTTATGAAGACAAACTGAGAAATATAAAAAGTATATAAGTTGGGAAGGAAAAAGTTCAAATTTTGCTCCCCCTAAAACTAAGCTTTCTTTACAATAGTAGATATGCACATAAGTTTTAATTATAAGATATTTTTTATATAGAGTTATATTCAAAAGGTCGACATAATAAATCAGGATTTATATATATTTCTCCTATATAAATTTCTCTTATGTTCATATCATATTTTTTCTATATTTCTCCCCTTGTCTTAATTGTATGGTACTTTTCGTATAGAGTTACATAATAAATCAGGGGTTATATATATTTCTCCGATATAATTTTCTTTTATGTTTTCATCATATTTCTCCTTGTTTTGTTTCATAAAAAAGTAGTTTGCACAAGAAACATATAAAAAACATGTAACTCCCCCTTAATCATGTCATCTTCCTAAAATTTTCATTCTCCCCATTTTTGTCATATAAGAAAAAACATGTAAAACATCATAAGAGAGATGAAAATATTTTTTATTCTTTTATCATATCATAAGAATTGTTTCAAGTTCATGACTAATTCATAAGAGCAAAAACATGAAATCAAATTTATCTAGAGGTTATGAATAATACAAGTCTCAAAAAATTATATAAGGAATGAAAATATTGCATAAAACTTTGAGACAACAAAGATATGTAAAATTGTAATTGAATTAGCACTACAAGAAAAATGTCAATTTCTGACGGTCACGGCCCTCGGTAATGAGGCCAAATCCGTCGGAAAAAGCCATTTTCGATGGGTTTACCGACGACAAAAATCCGCACAAAAATTAGGCGTCACAAATATTTTTCCGACGATTAGCAA
This sequence comes from Pontederia crassipes, assembly GCA_030549335.1. Taxonomy (NCBI): domain Eukaryota; kingdom Viridiplantae; phylum Streptophyta; class Magnoliopsida; order Commelinales; family Pontederiaceae; genus Pontederia; species Pontederia crassipes. Next base: position 37,995,277 of record CM060184.1, on the reverse strand, counting down.
TGGATCGTCGAAATATTCGATGGCCAACTCGGCGGTCTGAGCCATCGAAACAATCGACGGTGCTAACCATCGAAATACGAGTGACAAAAGCATATTTCCCTTAGTCCTTTATAGATCAAATAATCAATGATTTGAATATAAGAATAACAAAAGCATATTCAAGGTGAATGGAGGAAATAATCTTTCAAAAATTTGAACAAAATTCCCCTATCATTATGACCAATTTTCTTTCTTGTTCTATCTTCCTTTAGTCATTTATATATTTCCCTTTTCTTCCAAAGAACTATAATATTATGAATGAGAGGTCAAAGATTGATTTTCCTAACATGAAGATTTTAAGCTTAAAGCATAAGGGTCATGCCAAAATATTATTAAATAGTTTTGTAAGTCACGAGGATTTAGATCCATGCACATATAAGTCAAATAATTGATACTTTTCATGGTATGATATAAATATCTCAATACATTATTACACAAGTAATAAAGTCTTATATATATATTTTCATTTGTGCAACAGAGATATCATTTAAGCATCATTTCAAATTTGATTTGATGATCAAATGTCATACGATATACGTATACTCAAATGATAACAAGTTATGACAATATAAATTTATGCACATTAATCTTATAGCACAAGAGTACATATGACAAGACAAATACAAATGAAACATATGATTTTAAAAAAATATTTTTCAAATTTTGGTTAAAGTTTCAAAACTTTGACTTCTTTCAATTGCAAATCTACAAAGCATCTGATGTCTAAATGACAAATAATAAAAGTCCAAATAAATATCCTTACTCAAATTTTTTAAGAAATAAGCATGATAAGTAGCATAGGTATTTACAAAGTTTAACATATCAAAATATGCCCAAAAAATGACTTTTCAACAAGTATAAGTTTATGCACAAATTATGATAACTAATAGACAAGTATAAGAAAACAAATAATTGTGATATACAAGTATATCCAATTAATACTTTTACCATAAAATTTGTATTTGCACCCATTCAAATCCATTTTTCCTTTTCTTTCTTTGTCACAAGATAATAATCAAAATTGATAACAAGAAATCAAACTAAAAATGTATTCAAATTTTAGTATTTTTTTACATGCTCACTCTTTTTTAAAATCATAGTAGTTATTTCAAATTAGGAATGAGAGAAATAACTTTGATAATTTGAAATATGAGAGAATAAAATTCATGTCAAAATATTTCATAAAGATTAAATATATATCAATTTTGATAGGAGATGTATATAGCAAGTTGAAAATGATTTCCTTAGTAATATGCTTTATTTCAAATATGTGCATAAGCAAATATTTAGAAGTTAAATGTCTTGCTAAATAATTTTCAAATGACACATCAATCATTTTATTCCAAATCATAATGTGCATGTATAAATGATATAGTGTAATAAGTCAAAATTCATAATAAGTTCATGCACATAAGGCACATAAGTTCATGTCAAATATATTTATTATAAATATGAAGTCTTCTTTATAGATAAACAAAAATATTCAAGTTTAGAAAACTTAGCATTTACATTTTTATATGTCTATTCCTTTTGCCAAATTCAAAAAATAGTCGTGGTAATAAACATGGCAAGGGAAAAAAATAGACATATAATTATCTTTTTTTGACATATGAACAATATAAATTTTACAAGCATATATTATCACAAGTCAATATCAAAATTCTTCATAAGCTTGCATTTCTAGATATTCAAAAGATATTCAATTCTTAATTCAAGATCCTAAAACATCAAGCATCATCAACAAAAAGCAAGTGATAATCAAATTCCAATCAAACAAAGTCATTTAATATTTTTTACTAAAAAAATATGATTCTTTTATACTTAAAAATTATAGGCATCATATAACTATATTGAATCACAAATATCAAAATGCAAAATAGTACACAGAATTCATATAAATCAATTATACATGCTTAATGCCAAAATCAATATATTTATAATGCGAAGAAATATGCATGCAAACTTTAGTATTGATATAATGATCTTATTTCATTAAATATGATTTCTACATTGAATTAGCATGATAGTCCAAAAATGTCAACTTAGCAATGATCATAATCTTTAAGCATATTTAATCAAAATGAGTAATATAGACATTTTCAATATTAGATGAGCAACATTATTCTAATATGCACAAGAATCATAATATTTTACCAAATATTATCGTTATGCATATATTATGATAATAAATTGATCAGTCAATACATAAGTATGTATCATATCAAAATAAGTTCAAATTAAACTTTCATGTACCAAATACTTTTGACATAAATTTTATGTCCCCACCTTGATTCAACTTCATTTTCCTTTTTATTTTCATGTAACGCAAACATGCAAGTAAAAGATCATTTGAATTTTGGTACCCAAATTAGCTTGGGTCCAAGGTTGCTAGTCACATATCTTTTTTGAACTAATTTCATTTCACCATGATTAGTTTCCTCAATTTTGCATAAAAGAAAATGGTGATTATGAAATTTATATGCATAAAAAATAAAATGATATTTCAAGCATTATCATAGACATGTCTAGATTTATAAAAGTAAGCATAATGATGTTCAAAATATTCCTTAAACTTGTATTCAACTTAACTTTGTATAAACGATTGTCAAATATTAATAGATAAAATATTCATAAAAAATGATCACATATATCATTTTCTTTTGCCAAATCAAGATGACAACTATAATAGATATGACAAGAAATTAAGATATGCATGTAATTTACTTCATTTAACATGTGAGAAAAGATATTTTACAAGTACATTATCACAAATTAAAAGAAGTTATGCTATTAAAATTTAAAACTTTTACCAACTTTGTTTTCAAAAGAAATTGTCAATGCTTATATCTAAATTCCAAAATTTTAAATTCTTTCAATTTCAAAATTATGATACACGGAATGTTTAAATAATAAATAATAAGAGCATAGTCACATATACATGCTCTCATTTTCAATAGTTAAGCATATATATGCATAATCATTTTCAAAGCAAAATGATTCTATTATGCACAAAAAATATCTTTCCAAAAATCATAGTCTTTGTATAGAAATCATAATAACTAGTGAATACATTTAAAGTTCATGAAATTGTGACAAAATAACATCATTATGTATTCCTCACAAATATTTAAAAATGTCAAGATAAACTCAAACGATAAAAATTTTTATCAGTCAAAGTAAGATCATTGCAATGTCTCAATTTCATATGCAAGTCTTATCATCAAAGTAGATATTAAAATACAACTTGCAAGAGAAAAATATTTAATATAAGAAATTTACTTAAGTCACAAAAATAATCAAGAGTTTAATATATCAAATAAAAAATTCACATGCATACTTAATTATAGAAAGTATCATTATTTTTGACAAAGTGAAGATTTCAAGGCCTTTATGTATTTGAGCTTGCGAATAATCATGATTAAGAATGGACACATAAAATGCACATTTTAAATATGAAATGTTATAATTAAAATCACACGTGCACAATATAAATTTAAAGTTTTACTTCAATGATACTTTTAACAAGAAGTGTGTGCCTTCACTTTACTTAAATTATTCTTCTCATTTCTTGTGAAGCACACCAACAAACAAAAATTATTTGCATTTTGGTACCCAAACTTGTTTGGGTCCAACATGATTAATTTTGGTCCCTTTAGGAACCCACACCAATTTCATACCCATATTAATAGATTTTTTAATTTGGCATTCAAATAAACATAACCATGAGCCACCACAATAATGACAAGTAATAGATAGTCTAACAAAATTATCATGAGCATATTCAAGTTTCAAAGTATTATTATAGGATGCATGAGAATCTTTAGCACCAAGAGAATCATCACATGATTGTTTATTTTTCAAATGATCACCATGAGAATGTTTAGGTTTCAAAGAATAAGAATATTTCAAATAATATCCATTTGGGTTTTTAAAATTTTTGTTTAAATCATTTTTGTTTTGTGGTGCATGAAAAAATATTCTTCCTAGGGGTTTTGACAACATGAATAGGGTTTTTAACATTCTTAATGTTTCTCCAAGAACTAATATTTTTTCATCTAAGGATTTTTGTAAAGAAATTTTTTTCTCCTATAACTCGTCATATAATATAATCAATTTTGAATTCTCAACTTTTAAAGATTCTTAAGATGCACATAAATTATTAAGAGCAATAATTTTATTTTCCAAAGTCTCTTTTTCAGTCATGCATGCATCATTCTCCTTTTTCAAAACTTCAATTAGATTAGTTAATTTTGTATTTTCACATTTTAAGAATTCACAAAATAATGAAAGAAAATCATTTTTTTTAAATATCTATTTAAACTAAGCATGAATCATTTTTCTTTTTTTAAGGGAATCATAATTATTTTGCATGATATGAAAATCATTTGTCAAAGTTTTATTTTTCTTTTTGGGAGGAAGATGCTTTTGGATTAAAGAAGAAAATTCCTTATGCACATGAAAATCAATATTATCATCATCATTACTAGAGCAATAAGATGAATTGGAGACTACCTCATCTTCTTCACTCTTTGTCATTAAGTACAAAACGTCATTCTTGAATGTCGTGGGTATAGAATTGTCGCTTTCTTTATTATCTACATTTGATGTGCCCTTTTTGTCAATGTTGCTGACTTCATATATTTCTAACAAAATTTGCCAAATTTTATGAGGAGTAAAATATTTAGAAATAAGATTCATGACATAAGAATCCAAAGAGGAATACATGACATTTTTGACGTTGTAGTCAAATATTTCAATCGACATTTGAAAATCATCATATTCAAAAAAAGAAAGATCAATAGAAACATCATTTATAACTTTCTTTAGCTTTTAAAAAACATTTCTAAAACTTCCCACATATTAGAATCAATAGAACATATATAAGCTTTATTCTAATTTTCCAATAAAAGAAAGAATAGTCTTAAAAATTTGATGGGTTGAACATGGAGTGACCTTGTAAAAATAGCGACATGATCTATAAAATATTTAAATCTTTAAAATAAGAGCAATTTGGCTCCGATACCAATTGTATGATTACAAGACACCAAGAAGGGGATGAATTGATGTTTAAATCGAAAATACCAATTTTACAAAAATCATCATAGAAATTTAAAATCGATTCATTAATATTTAACACAATAGAAATCAAATCACATTCATATTAGAGTAGGAATGAGACAAAGAGAATAATATAAACACAAGATCCATGATGGTTTTTTGACGAAGTTCGGTCACACCTTGACCTATGTCCCCGCTCTGACTTCTCGACCTCAAAGCCGTTGAAAATTCCACTAACATCCTTCCTTCCTTCCAAATGAGGCAAGGAAGAAACCCTTTACAACTCTTTCATTTTCTCATTTTCAAAAGGTAAGGCATGCCTCTTTCACTTGTAAGTTTTCACTCGTCTTTTCTTCGCTCAAAAGTTAAGATACAATCTCTTTTCATTCAGGAGCTAAACAACCATTACAATATCACAAGAACACTCCACGGTTTTTCTTTTACAATTTGAAATCTCACACAAAAGGTAAGAGAGAAAGAAATGAGAGATTTGCAACTTTGAGCTCAAGATGACTTCTTAGATGAACACAAGTGTTTGCCAATCTTTTTCTAGGAAGTTTTGGTCTTCTTGATGTGTTTTGGACCCCTCCTATACCTCCAATCTTTTCCTAGCTGATGATACTCAAAATTAGTCGTTATGTACTTTTCTGCACTAAAACGGACACTCGTTTTAAAATTAGCTGTTGAAATATAATTGTTAGAGACAACTTTCGAGCATCCATTTTGATTTTCGGGCAACTATTTTAAAAACGTCTAAACTCTCTGTAACTAGCGGTCATTGCACCAATATTTTCGGACGTCCGTTTTATCATTAGCGATCGATCGAAATATTTTCGATCGTCCGTTTTGTCATCGACAACTTGATAGACTTGCACTCTTTTATATATAAATTTTTGCACAGTTATCCAAATTAGATGATTTTTATTCTGTGGAAAGGTAACAGAATTATCTACATTTTTCATATTCATCATTTATCCAAACTGCAATGAGATCATAGTCAAATATTCAATCAAAGTTCAGTGCATAAAGTTGTCAATTTCAAATCAAACTTTTTAGATCTTTACTATTTTATATATAACTTTTCATACGAAAATTCTCTACAACTTTGATATTTATCATTCATCTAAAATCCAATAAGATCATAGTCAAATATTAATTCAAAGTTTAGCACACAAATTTATCCATTTCAAATGAAACATTTTAGACCCTTAATCTTTTATTCATAACTTTTCGTATTAGTATCCAAATGAGATGATATTTAATTCTACAAAAAGCTAAAAACTTTATTTACAACTTTCATGTTCACCTCTTATATCAAATCTATTGATAAAATAATCAAATATTAAATACAAGTTCAGCATATAAAAATATCAACTTTAAATAGAACTTGTCGACTTTCACTCTTTTTTGCATAACATTTTATATAGTTGTCCAAATGAGATGATTCTTAATTATATCCAAAGATAAATAAATTTTCTATAAATTTTATATTAATCTCTTTATCAAAATCACATGTTAGAATACTTAAATATTAAGTGCAAGTTTAGTACATAAAAATATCAACTTCAATTTAAATTTTTCGAGCTTCATTTATTGAAACATAACTTTTTATGTGGTTGTCACAATGAGATGATTCTTAATCTTCTACAAAAATAAGAAAGTTATCTACAACTTTTATATTTATCTCTTATTGTAAATCTCGTGGAAACATAGACGAATATTAACAAAAAAATTAGTGCATGAAGTAACTGATTTCTAATTAAAATTCTTTCGACATTTGAAATATAACTTAATTCTTTTGAAGTTTGTATCATCAAAATATAATTATATAGAGAATAAAAACTTTGCTCCAATAGACTTGAACTCAGACGGACTTGCAAATATCTTATCGGGTCGGGCAACCAGGATGCCCGATCCAATAAACACCTTTGGCATTATCTTTAAAAAAAGAAAAATATATAAGGACATATTAATATTAATTTGACTTAAATTTAATCCTTTATTTTAAATTATTTTTTATTTACAAAAATAACAAATTATCTTTTAAAAAGGAATTAATTTTTATTTGCATATTATATTTTGGTAAGAAAATATTATTTTTTTAAACATACTCAAATTTATAAAAAGGAAAAATTAATCTTAATTAGACTCAAATTGAATTATTCATTGTAAATCATTTTTTTATTTCCAAAAATAAAAAATTATCTTTTAAAAAGGAATTTCTTTATCTATACATAGCTTTAAGAAAGAAAATATTGTTTATTTTAATCATACTTAAAAGAATATGCTTCTAATCAAATTTAGCCTTCTTTTATTTTTGTTACTTTATATAACAAACTATAATTTTTTATTTTCTGTATAATTTAAATTCGATTTGTATATATATATATTACTTATACCCCAAAATAATACATTATCATTTAGAAGTTATATATTATTTAATTTTATTATATTTTGTGCATTACCTTTTATATGGGGACAATGATTTATTTTAATCAAAACCAAATTGATAAGAAGGAAAAATTAATTTTAATTTGACTCAAATTGAAAAGATTTTTTTAATTCCAAAATAACAAATTATCTTTTAAATAGGAATTATCATTTACTTGCATATTATCATCGAAAGAAAATATTATTTATTTTAACCATACTCAAATTGTTAAAAAGGAAACATAAATCTTAATTTGACTCAATTGAATTATCTATTTTAATTTATTTTTATTTCTAAAATAATAAATTAGCTTTTAAAAAGTAATTATTTTTTTACATTATGTGTTATAAAAAAATATTATTTATTTTAAGCATACTAAAAAATTTGCTTCTAATTAATGTGCTCAGAAATTTAGTTTTCGTTTATTTTTTATATCTTATATAACAAACTATTATAAGATTATTTTATTTTCTTGTAAAAATATTAAAATTTATAAAAAGAAAATTTTAATCTTAATTTGACTCAAATTGGTTATTTATTTTAATTTCTTTGATTGAAAAATAACAAATTTTATAATAGGAATGATTATTTACATGGATATTATCTTTTAGAAAAAATATTGTTTATTTTAATCTTTACTCAAATTGATGAAAAGGAAAGATTAATATTTATTTGACTTAAATTGAATTATTTATTTTAAAATTTTAATTCTAGAAATAACAAATTATCTTTTAGAAAGGAAATTATTTTACTTGTAATCATACTCGAATTGATAAAACTAAAAGATTAATCTTAATTTGAGTTAAATTGAATTATTTATTTTAAATTATTTTTTTATTCTGGAAATAACAAAATTTATATAAATCAAAGAATAATATTTATTTGAAACAAATCAAATTATTTATTTTATACCATTTTTTAATTTCGAAAATAGCAAATTATCCTTTAAAATATATGTTTTAGCAAGAAAATATTATTTATTTTAATTAATCTATTTCTAATCAAAATATGCTCATAAATTTAATCTTATTTTATTTTTGTTACCTTCTATAACAAACTATTATAAGATAATATTTTATATTTGAAAATTTTAAATTAAATTTGTATACATATTACCTTATATAAAAATTTGACTGATGATATATATATAGTTATGGTAATTTTATTTTAATTGTTTCAACAGTTCATTTTAATTATTATCACATGTGAAGTTTTGAGTATGGTTATAAGGGTTATACTTGATAGTAGAGAGTGCATTTAGTTACTAGTTCCTGTAGTCTTAAACTTGGTTAAAATTTTCACTAATTCAATTCACATAAAAAGTTTGACCTGGTTAAAATTATATGTTCATAAGACCCGGTTTGGCAAGTACAAAAATGTTACTATAATTATTTGGTAAATTTTTTTAAAAATAAAATTTAGAGGTTTTAGGACAAAACGCTATATAAGCTACTCCTACAAGCTTATAAAGAGTATAGTATAGTGGTTATATATTTATTCCTATTATACCCTCATTTGTTTTAATATAAAACTTTGTTTAATAATCTAAACATCATATATTATTTTTATTTAATATATCACATCTTTAATTTTACTTAAAACAAACAAAATATTTAAATTAATCAATAATTTGTATTAAAATTTTTTGTTGAAAATAAAATATTTTAAATTATTTATTATGGATATGATGCTTATAAAAATATATTTAAACTATATTCTTATGTCTATTTTTATCATTATACAAGTATACGCTAGTTCAACCGTTATATTTACCAAACGATTCTTTTGACAAATCGCTATCCGCTAATAGCTAACTGCTATCATCTAGTCTATCGCTAATCGAATCGCTAACTTTGTCAATATGAGCCTAAAGCAAATAATTCGAATTCTTTTATAGTGTTATCTTAAAGCAAAAATGCACTATCCATTGAAAAAAAAAACTATTGGATTGGTAATCAGAAAATAATTTTCTAAAAAAAAGTAAAATCACCTAAACAACATTTTCTTAGTTACTTTGTTACCAACTCTAGGACTTTGTGAATGATTTGGTTGATCATAATCTAAGCTCCAAATTAAGGGCCACCTTTTTGCCATGGCTTCGAGAACTCGAAGGATTCTGACTAATTGCCCCACCATCTTCTTTCCTTAGAAAATCTATTAATGGAGTGGTACTTGCATTCACCTCCTCCTCTTCTGCAGCTGCAGGTGGAAAAGACTCTGCACAATGATTGGGACAAGTCAATATATATTATATTGTATTAGGTCATGTTGCAAAAAATAATCTTTATTTTCCTCGAACTTTATTAACAAATAATGTTAATTTTTAAAGTGTCTTAGAATAAAAAAAAGATTTAAAATACATTAATTGATAAACTTGGGCAAGAAAAGAAAAAGAAATACAAATAAGAAATTAGGGGTGTAAATAAAAACTTAGCAACCGAAAAAATCTAATCAAACTGAAAAAATAAATCTGAAAAAATCTAAAATATGGACTCTAATTAAAAATTAGATCGACCTTTCGGAATAAAAAAACCACCCGTTTAAATTAGGGCTCTTTTTCAAAAACCCTAGAGGAGCCCAATCCAAACCAAACACCTTTAAAAATTATTATAATTAAATTATTAGTTTAATTTTTAAATAAGATTTTATAGTTTTACCTTTTCTCTTATTCATACTTATTAGATTAGATATATTATTTACTTATTATCACACATTTGAATTTAAATATGATTAAGTTATTAATTTATTTTAATAAAATTTGCACAAAATTAAGTAAAATATTTTCAATTATAGTGTAATAATATGTTATTTTGGTTTATTTAATTAAATAGTTAAACTTAGTGTTAAATTTTATTTTAAAAAAACATTACATGATATATTTAATATTTATATTTTTTTAAAAAAATATTATTTTAAAATAAGTCCCCGACTCGAAAAAATTGAGACCGTCTAGGTTAGGTTTTTTCTCAAAAAAATTAGGGTGATCTTTTATATGTCAAAAATTCACCCGAAATTTGAAGATCAATTTTTCGTCGAAAAAACCATCCGATCAGAATCATTTTCACCCTACGAAAGTAAAAGGAATCAGGGCACACAATACCTCGTTTTCGAGAGCGCAGAGTCCGAGGTGCAAGGACGAGATCATGAGGAGGTGCTCTGCCAATCGACAACTGAAGATCCACGGAAACTACCTCGTGTTCCTTCCGATCATATATATAGAACAAAATAAAAAGGATTAACAATTAAAGTATTTTATTTGACAATGGAAATAACATGGACAATTTTATATTATCAATAATACATTTCTCCAAAAATATAAATATTTAAAATTGGAATTATTTTGATTAAATTTAATTAAATGAAATTTTTAAGAAAATGAAAAAAGGGAGATAACATATGCCACATGTTCAAAAAAAATTTATTTATCAATACAATATAACTAAAACAATTAGCTGAAATATGTACATAGGAGTTTTAATTTTATTAGCTAAAAAATATTATTTTTGAGATATAAATTTTATTTAAGTACAATTAGGAAATTTGGCTCGAGTAAATAAAGAAAAAAAGCATGTTGTAACGATATACATACATACATGAAAATTTTAATTACATAAAGCAATAAAAAAAGTTAGTTTAATTTGAGTATAAGTAGAAAATTGAGTTGAATTGAAATAATATAATATTTGTATGAAAATAAAAGTAGAGGCATTTTATGCCACCTGACATGTTAACAAAATTTTAAATATCTTATATTTTTCTATAAATGACATTTTATTTTGTTAATTTTTTAAGTATTTTTAGTGAAATACTAATATTTGTATTACTATGAGTTTTAGTTGGGTTTAAGTAAAGAATTATTGATTTTATAGTATAAAAGGAAAAGCATGCCCATGTAATATGTGTATAATGAGATTAAGTATAAAGAATAATTTAATTTAAGTAGAAGTTTCAAATGAATCAAATTAAGAAAATATAGAAGGGAACACATACATACCACACAACATGCTCTAAAAGTTTTAACTTTGATTAGTTTTCTAAAAAAAATTGTTTTAATACCCATGTAAAAAAATTTGTAGTAAATATTATCGATGCTCCGGACATACATTTATCTTAAAGCAAAATAATACGAATTTTTTTATAGTGCTAGCTCAAAGCAAAATTGCACTATCGATTGAAAAAAAAAACTATTGGATTGGTAATCAGGAAATAATTTTGTGAATGAATTTGTCTTGGCTGGTCATAATCTAAGCTCCAAATCAAGGGCTACCTTATTGCCTTGGCTCTGAGAAGAAGAGGGATGATCCTGGCTAATTGCACCACTATCTTCTTTTCTTAGAAAATCTATTAATGGAGTGGTACTTGCATTCACCCCCTCCTCCTCCGACGACGACGAAGCTGCAGGTGTTAAAGCCCCTGCACGATGATTGGAAAAAGTTAATATACATTATATTATATTAGATCATGATGCAAAAAATTAGCTGTATTTTCCTCCAACTTTATTAACAAATAATGTTAATATTTAAAGTGTCATTATTTATTAGAATAAAAAAGAATCAAGTTTGCAGAATACATCAAATCGAGATTACACAATGCATAATCAATTGATTGATTAAATACAATAAGGTCAAGTTTCACTACATCAATTAATTTGACAAACTTGGGCAAGAAAAGAAAATGAAAAAGAAATACAAATACGAAAGTAAAAGGAATCAATATACCTCGTTTTCGAGTGCGCAGACTCGGAGGTGCAAGGACGAGGCTGCCATTGCCATTGGAGCCTTCTTCACGGCCGTGACGAGGTGCTCTGCCGATCGACAACTGAAGATCCACGGAAACTACCTCGTCTTCCTTCTGATCCTTGGCCGCCATTGCTACAGCTTCCCCTCCAGCTGCTTGCTCATGCATCGTTATGCCGAAAAGCTTCATCTCTCTCTCTCTCTCCCCCCTTGCCGCCTGTTCTTCTGTTCACCTGTCCGTTCTCTCTCTCTCTTATATGTCAGGAAAAGCGGTATCGTATTATGTCGAGGGTCCTGAGGACTCTGTTTACGACTCGGGTTAGGAGTCGTTTCCATGTGTAATAAAAACTCTTTTTCGGGTTAGGATTTGTTGGAGTCTTTTGTTTCCATGTGCAATTAATGAAACAACTCTTTTACTTGTTTAAACTAGTTTAACTCAACCGTTTTTCGCGCAATTTAAACATATTTTAATAAATAAGTTTAAATACATAAATAAAATTTTATTTAATATTTTTATAATTTATAATATATATGTGCTATTTTTTTGTAGAATACATTATATTTATAAATATCTTACAATGTGATTAAAACAAACATTAATTATGTTTATATTTTGAAATATTTAATATGATTATAAAAAAAATATTATGTCTTTCATAATATAAGAATAAGTATTATTTTAGATTCATGTATGTGTGCTCAAAAAATATATTACAATTTTGCTATTGATAATAAATATTTTATCAAAAATAATAAAATGATATTGACTTTTTTCAAATCCTACTCTAAATAATGATTAAAGGTGATATGATTAATATATGTGATTTAAAATTAAAAAATAATTATGGCTCTTCATATCCACTTTGATGGAATTAAGTAGATATAAGATATATGACTTTTAAATTAAAAAACAATTATGACTTGTCATAATCAAATAAAAGTAATTAATATACTTAATTTATTATACTTTTCATTAAATAAATTTATGCATGAAGACATAGAGAAATAATTTAAAAATAGGATATAAAGGAAAATAAGAATAGATGAAGGATAAAATGTTTGATGTCTAAAATTGTATTGTTATGATTAAAAAAATTAATAGATGAAGGATAAGATATTTTTTTATAATTAATAAATATAGAGAATATAAAAACTCAATTTGTTTTTTATGAAAAATTTAATCATGATGTTAAATTTAATACGTGTTAATTAAGGTTGTATTTATATATTATTATAAATGTAAAGGGCCAACATAATGAAATATAAAGAGTCAATATTTAATATGTGAACATTTAATAGTGAAATTAAAATTTAATACACAAATGATTAACATAAATAAAAAGTCATATTATCTTTCAAATTCAAAATAATTATGACTCTTTGTATTAATAAAAATAATTAATGGAGTTAAGTAAATATAAAAAACATGTGACTTTTAAAACTCAGAATCAGTTAATAGACTTAAGTTATTATAATTAATAGATTTAAATTATCATAATGTATGAAGTTAAAGAGAAATATTAAAATAATTTAAAAAAGGAGAAAAAACATAATGAAAAATAGAGGAAGGATAGATGTGCTTGGTGCATGAAATTAAATATAAGATAAGTGCATGAAATTAAATATAAGATATCACCTTTCATGTTAAGTTTTTTTCCAAAAAAAATACAATAAAGGAAAGACGAATAAATATTCTATCCCTTTAATATTCGTGTTGTGATCGCACGCGTAGAATCACAGTCGTTGAGTGAGAGTGTGCACCTATTAGGCTTCACCACGACCTCTCCACAACGCCGAACGCCTCCACCTCCACTCCTCGAAATGAGCCCCTCTGACGTGACTCGTTCCTCGCCGCCGACATTGCCTTCGTCGTCAACTTCGGTGGACTCTTCGTCAGCAGCGGAAGAGGACTGTGAGGAGGCTCTCAGTCTGAAGTCAAGTCGGCACTCAAGTACGCGAACTGCGAGCCCCGCCTGTGCATGGACCTCCCCGGTGCGGGCCATGACCGCCCTTAAGATCCTGTGCACCGGCCCTTTTGATTACTACAAGGTCTCCGCCTCTCACCGTTCTCCCCTCCCGCGGCCATCTGCAAGAAGTACAAGTACCTCACTCTACATCGGGGCAAGTTGTCCTCCGACTCCCCATCCACCGCAGCCACTGCCGCTGCCGAGGACGCCTTTAAGCGTGTCGCCGACTCCTTCTGCTTCCTCTCTGGGCGCAGCCTCGAGCGCGACTTCGACCTCCGCCTTCGCCTCTCCCTTGCCAACGATGCAGAGAGGCAGCCGCTCGGAAGGGCGCCCACCACGTTCTGGGCCTCCTCCACGAATTCGACTGACGGTACATCGGAACCTGAACGTGGAACTGTCGATGCTGCCCATTCGTCATGACCACCTAAAGTCCTCGAACGTGCTCCTTGACTTCTTCTTCGAGCCGATCCTGATGAACTACGCTTTCCTGCCGTTGATGAATCAGCTCCACGATGTGCAGGTCATGGTGGCCTGGTCCCTGCGTGTACCTCTGGAGGCAGGCCGTCCGAGAAGAGCGACATCTGGAGCTTGGGGATTTTGATCCTGAAGATGCTAACCGGAGAGTTCCCGGCATAACTGTTGTAGGCCACCATGACCTGCTCGTTCCGGGGAGATCGGCCGTCGTCTACTGCGACTCCGACGCGACCTTACCCTACTGGACCTCACCGCCTGTGACTGCCTAGACGACGGTGCACCTCTTATCTCCGGCGACATATCCCACACTCCGAACTTCCCCCACTGCCTCTGCACTCCCCTGTAACATCGAATCCTTCTCCTCCCATTCCTGCAACCCCATCGACCCTCGATCCTCAGGGCGGCGTAGCGCTGGCTGTCACTGGGCTTCGAGGGGCAATCATTGCAGAGGCAAGATTTTGAAATGTAGTGGAATCCAACTCACACTCGCGCTAACCATGAAAGGATAAAAGGAAGATAAAAAAAAAGACGTCAGGGGCACAGGAGGAGGCGGTGCAGGTGGCGCGATGAGTGGGAGACGAAGATGAGTTATTCACCTCATGCACGTACGAAGATGAGCATAAGCAGGACACTTTACAAAGCAGAAGAATTAGAGAAGCACGTCCATCACCGTCATTGTAGGCATCCTTAAAATGTAGAGGGAAAAATGGAACATTGGACGTTTGGGCAATAGAACGTCAGACGTAATGAAAGAGAGAAGGCTTCCATTAAGCATGCATGGCTGGCTGATGTGCGTGGACAATGGAACGTCAGAAGTAATGAGAGAGAGAAGGCTTTTAATGAGTGAGAAAAGAGAGAGAAGGCTTCCGTTAAGCATGCATGGCGCCGACTGGTGGTGCGTGTGGATGACTGTCTTAATGAGAGACATTGAAACTGTCACTGAGGCCGATCAAGACTTGAAAATGCGGGAGAGAGAAGGCTTTTATTTTTCTACCAAGAAAATGACAAAAAAGATAACAAAGAATCCTGAGCTTGTATGACTTTGAAACTATCATTGAGCCATCGGCTTTATAGAAATATCAGAAGTTAATTATACGAGCAATATTAATAGGCAACAAATAATAATACATAAATAAATAAGTATACGATCAAACATCTTTAGAAGAAAATTGAAAATTGGATTTCCTTATTATCATTCTTGGAATAAGTATTCCATAAGTTGGGAGATTCCTCTGTAATATGTTTTGATAAATTTTTAATGCATCATTTTTGCCGAATCAAGTTCTTCCATAACATATTGTAGAAAAATAATATAATTAAGAATTAACAAGAGTTCTTTCAAATTCACATCCTCTCTCTCTCTATATATATATGTGTGTGCTAGTGCGATCACATCTTCGGGATCGTTCGAAGAATCATCCGGTTCAGGTGAAAGGTGGACGCCGTTCGGCCTGCGGTTTGGCGAGTTGGCTCAGCGTGCAGGAGGGCGGTTCGGATCGCAGCGACCTCTTTGAGTGACGACGGTAGGCGACGGAGCTCCGACGGGAGGAGATCGACGATGGCGGTTCAAAATCTTCACATGGCGGCGGACGACGAAACTCCGGCGAGAGGAGATCGACGAGGGCGGTTCGGAAGGCGGTGGTCCCTCTCTGCTCGACGACTACGGGTGACGGACCTCCAGCGAGTGGTGATCGACGAGGGTTGGCGACGAGCTGCGCGTCTCCTCCCCCTTCTCTGCTTGACGGCGACAGGCACGATGGTCCCTCTCCGCGTGATGGTGGCGGGCGACAGTGCTCCGACAAGGGGACATCCGCGAGGGAGGGACGACGATGGGAGATCGAAGAGGGAGTGTTGGCGACAATCTGCGCATCTCCTCCCCTCTCTGCACGATGGCGCCTGATGACAAAGGCTCCCCTCCAGCAAGTTCGGGCTGTCGCGATCATCCTCGGCCCTCTCTTCGCGACGCTGCTGTCGATCGAACGAGAGATCTTCACTATTGCGTCATTGCAAAAAAAAGGAGGCGTCGGCCACCCTCCTTGGGCTCACTGGCGAACGCATGAAAGGGGGACCGATGCCCCCCTTTTTCTCTGTCGTCCCAGTGACTGTGAAAAAAGGGGGACGTCGACCCCCCTCTACGAACTCGTCGGAGGGGGGCCGATGCCCCCCTTTTTCTCTACCATCTCGGTGACTGTGAAAAAGGGGAGGAAGAACGGAGGCACGGCTGGTGGAGGAGGAACGTCGTCACATGCAGGCTGCTCGTCGCATGCAGGTCTCCGGTGTAGCTTGGGAAACGAAATCGCATGGTCGCCGCGCAGTTCGACCTCTCACTCGTCGAACCGTGCGCCCTTCATCTCGTCCATCCATCACAAATCCAATGACGTTGGATCTGCGGGCGCACCGTGCGCCCATTTTGTGTGGGCACACATTAAGATTTCTCATATATATATATATATATATATATATATATATATATATATATATATATATACATACATATATATATATATATGTGTGTGTGTATGTGTGTGCGCGCGCGCGCGTGCGTGTGTATGTATGTATATTCAGTAAGATAAATAATATATGAATTATCTCTATGGAATATAAAAAATCTGAATAACACAAATATTTGAAATATAAAGATAACATATTTAATAGGATTAATAATTAATGAATTATTTATATTGATTATCAAAAATCATAATAATAAACATGTATTTCTAATACTAAAAGTAATCAAGGTTAAACAAGACAAAAACATAATGAATTATACAAGAAAAATACTTATTTAATGATATAAAGATAAACTACTTAATAATTTAATTTATTAATTATTTAATTATATTTTTCAACAAATATATTAATTAACATGTATTCCTATCCTAATATTAATCAAATTTAAACAAGGAATATATAGAAAAAGTAAATTTAATTAGACAAGAAATAAGATTCTTACTTTGACTAAACAAATAAAATTTTAAATTCTATTTTTGTTAATTTCTAAAAAGTTATCTTATCATTTTCAGAAGTAAAAATTATTAAGTAAAACACGAAAATTTACATTAATACAAAAAGAAAACTTCAATTGAGTAGAACTAGGAGTGTTTGGTAGGATTAAACCAAGAAAAAACTGAAAGTTAAATTAATAAATATGAAAATTTTAGAAGTATCATTTTTTGAAATTACTTTCATTTTTTCTAGTTTTTTTTTAATTTGAGTAGAGGAAGGACTTTTGAAGATTCTTTTCATTTTTAATTTCATATTTGTAAACAAAAAAGCCTAATAAAAAGGACTCATATAAAATCATAATATATGTCCAGTTGAAAATTAAATGAGGTTGTAGTGGGAGATTTTGGTAAGATTAAATCTATAAAAAATAATTAAAAATTATATGAGGTTAAATATTAAAGAAATAGGATTTTTAAAATTTTTTTCACTTTCACTTTAAATTTAGGGTTTTTTTAAAACAAAAAACTACAAAATTATGTTACATGTGATAGTAATATACATGCAATTGAATATTAACACGACATAGTTAATTGATCATTGTTAAATGACTAATTATTGAAGTTTTTATAGTTGATGGATGATAGAAAATATAATTTATTGCTAATCGAGATTGATATATAACGGTTAACTGATTACTAAAAATTATTATTTGATGATTGATAACAAAGAAGTAATAATTGCTAATTTATAAATTAAACTTTGACAAAGAATGATTGTTTCATTGTTCATTGGTGACTGGTCATTTCCTTATCTAGAAATTATTCGATTACAATTTATAATTGCTGAAATAATTCATATTAAGATGACAAATTAATAATCGTAATTGAAGTCAAAATTCATTATGATCAATTAATAATTGATATTATATTAAAGGATAATTGACAATTAGTAAGTGATTAGTTGAAATTGATGGGGATTAAATGGTTATTGTTTATTGGTGATTGCTTCCCTTAATTGATTACATCATATGGTAGGAATAATTGATATGAACCTCATAGTTGCTATCGGTAACATAGTGATGTATAGATATCTACAATTCATATGTCATTAAACATTGTATAGTCCATTTTCACAACGAAATTTTTTATATCTAATTATTCTTCTTATTTAAATCAATATATTGACTGATTATAGTTAAAAATTGAGTCATAGATGCCATTTTAATCTTCCTTTTATTGTTCTAATAATTGAGTTGGGAGAGAAATGTTGATGGCGTTTCCAATACATTGATAATGATCATGAACGAGAGGTTTAAACTGTAGTAAATCTTTTGACACAATCATAAATCAATGAGGCAAGTTTCGGAACAATTTGATATTATAGACAGCTGCTATTTTATTGATGTTGCTGCTTGGATGCCATCGAAATAGAACATACACTTATTTTCTCATTAACTTGTTCATAAAGCATGTGATTTGTGTTGGAGCATAAATTTAATATTGGGTTCAATATGAACACAATGATAGAGTTAATGATATGAAATCATATGTGTAGAGATCAAAATGTGTCTATACAAAAAGGTTAATACATATATATAGAGAGAGATCAAAATGTGTCTATATCAAAATGTTGCTCCTCTCTGTGAAGAGCAATACCAACTTGTTGAATAGAATCTCTCTGTAATGCCCCCAAATTAACCATCGTTACGTGGCGAAGATCAACCTGAAGACACTACAAACGTTATGACTTTGACTATCTTATTGATCACATCTCAGTCAATAATTGAGATACGTCAACAAAAAAAAGAAAAATAAAGAAAAGAATAACTTTAATTGCGAAAGTCTAAAAAATGGCTACATCATCTTTAAGGAATATAATAAAGTTATACATCATGAATCTATAAATGCGGAAGGAAACTAATAAGCACTTTGGTTCATGTGCTTTCTTGTCGTCATTGTCGCAACACACATACTCCACCTCATCACTGATCTGATCCTGTGGAAATTAGACATAGAGGAGGAGGTCCTTACGTAAGCTTTACAGCCAAGTGAAAAATCACATAATATACAATGCATAACTTGAATAGAGAAATCAGCGGTAGGGTAGAATACTTATCTTGAATAAAAAGTGGAACATGAGAGCATCGTGAATAATAATAAAAGAGATAAATAGAATCATAAGACAGTAAAATCAAATGATGCTCGTAATCTTAGAATCATGGCATGAGAATAACAATAAACTTGACTTGACGTTAATACTTGCTTGTCTTATTCATATTTCTTAATCTTGATTCATATTTGGAAATCAGGGTGACTTTATGTCACAACCAACTTCGTGAATAATTTCTAATATCAATTATCATAATTTTAATTATATTTAGTAATTCTAAAAATAAAATCGGTAAAACCTCCCTCACTTATATATCTTGTGTTATTTGTCAATACATACAAAAGACACATATATATTCAACAAAGTTTAATAAAAACCTATAAGATATGACATTCGCATATTGTCATTATAATTTTTTTTCACAAATAATTTCACATATAACTCCACAGGATCAAGTCTCATACAACCTTATAAAAAAATTTTCACAAACTTAATTACAACATCTAAGACTATCTATTACATATACATGCTTCAAAAAAAAATAATAGTGAAATGGGATTAAAGTGCTCCAGCGGCTCGATTTCTTCTATATGCAGTAAAACAAGCTCCTGCTCGACTCAACTCAAGAACTTACGAGTATCTGAAAAATTTAAAATGAGTAGTGTGAGCAATAATCATTTGCTCAGTGAGTGGAATAAAAGTACAATATAGGGGAACAATACGAGTGCATATATCATTTAAATAACTACATTTCTTTCATATGAGAAAATATTTAAAGCATAGCACATATAGCATAACTTGTCAAATCATATGAAATTTCATAGAAGTAAAAGTAGCTCAAGATATCATAATTTTCATATTTAAACTCCACCCATGTGTCATTGCACATACTCATCATGGGTCAATATGTATCCCTCTATAATCATGTGTTATACAGTTAAGCAAAGCTTCATAATCAAGAGTCACGGATACGCAGAGCAAATCATGGGTCGATGCGTATCCCTCTATGATTGTGTATCATACAATTAAGCAGAGATTCACAATCAAAAGTCTCAGATACGTAGAGCAAATCATGTGTCAACACGTATCCAGACACCCGATATACGCCCCAAAGGCTTCATGTATATCGAATGCGGTCCCAAAGACATTTTTCAAACAGCATGATTAATGAACATATGGAGTTTAACAATACCAAAATACACATGTCATAATCTTATATCATTATCAAATAAAACTTATTTTCACTTCACAAGCATTGTTCCCTGAAAATATTTTTGTATAAGATAATACTCCATCTCATATGAAATTCTTGAAACATATCATAAATATTTTTCATAGCGCAAGATATGTTTCAATGATAACAATAATAATCTTTGCGTGAGGTAATACCATAAATAAAAGAATTAATATATAACATTTTGCTATGTTGTAAATTTACTCACTCACCTTGTACTTTATCACTTCAAGGAGGTTTATTAGATTTCCTTCCTTTCACTTGTAACTTGAGGTTTTCCTACAAACAATAATGTCTTTTTACTTCCCAATCACTAGTAAGGTAATATGCAATGCATGTTCATGATGTATGAATGCTTATGCACCATAAAATGCATATAAACTCTTCTAATACCAATTTCTAGCTTCATACATTTATATTCATAAGCTATTCCACACTTGAAACTTTTCAATTCCCCAAAACTTAACTAGGTGTTGTTTCAGGATTTCAGACTGAGTGTCTAATCAATAAATAATTCATAACTTCTTAATCACATGGGAAAATCTTATGATTCTGGGTTAATTAGAAATTAGACATACTATGGTTTTCAAATCCCAAATATAACTATCAAATTCCAAGTGATAAGTTAGGACATCCCAAGCAATCTGATCTAGGATTTGTGCCCCGACTGACTGTGTGTCACTGAAATATTGATTTACATATTTTTTCATACTTATCCCTTTAACTAGGGGTTAATTTTTCTGAAAATTAAACTTCATTAGCAATTTCTCATAAAATTTAGACAATTTAACTCGCTGTATAGACTTATAACAAAAATAGTTAACTCGGGTCATGATCTGTCCATGTCCTAGAATCTGGCAGAGGAATCACTATGAAATGAAAAAATCATTTCTCCCAAAATACAAGTTAAAATAGGATGATTTCACCTCTCACCGAACCCTTGGAATGTCTATTTAAGCATATCCAAATTTCAAACCCTAATTCACTCTATTCTAACCGTGCCCTAATTTACAAATGAAACTTCTATCAGACTCGGGACAAGATGAGTGACATGCGAATTTAAGTTCATAACTTCCTCTGTAAAACTCCTTTTTAGATGATTCTAGAGGACATGAAAAGCTAACTTCAAATGGATGAACATATAAAATTTCATAATTTACAATTTGTTATCATGAAGTAATGATTCTCTCAATTAGAAGAATAATTTTCGGATCAAAACTCACCTGGAACAGCTGATGTTTCCGATTTTCCCCAGGTCGTTTTGCTCGAGTTCTTCCTCTGGTAATATTTGTACGGTGAAAGGATAATGTTAAGTGGCTTATATATGTTTTTCATAATTTTCTGAGATCTTATGGCAGTTTGGAAAAATATCCCTTTGAACAGCTCTCACCTGTCTACTTCATCTACTTGGAACTTAAGTGATGGCCAATCACATTTTTTTGTCATAACTAAGTGTTTTAATCCTAATTAAGCTTACTTAATACTATTTAAACATATATATTATAATATTTATAAATTTTACAATTTATTTCTAATAACCCTATATAATTCCTTTGTAAAGTTTATAGATAATTAAGTAACCATTATGGATCGAAATATTAATTACTATATAAAAATATCACTAAATGCACATCCAAACTTAGTATGTTAATTGAATGCATGATTATGTACAAATGATGTTTCTAGGGTACGTCCGTGACACTTTAGGTGCCTTTAGTTCTTGAGATATGCCGAGCAAACGATACAGCCTTGTGCGGGTCAATGGGTGATCAAATCATGATCAAGGGAGCGACCCTTATCTTGAGACACTTGACTTGGACTGACAACCTCTTAATTTTCTTTCATCTTAACTTATTAATCACTTTTAGGAATTTGTTATTCTTTGTTCTTCTTCATGGTATAGAAAATAATAGATCACGAGAGAAAAAAAAACATCACGGACATCGTCTTAAATCAAAAGTGAACTATGGAGGGCAAATTTGGGCATAATCAAGATTGATCAAGACAGAAACATGTAGTACTCAGATTAAAAATCATAAATTAGTAGGAAAATAAATCAAAGAATTCGGATTGCTATAACCCGGGACGGGTGAAAGACGACCCGGGCCGGGTTCATAGCCTTGACCCGGGCCGAGTGTGATCGAAACTCAGGTCAGGATCATGAATAGTGTTAAACGATGTCGGGTAGAAGTAGAGCAAACTCGGGCCAAGTTCAGAGGAACCGGGTCGGGTCACAAATGTCGAGAGGTTCGTGGGATCTATCATGCGCTAACTCGGGCCGGATTCAGGGTGACCCGAGTCAGGTTCGGCGCGTGTAATCGTGAAGAACAATTTTCACGGTGGATTTCAATATGAACCCGGACCGAGTTCCAATGAACCCGAGTCAATTTCTGTAATATTTAGAAAATCGAAGAGTTATTAAATCGTGAAATTGTATTAACCTAAAGCATAGATTCTCTGAAAATATCAAAAGGATTAACATGCAGATTAACTACCAATCATGCAATAGAAATCATGGCAGAAAGACCACAATAAAAGTCAGATGCAATCAAACATACAAAGATGCAAACAGTAAATCAAGAAATCAGGATCGTCTTTTTCATGCTCTTTCTTTTCATATTATTCATGTTTTGAACATTATCGGATTGAATCAAATGGTAGGTTATATCTATCTAAGTTATGAAAGGTGATTTCGATTCTTGCTCTGGATCGTGAAAATCCTTGCTCTGGATCGTGAAAATCCTATCGGTTGTGTCCCTCTTCTTCTTGCTCCTGCTCTCTCTCCTTGGGGTTGGCCTCCTTTTGGATGTTGGCCAGCGCTCCAGCACAGAAGCCCAGAGGGCAAGAGTTTGTGAGGTTGGGAGGAGCGGGAACTAATGCCAGGACGTTTGATCCATTTAAAACTCTCCACCCCTGATTTAAATCTACTATAGTAATTGAGAGAAGGTTTAATTCCCTAACTTTGTGGATGTTATCTAATCTCTTGGATTCTTACTTCGATAGGGATATGGTTTTATCTCTTACAGCAGTTCGCCGAGTCCATATTTCTTTTTAAGATAAACCCCCATGCTTTATCTCCTACTGCCCCATGCTTTATCTCCTACTGCTAGTTGTTTTGATTTTATCTTGGTTTTGATTGATTTTTTTTGTTGTTACATTATAACCTCTTTAAAAAAAAATTCATCCTCGAATTTTGCATACGGTGGAGGACTTACTGAAAAGATGTGGAAACTTTTGGTGCATTCCCAACTAGAGCTTCCATGTTACCTCTTTGGCGTAGTGAAATGCAAAGCTACTTGAACTATGGGTACATGTTTATTCTTTCAATGTGTACCTTGTGTTCATAATATGAATTGGATACTTAGCAAAGGTTAGGTCTGTAGCTAGATTAGGCCCTTAATATTATGAATCTTGGCATCCTAGTGGAGATACTTCTTAAGATTGGAAACGTGAATTGCATCATGCATTCACACAGCAGAAGAGGATAGTGACAACTTATATGAAGCCTCAACGATATTTCAAATTTGTCATCGTAGCAAGGTTGAGCTTTCCTCATTTGCTGAATCTCATGGCTCCTTACCATAAGGAATACCTTCAGTAAAACTTGACCACCAGCCTGAAAATCCTGCTCTTGTTTACCCTTATTTACATAAATTTTCTATCTATCTTGTGTAGTCTGTAACATCTTTTTTTTCCAACATTCTTTGAGTACTCCACTACTTCTTTCGCTATATTCATGATATTTTCTTCATCCACTTCACCCAATGAGTAGGTGTGCGACAGTGTCACCCATACAAGGTTCCACTTGGTGTCTTGCCAGTGTTCGAATGATAACGATTTTTACAAGAGAATTTGATCCAATATAATGGATCATCATGCATTTCTCATTCTGCTATTCCCCAAGTGTATAACATTATAATTACCAGAGTCAATAACCTCCTTAAAATGAGTATTAGTGGACATTCTTATCATTATTTTCAATCACATTGGTAAATCTGAACTTAATGAGCAAGCATTATATCCACTCCTCTAGAATTTCATTCAATTAAAATTTCCACTATCACATGTACTTACTATCATTTTATTTATTTATTTATTTATTATTATTAGTATTAGTATTAGTATTATTGTTATTATTATTATTATTATTATTATTATTATTATTATTATTATTATTATTATTATTATTATTATCACTCTAACCTTAGCCTATGATAATTGTACTATAGATATAAATAATTAGCTGCACTTTTGTTGTCATATTGGGCCCTTATACTTACCATTAATTTAGGCTTTTAACATTTTATTTCTTCTCATGAAATCTTCATACTTCTTTAACATTTGAATTTAAAGTTAAACTTTAACACAATTCCATAATTTGTAAGTCCTACGGATCATTGCATCCATGAGTTGAATCAGAAGATAGTTATTAGTCCGACAACATACATATGATCTTCAAGAGAGATTAGTATCCTGTGTCAGTAGATCATTTGGGTTCAATGTTTACATTGTCCAATGTCGATGTTCTTGTGGTATAGTGCGATGATAGTCGCCTAGAGGTATGGTACTTGACCTTCGGCTTGAATCAGATATTTTGAGGGATTGAACAAAGTCCAAAGATGGATAATTGTCAAATAAGACAATTATATTTGGAATCAATCAAAAGTCTTATAGAGCATTTGAGGATTGAATCGTCTTTAACAATCTATGCTATTGGGATAAAATGGTTTATTAATCAATGTCATTCAATATCTTTCATATGTCTTAATCCTTTGTATATATGCTTTGTTCGATAATTTGATCATGGGATGCTTTCAAATTTAACTTCTTGGTTTTTTTTTCCTTGCATTGTCTTTGACTGATATTTTCGTTGCAATTTCATATCTCATAATTTCATCGAAGGCTAGTGGTTACACCTTACCATGCCAAGTTCTTTTTTTTTTCTTGAGTGGAGTATCTTTCAACTCATGCATAGGGAAATGAATCAGTATAATAATCATAGGGGAGTGAAAAACACTCTGAATCGATATTGAGATCGAAAGATAGCTACGATGAGTGGTCAATCAGTCGATAAAACACATAGTAAGATGTAATACCTAATGTACAAAATAATTTATGCACACTACACAACATGAGTTCTTAGTCAAACGTCATGAATGCAGTTGAACACATACAATGAATTCAAACAATAAGACAGGAAAACAAAGCAAGCAACAAAATAAAAGATAAACAATCATATTTCTTCTTTGCACATCATTTCATTGTCATTTGCATTATTATCCCGTTACTATTGGCATTAACGGTGCCACCTTTCACCCTGAGTAGGGGAGTTTCAATATGACCCTAAAATCAATAGGGAAATTAATCCACTTATAAGAAAGATGGTTAGGATCATAAATGATCCTCTTGATCGGTGTAAAGATTAAGAAAATATTCTACATATAGGTATTGGAACTTCTTAGCGGACATCCTAAACATAATAGGATTTCATTTTTACCTTTCTTTACCCTATCACTATGTGAACCTCATTTGTATCCTTCGACGACTTACATAATTACATATCTTCTTTTCCCATCTGAATTATCAATCATTATCATATAATTAATTATCCTATACGATGAGACATTATTATGAAAACTATAAATGTATCAATAGTCAAGATAAATCAATTACAAACTTATAGTTTACTTAATATCCAACTCAGGTGCATAACTTGCTTCTTTAGTAATCTTGTAGGGGACTTATAAAATTCTTCGTACTTTACCTTAACCCCCATACTTACTAAATTTTGCTCACCTGAAGTTTTGATCTTTTAATACTTAATGGTACGGGGCCTTATGTTATATACATTAAGCAACTTTTAGTTCTTTCAAATTTCTTCCCTTCCTTTAACCCTTTCATGCATTGCATGTTCTTATTTAATTCTTTTATTTTCTTTTACCGACAATCTTAATTTATCTTGGAAATATTTATACTGTAATGATATAGAAATTATTATTACTTTTATAATAATCATATATGTGCATCATATTAAAGTAATTTCAAGTATACCATTTATTATCCTAAATTAATTTATATATGTATATGTATATATATATATATATATATATTTGTTTTAACTTTTTATTTGTCTATTCCCATGTTATACATAATTCTTGGGCAGTTCACTAATACTTAAAGCCTTGTCTAATTAATATTACATAATCTTGAACATGATTAATAACTCTAATTCTTATTTCCAATATAAAGTAATCCAACTAAAAACTCGTATAATTAATTTGGATTTTTCTTAGGACCTTTATCAACATAATATAGGGGCCGTATGAAGTCTAAGGCACAACGAGCACTATAATTCCATACTTATAAACATATAAGATAATTCATTAAACTCCTATTTTGTTAAACCAATGGAATCACGTAAGTCATAATAGTAAATCATACTTAGACATACTTGGTTTCATATAAATTCACTTCAACTATTTTTGGAACCAACCTCACACCTACTTGTTGTGTGAGATGAATCTTTTATTTACTCTTATAATTTCCTTCATTCTCTCATACCTCTACATCTCTTTGCAATTGATATGCCTACTCATTTTTCTCTTCATACTGCTGTAGTCAGCAGAAGAAATCCGTGAATAGGACGATCATGAAAGAGATGGAAATCATGAATTATAAGAAACATAATCGTTTCTTACATTTTATTCCTTAAATGTCTGTAGGCTGATTTTTCATGTAGGTAATAATTATCCACATGCTTGTTACTTATTATTTTCCAATTTTTATGACCTTTATGTTCCTTTTGTATAATCACTAATATCATTTAGGTTGATTCCTACCATGCAAAATAACCTCCTTAGGAATCAACCACTTATATGAAATATGTATCAATACATCAATAAATAATGACACAAAGCAAGCAAGGTCTTACTTGTACTTTACGATGGAGGGTGTGGTTACTGCTCGGCGAAAGCACATGAACCTTTACTATATGGTACAATAGGACGTCAAGAGAGCCCTGACTTTATGTTCTGATACCATAAATGTAACGCCCCCAAATCGACCCCCGTCACGTGGCGAAGACCAACCTGGAGACACACGGACGCTATGACTTTGACTATCATGTTGACTATATCTCAGTCAATAATTAAAACACACCAGCAAAAGAAAAAAATAGGGAAAAAAAGAAAAGAATAACTTTAATTACGAAAGTCTAAAAAATGGCTACATCATCTCTAAGGAACATAATAAAGTTCTACAACATGAATCTATAAATGCGGAAGGAAACTAATAAGCCATGTGGTTCATGTGCTTTCTTGTCGTCAGAGCCTTGTCGCAACACACCTACTCCACCTCATTATGAATTGGTCCTGTGCAAATCAGACACAGGGGAGGAGGCCTTCCGTAAGCTTTATATCGTAGTGGAGAATCACATAATATACAATGCATAACTTGAATAGAGAAATCAGCGGTAGGGTAGAATACTTATCTTAAATAAAAAGTGGAACATGAGAGCATCGTGAATAATCATAAGAGAGATAAATAGAAACATAAGGCAGTAAAATCAAATGATGCTCGTAATCTTAGAATCATGACATGAGAATACCAATAACTTGACTTGACGTTCATACTTGCTTATCTTATTCATATTTCTTAATATTGGTTCATACTTGAAAATCAGTGTGACTTTATGTGTCTTTATTCTTGAGATATGCCGAGCAAACGATACAGTCTTGTGCAGGTCAATGGGTGATCAAATTATGATCAAGGGAGCGACCCTTATCTTGAGACACTTGACTTGGACTGGCAACCCCTTAATTTTCTTTCATCTTAACTTATTAATCACTTTTAGGAACTTTTTATTCTTTGTTCTTCTTCATGGTATAGAAAATAATAGATCACGAGAGAAAAAAAACATCAGGGACATCGTCTTAAATCAGAAGTGAACTATGGGTGGCAAATCTGGGCATAATCAAGATTGATCAAGGCAGAAACATGTAGTACTCAGATTAAAAATCATAAATCAGTAGGAAAATAAATCAAAGAATTCGGATTGCTATAACCCGGGCCGGGTGAAAGACGATCCGGGCCGGGTGAAAGACGACCCGAGCCGGGTTCATAGCCTTGACCCAGGGCGAGTGTGATCGAAACTTGGGTCGGGATCATGAATAGTGTTAAACGATGTTGGGTAGAAGTAGAGCAAACTCGGGCCGGGTTCACAGGAACCCGGGTCGAGTCACAAATGTCGAGAGGTTCATGGGATCTATCATGCGCTAACCCGGGCCAGATTCAGGGTGACCCGGGTCGAGTTCTGCACGTGTAATCATGAAGAATAATTTTCACGGTGGATTTCAATATGAACTCGGACCGAGTTCCAGTGAACTCGGGCCGAGTTCTGTAATATTCAAAAAATTAGGGAGTTATTAAATCGTGAAATTGTATTAACCTAAAGCATAGATTCTCTGTAAATATCAGAAGGATTAACTTGCAGGTTAACTACCAATCATACAATAGAAATCATGGCAGAAAGAACACAATAAAAGTCAGATGCAATCAAACATACAAAGATGCAAACAGTAAATCAAGAAATCAGGATCTTATTTTCATGCCCTTTCTTTTCATATTATTCATGTTTTGAACATTATCAGATCGAATCAAATGGTAGGTTATATCTATGTAAGTTATGCAAAGTGATTTCGATTCACCCACCTCTATTTTGCGTTTGATCCTTGCCCTGGATCGTGAAAATTCTATTGGTTGTGTCCCTCTTCTTCCTGCTCCTACTCTCTCTCTCCTTGGAGTTGGTCTCCTTTTGGATGTTGACCGGCGCTCCAGCACAAAAGTCCAGAGGGGAAGAGTTCGTGAGGTTGGGAGGAGCGGGAACTAAAGCTATGACGTTTGATCCATTTAAAACTCTCCTCCCCTGATTTAAATCTACTATAGAAATTGCGAGAAGGTTTGATCCCCTAATTTTGTGGATGTTATCTAATCTCTTGGATTCTTACTTCGATAGGGATATGATTTTATCTTTTACAGCAGTTCGCCGAGTCCATATTTCTTTTTAAGATAAACCCTATGCTTTATCTCCTACTGCTGGTTGTTTTGATTTTTTTTCTTGGTTTTGATTGATTTTTTTTTTTGGTTGTTACACTCTCCCTATGAAATGTTTCACAAGGAGGTACATAATCGTGTAAATAGAAGATTTTTTTTAATTTAAAAATGTCTTAATTCCATTAATCGCCAGCCTCTGACTTCTCTGTCTCTTCAAATTTCTAATTTGTCAACAATCGATCTAAATAATCTACCTTCTGAGTTCGATATCACATTATTAGCATTACAAAGCATAATCTTATTTTGGTATCAGCGTTAGAATGCAGCTAACGTCGCTTGGCTCTGGAATGTTTTTTTTTTTGGGCTTCGCTGCAATTTTTTATTATTGGCTTGTGTCTGCATAGAGCCATCCACTCATCATCCTCCATATGCATCCATCTCTCGTCCACAGCGCTGACCCACTCAAAAGCTTCCGGTTCTAAGACTAATCGATTCATTTCCTCTTAGAGTGTGAGTAAGCAGTGAACCGCGGACATAGATCTAAAGGTTGAGAGAGTGAGTAGAGGCTCTATCCATTTGAGTAGGTCGGAACTTCCTTAAAATTTAAAAATAAATAATCATGATTCACAAAATACACAATAATTTAAGAGAAATCAATTAAGTAAGCAAAGATGAAAAGATCTCAGTGGTGTCATTTCGAAAGATTATTTGGTCAAGTGTTCATCATCATCGGAAATAAGAATAATGGACAACTATAAGTTTTCTCAATCAATTTTAACATGATCCAATCCAGTTTTATTAGTCCAATTCTTTCAATTTGAACTCATGTTACTTTGTTTTCGTTGTTACTAAGTAAGATTCAATTCTTTCAACTGTATATTCGGTGATCCCACTCTTCGAAACACGTTCATGCATAAATTTATTTGTCTCGTTTACATAACGTAATTGTAGTCATGCTATGATTTTATTTCGTCTGGTTCTTGCGTTTGGGAGGATAGAAATTTTGGAAAGCGAGTTTGCTGACGTGGAAAGGGCTGTCTGCCACAGGAAGGTCGGCATTGCTTTCAACAAAGCTAAGTAATCTGTGCTTTCATTCATAGATCTTTTTAAGTTTGCAGAAGCAACTAAAAAGCTTCCCCAATAGCAGAAGGTGCTGGATATGTAAATGCCTCAAAGAGCAGCTTACAGTCCCCACAAGTGTCAGGAGGCGTACTCCTTGGAAAATGCTTTTGGGTCAATTTTTGTGAGGTTTGTTGCTGTTAATCCAACTCATGCTTAAGCATCTCAGTTTGGGCCCTCCCCTTTCCTTGGACTTGGTGCGATTGTGCGTAAATAATTGATCATGTTTTGGCTCAAAATTTTGTAGATACTTTGGATCTTTGTGAGAGCATGGGCATCCACCAACCTTTACCTCCCTCCCGTGCCTCTTTCCATGCCATCACTTGAAGCGGAAGAGAACATGTAACAAGTACTACAAACAGTGGGGAACCGTTTAGGGTGGGCGGTGTGTGAAAAGCTGATTGTAAAGTTTTATTAATCGGCTTCTTTCCTTTTCTGATGCTTGGTGCTCAAAGTTTTTTGTTTAAATTAAACGAACAAGACTCTTGCGAAAAAAAAGAAGAAGAATTGAATCAAAACTCATGGAAAGATGGGGAAAATTGAGGCAAAACTCGTGGAAAGATGGAGAAAGGTAAACAGCCTTCATGGAAAAATGGAATAAAAATTATTCAACAAAAAATCATTGGGTAGAAAAATAACCGTCGCCTGAGAGATTCGAACTCTCGCGGGGAAACCCCATGTACTTAGCAGGCACACGCCTTAACCACTCGGCCAAAGCGACGTGTTTGAGATGTTAGTTTATATTTTATTATAGTTGTCTTTTTATTTTATTTCTATATAAGAAGAACAAGCAAAGAAGGAAATCGAGAGGGCAGAAGGGACCAAGAGGTCTTTGGAACGGAGGGGCGAAATGTCTTCGGCCGCCGCCCCTGCGACCGTCGACGCCGGCGGTGCCACGGCCACCAGCGGTGCCGCCGCCTCAGCCTACGTCACCCCTCAGATGTACTGGTGCCACGAGTGCGATATGAGCGTCACCCTCTCCCTGTCCACTCCCCTCCTGTGCCCGCACTGCCAAGGCGACTTCTTAGAACAGATGGACCTCCCTCCTCCTCCCCCTCCTCCTGCCGACTCCTCCGGCGGAGACCACCCTTCCCTCTCTCTCTCAGACTCAGATGACGACGATACTGACAATAACGCTGACGATGACGGCGTCGCCGTAGGCACTTTTCTCCATGAGAACCGCCGTCGGCACACCATGTCCGCCCGGACCTACTTCCGCCGCCTGATCGACCACCTCTCCCGCGATGATCATGCTCCGCGCGTTGCAGCCAGCGGAGGCGGCCCCCACCCAGCCTCCGCCGCATCGATCAACGCCGTCCCCACCGTGCAGATCTCCGAGCCCGCGCTCCCCTGCGCCGTCTGTAAAGACGAGTTCCCTGTGGGAACCGACGCCCGTCGCCTCCCCTGCTCCCACCTTTACCACTCAGATTGCATCGTCCCCTGGCTTTCCCTCCATAATTCCTGCCCGGTCTGCCGCTCCTGTCTCCCTTCTGACGTCTCCCCCTCTCCTGCTGAACAGCTCGAACCCCGCCTGCGATTCTCCTCCCGTTTCAGGAGCTTGATCGGCGACTATGAGGATGACGACGACTATGACGACACCATGGCGCTCAGAACTGCACTGAGACATATCAGAAGGGAGCATCGCGTTGCGTTGCCTGTACGGCCGTCGACTTCGGCCACCATGGAGGCCTCACCAACCCAAATGGCGCAGATGGATGCTTTTGGGCCCGCCACGAGCGGCGAGACGGTGTCATCTGGGTGGCTGGCGGAAGGGGACGATACTGCAGCGGCAACTGTTGCATTTGGAGCAGGGACGGACGATGTTCATGGCATGGACCGCGAGGACTTTTTCAGCTGACTTGGCGGGTGAATCCACTCTATTGAAAAGCTCTCTTCTTTATAACAAAGTCAGGTATGGTCGACCGATCTCTTAGAACCAGATGCATTATTTGATGAAATTGAAGTGTGCTATTTGATTGCTCGGTCTATCCTCTCTAGATAGTTGCTTGGGAACTTTAAAAACACATTATGAGAAAACTGGGAGCTGATATAATTAGAGAAAATAGAAGAATAGTTACCTTCAAAGACAGGAAAATCTTTGTTTGTGGGGAAAATACTTTTGGCTAACTAATCTGCATTTTCATTCTGTGTCTAACGCACGAGATGTAAATTATCTTCCACATTGATTGCAATTCAATTCAGGAATTTCATTATCATTAATCCTTCAACTGATTTATTACCCTGTGATCATCATATCCTCACTTGTTGTTTGAGCTTTGATGAAATTGTGGGATTGCTGCAACTTGAATCTCTATATTGTTGGATATATTCATTTTTTTAGGAAGGAAACAGCAGCTACTGGGCCTGGATAGCCATCCACTTTGTATTACCACCACAAAACTGTGAGATCCACAAGTGTGTCATAGTCAATAATTTTGTATTACTACCATAAAACCATGAGATATACCACCTTGTAAAAAAGGCCACAACAAAAAAGTGAGAGTGGGTATGAATACCCACAAAAGATTCTATCACTTATCATAAAAGAAACATGGTAAATAATATTCTGGGTAACATCTCTTTCCCTAAAACTAATGCAGTTATGTTGTAGTGAAATAGTTCAAGTGATGACTAAGGACACCAAAAAAGGTAGTCTCCATGTCTGACCATCCAGTGTTTGTTATGAATTCCAAAAAGTGTCTGTGGTCGAGGGATGAAAATTCATGTTCTGATTGATATATTTATGTTAGGGATTAAGATGCATGTAGTGCACTTCACAGTTGTTTGACTTCAGAGGTGACGTGAAATCCGTCAAATTGGACGGCTCAGATTCATGCTACACAAGTAGTGCAATACATGTGCATATTCCCTTGAATATAATACTTTTCTTTTTCTCAAAGAACTGAAGAAACAATTATGTCTTCTCAAAGAAGTATCTGGATTTGTTCTTTGAAGGTTGTTAGGGAGCAATATGTCATTATCAATTTTACTGTTCTGCATCTGTAGTACAGACCTTTCACACATGTGGCAATTGTACTTGTTACAACTGCATTTCTATCATCATATGACTATTCTTTCGTCTCACATGTATTCCTTAAACCTGAATGAGGTGGCAGTGTATAGTTCCCTATATGTCAGAGCATGAAGTACCAAGCAAATTTGATTTTTCTAACATAACACTTAGAAATGCAAGTGTGAAAAATGAAATAAAGTTTCAGTATTTGAAAGCGCGGTGAAGTGAGCCAATAAGTAGAGAACGAGAGCAGCGCAGAGATGCCCCCCATCGCATGTGCACGCCTGTTCTATTATCATATTATTTTATCTTTATGAATGACATGCATCTAAAATTTCATAATACATTGAAATAAAGGTGATGTAGGACAAATATTGCTGGTTTAGTCAGAGTCTTATTGACTTTTAATTTTGTTATTTATTTTATAGTCTTTTAGTTAGAGTTGAATACTTGGTTGTAAGAGCATATAAATAAGTCTCGACTTTTTCAGAAGTAATATTCACAATCAATTTGGTGTTATCTTCTTTGGTGGACTCTAAATTCATTTTGGATGGTGTTGTAAACCATGGTATCAACTTAGTCGTGATGCTTTTGAACAATCAAGTCTTTTCAGAACCATCTGTGGCTTCTTCCATTTCAATTTCCTGCTGTTTTTTCGTTTTCCAAAAGGTCAATTTCCTGCTGTTGATAAGCTAAAAATATTAGAAAGTCCAAGTCATTCATCAGTTAAATGGGGGATACATGAGTTTATATGCACTTGAGAGCCCAATAAATCTTAACACCTCTCCTCAAAAAAAAAAAAAAAAATCTTAACACCTCTGAGTATAATGATACACTTGGAGGGAATATCTAACTATGTTCAGTTTGGATCAAACCGTAGCTTATCATTGTCAACTGAAATGATAAAAGAAAACTGAACTACTAAAATTTTAACCTTGAAGCTTTTTCCGATAGGCTAGTTACAAATTATAGTGAAGACCTCGTCTTTGAGTTCACCCAGCTAGAAGGGTTAAGGAAAACTCTGTGGGAGCTTATGTAATCAGTCTTTCTCTTACTATTGCAGAGTCTGTTTTCCATGGCTCAAACCTGTGATCTCTCAACCTCCAAAGGAGCAACTTACGCACCAATGCTCACCCATAGGGTAACTGCTATGCGTCTTCATAACAAAAGTGCTTTCTTGTTATACACCAATCTCTACTTGATATGTCTGCAGAGATAGAAACATGTTTTATGGATGCCTTTCTCCAGTATCCTCCTTTTTTGAACGCCAGTATCCACGTTGTGCTCTCTATTGCTGTAGGGCCGAGTCTGATACTAGTTCCAGGGTACTCTAATACATCGACTATTAGGTGAATTATGTATTATGAAAAATAGTCGGAGATAGCTTTCATCAAAAGGTAAAATGTGAACCACTAAAATGCAATAAAATTCCCTGAAAAAAATAAATGTAGTAAGTAAACAATGTTAGTATGAAAAATTTTTGCACACGGAAAGTTAATGTTTCATTACCAACTGGTTTTATCAAAATGATATGATTCACGAGGTATTGGTTATCCTGATTTATCCACAATTTAAAAGAAAAACTTTATGAAACAATTCATATTGTAAGCTCTGTTATTCTGTTGCGTAAAATGTTGGGTACTTAAATGGAGAATTGTCCACTATCATTCTTGGAACATAAGCCAAATTTTTTAGAACTACAAAGTCAAGTCGACTCTCATCGGAAATGTGGTTGTTGGAAACTTTTGCCAAATAACTTATGTAACGTTGTTCCATAGAAGTATGTTTTGATCATAATTTGTGTAGTTGAGCAAAGAAAATTTCAAGTGTGGGTTTATTTAAAGTTTCTTTAAAGAATTCTCTTATTTTTTTTATTTATCTTCATAATTTTTAATACCCTTTTTATGCAATACTATTATTGAGATCACACTTTTCTTGCTCAATCTAAATCAACTGGTTTGTGTCAGTCAGTTTCTTTGTGACATTTTCCTTCATCAATTGAATGCTTGTGAATATTTAAGTCCAATCACTGAGGTTGTCGCATTGTGGATGCCGATGCTGTCCAGTATTTTATCTTTCATGAGCCTTTTGTCCTTTGCCCGTATCACATGTATTAAATCTAGGACCCTGTCATTTATCCATCAGATTCTTTGCAGCTTTGGTTCTAGTTTTCTCACCAGTTTTCATTTCCTTTACTGAAATTAATGTGATATATTCGTTTTTGTTCTGCAGCCAATGCGTATCATTCTAGTGGAAAAGTCAAGCATCAAGCATTTCCTTCATCCATTACAAAGGGTGCAAATTTCACGATAAATCTTATATTTTGTTGTAAATTTGTTGCATGCATAAACAGTTTTATAGTGCAGGGACTTGACATGGTTTACACACCATCAGTTTCTAATTTCTACAATAATACTCCTTGTTTCCTTTGTAAATTTGACCATGATTCTCCCTCATACTATAATTGTCATTCTTCTTTCAACTCCACTTTATTTTGGATATATCTCCATTCATGTCTATGCCAAAGGACAAAAAACACTTGTTGCATGCCTTCTATTTTTTTATTTTGAGATGCTTTTGCTTGTGTGCCTTGCAATTGTTTCTGTACTACTACAAGTCTACAAGAAGTTTAGTTGTCGTGGCTCATTATTGACTTATTATCCACATCGTAATCTGTAAAACTCCGCAGCATGATGTTTATCACTTACAAAAAAACTTCTGCAGATCCGATGGCCAAAATTATATCCCTATTTCCATCATGATTTTTCTCTGTTGCTAATTTCTTTTATTTCTTGGTCTCCGTCTGTCTGAATTAGGACATGATATTGGCACTCATGTAATGAAATGAATGCTTATTATCCTCTGGAATATGCTCATGGCAATGCCATTTTATGTCTTTGTTAAAAAAGGGATCTTCCGGGAACAAGGGCCTAGTGCATTGGTGTCACGAGTTGTATGTGCCTTTATATTTTCAGTCTTTACTTTTCTTCCACAGGTCCATAAACCTTCCTTTGTGATCGAAAAGGGACTCCATTTTGCAAATAGATCATCAACTAGCTACACGCAATTTAAATGTTTTTTACATTTCTATTTTTTTTTACATATATGTTAAATATGCTACCTAATTATGATTTATGTAATTAACGTGAAATTGAATTTTTGACTCAAAAGAATAATACAAATTTTAAATTAAAACTTGTATATTGATTAACTCAAAAGAATATTGTATCTTGATTAACTTGCATAAATTGATAGCAGAACCCTATTGTGATTTTTGCACCATTTTGATCCTAATTTTTTTGTCAGATACAACAATTAAAATTATCGTAGTAAATTAGCCTCTTTACAACATTTAAATAATATTTAATAGGTTGATGTTTGAATTTGCTACATAGAGGCGAGTGATGACTACATCTAAAGATGTGCATGCATACATCTAAAATAATCGTTTGCAATCATTTGCCCCTTCTTAGATGACTATACACAATAGAAAGCATTTATGCAACTATTACTAATGTTTTTAAGAAGGAATACAAATAATGAATTAACATAGATTCTCCTAATTTGGCATTCATATATGGTGTTTCCATTTTTCCCCATTTTTTCTATATGCATAGATTGTTTCAAATTTTTTATAGTGGAGTGGAGGTAGGTGGCAATTTTTATATTTCAATAAAAATAAAATTTTAATAATAAATACTAAATAAAATTGTTGTATATCTATATTAATTTCCAACTTTTTGAAGTAAGCGAAAGATATTATTTAACGTTAAAGATATACATATTATATCCATATAAATAGAATATTGCCAAATACTCAATATAGTCATTTTAACTTTATATAAGTGGGTACAAATCCTTTACTAATCATTATATTTCGTATAGTACAAATGTATTAACAGTAGCAAAAAAAATTTAATTGAGTGGTGGGGTTGGGGTTGGGGGGAGGGAATTGATAGTCATTTTTTTTAAAAAAAAGGAAAGTTAAGTTTTAACTATTATATAAAAACGCATTTTGGTACAAGATACTGAGAAGCTCACAAGGAAGAGACTCCTCACAAAAAATCATGTCGCAGCCTTGCGCTCGACCATAGTTTGCAAGAAAGTCCATGGTCCTATTACATAGTCTATTGCAATGAGTTACAGTACAAGCATTACAAACATTCATAAGTTCCCAAATTGTGTGCATTTGATTTCTAATTCTCCAAGGGTATGGAGACTTGCGAGTGATGATTTTTTACAGCATCTCAGATTCGATTTCCACGATAATATGTGTGACATTTCTGCGCTTGCATTCCTGAAGTCCCAGCAAAAGTCCAACCGCCTCCAATTCCAAAATGTCCGCCGCGGTGGGCCTACAACAGCCTGCAGACACAAAGGTACAATTAAACTTCCGAATAATATAGCCTGCTCCCCCGGTACCGATGGATAAACGAATGATTCGTCAGTGTTGAGTTTGACCCAAAGGCCAACCGAAAGCTCCCACCGGACTCGAATTGGGTCTTGGGGGTTGTTGATAGTCTGATCCGTGCTACCGCATCTTTGTGGTAGCATTATGCGTCCAAGCTTGTGGGCTGTTCAATTTGGGATGAATGAATAAGATCCACCGATTTAAGGGGGCGGGCGAGTGCACGGAAGGCCGATTCATCTAGCAAGAGGGGGCGAACACAGGTGGACGGGCATCCTTGTCTCCGAGTGAATGATGAGATCCTTTGCCTTCTCATCCACGTGCCTCTCTCACTCCTCTGAGATCTGGTCGTCGTTCCTCCTCCCTCATCGTTCCTCCACCCTCGTTGAGATCTGGTATGTCGCTCTAGGTTGCAGCTCATCCTCCCCTGCCTTTGTTCCTCCTCCCTCGCCGATCGAGCACGAGGTCCTCTTTTTTGCATTCGTCGGTGCAACAAAAAAAAAGAGGGGCATTAGCCCCTCCGCGAACTCGCCGGGACGCGCAGAGAAACAAGTTCGTCTCAGGGCTAGGGCATATCTTAAATCAGACGCTGCAAACTTGCAAACCGTTTGAACTTCGTCGACTCATCTCAGATCGTCGATCTCCCTCTTTGGAGCTCCATCGGACGCCGTTGTTGCCTGATGTCGTCATCACCCAACACTATCGTCGTCGTTGTCGATGCAAAGAATGGAGGAGATGTGTTGTTCTCGTGAGCCAATTCTCATGGATGACCCCCTTGTGAATCGGCGCTTGTGAATCGGACAAACTCCTACGAACCGGCGCACATTGATTTAGTCCGTCCATCTCATATCCGACGACCCTAGAAACGTGGGCGCATAGTGCTACTACAAAGTGCGATCCTAAAAGCGTGGGTGCATAGTGCTACTACAAAGGTGCTACTACAAAGCGTCGTCACCGAGCACACTAATATTCCCATATATATATATATATATATATAATGGTTTGGAAGGTATTAATTAATATATTTAGGAGGCCGAGATATTTAATTATGTACACAT
Source organism: Pontederia crassipes (assembly GCA_030549335.1). NCBI lineage: Eukaryota > Viridiplantae > Streptophyta > Magnoliopsida > Commelinales > Pontederiaceae > Pontederia > Pontederia crassipes. Next base: position 37,955,634 of record CM060184.1, on the reverse strand, counting down.
AAAAAAAGAATATCCTTATGATTGGGTTCATGAGATGATAGAAGAAGAAAGCATGAATATTTATATACGTGAATAATCTATTTTAAAGAATGGATGCAAAAAATCTCTATAGATGTTCTTTTTTTTTTTTAATCTCATCTGCCAAATCAATAAGCATGCATATACACAAGTAAGCATTTAATCTTATACTTCACTGCAAGCATACCTTATTTAGGTCACTATTAACTTAATCTATTTAGATATACAAAATGCAAATATGAAAACGGCCAATTTTGATGGTCATGCAAAATGGCAATAAATGTGGAAATTACGATAGAGCAAAAAGAAAAAAAATTGATGTAGATCTAAAATGTATAAGGTGCACCTGCATGTCATGGCGTCATTCTCATTAGCTACTTTTGATGGGAAGATAGAAACAAGTGACACAATCTCTCCCATGCTTGTGCCAAGAAAATGCAATGATTCCCAAGTAAGTTGATGGTAAGATAATAAAAAGACAAAACCATCTCACTTTGATGACAGAGCAAATAGATAGATTGTAATCATCCGAAATCTACTTTAAGTTTTGATCATTTAAGACAATTTCGCGTAGTGAGTTCGTTCATCATACGTCATTTAATAGCGGAAGAATTGACAATTTAAAGAAAATCGTAATAAATAAAAACTTTTTATTAATCATATCATAACTAATATTTCATAAAATATTAAATGCCTTAAACCTTTGTTACATTATTACTCTCAATGTTAATTTAGAATCATGAACTTTAACCATAATCATGTGCAACACTTCCTCATGAGTTTGAGTTGCCATCCAATACTTAATCTTGGTTACCTGGACGGATTCAAAGTGCACGATTTCCGAGTTAAAACATATAAAAGTCATGCATGTCATGCTATCCTATCACATGATACTATATGCAATGCACCATTCACGAACCTTATATGACACCTTACATTCATTCATCATACAACATTCATGTAACATAAACATCATGTCATACCTACTTTACTTCATATCAATCATCTGCATGCAATAGAAACATACATTCACATCATTCATCACATACATAACATATCATTTCGTTTCACATGTATTGTCATGTACGTTCTAAGAGTTTCTTCATAACTCATTGATTCTTACTTACGTCTTGATTTCTTTCTTACTTTACATATCCTCAAAATTACTTTATAACCCTTTGGATCTTATTTCATTTTTTTCTTTCTTTATTATGTGATCCTTCACGTATCATCTTCGCCCTTCATCTTTATCACATAATATTATCTTGAATTTCTTTTCATATCGTAAGTCGTATCTTAAGAATAGACATCATAATGGTGAGAGACTTTATTCCTAATCATCTTTAGGAATACACAAATTTTATGATGAGGAATATTATTCCTTAGAAAGTACATACACAGATGCAGGATTTTACTTCTTAAACTTCCCTTAGAGTACATACATAAGTGTGGAATTTTATTTCATCATCATCTTTAACTTTCTTTGTTATAAAATACTTCAAAGTTAAACTTTACTCTCATTCTTATTTTATCTTATAACATCTTTCATCTTTACATTGGAAAATCTCAAACACTTTTCAGGTGATGACATTATTTTTCAAGAAGTCTCAATCACCATAAGGTGAAAGATATTTACTTCTCATCTTTACATTCAGTACTTACTTTTATTTTATTTCATTATATACCATACTTCATCTTTGTTTAATAATCGATATATGGTGACATCATTACATTGGTTAATAGAGAATTGAAAAATCTCAAACACATTTCAGATGATGACATTATTTCTCGAGAAGTCTCAATCACCATAAAGTGAAAGACATTTACTTCTCATCTTTACATTCAGTACTTACTTTTATTTTATTCATCATATATCATACTTCATCTTTGTTTAATAATCAATATATGGTGACATCATTACATTGGTTACTAGAGAACTGAAAAATCTCAAACACCTTTAGGTGATGACATTATTTTCCGAAGAAGTCTCAGTCACTTTATGAAAGGCATTTGCTTCTAAAAAATCTCAAACATTTTCTGAATGATGACTTTATGTTTCAAAGAAATCTCAGTCACCATACGGTTAAAGACATTTACTCCTTACCCATTTTTTCATCTTTACATCATTACATTAGTTCATAAGGCACTTTGAAATTTCAAACACCTTTTGGTGATGACATTATTTCTCAAAGAAGTCTCAATCATTATGATGTGAAAGACATTTACTTCTTGTTATCATCTTTCATCTTTACATTAGTTCATAAAGCACTGAGAAATCTCAAACACCCTTTTAGATGATGATATTATTTTCCAAAGAAGTCTCAATCACCATGAGGTGAAAGGCATTTACTTATTGTCCTCATCTTTCATCATTACAACATTGCTTTAGTTCATAGAGCATTGAAAAATCTCAAACATCCTTTAAGATGATGACATTATTTTTCAAAGAAATATCAATCACCATGAGGTGAAAGACATTTACTTTTTACCCTCATCTTTCAGTTTTACTTAATTAAATGCTCAGGGCAACATCATTACAACTAAGCCAATGACCCCTAGGAAATCTCAAACACCCTTTCAAGTCATGACATTATTTTCTCAGGACTCTAAGATGAATGACATTTACTTCTTTAGCATAATGTGCCAAGACATTTCCTTCAATTTCATATTCATTAGTCATCAATACATCAAGCATTCACATTAATCTTTCATCTTTGAGCCTAATTACTATGAGCATGCATTATGTGTCATATACAATCAATACACATCCATATATAACCTATATACATTAGAAAATACTAGTCCTAAATCTCATCCGATGCACAGATGATAAATATTATAAAAATAATATATAATTGAAATATTATAATTTATAACAATTAATAAAATTAATTTATTAGCATCTAATGTGATAAATATGTTAGTCTGTTTTGAAAATTTTAAAACTCAATTTAAATCTATCAGGACTCCCACTTGTATTTAAATTATTTCTTCTTAAATAATTAACTATTTAAAAAAAAAATAGAATTACTCTTAATTATGATTTTTTTATTTCAATTCTCAGGAAATACTAATTTTCATTGGACTCAAATTGAATATTATTTTTAAATGTTAGAAATTTTTCAAAACACATACTTATATTCAAATACTCGAATTAAAAAATATGAAATTAAAAATAAAATAATAATTCATAACTTCTACTCAAATCAACTTAATTATTTATTTATATTCAAATTATAGAAAGTGAAAACTTCTACCATGTTCTTTATATTTAAACTGATGATGATGATTAATAGTTCAACCTTACCAACAATTCTACTCCTAATCAAATTAGATTTATCATTCATAATTAATATTTTTATAAGTTTTCTTTTACAAATGTTATTAACTAATTTAACAAACTTTATTAGAAGATATTTTTATTTTTGTCTAATAAGCACAAAGTAATAATAAATTATATCGATACCTTTTAGATCGTAAAAGTCTTATTGTAAATGGAATATAAAAAAGGGCTTAATGAGTGTGTCCCTCCTTTAAATAAGGGACACCATGTCTCCCTTCTTCTTATTCATATATTTCTTTGGCTAATTAAAATTATCCTATTTCTAATCAAATTTTATATACATAATAGGACTTTTTTTGTCGTATAGTCAACTATTAATTAGATATTATTAGCATTATATACTTAAGAAATGTGTCCATATATTACCACTACTTGTAGATAGATGTTAATTCGATTACGGTTATATTGGATTAGGGGTATATTTTTCATGTCATCGAGCATTATAATATTAGTATTACATATCTAATATTATAAATTTATAATGCTCGATGACATGAAAAATATACCCCTAATATTTTTTATGCAAATGTATTAAGATTAAAATTATACATATATGTACACATAATCCAATAAGATTACGTTATATATTAATTATTATTACAATAGTTTTATATATTTGACTTTTTAATGTAATTCGATAATATAATAAGTATTAGGAGTAAATATTAGTTTTAATATAAAGAAACTCTCAGGATTAGGATTAGTATAATTTTATATATTTGATTTTCCTAAATATAATCCGATAGTATATGTTTCTAGATTAGGATTAGGATTTTAATGTATTAGGATTAGTTATATTTGAAAATATGTTACTATTAGGATTGGTTTATGTTTATAACACAAAATTAACATAAGAAATGATTAGTTATTAACGATTTACAGATTAGGATTATGTTTCGGATTAGGTTTTAATGTATTAAGATTAGTTATATTATGATTATGAGTAATTGTGTTTAGGACATAAATCTAACATATGTTAGATTTATTTATATTATGTTCAAAATTTTGAGGATTAAGGTTATGATTAGTTTAAGTAATCCGATAGTATATATTTATATATATTATGATTATGATTGCATTTACTTTCTAGATTTAATTTATTACCTTATTTAGAACATTGTTATAAGACTTTTTTTATATTCCGTAAATAATCCAAAAATTTAGGAACACAAAGTTAACATAACAAATAAAAAAATCCTACTCCTAATCAAATCAGATTTGCTTTCTGGAGTTAAATTATTACCTTATTTATAACATTGTTATAAGATTTTTTATATTACGTAAATAAATCCAAAAGTTTAGGAAGCCACTTGTCACTCTTCTTATGGATTTGAAGTTTAAATAAATGACACGTGCCATTTAAATATGATGCCACTTGTTGCAACCTTAACTCGAAAACTGTGGATTACCGACGGTTGAAACCGTCCGTAATTTCCCCAAAAATCGTCGGTTGAAATCGGAAAGTCCGAAAAACGATCGTCGCAAATCAATTTCCGACGGTTTGAAAGGAACCGCCGGAAACTTTGATGGATTTCCGACGGTCATGACCGCCGATATTTGCGACGATCGACAAACCGTCGAAACTTTGGAGGGTCACGACTGCCGGAAATAATGATGGTAGACAAAACCGTCGAAAACTCCGGCGGCCGATGTCGGATCCGGATCGGCCGACGGGCGGCCGGATCCGAACGCCCGGGCCGGATCCGCCACCAAAGAGAAATGGAGAGAGAGTCGCCGGCGCGGGAGAATCACCGGCGCGGGAGAGGGTCGCTGGCGTGGGAGAGGGTCGCCGGCGCGGGAGAGGGTCGTCGGCGTCCGGTGCGGGAGAGGCCAGTGCTCGCGGGCTGGGAGAGAGAGAGACCGGTGCTCGCGGGCCGGGAGAGGGAGAGGGAGAGGGAGAGAGAGAAGAGGAGGGAGAGAGAGAGGAGAGGAGGAAGAATTATATATAAGGGAAAAAGATGAGAGAAAGCGGAAAAAAGAAAAAAAATGGGATAACGAAATTTTAATTACCGACGGTCGGAGCCGTCGAAAACGTAAATATTAACTATTTTTAAAGTTACCGATGGTTGGACCGTCGAAAATATATTTAATTATATATAATATTTATTTTTTATTTTACTGACGGTTTGAACCGTCGGTAGTTACCGACGGTCGAAACCGTCAGTAATCGTTACCGACGGTCGAAACCGTCAGTAATTGTGATGGTTTGGACCGTCGCTAGTTATATAAATAAAATACTCTTCATACGATATTATTATACATTTACCGACAGTTACGACCGTCGAAAATTACGACGGATTTCAAATCGTCGAAAATTGTTCGTCGGAAAATGATAATTTTCTTGTAGTGTCTCATGCACATGGTCATTTTTGGGCATGACTGCGATGTTGAAAAGTGTCTTGTAAGATGTATTGAACATATATATATATATATATATATATATATATATATGTTCAATACATCTTACAAGACACTTTTCAACATCGCAGTCATGCCCAAAAATGACCATGCTCAGCACTGTCACGGACATGCCTATCCTTGTCACGATCGTGCCCAATTTTACCATGGCCATGCCAGCCTCAACTTTTCCCAGCGCTCTCGCTCACGATCGTGACCAAGTTGGTCACGGTTGTGCTTGACATTATCACGCTGGTGATAAATGTGCCATCCTAATAATCTTATATCATTATTCATCATCTAGAAGCCTCTGGGTCTTCTTTTTCTTTTCCTAGAAATCTTGATATTCTCTTTGTTGACCTTAAAGCATAACCACCATGAAGAATATGACTCTAGATCTCATAGCCTTAGGCTTTTCTTGGTAGAAAAGAAAAAGAGAGAAGGGGTTGACGGTTAGGTTTTTGAGGAATTAATAAGGTTATCGATCCTTTATATATGATTTACATTAGTGCTTTGGTGAAAAGATGACCCAAAATTTTGGGTTATTACATAAATAGTACAGAATACGAGAGTTTATTTTTTATAATGAAAAATGCCTCTTTGATGAATATGATAGTGGCGGTTCTTTATCGATCAAAGAACACCAAGCACTGCTTGTGTTATGTACCTCATCCTGTGGCGGCGCTCACACCTCTGATGGCGATTCATACCTTCGACGACGAGTGGCGTGCAATGTCTCAGATCTCGGCATTGTGCAGTTCACATCTCCGACGACGAGCAATGGTGGATGAGGTCGTGCTATGGAAAGAGGATGAGGACTTTGGGTGGAGATGCCGAAGGCACCCATCACAGCCTCGGTTCACAGCCCCTGCGGTGATTGACAATGGAGGAGTAGTTCCTCTGGTCGTGCCCTAAATGTGCCCACCTCCACCCATGTCGCTGCCTCGTCGGGGGTCCCTCTCCTTCTTCCTCATTCTTGGCTTCATCGTTCTCCTCGCTAGACCTGGTGAGATCCGCCGAAGGCGGATGCGGAAGGGTCAGGCGAGGGATTGGGGTGGTAGGCCAGGTGTCGCAGCTCATTGAGAGCAAGCTTTGGCGATCTAGATCGTCACCACCTCGATCTATGGTGCCGACGACGCCCCGACATCAACAAGGACGAGAGCAGCCCTCGCACTCGACCCGACTTATGGCAGACAATCGACGATGATCGGGAGGGGAGCTGTGAGGTTGAGGTCGAGTGTTGCCATCACACTCGAGGTCGATGTCCAATCTTACATCGAGTGAGCACACGATCCGTCAGTCATCAGCTTGCGTCTACTATGGCACCTCCGGCTAGGGAGCCAAGGCAAGAAGTTTCGCCTCTTGACCAGTAGTCCACAAGAGCTCTCCTCGACGTTGAAGGTCGGGTCATGACGATCGATGAGGTAGACAACGACAAGACCTGTGAGCCGCACGACCACCCTGAACTGCCTCCGAACCAGGTTAAACCGGATGCTTCTCATCCGAACGTTCATCTTCAATCCAACGATGCAGATGATAAGGTGGACTGTCCCCCACTTAAGTAGGGGGCAACCATTAAATCCTCAAAAAAAAAAATTGATAAACGAGTGACAAAGCGATAAAAAAAATCTTTTGATAATCAGAAAGTATCTTTTTATAATTACTGAAACTATAATTATTACATGGGTTGGCAGATGTAAAAATGATCTTATTGAATTTATATTAGATAATTTCAACAATAGCTTAACTTTAATTGAATGTTTTATTACGAAAAAAATGACAGTTCATGGATAAACATGACTAAAATTAAAAGTTTAACATTTAAATATCTCTTTTTAATTTAATTTACGTATATTGTAAAAGAATTAAGAACTTTAAATATAAGTTTACTTTGTACACCTGATCCTCGCTTGGGACAATCTACCTTTAAGAATAGTTAACTTCATTTTATTTATGTTTTTAAACTTTCTGATAATTTTTTATCTTGAATTTTTCAACCTTAAACAAATTTAATTGACTTTCTTTTTATAAACGATATTTCTTGTAATCAAGTATTTTATTTAGTTGAACTGAATCATATTTTAACTCAACCTTATGACATCAAATTTCCTTTCAATACATTCCTGTTCATGTTTCACTTTTCTAGGATTCAAAATGTAATTTTCCCTTCTATTTTAAGCTAATTGCAACTCTGTCCTTGAAATACAATTTTGTTAAAATGTTCAAAGTTAATCCAAGAAAAAAATAAAAAATAAATCAAAATGGAAAAATCCTGATAAGAAACTTGGCTGTATTATTTTTTGAAATTTATTATTCTAGAAGTTACGAAAGTGGAAACAAAATTTTCAATAAAGAATCGAAGAGTTTAAAAAAGGATAAAATATTTTTGCTACACCTTTTAAGGATAGCACTCGCTTCATCATTTGATTCATACTGAATAGTGAATAATAAATAATTATTCAATTAATGAATTCATCATCCAATATAAATAGAATAGTGATTAATAGACGTCTAATGATCATAACATAAATATTAAATGATAAGGGATAAAATAGTTCAAAAATAAATTTAGAGTGGCATTAGTATTTTTTTAAGAGTATAGCCACCATATATTCTAATATTATGTAAGGAAATAAATATTGAAGTATGATAATGAATGTCCACATTCTCAAGTGTATGATAATCAATATTAGCTAGATAAAAACTCAATGATAATTTTTTTCCCGGAGTGCTCAAATATGATTTAATTTGCCATTTGGAATGCAATTAACTAATAGATAAACTGATAAATACTCAGTTAACATTTTATATTCTAGCGGGGTCAAGGTTTTGCAATATACTTAATTCTACTTTAATTACTTTCTAAAACATTCTTTTAGGATATGACAAAACAATGCATAGATCCATGTCGTCTTTTTTTTTCGTAAATGAGATAATAATCAAATATAAGTTTGAAAATACCATTATTATACATTTAGATGCGGTATGAGTATGTTCAATAAATCAAATTATACACTATAGCACAAGAAGTGGAAGAGAATATATATATATATATATATATATATATGCATATATTATTATATAACAATAATAAAAAATAGGAATTGAGAATTATGTGGACCCAAAATGGATCCACATATATGGATTACCATTGATTAGCAAATCAATGGTGGATTTAGATCTATTTTAAATTTACTCAAAAAATTATGTATTAAGGATCACTATTGATTTAACAATCAATGGTGAGTTCATATATGTGGATATATTTTAGGTCCACATATTCCTTTTTTTTTAAAAAAAATCAGTTGTTTATTTTAAAAATTGAAAAGAAATCTGTCTTTCCTTATTCTCGAAAGTTTAACAAAGAAGAAAAGAAGACGAAAGGAAAGAATCGTCTGTTTATTTAAAAATTGAAAAAAAGGAGATAAGAAGAAAAGTTTAGGATAAGAAGAAAAGAAAGAGGAAGGAAGTGATGGACGAGCTACCAAAGTCCTATATTTCCTCTATCTTTAATGGGGTCAAACGGGCGGCCACATGCATGTCATTTATATTTAACGACAGGCTATCCGAACCAGAGTCTACGCGGATCTGACCAAGATTTGTCTCTTGACTCCTACATGTTAATCTCCTCTTCGTTCCAACTTGTACAAACAAGTCAACAATTTACCATCCACTGCATGCTGGACGTGGTTTGGTCAAACTCGTTCCACAACGTGACGGAAAGAAACTAATACGTGCATCTGCTAGTGAGACGACAAGATCTGTATATAAAGGCAGGCAGAAGTACTCCAAAATCATTAATTCTTCATTTCATCACATATCTATTATATAGAGATCTCTCTTTGTGATCTATCATTCTTCAATTCATTCCCATCCATACATTCAGAGCATTTGCCAAGAAGATCATGTTGGCCTTCGAATCCGGCGCTGGCGAGGACGTCCTGGTGAAGGTGGGGATGTTCCTCCTGGTGCAGGTCCTCGTCTACCTCATCCTCTCCAACTCCTCCGACGTCTTCTCCCGCACCAACAAGATAACATCCCTCGGCAGCTTCCGGACTGCCAGGTCCGTGAGCATGCGCCGCTGGCTCGCCCTCCTGTCTGACCTGCCGTCTGGCGAGCCGTCGCCCCGGCCGGCCCCCATGTGATCATCTCTCAAGGACACATATAGATATAATTTACATGGCATGGCTCACGATCAATCGCTTTTGCCGGAGCAGCTCATTGGAAAGGAAACTGCTGCATACATACAAAAATTTAAATGATTAATTTCATTGATTAATTAATGAGTTCATTCTTTCGGTGATTATAGTCACATTGATTTTCTCCTCGGTACTGTATTCGTATTGGCATTCGTTAATATATTAAATGATATATTTCTTCTTCCTATATATCATTTTTATTTTTCAAAGTAATATTGTGCGATTTTTTTTGGTTGTATTAAGTAAGAAAATGATTAATTCATTAGATGAGTGAAATTAAGATCATCTATCTCGCCTGTGAGGCCCAAAGGCTCCCTTCCTCCGTCACCTACGTCGCTTCCTTGACCTAATTGACACAGCAGAGGCCAAACTAATATGCATGAGTGCATGACGAGTGCATATGTGCTTGTGAATGTGGGTTTGTTGGGTATTGATGATTGTCGTATTATTAGTGTTGCTATTGTTTCTTTCTCATGTTATACTGCATGATGCGAAGTATAGAAGCATGTATAGTTCATGGCATTCACAATGGTATTGATATGTTATTATGACAAGTATACAAAATTTGTCATATAGAACATATGTGTTGTATGACATGGACATGCATGATTTTTTTCATTCTCTTACTGAAAAATCATGAATTCTCATAGGTAATCAAGAATAGACTCTAATGATTGGCACATGACTAACGATGAATGGCAGCACATGACTACCATTAATAAGATTGGTCAATGCCATATTGTAGATTTAAATATTGGTTTAATCCAAATTTTGTGAATCATTATAGACAATAACATAAGATTATAAAAATGTGCTATAATATCTTTATAAATATAGACATAGCATAATATCATAAAATTATAAAAATATATTCTCTTACTGGTTGCTCTCACCCAAATTTCACTATCATGCATAATTTTGTTCCACTTTGATAGTTTCATGTTCTCATAGAAGAATACTCAAACTTCTATACACACATCCAAAACAAGTGGTTATTATTCCATATTGATTGTCACCCCAAAATTATCCTAGTAGGTTATCGATAATTTCATCTTCAAATTCATAAAATGTGAACTTATGTAATTTGATCGGAAATATGTGATCAGTTACAGGTTAGCAACTCTTAATTATCACCCAAAATAGCTAGGTAGGCATTTATAATGAGCGAGGTAGCACTAATGGCAAAAGAAAGAAATGAGAGCACAACCCTTACTTTTATTTTCTTTTGTAGGCTTTTTAAGTTGCTATTTTTCTTTCATGAGTGGGTCGTAATTAGAACGAAAGCAAGAAGTCAGATTGAGGTGGAAGGTGCATTACAAGTTGCATATCAAAATAATACAATGGCGCAGGTCGGACCAATTGTAGACACACAAATGGTTGAAGATCTCCAAGATGAACAACACTTGTCCGATGAAGTCGACAATGAAGAAAGTATCGATAAAATGGGTAGTGATGACGAAACTGAGGAGGAGGAATATCAAAGTATGTCATCTTCACAAGATGAAGATGAGTTGGATTCGTGTAATTATTTTGATAATGAAGAGTAGATTATTAATTAGATGATGAATTCATCAACTTTCTCTTATATGTAATCATGCAACTCTTGGATTTGGTTTAGTTATGAGTTATGATTTTCAATTTCTTGCAAATAAAGTGTACGATGTCTCCACAAAAAATACCGGAGCGACAATTGCATGACGAGAGTGAAGCACCTTTGTATTCTTTACCTTATCGTGAGTGTCTCTACTTTTTTAGACAAATTTAGCATGTCTATAAAGTTTATTTTGAAAATTGTTCTCTTCCAAAAAAGCGCCACCGAATATACGAAATTGGTTTCCAATTACACGTACAAATCAATTTCCGAAGATGCATTGGATAATGTCATATTTCAGGTTAATGTGATGCGATCAGACATTTAATATTGTGCACTTTTTATTTTTTTGTACTTAACTTGAATACTTTTATTATTCTACAATCAACTTAATTTTAATATCCTTGCACTTGTTATTTGTTTTGTAGATGTTTCATTTCGGCCGAGGAAAAGGTAAAGGGAATTCCCATTGTTATTTGTTTTGTAGATGTTTCATTTCGAAGGAGAAGGAGAAGAAGGACAAGGGTAAGTGTAAGGAGAAGGCCACTCATAGAGGATCCGTAGGTGGACAACAGCCCATTGTGCCATGAGCTATAGGGATTCATATTGTAGAGCGCCAGGCTACGCTAGTACCGGACCCACCTTCGGACGATGACACTACGGAGGACATGGAGACACTGATGTCCGACATTACAGACATGGAGACATAAATGCCGGAGGACTGCAGTGATGCCGGTTCAGCCGGATGGTAATTGCGGGTGAGTTATGCAAAAGTTGTTGTATATGTTCTTCTTCAGAGGAAATATTTGCGACTACATCTTAAATTATATTACTTTCTCTTGATTTCGTAAGTTTTGCCCGTCAAAACCTACAGTGGCTGCGTGCACTAAAGTCATTTGCCAAAGATATATGGAAGCATGGCTCACCTAAAGAGATATTCGGTATGCTACTAGGCAGATGCTATTTCGGGAATATTAGGTAATTTTCCAAAAATTTGATTTATTTGACAATTTAAAATAATTTTCCATGAAGCCGATTTAATTGACAATGCTATTTATTTGTAAGCGGATGTATGGTGAGATCCCGAGCACACGGAGCAGATATGGAAGGCATTCAATTCTAGGTGCTCCATGCGTTTGTTTTCAATGTTGTTGGACGTTGGACTGCAAGAGAGCAGCCCAATTGGATTGGCGAGTCAATTTGGACTGAGCTACTAGCGAAGTAGTCTACTGGGGCATATAAATCTATGTGCCAAAAAGGTGTTGGATCTAAGTTTTTGAGATATATAAAATTATATTTTGATGATACAAACCTCGAAAGATTAAAGTTAAAATGCTGAAAAAGTTTAAAGAAAAAGGTATAACTTTATGCACTACATTTTGATTAAATAATTAATTATGATCCTATTAGATTTTGGATTAGTCATAAATATCAAATTGTAGAAAATTCTATTAGCTTTCCATAGAATAAAAAATTATTTCATTTGGATAATTGTGCAAAACGTTATGCTTAAAATAGTGTAGGACGGTCGAACTGACGGCTGGAAAATAGGTCGACCGGTCAGGAACACGGGTCGACCGGTCCAGAATATCGATCGATCGGTCCAGAACACTGGTCGACCGGTCAGTGCAGAAAATGCCTAATTTTAATTAGCAGAATGTTGAGAATGTACTGGTCGAGATACCGGTCGATCGGTCCAAGACACAGGTCGATCGGACAGTGCAAAATTTACCAACGGTCACATTTTTCATAAAAGAAAGTGTACCGGTCGATCGGTCCATATGTGCGATCGATCGGCCTCCGAGTCAAATGAACAGTAACGGTCAAATTTGTAGGAGAAAATTGTGGAATGATTTTTGGACGACTTTCTCACTTGCAGAAGCCTATAAAAGGAGTGCCAAAGTCAGAAGAAAGTGCACTCATCCAAGCCTTGAAGATAAACTTCAAGTTATAAAAAAAAGACATTCTTCTTGAAGTTTTCATTTTTAGTTTGCTATTCTTTCTCTCTTCCGCTCTTGTGAGCATAAAATTGTAAAAGAGAGAAACATTCTTGTTCAGAAAAATAGAGAGAGCTCTTGTGTAAAAAAGATTCTAAATCTTACTTTTTGAGCGAGAGAAATAGATTAGCTTCCTAGGAGGAGAGGTTGCCTTACCTCTCGAAGCGGAGAAAAATGTGGTTATGTAAAGGGCTTTCTTCCTTGCCCCATTTGGAACAAAGGAAGAGATTAATGGAACCTTCGACGATCTCGAGGTCGAGAAGTCAGAGCGGAGACATAGGCCACGGTGTGGCCGAACCTCGTCAACAACCATCACATTTATTTGTGTTTGATTTCTCTTACTCTCTCTCCCTCTAATATTATGTTAATAATCTGAATTGCAAATGTTTTAAGAATCGGTTTTGTGCTTCCACAATGAATTTCGTGAAATCGATATTTTCGGTTAAACACCAATTCACCCCCTTTTTGGTGCCCTTTGGGATCCTACAATTGGTATCAGAGCGGGTTGCTCTCGTTTTAATTTTTTGAATCATCTCGTGTTAAGATCTAATCATTTTTAGATATAGTCTTTTTAAGATTCAATTATCTTGTTTTAAGATTTAATCATCTGAAGAGCTATGGCATCAAGTGGATTTATTTTCACCGAAGGACAATCAATTAGCCGCCATCCCCTTTTAAATGCATCAAATTTTTAATATTGGAAAATTAGGATTTAAGCATACATTTGTTCTATTGATATTAACATATGGGATATCGTTGAAAAATGTTATTATCTTCATGAAAAATTACCTACCGAACATGATGAAAGATAGATTTTTTTTTTGAAATTGGATTGGAAAGCAAAGAATATTTTTTATGGTGCTTTATATTCAACGAATTTCAATCGGATTTCTAATTGTGAAAGTGCAACCGAAATTTGGAAGAAACTCATTACTACTTATGAAGGAACGGATAAAGTCAAAGAATCGAGATTAAATATTTTGAATCATCAATATGATTCTTTCAAAATGCATGAAAATGAATCCATAAATTATATTGTTGCTCGGTTTAATGATATTATGAATGGCTTAGTCTCTTTGAGCGAGCCTATAACTAACCCCTAAAAAGTGAAAAAGATTCTCAGGTCTCTCGCCTCCAAATGGCATACGAAGAGGATCGTGATTGAAGAAAAAGATCTGAACAAATTAGATTTTAATGATTTTATTGGTTCACTTTTAACATATGAGATCTCAATCCAAGAAGATCAAGAAGAAAAAGCCCCCAAGAAAAAACATTGGCATTAAAGGCAAATGCAAATGAAGAAGACTCAAGTGAAGAATAAGTGGACGAAAAGAGACTCGTCCGTTACACAAGAAAATTAGATAAGTATCTCAAGTTGGTGAAAAATAAAGAAGCGGATGAGAAGCCTACCCGAGGATCATACAAAATTCACAAAAAAAAGACATCTCAAACAGGTAAAAAGAAAAAAGTATGAAGAGCCAATTGAAACAAGTGACTCGTCAATCTCTTCTAGTGATGAAGCATACTTATGCTTAATGGCACACGACGATGAGGTAACTTTTAATCCTTCAAATAATGACTCATCGAGCTCTTCCGAAGAAAATTTTTTTTAGATGTAAATAAAGAACTTTCCTCCCTTATAAAAAGATATTACTCACTTAAAGAGGAAAATGAGAAATTACGACATGAGATTGAAAATTTAAGAGAATACATCTTTTATGGAGAATGAAAACCTAAAAAATGAAATTGAAACTCTGAAAATTACACATGCATGTGAAATTGTAAAACTAGTATGTCCTTTAGAAAAAGCAAAGAATGAAAATGATCTTTTGAAAAATTCACAAAATAACGATAAAACTAGTTCTTATGTAAAGAAAGATAATTTTATGAAATACTTTGGACATGAAAATTCTTATTGAAAGTCTAATAATTCCTATGATAAAAAAATCATATATTACATATTTTGCATGTGGATTTTATGGCCATCATGCTTATCAATGCAAAGTAAAAAAATCTTCAAAACATAGGATGATATGGGTTCCAAAAGGATGACTAACAAAATTGGACCTAAAGAAGTCTGGGTACCAAAGTTTAAATGATTGTTTTTCAGATGTGCCTCACATGTAAAGCAAAGGAGGAATTGGAAATGTGAAGGCACAAAGATTATGGTAATAGTATCATCTATCTTTGATTTCACTCAAAAATTCAAAATTACTATTTCTTTGAAAAGAGAGAATATCAAAAATTGGTAATAGTGATAGGGAGATCATACTAAACTTTATTTTGACATATCATGGATATTATATCAAAGTTTTATGCCATATTTTGATTATTAATATATATATATAAATAGTTTTGGCCTTCAACAAATTATTTTCATTTCGCCATTATAAAATAATCGTAAATTTATGGGGAGTTATTTCTTACATATTTCTCTATGATGCAATATTTTACATATTTCTAATATGAAAAAAGGGGAAAATAATTTTTTTCAATGATGACATGATTAAGGAGGAGTTACATATGTTTTCTTATATGCTTAATACACAAATTATTCTTTTTTATGAAACAAAAAGGGGAGAAATATAATCTGAATATCACATTATATGAAGAGTTCTTTACAATTTATGCTTATGTGAATATCTATCATTGTAAAGAAAATTGAGTGTTAGGGGGAGTAAAATTGATTTTGCAACTTATTTTATAACTTTTTCGCAATTTATACATTTTTCATATTTCTCGATTTGTTTTCATCAAAAAGGAGGAGATTGTTGGATCTAAGTTTTAGAGATATATAAAATTATATTTTTATGATACAAATCTCAAAAGATTAAAGTTAAAATACTAAAAAAGTTTAAAGAAAAAGGGATAACTTTATGCACTACACTTTAATTAAAAAATTAATTATGATCCTATTAGATTTTGGAATGGTCATAAATATCAAAGTTGTAGAGAATTCCGTTAGCTTTTCATAGAATAAAAAATCATCTCATTTGAATAACTATGCAAAAAGTTATGCTTAAAATAGTGTAGGGCGGTCGAACTGCCAGCTGAAAAATAGGTCGACCGGTCAAGAACATAAGTCGACCAGTCCAGAATATCGGTCGACCGGTCCAGAACAAAGGTCGACCGGTCAGTGTAGAAAATGCCTAATTTCAACTAGCAGAATGTTAAGACTGTACCGGTCAAGGTACCGGTCGATCGGTCCAAGACATAGGTCGATCGGACGGTGCAAAATTCGCCAATGATCACATTTTTTATAAAAGAAAGTGTAGCGGTCGATCGGTCCATATGTGCGATCGACCGGCCTCCGAGTCAAATGAACAGTAATGGTCAAATTTGAAGGAGAAAATTATGGAATGATTTTTGAACGACTTTCTCACTTGCAGAAGCCTATAAAAGGAGTGCCAAAGCAGAAGGAAGTGCACTCATGAAGCCTTGAAGAAAAACTTCAAGTTATCAAAAGAAGACATTCTTCTTGAAGTTTTCATTTTTAGTTTACTCTTCTTTCTCTCTTCCACTCTTGTGAGCATAGAATTGTAAAAGAGAGAAATATTCTTGTTCAAAAAAATAGAGAGAGCTCTTGTGTAAAAGAGGTTCTAAATCTTACTTCTTGAGCGAGAGAAATAGATTAGCTTCCTAGGATGAGAGGTTGCCTTGCTTCTCGAAGCGGAGAAAAAGGTAGTTGTGTAAAGGGCTTTCTTCCTTGCCCCATTTGGAACAAATGAAGGGATTAGTGGAATCTCCGGCGATCTTGTGGTCGAGAAGTCGGAGCAGAGACGTAGGCCACGTTGTGACCGAACCTCGTCAACTACCGCCGCGTCTTTTTGTGTTTGATTTCTCTCACTCTCTCTCCCTCTAATATTGTGTTAATAATTTGAATTGCAAATGTTTTAAGAATCGATTTTGTGTTTTCGCAACGAATTTTGTGAAATCGATATTTTCTGTTAAATACCAATTCACCCCACTCTTGGTGCCCTTTGGGATCCTACAAAAGAGAAGTGGTCTACTGAGGCGTATAAATCTATGTTCACAGGTCATGCAGGGGGGCGACATCATTGACTTGTCGACAATTATGGACGGACCATGTTGGAGTGAATAGGGGCCAGATCTATGGTCTTGGGTCTTTCGTTAGTGATCACCTCTTTTATTTACTTATAATCCCTGCAATTAAATCCACAAACTTATATAAAAGTTGGACATATTTAAATGTTTTTTTATCAATTTTTTTTGAAAGAGATGAATGAGTAAAAGAGGGGACTAACCACTTTTCGAAATTTGAATTTTGAACAGGAGATGAAACATAAAGGGAGAGAGGAGGCCGGAGGAAAGGAAAAGGACAGGTAGAGGACAGGGAGAGGAAGAGAAGAAGGAGAAGAAGAAGACAGGCGGGAAAGAAGAATGATGAACTAAAGAAGAATTTTAGGATTCTCTCGTGTTAAAACTTTGTTGATGCTAACTTTTATTCCGACTTTTTGATATTTTGAAATTGACTCCTCATTTCATTTACGTGATGCATGGCTGTTTAGAATTTATATCTGATTTCAATTAGATCGAGAGATCAATTGTCTTTTTTTTTCTGCTTTAGCTGATTTCATCCGAGAGGAGAAATTAGCCATCATGTTTGTTATGCTTCTAGTAATTGTTGGTTTATATTTGTTAGAAAGATCGAGAGATCTACTAGAGTAACTGTTACGATATGAGAATCCTGACAGTCGAGTGAGGAGTTAATCCGCATTCTGATCATTAGTGTAAGATTAAAAGAATGGGTTGTAAGAATCGAGAGATCGAACCCTTCTACTGATTAGAGATGAGAATATCATTAATCAGTAATCTTAATTTAGTGATCAGTAGTAACTTTCCTTTTTGATGTATGGATACGAAAATTGCAATAGCATCAACAAGTTAATCACGAGAGAATCCTTCCCTTCACTCCTTGACCTTTTCTTATCTTATTTCCTTATTTTTAATCTCAGTTCATTCACGTATCTAGTTTATTCTTTTATAATTTTGTAACAATTTCTGGGGTATAAATAGAGCAATTAATTAATCTAAATCAATGGGGTTATGACACTCAGGGTTTCTACTCGACCTGTGCACTTGCAGTTACGTGAACTCTTGAGTAAAATTAAAACGTGGCTAGAATTTCTTTACGTGTGAGAATACGAAACTTTACAACTACGATAAGTTCACGTCAAGTTTTTGGCGCTGTTGCCGGGGATTTTGATTAATTAATTCCTCTCTTTTTAGAGTTCGAGGAGAATTCTAATCCAAAGATCGAATTGATGGCTGAACATGAAGAGCCACTTCAACCGCGACCACCGGTTCCATCATTAGAAGAACTCTATACTCCTACTACAGATGGACTGGAGTCTGCAATTCTGAAGCCTGCCATTCAAGCCAATAATTTCGAGTTAAAATCATCTCTAATCTCTACGATCCAACAAAACCAATTTGGAGGAACCCCAGATGAAGACCCAAATCAACACCTTAAAGATTTTCTGGAAATATGCGAGACAACTAAGCTGAATGGGGTATCGCCAGAAGCATTGAGACTGAGGGTCTTCTCTTTCTCGCTAAGGGGTAAAGCCAAACAATGGTTACAATCATTGGAACCTTGGGAATTAACTACCTGGGAGCAACTAGTAAAAGCATTTTTGTCAGAATATTTCCCTCCCAGCAAAACTATAAGAATCAGAAATCAAGTCATTGGTTTCGTGCAAAAAGACCAGGAGACATTGTATGAAGCCTGGCAAAGGTTTAAGACATTGCTGAGATCGTGCCCTTATCATGGTTTAAGCAAATGGATTTTGGTCCAGTCCTTCCACAATGGACTCAACTACACCTCAAAAATAGTGTTTGACAACGTTGTAGATGGTGTGTTTATAAAGAAAAATATAGATGAAGCCTACCAACTTATAGAAGAAATAACTATGAATCAACATTTCCTAGCTCATTCAAGGTCTAATGAGTCCGCAGCATTAACTCAAACTCGACTTGACGGTGAGGATTTTTCTTCTAAGGTGGAGTATATAGTTCAAAAAGTAATTAGTCAACTGGGACTCAATGAAGCTACTCCTAGTGTCAATATGATAGCAAGATGTTGCGAAATATGTGGTTCACCTGATCACATTTTTGTGCACTGTGAGCTATTAAAACAGCAAGGGCACCAACAACAATCTAATGCTATAGGTCCTTATCCATCGAATAATGACACATATTCTAACACTTTCAATCCAAGATGGAGAAACAATCCAAAGTTTTCCTACAGAGATAATCCTCAACAAAACCAGGTTCCCATTTGACAAAACAGATTCAATCAGAGAGCACAACCTCAAAATTCCTCGACAGAACAAGGGTCATCTTCTACCAACAAGCTAGAAGTAATGATGGAGAAATATATGTCAAAACAGGACACACTGATGCAGAAAATGTTTGAGAAAATTGAAAGCCTCTCCATTCATAACAAAATGTTGGAAACTCAGATTGCTCAACAAGCTGCGTCATCTTCAAGACAACCAGGGATCTTACCTGGACAACCGGAGAAGAATCCAAAAGAGCAAGTCCAAATTGTAACTTTAAGAAGTGGAAAAACAATAGATAATACCAAAAGAACAAGAGCAAAGGTCTCGACAGAGGTAACAGAGGAAGTTGGTGACCAAAATCAGACGGTTCAACCAGAGGACACAATGAATAGACCAAATAAATCCAAACAATAGCTTACTGAAGGACAGCCTAGCTATTCTTCGCGGATACCATTTCCTAAAGCCCTCGAGAAATCTCGACAGGACCAACAATTCGGCAAGTTTGTAGAGATCCTAAAAAAACTCTATATCAATGTACCTTTTGTGGAAGCTATTCAAGAGATGCCAGCATATGCCAAATTCTTGAAGGACATTCTATCGAAGAAGAGGAGGATACAAGAAAATGAAACTGTCGCGCTAACTGCTGAGGCAAGTGCGGTGATTCAAAATAAATTACCTCCGAAGCTAAAAGATCCGAGGAGCTTCTCCATACCCTGGGAAATTGGAAACCGAAAGATACGAAGAGCCTTGTGTGATCTTGGTGCTTCAGTAAGTGTTATTCCTCTGTCATTGTGTAGAAAACTTGAAATAGGTGATATTAAGCCCACGAATATGTCCCTCCAATTGGCAGATAGATCTATAAAAATCCCGTAGGGAATTCTGGAGGACATACCCATTAAAGTAGGCAATTTCTACATACTACCCAACTTTGTGGTTCTGGACATGGATGAAGATAATCAAACTCTCATTTTGTTGGGGAGACCCTTCTTAGCTACTGTCGGAGCAGTGATAGACGTTAAACAAGGTCGCCTTACCTTTCAAATAGGTGATGACACAGTTGAATTTCGACTGAATCACCTTATTAATTGCCCAGACATGGAAGATCACCATCTTCAACCTGAGCAACTGGATCCCCTTATACAGAAGGTGGCATCAGTTATTCACATATCAGACTCTCTGGAAGTATTCCTTGAAGCCCAAGAATCATATTTATGGACAGAAGAAGAAGTAGGCATTCTACGAGCCACATGCTCTCAACTGAAACACAACACCCTAACACTCCACTGGAAGACCAACCTGCAGAATTTTTGCAACAATCTAGCTCAAAGAAGCTAACAAGGCCAGAATTAAAGAAACTTCTTCAAAATCTCAAATATGAATTTCTAGGAGAAGACTCCACTTACCCAGTAATTGTGAGTGCAAATTTAAAGACAACTCAACTTCAGCAGCTATTGAATAAGCTAAAAGCTTACAAGCATGTCATCGGATACACATTGGATGATCTCAAGGGAATTAATCCTGCTATATGCATGCACCGTATCCATATGGAAAAAGACCATAAACCCTCCATAGAGGGACAAAAAAGGCTCAATCCAGCAATGAAGGAGGTAGTGAAAAAAGAAGTGATTAAACTCTTGGATGCAGGAATTATCTACCCTATATCAGACAGTCAGTGGGTAAGTCCCGTGCAGGTCGTGCCAAAAAAGGGTGGAATGACCGTAGTAAAGACAGAGTCGGACAAATTCATTTCCACGCGAACGGTAACTGGATGGAGGATGTGTATCGACTTTAGGAAACTTAATAAAACCACAAGAAAGGATCATTTTCCATTATCTTTCATTGACCAGATGTTAGAAAGGCTGACAAACCATTCTTATTTTTGTTACTTGGACGGATTTTCTGAATTTCATCAAATTCCCATTCATCCAGAAGATTAAGAAAAAAACTACTTTTACTTGTCCCTATGGAACCTTTGCATACAGAAGGATGCCCTTTGGATTATGTAGTGCCTCAGCCAGCTTTCATAGGTGCATGATGTCAATCTTCTCTGATTACATTGAAGAAATAATGGAGATATTCATGGACGACTTTTCAGTGTATGACACTTCCTTTGAAATTTGTCTTCAGAATTTAGGAAAGGTGTTACAAAGGTGCGTCGAATCTAATCTAGTGTTGAACTGGGAGAAATGACACTTCATGGTATAAGAAGGTGTAGTCCTTGGACATATTATTTCAGGTCGAGGTATTGAAATTGACAAAGCTAAGACAGAAGTAATTGAAAAATTACCTCCGCCTACTAATATCAAAGGAATCAGAAGTTTTCTTGGACATGCTAGGTTCTATCGCCGTTTCATCAAGAACTTTTCTCTAATTGCAAGGCCTTTGACAAAACTCCTATCTAAGGAGGCAGAGTTTATATTTGATGAACATTGTTTAAAGGCTTTTGAGACTCTAAAAATAGCTCTTACAACAGCTCCAATCATCCAACCACCCGATTGGTCCTTGCCATTCAAAATTATGTGTGATGCTAGTGATCAAGCTGTGGGAGCAGTATTGGGACAAAGGAAGGATAAAAGCAACATGCAATCTACCATGTCAGCAAAACTTTGGATGAAGCACAAATTAATTATGCTACAACTGAAAAGGAATTTCTAGCAGTCATTTTTGCAATGGACAAATTCAGATCCTACCTAGTTGGCTCCAAAGTCATTATGTATACTGATCATCAAATTGTGCGATACTTGATTGCTAAAAAAGATGCCAAACCTAGACTCATCAGATGGATCCTTTTGTTATAGGAATTTGATTTAGAAATCAAAGATCGAAGGGGGGGGGGGGGGGGGCAGAAAACTTGGTAGCTGATCATCTCTCTCGACTTCAATCATCAAAAGGAGACGTTAACCCTGGAGGCTATAGTGATATCAACGACTCTTTTCCAGATGATCAATTATTTTTTATCCAAAAAACACAACTTTCTTGATTTGCTGATTATATTAACTAATTAGCTTCCGGAGTCCTACGACCGGATCTCTCTTCTCAACAAAAGAAAAAAAATTTCTCCGATATCAAATACTACTTATGGAATGAACCGTTTCTGTTCAAAAAATGTGCAGATGGAATATATCGTAGGTGTGTACCAGATGAAGAACAATCTACTATATTATAGGAATGTCATTCATCTCCTTATAGTGGTCACGGAGGATATTAGAAAACAGCCGCTAAAGTTCTTCAAATAGGTTTTTATTGGCCAACCCTATTCAAGGATGCAATCAATATTGTTAAATCTTGCGATGCTTGCCAAAGAACTAGAAATATAGGTAGAAGAAATGAGGCACCTCAGCAACCTATACTCGAAGTAGAAATATTTGATGTGTGGGGAATGGACTACATGGGACCTTTCCCTCCTTCATGCGAGTACAAGTTCATACTTCTAGTTGTTGATTATGTCTCAAAATGGATTGAAGCTATTCCCACAATCTCAACAGACTCGAAGTCGGTTGTTAAACTCTTTAAAGAAATAATATTTCCAAGGTTTGGTATGTCAAGAGTGGTTATTAGTGATGGAGGATCACACTTTATCGAACGGAGTTTTGAAAAATTGCTGCTTAAATATGGGGTCAAACATAGGATATCTACCGCTTATCACCCTCAGACCAATGGACAAGCAGAAGTCTCGAATAGAGAAATCAAGCTAATTCTCAAGAAAACTGTTTCAATAACCAGGAAGGATTGGAGCCTGAAACTTAATGAAGCATTGTGGGCATATCGGACTGCATACAAGACACCAATTGGGACAACACCATTCAGGCTGATCTATGGCAAACACTATTACCTACCGGTTGAATTAAAACATAAGGCTTTTTGGACAATCAAAACACTGAACTATGATTTCCAAGCAGCTTCTGGAAAACATTTATTGCAGCTCAATGAGCTAGATGAATGGAGACTAGATGCCTATAACAACTCCCGCATCTATAAAGAAAGAACGAAAAAATGGCATGATATGCACATATTGAGAAGGAATTTTAAAGAGGGCGAGTAGGTTCTGTTATTTAACTCCCGACTATGAATTTTCTCGAGAAGTTAAGAACGTGATGGTCTGGACCATTCACCATCGAAAAAATATACCATCATGGCGCAATGGATATCAAAAATAGTAATTCAGAAACCTTCAAGGTCAATGGGCAAAGATTGAAACGTTACAATCCAGGCGCAGTAAGATTTGAAGAAGTGCTCCATCTGCAATCAGATTATTAGAAGAAAAAAGGTCGAGCCAACGACGTTAAAAAATAGGCGCTACTGGGAGGCAATCCAACCAAATAAACGGTCAACAACCACATCAGCATCCGCACGGTTAGAAATATCAGAAAAATCACCTGAAAGTACACTTTTGAGATCTAGTTGAGAATCTCAACAGAATCTAACATCATATCCACCGAAATATCCACTTTTTCGAGTCCCACTCAAACTCCATCACGTCACTTCGCTTTCTACCCGACCGACTAAATCCCTTCCCCAACACCCATCCTCTCTCGGCTAGCTTTCGAAATCCCTAAACGCACTTCATCTCCCTCCGAGAAACACCAGCCATTCTCCAGCCCTTCCTATCAATCGGCAACATGAAGAGAACCCGCACATCGTCCGATTCTCAGACTAACATCTCGTCGGAGTCCATCAGGCGATGGCTCCGTCCGGACGGCCTCTTGCAACCAACAACCAACCTACGACCACCCATAGATAACAATGAAGCTCAACGTCTTCTTAGTACAAGGTTCAGAAACTTTTCTTCTACCCGATTCCTAGACTTTTTCTGCTCTCGAATCTCTCGGGTTATTTGATGATATCAGGACCATACTCCATCGATCCTGCCTCCTCCCTTTCTTTATGAAATATTGGGACCTCTACAAGAAGATATTAGTAGAGTTCTCAGGAACTCTGTATCCCACTAGTTTTGATGAAGATGGAGTCCCTGATCACATTGAGTTTCGACTGTGTAATCACGAACTCGCCATGGGATTAGACATCTTAGCCCATTTTCTAAATCTTCCCAATGTTGGCTATAGAACTCCCCACCCTCTTTTCCTACATTTGAAGTTTGGTATCAACTTACCGGCCGACGAACTGATAACATGTTACATCTAGTCGACCATGAACTAAAGAACCCTGTTCTTCGATATCTCCATATCCTTCTCACCAACACTATTTTAATCTGTCCCAATGACTATGAGAGGGACCTTGTCTCTACCGATGAACTTTTTATTCTTTGGTGTCTGCTGTCGAACACAGAGATTAACCTTGCATCGTTCTTCCTTCAAAGTTTGATCAAGGAGTCGACTCGTGAAATTAATCCAATCCTTTGTAGCAACCTCATTACACCTCTAGCAGAACACTATGTGTTCTTAGCTGACACCACCCCTACACCTGCAACACTAATAGATTTAGATTTTTTTGACCAAGGAAGGAGTCCTTCTCATAGTGAACGGCCAACAATTTTAGCGACAATCCAATCCATCTGCTCTCTTCCAACTACCTGACTCTCGACGGACTTCAATTTTGGAAGGCTGGAACTGGTGGATGAACGACTTCATTCAGGTCACAAGGCCTATTCCAACATTACCCCCACTATTTTTAGACTACAAAGAAACTTCGCAACTTCCCTCTGGCCCTAGAACCCCTCGAGGGCGCATTGTCTCTTCCTCCTCCTCGTCAGCTCCATATGTGTCCCCATCTCTACCAATCACCACAACCAACAAATTGGACCCATTCTGGAACAAGTCACAAAACTTGCGGAAACAACAACTCGTAATCGCCAGGACATCCAAGCGCTTAAAGATCACCTCCATCGATTGGAGCAACAGAACCTAGTGCACCAACAGCAAGTCCAAGGAGTAGAAGAGGTTCAAAATTCTATCCTAACAACCCTCAGTGACATCCAACAGGTCACTTACCACATCCTTAAGCTTCAACCAACTCCGGGTCCCTCTTCCTGGCATGATCGACACTGAGGACAGAGTCGATTTTAAGCTTGGGGGAGAGAGCAACATAGTACATTTCTACTCTTTACTATTCTTTATTTAACTCCCATTTTTTATAATTTTACATTCGAACTCTCACATTATGGATTGGCATTGCATCATGTTAACCTCACACAGTACAATAAGAAATTTCAATTCCATCCAGTAGTTATAGCCACTGTTGCAACCTCCTAAAATTTTGTTCAAGGACATCTTGCTAGCCCTTAACATTTTAATATATGTTGCAACCAAATTCAATGCCAAAAGTGACAGGGCAAAGGCTAGTGGAAAGTGACTATTTTGATATATTAAGAGCTTGACGACCAATCTTATTTAAGCGTGCCTCTGAATTCAAATAACAGCTAATAAGATTGTTAATACTAATATTCTCCAGTGCAGCATGAAACCAAAAGAAAGAAAAAAAAGCAAAGAGCAAAACAAAAGTTGAAAGCAAAAGAAAAGAGGGCCAAGAGAGCCCCCAGAAGGTACAAAAAGGGTGCATTCCTAAGCCAGGCTGAATTTGGATGAGTAGATCCGTAGGGGTTCATGCCTGGTACCCTAAGAGCAATTGTCCTGGGCTGTGCCGATCGAAAACCTGTTACATAAATTCTCCTGAGCATTATGGATAATCACATGAGTACTGGACAAATGAAAAGAAATAGGAATTCAAAGAAAACTTATTACTGTACTGGTAGAGTTAGTATTAACCTTTTTATTATCTGCTTTTCTTATTGGAATTCTCTGGCTTGAGCTAAAAAGAGGAAGTTGAAAATGTCTTGCTGTTAATATCTTCATCAAAGTCAAGGAATGAAGGAACAGAGAGGGGCACTTGAGCAAAGAATATCAGGTTGGTATCTTAAAATGTTGGCGGGAAAGCAAGGTGAAGGTCAACCCTATCTTGAACATTGCTTGAGGACAAGCAAAAAGCTAAGCTTGGGGGAATTTGATCACCTCTTTTATGTACTTATAATCCCTGCAATTAAATCCACAAACTTATATAAAAGTTGGACATATTTAAATGTTTTTTATCAATTTTTTTGAAAGACTTGAACGAGTAAAAGGGACTAACCACTTTTCAAAATTTGAATTTTGAACAGGGGATGAAACATAAAGGGAGAGAGGAGGCCGGAGGAAAGGAAAAGGACAAGTAGAGGACAGAGAGAGGAAGAGAAGAAGGAGAAGAAGAAGAAGACAAAGGCGAGAAAGAAGAATGAGGAACTAAAGAAGAATTTTAGGATTCTCTCGTGATAAAACTTTGTTGATGCTAACTTTTTATTCCGACTTTTTGATATTTTGAAGTTGACTCCTCATTTCATTTACGTAATGCATGGCTGTTTAGAATTTATATCTGATTTCAATTAGATCGAGAGATCAACTGTCTTTTTTTTCTGTTTTAGCTGATTTCATCCGAGAGGAGAAATTAGCCATCCTGTTTGTTATGCTTCCAGTAATTGCTGGTTTATATTTGTTAGAAAGATCAAGAGATCTACTAGAGTGACTGTTACGAGATGAGAATCCTGACAGTCGAGTGAGGAGTTAATCCGCGTTCTGATCATTACTGTAAGATTAAAAGAATGGGTTGTAAGAATCGATCGAACCCTTCTACTGATTAGAGATGAGAATCTCATTAATCAGTAATCTTAATTTAGTGATCAGTAGTAACTTTCCTTTTTGATGTACGGATACGGCAATTGTAATAGCATCAACAAGTTAATTACGAGAGAATCTTTCCCTTCACTCCTTGACCTTTTCTTATCTTATTTCCTTATTTTTAATCTCAGTTCATTCACGTATCTAGTTTATTCTTTAATAATTTTGTAACAATTTCTGGGGTATAAATAGAGCAATTAATTAATCTAAATCAATGGGGTTACGACACTCAGGGTTTCTACTCGACCTGTGCACTTGCAGTTACGTGAACTCTTGAGTAAAATTAAAATGTGACTAGAATTGCTTTACGTGTGAGAATACGAAACTTCACAAGTACGATAAGTTCACGTCAGTTAGTAGTACGAATATTGGTTATGTGAGAAAATCAATATCCGGTGTTTCCGATGAAGACGCATGATGACTATTTAATGACATGTGGGAGCAATGATTAATGGAAATCCAATAGAAGGTCCGCGAAAAGGTTCGTCAAGAGGTTTGCCAAGAATTTGAAGTGCAACAACAAACTTTTGAAGCACAACAACGAAAGGAGATGAGTAGAATGATTCATGAGGCAATGTGTGGCCGGCAACAAGACGATGACGACAAAAATGATGAAGAAGATTAGTTGTTGCGCTTTATTTTATTTGTATGACTATAATCGTACTTGGATTGATGAATTTGTACCTTTCTTTATTGGAATTGAAAACTGATGCATGCTTTGATGGATTCTTTTTTCATTTGAAAACGGATTGAAAATTGAATTTCTATCTTTTGTCATTTTCGATTTCTATTTTTTTATCAAAATAGCATTTCCCACAGTTCGAACCATAGGAAAGTTTCCCAGGGCTCCAGCCGTGGGAAGTTCCCATGGCTGAAGCCTCAGAAAGCATTCCCACGGCTTCAGCCGTGGGAAGTTCCCATGGCTGGAGCCGAAGGAAACTTTCCCATGGCTGTAGCCATGGGAAATTTCATTTTCATTTCCCACGTGAGGTTCCTGCCTGACGGCCGCTTCCACTTTCTTTATAACCAACCCTCTCCCTCTCGCTCACTTCCATCTGGCCATCTCCCTCTTGCTCGCTTCGAACTGGCCATCTCGTTCTCGCTCGGTTCCATCCACGCTCTCCCTTGAGTAGGCTCCGACTCCGGCTCCGACGGTGGCTCCCTCTCCCTCTCCCTCTCGTCGTCGACAGTTCGTCGCCTGGAGGCCGACTCAATTGCGGGCGGCTGGATCTAGCCTCCCGTGGCCAGATCTAGCGGCCCGGTGGCCGATCCGATTGTGGGAGGCCACATTTGGCTGTGGGTGCAACATCTTAAGGCTTACTTGTATGCAAATTAACTTAATTGATAACTAATAAGGTGAATAATTCTTTTCGATCTGAATTAGTTTAATTATAATATTGTATATTAATTTTACAAAAATTAATTTATATAGAAATTAGTCTTGTCACGAATGTGCCCTAGAAACATCATTTGTGCATAATCATGCATTTAATTAACATTGTACGTTAGTTTGGATGTCTATTTAGTGATATTTGTATATAGTAATTAATATTCCGATTAGAGCATAATGATTACTTAATTATCGATAAAGTAATTATATAGGTTTATTAGGAATAAATTGCAAAATTTCTAAATATTGTAATATATAAGTTTAAATAGATTAAGTAAGCTTAATCAGTGTTAACACACTTAGTTATGACAAAAAAATGTGATTGACCATCACTTAAGTTCCAAGCAGTTGAAGCAGACAGGTGAGAACTGCTCAAAGGAATATTTTTCTAAACCGCCATAAGACTTCAAAAATTCTGGAAAAAATATATAAGCCACTTAACATTATCTTTTCACCATAGAAAACTTACCGGAGGAAGAACTCGAGCGAAACGACGTGGGGAAAATCGGGAACATCGGCTGTTCCAGGTGAGTTTTGATCTAGAAATTGTTCTTCTAATTGAGGGAATCATTCCTTCGTGATAAATGAATCATAAATTATGAAAATTTGTATGGTTAATCCATTCAAAATTAGCTTTCCATGGCCTCTAAATTCACCTAAGAGTTTTATAGAGGAAGTTATGAACTTAACTTCGCATGTCACTCATCTTGTCCCGAGTTTGATATAAGTTCCATTTGTAAATTAGGGCACAATTAGAATAGAGTGAATTAGGATTTGAAATTTAGATATATTTAAATAGACATTCCAAGGGTTCGGTGAGAGGTGGAATCATCCTATTTGGACATGTATCTTGGGAGAAATGATTTTTCATTTCAGAGTTATTTTTTTGTCAGATTTCAGAACATGGACAGATCACGACCCGAATTAACTATTTTTATTATAAGTCTATACAGCGAGTTAAATTCTCTAATTATTATGAAAAAATACTAATGAAGTCTAGTTTTTAAGAAAATTACGCCCTAGTTAAAGGGACAAGTATGAAGAAACACATAAATTAATATTTTAGTGACATACAGTCTATCATGACACAAACCATAGGTCAAATTGCCTTAGACGTTATGACTTATTCACTTGAATTTAGTTAATGATATTTGGGGTTGGAAACCTTAGTATGTCTAGATTCTAATTAATCCAAAATCATAAGATTTTCCCATGTGTTTAAGAAATTATGAATTATTTATTGATAAGTACTCAGTCTGAAATCCTGAGACAGCATCTATTTAAGCTTTGGGAAATTAAAAAGTTTCAATGTGTAATAACTTATGAATATAAATATCTGAAGCTAGAAATTGGTATTAGAGGATGTTATATACATTTTAGGGTGCATAAGCATTCATACATCAAAAGAGCATGCATTACATATTACCTTATTAGTGATTGGGAAGTAAAAAAACATTATTATTTATAGGAAAATATCAAGTTTCAAGTGAAAGGGAGGAAATCTAATAAACCTTCTTGAAGGGATAAATTACAAGGTGAGTGGGTAAATTTACAACATAGCAAAATATTATATGTTAGTTCTTTTATTTATGATATTACCTCAAGCAAAGATTATTATTATTATTATTAAAACATATCTTGAACTATGAAAAGTATTTATGATATGTTTCAAGAATTTCATATGAGATGGAATAACATCTTATACAAAAATGTTTTCAGAGAACAATGCTTATGAAGTGAAAATAAGTTTTACTTAATAATGATATGTGATTATGACACGTGTATTTTAATATTGTTAAACTCCATGTGTTCATTAGTCACGCTAGTTGAAAAAGGTCTTTGTGACCGCATTCGATATACATGAAGTTTTTGGAGCGTATATCAAGTGTCTTTTCCCTTTTGGGGCTGCTCTGCGTGCACGTATTGACCCATGATATGTTCTACGTATCTGAGAATCATGATTGGCTGGCACACAATCATGACTGAGATACGTATTTACTCATGATTTACTTTGCGTATCTGAGACTCTTGATTGTGAAGCTCTGCTTAGCTGTATGACACACAATTATAGAGGGATACGTATTGATCCATGATTTACTCTATGTATCCATGACTCTTGATTATGAAGCTCTGCTTAACTGCATGACACATGATCATAGAGGAATACGTATTGACCTATGATGAGTATGTGCAATGACACATGTGTGGAGTTTAATTATGAAAATGATGATATCTTGAGTTACTTTTACTTACGTGGAAGTTCATATGATTTGACAACTTATATTATATGCGTTATACTTTAACTATTTTCTCATATGAAAGAAATGTGATTATTTAAATGATATATGCACTCGTATTGTTCTTTTATATTGCTCACAATACCCATTTTAAATTTTTCAGATACTCGTAAGTTCTCAAGTTGAGTCGACTCAGAACTTAATTTTGCTGCATATAGAAGAGGTCGAGCCACTAGAGCACTTTAATCCCCCTTCACTTTTGTTTTTTTTAAGCATGCATATGTAATAGATAGTCTTAGATGATGTAATTAAGTTTGTGATAAAATTTTTGTAAGGTTGTATGAGACTTGATCATGTGAGGTTATATGTGAAATGGTTTGTGGAAAAAAAAAATATAATGACAATATGCGAATATTCTATCTTATAACTTTTTATTAAACTTTGATGAATATATATATGTCTTTTGTATGTATTGACAAATAACACAAGATAAGTAAGGGAGGGAGGTTTTGCCAATTTTATTTTTAGAATTGCTAAATATAATTAAGATTATGATAATTGAAATTAGAACTTGATCACGGAGTTGGGTGTGACGAGTCTTATGGGTACTCGAGCATATTAAATGATTTCAAAGTAATTAATAACAAAAATATCCTAATTAATTTTGATCTACCCGAGAGCAAGTTAACGAATTAAGCTTTGTATTTAGAATTATTTTGTTAATTGTTCCAATTGATATAAGGTTAGTTTAATTCAAATACTATAGTTACGACTTAGCAAATTAAATTAATTATATTTCAAATAATTAGTTTGTTAAATCTCACGAATAGTTAAATGTGCATATTTTTCTTAATATGATATAATTTATAGTGCATGAGGCATGCCTTAGATTAGTCCCACATGCATAAGTCACAGAAGAGATGTTGTGTATATATGAAAATATGTCCTTCACTAGGTGTGACGCGTTTTGAGAAAACCGTGCGGGCCAAGACCCGAAGCGGACAATATCACACGTTAGTGGGGAATGTTACATATGGTATCAGAGCCACTTCGCGTGGACTTCTGTGCATGATGGGGTGCGATCACTCAACGAGGGCGTTGAGTACCCTAAGGAGGGAAGGGTGCATGAGGCATGTTTTGAATTAGTCCCACATGCATAAGTCACGAGAGAGATGCTGTGTATATATGGAAATATGTCCTTCACTAGGTGTGACGCATATCGAAAATGGTCAGGCGGACGGTCGTTCCGATCGCGGGAGAGATTTTTTAAAAAAAATTTGAAATAATCGTTCCAATGGTTGAAGCCGTGGGAAGGAACTGCTTCCCGCTGCCTAAGCTGACGGAACCTTCCTATGGCTCTAACTGTGGGAAGTTCCCATGGCTTGAACCGTGGGAAGGATTTTCTTGCGGCCCAAACCGTGGGAACCTTCCCACTACTTGAATCGTGAGAATAGTTTTTCATGATTTCGACCGCGGGAACTTTCGACCGCTCTAGTAGAATCGTCAAAAAATTTTTACAACGAGCAATTTTCCAATGGTTTTCTCTCCTCTTCTTTATTCGCATGGACAGTAAAATATAGTTTATGACTTATAGTAACTTAGTTCATTATTTAATGTAACATCCTCTCTTTAAGGGTTTTTTCATATTTTCCCACGGTTGTAGCCGTGAGAAAGAGCGACGATTTTTCTTGTAGTGTTAAGTGGCTAAGTACTTTTGCTCAAGAGGTGGTGAAGCTTGAAATTAACCATATTATTTCCTTATACTTATTATTCTATTTTATCTTTGTTACAGCTTTACATTTTTATATGTTTAATTATTTATGAATAATTGTTGACGAATTTTTATTCCAACGATCATCTCATGGAGACAAGTTTCCTAGAAAGGTGCAATTTGAGTACTGACTACCGAGAGATTTTGGTCCAAGCCAATTGCTTGAGATAGTGAGTGCAACTTGATTTACATTGCCTGAAGATTGAATAGGCAATTTGATTTTTGCTATTCCCTTTTAGTTTTACACTATAAGAAAATTGCCATTTTCCGACGAGCAATTTTTTACGGATAAAAATCCGTCGTAATTTGCGACGAATTTTGTGATGGAAGTGTTTGCGACAGATTTTTCAACGATTACGACCGTCAGAAATGAAAATAATAAATTATGTAATTGATTATATTATTATTTTATTTTTCAACGATTAGGAACGTCGATATTTCTGACGGATATCCATCCGTCGCAATTTTTGACGGATTTTTCGACGGTTACGACCGTCGAAAATGAAAAAATAAATTATATAATTTGTTATATTATTATTTAATTTTTTGACGATTAAGAACGTCGATATTTTTTACGAATATTCATCTGTCGTAATTTTTGATGAATTTTTCGACGGTTACGACCGTCAAAAATGAAAAAAATTAAATTATGTAATTTGTTATATTATTATTTAATTTTTCGGCATTTAGGAACGTCGATATTTCCGATGGATATCCATCCGTCGCAAAATCCGCCGCAATTTTTGACGGTCAGAACCGTCGATAAATGTATAATAATATCATATGAGGAGTATTTTATTAATATAATTAGCAACGGTCCAAACCATCGTAATTACCGATGGTTTCGACCGTCGGTAATAATTACCGACTGTTCAAACCATCGGTAAAATAAAAAATAAATATTATATATAACTAAATATTTTTTCGATGGTCACAATCGTCGGTAACTTTAAAAATAATTAATATTTACTTTTTTGACGGCCAGAACCATCGGTAATTAAAATTTCGTTATTTCGCTTTTTTTTCATTTTCTCGCTTTCTCTCATCTTCCCACCTATATATATATATATATATATCCCAATTTTCTTTCCTCCTCTCCGCTCTCTCCCTCCTCTCCTCTCTCTCTCTCCCTCTCCCTCTCTCGGCCGGCGAGCCTTTGGCCGGACGTCAAGCGTCGACCGCCGGCGACCCTCTCCCGGCGTCTCTCTCTTCATTGGCATCTCTCTCTTTATCTCTTTCTTTCTCTCCGGCCGCCCAGCCCCCGGCGGTCGGATTCGACTGCCGGGGGAGGCCGTGGGTGGCAGGATTTGGCCGCGGTCGAATCTGGCTGCGGCCCGATCCGATCGCTAATTTTTTTTATTTTACCGCTGGCGGCCGGATCTGGCCCCCAATGGCCAGATCCGGCCCCCAGCGGTCGTATCCGACTGCGGGCGTTCGGATCCGGCCCTAGCGGCCGGATCTTGCCGGGGGCAGCCGGATCTTGCCGGGTGCGGCCGGATCTGGCCGCGGCCCGATCCGGCCGCTAATTTTTTTATTTTTAAAAAATTCTTTGCGATAGTTGCGACTGCCGAAAGATCGACGGTTCCGACAACCGTCGAAAGTTTCGACAGTTGCGACCGTCAAAAACTTTCGACGGTTGGAACCGCCGATTTTTTTCGACGATTATAACCGTCGAAAACTTTCGATGGTTGGAATCGCCGGGACTTTTCCGACGGTTAGAACCATCGGCCGGGATTTTTCGGACGGTTAGAACCATCGATATTTCCGACGATTTTTTTTTATCGTCGCAAATCGATTTGCGACGACCATTTTTCCGTCGGATCGATTCCGTCTGAAAAACCGTCGGTAATCAGCATTTTTCTTGTAGTGTTAATGCTACACGGTATCAAAGTTGGGGAGGAGTTATTCACTGAAATAATCCCATTGATCTAGCCAATATACTCTGAATTCATATAGTACAAGGAGGACCCTTTCCGTCCCCCAACTCTTGAAAATTCTAATTATATATATTCAAATACTAATTTTAGAATAAAAATTGATCTGATTTTTTAAATAATTAAATTTGTCATATTGGCTATTTTACTATGAAATTATTTTTTGAGTGTCTACCCGAGTTTTCCGATGTTCGAAATTATTAGCATTAAAAAAATAAAATAAATTTGTTCTCCAACATGATAACTCCCAGAATTGGCTACAAGTAGTATTACTGAAGTTTTTGTTGCTACCGCAAGAAGCCATCAAGATATAAGTAAAAGAAAAAAAAAGGATAAATCTTCTGCAGGAAACCAACAAAGAATAATATAAAATATAAAATCAAGATATTAAAAATATCTAATAAGAGTTTGAACGCTTAAATATATATATATATATATATATATATAAATTGGCGGCTTGACATTGCAGGATTTGATTTTATCTTTTTTTTTTCAAGTGTTGTGAATTTTTACACATTTTAACATGCATAGTGTAACTCCCAAATTTATAACATGTTATTGCCAAATTTATAACCTCTTTGAATGTCTATTTAATTCCATGACACTATAATGTAATCGCATCTTTACATCTTCATCACCGGTTATATGTTTCAACTCACAAATATTAAATTTAATTTCATAATAAGTTTGATGGCGTAATGTGAAAGAGAAATATATAACTTTTTAAATATTAATTATAACACACTGTTATAGTCATTAGGTGAGAAAAATATTATCTATCCCCTCCTATCTTTCCTGCGTTAAAAAAATAATATTAAAAATAAATTATCATTACATTCAATCCTTTTGAATTTATTTTCTATCAAATTTAATTTGTCTTACATCTCTTTCGTTCTTTGAAATCTAACATAATGCCAAGAAAAAATTCTGTGATTTTTTTTGTAACGAATATAAAAGTGAAAAGTCAAGATATATATGAAGCAAGTAACAAATTTTTTTAAGTGACTGCATGCATTCCAAAACGTTCGTTTAAAGTGTCCAATTGCATTTAAAGTGTGACGTTCCAACCGGAGGAACTTGCTACTTACCTCCACGGCATCGACGTGCGTACACAAGGTGAATGTGTTTTTCTTTCTTCTGATGCTGTCACCACTCACCATGTTTGGCACATTTCTCCACCGCCGCTGCCCTTGTTGCTGCTACTCCTCCTCACTGACTCCTTCTGCTGACACGATTATA
The DNA here is from genome assembly GCA_030549335.1 of Pontederia crassipes. NCBI lineage: Eukaryota > Viridiplantae > Streptophyta > Magnoliopsida > Commelinales > Pontederiaceae > Pontederia > Pontederia crassipes. Next base: position 37,919,549 of record CM060184.1, on the reverse strand, counting down.
TACGAATCGTCCCACGAAATCAGCCACAGCACCGACGGGCATGCACAAGGTGAATGCATTTTTTTCTTCTTCTCTCACTAGGTTTGACTCATTCCTCCTCCTCCTCCCAGTCGCCACTGCTATCGACTTCTCATGCAGGTCAGCAGGATGGGAAGCGAGTGAAAAAGATGAAGAACCTCCGTGCCACCATTGGCCCGGTTGCTGCTCATCCTATACAAATCAACGCATGAAATCGGCCCTTCCATGGTCAAAATGGACGACCACCCCGGCAGACAAATTTTGCTATGACATGTGGTGGATATCACTGTGGCCAACATATCTGTCCTAAGTAGTGCGGTAGAGTACCCGGAGATGATGGAGGACCCGGAGGAAGGGAACTTAATATTCAAGACCAAAGCTTTCCTCAGCTACGTCATCTTGTGCTCGTGGTGGGACTCCATCATCGTGCTTAAGAGCTGCAAGATCCTCTCACTGTGGGGGAGAACCTCGTGCAGTGGTGCATCTTGCAACGAGCCCGAACAAGAGCGCAAGCCCCAAGCTGGTGGGAGTACCATAGTCGGTAATGGAAGCAAGAGGATTCCACCGCCATAATGGATGATGGCAATAACCAAGAGGAAGTAAAGAAAAGAGTAGCACAAATAACAAACCTTGTCAAGATTTCACCATATGAGATTATATGTCCAATATTTTTTTTTTCAATTTATCCTGTGCTATTGCTTAACAAAATTTTAACTTTTTTTCTAATCAAATACTCAAGGTGGTGTTATTCTTATTCAGGTAAAGAAGATATTATCTCAAATATCACTATGTCTATTGGGAATAAGTTATGTTTTTATCGTCTATCCTAATTTGCAGTGATTTTATTTATATGCATTGAAGTTTTAATTGCACAATATTTTTCATATCAGATCATTTCTTTTTTCTACAATGATTTCAAGTTTTAATTTTTTTTCTTCGTGAATATGATTCTCTCTCTCTCTCATATACACTGTGTAATCCCCATTCATGTTTATCTCTTTTCATTCACTCTCTCTCTCTCTCTCTCTCTCTCTCTCATACACACTGTGTAATCCCCATTCATGTTTATCTCTTTTCATTCATTTTTTTTGAATCTATAATGGTCTCTTAACCCATCACGCAGTGGCACTTTAGTAGATAATGTTATGTTTACATTTTCATTTTATTGATTTCAATAACTTTCATTATTTTCTTTTACCATTTTAGGGTCATTTAATTAAGATTTAACTACTATATTTATTTGAGTGCAAAAAAACCTCTTTGACTGCCAAAGTAAACTTTACAAAAATAATCTAATGAAAATTTAATGAAAGGTTGTACTTATGAGAAAAAATAATATATTGATTTGTCACAAAATGCTATGAAGGAAAATTATTAATTTACACGCAGTTCCTACTTCTTACTATAATTGACCACAAAGGATTAACAAAAGCCATGGAGGACTAAATCACTAAACTCACTATTGGTCATTAGCCATTGAACTAATAGAAAAGGCATTACAACCTATATTATACTTAGAGTAATTCTAATTGCACTTCGCCGTCCCTTCTGTTGATCACTTCCAATAAATTTATTACAATTTCTTGAGGAGCAAAAAGAAGACATCCACAATGGAAGGAGGTACGTGGACATGAAGGTATAAAAATGTTATATTAATATTCTTTTTCAAGTAAACATTTTTACTTGCTTTTGTCTTATGTTTCTTTATTACTTCTTAATCAATGCTCATGGATTGAATTTTAATGTATTATTTCTTTCTTTAGACATACATGAGCAGCTATGACGATCATGAAACAAGGCATCTCATATGACAGAAAGACTGCAGGGTGAAAAGCTCTTGGAGGATAAGTTTGGGGCTCCAATTCTGACTTTGGTGACAGCATGATATCCAAAGTTGTATATAGTTCTGCACCAAAAATCAAATGGAGAAAATTGGAAATAAGGTTTTGAACTTTCCAAGTATTTTTTACACAAGTTTTTATCTACCACATATATTAAACCATTGATATGTTATTTTTTAAAGAGAGTTATAACTTGCCAATTTTCTTTGATTATGACTTGTTGATTTACATGCATCAAAAGACGATTGGAATATTTTAAAGTCTCGGTTTGATTGATTAATTAACTATTTATTGATCTATACCTTTTTTATGCATGAACTCTTATACTGGTAGTATGCATATTGGGGTGGAAATAGACAATTGATATTTCTTAGTCTTTTCTATGTAATTTTGAGTTTCTGAGGTTACATCATTGTTAGGATGTAGTTATTGCTTACTTTCAAATGCTTCTGTTACTTATTCCCATGAATTACATAATGTGCTTTTGAGATATCTTACAAAATATAATTTTTACATTAGAAGTATTTTTTATGTGAAATGATAAATTTAAGTCTTTAGTTTTTTCTATACATGCCTTTTTAAGTAAGATCCCATCTTACATTAGAATCTTACTTTACAAGAAGTTTGATGATCTGTTAAAAATACTCAGAGATATGTGATACTAAGTTATTTCAATAATGAATTCACTAAATTGAATATTCTTAGGGAGCTTCGTTTTTCTGAATCTTATACTTAGGGAGCTTCTTTATAAATTATAAAACAAACGGGGAATTTTATTGTGAAAATCTTACACACAGACATATATATAATATAAAGTTGTGCATTAGAATGATGTAATTAGTTGAAGATTAATATATTTTTAGAAATCTCTACTGGTAGTTAAACACCCAATAAAATTACCGGTGGAGAGAATGTCACACCCAACTCCGTGACTAAGTTTTAATCCTAATTATCATAATTTCAATTATGTTTAGCAATTCTAAAAATAAAATTGGCAAAACCTCCCCTCCCTTACTTTCTTTTGTTATTTGTCAATATATAAAAAAGATGCATACATATATTCATCAAAATGGTCAATGTACACATGAAGTTTTATAATAGCAAAATAACATAACCATCATATATCAATATCAAGTAAACTTATTTTAAGTTCACAAGCATTATTCTCTGAAAATATTTTGATATAAGAGAATACTCCATCTCATATGAAATCTTAAAACATATCATAAATACCTTTCTTAACTCAAGATATGTTTTAATAACAATACTAATAATAATATTTGCTTGAAATAATATCATAAATAAAAGAAGTATCATATATTATTTTGCTATGTTGTAAAATTACCCACTCACCTTGTACTTTATCACTTCAAGGATGTTTATTATATTTCTTCCCTTTCACTTGTACCTTATGTTTTTCTACAAGTAATAATGTCTTTTTACTTCCCAATTATAACAAAGTAATATGCAATGCATGCTCATGATGCATGAATGTTTATGCATCCTAAAATGCATATAATCATCTCTAATACCAATTTCTAACTTCAGGTATTTTTGTTCATAGGCTATTTCACAATTGAAACTTCTCAATTCTTCATAGCTTAACTAGGTGTTGTCTCAAGATTTCAGACTGAGTACTTGTCAATAGATAATTCATAACTTCTTAACCACATGAGCAAATCTTATTATTCTGGATTAATTATAAACTAGACATAAGGTTTCCAATCTCCAAATATCATTAACTTAAGTTCAAGTGAGTAAGTCATGGCATCTAAGACAATTTGACTTAGGATTTATGTCCTGACAGACTGTGTGTTACTGAAAAATTAATTTATTTATTTCTTCATAATTGTCTATTTAACTAGGTCTTAATTTTCCTTGAAACTAGATATTTTTAGTAATTTGTCATAAAAATTAGATAATTTAACTCATTGTATAGCATGATAACAAAAATAATTAATTCGGGTCGTGATATGTCCATGTCCTAGAATCTGGCAGAAGAATCTCTATGAAATGAAAAAATCATTTCTCCCTAGTAACATGTCCAAATAAGATGATTCAACTACTCACCGAACTCTTGGAATGTCTAATTAATCGTATCCAAATTTCAAACCCTAATTCATTTTATTTTAACTATGCCCTAATTCACAAATTGAACATGTATCAAACTTGGGACAGGATGAGAGACCAGCAAAGCTAAGTTCATAACTTCATCTAGAAAACTCCTTTTTATGTAGGGACCATGTAAAGCTAACTTTGAATGGATTAACCATACAAATTTCATGATTTATAGTTGGATATCAATGAAGGAATGATCATCTCAATCAGAAGAATAATTTTCGTATCAAAACTCACTTTGAACAGCCTGTTCCCAATTTTCTCCAGTCGGTTTTGCTTGAGTTCTACCTCTGTAAATTTTTCAGGCATCAAATGATAATGTTCAGTTGTTTATATATTTGTTTCAGGATTTTCTGATGTCATATGACGGTTTGGAAAAATATCCCTTTGAACAACTCTCACCTGTTTGCTTTTGTTTGAAACTTAAGTGATAGTCAATCACATTTTTTGTCATAACTAAGTGTTTTAATCCTAATTAAACTTACTTAATCCTATTTAAACATATTGTAATATTTAGAAATTTTATAATTTATTCTTAATAACCTTATATAATTACTTTGTAAAGTTTATCGATAATTAAGTAATCATTATGCTCTAATTGAAATATTAATTACTATTACAAATATCACTAAATGAACATCCAAATTAACTTAATATATTAATTAAATATATGATTATACAGAAATGACATTTGTAGAGCATGTCCGTGACAGAAAGCATCAACATAATTTATTCAATTTGGATAAGACAAAAACTTTATTCTATTAATTTAATGACTTTTATTTTATCTTTCCTAAGGATATGATTTAATTTTTTTTTAAACAAAATTGAAGTTGAGGCATTGTGGTAGTTTAGTAAGTAGCCATTAGTTTGTTCATAAAATTTTTAAGAGGTATATTAAAAATCATTTCAATACTTTTATATATTATGAAGATTTAGTAAAAGATATACTTTTACTAGTGAGCTTCACAATAAATTTGTGTTTTCTCCTTTTGCAATATTTATTTTGTCTTTTACATTTTTATTCATATTTTCTCTCTTATCTTTCTGTTGATTACATCTCATTTAGATGTTTTATGATCCCATGTATGCAATTGCAACCCATCTTTCATTAATTGATCTAGTTAAATTAAATACTATGACTTATGTGCGACTTATGTCATTATTAAATAAATAAATAGTTTAGCTATTTTATTTAATCCAATTCTTAATTACTATTTATTTATTTACCTCTTTTTTCCAAAATATTGTTAAATAAAAACTAATCATTACATTCAATCCCCTTAAATTAATCTACATGATTATTAGTGATGGACCCATGTGTAATTGGTCATCGGGTGGGCCCAATTATTTTACCCTTAGCATATATAAATTATGTATGAATATTTAAGATTAAGTAAAAGGTTCCCGATCTAAATTAAGTTAAAATTATTGCATAAGATAATTATTAGAGATATTTTTATATGTGTAAATATATTTTTGTTATTTTCATAATAAAAGTTTCCCACTCTCTAAAAAAAAACTTGTATATGTTATTGGATTACATCCTATGTAACTCTAATTTACTAAACTATTTAAATAATATATGAGAATTTACATACATTTTGTATTTTTATTTAAATGTTTAATACCCATTAAAGTTTTTTTCTAGTAAATGCTCATTAGTAAGTTTTTAATATAAAGGTTGATCGTATTGCATTTTATTGAAAAATATTAATATATCTATTAATATCTCATCCTTGAAAGGTAAAATATTTGTAAGGTAAAATGTCAGTGGTTTTACTATATTATCACAAATAGGAAACTACTACTTCCAATTAGATTAGGCCAAGATCGCCTACATAAATAGTTTTAAATAAATAATTGTTAGTTGAAATGTTATTGCATGAGATTTTGTTCCCTCACCATCTGTGACATTTCCAAGGTGAAACTTTTAAGAAGATCTTACTGCCCACTTGATACTTCATTTCTCGACTATTTTGATCCGCATAACTCTTTTGTCGATCTTCTGTTGTCTTTAACTTTTTTTAATGATTTTCATGTTGTCTTTAACTTTTTTTTTACTGCCTACTTGATACAGTCTCTTGCACTTTTTGTGGTCCCAAAAGGACTCGTGCACCTTCTTCATCCCAACATATCGGTGTCCTACATTTCCTAATATATAATACTTCAAAAGGAATCATCTCGATACTTGAATGAAAGCTATTATTATAGGTAAACTCTGCTAATGGTAAGTGTTCATTCCAATATCCCTTAAATTCTAGAATATAAGCTCTGAGTATTTCCTCAAGTGTTTTTGAATGATTCTCTCCGATTGACCATCTGTTTGATGATGAAATGAAGTACTAAACTTTAATTTTGTGCCTAAGTCATTTTGTAAACTATGCCAAAATCAAAAGGTAATTCAAGGATTTCTATCCGAAATGATAGATGTGGAAACACCATGTAATCTCACAATTTCGCCAATGTATAACTTGGTTAAGGTATTTAAAGAGTCATTCTTTCGAACTGGTATGAAATATGCAAACTTTGTAAGACAATCAACAACTATCCAAAATAGTGTCGTGATTTCCCTTAGTTCTCGACAAATCCATCACAAAATCCATAGTGATTTCATCCCATTTGTATTCTGATATCGAAATTGATTGAAGAGTTCTAGCTAGAACTTTGTGTTCTGCCTTTACTTGTTGGCATACTGAATATCGAGAAATATATTCTGTTATGTCTGCTACTAAAAGTTTCTCCTCAAATTTCTATACATCTTAGTACTTCCTGGATGAATAGTATAAGGAGAACAATGAGCTTCCTCTATTATTTTTTGTTTAAGATTTTCAACATTAGGAACACATAATCTACTGTCAAACATTAAAATCCCATCATCCTTTAATAAGAATTATTTTTGCTCTCTATTCTTTACTTGATTGATGATTTTCACTAACTCTTTATCTTGATCTTGCACTTTGTGTATCCTCTCGACTAGAATGAGTCTAATTCTAAAGTGTGCCAAGAGTGCTCCTTTCTCACTTATCTTCAACTTAACTCCTAAGGATTTTAGTTCAAGTAGAAATAGTAACTGATACACTTTTATATGGGCTAGAAGACTCGATGACTTTTGGCTAAATGCATCTGCAACCACATTAGATTTACCCGAATGATAATCAATTATGCAATCATAGTTCTTTAGTAACTCCATACAGACATAAATTTAATTCTTTTTGTGTAAGGAGATATTTCAAACTCTTCTGATCCGTAAAAATGTAACATATCTCTTCATAAAGATAATGTCTCCATATCTTAAGAGCAAAAATTATCGCTGCAAATTCTAAATTATGTGTTGGGTAGTTTAACTCATGTGGTTTGAGTTGTCGAAAAGCATATGTGATAACTTTTTCATGTTGCATTAGAATGCAACCCAACCTTTATCGAGAAGCATCATTATACACCACATAACCTTCATTTTCTGTTGGGAGTGTTAACACTAGAGCATATGTTAAACATCTAAAACTATCTTGGCACTGCTCTGTCCATTTGAATTTTACATTCTTCCGAAGATGTCTAGTTAACGAAACTGCAATCATAGAGAAACCTTCAATAAAACATCGATAATATCTTGCTAGACCAAGAAAACTTCTCACTTTTGTCACACTTTTTTTAGGCTCCCACTTCAATATTGCATCAACCATTGCTGAGTCCATACAAATGCCCATTGTTGATATTACGTATCAAAAATATCACTGAGTTAAGACAAAATTCACATTTGCTAAACTTTGCAAATAATTGTTTCTCTCGATGTATCTGTAAAATAATTCTTAAATATTTTTCATGCTCTTCTTCGCTTCGAGAATAAACTAGTATATCATCAATGAAAACAATCACAAGCTTATTCAAGGTTTGAAAACATGGTTCATGAGATTCATAAAAGCTGTAGGCATTTGTTAAACCAAATGGCATCACCAAAAATTTATAGTATCCATATCGAGTTCTGAAGATAGTTTTGACAATATCGGCATCTTTAATTCTCAACTGATGATATCTTGATCTCAAGTCTATTTTTGAAAATACCTTTGCTCCTTGCAGTTGATCAAAAAGATCATCAATTCGTGACAAAGGATATTTATTCTTTTATAGTAACTCTATTTAATTGTCTGTAATCAATGCACAACCATAATGTTTCATCCTTCTTTTTAACAAATAATACTGGCGCACCCCAAGGAGAAACACTCGGTTCGGATGAAACCATTGTCTAATAATTTTTGTAATTATAGTTTTAACTCTTTCAATTCTACTGGTGTCATTCGATAAGGAGCAATAGATATGGGAGTTGTTCCAAGAATATGGTCAATACTGAACTCAATCTCTCTTTGCGGTGGTAATCTAGGAAGATTCTTTGGAAAAACATCTACAAATTCATATATGATTCGAATATCTTTCAACCATGGTGTATCTACCTTAGTGTCAATCATAGAAGCATGGCAAGCTTCACATCCCTTCTTGACTAATTTTTGTACCACCATCGTAGAAATAATATTAGAGGGAAGAATTTGACGTCTATCACAGAATGTGACACTCTCTTTTTCTCTTTTTCTTGTGAACCAAAGTAAACTTCATTTTTAAAACAATTTATAGTAACATGATGACGAGCTAACCAATCCATTTCAAAAATGACATCAAAGTTTTAAATATTTAGAGGAATGATATCTGCCTGCATGTCTTGCTCTACAACTTTGACTCTACAATCCTTATATGATTGTGCGACAATAATAGAATCTCCCACGGATGTATGTACTAATATGGAACATTCTAAAGGGCTAAGTTTTCTATCGGCATGCATGAAAAAGACTTTTGATATGAATGAATGAGTAGATCCAGGATCAATAAGAACATGTGCACTTTTATAAAAAATAGTCAACGTACCCATCACTATGTCAGGAGTAGTCAAAGCATCAGGTTCAGTCATTGCAAAGACGTGCTTGAGTTTGTGATCTTCCTGGTGAATTCATCAATTTTGATGTATTTGGAATATTTTGATTACTCGATTTCATGCTTGTACTAGGAGTAGCTTTGATTTGATACTTCACAGGTGGATAGGATACTGTTTTAGAAATGCTTTTACCCTTTTCCATAAATCGACAGTATTGTATCGTGTGTCCCCTTTGACTACATTTAAAGCAAGCTCCCATGAATACTGAGCATTTTCCAAGATGATATATTCCACAAGTTGTACAATATGCATTTGTGCGCTATTATTCCTGTCTTGATCCAACTCTACTTTGATTTTCTGAAATGTTCTCCTTGCTGCACTTGCTTGTGTACTTATATTCTTTTGATTTGTATGATATTTTTGTGTACATTGTGATCCATTTTCATGTTTCCTATTATTGTAGAAGTTACCATGAGACCAAAATGTACCATCATTATATCTTACCATTTTATTACTTGGCCCAGTCTGAATAAGGTTGGAGTTTGGTCTTTTCAAGTGTTGGCTAACTTGATTTCTTTCTTCCATAAGTTTTTCAGCTTTTAGTACTGCTGCCACCAATTTGGAGTAGCCATGAACTCCAATATTTCAACATTTTCTTTGATGTTCAAGTGAAGTCCTCCTTCAAATCGTCTACATTTGTCATTTTTATTTGACACCAAGCTCGATGCATATTTTGATAGTTGTGTAAACTTTAATTCATACTCCGCAACTGATAATGTTCCTTGTGTCATATTTAGAAATTTATTCTACTTCTTATCAGTGTACACTTTGGACAAATATTTCTTTCGAAATTCTCGAAGAAAGTCCTCCCATCCAAGAGTAGCAAAAAAATTTTGACTTCTAGGAACTGTCCCGCGCCAATCCAAAGCATTGTTGTAACAAGGAAACAATATAATCAAACTTTTCTTCATTAGAGCACCGCATCTGATCAAATATTCTATCCATACGCTTTAACCATGCCTCTGCCTCCAATGGGTCAACCGTACCTTCAAAATAAACTACACTTTGTTTGTTAATTTTGTCGTAGAACCAATTCCTTTGCATAACTTGGAAGATCGGATTTACTTTGCAGCACTCTGATTCTCAATAGGATTGACTTGCTCAACAACATGAGGAAGTCTTGATGGACCCGTTGGGATCTCATCATCACGTAAGGGAGGGTTATTTTTATTTACATCTCGTGCCACACCTTGTACCGATGCATGAGATGAAATTGATGGAATTCTATTAGGTCGACCGTCTGTTGAAGCAGAATGACTTGAGCCAATAATAGCAAATTGACCATCGCCACGACGCCTAAGCGGTGATATTTTTATCCCTTCAAAATAAAAATAAAAAGAAAGTCAAAAGCATCGATTTAATGCAAATAATGTCACCTAACCTTAAACTTAGGTTATATCGTTTACAGAATCTTATAACCTAGGTTCTGATCAAAACTTGTCACACCTAACTTCGTGACTAAATTCTAATCTCAATTATCATAATTTTAATTATGTTTAGCAATTCAAAAAATAAAATTGTCAAAACCTCCCTCCCTTACTTTCTTGTGTTATTTGCCAATACATACAAAAGATGCATATATATATATATATATATATTCATCAAAGTTTAAATAAAAGTTATAACACATCACATTCACATAGTATCATTATTGTTTCACACACCATTTCACATTTAACACCCCACAGGATCAAATTATATATGACCTTATAAAAAGTTCTCCTCAAACTTAATTATAACATCTAAGATTATCTGTTACATGCATGCTTAAAAAAACAAAAGTGAAGGGGGATTAAAATGCTCCAGAGGCTCGACTTCTTCTATATGTAGCAAAAATAAGCTTCGAGTCGACTCAACTCGAGAACTTACGAGTGTCTAAAATTTTTTTAAAATGCGTATTGAGAGCAACAATCATTTGCTCAATGAATAGAATAAAAGTACAACATAGAAAAATAACACAAGTGTATATAATATTTAAATAACCATATTTCTTTCGTATGAGAAAATATTTAAAACATAGCACATATAATATAACTTGTCAAATCATATGAACTTTCACATAAGTAAAAGTAACTCAAGATATCATCATTTTCATAATTAAACTTCACTCATGTGTCATTGCACATACTCATCATGGGTCAACATGTGCCCTTCCATGATCATGTGTCATACAATTAAACAGAGCTTCATAATAAAGAGTCTGGATACGCAAAGCAAATCATGGATCAATACGTATCCCTCTATGATTGTGTGTCATTAAGTAGAGCTTCATAATCAAGAGTCTCAGATATGCAGAGCAAATCATGGGTCAATACGTATCTCAATCATGATTGTGTGTTACCTAATCATGTCAAATACACAAAGTATATAATGGGTCAATACGTGCACGCAGAGCAGCCCTAAAGGGCAAAGATACCCGATATATGCCCCAAAGATTTCATGTATATCGAATGCGGTCCCAAAAATCTTTTTCATTCAGCATGATCAATGTACACATGGAGTTTTATAATAGCAAAATAACATATTACAATCATATATCAATATCAAGTAAACTTATTTTAAGTTCACAAGCATTGTTTTATGAAAATATTGTGATGTAAGAGAATACTCCATCTCATATAAAATCTTGAAACATATCATAAATACTTTTCTTAACTCAAGATATGTTTCAATAACAATACTAGTAATAATTTTTGCTTAAAATAATATCATAAATAAAATAAGTAACATATATTATTTTGCTATGTTGTAAATTTGCCACCCTCTAGAAACAAACTTGTATATGTTATTGGATTACATCTTATGTAGCTCTAATTTTCTAAACTATTTAAATAATATATGAGAATTTACATACATTTTATATTTTTATTTAAATGTTTAATACCTATTAAAGTTTTTTTCTAATAAAATGCTCATTAGTAAGTTTTTAATATAAAGATTAATCTTATTGGTAAATATATCTATTAATATCTCATCTTTGAAAGGTAAAATATTTGTAAGGTAATATGTCAATGTTTTTACTATATTGTCACAAATAGGAAACTACTACTTCCAATGAGATTAGGCCAATCACCTACGTAAATAGTTTTAAATAAATAATTGTTAGTTTAAATGCGCAGAGCCAATGCATTTGGCGAGTGCAAATTGATTGACTCTTTTTCCGAATTGATTCAGTACTGTAGATGAATCCCTTTATTAATTTCCATACATATTAATTAATATATTAATTACTATATTAATTAATATGTAAGTGTGATTCTTTAACTTATTATTATTGTTATACTATATTAATTCTTTTATTTTATTCTTTGATACTATTTTGTGATGATAATATATTAGTTTAATTTCCATACATCACACTTACTTCTTTTTATTTTCTTTTTTTATTTTTATTTTACCTTTTTTTATTTTCATTAATTCTTCTCCCATATTGATTTCCCACATTTATTTCCTTTTTAATTTTTACCAATTCCTAATTTAAATACTTTTCATTTTTTGCCACTTCCTTTCTAACTTTTTATTTCCTATTTTTACTTTTCTTTTCTAATTTTTTTCATTTTAAATGTTGAACCAAATTTTTTCGATTTAATAGTTGAACCAATTTTTGCCGGTTCAACTTTAAATTAATTTGGACCGGGCCAATTGTCGGTTCGTAATTCAATTAATTGAACCAATCGATCCGGTCCGATTTTAATAACCTTGGCATAGTCTTAACTAATTATGAAGTTTATAGGATGTCCTGAGTCTTCGTTCAAAAGGTTAAGCATGGTTCAAATGTTAGACGTCCAAAGCCTACAAGCATTCAAGAGACATCAATGTATTACAGGCATTCAAGAGCCATCAATGGGTTAACGGAGGAAGCGCTCGGCAGTCGAGAAGAGAAATTTGTCTTTAATTGGATGGATGGTCCAGATTAACTTTTACAACTTGAATGAGATGAAGGGATCAGATTAACTGCAGTATCGTGCAGTATAAAAAATAATGCTGCATAAGCATTTTGTCCTTAAAAATTATCCCACAATATTCCATGCTTCTAATTTTCATTTTTGTTTTCAGATTGAAGAATTTTTTTTTTATTCTTGATCGGACTCTTCAGACATTCATATGCACGGCACCTAATAATTGTTTCTTTTTTTTTTTCTTTCTAAAATTTACCCGTGAATATAATTAAATTATTTTCTCAACATTTATCACTTCGAGGAGGAGCCATTTATCTTCATCGTACATTTATCACTTTCCAGAAACTTTGTGAAAGCTATCAACTAATCATATTAAAACACAAAACACAAAACAATAGAGAATTAAATAGCGAATAGAATTTTGATCCAATCATAATGCTAATGTAAGTATTTAGTAAATATATCTTTTTAAAGTAGCACTTTTAAGTTGAAGTATAGAACTTTATAAGCTAATGGAAGTAACTTATAAAATATAAATTATTGTGGTTCCACGTTTTATTCTTAATATAATATTAATTTCTAAATAAAAACTTTATTTAGTTCTTAAATATTAAATATTATTTTTATTTAATATTTCATAGAAGATAAAAAAAATTTTATTTTAAAATATTATTATTGAAATAATTCATAGAAGACATTTTTACATTGCAATATATTTTTTTAAATATTATTATTCAAATGGTGCCCATAATATCACTTCATAATTCTTAATGCCACTTCTCTCTTGCCCATTTTACCCTTACCCTTACTTTTTAAACTATAAAATCATCTTATATTTCTATAATAGTGGAAGATCAAGAGTCTCCTATCTTTTTTTCCAACAACAAAATTATCATTTTAATATTTATAATAATTAATATTAAATGTCTTTACTTTTTTTATAATATTAGAAGAATTCCTCAATAACAAGCTTCCACCTGTATATGATATACAAAATATTACTTACTTTTTAAGTCATACTTTTAAAAGCATTATTTTTCTCACTCGAAAAAAAATGGTCACAAAGTCAAATCATCAAACCCTCCATAAGAACAACACAATTTACTAATTTCCTTATCTTAGAAGTGGGTGAATTGCTGAGTAATATTAAATGCTACTTTTTTCCCGGACGACTTTAATCAAATGTAGTGTTAAATCCAAGACCGATCCCGAATTTCAAAACAAATCTTTGTTACAATATATATAGAAATTAAAAAATAAGCTTCAAATTTTCAACAAATTGAATTGTCCCACAACATAGCAAACTCGTTGACGACAACCAGATTATTTGACAAATTTTAACAATAATATAATCTTTTAGTTGATATGATCAATCTAATGTGAAAAAAAAAATTGATAAAAAGTTGAGAACTTATTCCATTTCTTTAATCTGTGAAAAAATTATGATTGATCGAAGATAATAATTATCATTGATCGAAATCATAGGGAAAAGGAAGAGTTAGAAAATATTTTGTCTTCTTCAAATTAATAATAATAATTAATTAATGATCTTGACTAATTTATCTTGGAGAGCATAGAAAAATATAAGAGACCACAGTCTCTCGTAGCGAAGAAGACCACGCGAAGCTTCGCATGCTTTTGGAGATTATGGAACGAGAGGCGTCGTCCCATTGCAGCGTCCCGCTTTCGTATCCTGAACAAGGATTTGGACTTTGGAGGGTTTAAGGCATCGACTCCGCGCTGGATTTATCCTGCATCAGGTTTGAGGCTTCTCCCATCCCCAAAAGTGAGTTCTTTGCTTCTGCGGATACCACTCCGTGGTTGGATGCGGAGGGGCGGCAGACAAATCTTGATTAGGTTTTTTTTTTTAATTTTCTTTTGCTTTTCGTCCTTTGCTTTCCTTCACTTGGCGGGATCATTTATTTTGCTTGGACAAGAAAAGTTGGAATCTTGGGAGGAGTTTACGAATGTTTCGTGCTGAAGATGTCATCTTGGGTTAGAATTTGCGGTTTCTGATCTCTTTCTGATATTTGAGCTGTTTGTTTAGATACTTCTCGTCTTTTCTTCAGCATTTGGATTCAAAGGAACGAATCGTTTTCGCATCTTTATGCTTCTGTGTCTTCTTTTTCTGGTATTTTGGACTGATTGTATAATCATGAACTACGCATAGTGTTATGGTGTAAAAAAAAACATGTTTTTGGAACTGCGTCATTTGTTTTCAGCAAGAAAGCAACTCACGTTAGTAAATCCAAGATGCGTTCTTTCCGAATCAGAGAAGGTACGAGCTATTAACACCTTCCAAATCGGAGAAGGTACGAGTTATTAACTGAATTATCAATGGAGGTATTGGTTCAGAGGTAATCAGTAAGTAGAGGAACCCAGTTTCTGTATGCAAACTTGAAGTTCGGCTTTGCTCAATTTTTTTTCTTCCACTTTTTGACATGACATTTGTTTAAGATTATTTCCTGAACTACATATCCATTATGTATCTCACAAGTAAGTGCCATCAACTTTAGGATTTTTTCTTGATAGTCAGGCCTTTATCAGAGGGTACATGCATTGTTTCACTTGTGATATACAGAGGTTTGGATTAGTTTGCTCTTCTTGTAAACTTTCCTTCTGGCATTCAGTTATTAAATTTCTTTAGTTGTGTGCCTAAATTTGTTAAATGGTTACTTCAGGTGTGGTCTTAAAAATGACTCATGATGACAAAGAATTTACAAGACAATACTGAGCTCCCAAGATTTACTGCTAGAAGTGTGTCATCAATGTCTATGCCACCAAATGAATCATATGAATCTATGGATTCTTCTGCAGTTCTCACTAGTACCTTGCATAGTCAAATGTCAAAGGAGTTTAAAGCTGTTGAAGTGCTTCGGCACGGAGAATACCACATAAACACACATACTCTTGTGCCAGATAGAAGCAGTCAAAATGATTTGTCAGGAAATAATCATCTTATGAATAATCAACATCTATTGATGTCTGATCCTTTAAGATTATGCAACAACCCTGATTGCACTCATTGTCCGGCAGCTTATAAAGCCGAGAACAGTCATCGAGTAGGTTCAAGTTCTTATGACAGTAAGGTATCACTTATCTTTATTAGTAATTTTTTCTCTTGTATTTTAATGCTTTCTTTTAAGAGAAACTTTTTCACCTGAATATGATGTTTCACTGATCCGAGGTTTTAAATAATACCTAAATGTTCAAGCAACCTGATATTGGTATAAAGTATTGTATAGACTATAGAACGTTCCTTGTAAAATAATAATAAAAAATCATTTAGTAATATGGAGATTTTTGCTCAATTTTCTTAAATAGAGTAGAGATTAGATAAAGTTGCTACCATTAAGCATTATGTAAAAAGAAACCTTCAATAGTTCTGGCAATAGAAAGCATGTGAATTGATTGCAAGCATCTTCTCTTTTGGAGCATGATGCTTAAGGTTGTGGTGAGTGTTAAAACATTCATTAGCTAGTTGGATAAAATAAAACCATGGGATAATGAAACAAATTTGAACATTTTACAAAAGAAAAATCAGCTATTACTGTTGGTTCCCCTTTATGATTTATATTTTGTGATCTTTTATGAGTTCTTATCATTGGTTGCCACTGCACATTTCGTCAGGAGGGAATTGCCAAGTTGCCACTACAGGCTTTGCCAAAGGCCTGTTAAGTGGTGGCATGCATGAATCATTCCTGGATCCTATGAATACAATGGATGGGTATTCTTGGTAACCATCCTTTTCCTCTAAAAAAAGTCTCATTCCATGTGTTACGAAAAGAGGGAGAGAGGCACGAACACAGAAGAACACGGAGATTTACGAGGTTCGCCCTAAATCGAGTTACGTCCTCGGGAAGCGGCGGCTCTCTTTGTTATGGAATAATGATGATTACAAGGATGGGTCTCTGTATGGACCCCTAGGGAGTTTATACAGGCACTCCCTTTAACAGATGATAGGAATTACAGACCGACTGAGACTCTGAATTAATCCAAAAAATAAGACACCTATCTATGTAGGGGGACCAAATGAGTTCAGATTCAAGGCATTATTAACAAATCTCCACCTTGACTTGAATCATCTTCAGAGTACACAAAACCATGCCACGCCGCCTCCAGCCCCACATCGGGACTATTACCAAGTATTGATGTTAAGCAAGTCCAAGCAGTGCTGCCATGAGGAACAGATTTGGTGAACATATCAACTGGATTGTCTTTAGTGCTAATCTTCGTCACCTTGATTATCCGCCTATGTTTTATAGCTGGTCCAAGCCCGGATAAAGGAGGAGGGTTGTGTTAGGCCCCGACAGCCAGCGTAAAACCCTGTCGAATCTCATGAACATGGATCAACGAATGGCGTCGTATGATCCATGTAGCCGACCCCACCTAGTGGGATAAGGCTTTGTTGTTGTCTTCGTCATCTTGATCCTCTTCTCAGTGCGGGTGAAGTGATATCTGACATCAATGTGTTTGGTTCTTTCATGATGTACTTGATCCTTGGCTAAACATATTGCACTCAGACTATCACAGTGCACTATAGCCTACTCTTGATGTAATCCGAGATCTTCAACTAAGTCTTTTAACCAGATGCCTTCCTTGACAGCTTCTGTCAGAGCCATGTATTCAGCCTCTGTGGTGGACAATGTAACTGATGGTTGAAGTGTGGCCTTCCAACTAATA
Source organism: Pontederia crassipes (assembly GCA_030549335.1). Lineage (NCBI taxonomy): Eukaryota > Viridiplantae > Streptophyta > Magnoliopsida > Commelinales > Pontederiaceae > Pontederia > Pontederia crassipes. Next base: position 37,902,009 of record CM060184.1, on the reverse strand, counting down.
ACTGAACTGCCCAAAGTGAAGACATAGCTTGTCATAGATCGTCTTCCATCAACATCTCGAGCATAGTCTGGATCTGAGTATCCTGCAACCAAACACTCTTTATCACTTCTATAGATGAGGCCAATATCAGATGTTCCTCTTAGATATTGAAAGATTTGCTTCACTGCTTGCCAGTGCTCTTTTCTTGGATCGCTCATGAACAACACTGATTGCATGAGCAATGTCCGGTCCTGCGCAAACCATAGCATACATCGGACTTTCAACTGCACTAGCATATGGAACCCGAGACATATACTCTGCTTCTGATTTTGGTGCGAAGGTAACAGAAAGATGAACATTTACAGCTGATGGAGTATTCAAAGGCTTCGCTCCAGACATTCCAAACTTGGATAAAATCCTCTCAATATAACTTTTCTGAAATAAGAAGAGTTTACCATGTGCGCGATCCCTTAGAATTTCCATCCCCAGAATCTTTTGTGCATCAATATCCTTCATGTCGAATTATGCACTGAGGAGCTTCTTCATATTCGGAGTGTCTATCATGTCTTTGGCAACAATAAGCATATCATCAACATACAAGAGCAGATAGATGGTGAAGTCGTCCTTCACCTTCTTGTGATATACACAACAATCGTAGGGACTTCGACTGAATCCCTTACTGATTATGAAGTGTCAAACTTCTTGTACCATTGTTTGAGAGACTGCTTCAAGCCATACAAAGATTTCTTCAGATTGCAAACTTGATTCTCCTTTCCTGGAAAAATCCCTCTGGTTGGCTCATAAGAATGTCTTCTTCAAGTTTCCATGGAGGAAAGCAGTCTTCACATCTAGTTACTCGAGCTTTACATTCTGATGTGCTATAAGAGCAAGTAGCACCCTGATAGAAGTATGTCTGATAACAGATGAGAATATCTCATTGTAGTTCACACCTTCTTTCTGACTATAACCTTTAGCAACTAGCCGTGCTTTGTATCTTGTGTCTTCAACTCCTGGAATTCCATCTTCTTGAAGATTCATTTACAGTCAACAACCTTTCTGCCTTTAGGCAACTTGACTAGCTCCCATGTCCGATTTTTTGAAGAGATTCCGTCTCCTCACCCATAGCAGCGATCCATTATTCAGATTCGGCACATGTGATGACATCCATATAAGAGGACGGCTCCAGGGACTCCACCTCTTTACTATGTTCTCGAAACCATATCGCTTAGGAGGACCCACTTCTCTGCGAGGACGTCTAGCAGCAATTGACTCCTCTTCAGATTGCTCATCAGATTCTTCATCTTCTAGTTCTACTTCTTGATGTGATTTTTCAGCATCATCCCCAGTTGCAGTGATTTCAACCTCCACTTGTTTAACACTCTCTTTAGCCTCCACCTTCAACTGAAGCATTGATGCTTCATCAAATGTCACGCTTCTGCTGTGGGTGACTTTGTGCTCGGAAGGAGACTTTCTGTATCCCTTCACTCCTGTACCATATCCCATGAACACTCCTTCTTTGGCACTTGTGTCACGCCCTTAAGCTCCTTGACTCGAACTTCGGCGTGCGGCACGGCCAAACCCTGTTCGGTCGTCGATCAGCCTCGTTCGGACGTGTCCCGGACACGACCTGGATGCACAATGAAACACCCACCCAGTTGGAGAGAAGAGAGGCTTCACAAGATAGAGAAAAACTAGAGAATTTATTGAGCAATCTCAGATTGTCCAGGATGGTCTTACAAGCCTTGATTACATGTCCTTTTATAGGGCCTAAGACAAAACAACTCTTAGTCTAACTTAAGGACCTAATCCTACTAGGCATGCAAGCCCTTCTCTAGGAAAACCTCCTTGGAGTAGGAGTAGAAATCCAGCATCTTGAAGTCCCTGAAGAATTCGGCCCCTTCAATGTCCATCTTGAAGTCAAACTGGTCAGGCCGCCCACCTGGCGCCTGCCATGTCCAGGGCGCGCCCCGGGCGTGCCTGCCGGGACAAGTCCAAGTCCGACTAGGTCTCGGACAGTTTTCCTGTGGCCTCTCCCTTTCTTCAGTCCTCTTATGATTAGGATTTCAACTCCGAGTGCCCCTCGGTACAAGAAGGAAGCTCGGCCCTCCAAGAATCTGCCATGTCCTTCTCGACATCGGAAACCGGCCGACTCCTATTCCTACTAGGAGTAGGAATCCTTCCGATCCTGCACTTCTCGTCCAAGCATCTCTCGAAGTCTCCCTCCTCGTCGACCTTCGAGATCTTGGAGCTGCTTCGGCCCGAAGACTCCACCTGCTGCTCGATCCGCATGGCCGTCCAAGTCCTACTCGTACTAGGACTTGTCCCGGGCATGGCCGCCTCCTCGCGTCCATCCTTCTAGCCTGCATGGTCCCTCCTCGGACTTGGATTCCTTGGCAGCTATCCTCAGCCTTCCGCACTCCGTTGCCCTAGTCCAACTCCTACTTGGACTAGGAGTCCTACTCCTAGTAGGAGTAGGAGTGCGCCGTGCCTCCGCACCCGTCGCACGTCCGGCATGTCCCAAGCATGCTCAGAGGTTCCTCCTCGATCCCCTCGCATTCTTGGACATCGCCGTTCATCCTCCAAAGCCTCCTGCTTTAGTTCCATGCCTCGGATCGCCACGCGCGTCTCGGTGCACCTTGCGTCGCCCGCTGTCCTTGCGCGTCCAGCTTGCGGCCGCTTCGTCCCGGCTCCATCCTGGGACGTGGCAGAGGCGAGGCGTGACACTTGGCTCCAACTTCCCTTCACTGACGTGATAGTATGCTGGATAATAAAAAACTTTTAAACTAATATAATCAGCAGGATTTCCTAACCATACCTCAGTTGGAGTCTTGAGATCAATCGCAGTCGTCGGACTTCGATTCACCAAGTAGCAAGCTATGTTAACAAAAGCTTCAGCTCAGAATGTCCTATTCAAGCAGCATTAGAGAGCATGCACCTTGCCCTCTCCAGAAGTGTCATGTTCATTCGTTCTGCAATTCTATTCTGCTGTGGAGTATCTCTCACTATGCGATGCTTGGCAATGCCTTCATCTTTGTAGAACTGGTCAAATTCAGCAGAACAGAACTCCAAACCATTATCAGTGCGAAGGCGCTTCACTTTCTTCGACATCTGATTTTCCACCAAAACCTTCCACTGCTTGAAGGCCTTGAAGGACTCACTCTTGTGTTTCATCATGAATATTCAAATCATCCTCGAGTAGTCATCAATCACGGATAGGAAGTACCTAACACCTCCTAATGATGGAACACAAGAGGGACCCCAACAATCAGCATGGATGTAGTCATCGCTTTCGTCCTGTGCACTATTTTGCCAAACTGAGACCTTCGTTGTTTGCCAAACACAGTGCTTGCAGAAGTTGATTTCAGATATCTTCTTGTCTCCTAGAAGACCTCGCTTGCTGAGAATATTCATCCCGTTTTGACTCGTATGCCCAAGCTGCATGTGCCACAGCCTGGACTTTTCTGATTCGGATGAACTGGTCACTGCAACAACGTCAGAGACTGTCTTGCCTTGCAATATATACAAGGACTTCTGTCTGACTCCTTTCAGAACCATAGCATCACCCTTCATGATCATGAGGATTCCTCCAGCAGCATTGATCTGACACCCTTTAGAGTCGCGGACTCCAAGTGATATCAAATTCTTCTTCGGTTGCAGAACATGGCGGACATCTGTCAGCGTCCTCACAAGATTGTCATGAGTCATTATCTGCACAGAACCGATCCGAACTATCTGACATGACGCGTTATTGCCCATGATGACATTTCCACCGTTAGTCTTCTGATAAGATGAGAACCATTCTTTATTTGGAGTCATATGATAGGAATACCCCGGATTCAGAACCCAACTATCCTCCAGACATCCTTGATTAGAAGCAGCCATAACCAAATCATTTTCGGAATTTCCAGTTTCATTTGCCACCGCAGCGATGGGGGCCTTCTTCTTCGGACAATCTTTCTTCTAATGACCTGGTTCCTTGCAGTAATTACATATGTCCTTCGTAGTGATTTTCTTCTTCTTGGACTTAGATTTCTTCGAATTCGAGGACTGTCCCTTCTCCACGGTTGATATCAAATCCCCGGCCTAAGTCTCTGCAAAATTTTCAGATGCCCTATGTCGAAATTCACGAGTATGGAGACTCGATCTTACTTCCTCCAGACTTATAGTTTCCTTCTCGATAATCATAGACTGAACAAAATTCTCATATGATGAAGGAAGTGAAACTAACAGAATTAGGGTAGCATCCTCATCCTCGTTCTTAACATCGATATTTCTGAGTTCCATCAACAAAGAATTTAACTGATCAAGATGTTCCTTCAGAGGGGTACCTTTTTGCATGCGGAGAGAGAACAGACGTTGCTTCAACACAACTTGTTGGTGAGAGACTTCGTCATATACAGACTCTCGAGTCTCAACCATAGATCGGCCGCTTTTTCTTCATCTGCGACCTCGATTATCACCTCATCCGCCAGACACAACAAAAGCATCGAGTGCGCCTTCTCCTCTTGTGCCGCCAAAGTTGCGAGGCCGATCTCTTTTTCCTTGCCCTTCGAGTCTTCCTCCTTTGGTTTGTTCTTCGACACGTTCGAGAGTGACGCCTAGACTCCTTGTTGCTTCAGAAGCGCCCGCATCTTGATCTGTCACAACCCGAAACTGTTTTTGCCGGTGAACTTCTCCACGCTCACGTTGTGCGACGCCATCTCCCTGCAGATCGAGAATCGTTGACGAACCCTAAGGCTCTGATACCAATTTGTTACGAAAAGGAGAGAGGGATCGCACGAACACAGAAGAATACGGAGATTTATGAGGTTCGCCCTAAATCGAGTTACGTCCTCGGGAAGCGGCGGCTCTCTTTGTTATGGAATAATGATGATTATAAGGATGGGTCGCTGTATGGACCCCTAGGGAGTTATATAGGCTCTCCCTTTAACATATGATAGGAATTACAGACCGACTGGGACTTTGAGTTAATCCCCAAAATAAGACACCTATCTAGGGGGACCAACTGGGTTCAAATTCAAGGCATTATTAACACCATGAGATATCCTTGGTAAATTTTCTTTGGCATGATTCTAAAGCAATTTCCTTCATAGTCAAGTGATGTTAGAATGCACTTGCAGTTATTAATAATTATGTAAACATTTTAAGGATTTCTTAGCTGAACAATGTGTATTTTTTCTCAATGAAATGAGTTTCCAGGTGTACCCTATTTTGAGTAAATTATAGAACAGATCTTCTTTCCATTTGCCAAAAGATTTGTATCACATCAATTATGCAGTTATATTGAAGGGAACATTCCATAAGTCCAAAATGCTGAGGATGATCATCTAAGTAGATGATCATGATCTAAACAACAACACTGTTATGAGTAATAGAATAGTATAATGGGTTATTACAAGACAAATTAGATTTTAGAACTGTTGTCCACTGTCAAGTAAAGGAAAAAAGAAACTTTCTATGTTACTCATGATTAATTGAAATGTCAGTCACAATTATGTCATTGTCATATTATTCAGTTTTAATGATATGCTCACACAATTCATTGTCGTGATCTGTTTCAGCTGTGGGACATAATAATATTTTCTGTGATGATGAAACAATTCCGAGTTTAGAGGGATACGGGATCTATAAACACATGACAATACTTGATAGTTAAATTATATGGGAAAAATTAGTGAAGTTCATTTACTAACCCTCATACATAACAAATAAGATTCTTAATTTATTGGCTCTTGTTCTTTTGTTTTCCATGTGGCACTTAATGAATCAGAAAACGTGAGTTTCTGAAATTAGACATGCACAATTATCAACATTATAATTTTGTTACAATGATTTGAGTAGATGCTTTTAACTCCGCCTATATTTTATAGCCGGTCCCAAGCCCGGATAAAGGAGGAGGGTTGTGTTAGGCCCCGACAGCCAGCATAAAATCCTGTCGAATCTTATGAACATGGATCAACGAGCGTCGTATGATCCATGTAGCCGACCCCACCTAGTGGGATAAGGCTTTGTTGTTGTTGTTGTTGTTTGATTTGAGTAGATGCTTTTACCAACTTGTACTTTCCATATTCTTCTTAGAGCAGAGTGTTCATTTTTGGACATGCAGGTTTATGACGTGATCCATAGGCATGTTGATGGTAGGGCAAGGAAGTTGGTCGCCTTTCTGAACACTTGTTTTCCAATCGTAAATCCACATAATAAGGTTGTGCAATGGTGGAACAAATTCTTTGTGATATCCTGCCTTGTAGCAATTTTTGTGGACCCGTTGTTCTTCTTTCTATTGTCTGTGGAGAAGGTAAATAATATTTGGACAACTTTTTGTCATGGGGTCGTCAGGTCTGGTTTGGGCATCATTTCGTCATATTAAAGTTTGTTCAAACTTTGGTTTGCAATAGAAATAAAATCTAACAGTCTGCAGTCCATCAATCTCCACCATTACAAACATATTTACCTATTTTCAAATGATTGATACAATGATGCCCATAACACATTTAAGCTGCAGGCTGCAACATCTTGAGATTAAGGCCTACCTACAGTAATTTTTGAAGTTATGCACCAAATATTTACAACTGTATAAGTCATCTTATACCGGGTTTCTCAGTTCTGTCACCTTTCCATGATGTCAAGCTTCTCTTGGTTCTATCAAATTCAAAATAGTTGGTTTTTTCAACTGCAGGAAAACAAGTGTATCATCTTCCATTGGCCTATGGCAACTATAATTGCTATTGTGAGAAGCATAACTGATTTCTTTTATCTTCTGCACATGTTTCTCCAGGTATGTTTTTTTATCCTCTTGAAGGATAATTTGTTATTTCTTACATCAAACTTCTTATTTCATTCTTCTGATGCTTGTGGGAAATATTTCAGTTCAAATTTCATCCTTGATATGTTGTCTGTTGTGTGCATTGTATCAAGTCTATCGAGTCTACTAATTAGCGATTATTCAATTTGAACTTGATGATTAAAGTTGAAATAAAAATAGTAATTTGTGATGACTTTTCCCCCTTTGATGGAAATACTTATAAAAAACATATGCCAGATGATGTTTTATACCTTTATAAGACTTGAACCCTATGAAATAATTTTGTATTAAGGGTTATGATGAAAATGGTTTGTTTAATTCAAGTATCTTTTTGTACGTCTTACAACAACAACAACAACAACAAAGCCTTATCCCACTAGGTGGGGTCGGCTACATGGACGCCATTCCGATATTCGTTGATCCATGTTCATAAGATTCGACAGGATTTTACGCTGGCTGTCGGGGCCTAACACAACCCTCTTTTTGTACGTCTTATTTGTCTATATTTTCTCTGTATGATATAAATCATTAGGAAGGAGTTCGTTTAGTGCCCATTATTCTCCATCTTCATTTCCTAGTGAGGGAGGTGAGGAGACTGACCGGCAGGCTGTTCATTGACACTTTTGTTGCTATGTCATGTGAGAAGGGAAGGGGTGGGATGGGGGTTGCTTATCGACTTCTGGGTGCTATATGCAATTAACTGCTGCTCTAGGAACATCTGGGGTTGCTTATCGACTTCTGGGTGCTATATGCAATTAAGTAACTGCTGCTCTAGGAACAGGATGAAATGGCGCTTTGGCAGTGTCCAAGGAATACTGATCTTGACCAACTATAGGAATTATCAAACCACACTATAGGGATGAGTCTAGAGTGAGTTAAATTAGGCTGAACATTAAGGGACAGAAGTAGATACTAGGTGGGCTAATGTGTAGATGCGCCAAGGTTATCATTCTTTCCAACCTAGGATTGAAAAAAAATTCAAGGATAATTGCGGTCGAAGGGATGATGGCAAGATCTTACCTATAAGCAAAAGAAAATCGACCATAGAAAAAAAAGAAAATCAAAAGTTAAAATTATGAATATATATTTTTTGGCAAAAATGCTTATAATGCACACATGGATAGCTTCAAATTGTTGCTTGTATTATTAGTTGTACATTTGTCTGATGGAGCTATCAGCCCCAAAAGAAAAACCCATCAACCTGATAGCCTCATGCATTCCATAATTCGTATCCCCCATTTCCTTTTATTAACAATTAAGTTTTAATTAGAATTTCTATGATAGAAAACTGCTGCGATTATAGATTTTGGTTAAGACAATTTAATTATCAGAATTAACAATAGACAAAAGTAGTTAAACAAATAATCTTTTAATCTATGATAATTAGATGATTTTAGATCCAGGTCTATCTATCAATTACTGAAACAGTTAAATAATAATCCATGATTAACGGCCTACAAAAAGATGACCGAAAATTGACTGCAACACAATCAAACTTGGCCTGCGTTCATTGAAACCTGGCCTTGGTTCTTCCTTGACAGAATCTTTGTCGGATGACTCAGCTCGGGTTGCAAGGCGTGACCCGAGTTGATTAAGGACCCAGCTCGGGTTGATCAATCGTGGGCTGGGTTCTACATTAACAGAATCCGGCTAGTTTTAAATTGATTATCATGCACAAGATTAACACATAATTACTACTAAACAGCTAGTAATTAACATATAAATCTATACAACTATGATAAAAGCATTAAGAAAAGCCTATTAAATCAAGAGAAAAATGGGTTTCAACTTCGGTCTTCCCCTAATAATTGAACTACTCCATAAATGAATTTTTTGACCCCAAAGTGTAAAAGATAATCATGAAAACTATGATAGATGTAGATGCTTTTGCCCCGCTCCTTGGTCAAGTGTACATCGCAAACGATCGTCGAAAGTTGGAAGAATGCCTCTGGAACATGTATCAGCAGTAGCAATTCGATCTCTTCTCGGCGGCTAGGGGACAATTGCTCAAAGGTGGGATCCCTTGAGGGGCTCTACTCAGGTCTATTTTTAGGGGAGAACGTTCCCTTAGGGTTTAGGGCTTAATTTCATGTGATATACATCGAAAAGATCAGCTATTTGATATCTCGACTTCTGATAAGAAAACCCAGCTCAGTTCTGGCATCGAGCACAACCTAAGTCGGATTCGTACTGCGATGATGACTCGGCCTGGATATAAAGCTGTAACCTGGCTTGAGTTCTCGTATAAACATTGCATTCCGGTTATTTTGACTCAAACGAATTAAAGAAAATAATGAAGGAAATAGATGCATGCGATGATCAAAACTATAAAAAATAACCTAAATGACATATGTAAAATGTGTAAAAAATGCATGCATCAGGTACACAACTCAGTCTCGTGCTGCATACATCGTTGTACACCACATATCCACAACTGTCGGAGAGGACGTTGAATATTGGTGCTGTCGTCAGTCAAGTCTTTAGCTCTTGGAAACTCTGCTGGCACTTTTGGGATCAAATGAACTTTTGGGATCAATTGAACTTTGCTTGTCAGATTGCTGCAATTTTTGAAAAATCTCTGATGAAATGTCAATAGTAGCTTGCAAGTCCCAAGTTGCGGATCTCTATGACATTCTTAGGTTGCCACCAATTTACAACTGTTTTGCCTTTGATGGGTCCACTAAAGATGTCTTGCTTTGAGGCAATGTGTTCGAGGAGCATAATCTCGTTCAGCCTGAACTTACTTCAATAGCTTGACGTATAGCTGATGTTGTCTGAGGGTCTCCTAAATGATTATGAGACGCTGCTGATGTTCCTTAGGAGCTGATGAGTAGATTAGAATATCGATAAAGACGAAGATCAATTTATTGAGGTAAAGCATGCATACCTTGTTCATGAGATCTATAAAAGCCTCTGTGGTGTTCGTCAACCCAAACAACATAAAGAGGAACTCATAGTGGCCATACTTGGATTGAAAAGCATTTTTTGGCACATTACTTTCAGCTACTATGAGCTAATGATAGCAACTCTGCAAGTCTATCTTGGAGTGAATTGCTGTACTCAATTTGATAAAACTCTTGTCTAACAATTCTTGCATTTGCTTCTCGAGCTCGTGCATCTTTGCCTATGCCATATGGTATGGTGCCTTGGAGATTGGAGCTATCCTCAGAAGTAGTCCAATGCGAAAGTTGATCTCCCTTTGTCGCAGTAATCCAGAGATGTCCTCAGGGAAGAGTCTAGAAAGTCTCGGATGATGTCATGTAATGTAGGCCCTTATAAGTGGACTCTGTTGACGATGTTGGCTAAGTATCCTCTTCACCCCTTACGAAGCATCTTCTAAGCTTGCACTTCGATACAAACACCTTGCGCTCACCGGTAGGAGTGCCTTTGATTGTCACTCGTGGAGCACCTTGTGCACCGATGATTAGCTGCTTCTTCTTTCAAAACAGTGATGCATCGTGGTTTGATAGCTCAGTCCATGCCCAAGATAACATCATAGTCCACCATGAGTATGATTGAGATTTTTGGAGAGAATCTTGCCCTCCACTATCATTGGGATATTACGTATGCACTTGATTGCATGTAGGGTTCCCGTCGGTGTAGTCACATTCATGCTACAACTGAGGAAGTCTAAGTGTATCAGCACAAAAAATAGAAATAAACGAGTGTGTAGAACCCTGGGCTGAACAGAACAATAGCAAGTAATTCAACGATAGAGAGTACCTTGAATACCATCGGTGTCATTATATTCAACATCATTTTGCATATTGTAAACGTGACCGTGATGATCCGGGCAGTCACAGAAGTAATGCCCACATCCATCACAATGGATACAGTTGACAGCCTTCCGCCGGCATCCCCGATATGGTCAGAGTCCTCAGTAGTTGCAGATGGCCTCCATTCTAGTCAGGTGACTAACTCTGTGGCTAAAAATGTAAGTCATTATTCTTTGTAATTACTATTTTATATTGAGCAACGTACAGTTCAACTTTTGGTCATTAACCTGCTGCTGGCAGTGGTGCTATTGCTGTGAGAGTCTTGTTGATTTTGTTACTGAGGATCAAGGAGGTCTCTACTAATACTGTTGCGATGGGAGAGCATTGCATAGTGTGTATAGCTTCACACTTTGGTTGCGGCGGTTGTCATGCTGCTTTGGTACCCTAACTGGGCAATGATCCTCATGTAATGGCCGGTGCTGCTCAGCAGAATGCGTTGAGGCCTTGCTCTTGCCATCCTGCTGCCTCTCATTGTAGTTCCTCTCAAAGCAGATGGTAGGCAAACAACGACATGTAGGGTATTGCAATCCCCAGCTGTAGTTTTCGTCCTCAGGTCGGGGGGTCAAGCTATCGACAAAACAGTTGGCCCGCTTCTGAGTATTTAGTGCTACTGTGCTACACTGGCGTAACTTCCAGCTGGATGTATCGGGTGTGGTGAGCAGCCACAACTGTCATTCCTTGCTGCAGTTGCAGAACTCTGGCTGCACAGGTATGCTGGTGAGTATTGGGTCTGGAATGCGTCCATGAAGTCAGTCCAGGGGATGTCTTCCTGGCCGACGAACTTGGTGGCTTGCATTTTTTTCCACTGGTTCATGACAATCTCAGTGAGATGGGTCACAGAACACCTTGCGACCCCTTGACCACAGCTTGAGCTTGAAATTGTGCTCCATAGAATCAATCCACCTCTCAGCTATGTAAAATGCATTTGCCCGTTGAACAGAGGCAGGCACGAACGCAAAATGGTGTCCTTTGAGGATACCTGCTATCATGGCTCTTCATGGTGCGGCTGTTGTGACGTCGATTGGCTGTCACCGACTTGGCTGCCTTAAATTTCAATACCTTCGTCCGGCTGCTTCTCCAAGTGCTGGGTCCCTGCCCACAACCATGACCTCGACCTCGGCATTTTTGAGTAGGCGTCTGCAGGGTTTGTTGGCCCTCAGGATCTATACCTATTTGTTCACTTTGGGCTCTGGCGCCCTGGCTAAGCTCAGCAGTACTGCTTTTGGTCATCATCTGCATGCATACATAATTCAAACATTCAGTGACAATGAAATTAATACAAAGATTTGATTGAGGTTTGGTTGGTTGGTGCAACAAATTGCTTGTGATGGTGCAATGCAAGCATCAAGAGAGTTCCAACGTTCAACTCTCATACCATAAATATAATGATCCCAAATCGAACCTCGCCATGTAGCAAGATCCAACTTGGGATGCACTATTAACTATGCAATGAAGTTGGCCAAAATCTGCATTTTGACTAGTTCATTGACCAAGATACAATAAATGTGGAAAACTTCAAAGAAAATTATATTATTCATAAAAAGAGAAGTTCAACATTGTTCTGAAAATAGCCTGTGTTATCAAAGGAAGCAAAATAATCTCTATCAATTTATTATTACTCAATAATTCATGAAAAAGAATAAATGAAAATGAAAATAACCAAGGACCACTCTATGTGCATAGTGCCATCATGAGCAAATAAATTCGCTTTGGCTCATCCTTCCATGACTTGCAGGATCAATGTAGTGGGAATAATGGGTGAATGATAAATTAATGGATAATTAAATCAACAATAGGATAAGCAGGAGAAGAATTTTGAAACAATACTTAACTCTAGATCATCAATGGAAGATCTAGGAACATTTAAATCATGTATCTCCTGAAAATTTAAATCATGTAATAATAAGCAAAATAGATCGTCAATGGAAGATTTAAGATCATTTAAATCATGTAATAGTAAGCAAAATAATAATTCATATGAAAATATGATGAACATCAATAAAATAAAAGTTTAATCCCTGATAGTCTTTAGGGAAAGTCAATGCTATACTCTATTTATCTATGAGAGGGAAATCAATGTTATGCTCTCGGGCTTTACATTTTCATACTTTGAATCAACGGTGTATCAATGCTATATGTAGTTAGTTGCATTCAATTTGCAGATTTTGATCTTTCTATGAAATGTATTTCTTTACCATTTTCATTACAGTGAGTTATCATGTACGTCATGAATGGCCTATGAAATGTCATAATGTTTATCATTATGCACCACGATTAATATCCCAAGATTTCAGGGATATATGATTCAAATTTGAATCAGAATCGAATCCTACCCGCTCTGATGGTCGCTAAATGGACTTCCAGAACTTGTAGTGAACATCCGTTCTGATATTTTCTTTTCTTCTTCTTCTTCTTTTTTTAAAAAAATCTTCAGGTGTTACACCATGATATCATGATATCAGAGATCTTAAGTCAAATCAGATGTGAAATTAATATCAGGCGTGATAATCGTCTGATTTTATCATTCATCGATCTTTCTTAAGTCAGTTGCATAAGAACTCCTAACAGTATCTTATGTAACATGATCAATGGGAAACATGTTTGCTCAGAATTAAAGGACTTTGGGTTGATTTCCAAATCTGTTAAGAATCTAATTTGAATTTTTCATATCTTGACATGGAAGAAGTACCAACTAAATCAAGACTATGGAAACCTTCGAAGCTATTGATTTATATATGAGATATCTCGAGGCAGCGAATTTGGTGCTTGAAGCATGGGAGCCATACTAAATTTTGAAGATGAAATTTAGAATTTGAAGGTGATTGTTTGGAGGGGTCTGTGTGGTAACTCGACATTTCTATTGCATAGTGGTCCAGATCATACCATCTGTTTGGATGCTCTTTACTTATACTTTTCATGTTTAATCTTTTATGTACTAGAAATCTTTGATGTTCCAAAAAAATTGCATGAACCCGTTTGATTAATTTTAGTTAATATAGATTATTTTGATTGTGAATGCTGAGTGCTTATTACTGAGCTTATTATCTACTAGAATTAGATTACAAATTGGGTACAGAGTGATTACTACGAGTTGAAGCGTTCATAACATGAGTTTAATAAGTTGGCATTTATGCTGAATCTCGTGTGGTCTATTAGTTTTTACCTAATTACGATGAATAGCATTTTAGGAAATATGTATTAATGCATCTTAACATCTTATTGAACAAATAATATACTTGGGGTTTGTGGCCTTAAGTTTCGCCGAGAGACTTGGCTGAGATATCAATATCTTAGGTACTCCTAATCTGTTCTAAGATTCAAAATTATTCTTGATCATTTAGACATAACTATGTAAGTTAATCTTATTTTTTGTATCTTTTTTCTTCGTTTGAACATTGCAACTTTTTTTTTCTATGAGTAAATTAGATTTAGATAGTTTCTTGTATGATCGGCAATCTTACTCAATAACTTAATATGAGTACTACATTTGTTAGGAGTTCTGTTGTTACATCACATTTGCATCATAAGGCCTGTGAGTAGATGATGCAATCCCGCGTGCTCAAAAAGGCGTCTCCAACATTGTTCTGGTTGGGAGAATAACATTGAAAAAAAAAAGAGTTGCGTTAGGATGAACAGGAAGAGGAAGGAGAGGGAAGCTTGAGGAAATAAATGATTTGTGGGGGTAAAGGAACAAGGTAAGAGAAATAATGTAATTTGGACATTAATAAGAATTAGACCCATGCCGTGAAGAATTTGTCTAATATGTCAACACAACATGAGAGAGAAGAGAAAAAGGAAGGAAATCTAGGCGTGATCATCGTCTATAATGTGCTCGTTCTCTTGCCCCATATCTGATATAGTGATGAGGGAGATATGAAGAGCAGTCAAAGAGATTGTAATGATGGTCTTTCAGTATCCTCCATTTTTATATAATGATAACAATAACTCGCCTCATATAGATTATAAATATTATTAATTTTTATTACTTTGTTAATATCTCCTATAATGTTGATAGGTATTATAGATGTACAATAACAATTCAATTTGACATTATAGTCCTGATTCAATTAAATTCTTACCATAAGTAAAGGGAAGAAGTGTTTGGTATGGGCCTTTGGATAGGGATATTTTTTGCTCAAGTGATCAACATATTCATTGATAGTAGTGAGATTCAAATGGCCTTGCCCAATGGTTTGATGTTGTTTCATTACCTGAGGAAGGAGGTTTAAAAATGGAAATGATGTGGTTCCATTTAAGAGGTTACCAGTGATAGAGGAGGAAAGGATGACCTGGCTTGGATGAAGCCTACTTATGACTAGCAGATCTAGGTTGCTCCCTAGAAGAAGTTTAACTCATTGAATACATCATAAACTGAAGAAGGTGAATTAGTTGTTGTTATATCTAATCATACTAATTTACAACAACAACAACAACAACAACAACAAAGCCTTATCCCACTAGGTGGGGTCGGCTACATGGATCATACGACGCCATTCCGCTCTATTAGAATATATTCGTTGATCCATGTTCATAAGATTCGACAGGATTTTATGCTGGCTGTCGGGGCCTAACACAACCCTCCTCCTTTATCCGGGCTTGGGACCGACTATAAAATATAGGCGGAGTTAACTAATCATACTAATTTATATGTAACAATTAAGGATACAATTGGTAATCAATTAGTAAAACAAAAATTAAATGTTAAAGATGATTTCATTTTTTTTAAGGAAATAATTAATCATATTAATCTCTAGAATTGGATGATGCCTTATTTTGGGATGGTACTATCAATTTTGATATCGATACTGACTGGAGTGTGGAGGTTGGATTTTGTACAAGAGTTGCTGGATTCAACTTTCTTGCTGGCCATGGTTGAACATGAAGGGTTCAGTAGAGAGAAAAAATTAGGCTCCATTCATGAGAACCAAGGGTAAAATGGATCTAGATCAGAATAGATACGTCACTCATCTAAATCGAAGTCAGCCTCTTGTTGGTGGTGTTTGAGAAGACATAGTGCAGCAATGGTGCTGGGAGAGGAGCAACAAAAAGGGGGCAGAAAGGAGGGGGAAGGAGGAAGGGTGGTTGGAAAAAAAATGATCATGTATGAGACACTATGCTAAGAAACTTATAATTGTTTGATTAACCAAAAACTAAGGCTTCATTGTTTGTAGTAAATGTAGGCAATACTAGGAAAGGGAATATGTTAAAATAATCAGTAATTGCTAATAACAATTACAAATATATACAAATGTCTTTAACAATATTTTATACCTTTTCTTTTTTTAAAAAATAATTTAACTATCTAAGTTTTTTAATTTCTAGCTAATATTTTATTTTCTTAATATGTTCATGTGATATTTAATTTATAATTTTGTTTTTTTGCATTATTAATAATTTTGATCATTATTATTTATAAGTTATATTTTGTCATTATTTTATTTTGAATTATCATTGTATTTTTTCAATTATGCAATTATTTGTTACCGTTAAGAATATAAAATCATTGATGTTGCTCTTCCTAACGGCTTAAGCTTTTAGGAAAATTAGTTAGCACATCAAAGTTAACATGGTATGAAAGCCAGAGGTCCTGAGTTCAAACCTCGTTAAGTTCTTATTAAAAAAAAGTATTTTCCTCCTTTGTTGTCCACGTGGTGGGTTGAGCTAGCTCAAAGTTGTTAGCAGTCCATACACACGTGAGGGGGAGTGTTAAGAATCTAAAATCATTGATATTGCTCTTCCTAACGACTTAAGCTTTTAGAAAAATTGGTTAGCACATCAAATTTAACTGTTGCAATTCATTTTTAACTCTTCTCAATGTATTTTTACATTTATATTATACAATTATTTATAGTTCTATAAATAATTGAAAAAAAGATTTACCAACATCTTCTCTCAAAATCTCTCCCATTACTTTTCATGGGCCCTTCTAAAATTTCTCTCTATTAACACTCCTACTGGACCCCACTTCCACCTTCTAAAATCTCCATCTTCCATGAAATAACTCGAGTATTATGAGCTTTTAATTTTTTATACAATTTTCCCACAAAAACGTGCAAACATATAAAGGGATATTTTCTTTAAGCTTGTATGTGAGACTAGATTGTATATAATGAATTGTTTTCTTCCATGAAATGACTGATGTATTGCTGTACACTTGATCCTTGTTCACAGTTTAGGTTAACATATGTTGCTCCTGAGTCTACAGTGTTTGGTGCCGGAGATCTGGTTGCAAACCCGAGGAAAATTGCTATTAATTACCTTCGTGGATACTTTCTTTTTGATTTGTTTGTGGTGTTACCACTGCCTCAGGTGTGGATTTGTTTTTGTTTTTCGTCTCGTCTTTTTCTCTTAATTACTTTTGTGAATACTTCCTTTTTATTTAAATTCATGAATTTTGGAAGTATCCTCACTAGAAAGAATCTTCAAGTTCATTTGGCAATGATCTACTAAAGGGATAAATAGCATTAAGTTATAGCTTCTTATAAGACCATTAGTTAATAAAGCAATCACATGCACCATCCTAAAAAGACCAAATTGTCATGACACGCCTTAGGACAAATACCCTGACCAATATGAGCCATGCTTTAGTGCATCCAGCTGAAATATGCATAAGATATCAATCTTTTCTTGAGAGATTTCTCATATGAATCTGCACGTAGATGCTGTTGGAATGTAAAAGAAAAAGCTGTATTTGTTTCTTGACAACAACCAGAAGCAGAGATTAAGAAGATGCACTAGTTAACGAAAAAAGAGTAACTAAAGGGCTGGATAATAAAAGCAAGATCAACAAGGTTGCATAACAAAGAAAAATATATAGTAACTCGACATTACATGATATATTTGTACCTTTCTAATCTTATCTTCTTTATCTTTGACAAGGTTATGATCTTAGTAATCATACCAGATTATGTGGGATCATCAGCAGCTAACTATTCAAAAAATCTTTTGCGCATCACTGTTCTTCTTCAATATGTGCCGAGGATCATCAGATTTGTTCCATTGCTTGGTGGTCAGTCTACAAGTGGTTTCATATTCGAGTCAGCATGGGCTAACTTTGTCATTAATCTTCTTATGTTCATATTAGCTGGACATGTTGTGGGTTCATGTTGGTACCTTTTTGGTTTGCAGGTTTGTAACATATCCTGCAATTAGAAAGTTCTTCTTTTCAAGTATCTATAGTTTTTATGATTCCAAAAGCTTTGTAACTTTTCAATTTCAGCAACATATGTTTCAAATTTCTTGATAGCTTCATTTTTTTAGGGTCCTTGATAGTTTCTTTTCAAGTTATGCACAATAAAATTTATCATAATTGTAGTTCAATTATTAATAGATTATGTGCTCTAGGACTTATGTGAACAGATTTATTATTAAAAGCAAGGTTATTTCCTTAAACCTTTCCTAAACTATCACGATTTTTCGCATCTAATCCCAAAGTATGAACTTATTTTACGATATCCCTAAACTATACCACATTTTCCACTTTAGTCCTTCCGTCCGATTCTGTTAACTTTTTTGTTATTTTTATTTTTTCCCATTTGTGAAAGGACTAAAATGTCCTTCCACAAACTCTTCGCTATTTTAATGATAAAAAATAATAAAAAGTAAAAAATATAACAACATTTTCCAATTTATTATTATATATTAATGCCCTCTCTTGGACGAAAGTTTCTATATTTTTAATTTTTATATTATTTTTTAACATTAAAAAAGAAAAAAAGTTTGTTGAAAGACATTTTAGTCTTTTCACAAATGGGAAATAAAGCAAAACTGACAGAAAAATTAACAAAATCAGACGAAAGGACTAAAGTGAAAAATGCGATAAAGTTTAGGGATATCGTAAAGTAAGTTCATACTTTGGGGTTAGATGCGGAAAATCACAATAATTTCGGGGAGGTTTAAGGAAATAAACTTTAAAAGCATGCTGCTTATTGTCATTTGTGATTGTTTTTCTTTGTCAAGGTTTTTATCTCATATATATACATATGATAGAGTGGACAGTTGAGATGTAGTATATATGATCTCACTGTGGATATTTAAACTAAATTATATATAAAATACTAAGATGCGGGGTTCGGGGACCCGCGGGACAGCTCCCAATTCCCGAAAAAGGGGCGGGGGTGAGGGCAGTTTGCCCCCCATCCCCGACCACGCGGTTCCCCGAATTCGAGCCCCCCGATCGGGGTTTCCCCATGGGGCTCCACAGGGGGCGGGGATGTTGCCATCCCTAGCCATCCATATTTAATAGTAATATGCATGGAAAATGAACAAAGTATGCTAAAAAGAAAGCGAAAAGGGAAAAAGAAAACTGGTCATGATGACAAAATGGTAGGGAAAAGGCTAAAAGGAAAGAGAAAAGGGGGAGTAAGAGGCCATGAGGACAAAAAGAAGATCAAATCTAAAAACTGGTCCAGATTCCAAAGGGAAAAACACAAAAATTGTATGATCATATATTGTAGCTGGGAAGAACACCACTAACAAAGAGTACTAAAAGTGGACCATGAGAGTCAATAATAAACCTCTGGAAGTATGAGGTTTTTTTTTGTTATACAAACATTTTATTGAAAACCAAAAGATGATTACAGTTTCACCATGATGGAGCTTGGTTTTGTACAAATTTGTGCCTTCAAATTTCATTTGCACTATATTAAGTTAAATTAGGGAGAGTTGATGGGTTCATAATTTTATTCGATACTGGGATATGACAACATAGGCTCTTTTTATTAAGTTATTTTGTTGTTTATGCAAAAATGAACTACCAATCATACATTTCTTTAAAAAGAGTTTATAAATGATATTAAATTCTTTATTATGAAAACTACAAAAATCATATCTATTTTATCCCCTTTGTGTAAACAATTGACACCCGCCTCTTAGCAGGGGGTCACTCTTGTTATCTGTAGATTGCAAATTAACCTATTTGCTCATGTATATCATTGCTTTCAGAGGGTTAATCAATGCCTACGCGATGCTTGCTCTAAAACTGGTGTTCCTAATTGTAAACATTTGATGGACTGTGGACGCGGGAGAATAATTGAAAATACAAACAATAGAGGACAGTGGATAAATGATACAACTTCTACTAGTTGTTTCAATCCTGTTGGAGATTTTCACTATGGTATTTACCAGCAAGCTGTTCTGTTAACTACAGAGGAAAATGTTGTAAGACGATACATATATGCCTTGTTTTGGGGGTTTCAGGTACATTCAATCCTATACTTAATTTTGTCAGTAACCAAGAGACTTCAGCTTTGAAATATATGTAACGTTACCTTTATGCGGTAAAATTATGGAGGTATAATTATGTAACGTCCTTATAAATAGATAGGCTTATCATACAAGAAACTGGGATAAAGATCTACTGAAAATCACATGGAAACTTATGGTTGTTAAATATAGGAAACTTTGGTTGTCAACCACTAAGCATTGTTTTTTTAGGAGAAAAAGGATGATTAACCAGAGATTAATCATATGAGGTTCACTACCACTAAGTTGCTTTTCGATAATTTGTGCTAGCAGTTTGCAGTTATAGACTGAACAAAAGCTTTGCCTTTTTTTCTTCTAAAATTATATGTTCTTTTCCTAAATGTGGTTCTTTTATGTAGCAAATTAGTACTTTAGCTGGCAACCAAGTTCCAAGTTACTTTGAGTGGGAGGTTTTGTTCACTATGGCTATCATTGGACTGGGACTGCTGCTTTTTGCACTTCTTATTGGAAATATGCAGAACTTTCTCCAAGCTCTTGGAAAAAGGTATGCACTTTTTCATAGAAGTTCTCTGATTGAAAATTTTCATGCTAGTTCTTTCTAGGAAGGTAGAACTATCATAAAATACTCAGAGACGTGCTTTTATAACCTTAATTATCATGAATCAACTGATATCATTCTACTAATATATTATATGCCAAATCAAGCTGGAGACAGAACTTAAGAATGGATATATGGCTCAAAGTTAATATATGTATAATGGACATAGATGCAGATGACTATACATGTTTAGAATTTTATTTATTATTAATAGTAGGGAAATGAAAGAAATAAATAGGTACTTTCTATTTCGACCATTGATATCTTTGTTTACTTCAGCATAAAACAAAAGGAACATATATCAGTCTATAAATATAGAAAAAAACATCAATGCATGAATTTTCCTAATGGCACTCGAATCTTTACTTAAAGTTGCTGCAGCATGTAAATTACCATATATAGTCAACTTCATTTCCTATACTACATTTTGGCATGTTGTCAGTGCATATCACTGCCAAATTTAGATAGCATCTCAATTTAGAAAGGAAAATTGTGTAGAAATTATTTTGAGACCTGATTTGTAGCCTATGATTTTTTCTACTTTCCTAATATGTACTTCTCTTTTATGAAATTCCTCCGTTGGTCTCCTCTAGATAAGAGACCTTAGGGTTTCTTTTATGTAATATCCTTATTCTCCACATGGTATCAGAGCAGCGATTTCTGTGCCTAAATTGACAAACCCTAATGCTTCCACAAAAACCTAGCCATCATCTCCTTCACGAAGCAGCAGGTGCTTCATATCCACTCTCTTCAGGTCATTGCTGCCTTTCTCATTGCCAACCCTGACAAAGAGGCTATTGCATCTCCTTTTGGGACCCTCTTGGCTGCCTGTAATGCTCTCAAAGGCTCGCTTCCTCCATCTGAGATGGCATATCAAATTGATAACAAGGACAACGAGATGACTAACACTTGGGCCTGATTGTCAAGATGAATGGATCCAATTATGAGTTGTGGTCCATGTAGTTTATGAGTGCTATGTTTCATGACAAAGTATATTCTGATGGAGTTCAAGCCGGCAATCAAAATCAGGAAATATGCTTTTTGAAAAAAGGACAACGCCTTTGCCAAAGTTTGATTAATAGGGACATTATCTTTAGAGATAGCAAATGATGTTCTACACAAATCCACAACCAAGACTATGTGGGATTCTCTTTCTGCCACATACTCTCAAGCAAAGAACGCTACAAAAATTCTTCAATTGCATTATGATATCCATTAGACCAAGCAAAATGGGCCCTCTCCGCATTTATTACACCTCTGTATATGCAATGTTTGAGAAACTTCATAGTTATTTCCAGCCTGCGAGTGTGAAGATCAAAAGGCATATAGGGATATGCTAATGGTAGGGGTCTTTTTCACTGGACTTGATTGAGTTTACGATTCTGCGAGAAAACAATTGTTGACCAATGCAAAAATCCCACCTATTAAGAAGTGTTCCAGCGGTCTCAACTGAATAGTTGTTCCCGCAAACTCTCTCAGCCCTTGCTGCCACTCGTGGCCGTGGTGGATCTAATGATGGTCGGGCTCATGGCACCGGTAGAGGTCGTGGAGGTGGACGTGCAAGCTGACCACAATGCAACTATTGCAATAAGTTGGGACACAAAGGAAACTTGTTGGCGAAACATGGGCTTCTTTCCTCCGGCAACAATGTGGATGAAGATTCCATTCGACCCACTACCCATCATCCAAAGACATCAAATACGTTGACCTTTTCTCACAGTTGAAGCATCTTGTATCAGTTGGTTCTTCATTCTCAGTTTCTAGTGCTGAAATTGATACAACTACTGGTGGTCCCTCGGGCACACCTTTTGCTTGTACTATGATCTGATGAATCCACAGGGTGGATTGTTGATTCAGGCGCTTCGCGGCACCTTTGTGGAGATAGAAATTAGTTTGCTTCCATTAGTAACATAGCTTCTATTACTCTCGCAGTTGGGAGTGTGGTTACTAGACTTGGAGTGGTTCAACTCACTTCTTCTATTTGGTTGAAGGATGTGCCACACGCTTTTGTCTTTCCTCTTAGTTTATTATCTGTCAGTCAAATATGCAAACAACTCAACTGTCGTATTATTTTTTTATGCTATCTCTTTGTGTTTTAGGATATACTGATGAGAAGAGTGAATGGTTGTGACCATGAGCAGTTTTCATATGCTGGTAGTACTTTAGTGCCCTTGGGAACTCTCCATTTTGGTCACTTTCCACATCTCTTTGTAGTCTTCTTTTTAGTGTAATGCTTGCCAACTTGGAAAACACCTTCATAGTTCCTTCCCATGTCGACAAGGTCGGAGTAGTAATGCATATTTTGAGATTCTTCATTTAGATGTCTGGGTCCGAGTCGTGTTCCCGATCTACAAGGACACCATTTTTATCTTATTACTATCGATGTCTTTAGTTGACTATCTTGGTTATTTTTGTTGAAAAATAAGTCTGATGTTGGGTTATTTAGATGTCTATTTCTCCCAAAAATTTCAGATGCACAACCTTTGTCCTTATCCTGACCCTGGTCAAGATAAGTTGTCTCCTAGGGCTGTCAAGTGTCTTTGTGGGGTATTCTCTTACATAAAAGAACTATATGAGCTATGATCCATCCATTATGAGATATTACGTCAGCGTTGATGTCACTTTCTTTGAGTCAGTAGGTTACATTACTCCATCTGGATCTCGTCTCATATCTTTTGAAACAGACACTGGGGTGTATTTTCAAGCACTTCGTCACATTCCTACTATGGAGATGCCTATCTAGAGATTTCAGCAAACCTATAGTCATTTTAAGATTGTTTCTTATACTAACTCGGCTGCCTGTGTCATCACTTGTCGCCCATGAGGTAAATCATGAACGCAACGTTATTATTGATAGCACTATAGTTGATGTGTCTACGGGTGATGAACTAAAAGAGACAAATCTACTCTTGCCTCCACTGGTAATGCTCCTGAGAAAATTGTAAATGATTTAGATGTTCCCATTACTGTGAGTAGAGGTATTCATGAGTCGAGTTTCCCATCTAAATCATTGGTGAAACCAGACCCGTGAACAAACCCGACCCCACTTGACCAAGTTTGGTTAGATCGGGTTGGGTTCCCCCTTTTTATGCTATTGACCCGACCACCCCGTGTGAGTATATAAAAAATCATTTATTATTTTTAAAAATACACAAAAATAATTTTTAAATACCAAAAATATTGTTTAAATATCTATATATATTTTTTTACATTTAAAATATTTTATTTTATATTTTTTTAATTTGAAATGATATAAAACTCTTAAATTAACTAAACAAATTATTTAAAATAAAAAAGAAAAAAATTGGGTCATCGGGTTGGATCAAATCGTGTTGGAATTTTCCAACCCAAACTCGATCCGACCTTGACCGGTCATGGTTGGGTGATCCGACCGAAAGGCGTTGGGTCAGATTTTCAGGTTCATCGGGTCGGATCGACCCAGTGTACACCCCTAGCTGTGAGGAAGGGCAAGTGCTTTTGCAAGTCTGCATATTGTATCTCCAGTCATCTCTCGGATTTTCAGGTTCACCGTGTGAACACCCCTAGTTGTGAGGAAGGGCAAGCGCTTTTGCAAGTTTGCATATTGTATCTCCAGTCATCTCTCCATGGGGAGACTCACCTCTTCCTGTCAACAATTCGTTTTGGGGCTCTCTGCAATGGATGTACCTAGAACTTACTAAGAAATTCTTCAACATGATAGGTGGAAGGCAGCTATGCAAGTGGAGATGTCAGCTCTTCGGTCAAGAGGCACTGGACTCTTGTAACGAATCTTAGTGGTGCAATAGCGGTGGGCTGCATGCGGGTGTTTACAAACAAGCATCATTCTGACGGACCGTAGAGAGCTACAAGGCTTGTTTAGTGGCTCAATGATATACACAAACTTATGGTGTTGACTTCTTTGACACCTTTTCTCCTGTGGCTAGGTTGGCCATAGTTCATATTCTTCTTTTTGTCACGGCCAGCAAGGATTGGCCACTTTTTTAGTTGGATGTGAAGAATGCATTTCTATATGGCGATTTATAGAAGGCGGTTTACATGCAACAACCTCTGGTTTCATGGCTATTTTGCAAACTGCACAAGGCCATTTATGGCTTGAAGCAAAGTCCGAGAGCTTGGTTCCAAGAATTATCAAAGAAAGTAGAACAAGTAGGGTTCATCCGTTTCATCACTGATCATTCAGTTTTTGTAAAAAAAATCTCTCGTGGTAGAGTCGTGATCCTCATATATGTTGATGACATCATTGTCACTAGTGATAACTTGCAGGACTTCTCTTATACCAAAGCATTGCTTGGAAAGCACTTTGTTATCAAGGATCTTGGCAATCTCTAAAATCTAAAGGCCTGGTTATGTGCCAAAGAAAATGTCACTGACTTGCTGAAAGAGATAGGAATGTTGGGATCACGCATTGCTGATGTGCCCATGTATCCTAACATTTGGCTTTATGATGATGATATAAAAGATGCTGATACTAAGAAATATAGGTGTCTTCTTGGAAAAGTCTTATATGCCCATGTATCCATACATTTCTTTTTTGAGAAGAAAAAGGATGACCACTAGGTTATGTGGTTGTCATCCATATATATATGTATATAACTATGAAATGGGAAACATATACAAGTGTGGGCTCTTGAAGAGAGCACTAACCAAAACCCCACTCCCGAAGAAGAGAGGAGATGTGGTGTTAATATGCTCTGGCTGACATTGCTTAGAAAAATCACCCTACACGGAAGTCAAATAGCCCAAGAACCAGCCAAAAAAGATGCCAGTGGCACTCTCCATCTTTGTCTTTGTTGGGTCAAAACTCGGAGAAACTGCCGAAAGGTCTCAGGATGGGGGAGAAACAAGTTGGTACAACGGAGATCCCAGACCCTAGACCTCCCTAGGAAGTGGGACAATAGACACTGCTCCATGTAACAAGGTGGACCCCATGTCGATCAGATCACAACCCTGCCAAAAAAATCTTCTTGGGAGTCCATGTGCCTGAGAATCTGGGTTGGTGTCCGAAGGACCATCATGTCCAACGGAGCGAAGGAGGATAAGCCGGCCACCTCGAGTTAGAAGTCATAAGCTCCAATCTGAGCCCATGGTAGATGTTTATGTTCTAGCTTGAGGGAGAGTGCTGAGAGTTGATTTATAGCCTATGATTTTTTCTACTTTCTTAATATGTACTTTCCTTTTATGTAATTCATATAAGAGATCCTAGGGTTTCTCTTATCAATGAGAAATAATATCCTTATTCTCCACAAATTATAATGTGATTTGAATATCTATTGAAATGTCTTGTACCAAGCTGGCAGCATAGGCATCTCATTGCGAGTATTAATTCATTTAGCATGTCTAGATGGGTTGCTAACAACCACAAGTCATTCAACTTTTGCAAAATTGTTGCGTGTTTCTCAATTTTACTTTAAATATCTGGATCAAGCATTTTTTGGAAACACATATCTAAAGCCACTTGATTGATAAAAATTTTTAGTTTTAGTATTGCATGTGATGAAGAGTCCTCTATAGCAAACCTGGTCAGCCTGGAGCTGTTCAACCATATTCCTTCCAGCAACAGCATCCCATTCTTGTCACCACCAGCATGACTTGACGTTCCCACATATTGTGTGAACCTTACCACCATCTGCTAATACATGCCATACATCATAAAAATATGAAAGTGAATGTAATTAAGTAGGAGAATAATATAGCTATAGCTATTGTTGGGACTGAAATAATACTTTTTTTTTAGGAGATCTGAAATAATACCTTTTTTTTTTTTTGAGAGAGAGATGAAATAATACTTTCTATGTTATTAAACCTATTTGCATCCATTTAACCCTGCCTCCATACATCATAGGAGGTTAGATATGCAACTTCGTCGGCGTGATGTTGAGCAATGGATGAGCCACCGGCGATTACCAGAAGAATTAAGGAGGTACGTTATTAATTTTTTGTGGGATTCAAGTCAACATACTATTGTAACTTCAAATGTTGGATATTTCTATAATTTAGCATAAATAGAAGATTTTTGCCTTATTTCTGTGTCTATTAAGTCTAGTGTGTATGTCATGTTTATGTTAATTATCATCTTTCTCATTGAATTATCGTCCACCTTGTACTAGAACAATACTATTACTATCGTAGTAGGACGACATTATACTGCTTTGTCCGAGTACCCTATAATTTCACATAGAATTTCCCTTTTTCTCCGATATGTTTACTTGAAATTTGTTCAGCCTATTTTCGATTTACCGTTGTGTTCCACATATGAGCTTGTGTATATTTGGTGTCTCGAGAAAATTTTTGTAAGCTTGTGCTTTAATGCTCATTTGTGAAGTAGCAAAAAATGGAAGATTGCGATTGGGGATCATCTAGAATTATGTTCTATTTGGCTCGTCTGAGAGCATTCTGACGTATTGTCACAGCTATTGATTTCATGGCCATGCAAGTCATTAACTAACATCGATTTCATGGCCATACAAGTCATTAACTAACATCTCATACTTACTGATGTGGTCAATGATATTCAACACTTCTACTATTCATGTTGAACTAACCAAAGATGTTATCTCGAAATTCATCATTCGTGAGACTTTGTCATGACTCATTCTTGATTCCCACTAAACAAATGTTTAATATAAAATTTATTATTCATGAAACTTCCTTTTGATTCAAGTAATTCTGAATCCCACTAAATCGAAGTTTAGTGAATATCCCGATTAAATTCTCTTTATAACAAAATCAATCAACAAATCACTTGTAGGCAAGTAAGTCATTGTTACCTTTTTTTATTTCCATTTATATCATAACATAGTAAGGTTTGATCTTAAATATGCTTTTCTTGGAACTATTTGCTCCACTGTGTATCGAGCTTATAATATGTTGATCGTCGAAGTATCTAGAATGATCCATTGACCATGTTGAGCCTTAGTTCCATAACAAAACATGCTAGATTGATACTATTTGAGTGGTTGTATTTGAACCAGCAATGCATTCAATTTCTTATATGCACCTAACTACAAATTCTTATTTTTTGCAATCCTAAGAAATAATTGCACCACCCGATATTAATGACTTAATGCAAACTTTTAATCGATTATATTCTTTTCAAAATTCTCATTTAAATAGCTTATAGACTTAAGTGTATCAGCTTGTGTATGTCAATCTCAATTGTACTTGTCTTTCAAGTTTCTCATCACCTTTTATGAGCTTCTCAATTTGTTGTTCATGATTATCTTAAAACTTTGTCAACTAGACTTACTACATAAGTCAAAATAGGCTTTGTACATAATATTGCATACATCAAGCTCTCATCTCTTGTGCATTAAACTTCTATATTTTTCCATCCTTTCTTTGAACACTAACTTTTTCATAAATTTTTTTTCTAACACAAGTGATGTATTGGAAGACTATTCTGTATTTCAAATCTCATCAACATCTTATTCAGATATTATTAATAGCTCAAACTCAATTTTCTTATCTCTTATTTCGAGTACTTTGAATTTGAAGATCATTCCTAATTTTCTGCTCAACTCTTTTTATCATGTTGAGCCCTGTGGCATAATTTCTTATGAGCAAACTGTCATGTTCATATACCGACATTATTGCAATCTTGCTTTCACTATTCTGACTCGCATAAAAGTTAAAATTGGATGCCCATTATTGACACTTTAACATCATTAATGTTATAATTTCCCAAATTCATATTATAATTTTTCATGTACACATTATTCTCCATATTCTTCCACCTCATCAAGTTGTCACATATTTATTCCCCCAATTCTCTATTGAGTAAGTTAATCCCATCGGAACAACTTGAAAATTATACATACGACTGTTGTTAAGATCATACTTCTCGATACATAGCTTCTAGAGAATAGATTATTTAAAAGTTGATTCCAGCTAGCTGAATCTAATCCTTCCCAACCTTTTCTTTCTTGGTACATATTTTTTAATACCCATTTGCACCCCCCTATGTACTTTGTTTCTTATGATAAGTCATCACCAGAAGTGCTAACTTTTGAAAGAGGATCCGTACAATCCTCTTGTAACATGAAAATTTCACACTTGTATAGATTCCAAATATGCAAGTTTCGTTCGGGCCTTTTGTTATTGATTATACTTGTGGATGTATATCGGTTCGACCACTTCCTCCAAATTTTTGTATTGTCTCATCTTCCATCATTGGACTTATGTTCAATATGTATTTTAAAATTGTGAGTCAGATGTTTCATACATGCCAGTGATGTGCTTCATAGGTTGCAGTATATTAGTCTGCATTCTAGATGCAATTGAATGTAGGCATGGTGCAGTGTCAATACTGTTACAACATTGCTGTAGCAGCAACACTTTTAATGTTCTGTAGCGGGGGCAAAAGATTCAATGAGTTAGTGCATAGCAGCAGTGAAGATTGGTGACTGATGATGAAATTTAATTATATATAGTTTTAAAGTCCCTGTGTACCAACTAATTAGGAAACTTAATAAAAAGAAAACTAAAGCGAAGAAAATAGATAAACTAAAGGGCAAAAGGCCCATAACTAAAACTCCATGACTAGGGAAAAAGATTCATTATACTAATTCTGTTTCTCAACAGCTTTTAATGTCGAAATAAATGAACAAACGAGATTGTATTGCCTACTCATACTAACAAATGCAAAGAGAAACTTGGATGATCATTAACTTATTGAGCAGTCCCACCTAAGCATGTTCTTTTATGTTCTTAATTAGTAATTTCAATTTTTCAATTTTGGAGTTCAAGGCTTTAAGTAGTTGTTTTTCACATTGTGTTATAATGCAGGAAAATAAGGCAAGCAGAGAGATTTAATTGGGCAGCGACACGAGGTGTCAATGAAGAAGAATTGCTAACGAATTTACCAGAGGATATACAGAGAGAAATACGTCGCCACTTCTTTGAGTTCCTCAAAATCCAGAGATGTGTATGATGACATCATATTTAATTATAACATCACATTTCTTATGTTAGTTTATGCACTTATCAGTAATGGAAAGTTCCGTATCACTTAAGCTTTTCAAAAAAGGTTGATATGGACATAATGGATTTGTTTGCAACTTGCCTTGTTATAGGGACTGAATTGAAAAGATGGCATGACTTACAAAAACCTTCATAGTTCCCCCATCTACTCATTTTGCCCTGAATCAGTAACTTTAGTTATCGGGACTAAATTGAACAGAAGCCTTCAAGAATTCATGTTAACTTTCGTTATTGTTCCACCAAATGTTATATAGATAAGTATTTCAATTAATCAGTTGTCTGATGCTCGAAATAAAACACGTGCCACATGTTGCCTAAGGTTTGGATAGTGTTATAAAGTGGTAAAAATCTTTCATGTTCTGAAGCAAGAACCCCTATTGTACATAATCCTTGTCTTGTCGATTTTGTTACTGTCATTTTGAACTTTCTATTTAAACTGGATCCAGAACTATGAAGAACAGCATACAACATGGTTATCTTATCCTCATTCCTCAGTGCCAAAGTAACTGGAAGAGGACTTTTTTGTGATTGAATAGATGTATTCAGTTTTTGCATGAATTCAACCAAAACTGTGGCTCTTACAAAACCTTTTTTCAGTAGAATATATTTCCTGATGATCTTATCCTAAAGTAATTTAAAAGATATACTGTGTTTTCAGAATATCATATTTTGATCTTTTTTTGAGAGGGGGATCATGTTTTGAATTATAACTAAGACATATTCTTCTGCTGAGATTATAAAGTGTTTTCTAGGTTCGTCTTTTCACTGTGATGGACAAGCCCATAATGGATGCTATATGCGAGAAATTGAAGCAGAAGGTATACATTAGAGGATGTAACATTTTTTATGAGGGAGGTCCCCTTGAAAAGATAGTTTTCATAGTGCGAGGTGAGGTAGAAAGCAAATCAGCTGACGAAAGCATAAGTCATCACCTCTCTGAGGGAGATGTTTGTGGTCATGAGCTTCTAACATGGTGTCTCACATCAGTTGACAGAGGTGTGATTCTCATTTCATCAAAAATATTTTATGCTATTGTAAAAGTAAGATTTGTTCTTATATATGAGAGTCTCAAGGAGACACACTTATAATTTTCCAGTTGATAATTGTAGCTAGATCATTTCGTAACTAGCAGAAGTATAATAAACTTCTATCAGTCAATCATATGATCCACTAAGAAGACAATGATGGAGAAAAATTGACAAGTGATAAAGCACAAGGTTAAACAATTTTTGGTGTTTAATAGCTTGTGAATAAAATTATTTTGACATTTCGATGTGTTTGAAAATATAACAGAAGGGTGTTATTTGGTTGGCTTCTGTTGCAGGAGGCAGAACTAAGATCCCAGGAGAACCCTTATTTTCTTCAAGAAGTGTCAACTGTCTTACTAATGTAGAAGCATTTGTACTTAGTGCAGCTGATCTTATAGAAGTGACAACAATATTCTCACAGTTTTTACGAAATCCACGTGTACAAGGATTCGCTAGGTAAAGATTGTTCATTGCAAAATCTCTGTTTAATATCTCACATAATTCCTCATCATGATGGCCTTTTTTTCGCAAAGGGAATTACCACAGGAAAATTAATATTTCTTCATTCATAAATCTGTAACCATTTTCTTAATCAAGCAAATTAGTATTCAACTTCATAGTGTCTTGTTGCTCATGAATGCATTTCATCTTTTCAATTTCATTTCTTTTTTATATCATGTTGTCTTTTAAAACTATCAACCATTGTAAATGTAACAGAACCATTGAACATGTATATCGGGATATTATCAGTTGTAAGCCAAGTATCAAGAAACAAAGTGTGTGCTTTTTTTTTCCATTTTTGCAACTTTCTCCATTTTTTTTTCTTGTGGTCATCTATGATTTAGTAGCCTTTGTCTACAAGTTCCACTATGAATTAGCATACACTTTTATGAGTGTCGTAGCCTTACTTGGAGTTTGAAGCTGAATCATGTATTTCAAATTTTTTATTAGTGTCTCGTGTAGGGTTCTTGAAAGTTTAAATTATTCTCATGGCCAAAGTCATGTACATGGAAGAAATAAATTAAGCCGGATAATCATGTGAAGATGATTAAGAGTAATAATGAGCAGCTGTAAAGAAGGCTGCGTCAGGATTCAAACAATTTACCTACTGCAATCTCTTATGATAAACCATTGTCTGTTGATTTAGTATTGAATTATGGTAACAATTCTACCAAGAACTAGTTAACTTGGAAGTTGTCAGACTCTTTCAGATGTGAACCTACCTGCTTCAGTAGGAAAAACCTGCATGATTATTAGATTCCTATTAAAAGAGGGAGAGGGAGGCCAAGGCGGACACTTGGCGAACTAATAGAGCAAGATCTATTGGTGAATAATATACCGAAAGGTTTGGTTACTAATAGAGCGGAATGGCGTCGTATGATCCATGTAGCCGACCTCACCTAGTGGGATAAGGCTTTGTTGTTGTTGTTGTTGTTGATTATTAGATTCCTAATTGAGATAAAATCTCTCTTCTTGGAGAATCTACTAACAAATCTAAAGTTCCCCCCTCTTTTTACTTGCCAGGTATGAATCTACCAGCCAGAGAATTAAAGCTGTCACAACCATCCAAGTGGCATGGAGATACATGCGACGGAAGAGACTCAGGTGGGCAAATACTTCAATGTAGGGAAACGATAACAGTCATTTAGAAGATTCATCACAATTATCCATCAATTCCATGTGTGTTTTAAGAATAAATATATCTTGTGTACGGTCGAACGAAAGAAAAATTAGAACAAAGGTTAATTTTTTTATACAAAACGAAAAAGAAAAAAAAAGGAATCGTAGATTAATTTCTGAATCGCATAAAATGCATTATCGTGTGGTTGATGTCAACTTAGCATCTGATGTGAGATCTGTTTGGTAAAATATTTATTACTGAGGAATTGATGCCATAAGATATTGAGGTATAACTATATTTATGATGCATGTTCGGGGTACGATGGAGGAGGAATAGAAACAAAAATTTACAAAATCAAACAATTGATGGTTGCATATGAGAAAGAAAATTAATATGAGAAAGTAGTTTCGGAGATGGTCGCTACATTCATGTGTTGAATTAAATGACACTAATAGCACCTATCATTCGCACATCTGCTCTGTTGTTCAGTTCTTATTGTAATAGTATTACGGAGGACCTCCTGTCCAAAAACCAAGCAAGGAAACCACCCAATCAAAGTAAGGATCCGGCGGAAATATAACTTTTACTCCTAAAATATGAGTATTAATAGATATAAGTAATAGAAATTTTAAAAAAGGCGGCTGGATCTGGTGACCCATCCGGCTCCGGCGATCAACCATGTCCAACCGATTGGATCTGGCCATATGTTAAAAAATTAAATTAAATAATATAAGTCAAGCACTATGCACAAGAAAATAATAATAAGCAAAAGAGACATTAAATTTGTGAAAAAATCTTTCAACGAGAAGGAAAAAAAAATTACAGGACAATCACAGAGCAATATCACTAATTCAAGAATAGAGTACAATGTCTTTCGAATTTTATTCAAATCTGAATAATAATTCACTGGGATAAATAATTCTTCTCTAAAATATACTGAAATAACAATATGAATAATATCACTTGATTACTATAATTTTTTGTGTTTGTAGTATCAACAAAACTTCATAGATCCTCTCAATCTAGTTCTATTCTTGATTCTTTGCTCTTCAAACAAAAAAAAAATCTTCTGTCTTCTTTTTTAGCCCTCTTCTCTCCCTTGCTCCTTTTTTTCTTTATCAATTGATCAAAGGAAAAATTCTTTTTCTTTTTCAAATCAACTCTAGATCACAAAAAAGAAAAAAAAACATTTTTTTTCTTTTCTAACACTCTCGGCGACTATGCATGCAGAAAAAGAAAAAAACCTCTTTTTCTTCACGTGGACGCCAACATCCAAAAAGAGAGAAGAAACGTCCAAGTTAATTAGGTTTAATTAACTTAAATATGTTTACCTTCTTAATGGACTGGATTAATTCCAAATGTCCAACAATCTCCCCCTTCAGCTCATGAGAAGGAGATCTTCCATCAAGAATCATCATTTGATCTTCACGCCGGCCAATTCGGCACCTCGTTTTGGCTTTATCCTTAGATTTGTCTTTGGCTCTTCCTCTTTAGTAATCACTGAGTACTCAGAACTTGGATATCAAGTGAAAGTACGACGCTCTCTTATAGATCTACGAGATGGAGTAGCATCTTGCTCTTCCTACACAAAATCCTCTATATGTGCATCATTTGTATCCACATCTGACTCATTGTTTCCAAGTTCATCTTGTACATAATCACTGCTCTGCTTCTTTGATTTTTTGAAGTTTGCCAAAATTTCTAATTCATAAAAAATTACATCTTTGCTTCTGATGATTTTCTTCTTCTCTGGATCCCATAACTTATATTCAGAATCTATATCTCCATAACCCAGGAATATGCACTCTTGAGACCTTTCATTAGATTTTTGTCCTTGTTCCTTTGCCACTTGTGCAGAAACTCTACAACAAAAAACTTTTAATTGAGAGTAAGATACATTCGTACTAGTTCACACTTTCTCAAGAGTATCTGAATCCAAAGGAACTGATGGAGATCTGTTAATCAGGTAGCACGTAGTATTTGCAGCTTCACTCCAAATGATCTTCGGTAGATTAGTCATCCTCAACATACACCTAATTCTATCCAGAATGGTTTTGTTCATTCTTTCAGCAATACCATTGTTCTGTGGAGTCTTAGGTACTGACTTTTCATGTTGGATGCCATGCTCTGTGCAATAATCTTTGAATTTTCGAGACGTATATTCATCACCATTGTCTGTGTGATGACACTTCAGATGATTATCTGTCTCCTTTTCCACTATGACATGGAACTTCTGACAAATTTGAAATACTTGATCTTTTGTCTTCATAAAATAAACCCATAATTTTCATGAAGCATCATCAATAAAAGTAATAAAATATCTATTGCACCTAAAGAATTTACCTCAATGGGACCACACACATCAGAATGCACCAAATTCAATTTATTTTCCTTCTTAGAATTGGACACAAATGACACCCTACACTGTTTACCAAATAGACAATCATCACAAGTATTCATAAATTTACCTTTGGTAACAATGATGTGAGAATTCCTCGCCAGAACCTGCATTCCTTTCTCACTCATGTGTCCTAATTTTTTGTACCATAAATCTTGTGAGGCTTCTTCCTCTCTTGCATTAACTGATTGTCCAATCAAATTCACTTGAGTTTGTAGAAGACCCTTGATAGAGTTCCTTTGGCAACAACCATGGATCCTTTGATCAATTTCCACTTTCTGTCACCCATGTGACTATAATAGCCTTCATGATCCAAAAATCGAGGAGAAATTAGATTGAGACGTAAATCTAGTATGTGTCTGACATCCGTCAGAACTAACTCACAACCAACATCTGCTCGAATACATACATTTCCAATTCATGCAATTTTAGACTCTATCTTATTGCCCATTTTCATTGTGCCAAAATCACTAGTCCTGTACACACTAAAGTATTCTTTAAATGGAATCGCATGATGCAAAGCCCTGAATCGATGATCCACTTAACTGAAGAGTTTGTGACATTGCATTCTTCATTTTCTTCTGAAAGATAAATAAGATCCTCAACTGATGCCACTGTAGGTACTGATCATCTGCATCTTTCTGATTCTTCTCATTATGTTGCTTCTTCCAATCTTTACAATTCCTCTTGATATGTCCCTCTTTGCCACAGTGATAATATGTAAATTTTTCTCTTGACTATGACCTATTGTTGCTACGGCCTTTTGATCCTCTACTTCTATCTCTGTCTCTAATCTCTGTGACAAGAACTTGTGTAGTATCTGAACCCATGCTCTTCCTCCTTGTTTCGTCATTGAACAAACAATCTTTAACCATGATGAGTGATACCACATCATTGGGAGCAGAATTACTAAGTGTTATCACCAAAGTTTCCCATGAATCTGTCAAGGAACTCAGGAGCATTAATCCTTGCATCTTATCATCAAGGATTATTTTCATTGCTCCAAACTGATTTACTATTTCCTAAAATTTACTCAAGTGTTCAGCAATAGAATTTCCATATTTAAACATCAAATACGCCAGTTTCCTAATCATGAAAGCTTTATTCTGAGCAGTATTTCTTTCGTATAAATCTTGTAGCTTCTTTCACTTTTTGTGCATCTGTCTCTTGAGCAATATGATGAAAAATACTGACACCAATAAATTTTCTAATCATCCTAGCAGCTTTTCTGTGCATCTTTTTCCAACTTTCATCAGTTTTCTTAGATTTTTATCTCCTAATTCAACGGGATCAAACAAGTCCTTGCAGTTAAGAAAGTTCTCCATCCTAGCTTTCCAAACTGAATAATTGTTCGATGTTAGTTTGGTCATCCCATTAAAATAATTTTCCTCTATTTAATTCACATAAAAGAAATTCCAATTAACCTCGTTCTGATATCACTTGTTAGGAATTTAATCTCTCTTCTTATGTGTGAATTAAATAATATAAGCCAAGCACTGTGCATAAGAAAATAATAATAGGCAAAAGAGACACCAAATTTACGTGAAATAATTATTCAACGAGAAGAGAAAAAATCACGGGGCAATCATAGAGCAATATCACTAATCCAAGAATAGAGTGTAATGTCTTTCGTGTTTTGCCCAAATCCGAAGAATAATTCACTAGGATAAATAATTCTTCTCTGAAAAATACTGAAATAATGGTAGGAATAATATCACATGATTACTATAATTCTTTGTGATTATAGTATCAATAAACCTCAGAGATCCTCCGAATATGGCTCTGTTCTTAATTCTTTGCTCTTCAAGAAGAAATCTTCTGTGTTCTCTTTCAACCCTCTTCTCACCTCTTGCTCCTTTTTTTCTTTATCAATTGATCAAAGAAAAAATCCCTTTTCTTTTTCAAATAAACTCTAAATCACAGAAAAAACTTTTCCAACACTCTCGATGGCTTGGCAGGCAGAAGAAAAAAAAACCTCTTTTTCTTCAAGTGGCCGACAAATAAAAAGAGAGAAGAAACTTCCAAGTTAATTAGATTTAATTAACTTAATTAAGTTTACCTTCTTAATGGGCTGGATTAATTCCAAAAGCCCAACACCATAGACGTCCGATTTTTTTTATATTTTAAAAGTTTTTGACAGGCGTACTTGTCACAATGTTTGACGGGAAGACTCTCAAGTGTCACGCCCAGCCGAGTTGGGACGTAGGCAGCGTCCACTTTGGCATAATGCACACTTTGGCAGCACAGGAATGTGCAGACGACACGTTCCCTGCCCAGTTTAGCGCCGACGGTAGTGTATTGCAGCACGCACTTGGGTAGCAGAGGGGCGACTCCATCCCAAGCCAAATCGGCCTGTCCCAAAGTGTCTACAATGGTGGCAGGTGTCATGCAGGACAACTGGTCATGAGTAATCGTTGATGGTTGCTCGTCGGATGAAGATGGCAGCTAGAGATATGATGGGGCGCACCTATCCGCCTAAGATCAAGGAGGATCGTGCAGATTCTGGCCAGCCAACATATTCCAAGAAATCTGGATGAATAGGAGGATCATCCCAATTGTGATCTTGAGAAGGAGATTAGGAATAATCATGAGGATTATTCCAGCCAAGATCCTGATGAGAAGATCAGGGAAGATCTGTAGGAAATCCGGGGATGACCAAAAGATCTTGGAATGATTGAGAGAATCATTTCGGGCAGATTCTAGTGAGGAGATTAGAAGGGATTTTGAAGAGAAGATCCTAACGCCAACTAAGGGGTTTTTGCAAATCAGGAAATCGAGGTGGAGATCCCACTAGATCAGCCAAGGAATCAAGAAGAAAATACCATGATATCAGCGAGGATAATTGATCACCTCTTTTTATACTTATAATCCCTACAATTAAATCCATAATTTTACATAAAAGTCGGACGTATTTTAAATGTTTTGATCAATTTTTAGTGAAAGAGTTGAACGAGTAAAAGAAGGGACTAACCACTTTTCGAAATTTGAATTTTGAACAGAGAGGAAACATAAAGGAAGGAAGAAAACAAAAGAAGAGGAAGGTGGAGCTGGAGGAAAAGGAGAGGAGGACGAAGGCAAAGAAGAAGAATGAAGAACTAAAGAAGAATTTTAGGATTCTCTCGTGAAACAAACTTTGTTGATGCTGATTTTTATTCCGACATTTTGATATTTTGAAGTTGACTTCTCATTTCATTTAAATGATGCATGGTTATTTAGACTTTACATTTGATTTCAATTAGATCGAGAGATCAATTATTTTTCTGCTATTAGCTGATTTCATCCGAGAGGAGAAATCAGCCATCCTGATTGCTCTGCTTCTAGTAATTGTTGATCTATATTTTGTTAGAAAGATCAAGAGATCCACGAAAGTGACTGTTACGAGATGAGAATCCTGACAGTCGAGCGAGGAGTCAATCTGCGCTCTGATCATTAGTGTAAGATTAATAGGTTTGAGTTATAAGAATCGAGAGATCGCACCCTTCTACTGATTAGAAATGAGAGTTTCCTTAATCGGTGTTCTTAAATTAGTGATCAGTAGTAATTCCCTTTCTTTATGAATGGATATGTCAATTGCAATAGCATCAACAAGTTAATCACGAGAGAATCCTTCCCTTCATTCCTTAATCTTTTCTTACCTTATTCCCTAATTTTAAATCTTGATTTATTCACACATCTAGTTTATTCTTTTATAATTCTGTAACAACTTCTGAGGTATAAATAGCGTAATTAATTAGTCTAAATCAATGGGATTACGACACTCAGGGTTTCTACTCGACCTGTGCACTAGCAGTTGTGTGAACTCTCGAGTAAAATTTAAAACGTGGCTAGAATTTCTTTTTCATGTGAAAATCCATAACTTCACAACTACGATAGTTGCCATTGTCGGGGTTTTCAATTAATTAATTACTTTCTTTTTATCTTCGTTTAGTTTAATTAAGTGCTATTCACGGCTGAATCTTTATCTTTGATTTCAGGGATCAGTATATGCCCAAAAACGTTCGCAGTCAACTACTTGAATTAGATCCTGAAATAGATCGAACTTTTAAGAGAAGGGTGCGAGAATACAAGCATAGAACATCCTTTTTTGAAGGTACAAGCAGCACTCAATCTATAGAGTTCGAGGAGAATTCTGATCCTGAAATCGAAATGATGGCTGAACAAGAAGAGCCAATTCAACCGCGACCACCGGTCCCATCATTAGAAGAACTCTATACTCCTACCGCAGATGGACTAAATTCTGCAATTCTGAAGCATGCCATTCAAGCCAATTTCGAGTTAAAATCATCTCTAATCTCTACGATCCAACAAAATCAATTTGGAAGAACCCCAGATGATGACCCAAATTAACACCTTAAAGATTTTCTGGAAATATGCGAGACAACTAAGCTGAATGGGGTATCGCCAGAAGCATTGAGACTGAGGGTCTTTTCTTTCTCGCTAAGGGGTAAAGCCAAACAATGGCTACAATCATTGGAACCCCGGAATTAACTACCTGGGAGCAACTAGTAAAAGCATTTCTGTCGGAATATTTCCCTCCCAGCAAAACTATAAGAATCAGAAATCAAGTCATTGGTTTCGTGCAAAAAGACCAGGAGACATTGTATGAAGTCTGGCAAAGGTTTAAGACATTGCTGTGGTCGTGCCCTTATCATGGTTTAAGCAAATGGATTTTGGTCCAGTCCTTCCACAATGGACTCAACTACGCCTCAAAAATGGTGCTTGACAATGCTGCAGATGGTGTGTTTATAAATAAAAATGTAAATGAAGCTTACCAACTTATAGAAGAAATAGCTAGGAATCAACATTTCTTGGCTCATTCAAGGTCTAATGAGTCTGCAGTATTAACTCAAACTCGACTTGAAGGTGAGGATTTTACTTCCAAGGTGGAGTATATAGTTCAAAAAGCAATTAGTCGACTGGAACTCAATGAAGCTACTCCAGTCAATATGTTAGCAAGATGTTGCGAAATATGTGGTTCACCTGATCACATTTCTGTGCACTGTGAGCTATTAAAACAGCAAGGGCACCAACAACAATCTAATGCTATAGGTCCTTATCCATCGAATAATGACCCATATTCTAACACTTTCAATCCAGGATGGAGAAACAATCCAAAGTTTTCCTACAGAGATAATCCTCAACAAAACCAGGTTCCCATTTGGCAAAACAGATTCAATCAGAGAGCACAACCTCAAAATTCCTTGACAGAACAAGGGTCATCTTCTACCAACAAGCTAGAAGTAATGATGGAGAAATATATGTCAAAACAGGACACTCTAATGTAGAAAATGTTTGAGAAAATTGAAAGCCTCTCCATTCATAACAAAATGTTGGAAACTCAGATTGCTCAACAAGCTGTGTCATCTTCAAGACAACCAGGGATCTTACCTAGACAGCCAGAGAAGAATCCAAAAGAGCAAGTCCAGGCTGTGACTTTAAGAAGTGGAAAGACAATTGATAATACTAAAAGAACAAGAGCGGAGGTCTCGACAGAGGCAACAGAGGAAGTTGGTGACCAAAATCAGACAGTTCAACCAGAGGACACAATGAATAGATCAAATAAATCCAAACAACAACTTGTTGAAGGACAACCTGGCTATTCTTCGAGGATACCATTTCCTAAAGCCCTCGAGAAATCTCGACAGGATCAACAATTTGGCAAGTTTGTAGAGATCCTAAAGAAACTCTATATCAATGTACCTTTTGTGGAAGCTATTCAAGAGATGCCAGCATATGCCAAATTCTTGAAGGACATTTTATCGAAGAAGAGGAGGATACAAGAAAATGAAATCGTCGCGCTAACTGCTGAGGCAAGTGCGGTAATTCAAAATAGATTACCTCCGAAGCTAAAAGATCTGAGGAGCTTCTCCATACCCTATGAAATTGGAAATCGAAAGATACGAAGAGCCTTATGTGATCTTGGTGCTTCAGTAAGTGTTATACCTCTGTCATTGTGTAAGAAACTTGAAATGGGTGATATTAAGTCCACGAACATGTCCCTCCAATTGGCAGACATATCTATAAAAATCCTGTAGGGAATTCTGGAGGACATACCCATCAAAGTAGGCAATTTCTACATACCAACCGACTTTGTGGTTTTGGACATGGATGAAGATAACCAAACTCCCATTTTGTTAGGGAGACCCTTCTTAGCTACTGCCGGAGCAGTGATAGATGTTAAACAAGGTCGCCTTACCTTTCAAATAGGTGATGACACGGTTGTATTAATTGCCCAGACATGGAAGACCACTGTTTTCAACCTGAACAACTTGATTCCCTTGTACATAAGGTGGCATCAGTTATTCACATATCAGACTCTCTAGAAGTATCTCTTGAAGCCCAAGAATCATCTTTCTGGACAGAAGAAGAAGTAGGCATTCTTACAAGCCACATGCTCTCAACTGAACCACAACACCCTAACGCTTCATTGGAAAACCTATCTGCAGAATTTATGCAACAACCTAGCTCAAAGAAGCCAACAAAGCCAGAATTAAAGAAGCTTCCTCAAAATCTCAAGTATTAATTTCTCGGAGAAGACTCCACT
Source organism: Pontederia crassipes (assembly GCA_030549335.1). Classification (NCBI taxonomy): domain Eukaryota; kingdom Viridiplantae; phylum Streptophyta; class Magnoliopsida; order Commelinales; family Pontederiaceae; genus Pontederia; species Pontederia crassipes. Next base: position 37,861,080 of record CM060184.1, on the reverse strand, counting down.
TATCCAGTGATTGTGAATGCAGATTTAAAGACAACTCAGCTTCAGCAGCTATTGGATAAGCTAAAAGCTTACAAGCATGTCATCAGATACACATTGGATGATCTCAAGGGAATTAATCCTGCTATATGCATGCACCGTATCCATATGGAAAAAGACCATAAACCCTCCATAGAGGGACAAAGAAGGCTCAATCCAGCAATGAAGAGGTAGTGAAAAAATAAGTGATTAAACTATTGGATGCAGGAATTATCTACCCCATATCAGACAGTCAGTGGGTAAGTCCCGTGCAGGTCGTGCCAAAAAAAGGTGGAATGACCATAGTAAAGACAGAGTCAGGCAAATTCATTTCCACGCGAACGGTCACCGGATGGAGAATGTGTATCGACTTCAGGAAACTTAATAAGGCCACAAGGAAGGATAATTTTCCATTACCTTTTATTGACCAAATGTTAGAACGGCTGACAAACCATTCCTATTTTGTTACTTGGACGAATTTTCTGGATTTCATCAAATTTCCATTCATCCAGAAGATCAAGAAAAGACTACCTTCACTTGTCCCTATGGAACCTTTGCATACAGAAGGATGCCCTTCGGATTATGTAATGACCCAGTCAGCTTTCAAAGGTGCATGATGTCAATTTTCTCTGATTATATTGAAGAAATAATGAAGGTATTCATGGACGATTTTTCAGTGTGTGGCACTTTCTTTGAAGTTTGTCTTCAGAATTTAGGAAAGGTGTTACAAAGATGCGCCGAATCTAATCTGGTGTTGAACTGGGAGAAATGTCACTTTATGGTACGAGAAGGTGCAGTCCTTGGGCATATTGTTTCAGGTCGAGGTATTGAAGTTGACAAGGTTAAGACAGAAGTAATTGAAAAATTACCTCCGCCTACTAATATCAAAGGAATTAGAAGTTTTCTTGGACATGCCGAGTTCTATCGCCGTTTCATCAAGAACTTTTCTCTAATTGCAAGACCTTTGACAAAACTCCTATCTAAGGAGGCAGAGTTTATATTTGATGAACATTGTTTAAAGGCTTTTGAGACTCTGAAAATAGCTCTTACAACAGTTCCAATCATCCAACCACCCGATTGGTCCTTGCCATTCGAAATTATGTGTGATGCTAGTGATCAAGCTGTGGTAGCAGTGTTGGGACAAAGGAAAGATAAAAAGCAACATGCAATCTACTACGCTAGCAGAACTTTGGATGACTCACAAATCAATTATGCCACAACTGAAAAGGAGTTTCTAGCAGTAGTTTTTGCAATAGATAAATTCAGATCCTACCTAGTTGGCTCCAAAGTCATTGTGCATACTAATAATCAAGTTGTGCGATACCTGATTGCTAAAAAAGATGCCAAGCCTAGACTGATCAGATGGATCCTTCTGTTACAGGAATTTGATTTAGAAATCAAAGATCGAAGGGGACATAAAACTTGGTAGCTGATCATCTCTCCCTACTTCAATTATCAAAAGGAGACGTTAACTCTGAAGGCTGCAGTGAAATCAATGACTCTTTTCTAGATGAACAATTGTTTTTAATTCAGAAAATACAACTTCCTTGGTTTGCTAATTATGCCAACTACTTAGTTTCCGGAGTCTTACGACCGGATCCCTCTTACCAAAAAAAAGAAGAAATTTTTCTCCGATATCAAATACTACTTTTGGAATGAGCCATTTTTTGTTCAAACAATGTGCAGATGGGATATTTCGTAGATGTGTACCAGATGAATAACAATATGCTATATTACAGGAATGTCATGCATCTCCTTATGGTGCCCACGGAGGATATCAGAAAATAGCCGCTAAGGTTCTTCAAACAGATTTTTTTTGGCCAACTCTATTCAAGGATTCAAACAATATTGTTAAATCTTGCGATGCCTGCCAAAGAATTGGAAGCATAGGTAGAAGAAATGAGGCACCTCAGCAACCTATACTCGAAGTATAAATATTTAATGTGTGGGGAGTAGACTACATGGACCTTTCCCTCCTTCATGGGGATACATATTCATACTTCTACCTGTTGATTATGTTTCAAAATGGATTGAAGCTATTCCCATAATCTCAGCAGACTCGAAGTCAGTTGTCAAACTTTTTAAAGACATAATATTTCCAAGGTTTGTTATGCCAAGATTGATTATTAGTGATGGGGGATCACACTTTATCAAACGGAGTTTTGAAAAATTGTTGTTTAAATACGGGGTCAAGCATAGGATATCTACCGCCTATCACCCTCAGACCAATGGACAAGCATAAGTCTCGAATAGAGAAATCAAATTAATTCTCGAGAAAACTGTTTCAATAACCAGGAAGGATTGGAGTTTGAAACTTAATGAAGCATTGTGGGCATATCAGACTGCGTACAAGACACCAATTGGAACAACACCATTCAGGTTGATCTATGGCAAACACTGTCACCTACCGATTGAATTAGAACATAAGGCTTTTTGGGCAATCAAAACACTGAATTATGATTTCCAAGCAGCTTCTAGAAAACGTCTACTGCAACTCAATGAGCTAGATGAATTGAGATTAGTTGCCTGTAACAACTCCCGCATCTATAAAGAAAGAACGAAGAAATGACATGATATGCACATATTGAGAAAGAATTTTAAATAGGGCGATCAGGTTCTGTTATTTAACTCCCGACTACAACTTTTTCCCGGGAAGTTAAGAACGTGATGGTCTGGACCGTTCACCATTGATAAAATTTACCCTCATGGTGCAGAGGATATCAAAAATAGTAATTCAGAAACTTTCAAGGTCAATGGGCAAAGATTGAAACGTTACAATCCAGGCGTAGTAAAGTTCGAAGAAGTGCTCTATCTGTAATCAGATTATTAGAAGAAATAAGGTCGAGCCAACGATGTTAAAAAAAGGCGCTACAGGGAGGCAACCCAACTAAATAAACGGTCAACAGCCACGTCAGCATCCGCACGGTCAGAAATATCAGAAAAATCACTTGAAAGTACACTTTTGAGATCTAGTTGAGAATTCCAATAGAATCTAACACCATATCCACCCAAATATCCACTTTTCCGAGTCCCACTCAAACTCTCTCTCACGTCGCTTCGTTTTCTACCCAACCGACTAAATCCCTTCCCCAACACCCATCATCTCTCGGCCAGCTTCTGAAATCCCTAAACGCACTTCATCGCCCTCCGAGAAACCCCCGACTATCCTCCACCCCTTCCGATCAACCGGCAACATGAAAAGAACCCGCACATCATCCAGGTCTCAGACTAACAGCTCGTCGGAGTCTATCAGATGATGGCTCCGTCCGGACGGCCTTCTGCAACCTACAACCAACCTACGACTGCCCACAGACAATGAAGCTTAGCGTCTTCTGAATACAAGGTTCATAAACTTTTCATCTACCCGATTCCTAGATTTTTCTGCTCTTGAATCTCTCGGGTCATTTGAGGATGTCAGGACCATACTCCATCGCTCCCGCCTCCTCCCTTTCTTCATGAAACGTTGGGACCTCTACAGAGAGGTATCAATAGAGTTCTTAGGAACTCTGTATCCCACCAGCTTTGACGAAGATGGAGTCCCTGATCATATCGAGTTTCGATTGTATAACCACGAACTCGCCATGGGACTCAACACCTTAGCCCATTTTCTAAATCTTCCTAATGTCGGCCATCGAACTCCCTGATGCATGCAAAATACAACATATTTTAGTTAATTATTTTAATTAAATTTTCTATAATTTGATCATAGCATGCATCATTTTTAGTCACTTTTAATCATAATTCCGGATTTATCAATTTTAATTATTAAAATCGCTGAATATTTTTTAATTGTGGATGGATTAACTATATTTTGATAATTATTTGCAGAAAAATTCAAATCTCGGCCGAAATTCAAAGAATTTCCTTACGGCCGAGATTTGCTTTACACCCAAGTCGTTACGGCCGAGATTCAAAAGGAGTAACAAGATTTAATTCTTTGTTACGGCTAACATTTGAAGGCGTAAAGATAAATATTTTTTTTATCTTTTGGGCGTAACAGGAAAAGTCTTTCCTTACGGCCAAGAGTTGAAGGCGTAAAGATAAATGTTTCTATCTTTTGGGCGTAATGGCATGAAGATAAGATTTTACGGCCGAAATTTAGAGGGCGTAATGACATGAAGATGAAGGGCGTAACAAGATAAAAATGAGTTTATCTTTGGGCGTAACAAGATATATAAAGGCGTAAAGATAAAAGGATTTTTATCCTTTGGGAGTAATGGAAAGGAGTAAAGATAAAATAATTTCCTTACGGCCGAGACTCTTTGGGCGTAAAAAGATAAGAAAGATTTATCTTTGGGCGTAATGATAAAAGGATTTATCTTTGGCCGAGTTTATCTTATAATTTTAAAGTCAACCGTACGATGTTACGGCCGAGATCAAATTGAAGACCGTCCGCACCCTATAAATACGTGAAGAATCCATAGTTTCAATTCGTGCTCTGAAGTTCAGGTTTCTTCCACGGCGAGTCGTGAGCTCTGCAGGCTACGACCAAGAGGAGAGAGGAGCGACGGCTGGAAGTTGATCGCGACCCTGATCAAGTCCGAGAGGCTGCCCGACTGTCTGCCCAATTCGAGAGCTCTACTTCTATTTTGGGTGTAATTCTTTCGATTATTATTGTTATTTTGTTATTTTCTCTCCAAAATTTCTAGGATGAACTCCATGTTTTTAAGATTATTATTTTAGGAGATTATTAATTGAAGGAAAGTGTTTGGATCCTACTTTATTTATTTTAATCTTTTCTGATCAATTATTAATTGTGTTTAATGCTTTTATATTAGTTAATTAAATTTCTGAATTAGGCTATACCAGTTTGTGGAGTGTTTAATTTCAGAATTTATTATACTAATTATAATTAATTTTATTTAGAATTAATAATTGACATAAATTTGATAACTAGTGTGTGGAGAATCAAGTTTGTGTGGTCTATTAATCTATACCAGTTTGTGGAGTGATTAATAGTCTAGAGAATCCAATTTAATGCATCTTAATTTTAATATGATTTTGGGGGTACCAGTCGTGGAGACTTCAATTCTTATTAAATTAAGATAGTTCTATATGATTAAATTGAGGGATGCCAGTCGTGGAGACCACAAGTTAATCATGGTAGATTACTTTAGGGAGACTCTAATCCATCTTTAAAGATTAAATTTATCTTTTATGATTCAAATATTTATCCTGATCTATTTTCATCCTAAGGCCTAACTTCAACACCACTATCTTATCTTTATCTTATTTTATTTATTTTATTTTCATAAAATCTTTTTTCCAAAAATCCATGTTTTTCCTCTCTTATTAATTTATAAATCCAGATATTGAATTAATAATATTCCTCGTGGGTTCGACACTCTTACTCCTATTACTATATTACTTGATCGACTAGTGCACTTGCTAGCAAATTTTATTGTTACAATTACAACGCATCAAGTTTTTGGCGCCGTTGCCGGGGAATATTTTATTAATTAATTTCTGATTTTTATGAATTACTAGGAGATGTAAATAAATTGTAAATAATTTTTTATAAATATGTATTAATTGTTTTAATTATTTTTGTGAATAAACTGACATTTTTTTTTTGCAGATAAAGGTCACAACATTTTTTTTTATTTATCTACTTTCGGTTTAAAATCCGACGCCGATTGGATTTTCTAAATTTCACTGTCGACTTATGATTTTACGACCGAGATTTAATGTGTCGGTTTTATTAATTTTACGGCCTCGCAATGAATAATTTCTGAATTCTAAACTTTCAATCTTTACGGCCGTAATATTTTTATCCGAACGTTATTTTTACGCCATGAGTAATGGATATTGATTTGACTTGTTACGCCCGGTTTATCGATGGTTTAAATTTTTTACGCCCTATTCGAATCAGTTTTCATTCTCGGCCGTAACATTTTAATTGTTTAAACTCTTCATATGATTTCGTTGTTTTACGACCGTAAGGAATTGCTTAATTCATTTTCGGCCGTAATGATTCAATTTTCGACATTTGAGTTTTATTCGAAATTATTTCGGCCGAAACCCTATTTTTCTTTACGGCCTCGTGTTGACATCATCTCGGCCGAAGTGACCTCATTGACGATTTAATCTTTTTACGGCCGAAATGATCTCATGTTTCATTTTTACGGCCGAGAATTAATCTCATGATTTTACGGCCGTAAAATTTCTGAACACTTGTTTTTTACGCCATCTTCCGACCCCAATTTATTTGTGATTTTTTTCATTCTCGGCCGTAACAGTATAATAGTTTGAACTTTTGATTTGACTTTGTTTTGGCCGAAGCGATTTAGTTTGTCTCGGCCGTAATGGATCATCCGACATGCATTTTACTCTTTTTCGGCCGATTTTTATGTGTTGATTTTTTACCTCTCATTGTTTTACGGCCGATATGAACTATATTCTTTATCGGCCGTAATGATTTATTTGGCAACATTACGCCTTCACGTTGAATTACTAATCTAATTCAACACTAATCTAATTTACGATTTTTACGGACGAACGAGCCTCGGATTAATTACTAATCTAATTTCGGCCGCAAATCTATTTCTGTATTACGGCCGATCAATCTTATTTCTTTTCAGTATATTAATCTTATCTCTTCTCTGAAAATAATTTTTGATTATTTCTGATTATAAAATCTGATTATTTCTGAAAATAATTTAATAAAGTTTCTGAAAATTAATTTTAATGACGAATTTTCAAATTCTATCGTGCCGAAAGACTTTATTAGTAAAAAAAACTCATTTTTCGTGACTTATTATCTGAATTTCTTTCTTCTTGTATATATTTTATTTTATTATTTTATCTTACTGAAAATTGGTTGTTGCAGGTACTAATTGAAAATTAAAACACAACCAATCCTGGAATCTTCTGATAAGCGCACTAGAAGTTCAAATCCACTGTTGTAATTTGATCCTGAAATTGAAAGAACCTATCGTCGATTACGAAGAAATATAAGAAAAATGGCGGAACAAGCACGCGACAATTAGAGACTGGAGCAACAGAATGAACTGGTTCCACCATATAATAATCGGCGAGAAGATGAAGCAGAACTTTCTATGAGAGAATATGTCTCGGCCAGATACAGTGACCGAGAATCATGCATCGTGCTGCCTGATATTAACGCAAATAATTTTGAGATAAATCCCGCGATCGTGAGGATGATACAAGCATCCCAATTTGGAGGAGGATTTCATGAAGACCCTCACGATCACCTTGACAAATTTCTTGCTACTCTGAGCACCTTTAGAAATAATAATGTTTCTTCTGAAGTTATTCGTTTATTATTATTTCCTCAATCTTTACGTGACAAAGCTTCCACCTGGTTTAAAACTTTGCCTGCAGGATCAATTCACTCTTGGTTGGAGCTGGTAGAAAAATTTGTTGGAAAATATTGTCCACCACAAAAAGCAGGCAAATATCGAAGGGAGCTGAGGGCATTTGTTCAAGACGATAACGAGACGTTATATGAAGCTTGGGAACGATATAAGGAACTGCTGGCCAGAGTTCCTGATAATAGAATTCCAAAGTGGCAAGTGATGGAAGATTTCTATCATGGATTACGACCTGCAGATCAAGACAAACTCGATCAATCAGCGGGAGGGACAGTACTAGGATCTAAACGTCCTAGTGAGATACAAGATATAATTGAAGCTGTAGCACTCAAGTCAAGCCAAGAAAGGAGACCACCTCGCCGAACTCATGATGTGCATGCTACAGAAAGTAAAAATTCTTCTGAAGTAGTGACTCAGCTGGAGTCACTTAATCACAAATTTGAGCAGATGATGTCATTAATGGTGTGCAATAACTGTGGAGGAGGACATGCGAGCAATTATTGTCCTCAAGGTAACATTTCTAATCCTGATCATATTGAAAATGCTAACTTTGTCTCCAATCCATTTTTCAGGAATAATGACTATGGTTGGAGGAACAATCAGAAGTTTCCTTACAGGTCAAATCAAGGGCAAGTTTTTGAGAAATTTCAGAATCAAGCTCATCCACAAAATTATACACTTTTGAGAAAGCAACAAGAAGCTCCTGTCCAACAATCGACTAATCCTATGGAAGAGATGATGGCAAGAGTTATTGACACTATGCAAACCATGCAAAAGACGATGGAAACAAGGGCAAACAATCAAGATGCTACAATCAGGAATTTAGAAATGCAAATAGGGCAAATGGCCAATATGATGGCAGGCCGTGCACCAGGGACTCTTCCAAGCAATACAGAGAAAAATCCTAAAGAAGAGACCAAAGCTGTGACTCTTAGAAGTGGGAAACAATTGAGAAATCTGAGATCAGATTCCCCGCCAAGAGTAATTGATCACAAAGAAGAAACTGAAGCATCAAAGACACAAGATCAGACAACTGTAGATATCAATCTGAAGAAAAGAGAAACTGACAATTCAAAAAATACCAACATGAAGGATCTGCCCTATCCACAGAAATTTCGCAAAGAACAACTAGATAAGCAATTTAATCGCTTTCTTGATATTCTGAAGCAATTATCTATTAATATTCCTTTTCATGAAGCTTTACAGATGATGCCGAGCTATGCTAAATTCATGAAGGATATATTATCCTCAAAAAGAAAGTTTGAAAACACTGGGAGAGTAATGTTGACATCGGAGTGTAGTGCCATTTATGATCGAGATATACCTAAAAAAATGAAGGATCCGGGAACCTTCACCATACCTTGCACTATAGGAAAATTCTTTTGTGCACAAGCCTTATGTGATCTTGGTGCTAGTATAAGTTTAATGCCTTACTCTATATTTGTGCAGCTAGGTTATGGAGAACTAGAAGAAACAAGCATTACTCTTCAATTTGCAGATTCTTCATGCAAAAGACCCCAAGGAATATTAAGAGATGTTTTGGTAAAGGTTGATAAATTTGTTTTTCCTGCAGATTTTATTGTTCTGGATATGAAGGCAGATGAAAAAACCCCCATCATCCTCGGGAGACCATTCCTAGCAACAGGAAACGCACTCATAGATGTTCAACAAGGGATGCTCACACTTCGCGTCAACAACGAAGACATCACTTTCAATATAAAAAATTCTCTCAAACAACCTTTCAATCACTCATCCTGTTATGCTATTGATTCTATAGAAGATGACACGACTGATGCTTTTGATGATATTGTTGCAGATTTTATTTCGGATCCATATGCTAAGGAAGCTTTGGAAATGATGGAGGATTCTAGAGAAATTGTGGGAGAGGATAATGTGCCAATAACAACAGAGACATTCGAGGACGAAATTGAAAAATTGGATTGTCCTCCAAAATTCGAACTTAAAGAACTTCCATCTCATTTAAGATATGCTTTTCTTGAAAATAATACTTACCCAGTTATCATATCTGCTGACTTGACAGATGACATGGAGAAGAAACTTCTGGAAGTATTGAGGCAACACAAGAAAGCAATTGCTTGGTCTATTTCAGATATCAGGGGAATCTCTCCTACAATTTGCATGCACAAGATTTTGATGGAGGACAATGCCAAACCAATTGCTCAATATCAAAGAAGGCTCAACCCAACTTTAAAGGAAGTCGTAAGAAAGGAGGTCATCAAACTCCTTGATGCAGGTATTATATATGCCATTTCTGATAGTTCATGGATAAGTCCTGTGCAGGTAGTCCCTAAGAAAGGAGGAATCACCGTGGTAAGTAACAAAAATAATGAATTAGTTCCTCAAAGAACAATTACAGGTTGGAGAGTCTGTATAGACTATAGGAAGCTTAATGATGCTACCCGCAAAGATCATTTTCCATTACCTTTTATTGACCAAATGTTGGAGCGTGTTGCAGGTCATAGCTTTTATTTTTTCTAGATGGCTATTCTGGATACAATCAAATAGCAGTAGCACCTGAGGATCAAGAAAAGACAACGTTCACATGTCCATATGGAACGTTTGCCTATAGAAGGATGCCATTTGGTCTATGCAACGCTCCAGCAACATTCCAAAGATGCATGATGTCAATCTTTGCAGATATGAATGAGAAGATTCTCGAAGTTTTCATGGATGATTTTACACTTTTTGGTAGCTCGTTTAATAATTGTTTGGATAACTTATCTCTAGTTTTGCAGAGATGTGAAGAAACGAATTTGGTCCTTAACTGGGAGAAATGTCACTTCATGGTTAAGGAGGGTATAGTTCTTGGCCACAAAATTTCAGAAAAAGGAATTGAAGTGGATAAGGCCAAGATAGATGTTATTGCAAATCTGCCTCCTCCAACCAATGTGAAGGGCATTCGAAGCTTCCTTGGGCACGCAGGATTTTATCGCCGTTTTATCAAAGATTTTTCAAAAATGGCTAAACCCTTAACTAATCTTCTTGCTAAGGACACAAAATTTGATTTTAATTCAGATTGTCTTGCTGCCTTTAATTTATTAAAGGAAATGCTAATTTCTGCACCTGTTGTTGTTGCACCAGACTGGTCTCTACCATTCGAGATGATGTGTGACGCGAGTGATGGTGCTATTGGAGCTGTGTTGGGGCAAAGAAAGGATAAAACATTTCATGTCATATATTATGCAAGCCGAACATTGAATGCTGCCCAACTAAACTATGCAACAACAGAGAAGGAGTTTCTTGCTATTATTTTTGCTTTTGACAAGTTTAGATCATATCTAATTTGTTCAAAAATTATTGTATACACAGATCATGCAGCCATCAAGCACTTGATGAACAAACAAGATGCCAAACCTAGACTGATCCGATGGATACTACTTTTGCAAGAGTTCGATGTGGAAGTGAAAGACAAAAAAGGAACTGAGAACTTATTAGCTGATCACCTATCTCGGTTGGAGCCATCTCCAAGAGAAGTCACAGACATACTTGAAGAATTCCCAGACGAGAAACTTTTTTCTATCTCTACAATTCTTCAAATTTATGACACTACACCATGGTTCGCTGATTTTGCTAATTACCTTGCAGGACATTACATTCCAAAGGGCATGACCACTCATCAAAAAAGGAAATTCTTATCTGATGTTAAGAATTATCACTGGGAAGATCCTTACCTTTTTCGATTATGCGCAGATCAAATAGTTCGAAGATGTGTTCACGAAGATGAGATTGATAATATCCTAAGTCATTGCCACGATGGACAAGCTGGAGGTCACTTTGGACCCAATCGAACAGCAGCTAAAGTACTTGAATGTGGACTATATTGGCCAACCATTTACAGAGATGCAAGAAACTACTGTAAGTATTGTGACAAATGTCAAAGGACAGGTAATATTTCTCGTCGAGATGAAATGCCTCTCACAAATATTTTACAGTGTGATATTTTTGATGTTTGGGGCATTGACTTTATGGGACCATTCCCTAAATCTTTTAACAACCAATACATCTTAGTGGCGGTTGATTATGTTTCCAAATGGGTAGAAGCTGTAGCCACACCAACAAATGAGGCCAAGGTAGTTGCCAACTTTCTAAGAAAAAATATTTTTACTCGATTTGGAACACCTAGGACTATCATAAGTGACAATGGAACACATTTCTGCAATAAAATAATGTCAACTCTTCTTAATAGATTTGGAGTCAAACATTTTTTTAGTACACCATATCATGCCCAATCTTGTGGACAAGTGGAAATTTCAAATAGAGAGATAAAAATGATTCTAGAGAAAACTGTAAATTCATCTAGGAAAGACTGGTCTTTGAAATTAAATGATGCACTCTGGGCATATAGGACTGCTTTTAAAACACCCATAGGTACTTCTCCTTATAAATTAGTTTTTGGAAAAGCATGTCACCTTCCTGTAGAACTAGAACACAGGGCTTATTGGGCAATAAAATTTTTAAATATGAATCTAAAATCATCACAATCTGAAAGGTTATTACAATTAAATGAGCTTGATGAATTTAGACAATATGCATACGAAAACAGTAAGCTATATAAAGAACGCACAAAAAATTTACATGACCTGCATATCAAACATAAAGAATTTTTACCTGGTCAACAAGTACTTCTTTATAATAGCAAACTCAGATTATTTCTTGGAAAACTTAAATCAAGATGGACCGGACCTTATGTTATAATTAATTGTTCATCCTATGGAACTTTTGAGATTGAATCATTAGACAAAAAACAAAGACTCAAAGTGAATGGACATAGATTGAAACTTTATCATGGTGGCACTTATTATCATAACCTTTCTATGATCACTCTCTATGATGTGTAAAATTTTCATCAGAACTAAGTCAAGCTGACGACTATAAATCAGAACTATTTTTATCCTTTTTATTTATTTATTTTGTGATAATAGTTTTATTTTGTTGAGTCATCTGCGGAAGGAGAGACCTCGGACAATCGGCCAAGCTCTTACGACATGACCCTTCACATTGGAAAGGTAAGTTTACGCCCGAAGTTTCATCTATAAATTTTGACCCTTTCCACATCTTTACAGATTTAAATCTTCGGCCGAGCTTTACTTCTTACGGCCGAGGTTCTTCATCGACTTACGGACGAACGAAAAGCCATTACGGCCGAGCTTCTGTTTCTTACGGCCGAAGTCTCAAACGCCAACCGCCGATCCTTACGCCCAAAGTTCCATGCCACCTGTACTCCTTACGGCCGAAGTTGCAACCCTACTGTGCAATACGGCCGAAGTTCCGGAGCCTCAACACCGCGCCGCCCTCTATGCATTACGGCCATTTCTTACGGCCGGAGATGATCCATTACGCCCCGGGTTCATTACGGCCGGTCTTCCACCGCACACCGACATTTATTACGGCCGAGCCTCTTCCCCTTACGGCCGAAGTCTCACCATTACACCCTGTGCGTTACGGCCAAGCTTCCACGCCTATTTCGTTTTACGGCCGAAGAACCGACACTGTCACCGCCACTTCCTTACGCCCAAAGTGCCACCACCTATTCGTTACGGCCGAACCAACTCCTTACGGCCGAAGTTTCACCATTACGGCCAGTTTCTTACGGCCGAGATTGCACGGTTGAGATCTTCATCAACAAAATTTTGCGGCCAAGCTTTTACGGCCAAGACTCTCCATTATCGGCCGAGATCCATCAATTATCGGCAAAGATCTCCTCTCACCGACACCATTTGCGGCTGACACCTTCATCAATATATATATTGAGGCCGAGCATCTCTCCACCGACAATAAATCCGGTTGTATATTTTTCCTTTCCTTTATTTTCATTTCTTTAGCTTTTCTATATTATCTTTTCACTTTCCCTTATTGGCTTAACACTGAGGACAGTGTCTAGTTTAAGCTTGGGGGAGTTTGCATTTCATGCATTGCATGTTTCTTTCTTTTTATTTGCTTATGTTTGCATCTATTTAAAAAAAAAAATCCAAAAAAATTTAAAAATTTGAAAATTTTCTAAAAAATATCATTGCATGTATTTATTTTTGCTACCATCTAACAAACTCTTGTCTTATTGTTTTAATTATCTTTTAGTAGAAGTTCAAAGACATGTCGTTAATTGATGAAATTTGAATACTTTTCTTTCTTATCACTTGCTATTTTAGTATCAAACTTATGGACTATGTGCCTATGCTAAGTAGAATTATGAATGACTAGACGACAAAATCATATTCATGCCTTTTTATTTCTTTTAAGTCTTGATAATAGTAGACTTATTATTGACCATATCAAGTACTTTTTGAGCTTATAAAAAAGAAGGGTTAGTTAAACCCCAACAAATAATAATAAAAAAAAAAGTTGAATAAAGTTATGTGTAGGTACAAAAGTGTTATCCGGAACCAAGGTGTGTTCGGGTAATTAGATCCGTAGGGGTTCATGCCTGGCGACCTAAGGGCAACTGCTCTGGGATCCGTCGATCGAAAACCTGCTACATGGACCATCTTGTGGAATATGGAGAAGCACATGAGTACTGAATCATGGCTAAGTTCGAACTCTTCATTCAGAACCTTGGTTGTTCGGGCAAGTAAACTCGAGGGGTGCTTTATCACCTGTTGCCCTAAGGCCATCTGGTCTGGGAGTCATCAGTCCAAAGCCCGCTACATGGACTTCCTTGTGCAATCCTGCTTGAAGATTAGAACTTTTAAATGATTGAAAATAAAGCTGATAAATGAAAAGAAAAAGAAAAAGTTTTAAGCTCAATTAGTATTTATGTGTTCAATATCAATGCTATTATTTGATAGACAATTTATTTTTTCAAGGCTGAATTTGAGACTGTTTAAATTTGTGTAGATTCAGAACTTCTATGAAGCTAAGTGCATGGAAAATGATAAGATATTAAGTAGTAGGTGTGCAGATGAATTGTGTGAGAAAATTAATCAGTTGACAATGTGGAGGCTACGATGGAACTTTCTTGAGCCTTGCTTTGAATTTTTGCTTGAGGACAAGCAAGACTTTAAGCTTGGGGGAGTTTGATGCATGCAAAATACAACATATTTTAGTTAATTATTTTAATTTGATCATAGCATGCATCATTTTTAGTCACTTTTAATCATAATTCCGGATTTATCAATTTTAATTATTAAAATCGCTGAATATTTTTTAATTGTGGATGGATTAACTATTATATTTTGATAATTATTTGCAGGAAAATTCAAATCTCGGCCGAAATTCAAAGAATTTCCTTACGGCCGAGATTTGCTTTACACCCAAGTCGTTACGGCCGAGATTCAAAAGGAGTAACAAGATTTAATTCTTTGTTACGGCTAACATTTGAAGGCGTAAAGATAAATATTTTTTTTTATCTTTTGGGCGTAACAGGAAAAGTCTTTCCTTACGGCCAAGAGTTGAAGGCGTAAAGATAAATGTTTCTATCTTTTGGGCGTAATGGCATGAAGATAAGATTTTACGGCCGAAATTTAGAGGGCGTAATGACATGAAGATGAAGGGCGTAACAAGATAAAAATGAGTTTATCTTTGGGCGTAACAAGATATATAAAGGCGTAAAGATAAAATGATTTTTATCCTTTGGGAGTAATGGAAAGGAGTAAAGATAAAATAATTTCCTTACGGCCGAGACTCTTTGGGCGTAAAAAGATAAGAAAGATTTATCTTTGGGCGTAATGATAAAAGGATTTATCTTTGGCCGAGTTTATCTTATAATTTTAAAGTCAACCGTACGATGTTACGGCCGAGATCAAATTGAAGACCGTCCGCACCCTATAAATACGTGAAGAATCCATAGTTTCAATTCGTGCTCTGAAGTTCAGGTTTCTTCCACGGCGAGTCATGAGCTCTGCAGGCTACGACCAAGAGGAGAGAGGTGCGACGGCTGGAAGTTGATCGCGACCCTGATCAAGTCCGAGAGGCTGCCCGACTGTCTGCCCAATTCGAGAGCTCTACTTCTATTTTGGGTGTAATTCTTTCGATTATTATTGTTATTTTGTTATTATCTCTCCAAAATTTCTAGGACGAACTCCATGTTTTTAAGATTATTATTTTAGGAGATTATTAATTGAAGGAAAGTGTTTGGATCCTACTTTATTTATTTTAATCTTTTCTGATCAATTATTAATTGTGTTTAATGCTTTTATATTAGTTAATTAAATTTCTGAATTAGGCTATACCAGTTTGTGGAGTGTTTAATTTCAGAATTTAATATACTAATTATAATTAATTTTATTTAGAATTAATAATTGACATAAATTTGATAACTAGTGTGTGGAGAATCAAGTTTGTGTGGTCTATTAATCTATACCAGTTTGTGGAGTGATTAATAGTCTAGAGAATCCAATTTAATGCATCTTAATTTTAATATGATTTTGGGGGTACCAGTCGTGGAGACTTCAATTCTTATTAAATTAAGATAGTTCTATATGATTAAATTGAGGGATGCCAGTCGTGGAGACCACAAGTTAATCATGGTAGATTACTTTAGGGAGACTCTAATCCATCTTTAAAGATTAAATTTATCTTTTATGATTCAAATATTTATCCTGATCTATTTTCATCCTAAGGCCTAACTTCAACACCACTATCTTATCTTTATCTTATTTTATTTATTTTATTTTCATAAAATCTTTTTTCCAAAAATCCATGTTTTTCCTCTCTTATTAATTTATAAATCCAGATATTGAATTAATAATATTCCTCGTGGGTTCGACACTCTTACTCCTATTACTATATTACTTGATCGACTAGTGCACTTGCTAGCAAATTTTATTGTTACAATTACAACGCATCACTCCCCCACCCTCTTTTCCCACATTCGAAGTTTGGTATCAATTCACCAGTCGACGAACTGACAATATGTTGCATCTAGTTGGCCATGAACTGAAGAACCCTGTTCTTCGATACCTCCATATCCTTCTCACCAACACAGTTTTAATCCATCCCAATGACTATGAGCGGGACCTCGTCTCTACAGATGAACTCTTCATTCTTTGGTGTTTGCTGTCAAACACAGAGATTAACCTTGTATCGTTCTTCCTTCAAAGTTTGATCAAGGAGTCGACTCGTGAAATCAGTCCAATTCTTTGTAGCAACCTCCTTACACCTCTGGCAGAATACTATGTTTACTTAGCAGAAACCACCCCTACACCAGCAACACTAATAGATTTAGATTTTTTGATCAAGGAAGGAGTCCTTCTCATTGTAAACGGCAAAAAATTTTGGCGCCAATCCAATCAATCTGCACTCGTTCAACTACTTGACCCTCGACATACTTCAATTCTGGAAGGCCGGAACTGGTGGATGAACGATTTCATCCAGGTCACAAGACCTATTCCCACATTACCTCCACTATTTCTGGACTTCAAAGAAACTTCACAACTTCCCCCTGACCGCAGAACCCCTCCAAGGTGCATCGTCTCTTCCTCCTCCTCGTCAGTTCCGGATGTGGCCCCGTCTCTACCACTTATCACAACCAACAAAGTAGATCTCATTCTGGAACAACTGACGAAACTCGCAGAAACAACTACTCGTAATCACCAGGACATACAAGCATTGAAGGATCATTTCCACCGATTGGAGCAGCAGAACCTGGTGCACCAGCAGAGAATCCAAGGAGTAGAGGAGGTTCAGAATTCCGTCCTAACGACCCTCAGTGACATCCAATAGGTCACTGATCGCATCCTTGAACTCCAACCAACTTCGGGTCCCTCTTCCTGGCATAATCGACACTGAGGACAGAGTTAATTTTAAGCTTGGGGGAGAGGACAACATGGTACATTTCTACTCTTCACTAGTCTTTACTTAGCTTCAATTTTTTATAAAAATTTTACATTCGAACTATTACATTGTAGATTGGCATTGCACTATGTTAACTCCGCACAATACAAAAAGAAATTCTAATTCCATCCAGTAGCTATAGTCTTTGTTGCAACCTCCTAAAATTTTGTTCAAGGACATCTTGCTAGCCCCCAACATTTTAATATATGTGGCAACCAAATTCAATGCCAAAAGTGATAGGGCAAAGGTAGTGGAAAGTGACTATTTTGATGTATTAAGAGCTTGACGACTAATCTTATTTAAGCTTGTCTCTGAATTCAAATAACAAGATAAAAAGGTTGTTAATACTAACACTTTTCTAGTGCAGCATGAAACCAAAAGAAAGAAAAAGTAAAGAGCAAAAAAAAAGTTGAAAGCAAAAGAAAAGAGGGCCAAGAGAGCCCCAGAAGGTACAAAAATGGTGCATTCCTAAGCCGGGCTGAATTTGGGTGAGTAGATCCGTAGGGATTCATGCCTGCCCTAAGAGCAACTGCCCTGGGCTATGCCGATCGAAAACCTGCTACATAAATTCTCCTAAGCATTATGGATAATCACATGAGTACTGGACAAATGAAAAGAAATAAGAATTCAACAAAAACTTATTACTGCACTGGCAAAATTAGTATTAACCTTTTTATTATCTGCCTTCCTTATTCGAATTATCTGGCTTGAGCTAAAAAGAGGAAGTTGAAAATGTCTTGCTCTTAGTATCTTCATCAAAGTCAGGGAATGAAGGAACAGACAGGGATGCACTTGGGCAAAGAACTCAGGTTGGTATCTTAAAATGCTGGCGGGAAGGCAAGGTGAAAATCATCCCTACTTTGAACATTGCTTGAGGACAAGCAAAAAGCTAAGCTTGGGGGAATTTGATCACCTCTTTTTGTACTTATAACCCCTACAATTAAATCCATAATTTTATATAAAAGTCGGACGTATTTTAAATGTTTTGATCAATTTTTAGTGAAAGAGTTGAACGAGTAAAAGAAGAGACTAACCACTTTTCGAAATTTGAATTTTGAACAGGGAGGAAACATAAAGGAAGGAAGAAAACAAAAGAAGAGGAAGGTGGAGCCGGAGGAAAAGGAGAGGAGGATGAAGGCAAAGAAGAAGAATGAAGAACTAAAGAAGAATTTTAGGATTCTCTCATGAAATAAACTTTGTTGATGCTGATTTTTATTCCGACATTTTGATATTTTGAAGTTGACTTCTCATTTCATTTACATGATGCATGGCTATTTAGACTTTGCATCTGATTTCAATTAGATCGAGAGATCAATTATTTTTCTGCTATTAGCTGATTTCATCCGAGAGGAGAAATCAGCCATCCTGATTGCTTTGCTTCTAGTAATTGTTGATCTATATTTTGTTAAAAAGATCGAGAGATCTACGAAAGTGATTGTTACGAGATGAGAATCCTGACAGTCGAGCGATGAGTCAATCTGTGCTCTGATCATTAGTGTAAGATTAATAGGTTTGAGTTATAAGAATCGAGAGATCGCACCCTTCTACTGATTAGAGATGAGAGTTTCCTTTATCGGTGATCAGTGGTAATTTCCCTTCTTTATGAATGGATATGTCAATTGCAATAGCATCAACAAGTTAATCACGAGAGAATCCTTCCCTTCATTCCTTAATCTTTTCTTACCTTATTCCCTTATTTTAAATCTCAATTTATTCACACATCTAGTTTATTCTTTTATAATTTTGCAATGACTTCTGAGGTATAAATAGTGTAATTAATTAATCTAAATCAATGGGGTTACGACACTCAAGGTTTTTACTCGACCTGTGCACTTGCAATTGCGTGAACTCTCGAGTAAAATTTAAAACTTGGCTAGAATTTCTTTTTCATGTGAAAATCTGCAACTTCACAACTACGATAAGTTCACATCAAGAATCAAGGAGGAGGATCCCACGATATCAGTAGGGAGATCGAGAGGATCCCTAAAATCTCGACCATATCAGGGAGGGAGTTAATGTTGTAACCATCCCATTCTTATATAAATAGACCCTTAGGGTCGGCCATGTACAACATAGTGATCAATTCGGCCATGTAAAGCATTCGATTCGAGAGGAATAGAAGCACGTCTCAATATACAAGCTTTCCCCCACAATCTCCAAGTGCTTTTCTCTTGTGTGCATCATCTCTTCGCTATGCAAGTGTTCGGTCATCGAAAGGACATCCGGTCAGGCTGCTTAGGTCTCATTCAGAAAGGTTTCGAGGCCGGTCACGCTAGAGTTTTTGTAACAGAGCTTTAGCCCATGATAGTTGGTGGTATCAGAGCAAATTCTCGACACTCAAATCGTGATCTTTGAGCCAATTTCATGAGACAATGTCTGGAGAAGGAGAGGGAAGACCCACGACAAGAAGCCGTAACGCAGAGGCTGGATGGCCACTAACGAGGGTGGTCCGAGCATGAACATGGCGGTCACAGGCGGTGGTGGCCATGTTGCAAGTGGAGACGATGGGGGCATGGCAACCACAGGCAGTGGCGGCCAAGCCATGGCGGGAAGAGAACAACTCGTGGGAGATCCAAGGAACCGACGGGTTCCTTGGACAGGCAAGTCGAGACATTGGGGCAAAGGATCAATGACATAGACGCGGCGGTACTTGCCTTGGAGGCGACGGTGGGCCAGCATGGCCTTGCGCTAGAAGAGGGCGCAACAGTGCTATAAGAAAGGCTTCAAGACCAATAAGATCGTGGTCGAGAAGGACCAGATCAACATAGCTGTCTGGTACCTGGCGGACGACATGCTTCTATGGTGGAGGTGCATGGAGGCTGAAATCATGAAGGCCACAGTGGTCATTGCATGAGAGGATTTCAAGAAAGAACTTAACAAGAAGTTCTACCCCGATAAGCCTAGGAAGTTGGCATGATGAAGCTGATGGTGCTATGTCAAATAAGCTCGGTGAGGGACTACATCGAGCGATTCCAGTCGATCACGCTGGAAATGCCAAGGACCATGGAGGAGCCCACCTGGCTCTACTTTTTTTCCTGAGAGGCCTCAAGCCTTGGGTGGCTCAAGAGGTGAAGAGGCAAAAAGTAACGACCATGAAAGAAGCTCTGGTTGCGGCCGAGGCACTGGTGGAGTTCTCGGCCAACCGTGATCTTGGCACGACGGACAAGACCACAAACAGGGCGGACGAGAAGGGACACCCTGCCGGAAGAAAGAACGACGGGAAGAGATGCGACAAGAAGGTGGCGGCCTCAACCAAAGGAGACCCCAAGAAGACTGTTCGGTGCTATGTTTGCGGAGGTCCGCACTTCGCAAGGGAGTGCGACAAAAAGGCGAGTTTGGTGGCCATGGCGTCTACTTCGGATGAAGGAGGAGGAATGATCCCCACCAAGGACGAGAAGCAAGTCACGAAAGGCCTGGTGTTCGCTGTGGTCGAAGTGAAGAGCTCCACTACGACCACCTTGATTGATACAGGGGCGACACATAACTTCTTGGTAGCACAAGAGGTGGCACAGCCTAGACGTTCCGTACGTCAAGGAGCCGGGACTTGTGAAGATGGTGAACGTTGCATCCAGCGTGGCCAAAGATGTTTCGGTGCAAATCAGAACATGGGAGGGCACTCTCAACCTCACGGTCGTCGAATTAGACGACCACCGCTTCGTTCTCAACATGGACTTCATCGACACCTTTGAGGAGGTAACGCTGACCCATGAAGGTCTTTAGTTGGTGTTTTAGGGAGGCAAGCATGAAGCACTGATGACTAGGGCCATGCCCAAAACATTGATGACAATCTCGGTGGAGGAGAATTGTGGATGTGACTTTGCGGCCGAGAGGGTTGAAGAGAAGGTTTCTCTCGAGTATTGGAGAAATGTGGATGACTTATTCGTTCGAGTGCTAAGATACGAAAGATGGGTTCCCACCATTTGCTCTTGTGAAGCAAAGTTAAGAGGCGCGACGTCCAGATAAGTGGCGCAGTCGGAGAGGAGGCTCAACGATCGGATCATCTTCATGGAGGAAGAGATCACCCAGCAGCGTGCATACATAGAGGAGTTCATCTAGAAGAGTGGGATGGTGTGGGATGAACCTGACGATGCAAGCTCGAGGGCCTTGCATGACGTGAAGGTCAATGCTCGGGATGGAAGAGGATGGAAGCGCCTGTGATAGGGACTCAAATGTTGGACGTGCGACGGCCCTCATCTCAAACGGGATTGCTCGAACGACCCAAGTGAGAGACCCGATGATGGAGATTTTAGACCTTGGCCCAGCGACGAGGTGGCCAAGTTGAAGGGACTCCTATGGTCGGATCCAGCTTGGGAAAGTCCGTTGAGGAATCCATCTCCCTAAGGCCCGGATCGGGTGCAGGGCAGCCGAAGCCAACAGCGACTGCCCCAAGTTTGGAGACCTCGGAGGAGGGCCTCCAGCCGAAGTTGGCAAAGGGAAGCATTTAGGAACTTCCTGGTGGATGAGGATGAGCAAGCCCTATCCACACTATGGGCTGTCTATGAAGGAGGTTTTGGATGATGTCAGGAGGCCTTGCCCCAAGATCGTGAAGGAAAAAGTCATGCACCGAAGAACTTGTTCAAGTTGGAACATGCAAGCCTAGTCGAGTAGCGAAATGGACGCACTTCATAGTTCGGCGTAGTTTGGAGGAGGCCGAGACGTTGACCACATTCCAAGCAGAAGGGGCGCTGGGACTCAATATGCCGAAATTGTCCTGGGGCGTGCGCAAGGATGCGATGTTCCACATGGTTCACGTAACAACAACTGACGGTGAGGGTTGATTATAGTGACATCTTGGGACAACAAGGTGCCACGACGAGGAGGTGCTCAAGCACGAGATATTCCTTCAAGCCAAGCGAAGACAGAGGTGGTCATAAAATGAGACCACAAACGGAGGGCAGACGTCACCGAGGACGATGACACGGTTTGGTGGGGGAGGATGTCACGCCCCGCCGAGTTAGGACGCAGGCAGTGCCCACTTTGGAATAATGCACACTTTGGCCCCGCAAGAATGTGCAGGTAGCACATTCCCTGCCCAGTTTGGCAGAACATCCACTTTGGTAGCGGTGGCAGTGCAATGCAGCGCGCACTTAGGCAGCAGAGGGGCTATTCCGTCCCAAGCCAAATTGTCATGTCCGAAAGTGTCTACAATGATGGCAGGTGTCACGCAGGATAGCTGGCCATGAGTAATCGCTGATGGTTACTCGCTGGACGAAGATGGCAGCTAGAGATATGATGGGGCGCATCATATCCGCCTAAGATCAAGGAGGATCGTGGAGATTCTGGCCAGCCAACTTATGCCAAGAAATCCGAATGATCAGGAGGATCATCCCAGCTGTGATCTTGAGAAGGACAGGAATAAAAATGAGGATTATTCCAGCCAAGATCCTAATGAGAAGATGAGGGAAGTATGAATTATAAGAATCAAAATCGTTTCTTATATTTTATTCTTAATTATCTATAAGACTCATTCTTCATGTAGGTATCTTTATCCACATGCTTGTTACTTATTCTTTTCCAATTTGTTCATAATCTTTATGACCCTTTTTGTCTAATCACTAATAACATTTAAGTCGATTCCTACCATAAAGAATAACTTCCTTAGAAAATCAACCACTCATATGAAACATGTATCAATACATCAATAAAGAATAACTCACAGTAAGAAAGATCTTACTTGTACTTTACGGTGGAGGGTGTGGCGACTGCTCGGCGATAGCACATGAACCATTACTATATCATACTATACGATAGGACGTCAAGAGAGTCCTGACTTTAGACTCTAATACCATAAGTATAACTCCCCCAAATCAACCCCTGCCACGTGGCAAAGACTAATCTGGAGACGTTACGACATGTCATGACTTTGACCATCATGTTGATCATATCTTAGTAAAAAATCGAGACACGTCAGCGGAAGAAAGAATAAATAGGAAAATAAGGAAAAGGATAACTTTTGCGGAAGTCTAAAAAGTGCCTACATCAAATTTAAAGAATATAATAATGTTCTACAACATGAATCTATAAATGCGGAAGGAAAAGGAAAATCTAAAAGGAATCTAATAAGCCCTGTGATTCATGTGCTTTCTTGTCGCTAGAGCCTTGTCACAACACACCTACTCCACCTCATCACTGATCTGATCCTGCGAAAATCAGACACAGGGGAGGAGGTCCTCCCGTAAACTTTACAGCCTAATGGGAAACTATATGATATACAATGCATAACATGAATAGAAGAATCAGAGGTAAAAAGACATACTTAACTTGAACGTGAAAATGATAACATAACAGCATCATAAATCATAATAAGAGTTGAATAATAGGATATCATAAAATATGAGAATCAAACGATGCTTAATAAACTTGAAATCATGGCATGCTTGAAAATCATGACGATAACTTGACTTGTCTTAATCATGCTTCTTGGTCTTGTTTAATATTTAGAAATCAGGGCGACTTTGGGTGCCTTTAGTTCTTGAGGTATGCCGAATAAACGATACAGTTGTGTGCGAATCAATGGTGATCAAACCATGACCAAGGGAGCGACCCTTATCTTGAGGCACTTGACTTGGACTGGCAATCAATTATTCATCTTTCATCTTAACTTATTAATCACTTTAAAATCTTGTCATTCTTTATTTTTTTATATAATGGAGATAGTACGATCGATGAGAAATAAATTAATACAAAACTTGATCTTGAAATCAGGGATGGCTCTCAGTGGGAGCGGGCATTAAAATCAGGCATAATCATGATTAAACATAAGTAGATGTCTTAAATCAATAGAATTAAATAAGAATAGATAACGATCATACTGAGATTTTGAATTATTGACAAATGTGGAAATAAAGTCTGCGGATCGGTCGATCAGTTCGATTGAACGGTCGACCTGTGGGCTTCAGATCGGTCGTCCGATCTCCTTAGGCGAAAACTAATGCCTCAACCATGGGGGACCCAATGGCATCAAAAAATGGTTCCTAAGACATAGAATCGTTGGGTCTTAAGAAGGTGTGATACAAAAGGCATATGAAGATGTGGGTGTGATGTCAGTAAGAAAGAGTGTGGACACAAGGAGCGTGATAATTGTCATAATCAGCTGTGCTTCAGAAACTCCAAGAGGAATGGGTGCTACGAGTTCAACAACTACCGGTGGTTCAGTATGAATAGGGGCGGTGCAAAAATGTCTATAATCAAGCTCGCAATTATCTCGGTGGTGTTGAGAATCGTCGATGTCGAAGATAATGTTTGCTTGGTAGGTAGTTTCATTATCTTGGAAGTCATAACTATAATGGATGGAGAAGATGTGGTGAGGTCAATGGATGGGCAGGATTTTTCGATTGCTTCGCAAAAGCCTTCTTTTTTTCCTCGAATAGTGGGTGGAGTAGCAGGTGGTGGGCTCTTTGTTAAAGGATGGGTCTTGGGGAACTAACTCCATCAGCATCGGGGAATGTGGGAACAATGGTCGTCGGCAACATGGTTACATGTGGCTCCATTTCTAGGATGGGAGGGTCACCCAATGTAGTGATTTTCTTCCCTTTCAACTTTGTTCTCCAAGGCCTCCCAATAGCTTGGCCTTGTGTGTGAACCATGATTGCAAGTTATGAAGGGCGAGGAAGTTGGAGAGATGGAGGGGAATGATCAGCGAGAATTTAGGGAACAAAAGATCTTGTGGGAGAATATGAGAGAGCAATTAGAAGATTGCAATAACGAGACACGATGAGCAATTTATTAGTGCGCGAAATGACTGTCGAGAAATCTTGGGCCATGCAAAGGAATGATTTTTGGATAGTCGCCACATGTCCACTTTGTGTCATTTGTTCATTAGTGTGGTTGCTCGTTTCTTCTTATTATCACACCCCTCAAGTGAAGTTGTCACGATGTCCATTTTTATGTAAAAAAATTAAATGAGTGAAATTTGAAATATTCTAAGATGAAAATAGAAAATGCTAATTATTGAACTAGGTTGTATTTCAACAAGCATCAATGTTTATAACCTTAGACTATACTTTAATGTTGAGGTTAAGGTAGCTAGATCTTTGTGATGGTTTCCATCAGAATAATAGATATTTAGTCCTTGCACATTAACTTTGAATACACCTCCTGGGTTGTTTTGCACCTCAATTGCTCCATGATTAGAAATAGTAATTGGGCCTAACCATCTAATTTTAGTTTCTAGAAAAGAATGTGAACTTTGAGTTGAAGATGAGAACCTTATCACCATGCTTTAATTCTTTATGCATGATTCTTCTATCATGCCATAAAATCGTTCTTTCCTTATAGACCCTTGCATTTTCATAGACTTCTAATATTAATCCTTCAAGTTCAGGTAATTGTAAACCTCTTCTCTTTTTTGCCAAGGCTAAATTCTAGTTAAGAATTTGTTCTATGCAGAATATTTTGTAGCATAATTCTATAGGTACCCATAGATAAATATGTATGGTGAAGTTTCAAATCCAATTTTAAAAGGAGTTCTACAAGCTCATTAATTTTCATTGAGCTTCCTAGATTAGTCCTTTCTTGATTTTGTGATTATTTCCTAGAGAATGCACTTGATTTTTCTTTTTGAAGCTTTCCACTTGACTATCGGATTTTGGGTCATAAGAAGTAGCTACACTATGTTCAAATTCATATATCTTTAGTATATTTTCAAATTGCTTCACAAAGAGTATTTAGCACCACTACTTATGATCAATCTAGGAATTTATATTCCTAAAATGATATCTTTGTTTTGGATTCAAATTGCCTCATCTTCTTTTATCTATATTCACTTTTTTTTTATTTTTTGCTTTGTTTATTTGTAATAATATGTGATCAAAATCTAAAAATTTATATACTTTGGTAATTTTCTCTTTAATTATTTTAATTATTATTTATATTACTACTGCTTATCAAACACTATAATGTGATACTACCGATAGTTTAAATAGTGATAATCTACTTTAGTGACGATCTAAATTATTAGTTAATTGAATCGCCCAATGTACTAAATGGTCCTCAAGGGGTAAGTTATTGGATCGCTTGGCATGTACTTTATGTTTAAAATTTTAAAGTGGTTCCATAAAATAATCACAAAAATATAAAGTGATTTGAAATATGTAAAATACTAATATAATACAAGAAAATAAAAGAGAAAATATCCTCTTTACAACGAATTCTCAATCTCACAAAACTTACACTAATTTCTCTCCAACACCATATAATATTCCACTCATGCACAAGACACCATTAGAAACTCACTTTAAAAATTCTAACCCTTTAGAAACTCATGTACAACTTTTAAACTTCAATACGACTGTTATTAATCTCTGGGTAAAAAATTTAATCGTTATAGCTTTTCCACCTTCTTACTCATATAGTATTTTTGCAATAACTTTGTTAACAGATGTTCAGATAAGTTTATTCTTGATTTTCTAAAAAAAAAGTTAACAAAATTGTCTATAATTTATTATTCCTACTCGACCTAAATTTGATGGAAAGGTTTTCTAATATCACGTTGAAGTTTA
This sequence comes from Pontederia crassipes, assembly GCA_030549335.1. Lineage (NCBI taxonomy): Eukaryota > Viridiplantae > Streptophyta > Magnoliopsida > Commelinales > Pontederiaceae > Pontederia > Pontederia crassipes. The sequence continues at coordinate 37,834,442 of CM060184.1, read as the reverse complement.
GTATGCTAAAAAATTGTATTATATTATTTAGATTGATAAATATGCACACTTTTAAATATAATTGTTTGCATAATTATCCAATACATTTTTTATTCTCCAAAAAAGATAAGTATATTCTACACTTTTTGTATAATCCTCAATCGAAATATGTTGGGATCATAGTCAAATGTTAATGTAAACTTTTTGTGCATATATTTAACTTTAAAATCCGTCTAGAACTTCATTATGTTGTATATACCTCTTTTCCATAGATATCGGGATGAGACAATTCTTAATTCTTTAGAAAGCTAGCATAAATATTTATAGCTCAATTTCTATATAATTTAGTATTAAGCTAGAATACAATGCATATAAATTATATGTTAGTTTTTCCTTAACTTGTTCCATTTATATGCAAATCAAATTGAAAGAAAATTATTTTTTATGAAAAGATAATATGGCATTCTATAATTTTTCCATTCATATCTTAATCTAAAATATAACATGAAGTAATCAAATGGTAATATGAAATTTGACACCTAAGATTATGTTTTTCAACTTGAACTTTTCATCAGTTAAAAACAATAATCCTAAATACTTAAAATTCATGTAATCAAAATAATTAGATAAGTGATAAAAGCTTGGCAAAAAAATATATGTTAATCATCGAGGCCATGACTCATAGGTAAGCCATAGGAAGAAGGAAAAAATAAGGTGAGAAAGAGGGATCACCAAGGTCTATACATGCACCCTCTTTTTCTTTCCTTTTCCCACATCCAATGGAATCAAGGAATTAGGGTTTGTGAACATCGGAATGGCCAGACAAGGAATAAGAGGAATAAGAGGAAGAGAGGGCAAAGCAAAAGGACTCGAAGAATAATAAAAGATAGGTGGATCTATTGGTTTAACTATTAGGAATATGATCAACTATACGGTAGCATGTTAGGTTATATTATAATGAAGTTTCTTCTCCTAGTCACATGTTGTTTATAGCATAGAAATTATATAATGTTTAGATGCTGACTTTATATATGTTTGTTGTATTCTAGGGATCTAATGATCATGTTAAAACATATCTGAACTCATTTCTTTTGTCTATGATTATGCTCGAAACTACGATGTACCTAAAATGGAGGAGGTCTCATTGATATGAGTAATCTTATTCTTAGTAATGATGACTTTGCTCTAACGAGGATTATCATTATGAGTTGTATGCTATCCATAGTCATCGACCTATGGTACATGTATTAAAGTTGTCTAGTTTATGCCCTAACTATAAGGTTCATTCTAAGAAAATGATTATTAATTGTGTAGCACCTTAGATTGTGTATAAATGAAGTATGGTCATGTAATGGCCTATTAAAATTAATAATAACCATGAACTGATTTATGAGATTTCATGATTAAGAGTCATGCAAAATTTTGATCATGGGGATCGATGAATAATGTGTAAGATGCATATGCGAATTTGTTTGTTGTGTTTAAAGTTTATTCATGATCTAAATTGTAAGTTAAGAGGTGACTAAAATGATCGGACTATCAGTTATGTAAATTGGATGTCCGCTCCAAGTTCGAATAATTGATCTCACTAAGCTGACTTGTAAACCCACTAGAATTGCCTTGTATGAATATCTAGAAGCCTAAATCATATTTTGAGCATCCAAAATAATATTCCCAATTGATGTCCACAATATGAATTGATCAGCGGACGACCTAATCACCATTCTAGGCATCCGGAAGAATTTCATAGCTAATGTTCATCATGCTGATTAGACTGTCGAAAGTCCAGATCTTACAATCCGATGTTTGAAAGTCAATAATCATGATATTGCTACAGAATAAGATCAAACAATAAAAACCTTGCTCTGATGTCTGAAATTCCTTGTACAAAAACTCCTTGGAAATAAGATTGGATGGTCGAAACATTGATTGAATATCATAAAGCTGCATTCAAAAAAATGAAGCCCTAAGTTTGGACTTTTGGAAATTCCTTCGAACATCCAAACCCAGTCCGATGCCAACTTGTGCATCTTTGATTATGATCAAATCCTTATTAGATTAAATTGATTGTTCCTCTCATTGGATGGATTAAGTTGGGGTTTATCCCTCTTCTAATCCTTCTTAACGAGCATAAAATCTTGATAGCCTTCCTAAATGGATAAAGATGAGAACCTAACTGAATTAATAAAAAAAAGTCAAGATGTCCATGCTGCTTGTTGATAAAATTTCATTGCATAGTATTGAATCATCACATGGTTAGGGGCATAGGTTCAATTGTGTTAAACTAGTAAGGCATTGTCCCTTGTATGATTGTTTTCATTTTGCAAGTTCTCACCAAAGAATGGCTCATCCTCCTTTTGGAGAAGGCATTGGCCATGATTTGAACAACCACTACTACTCATAAAGTACATGACACTTCGTTCTAATGAAAATGTTATTGAACAACATTGCATAGAAATGTTAAAGATATAGAAGAGAAAGACAACTTTGTTTATCATTACATTGAAAACAAAGCATTGAAATAGAGTATTGAAATATAAAGTTAAGAAACCAAAGCATCGTATTAATCACTCCTAAAGTATTGCATTGATTTCTTGCCCAACAATATGTATTAATTAAGACTTTTTCTTGATTAATTTCCTACTATAGTGTACTTATCAAATTTTCTTGTTCTCTAGTCAAGTACCATTCCTCACTTTCTAACACAACGGAGGATCGTAAAATGGAAGAGATTACAACTTTGGGATGAATTTCAAAAGAGATTGATGGTTCAAAGCGCTATCGCTAGCTTAATAAACTCAGAATCCATCGAGAAAGAAAATCACACAGGTCTATTGGAATAATTGGATAGTAATTAAACTATTTATAACAAAAGAGTTCATGCCTATGTATAAACATTTTACAATCAAATCTAAACTAATTTAAAATCTAAAAAGATAAAACAACAATGATTAAGAATGTTAACTAACAGAATCTAAGTAATCTAAAAGGATAAAGATAACAATAATAACAAATAAAATATATCTTATCTCTCCTACGTCACTTTCTATTACTGATTTAATTTTCACAAGTCATTGATATATATATATATATATATATATATATATATATGAATATTAGGGTGCATACACCTACTCACAGCCATTAGATCAAAATTGTTTTAGTTATAATGGCTGAGATTTAATCATCAATATTGGTTTAATAGAAACCCCAATTCAAAAAAAAAAAAATGGCCACCTACCTCCGGACTTCCTGTGCCGACCTACCCATGCGCCGACCTCCCTTGCGCCGATCGCCAGCCCTTCGATCGTCGACCACAACGCCAGAGTCGTGTCCTTCTTCTTTCCCTCTCCTCACTGCCGCCAGTGCCGCCGACTTCCCCAGGCTCCACATCCTCGACCTCCGCTGACATAGCAACGAAAGGGGGCGTCGGGCCCCTTCTGTGACCTACGCCAGCAAGCGCGAAAGGGGGGCCGATGCCCCCCTCTGCGACCTCGCCGACGAGGTCAAAGGGGGCCGACGCCCCCCATTTGCTATCGTACTAGTAAGATCTCGACAGAAGATGATGACGATCAGCAATGGCTGGCAACGATCAACGACTTCTGCTGCATCGTCCATCGGTGGTGTCATTCTTCCCACCATCGATGCTCACACGCGCCCATTGTGCTGCAAGCAAACCAGTAACGATTCAAGGTAATCAACATCCGGTTTAAACGCTTTGATCCTAGTCGTCAATGTTGCATCCGACGATTATAATGAAGTGTATGCACATGTATGCACCTAAGTGTGTATGCACCTTAATATTCCTCATATATATATATATATATATCATTTTACCTATTGTTGATTTTTTTTTAGATTTATTCTTCGCCTATTGAGCTATAATGGAATTTGTCATTTGTTTCTTAAATTTTTGGAGTTGTAATGACTTTATGGAACTTCTTTTTTAGTCTCCCATGATGTTGAGACTGAAATTTATTTCAAAGATTATATTGAACTTCCGCTTAAAGAATGTTTTTAGCCAGCTTCAAGTCTGTCGCATTTTTTATAATTATGATCAATTGATTAGTCAAAGACAATTTTTAGTAAAAATGTTGTATATACTCGTAGCATCTTTCAAAGTGGATCTTGCCACATTGCAAAGTTCTATACGAAAATGTTGCACTAGGAATAAGGATGAAAGTACAAAAAAGAAATCACGCTCCCTGAGTAAAATCTTAGAACAATATTCATTTTCATCTTTTTTCTTATTTTTTTCTCTCAGCATTTTTCTGTGTTTATTATTTTTTTTCCTGTTACTAAAGATGCCATTATCCTAGTATAAGAAATTATATATAAATTTCATCTCATTTGAAACTTCAATCGTTGATATCGATAGGAAGAATTAAAATCTCAATTACTCTATCACGAAATAGGTTGTTATTGCTCTGTGCTTATTGTAGTGATATCCATGGATTGATCGATCATTTAATAGTTTTGTACAATATTTTGCTACTTCTCATGAACATTGCAATGATATCATTTCCTTTTTTTTACATTAGTTTACATGTTGTATTAAATATTTGTATACAATAAATGTGTCATTTTTTTTATCGGGTTCACTTAATTACTACGTGAATGATGTATAATTGAGTATTGTTATTTATTTACATAATAGGAGATTTAATTAAGAACTGCACTAAATTGTCATGTCGAATATGGTTGAAACTTTGAGTTATCTTTTTTTTTAAATAATAAGGATGTGCAAAAGCTACGATAATATATACTGCATGGATTAATATGAAATTAAATTCTTGAACATTACATAATGGACTTTTCGAACAACTCTTTCTTTCTCTGTTAAGAAATGTTGGCTGTTAACTTAAATTTCATCTCAAATTATTTTTTATCTCAAAATGAGTTCAAATTCAAATATAGCATATCAGGTTTAGCAGATGAAAATCATTGATGGGCATATTGAAAATTAATTGAATATTTTTAATTCGCCTCGATCAAATTCAACCGAAATGATTTCTTTCAAGAAAAAAGTTGCAGAAATTTCATCTCCCGAAATATTCAACATTGATCCTCGCCTTAATTTTGTGGTCAAGTTTTTTTTATCATTATTATTATTTTAAAATTCGAAGAGGTTCGAGCACATGCATCCTCTCAATCAAAACTCACATGAAATTTCACTCCGAAAACATGACCCAATCGAAATGGAAACATCTCCATAAGAATCCAAAGCGGAGTGGAGACCTCTTTCTAAATTCTTACTGGTCAGTTAAAAGGGGCACTTGCCACATTAAAAAACAAATGTGGCTACAATTTCATGGCCCCAAGACCAATTGCCCACAAAATAACATTAACATTAGTAACCCCCTCCCTCCAAGGCACAAACTTGGTCTCTCTCTCTCTCTCCCTTCACCCACCCACCCCAGACATTTTTCAGATAAATAAGCTGCCGAGGAGGCAAAAAGATTGGGACCCTTTTGTTTTTTTTTTTTTTTGTTTTTTTTCTTCTTTTATTTTATTCTTTTTTCATATTTTGTTTTCAGTGTCCGTCCAAAAGATAGCGCTCCAAGAAATTTAAGCGTGTGGTGCAATGATGCACACATCGACTCATAAATTAAATAATCTTATTTTTCTTTTAGTAAATTTCGTGTACTTGTTTATTTTCAGTTTATCATTGTTCTGGATCTCATAATCGAGAAAAAAAAAATTAAAACAAAGGTAGCTGTCCGAAAAGAGAGTATCAAATTAATTAGTGGGACCAGGTCTAGGGGGGTAGGGGAGAGGACTCAAAGCTTTGCAATTTTGGGGAAAATATCCAATTTACCAACTAAAATGAATCTGGATCCTAACCATTTTTCATTAATTAAATTTCTGGTAGCCCCCCGTGCATAATATAATATTTAACAAAGATGCCTCTCTCTCTCTCTCTGTCTGTCTCTCTCTCTCTCTCCCCCCATATAATTCCATGTTGTCGCAAAGCAAATATGAAATATGCACTAGTCTTGGATAGATCCATAAAATAATGCCAAGACAGTGCAGAACCAGTAGTAGTAACTGGTGAGTACAACAATTTATTCACAAAGCTAAAGGTCGCTATCAACAGTTGCACTTGCACCAAGCCAAGAAGGATGGATGGATGCATATGCATATGCATATGCATGCAGGGTGGTGCAACAAGCAAGCAGATGCTGTATGTTTGGTGTAGCGCTGAGAGACAACATAATTGAAACTAGTAGCGTTAATTGCACCGTCACCACCACCAACTACAACAACAACATCAACAACCAAAAAATTTAAGTAGCACATGACATGATTCATATCATGAATTGTGCTACCACCATAATGCAAGACATGGATGATGGGAAAATCCGAGAACAAGGAGAGAAGATCGCAAAGAGATTGCAGAAAAATAGAAGAGACACACGAATTTACCCAGGTTCACCCTTGAGATGAGGGCTACGTCCTGCAAAGAGATTCCACTATATCGTTTAGGTTTACAGCCGCCGCACAAAATTACATCAGAAATTAGGCTATTAATAGCCTCTCCAAACCGGGTTTAAAACCCAAACAAACAGAGAAAAAACCTAATCCGAACCACACGGGCCGGCTAAACAAAAGCCCAAAACCCGTCTAGGTTTCGGGGGCGCTGCCCCCGAACCCCCGCCCGCTCACCGGGACCGCCGTCGGGGGGCGGGGCCCCCCGAACCCCCCCTTTCATTCGTACGCCAGCAATACTGTTAAGTGGGTAATACTCAGATTCCCCTAAGCTCACGTGGGCGAACCCGATGTGAGAAACAAGGGGCCCTGAAGTATTCACCAACTCTAACATTCTCCCACTTGGTGGATACTTCACACCAATGAAAGCCTTGCCAGCAGTATTCTTCTTCAATCCGACAGCAGTAGAGCACCATTCAAACTTTACACATGTAACTGCTTTAGTCAGAAAATCAGAACTATTCTCTGTTGTATCAACCTTTTCAAGCTGAACCTCTTTCTTTTCCACCTTTTCCCGAATAAAGTGGTATTGGATGTCAATATGCTTTGTGCGTGAGTGAAATGCAGGATTCTTAGCTAACTGAATAGCACCTTGATTATCACATCTCACCTCTATAGCACCTTGCTCAAATCCGAGCTCCAAGCACAATCGCCGTAGCCATATGGCCTCTTTTGCAGCATGAGTAAGAGCCATATATTCTGCTTCTGTAGAAGAAAGTGCTACCACGCTTTGTCTCTTGCTCATCCAACTTAGTGCAGCCCCAAATAATGTAAAAACATATCCGCTAGTGGACCGTCTACTATCAATGTCTCCACCCCAATCAGCATCTACATGGCCCACAATATCAAGCATCTTTCCTTTTCCCGCACCTTCAAAGCACAAAGCAAAATCTGAAGTTCCACGAAGGTACCTAAAAACTCTCTTGATAGCATTCCAATGTTCCCTGCCTGGGTTAGACATATACCGACTCAAGACTCCCACTGCTTGGGCTATATCTGGACGCGTGCAAACCATGGCGTACATCAAGCTGCCCACTGCACTTGCATATGGCACACGGTCCATCTCTTCGGCTTCTTCATCCGTCTTCGGGCATTGCTCTGCAGAAAGTTTGGTTCCTAGAGACATAGGAGTACCCACTGGCTTGCAGTCCGACATGTTAAATTTCTTCAACACTTCTTTTATGTACTTCTCCTGTCCTAGCCACAACTTTCTCTTCTGACGATCCCTTCTAATCTGCATACCCAAAATAAAATTCGCTGGTCCCAAGTCTTTCATCTCAAACTTCTTGGCCAACAAACCCTTCACTGAATTCACCATCTTCATACTATTTCCAATCAGCAACATGTCATCCACATACAGTGTAAGAATGACAAACTGATCTCCAACTCTCTTCACATAAACACAATGATCTGAATCTGAACGTACAAACTTGAGTTCGAACATGTACGTATCAAACTTCTGGTACCACATCCTTGGCGACTGCTTCAATCCATACAAAGACTTCTTCAATTTGCACACCAGCTTTTCTTTACCTTGAACTTCAAAGCCTTCTGGTTGCCTCATATATATCTCTTCCTCCAAGTCCCCATGAAGGAATGCCGTCTTCACATCCATCTGCTCTACCTCAAGATTATATGCTGCTGCCAGAGATAGAACAAATCTGATTGAAGTCATTTTCGCCACGGGAGAAAAAATCTCATCATAGTCGACTCCCTCAACCTGAGAGTACCCTTTAGCTACCAGCCTCGCCTTGTACTTCTCTACAGACCCATCCGGTTTCAGCTTTCGCTTGAACACCCATTTGCAACCAATTGCCTTTCTATCCTTAGGCAATTTACACAAACTCCATGTTTCATTCTTATCCAGTGACTGCATCTCATCTGCCATAGCAAGCTCCCACTGATTTGCATCATCCATAGACCTTGCATCTTTTACAGAACTAGGTTCTTCTCCGATGATGCTCAAAGCATGAAACGAACTCAGAGCACTAAGAGAGTATCTCAAAGGTGCTCTTCTTTCTCGTGTCGATCTCCTGAGAACTGGTATGGTAGTACCAATATCTGGGTCTTCATCTGAATCTGCATCTTCAACTTCATTAACCGAGTCCTCTTGATCCGGTTCTATAACAGACTCAACTGAAGTATCTTGTGCATCCACCTCTGAAGTTTCAGAATCAGAATCTTCTTCAAGCACTACCACTTTCTTAGGTTCATCACCTTTTTGAACTTCAACTTGGGAACGTGATTCACGGAAAACAACATCCCTGCTGTAAACAATAGTCCTTGACTTTGGATTCCACAGTTTGTAGCCCTTGATCCCTTCCTTGTATCCGACAAATATGTTCTTTTCAGATTTACTGTCAAGTTTACCCCGCTTTTCCTTGGGTATATGAACATATGCGTCACATCCGAACACCCGAACATGAGACAAATTTGGCTTCTTCCCAAACATTGCCTCATAAGGTGTCTGATCCTTCACTGATGAGGTCGGTGAGCGGTTCTTCAGGTAGTTTGCTGTGGCTACAGCTTCTGCCCAGAATTCTTGCCCCAATTCAGCCCAACTCAGCATACATCTGGCCTTCTCTATGAGTGACCGATTTAACCTTTCAGCTACTCCATTCTGCTCAGGTGTATATGGAGTTGTCTTCTGTCTAGCAATACCATTGTCCACGCAGAACTGCTCAAACTTATCTGAACAAAATTCACCTCCATTATCTGTACGAAGAACCTTGATCTTGCAGCTCAATTGATTTTCCACCAAAACTTTAAATTCTCGAAACTTATCGAATACATCTGATTTATTCTTGATAAAATAAATCCAACTGTATCTCGAAAAATCATCTATAAAAGAAACATAGTACCTGGACCCTCCAATAGATGGAGTCGGAGTTGGTCCAAAGACATCACTATGAATCAGTTCGAGAATCTTCGTTGCTCTTGAACCTGTGTGTTGAAAACTGACTCGGTTCTGTTTTCCATGGAGGCAATGTTCACAGAACCCGAAGCCCACAGAACAATCCGGAACTCCTTCTACCATCTGACTTGATGCTATAGTGGAGAGTCCTTTTTCACTGATATGGCCTAATCTTCGATGCCACAACATAGATTTGCTGTCTTCATCTTCTTTGGCCTCTTCAGAAATAAATCCGCAGCCCACAGATATTGTCTCTCCGAGCAACTTGTACAACGTGCCATAGCGAACCCCTCGTGCAATTACAATCGACCCTCTGATCATCTTGCACGAATCCTTATCGCAACTGAATATAACACCCGAGTCAGCCATTGTACCAACAGATAATAAACTCCTGCTCATAAGTGGTATATGCATCACATCTGGTAGAGTCTTCACCGTGCCATCATTCATCCTCAACTTCACCCTGCCACGTCCAACAATCTGAACCGCAGTGTCATCTCCGAGCATGACATCTCCACCATTATACTCCTCATATTCACAGAACCAGTGTTTATGAGGCGTCATGTGGTACGAAGCACCAGTGTCGATAAGCCAGACATCTTTATCTGACTGTGCCGTACATGCAGAAGCCACATACATATCTCCTGCCTCAGCCTCCTTTTTGTCCGAGGTTGACTCAGCTTCTTTCTTATGAACCGGCTTGTTTTTGCAATCTCGCTTCAGATGGCCCCACTCTTGACATCTCCAGCATTGCACCTTCTTATCCTTACTCTTCGAACGCCCACGAGATTTGGATCTCCCTCTCTGATTTTGATTCCTTTCTGGTTGCCTTCCTCTGGCCGCCAGCGCCTCTTTACCAGAACTTGCTGATCCCTTTCTCCGTATTTCCTCTGATAACAAGGCAGCACATACACTTTCATACGAAAGTTCTTTATCCCCGCCACCAATCACAACAATCAGATTGTCCCATGAATCCGGCAGCGAACAGAGCAATGTTATTGCCTTATCATCATCTTGAAACTTAACACCGATTGATACAAGTTGACTGATCACCGTGTTAAAGTTATAAAGATGGGTAGAAAACGAGTCACCCTCCTGCATCCGAAGATTGTACAATTTCTTCCTCAGAAATAACTTGTTAACCAACGACTTACTTTGATATAGGGATTCCAACTTCCTCCACAGATCTCTGGCAGTAGGTTCGCCCATCACATTCGTAAGAATTGAATCCGCGAGACACAGCCGAATCAAACCCTTCGCCTTTCTATCAATCCGATCCCACTCTTCGATCGCCTTTGGATCTGCCTGACTGGAGGAGGCCTCGTCCGTGACCTTCGCCGCCTCCATGCCTGGTCTCTCCTTCTCGATTGCCGTCCAAAAATCTCGATCACAAAGGAGATCCTCCATCTTCATCTTCCAGAGATCAAACCGTGTTCCATCAAATTTTTCTATCTCGATTCGCGATCCTCCTGACATCTCGAATAAACCCTAATTCCTCGAACAACCTGTGCTCTGATACCAATTGATGGGAAAATCCGAGAACAAGGAGAGAAGATCGCAAAGAGATTGCAGAAAAATAGAAGAGACACACGAATTTACCCAGGTTCACCCTTGAGATGAGGGCTACGTCCTGCAAAGAGATTCCACTATATCGTTTAGGTTTACAGCCGCCGCACAAAATTACATCAGAAATTAGGCTATTAATAGCCTCTCCAAACCGGGTTTAAAACCCAAACAAACAGAGAAAAAACCTAATCCGAACCACACGGGCCGGCTAAACAAAAGCCCAAAACCCGTCTAGGTTTCGGGGGCGCTGCCCCCGAACCCCCGCCCGCTCACCGGGACCGCCGTCGGGGGGCGGGGCCCCCCGAACCCCCCCTTTCATTCGTACGCCAGCAATACTGTTAAGTGGGTAATACTCAGATTCCCCTAAGCTCACGTGGGCGAACCCGATGTGAGAAACAAGGGGCCCTGAAGTATTCACCAACTCTAACAATGGAAACGGCCAAAACATGCAACCTGAACGTTAATTAATTCATACCATTGTTTCTTGGGGTAGCACCTTGGTCGCTTCAGTCGACGGCTCCGGCGATGGATCCACATGAGCTCCGTCCAGCAGACTGCTAATGGAGCGAGCCTTCACCATCCCCATCTTCTTCCTCTTCTTCCTCGTTATGGTGGTATTCTCGTTGCTGTTGTTGTTGGCATCTTCGCCTACTCCTATTCCTTCTTTTTCTGCAACCAGACTATCCACTCCTGTAACATCTGCCGGTGGCGGCTGATGTTGGAGTCGCGGTTTATCCTCTTGCTCCTGCGCGGTGGAAGATGGCGAAGGTGACGTCGCGGCTTTCTTCGCATCGACGCCTTCCGCGTGGTTCCTCTTGGGCCGGGTGGTGGCTCCTATTTGGCCGCGCACGCTGCTCATGCTTCGCAGCCTCCCTTTCCCCAGGTGGTGCTCGCAGAGGGAGTAGCCAACGAGCGTCTGCTGGCAGCAGCGCCACCCCCGGCCGTTGACGCGGCTGCACCGCGACCCTTCCATGAGAACTGCTGGACTTCTCCTCTTCTTTCCGTTGGACGCGGCGGCATTACCACCGTTCCCGTTCGCAGCCAGCAGCTTATCCTCGTCCTTAGCTTGTTGCGCCGTTGCTGGCGATGTTTCGCCACCACCCGCACCTGCAGCAACGCGATGCTTCTCGTTAACATCGCTGGTGCAACCATTGCTCCACGAAGCCGGCCTCCTCCTCCTCGCCTTGCTCGTTTTCCCTTCAAGCATCTCATCCTCTCCTTTGTCGCCGCCGTCGGTGGGAAGGGCGATCGCCTCCTTTTTCGCCAGCACCGCCGACTCTTCCAACCGCTGAGCCGCTTCCAATAGTATCAGTGCACCTGCGCCGCTGCTGACGATCCTGGAGAAGCAAAGAGATCAAAGAGGCAAAGCTTGTTGCACACCACCGGGCGCGCCCGCTCCATCGCTAGCTATAATCCTATGGACATGGAATATGATTGTTGCACCAAAGGCCAGCAAGATATCATAACTCAGGGACATGCACCACCACATGTTTGTGGCGAGCTAATAACTGCACCACTAAGGACCCAAAGGGAGGGTCGGGGGATGTACCCTGTGTTAGTGTGCGAGGTGGGGAGGGGGAGGGCGCTGGGTGCATTACTCCTAGTTAGGATGGATGGGGAGTAGTGTAGTAAGATCATGTCATGATGGGTCAAGCTGGCTGGCATGCATGGCAGTACCAACAAAATACTTTTTCCACTTCCAGAGGACTCTCTCTCTCTCTATTTCCCCACCATCCTTTTATTATTTTTTTGTGTTTTTTTCCGTTCCACTCTTTACCACAAGCAGATAAAAATCTAAGAGGAGCTATTTCCAAAAGGGAAGAGGGGGGGGGGGGGGGGGGGGGGGGGGGGGGGGAGGGAGGGAGGCGAGGCAAAGTTTTATTTTATTTATTTTTTACCAACCTGTTATTGCTATTGACCTTGGCAGCTTGACATCCCTTCTTGTTGGAATCCACCATGTCTTCGCCATCATCCTCTATCTTCAGCTCCTCCCTCCTCAACACCTGCAGGGAAGATCCAAAATGGAAAAACAAGCCCACACTCCCGTAAACATGGGGAGATGTGCACAGGGTCACCACATTGCACTCATCCACAATGACCCACCTCCGAAGAAACAAGAAGGGGGATCTAATAACGAAAACACCCAGAACAAGCAAATACAACTGCAATAGAGCAAAGAGGAGAAGAGGTGTTGGGGGTTGCAGAGGAGGGAGGGAGGGAGGGGGGTCTCTTATAGGAGCACCTGGAGACGGCCATCGCCAGCCGGATGTGGGAAGGAGAAGTCGCTGATGCACCCCTTCGCGTTGGCCTGGGATTCGAGGTGATGAACAGGGAGCTGGTGGCGTGGGACGGCGCTCCGATTAGGACCCTGCGCGGTGCCATGGTGGGTGCCTGTTGGTAGATCCCTTTGCTGGTGCAACGCTTGCGTACTGTGCACAGCTGCATCCTTAGCGGCATCCCTCATGAGGAGTGTTGCAGGGGGGGCATTGAAGGATGGATCTGAGACCGGAGAAGGGGTTGGGATGGAAGGGGAGGGGGAGGAAAAGGGAGGCCTCCTCCTGATCCTCATGGCACCAGATGAGAGAGAGGAGAGAGAGAGAGAGAAAGAAGGCCTGGAGGGTGTACCTCAGAGACGGGTGAATGGATGAGGGGGGGGGGGGGGGGAATATTAGTGGAGTGTAAAAGAAAAGGAAAGAGAAAATAAACTCTCCAATCAAGAAGACTATAAAATAGTGAAGACGAGGGCAGGCAGGAGTACTTTTTGTTTGCTTTGGATGATGCCCTTGGAAAGTGTTAGCTTACATTTCTTAGTTCCAACTAGTGTGATTTATTTAAGTAATCAGATGAGTCATTGATCTGTTTAATTTAACAGTAATTCCAGATCAAGAAATCAAGAGTTATATTAGGGTCTGCAATTAGTTTTGGATCATCATATTGACATGACGATGATTCAAAACATAAATAATTTGAATTATTAGATGAAAATGATGTTAATTTAATAATATAAAAGTATGAGCTGATTGTACCTTAATACGTCTTAGAAATTATATATATATGGGGACATAAATTAATTATATATAATAATGACAAATGAATAAGCTAGCAATTAAAAGTCAGGGGTGGAGGCAGTTCTTGTGGGCATTTGGATCAGATGTTGGAAGGAAGGGCAAGTGATGGTGATGGTGATGGTGAGGGGTGGTGGTGATGGTGGTGGTGGTGGGGGCAAGTGGCCCAAGGAGAAGGGGGAGGGTGAGAGGGGTGTGTGTGTCTGCTGCGAGGCACGTGCGGTCGGGCTGGCGGATCTAAGCCGTCATGGAGGCTACCGGCTGAAGCCAGTGGATGGTGTACGGACAAGGGGGCTCGTGACATTAGTTAGATGCCATTGCGACTAGAAATTTAGAATAGTCAAAGCCACTATGAATACATATTTATATTAAAATAATAGTTAGATAATTTGAACGTACTCTGTTCATCTGCTAGGTATATTGAGTTGCTGAATTATTATTATTATTATTATTATTATTATTATTATTATTATTATTATTATTATTATTATTATTATTATTATTATTATTTAATTTCCTGTAGCGGGGCACAACATGGACCTACGTGGACCCCAAAACACATATTTCATTTTACTCATCTACGTCGATCAATCTAATATTGATTTAGATGACAGTATGGCCACTAAGTGAGTGCATTAGCTTTACGATTTGGGGCTATGGTGTTATCGTCAATTCGTCATGTTCATATATGTGCAAGAAAAAGAACATATACATGTACGTAGGAGAGAGAGAGGGAATTCGTGATATTGATTTAAAGTTAATCATGATAAAGAGGCAAAAGGTTGGAGTCCGGCGCTCCACATGTCAAGACTTGGTGCAAGTTTGCACCAAGTGGCCAACTGCACAATAGATAAATTTGTGTTCGACTTCAATTTGCAGTTAAAAATCCCTCTTCAATCAGTCTTAAAAAATTCTCATTGGAATCCTTTTTTTTTTTGTTATTTTTGGTGAACTTAAGCATAATAAACATTTAAAATGTTCTATTTACGGGAGAGTCAGAGATCCGAGAAAAATTTAAAAGTCTGTGGTTTCTGCATGCTTATATTTTAGCAATCAACATAAACTATCATAAATTTATAGATATTACATTAATGTATTAAAATCGGAACCGTAAACTTTTCAGATAAGATAGAATAATTCAAATCTTTGTTTACGTACCATCTCAGAAAAAAGGAGATCAGATGTTGAATCCAACAGACGATCACATTTTCAGTTTTTGAAAATGCGATTTTTTTTTAAAATTTATTTTTCTTTCTCATTTCAATCACAACTCATGAAAATTCTTAATCGACTTCACCATTTATCACAACTCATTACCATATTGCTTGTAGCTTCTGGGTTTGATGGTGGTTACCTTATGTTAAATAAAGTGTAAGTTAGTCTTACCTTATTAGATCTTATTAGATGCCTAAAAAATGATAGCTTCTATATTTATTTTCCCATGTAATATTAAGGATGTAATACCACATATTTTTTAATTAGGAGCAATTTAGTTTTTTGACCAAAATTCTCGTGATATTCCTTATTTAAAGACTTCAAATCCTCTTGTTAATCTTCTTTTTTCTCATAATGTACCTAACGGTTAGGGCTTAAGAAAAAACCAAGGGAACAAGGAGGAAGAACATGAAGAAAGAGGAGAAGAGTAAACAAGGATTGAAAGGTATGTAAAGGGGATCCAGACTCATCTATTTTCTTTCAATGGTTGCATGCTTAGATTGGGAGATGTAAGAACAATCTAGTTCTTGGTGAGAATTCTGATTGAGAGATTTCATATGCCTCTCTAAATCTGATTTGATTGTTATGCCTAGAATTTATAGATCTAATCGCTAGGATTTTGTATGTTCATGATTATATTTTCCATATTTTAGGGATCTTAAATCATAAAAATTGTGTGATTTTTCATGTTTTCTTATGTTCTTGTGACCTTCTAATGCCTAGAAAATATGCATGTCTCATTCTTGATTATTTGAATTCTTTATCCAAGAGTTTTGGATCAAAATCGTGTAAAAATAGAGTTGAGTGACGAAATTTTGGGCCGTGACACGCCGTGATGACCTTCGGAACGGTCATGACCGAGCCGCAGAATGCCCAACTTAAAAGGGGCCGCTCACGCCGTGATAGTTACTCTCATGGCCGTGATAGGCTAGGCACGGTCATGACTACCCTGGCCACCACCATGAGCATGACAGTGCGCATAGGGGCACGACCGTGACAACCCCAGGCAAGGCCGTGACCAATAGGGAGGCAATTTTTTTCATGTCACGAGCATGGGCGTGACACCCATGTCATAGTCATGACCAACCAATATGGACATTTATGATATTTTTAAATGTTATTTTAAAGTATTCATAGTATGTATTGATGATTGTTGATTGTATATAAACCTATATACACGTGTTTTCACGTAACTATATTAAAATTTGAAGATTAAAAGATGTAAATGTTTATTGTTTGAAAAGCACAATGAATTCAATTGTGAATGATGTATATGTCGGTGTATTCCTAAGTCACTTTTGGGCGAAAGTTTCAGGAATAATCGTTCTCACATCGGCAATGGTGTGCGTACTCCTAAGTCATCTTCGAGCGAGAGGGAAGCATTATCTCCAAGGCCAAGCTAGCCTATTGTGAGGGAAATGACATATATCCCAACTATCGGAAGATATAGCATTAAAAATGGTCAATAGATGAATCGATGGATTGATGCCCACGAAAGTGGAAGTCCGAAAGGGTTATGAAGCAATCCCGAGGAAAGTAATGAGGCAATGATAAAAGTAAGTGCAAGTCACTTATGTGCCTATGGAATTGTATGCTTGTTATGAATGTTCACATACTAAATGTATGATGTGGTTAATTTCACATGTCTTACCATGCTTTCATATTATATGCATGATGATAGATTATTGTTATTGATTGACATGTAGAATCATATGTTAATTACATGGCATGTATATTTTTATTTTTCCATTATATGAAAATGAATACACAAATCATGTAGTATCTTGTTTAGGATCATGGAATTGCATTGCATGACCTTTACATACTCTAACTGAGAAATCATGCATCTCGGATCAGTCGTGCAGGTAATTAATGTACGAATGATGGCAGCTCAGCTCATGACAAGAAGATTGCACATTGTCTAAGCTTAATTTGTGTCATGGAGTCCATTAGACTATGGGTTTTGGATATATTTTTGAAAATTGGATATTAGTATGGTTTTTCATACTATAGCACTACTTCAGATGTTTTGATTAAGTCTTCTTCTATATATGAAAGATTATTTCATTGGTTTAAATTCCACTGCAAATAATAGAAAATCATATTTTTATTATGATTATATGATGTCGAATGACCTAATTGTCCTTAGCTTTTAGGATGTAAATTTTGGGGTGTTACAAATTATTCATGCCTTAAATCATTCTTTGTCATTATATATGTTATCATTGTAAATTCGATTGATGAAGCTTCATATGGAGGCATGTCACATAAAGCTTCTTTTAATATTTAAATTGTTAGAAATGATTCTGGTGTATGCTATATGTTGAACTCATTGTTTATTATGTTTCGAGTATTTGCAACCCAAAATTTTATTTGAAAATTTAGGATTTTACAACAATATATGATTCAGAAGTTACATTAGGACGTCCAAATTTAATAATCGAGAAAGACTTGGCAGAACATCCAAATTTTTGAAACCTCCAAACTAAAGATGGACAAACGGACCATGTCATGCCGTGCTTGGACCAGCCAACTCGTGTTTGACCGCGCTGAGGATTGTATCATGCCATACATTCCATTTTCGATTCTGACATGTCAGGGTTTCGGGTCGGCCGAACTAGGTCGTGACGGGTCGGACGGCCCATTTCTTTTTTTAATTTTTTGCCTTTCAATTTGAACTTTTCCAATTTTTAATTTACTTATTAAATTATTATGTAATATAATTAGTATTATTAATTATTCTATAATATATTATTGCTTTGACTAAACATTCGAGTAATTTAATGTTAAAAGTTATAAATTAGAGACGCTCAAGTTAGCCATGTAAGTATTTGTAAGTGAGTCCAATTATCTCTAACTCCCTTCTAACTTATAGCCGAGAATTAAGAACACACATGTTACAAGGGAGTGAAAGCATCTCTTGTCTTCAGATATCTAGTTCCATATAGCTTAGAGTGTCCTGGGGAGAATCAAAATAGTAATTTCAAAGAATTGCATTCAGGCAACATGTTTGTATGTTTCAGAAAAAATTTTCATGACTCATGATAACATTAACCAACAAAGAAGTAACTAGAAGTAAGAGTAGAAATGTACTATGTTGTCCTCTTCCCCGAGCTTAGAATCAACACTGTCCTCAGTGTTGATCATGCCATGAAGAGGAGCCAGGAGGAGGTGCCAACTCCAACAGACGATTAGTGACTTGTTGAATGTCACCGAGAGTGGTGAAAACAAACTCTTGTGTTGTTTCAATATTTTGGATCATGTTGGTGGTGTTGTAGCCATGCTGTTCCAAGTTGTTCAGCTAGTCTTTTAAAGCTTGAATGTCTTCTTGTTGTTTGGTATTGGCTTCCACCAGACAATTCACTTGTTCCATGATAAAATCAATTTTGGCTGATAGGGTGACTGGTGGACTTTGAGGAGGGTGTGGGCAGAAGATGATTCAAAAGCTTCTGCTCTTGTTGGTCTCCCAACTATCCTAGCAGCCTGTGATGTATGTATAGATTGGTGAGGCTCAAATACAAAGGGTGGCAGGTTCGAAATAAGATAGAGAATGAGTTAGATCATTCCTCCACCAATTTCTCCCTTGAAGAATTCCTATTCTTCATGTGTTCAAGAGTGGGAGGAGTATAGTGGAATCAACTTGTTTTCATGAGTGCCGATTGTCGACAATGACTAGGACTCCTTCTCTCAAGTAGTCTAGGTCAAGCTTGTTGGCAGGAAGACAATTAGTATTGCCCATAAATAAGCAACGTTCAACGATTGCTGTAATGTAATTCCCCAATAGAACAATGGTGCATTCTTGGACAGGTTCCTGGAGAATGGTTTGCATGAAGAAGGCTCCGAGATTGACTTCAGTGTTAGTCAGGAGACACTAAATGATGCACAATTCATTTGTTGACATCAAATCCATATCTCGGTCGTTTGGACATACGAGAATTGTATTAGTCAAGAGGATATGAAGGTAGAGAAAAATCAGAATTTTCAGTTTGCGACTCATAAGATGATGAGGATCATCTGTGTGTAACCTCGAGCTGAAACTAAAATTCGAAGACTGAAAATCAGGTGGAGGTGTTCGAAAACTAGAGTTTGGCAAATAAAAAATATGATTAAAGACTTCAAGGCTCATAGAAAAGTCTTTTTGAATAGACGAAAGTCGATGTGGTCAGTTACACCATCGTCATCACGGTGTGTGCTGATCACAGTTCCAATGAACTCGATAGTAACTTCGTCATAGAGATCCCAGCGTTTTAGAAAGAAGGGCATAACACGTGCCCAATGTAACAAAGATTGGATGTCATCCAAAAATCCAAGAGGTTCGAGAGTAGGAATGTCGAGGAACTTGGTAAAGCACCACTTTATGTAGGGACCGTCTGCTAACCGCAGTCTCTCGAAGCTATTTGTTGAACTCATGCCCCTCCATGGCTGCTAGAGTAGGCCATTAGGACGTAGGTGGCATCGGTAGGATTCGAAGGTGCTCTCAGTGTCAGAATCAAAGGAAGATCGTGCGTGCTTCATTGTTTCTACTTGATGGTGAGAAGAGGGAGGTTGGCAATGGCGGTCGGTGGGAGAGAGGGTTTGACGGGGATTTGGGGATGATTTTGTGAAAAAGGGTGTGGCGAATGGATTTTGAGTGGGGAGAGAATGAGTGGAGGTTATAATTCGAAGCATCGTTGACTCTGGGTGTACGTGGGTAGTTTAAAAGATTTGAGAGATTTGTTGGTGGATTCTATTAGGATCCCTAACCGAATCTAACAAATGCACTTTTCAGCTAACTTGAAAATCTTTTGAGCTGATATGGCTGCCAATGTGGCAGATGACAATTTATTTAGTTGGGTTGCTTCCTAATAGTGCCCTTTTTTAAAGTCGTTCGCTCGACTTTATGACTGATTTGTCAACAAGTTGATCGCAATTGTAGAACTTCTTTGAATTCTTTGGTCCCAGGGTTATACCA
The DNA here is from genome assembly GCA_030549335.1 of Pontederia crassipes. Taxonomy (NCBI): domain Eukaryota; kingdom Viridiplantae; phylum Streptophyta; class Magnoliopsida; order Commelinales; family Pontederiaceae; genus Pontederia; species Pontederia crassipes. The sequence goes on along the minus strand of CM060184.1, from coordinate 37,814,263 downwards.
TTTCAGTCGCTATCCATTGATTTTAAAAAATTTTGAGCTGCTATTTTGATGTCAACGGCTCCATGGGGGTAGACTTTCTCGACAATGAACGGTCCTGACCATCGTCCAGAGTTTTCTTGGAAAAAGTCATAGACAAAAATTAAACAGTAGTACCTGATCACCTTCTTTAAAATTCTTCTACAATATGCAACTACAATGCCATCTTCTTGCGCGCTCCTTATAAAGTTGGGAGTTGTTGTATGCGTCCAAACGGAGTTTGAGCTACAGAAGTCTTTTTCCTATTGCTGCTTGGAAGTCGTAATTGAGCGTTTTGATGGCCCAAAATGTTTTATGCTCCATCTCTACTGGTAGATGGCAGTGTTTGCCATAGATCAACCGGGATGATGTCATGCCAATTGGAGTTTTGTATGCAGTATGATATGCCCATAATGCTTTATTGATCTTCTTACTTCAATCCTTTCTTGTAACTGAATTTGTCTTCTCCAAAATCATTTTGATTTCTCTGTTTGATACTTTAGTTTTTCCATTAGTCTATAAATGGTATGAAGTAGATACTCGATGCTTAACTCCATATTTAATCAACAAAATTTTGAAACTCCTTTCAATGAAATGTGAACCTCCATCACTAATAACTAATCTTGGCACTCCAAATCGTGGAAAGATAATATCTTTGAAGAGCTTGGTGACTGATTTGGAATCTGTTGCAATTGTAGGAATTGCTTCAATCCATTTTGAAACGTAATATACTGTTATGAGGATGAATTTATAGCCCAATGAACTTGGGAAAGGGCCCAACTAATCAAATTCCCAAACATCAAAGATTTTGACTTTAAGTATTGGTTGTTGAGGTGCTTCATTTCTTCGGTCAATATTTACTGTCATTTGGCAAATACCACAAGACTTGACAAAAGTTACTACATCCTAAAAGAGAGTTGGCCAATAAAACATGCCTGTAAGACCTTGAAGCAATCTTCAGATGTCCTCCATAACCGCCATAAGGAGATGAGTGACACTCCATAAGTATTGCAGCTTGTTCTACTTTTGGGACACATCTTCGGTGCATTCCATCTGCACATTTTTTAAAGAGAAATGGTTCATTCTAGAAGTAGTGCTTGATATCCGAGTAGAATTTCTTTTTTTGTTGATAAGAGAAATTCAACCGCAGAACTCCTGATGCTAAGTAGTTGGCATAATCAATAAACCATGGAAGCTCTTCAACTTTGATTGAGAATAAATGATCATCTAGAAAAGAATCGTTGATGAATTGATATTCGTCAGGATGATTTTTCTCTTCTGGCAATTGAAGTCGAGAAAGATTATCAGCAACTTGATTTTCTGTTCCCTTTTTATCTTTGATCTCTAAGTCAAATTCTTGTAGTAAAAGAATCAATCTGATGAGCCTAGGCTTAGCATCCTTCTTAGAAATCAAATGTCGAATTGCTTGATGGTCTGTATATACAATAACTTTTGACCCCACTAAATATGATCTGAATTTATCCATTGCAAATATGATAGTCAAGAACTCTTTTTTGTTATGGCATAATTGATTTGTTGCTTCATCTAGAGTTCAGTTGGCATAATATATCACTTCTTGTTTCTTATTCTTTCTTTGTCCAAGCATAGCTCCAACAGCTTGACCACTGGCATCATACATAAGTTTGAAATGACCAGTCGGTGGCTGAATAATTGAAGCTGTTGTGAGCGCTCTCCTCAATGTATTGAAGGCTTTTAGACAATCTTCATCGAATATAAAGTCAGCTTCCTTGGTAGAAGCTTTGTCAATGGCTTTGCAATGAGTGAGAAGTCCTTGATAAATCATTGGCGGCATCCTACATGTCCAAGAAACTTTTGACCCCTTTGATATTAGAAGGTGAAGGGAGTTTCTTTATAACTTTTGTTTGACCTTGTCGACTTCAATGCCTCTTCCAGAAACAATGTGTCCTAGCACTACACCTTCATGCACCATAAAGTGGCATTTCTCTCAATTCAATATCAGGTTAGTCTCGGTGTCTTGACACATCATTGTAATACTTTACAATGGTTGTTCAAGAAATCTTGAAATGAGGTTCCATACACTGAAAAGTCATCCATGAACACTTTCATGGTTTCTTCAATAAAATCAAAGAAAATCAACATCATGAACCTTTCTTGCTAGAGCATTGTACAATTCAAATGGCATTCTTCGTGAAGGTCTCATATGGACATGTAAAAGTAGTCTTTTACTAATCAACTGGATGAATGAGAATATGAAGGAATCCAAAAAATCCTTCTAGATAGTAGAAATTATATGAATGATTTGCAAGTCTTTTCAGCATCTGATCAATGAAAGGAAGGGGGAAGTGGTCTTTTCAGGTAGCTTTATTCAACTTCCTGAAGTCGATGCAATCCTCCATCCTATGATAGTATGCGTAGACGGAATCAGTCTTGATCACAATCATAATGCCCTTCCTTGGCATGATCAGCACGGGGCTCACCCATTGGCTATCTGAGTTTTATGTTGATTATATTTGATGAAGTCTTCTATCACTGATAATTGGTTTCACATTGATAGGAGTTATACACTAACTGTTATATATTTTATATTGTACATTGCTATATCAAATAAAAGCAAAGTGTTTGTGCTTATATGATCATATGATGTGTGAATTTAGAAATTGATTAATGGTTCTTTTATTACATGACACCTGATACAACATGAAATTATATGTTATATGAATAGATGCTACGTGCATGCGTAAAGTGTATTAATTGTTATGTGTGCAATTATTTATTACAAGAGATGATACGAAATGACATGATTTCACAGGACATGTTAGGCAATATGATATAATATGAGAGGACATAACATGATATAATTGGATCATGCATTTACATCTCATTATCATACATTTGCATTACCCCTGTCTGACGATAGTTACTCTTGTATAGTTGAAAGACTTGCAAGGCTGACAGTTTACCCTTGTATAGCTGAAAGATTTGCAAGGCCGATAGTTTACCCTTGCATGATTGAAAAATCGTATAAGGCCGACAGCTTACCCCTATTTGGTTAAAGGATTTTATAGGGCTGACAGATATTCCATAAGGAATTTTAGGTTGTTTGGAGCTAAGTTCCATGTGAACCGAATTGTGGAATCCCACCAACCACTTGTATTCGTAAGGGCCATCTCTAGAATCCATCAACCTCCCCAGCAGAGTCGACATATATCCTGAAAGGGATGTCTTCGGCCAGATGACAATATGGCATGTACATATATACAAGATTCATGCATCCATGCATTTATGGTTTGTACATTGATGTCTCATTCTTATGTATAATATGATGATTGTACTTTTGACATTACCCATAGATGTATAGACGTTTCTCATATCTTATGACATGATAAATGTTTGAATTGCCTATAAATTATTATTATATGATATATGTTGTAACAAAGTAGTAATACTTTACAAGCATGAAGAAATAATGTTAATCTTATTTTACTCAAATGGAATATGTGATAACACATAAATTATGAATTTTTAACTTACCCAGTTGTTGGTTGCTCATATTGTCATTTCTCAATATTTTTCAGATCAGTAAATCAGTCTGTGGTTGTTCTTAGTATCCTCAATTAGGATTGGAAGCACTTTTGGTAAAAGACATATATGAGCCTTAGGTGTTTTAAGTCCCTTTGAGAGGACTAAGGAGAAATATTTTGGATGTGTAGTATTAAAACAAGAGAGAAATTTTATTGTAATATGTGATACTACTTGGTAATAAGTGTTTTGTAATACGTGTATTATTCTAAATGATATAATATGGTCATATGGTGTGGTTTAGATACCTTAATTACTATATCTTCTAAATGAAATATACCACACTTCTGCAAACTATGCATGATTTTTGGTAATAGGTCGTCACCCGCAAGTTAATTCATGGTTTAAATTTGGGTCGTGACAGGCAGAGCTGCAGGCCATTGCAGATCTTTACATTTTCAATTAAGTTTTCAACACAATAAAGGATCTAACACCAACTAGTAAATATTCTTAACATATTGCATGAATCAAGGACGTACTGAACATAAATCTCATCTTAAATAAATTATTTTTTTCCTGTTAACTTGTGGATTCCATATCATCAAAGACATCATCGATTCTGATCTATTCAAATTCAATGATAGTAGGACTTAACAATTCATAATCATGTAATCATCCATCATTTATCTACCTAAATAATAAGGTAACAGATCTTATCATTCATCGAAAGTATAAATCATATTAGCATGCACTATCATTCGGCCATGTCTAATCATCAGAGAAAACAGTTCCATAATTTCATAAAATATCATAAGCAATGTTCTCTACCAACACTAGCATGAATTCTATCTCTAAACAGGTCCTTAAAAACATGCATCAGTCTTTGGAATAATCCTATGACCTAGATCCCGACACACCTTTTCATGTTGGAGGAAAGTTTTAGGCCATATATAATTATATTTTGATGATACAGACCATGAAAGATTAGAGTTATATTTAAAATGCCAAAAATTTTAAATAGAAATGAGTTTCTTAATGCGTTAAACTTTCGATTAATATTTATCTATGTTCTCATGAGATTCACATTAATAGGTGAATATAAAAGTTATAGATAACTCTCTTATATTTGTAGATAATCAAGAATCACATCATTTACATAAAAAGTTATGTTTAAACAACTGAAGCTCGAAAAGTTCAATTTGAAGTTAATATTTTTATGTGCTAAATTTGCACTTAATATTTGAGTATTCTATCATAAGATTTGAATCAAGAGATTAATCTAAAAATTATAGATAATGTTATTAGTTTGTATAGAATAAAATATCATCTCATTTGAATACTGGTATGAAAATTTATGTATAAAAGAGTATAGGTCTAAAAATATTTTATTTGAAATGGACCACTTTATGTACTAAACTTTGAATTAATATAAAACTATAATATCATTACATTTTGGATGTGTTATGAATATGAAAGTTATAAATATGTAAGATTTCTATAGAATAAAAAATAATCTAATTTGAATAACTGTACAAAAGGTTATGCTCAAAATAGTAAAGGGTGGTCGATCTGGCCGTCAAAGCACCGTCGACTGGTTAGACACACCGGTTGACTGGTCAGTTCAAAAAATGTAAAAATCAACTATTTAAAGCTAACAATCGAGATGATCATCGATCGGCCAGTGCAGAATTTACCAACAGTTATATTTTTCCAACGACTATGTGGACTAGTCGATCGTTGGGGCAGAACTATCGACCGGTTAGAGTGCAGAATGCACTATAACGATCATATTTCGGTATAAAAAGTGAGAAACAAGCCCCTAGAGTTAAGAAGGTTATAAAAGAGGACCCAAAGGTGTATGAATGTTCAAGACCTCTAAGGAAAAGTGGGAAGAACATTTGTGTATGAATCTTTCATTTCTTTCTCTCTTACTCTTGTGTGAGGTTCCAAATTGTAAAAGAGAGATTGTAGAGTGTTCTTGTGATATTGTAATAGTTGTTTAGCTCTTGAGTGCAAAGAGTTTGTGTCCTACCACTTGAGCATAAAAAAGACGAGTGAAAACTTACAAGTGAAATATGTGTGCCTTACCTCTTGAAATGGAGAAAAAGGCAAGAGTTGTAAAGAATTTCTTCCTTGCCCCATTTGGAATGCTGTTAGTGAAATCTCCGATAGTCTCGAGGTTGAGAAGTCGGAGAGAGGACATATGTCAAGGTGTGGTTGAACCTTGTCAACGAACTACTGTGCATCTTGTGTTTATCTTTCTCTCTCCCTATTTTTCCTACTCTATTATGAATGCGATTTGATTACTATTGTGTTGGTTTAAATATTAACGAATCGATTTTAAGCTTTTGTGATGATTTTCTTAAAATTGGTATTTTCGATTTAATACCCAATTCACCCCCTCTTGGTAACCTTATGATCCTACAATTAGTATCAGACTAAGGTTTCTATTATTTTAAAGATTTAATAATCTTTTAGAGTATGGCACTATTTTTGAAAGAAGGTCATTCAATTTTTGAACCACCGAGTTTTAAAGACTATTCTTTTTCTTATTGAAAAATTAAAATGAAAGCTTATATATGTTTTATTGATTTTGATATGTGGGAAGTTTAAGAAAATGGTTTTGAAAATCCAAAGAAAGTTATAAATGGTGTTTCTATTGATCTTTCATTCTATGAATATGATTATTTTCAAATTTTGATTGAAAAACTTGATGATAAGATAAAAAATATTTTTTATTCCTCATTAGGTTCTTATGTCATGAATCTTATTTCTAAATGTTCTACTTCTCATGAGATTTGGCAAATTTTGTTAGATAGTGTGACGGTAGCAATTTTAACAAAAAAATGCATATCGGATGTGGACAAAGATAATGGTGACAATATTACTTTCACAACGTCTGACAATGAAGTTTTGTGCTTAATGACAAAGAATGCAAATGATGAGGTGTCATCAACTTCATGTTATTTCTCTACTAGTGATATTGATGATGATGTTATTTTTAATGTTCATAAAGAATTTTTCTCTTATTCAAAAGCATCTTTCTCTTAAAAAGAAAATGAATCATTAATGAATGAGTATATTGCTTTGAAAAATTAGTTTGAAACTTTGAAAGAATAAACAAATGCTTGTCTAGTTCAAAATAAAACTTTGATAAATGATTTTCTTATAAAAAATTAAAAAATACAAATAAATATTATTTGAAATATTCTTATTTAAATCTAAGCATTATCATTATTATTGTTTGAAAAATATTCTCTTATGAAAATTCTCTTGATGTTAAAAATTCTCATGTCAACTGTAATGATACTTTGAAATTTAGATATGATCATTATCACTCTATTAGATCATCTATTATTTGTCGTTATTGTAATGTTCATGGTCATTATTCATTTGAATGCCAAATTAAAAAATCTGTTAATATGGTCATGAAATTGATGTGGATTCCTAAAAAAAACTAAAGTTAATCATATTGGACCCAACCAAGTTTGGGTACCAAAATGTAAATGAATTTACTTGTAGGTGTGTCTCAAAAGGATTTAAGTGATGGCACACATTTTTTGGTAAAAGTATTATTGATCAAAATTTACACTTATTTAATGCATATGTGATTTGGATTATGATGTCCCATATTTAAAATGTGCATTTAACTTGTATGTGTCAATTCTTCAAGCTCAAATGAATAAAAGTTTTGAAATCTTCATGTTGACAAAAATGATAGTACTTTCAATGATTAAGTGTGCATGTGCATTTTGATTTGATATACTAAACCTTTTATGATTTTGTAACTTGAACTAAATTTAATATATCTTATGGAAGTTGCATTTTAATATCTACTTTATGGAAATTGAATTTTAATATCTATTTGATAATAAATACTTATATATAAAATTAAGATGATCTTACTTTGACTCGTGAAGATTTAAGACATTTGAGTTCATCTTTATGTTTTCAAATATTTGTAGGGAATACATAAATGATGATTTTTTGTACTCAAATTTGTATCATAATTTTTTGCGCTTTGAATTTGTCCACTGGTTAGCATAACTTCTACTCAAGACAATTTTTTTTTAAAAGTAATTTTTTGTGCATAATAGGGTCATTTTATTTTGAAAATGATTATGCCTACATATGCTTAACTCTTGAAAATTTTGAGCAAGCATATTTGATTATGTTCTTACTAGCTCTTATTTAGACACTTGATACATTATAATTTTGAAATTGAAAGAACTTATAAAAATGAAATTTAGGCACAGGGATATATATATATGTATATGTATATATATTCCTTTTTGAACATTTGAAAACAAAGTTAGAGAGAGTTTTAAATTTTAATATCATAACTTCTTTTGACTTGTGATAATGTATTTGCCTCACATGTTAAATGTAGTGAATTATATGCCTACCTTAATTCCTTGTCATATCTATTATAATTTTCATCTTGATTGGGCAAAAGAAAATTATATATGTGATCATATTTGATAAATATTTTATCTATTAATATTTGACAATCATTTATGCAAAGTTAAGTTGGCAACATAATCATTTGATATGATAAAAAGAATAACAAGTTTAAAAAATATTTTGGACACCATTATACTTACTTTTATAAATCTGATATGTCCATGATAATGCTTGAAATATTATTCTATTTGTTATGCATACGAATTTCTTGATCACTATTTTTTTTTTGCAAAGTTAAAGAAACTAATTATGGTAAAATGAAATGAGTTCCAAAAAGATATGTGACTAACAATCTTGGACCCAAGCTAATTTGTGTCACATGAAAAGAAAATGAAAATGAAGTTGAAATGAGGCTTAGGCATAAAATTTGTCATAAAAACTAATGATTTGTATGCTCATCTTTGTGAAATATTTTGACATAAATCTTATCTTTTCATATTTCAAATTTTCATATCATGTAATGAACGTTATTTCGCTCACTCATAATTTGAAATAACTATTATCATTTTAAAAAATAGGGAGCATGTAAAAAACTAAACTTTGAATATCTTTTTAGTTTCATTTCTTGTTACCAATTTTTATTATTATCTTATGACAAAGAAAGAAAAGGAAAAAGTGATTTGAAAATTTGAAAACTCAAATTTTATGAAAAAATATTATTTTAAACATAGAAATGAAAAATTGAAAATACTTGTGTGTCACAATTTTTTCTGCTTTATAGTTGTCTATTAGTTATCATAATTTGTGCATAAATTTATGATTGTTGAAAAGTCAAATTTTGGACATATTTTGATATGTTAAACTTTGAAAATGACTATGCTATTTATTGTACTTATTTCCTAAAAATTGTGACTATGGATATTTATTTGAACTTTTATTATAGACATTCAATACTTTGTGGATTTGCAATTGAAAAAAGTTAAAGTTTTGAAACTTTAATCAAAATTTGGAAAGCATTTTTTAAATCATATGTTTCATTAGTATTTGTCTCGACATATTGACTCCTGTGCTATAAGATTAATGTGCATAAATTTATATGGTCATAATTTGTTATCGTTTGAGTATTCATATATCGTATGACATTTGATCATCAAAATTGAAATGGTATTTAAATGAAATCTCTCTTGCACAAATAAAAATATATATAAGACTTTATGACCTGTGTAAAAATGTATTTACATTTGAGATATTATGTCATACCATGAAATATATCAATTATTTGACTTACATGAGTATGGATCTACATTTTCATGATTTGCAAAATCATTTTTGTATTCGACAAGATAAAAAAGGAAAGAAGTTGTCGATGCCTCCAACCCACCAACCCATTTCCCTCTATTACCCAACGTATAAAAGGACAAGCTACAGTACCCTAAAGGGGGCATCTCACTTAGCATTCGGCCACCCTCTTAGCTACAATAATCAAGGTATGTTGAGGGGATCTAAAATCTCATCTAATCGTCCCCTAATGATGTATGAAAGCTTGGATTAGGGAATGGAAGAGCAAACAATTTGTTCTTGGGATGAAAGATTAGGGAATATGCATAGTGGTTTGGGTTATGTCATGTTTGCATTATGATTACTATTTCATTGATAACCATGCAGAGATTCATGGCATATTTATGTTTGGTTCCACTTATGTTTAGTTCATGATGAAATTACTCATTTATTATATATGAATGTGATTAGTAGGCTTAATGTTCTTTATGCAAAATCCCAACGTACTTCATGCTTATTGTGCTAAAAATGCTCATGTATGATCTATATGATGATTAGAGAAAAATGTGTGCTCAATGTATTGATGAATGTATTTCTAAGCAAAGGAAAATGTAGTGAGGATTCTGCCCGACGCTCCAGATCGGTCGACCGAAACCCTTTCCATCGCCCATTTCTAGAAGTCCGAACTCTCGGACTTCTACTGATGTTAAAAAATGTTTGAGACATCTGATTTTGAAAAGTCCAAAGTCTCGTAACTCGCATAATGTGTGTACATCATTAAACACAGAAGAATGTCGAATGAAGTTTTAAATTTATAAATCCTCTACAGTATTACTACGAGAACGAAAAGTATATGACATATCATTGTAGTGCTTGAGGGTCGATCCACAAAGACAAAGTTGAAATGTTCACACTTAATTAAATTATTTGAAAGAAAAGCATAAGTATGTAGGTGTTGTTCAAAATGAGAAAGTGAAATGCTATAAACTAGAAATCACAATAAATAAGGCTATTCTAATTTTTATGAATCTGTTTAATGCCAAAGTAGACAATAGCTAAACACTAGGGCTGGAGGAATGTTTTCACTTGGAACTTACGTCCTCTGAACTTCATTTAGGATAAAAATGACTGAATGCTCCTTCACGTGTATTAGGATAACAACGCGATAAGGATCACTCGATTTGTCCGCGACACTTTCATGCTCAGGGTAAGTCCAGTTTACACACGTGACAGGGTTTATAAAACTAGGGCGATCGTCACTCTCGTGCATGATGCTCCTGTTTATAAATCGAGCTTCAAAAGAAACACACTTAAGATGAGACGGCTACGGTTGGCTCATGCTCACCTCAGTGGAATACGAACAACCCTCCCGGGCATAAAGCAAGAAACTAGTGTATTACTAAGACTATTTTGACAATTTGGAGGGGAAGAAAAGATCGCTTCTGACTTAAGTTTATTTATGAATAAATCCAATGAATCCACTCCTAAGAAGTTCCTATATTCTAAGATTTCTGGTAGAAGCGAAAAGCATCAAACACAAATTTCAGAAAATGCAATTTAGGATTATTGGAAGTCCTTCAGAAATTACTCATTTGTTATCTATTTTGCTCGAGTCATTGATTACGAATGAGGATGAAATAATATCCCGTCTCAGGTAGAACTTTCCATAATCGAAAGGAATAAAAATAGCAATGGCGAAGAAGAAATACACGAACACTCTATGAATCCATTTGAGATTATCCAATCTCCAACTAAACCCAGAATACACGCAACCCTTTCAGGTCGCGGATCAAAGAGTGAATGACATCTAAACCAAACTACGAAGAACCTTCGCTACCAATTCTGCGAAAACCCAAACTACGAGCCATTGCATGCCAAAGCTTGATTTATCTACTTTCGATCGCATAGAACCTATAGTGTCCCTACGGTCGAGGGTGCAAGGTGACAATGATCCAGAAAACTCCCCCTAACATACGGCTGCGAGGAAAACAAGGAAACCTCACAAAGAATAATCTTCATCATAGCTCGATTTCTCTATGTTCGATCTCATAGAGCCTATAGTATCCCTACAGTCGGTGTGTAAGATGAAGACAATTTACAAGCTCAAATCCAAAGGTAAATCTAGAAGGTCGAGAGACATGCATTGAAACAGGGATAAAAAAAGATGTCGTCGAAATGAAAGCGAAGCTCAACATTCAATTAGTCATCAAAGCATTAAAGAAGAATAAGAATAGAGTACGAAAGTCATGATCAACATCCCCAATTACTAGTTGTCTGGTTAGTTACACATTACGAAAACTAGAAAAAAGGAAAAGAAGAAAGGAAAATACAAGTGAGAAGGGAAAAATGAGGCTGTTGGTGTTGCCTCCTCTCCAACCTCCTTCAGCAAGGATCCAAAACTCAGCTAAAATTCGGAACTTATTGGAACCCCTTCTCCAATAGTCATCTTGCTCTTTTATAGCCCAAGGGATTGTGCCACATGTCCACCACCTTTTTCAGCTGCTTTGTTATATTCTTCTTTAGCTTTTCTAGCCAAAGAAAATGTGTCTTTGTGGTCCTGCATGCTTGTCTTCTTTCAGCTCGCCACCTGTCCATTTATCCCAATAAAAAGATGCCCTTCTTCGATGTCTTTTCCTTAGCTTGCCACTTGTCCATTTTCCACTGTCCTGCAACCTTTTTGTCGTCCACATCTGTCCATAAAGGTGTAGAGTAAGCTTCCTTCTTCTACTACAAGGGATCTGCTAGGTTGATATGGAAAAGCATCATTTTCTTTGTTGTTTGCTGCTTTGGACAGCTAGACTGGTGAACTATGTCGTCTTCCTTCAAATTTATCTAAGTGTTTGGGTTGCAAGAACACACCCGTGTTCGCCACATGCGTGTGGGGGGGGGGGGGTGGGGGGTGGGGTGGGTGGGGGGTGGGTGGGGGGCATACACCTGAATACCCCTATGAATTATCAATTGGGATTTCTGCATGGAAAGCAATCAACACAAGTAATAATATCCCAGAAATATAGTATTTATAAGATGGATGTGGAGAAATAATAAAAGTTGCATTTCAATAATAATAAAGCATGTATTCAAATATGAGAATATAGTAAAACATGGAAAAGATGCATATTGAACATAGATGAAAAGTATACATAATTTCTCCACATCATCTCAGACTTCTACGGATGATTAACTGACTAGTTCGGTCGTTTAAACCCCATGAAGCGATCGTCTGAAACCCTTTCGAACATCCGATTTGGAAAGTCTGAAATCTCAAACTTCCATGGACGTTATGATGCTAGTTCGGACATTCGCAAGACCCAAAGCGGTCGACCAAAACATGTTCGATCGTCCGATCCTAGATGCAGCGGTCATCCGATAGTGGAGTGGTCATCCATTTCGTCTCTAATGCCTATGTATGATGATTGTTTAAACTTAGAATGATTTGAAGTATGTATGACTTTAAATATGATTAAAATATGCAACATGTACTGAATGATTGTATGTATTGATGTATGTAATTAAAAGACGGATTGGTCTGAAGGTGTCTTATTGTAATCGTGGAGGAAAAATGAGTTCCACCCCCTAGTGGCGATGTTTCTCAGGGAAACGAGTTCGACCTCCTAGTGACGGCGTTTCCAAGTTGAGGCGAGTCTACCCCCAAGTGGTGGCATCTTGATTGGAACAAAAAGATTTCGGCCTACCTAGGCAAGTCCCATGAATTAACATGGTCTTTTCAATCACCAAGATAAGAAGTTAACTAATTAAAGATGAAAGATGAAAAGATGAATGACTTGAGACATAAATATGAATATGATAATGAAGTAAGTACCTAAAAGGATGCAAATGAATGTCATCTTGTCACATCATGAGGTGAATGAAGATGTTAAAGTTAAACAAGATAAGTTCATGATGTTATATGCATATCTTATCTTGCCATGATGATTGTCCACATGTCATATAGCGTGCACAAGTAACCCATAGCATGAATATGTTTTATGTTCCATTATGATGCAATGTATATGCCATGACATGTATAAAGTATGTTATAGGATCATAGCATACATGGGCCTCAACATACTTTAACGAGAGAAATCTCCTGCACTCCATGGATCCATTCATGTATGGACGAGGCATAGGCTCGATTGCGATGGTCTCATGACGTAGAGATTGCACATGTGATGGTTGGGCTATGACCCAAGTTAGCTTATGGTATTTTACATTATGATGATAGACTCTTTAGAGAGTTAAGTATGTATGGCCTATGCACCTTTGGGTCATGAACTTTCATATGACCTCATTTATATATTATGAATCATATGTTGGGTCTTATGTTAGAGCCTATGTGGCCCATGAGCTAGATGTGTTGTCTTGGGATTTATTTGCTTATGAAGTCTTCCGCTAATTTATGTTATTATCATTATGTTTCCATTACGATGTTATATGTAATTAGGTCAAGAAGAATTGGGCAAAAGTTGTACTGCCTAAGGTTTAGTCTCTAAATTGGGGCCGGATTTTGCGGACATTACAATTTTATTACCATATCTTAGCTCGAATTTTTTAAGCTTAAAATCTCCATGTTATGAAAATCCAGTTTTGACCTCTCATTCACATTAATGTTATATTGTTATCGTTTCTTTGAAAGAAAAAGGAAAAATATAAAGGATAAAGGAAGATAGAAAGAGAAAGAAAATTAGTTATAGTGATAGGGGGAGCTGATGTGAATTGTGTGGAGTGTGATTAATTGACTGATTTGTAGTACAAAATTGAAAATGCAAGTAAATGATATATGGTCTAAACTCCTCACTTCACTGGACTGCAAGTGCACAGATCGGAGTAGTTAACTCGAATGTCGTATCCACAGTGATTTGAAACTAAAGATTCACTGACTAATCTAGATTAATCCTAAACTAAATTTACTATTTTTGGTGTTTTTAAGTGACTAATATAACAGATATGAAATGTTCTCTTAGGAAAGGGGTTCATCTAATATTCTGTTATGGAATGAATTAGAATAACTTAGCAATACAAGTCAAACCAGATTCAACCTATAAAGACTGCTCTCACAGTGCATTAAAGTTAGAACTAAGTGCTCTCATATGAATATTAGTTAGGTTGACTTAACAATGGTTTCCACTGATATTAGATTATCATGAAACCTCTAGCTCAATGCATAAATACAATCAAATCCACAACTAGTGTTGATGCTCTTGGTTTATCTCTAAATAATAAGGGAATCTAAAATCAACCTCTCGGCTGCCATTCCAATATAGATTCACATCAACAAAAGTAAATGGATCCATTCTCAGCAAGGATTACTTAGAACCAGGAAACCAACTCAACAGAAATCAAAATTGAAATCAAAATCTAGAAACTAATTGTTAATGTTCTTGGTTTATTTCTAAACATCAAGAGAATCTAGAATCAGCCTCTTAGCTGCCATTACAAGATGAGATTCACATTAACAACAAGTAAAATGATGCATTCAGATCTTGACAAGGATAAAATTAGAAAACAAATGATGATGCTCTTGACTCATTTCTGAGCAAGAAAGAATCAAACATCAACTTCTTAGTTGCCATTGTAAAATAGGATTCACATCAACATATAACTGATTTGAAAACATCCAGAAATGCACTAACATCAATGAAAAAAGTGTTCTTCAATCATCCATCCATAAATATAAATTAAACTACTATCCTATCCTAAGAGAGCTAAGATTTAGCTCCTCATAAGTGATGAAAACAATAGAAATCAGATAAGGAATAGAATCATAAACATCCTAAAACATAAAAGAAGAACAATCAACACCCTGGACTCCAATAAGAAAAACCCTTTGCCTCCAGCCCAAATGGCTAAGAGAGAAGCCCCTTTTTTTGCTCCTCAATATCCCCTTTATATATGGGATTATCATCACCCTTTGATCATCGTTAGAACCTTCCATTCCATCTAATTTTGTCACTTGTCTCTGGTCCCCTCTTCTTTTCAAAAAGATTCTTTTCTCATTGCTTTTGGTTGGCAGCTTGCATTGTGGTCCCCTCATACTTTTCCAACAAAATTGTTTGGCTCTTGTGCTTGATTTTGTTGCTGCAAGAATATGAACAGCAAGCAACAATTACTCAAATGAAAATTAGACAAATAAGAACTAAATCATTATATTATCCAGCTCAAATGTGCAAATATAAGATAACATTGTGCTGAGAAGATAAATTCCTATATATTAAGCATAATTATTAGAATATGAACATTTCAAGACTTATATGCACATGAATTGAGATGAAAAATGAGCAGAATTGTAGTATGATGAGCTAGTGATCATGAGCTTGTTGAAAAATTTGAAATATTATTACCTCCACCCACTTTGAATATGACTTTGTTATTTTTATTTAAATTTGACATATCATTATTGTCTCAAAGTTTTATGCAATATTTTGATTTCTTATATAATTTCTTGAGACATGTTATTCATAACTCCTAGATCACTTTGATTTCATGTTTTACTCTTATGAACCGGTCATAAACTTAAGGAAAACTATTCTGCCTATCGCATATATTATACTTGAAATAATTCTTATAATGTGATCAAAGAATAGAAATTAATTTAATCTCTTTTATGATATTTGACATATTGTTTCTTATATGATAAAAGGGGGAGAATGAAAAATTTAGGAGGATGACATGATTAAGGGGGAGTTATAGATTGTTTCTTATATGCTTCATGTGTAAACTACTTTTTGATAAGAAGGGGGGGAAATGGGAAAAATATGATAAAAACAAAACAGAGATTTATATAAAAGAAATATATATAACCTTTGATTTATTATGTGGACCTCATGAATATAACTCTATATGAAAAGTACCTTATAATTAAGACATGTGCAAATCTATTATTGTAAGAAAAGCTTAGCTTTAGGGGAGTAAAATTGACATTAATATCTTTTCCTTTCCAACTTATATACTTTTCACATTTCTCGGTTTGTTTTCATAAAAAAGGGGGAGATTGTTGAAGCAAAGTTTGTTGGCCCTATATTTTGATGATACAAATTTTGAAAGATTGGAGTTATATTTAAAATGCCAAAAAAATTAAATAGAAATGAGTTACTTCATGTATTAAATTTTTTATTATTATTTATCTATGTTCTCATAAGATTTATATTAATAGTTGAATAAAAAAATTATAGATAACTCTCTTATCTTTTTAGAGAATTAAGAATTATCTCATTTAGACAATCACATAAAAATTTATGTTTAAACAAGCAAAGCTTGAAAAGTTTAATTTGAAGTTGATATTTTCATGTGCTAAACTTGCACTTAATATTTCAGTATTCTATAATGAGATTTGGATCAAAAGATTAATATAAAAGTTATAGATAATGTTGTTAGGTTTTCATATAATTAAATTACATCTCATTTGAATATGATATGAAAAGTTATGTATAAAAGAGTAAAGGTCTAAAATGTTTTATTTAAAATGGACAACTTTATATATTGCACTTTGAATTAACATTTGACTATAATATAATTATATTTTGGATGTATGATGAAAATCAAAATTATAAGAATTATGTTAGCTTTCCATAGAATAAAAAAATAATCTCATTTGGATAACTATGCAAAACTTTATGCTCAAAATAGCGCAAGGTGGTCGATCTGACGGTCGAAGCACCGGTCGACCGGTCAGGCACATGATACGTCAGTCCAAAAAATGCAGAAATCAACCATTTAATGTTAATAGAATGTCCAGATGATGTCGGATGGTCATATTTTTTTCAACGACTATGTGGACCGTCAACCGACGGGGTAAACCATCGATCGATCAGAGCCCAGAATGCACTATAACGGTCATATTTCGATTTAAAATGTGGGAAACAAGCCCCAACGACTAAACGAAGTTAACAAGGCTATAAAAGAGGATCAAAGGTGTATAAATGATCAAGACTTCTAAGGAAAAGTGGGAAGAACATTTGTGAAGTCCATTTGAGGTCCAAGTTGTAAATCTTTTATTTCTTTCTCTATACTCTTGTGTGAGGTTCCAAATTGTAAAAGTGATATTGTAGAGTGTTCTTGTGATACTGTAATAGTTGTTTAGCTCTTGAGTGAAAAGAGGTTGTGTCTTACCTCTTGAGTGAAGAAAAGACGGGTGAAAGCTTACGAGCGAAAGAGGTGTGTCTTACCTCTTGAAACAGATAAAAAGCAAGAGTTGTAAAGATTTTTTTTCTTGCCCCATTTGGAATGAAGGAAGCATGTTAGTCAAAACTCCAGTGATCTCGAGGCCGAATTTTCTTATTTTGTATAAAGTTAACAGAATTTTCTACAACTTTGATATTCATCATTTATCCAAAATCTAATGGGATGATAGAGAAAAAATAATTCAAAGTTCGGTACATAAGGTTTTTCATTTCAAATTAATTTTTTAGATGTTTAACCTTTTATACATAAATATTTATACGAGCATCCGAATGAGATGATACTTGATTCTATGGAAAGATAACAATATTATCTATAACTTTTATACTAATTTCTTGATCCAAATCGCATGATAATATACTCAAATATTAAATGCAAGTTTAGCACATAAAAATATCAACTTCAAATTGAACTTTTGGAACTTCACTTGTTTAAACATAACTTTTTATGTGGCTGTCCAAATAAGGTGATTCTTGATTCTCTAGAAAGTTAAGAGAATTATCTATAATTTTATATCTTAATGTAAATCTTATGGGAACATAGACAAATGTTAATCAAAAGTTTAGTGCATGAAGCAACTCATTCCTATTTACACATTTTCAACATTTTAAATATAACTCTAAATCTTTCGAAGTTTGTATTATAAAAATATAATTATATCGAGTATAAAAGTTTTGTTCCAACAAGCTCTCCCTTTTTACTAAAGACAAGCTGAGAAATATGAAAAGTATATAAGTTGAGAAGGAAAAGATATAAAAGTCAAAATTTAACTCCCCCTAAAACTAAGTATTCTTGCAATGATATATATGCACATAAATCATAATTATAAGTACTTTTCATATAATTATATAAATTTCTCTTGTGTTATTTTTTTATCATATTTCTCCCTTTTTATCTCATGAAAAAGTAAGTTGCACAATAAGTATAAGTACGAGACAAATATTTCTACCCTTAATTATATCATCTTTCGAAATTTTTCATTCTCCTGTTTTTGTCATATAAGAAACATCATGTAAAATATCACAAGGAGATGAAAAAAAAACTTTCATTCTTTTGTTATATCATAAAAAATGTTCCAAGTATAACATGTGATAATAAAATAACTCCCCCTAAGTTCATGAATGACTCATATGATCAAAATATGAAATTGAAATTAATTAGGGACAATGAATAACACAAGTCTCAAAAGTTTATATAATGAATCAAACTACCGTAACAAACTTTGAGAGAATAATGATATGTAAAATTTTAACTAGAAATATATAAAATAGGCTAAATTTGACAAAATGAGCATGAATTCATTTGACAAGAATATTCGAAGCGGATGGAGGAATAATTATTTCAATCTTTTGGACAAACTCTCACTATCATTGTGGCCATTTTTTCTATTTCTATCATTCTTTGTCACAAGTTAATAATCACGATTGGTGACAAGAACGCAAGAAGTGAAACTAGAAAAGTATTGAAATTTTAGTTCTATTTACATATTCCCTTTTCTTAGAATGATGGTGGTTATTTCAAATTATGAATGAGGATAAGAACTTTCATTACATATAATTTGAAATATCAAAGTGCAAAAGTTATGTCAAAATATTTCACAAAGTTGAGAATATAAATCAATTTTGATAGAGCAAAATAATTCAATTCTGCACAAAATACTTTTCAAAATAGTAAACTTATGCACAAAATATGATAACTAGTTAGCAAATTCATGAAATAAGTGTGATATCAAAGTAAGTCTACATTTTTATTTACCATAAACTTTGTGATTTCACACTTTCAAACCCACTTGTCCTTTGGTTTTCATGTGAGGCAAACCTATAACAAAATTATTTGAACTTTGATAACCAAATTTCTTTGGGTCCAATTTTGCTAGTCATAGTTCTTTTTGGAATCCATTTCAGTCCATGTTGAATTGACTTTCCTATTTTGTATTGATATGCATAATGGCTATGGAATTCACATGTAACATAAGTAATATGTGATTTTAAAGATTTATCATATGAGTATCTAGATTTCCAAAAATAAGAATGCTCATGTCCAAAATAATTTTTTTGCTCTTCTTTCTAAATGCATGAGAAATAGTTTTTTTATCATTTTGTGCCTTTTTCAAAAAAGTATTTTCCTTCTTTACTTCTTCTAATAAACGTGTCAACTTTAAATCACATTTTAAAGATTTGAAAAATGCATATTTAAGTTTCAAAGAATCAATTTCATTTTTCAAATTTTCATTTTCAATAAAACATGCATCATTTTTTCTTTTAATTCTCAAAATCATGTAGTAATGTTTTTTTTCTTTTTAAGTGTAAGATAATTTTTTATAAGAGAAGAAATTATTTATGCATATCAAAACTAATTTCATCTTCATCATTATTTAAATTTGAAGATTTAAAAATTATCTCATGACTATGTACCATTAAGCATAAGTATGAATCTTCACTAGAAGAGTTTAATAGGGGGGTTCACATGTCGGATTTGACCAGACCCGGCCCGACTAATTTTGATCAGGTCGGGTCATCCCCCATCTTTGAAGTGTTGGGTCGGGTTGGATTGGATTACTCGAACAATATTTTTTTATTATTTTATATGAAAAATATTATATAATATTTATTTAAAAAATGTAAAATAATTTGTTAAACATTTAGATATTATTTTAAAATTTTAAATATTTTATTTAAATATTTTTTATTCTTTATACAAAATATTAGCTGAAAACTAAATAAAATTAAATAATCGCGAGTTGGGTTTCCTTTGACCCGACCCAAGGTCACCATACCCGACTCAAACTAGTTTGGGTCAGGTTGGGTCATCAGGTTTGTAGATTGACCCGATCCACTGAACATCCCTAAAGCTTAATGAGTGCTTCACTTTCACTTGACTCTTAATATTTTTTTCTTCTCTTTTTGAGTTGTTTCATCTTTGTCACCTTTTGTAAGGCTTGAATATCTTCCTTCATGATGTTTACACAATCTTATAATTTGCTTTTCATCCTTCTTTTTATTTTTCACTGATTTGAGATATCTATCAAGCTTTCTTGTGTAGAGTGCAAGTTTCGTTTCATCCACGTCTTCACTTTCTTCTTCATTAAATGCCTCAAAAAAAATCTTTTTTGTTATTTGAATTTATTTCTCTTTGCTCACCTTCATGCTCATCTCGTAGGTTAGAAGTGAACCTATAAAATCATTAAAATATAACTCATTTAGATTTTGCTCCTCTATCATGGTTCTTTTGGTGTGCCACTTTGGAGAAAGAGATCTAAGAAACTTCTTAACAATTTGAGCATTAGTCCTACGCTTGCCTAAAGAAGTTAAGCCATTAACAACATTATTGAATATAACAACCATATCATTTATGCATTCATAATAAAACATTTTAAATGAGTCATATTGATTCTTCAAATTATTCAATGTAGATTCTTTAACTTTGTCGGTGCCCTCATGAGTAATAGTCAATTTTTCCCAAATATCATTTGAAGTAGAACAAGCTGAAATATGATTAAATTTTGTAGAATTAAGAGCACAACACAAAAAGTTTTACCTTTCCAATCAAGCTTAATAAAATATTTATCTCTTTCAGTGTGTTCGGAAGGTGAGTTAGCATTTAAAACAAAACCATTTTCTATCACATCCCAAATATCAAAATCAATAGAACAAACATAAGCTTGCATTCTAATTTTTCAATAGGCAAAATTAGAAGAATCAAAAGCCGATGGGTGAACAGTTGATTGACCTTCGCTGAGTAAAAAATCACTTGATGTCATAGCTCAAAAAGATTATTAAATCTTAAAAATAAGAGCAACATTTGGATCACAAGGCACCAAGAGGGGGTGAATTGGTTTTAAACGAAAAATATCGATCTTATGAAAATTATCGTGGAATCTTAAAATCAATTCGTTAATATTTTAATGTTTACAATAGCAATCAAATCAAATGCATAATAGGGTAGGAAAAAGAGGGAGATAATGGCAAGCACAAGATGCACAGTGATTTTTGGGCGAGGTTCGGCCACACCTTGACATATGTCCCCGCTCCGACTTCTCGACCTCGAGATCATCGAAGATTCCACTAATTCCATTCCTTAATTCCAAATGGAGTAAGGAAGAAACTCTTTATAACTCTTGTCATTTCTCCACCTCAAGAAGTAAGGCACACCTCTCCCACTTAGAAGCTTTCACCCGCCTTTTCTTCGCTCAATAGTAAGACACACTCTCTTTTCACTCGAGAGCTAAACAACTATTACAATGTCACAAGAATGCTCTCCAATTTCTCTTTTACAATTTCGAACCTCACACAAGAGTAAGAGAGAAAGAAATGAAAGATTTGCAACTTTGAACTCAATATGACTTCTTGGGTGAACACAAGTGTTTGCTTACATTTTTCTTGGAAGTTTCATTCTTCTTGATATTTTTTGAATTTCTTTTATAGCCTTCAATCTTCTCCATAGCCGTTGGTATTCAAAAGTAATCATTATGTACTTTTATGCATTGAAACGGGAACACATTTGAGATTTGGGTGTCCGTTTTGAACTAGATGTTGAAATATAGTCGTTACAGGCAACAAATGGGCGCTCGTTTTGTGTTTCAAACGTTCATTATGAAAATCCTAAAGTCTCAAACATTAGCGAATGTTGTGCAAACATTTTTGGATGTCTATTTTATCTCTAGCGAGCATCTGATAGTTTTTCGGTCGTCTGTTTTGTCCATAGATAGTTTAATAAATTTGCACTCTTTTATACATAACTTTTAAAACAATTATTCAAATAAGATGATTTTTTATTCAATGGAAAGCTAAAAGAATTTCCTATAACTTTGATATTAATTATTTATTCATAATATTAATTCAAAGTTCAGTACATAAATTTTTCCATTTCAAATTATACTTTTTAGACCTTTTCTCTTTTATACATAAGTTTTCATACGAGTATCCAAATGAGATGATATTTGGTTATATGAAAAGCTACAATATTATCTTTAACTTTTATATTAATTTCTTGATCCAAATTGCATGACAAAATACTTCAAACTGAACTCTTCGAGCTTCACTTGTTTAAACATAACTTTTTATGTGGTTGTCCAGATGAGGTGATTCTTGATTCTATAAAATGATAGGAGAATTATCTATAACTTTTATATGCATCTCTTTATGTAAACCTTATGGGGTCATAGATAAATGTTAATTGAAATTTTTGTGCATGAAACAATTTATTCTTATTTATACTTTTTCGACATTTTAAATATAACTCTAAATATTTTGAGGTTTGTATTATTAAAATATAACTATATAGGATATAAAAACTTTGTTCCAACACTTCGGTCTAAAACATCTAGATGATCTTTCAAAAAATTCGGATGTAATGCACTCAAAATGTAATCCATCATGTGGTATAATACATTTTGGAGGACATTATAAGTCATACATACGTTGACATCGTATCGACTAAATAAATACTTTGGTTGATCAACTAAGAACAACATCAAGAATGACATCATAAAACAATAATAAAAATGAATAACATCATCATAAAGTATGCAAAAAACTAATAAAAGAATCATCCTATGTGTCCTGAAAAACTCATCTATACATCATCCTATTACTAAGAAAAGATAAACTAGAATAGCAAGTAGAGGACTCAAGACATGCATGTGCTGTCACTATGGGCTCGATCTATTACCGTTGGCCATTCTTCATTGGAACTTGCGCCTACACATATGAAGATGCATGGGAGATAAAACTACCACATGAGTTTTGCAACTCAATATCTAAATAAGGTAAACATAAATAGAAAAATCATCAGAACATCATCATCATAATATCATCATGTAAGGAGTAAGGAAAATGATCATGAGAAATTCGTAAATCAATGTGACATCTTCTTAAGATCATAAGAACACGGGTCAAGATAAATCGTAGTATCATCATAAAATTGCTCTCACAGTACATTAAAGTTAGAACAATCATACTCTCATATGAACATTAGTTAGGTTGATTAAAAAAAGGATCAACTGATATCAGAATATCATAAAATTTTCAACTCACTGCATAGATATAATCATATCCACAAACTAATGCTAATGCTCTTGGTTTATTTCTAAACATCAAGGGAATCTAGAATCAACATCTTGGTTGCCATTTCAATATGAGATTTACATTAACAAAAACCAAATGGATATATCAATTCTTAGCATGCAAAGATTAAAATCAGAAAGCAAAGTCAATGTTCTTGACTCATTTCTCAAGAATCACTGATGAAATCAAATTCAGAGACTAACTGCTAATGTTCTTGGTTCATTCCTGAACAACAAGGGAATCTAAAATCTGCTTCTCAGCTATCATTACAATATGAAATTCATATTAACAAGAAGTTGAAGGTCAGATCGATTAGAACTAGAAAGCATGCTAATGTTCTTGACTAATTTCTGAGCAAGAAAGAATCAAACATCAACTTCTCAGTTGCCATTTTAAAATAAGATTCACATCAACTGAAAACTTATTCGAAAACATTTAGAAATTGCACTAATACTAATGACAAAAGTGTTGTTCAATCATCCATCCATAAACAGAGATTACACTACTACCCTATTCTAAGAGAGCTAAGATTTAACTCCTCATAAGTAATGAAATCAATACAAAACAAATGAGGAACAGAATCCAAAACATCCTAAAATATAAAGAAATCAGCTCCAACAAGAAAACCCTAACCTCCAGTCAAATGCCCAAAAGAGGAGGAGTGTTCTCATTGCTCCTGAACATTTCCTTTATATATGGCATTGTCATCACCATTTGATAATCATCAGAATCTTCTATTCATTATGATTTTGCTACATGTCCTTTGGTCTTTTTGCTTTTGTCGTGAGAAGAGATTCCTTTATCATTGCTTTTGATAGCTTCTGATGGTCTCCTCCTACTTTTCCGGTAGAGGTGTTTATCTTTTATGCTTGATTTGAATACTGAAACATCATGAACAACAGGCATCGGTTCTTCAAATAAAAATTAGACAAATAAGAACTAAAGCAACATATCAAACAGCTCAAATGAGCAAGTGTAAGGTAATATTATGCCGAGAAGATAATTGCATATAGATTAAGCATAATTATCAGAATATGAACATTTAAGGCCTTATATGCACATGAATTAAGATGGAAAATGAGTAGAACTTCAGCAAAAAGTTCAGCAATAGAGGGACCTTCAATTTGTTCTCCACGTTCAAATTGCATGACTTGATTTTGCTCCTCAGGAGTCTAAAAAAAGTGTCAAGTGATTGTTGAAAAATTTGTTTATCTATGATTATGATATTTGTTGTTAGGTCTTCAACTTTATCAAACAACAGCCTCATTGATCCATTATGCACTTCCTGCTGCTTGAATAGTTTCTTCATCATTAGATCCATGTTTGATTTCTCTTCAGGTGGGGCTTTATTATCCAGAAACTTCTCTAACTTTATTGGTAAATTCTGAGATGTAATTTACTGAAATTGAGCATCTAACAACCTTGATTGTGTTTGAAGTCCTTCCACCTTGGTAGACAACTACTCCATCATCTTACTTTGCTCCTTTTGTTGGTCTACTAGTTTTGCATCATAATCTTCAATTTGAGTTCTTCCATGGGTATCGTTAGCTGGTTTTGTTGTTGAAATTTAGGTGGAATCACATTTGTAGACTCAGTTGAAAGAAATTATTCCATTTGACCATTGAACTGAGGGTGTGCTTCTAACATTTGATTTTGTTCATAAATTGCATCAATGCAATGTTGTCCATTCTAAAAGAGATTGTCTTGATAATTCCATGGATTTGAATCTTGGGCATATGGACTAGAAAACTAATTCTTCCATTGGATGCTATAATTTCCTTGGAATGAAATTGCCTGTGTAGTATATCATGACCATAGGAATGTAATTGGCTGCAATAAGCTTGAGATGTTGTAAGAGATTTCAGCTTGAATTTTGCAATTGCATTTGCTACTATGTCTTCAACTCGAGAAGCTAAGTTGTCCCAACTTTCGTATTTTGAAAGTTCACTTGAATGATAAGAATTATGCACATCATGTATCCAGCTTGAAATATTCAAATTCATCACTACTTCAATCTCAATAAATGATTGTTGGATTCTTACAAAACAACACTATTCAAAATTTGAAATGTTTCTGCACATTAGAAACATAGGATGCAATTTATAGAGTAAGTGCAGAAATCTAAAATATGAAAGTCAAAATATGAAATTTGGAAATTTGAAATATGAAATACGAAATTTGATATAAAAAATGCAATTTCAGTAATGTTCCTGCACAATGTGAGCTTAGGTCTATAGAATAGTGCAAAAATATTGAATTTTGAAAATTGAAATATGAAATCTAAAATTTTGAAATATGAAATCTGATATTTGAAGTCTGATGTAATGCCCGAGATCTTTCAGAAGTAAAGAGAAAATAAAAATAAAAAAAGGGGAAAGATAAAATCTGAAACAAATCTGAGGAAGAGTTGGTTTCCAACCAAAACTCTAATTCTCTTCCTATAAATAAGAGGCCAAGATGAACCAAGAAACCCCTTTGACTCTCTATGAGCCGGCCCTAAATTTTCTCCCCTATTTTTCATGTTTTCTCGAGTCCTCTCGCACTTGACGGTTGCCTCCCACATAGGAGACCAACTAGAGAGCATGGAAGCCGACGAGCGTGCGCCTGGACAGAGAAGAGCGATCGAAAGAAGAGGAAGAGGAAAAGGAAGAGGAAGAAGAAGACTGAAGGACTAGTTTCTTGAAAAGAAACTTGCAAGGTATGGAACGAGGGTAGATTCATTATAGAATTTTAATTTTAGGGACAAAGCATGTTCTAGTCGTTCCCTAAATATAGTTCTATAATTTATGATGATGCTTGATGTCAGCCATCTCTAGAAAGATGATCAGAAAGTCCCTGACTTCCACCGCATTGTTCTACGTAATGAAACTCGGCCCAGATTCTCTGTAAACTACCCCGGGCAGGTCCATACTCGGACCGAGTTTGCCACAAGTCGGCCAGAGTTCATCGGAACGCAGCCCGAGTCCGCCATTGTTGAGAGTGTGAAGCACTGCAATGAAGAAGAATCTGGCCCGGGCAGTTCTATGACGAAGTCGCGTTCGGCCGCGACCTTTTCCGAGCGGTTGACCTATCTGTCGAACTAGCCAACCGATCCAACAAAGTACAAACCCGACCCGAGTATGACCTAAACCCGGCCTGGATTATGCCATAGTTCTCTGAGTTGATGTACTTACGAACTCAGCCTGGGTGCCAACATGATTTATGTTGATTTTATGACGTTTAGATCTCTGATTCATGTACTTACTCCATATCTTAATGATGATGATAGTTATGTCATTAATGCTCTTGATTTACTTTCCATGATCCTATATGTAGTCTTGATTTAAAGTCCTTATAAAGATTGATTAAAAGATGTAAGATAAAAGACGAAAAATGTTAAATGGAGAGCTCATTTATGATGGTGACGATCAGGTATGGGCTGACTTCGGTCAGTTATGGGCCGACTATGATCAGTTATGAGCTGACTCTACTAGTTATGATGATGATGATGGACGGGTTGAGGCAGGCCTCCATGTGGGTTGAAATATACCTCAAATAAGTCGAAGATGAATAATAAGATGATGATGAAGATGAAAACATAAAGAATCTTTCTTATAATGATTGGCTTTTGGCACTTTTATGATGATTTATTTTGATCTCACCGATCTCTTAGTCATATGCCACTTTACACGATTTTCTCACTCTTATGATGATTATGATTACTATCTCTTATATGATGATGTCCTTATTTTCCTATCTAGTGTCATAATCTTATGATTGTTTTTATTTTACTTCCATACTAAGTTGCAAAACTCATAAGGAGGTTTCTCCCCTACATGTTCTTAAATGTATGCCCAGGTCAGAATGATAAAGGTAGCCAATGGTGACTGATCAAGCTCATAGATGGCTGCACATGGGTGTCTTGAGTGCATTAGATTATGGGATAGATTTCCTTTTCCACATATTAGATTAATGTATTAGTTTTTTTGGACTCACATGAAGTTGTATACTAGTCTTCCACATATTATGATGTTATACACTTTTTTGTATTATTTAATGATAATTTGACTTCCGCTTTATATGATGTTTTAATCAGTCAAAGTCTTATTTTTTGTCAATGTGATGTACATGTAAGGAAGATCCATAGCATCCTTGAAGCGTATTCTGCCATGTGGCGGGGGTGCGATTTGAGGGCGTTACAGTTAGGTATCAGAGCCTAAAATTAGGGCATTCTCATGTCATATTGTATGATGTAATGGTCCATGTGCAAGTGTCACGAGTTGTCACCATGCCACCTAAAGTCAAGTAAGTTTATTTTACCTCATAAGATGTATGATATTTCTAAATGCCATGATGTATAATGATGTAGATGCCTCCACACCATGCTCCTGCTAGTCGAGGTTGCTGTCAGAGACGACCTCGAGGTAGCGGCGGGATTGCGAATCCACAATAGGACGGAACGGGCCAGAATGAGGTCCAAATGAGTTAGGCTTGTGTAGTAGAGCTGACAGTTCAGTCCCCACTAGTGCAGCCTCCATCGGCGTGAACACCGTCAGTTCAGCCTGCACCAGTATTGACACCATTAGTTTAGTCCACACCAGCATTGATGCCACCAGTTTAGCCTTCTTTCGTACAGCCTCCGTATGTACAGCCCTTGCATGTTCCGTCAACGCCCTCTAAGGACACTATTAAAGCATTCATGAAGTTGCGCCCTCTAGAGTATAATGGCATGGATGAATTTGACAAGGCTGAGAGGTGGTTGAGGACTATAAAGGAAAAGTTATGTCAGATGAATTGGGGTGAAGATAAGAAAGTCATGTTTGCCACCAGTTTCTTAACTGATGATGCTTTGGACTGGCGGAGGACTATAGTTGACACCAAGTATGAAGGTAGGATGTCATCCCCTGGGAACACTTCCGAGACGCATTTGGGGCACGATACTAACTAGAGTACCAACGTGCTCAGAAGTAGAGGGAATTCTTGCAGCTAAGTCAAGACCAGATGACTGTAGCTCAGTATCACATTCAGTTCATTCGTCTAGAGAGGTATAATACTCTCAAGATGAGCGACAGACAAAAGGCAGATCATTTTTACCAAGGTCTGACCCCACTATTAGAGCAAATGCTTTAGCAGGCCAATGTGCAAATCTGAATCTAGCAGTTGAGCTGGCAACTACTATGGAAAGGAATTATGCAAGAGAAATGAACAAATTCAAAGATGAAAAAGAAAAGGCTCCCATGCAGCCCTCTGTGTAAAATCAATCTCAATGGAATGATCATCGCCAGAATCGAGGAGGACCCGATCGTAGGAACCAACGTCGAGATAATAGAGCGAGGTCATATGAGCCTCGTGATGTGAACCGTCAGTAACAACCCCAACGTCAGGTAAAGATTATGAATATGAGGTTAATATGTTCACGATGAAATAAGTTAATGAATGACCCTTTTCAGCCCCAACATCAGCAGTCCCAACAGCCTCAGCAGCAAGCGCAGGGTGCTGGTGCCTGTCCACACTACAGGAGATTCCACAGAGAGTGCAAGATGAAGGCAGGAGTCTGCCTACATTGTGGCCAACACGGGCACTTCATTCGTGATTGTCGCACCAAGAACAAGGATGACCAAGTTTCAACTCTGCGTGGTGCCAGAGTTAGAAGCAACTTGGTTCAAGAAAGAGTCTTCCACATGGAGGAAGATGCACTGCTAGCATATGCTGAGGTCATCAGAGGTACACTATCTATAGTCGATCTTCTTACTATGGTTTTATTTGATTCAGGTGCATCACACTCCTTTATATCTAAAGACGGTGCTACTGCCTTGAGTTTATCTCTACATGACATAAGTCATCCTATGGATTTGATCACTCCTATGGGAATGCTCCATGCCATGAAGTACCTCCCTAAGGTACCGGTGGTAATACAAGGCAAGAACTTTTATACATATTTGATAATAATTTCTATGATGGACTACGATGTGATTCTTAGTATGGATTGGCTATCCCACCATGATTTAGTCATTCTATGTAAGGAAAAGAAGGTAATCATTTGTACTCAAGGTGAACGCAAAGCTACTGTATGAGGTACTATAGGCAAAGAAGGAAAAGTCATTATATCTTTCATGAAAGCACATAAGATGATACAGAAAGGATGTAGAGGTTTTCTAGCAAGTGTGACAGACAGATGACCCATCGACCCAACTACAACAATTGGATGTAGTTAGGGAATGTTCTGATGTCTTTCTAGAAGACATCTCCGGATTACCACCACAACAAGAGATTGATTTTTGCATTGATCCCCTTCCAGGCACCGCTCCAATCTCGAAAGCCCCTTACAAGGTGGCACCAGCGAAATTCATGAGCTGAAGAAGCAAATTTAGGAACTTTTAGACAAGGAGTTTATCAGGATAAGTATATCTCCTTGGGGTGCTCTAGTGCCTTTTTGTCAAAAAGAAGGATGACTCTCTATCAACTACATGTTGAACAAGGTCACGGTCAAGAACAAGTACCCTCTACCATGAATCGATGACCTTTTCGATCAAATATCTAATGTCGCGTTATTCTCCAAGATAGATTTACGAAGTGGGTATCACCAAGGCCATAGTCAAGAACAAGTACCCTCTACCATGAATCGACAATCTTTTCAATCAAATATCTTATGCCGCATTATTTGTCACACCCCACTACGTGACTAAGTTCTAATCCCAACTATTACATTCCTTAATTATGTTTAGCAATTCTATAAATAAAATTAGCAAAACCTCCTCCCTTACTTATCTTGTGTTATTTTCCAATACATACAATAGATGCATATATGTACCCATCAAAGTTTAATAAAAAAGTTATAAGACATCACATTCGCACATTATCGTTATTGTTTCACAAACCATTTCACATATAACACCCCACAGGATCAAGTTTTATACAACCTTACAAAAGTTTATCACAACCTTAACTACAACATCTAGAATTATCTATTACATGCATGCCTTTTAAAAATAAAAGTGGAGAGAAAGTAAAAGTGCTCCAACGGCTCGACCTCTTCTATATGCATCAAAGGCAAGCTTCGAGTCGACTGAACTTCGAGCGAATCATAGGTCAATACGTAATCCAATCATGATTGTGTGTCACCCCAATCATGATTCTCAGATACGTAGAGCAATCATGGGTCAACACATATCCCAATCATGATTGTGTGTCACCCCAATCATGATTCTCAGATACATAGAGCAATCATGAGTCAATACGTGCACGTAGAGCAGCACCCAAAGGGCAAAGACACCCGATATATGCCCCAAAGGCTTCATGTATATCGAATGCGATCCCAAAGACCTTTTTCAAAAAGCATGGTTAATGAACACATGGAGTTTAAAAATAACAAAATACACATGTCATAATCTCATATCATTATCAAGTAAAACTTATTTTCACTTCACAAGCATTGTTCCCTAAAAATATTTTTGTATAAGATGTTACTCCATCTCATATGAAATCTTTGAAACATATCATAAATACTTTTCATAGCTCAAGATATTTTCAATAATAGCAATAATAATCTTTGCTTGAGATAATACCATAAATAAAATAACTAAAATATAACATTTTGCTATGTTGTAAATTTATCCACTCACCTTGTGCTTTATGTTTTCAAAGAGGTTTACTAGATTTTCCTCCTTTCACTTGTAGCTTGTTGGTTTCCTACAAGCAATGATGCTATTTTATTTTTCAATTACTAATAATAACAATATGCAATGCATGCTCATGCATGAACACTTATTCACCTTAAAATGCATATAATCCCTTCTAATACTAATGTGTAATTTCAGGTGTTTATGTCCATATGCTACTTCACACTCCCAACTATCCAATTTTCCAAAGTTTAACTAGGTGCTGTCTTAGGATTTCAGACTAAGTATTTGTCAATGAATAATTTATAACTTCTTTATCACAAAGTCAAATCTCATGATTCTGGATAAATTAGAAACTACACTTACTAAGGTTTCCATCCTCCAAATATCATTAACTAAGTCCAAGTGAGTAATTCAAAATATTCCAGGAAATCTGACCTAAGATTTATGTCCTAGCAGACAGTGTGTCACTGAATGATTAATTTATATCTTTAATAATACTTATTCATTTGATAAGTTCCTACTTTTCTAGAATCTAGACGTCAGTAATGTTTAGGCATAAAAATTATAGAATTGAACTCCTTGTATGACCTTATAACAAAAATAGTTAATTAGGGTCGTGATCTGTCCTTGTCCTGGAATCTCACAGAAGCCTCACTATGAAATGAAAAATTCATTTCTCCCAAAATACAAGTCCAAATAGGATATTCCACTTCTCACCGAACCCTTAGAATGTCTAATTAATCTTATCCAAATTCCAAACCCTAATTCATTATATTCGAATCGTGCCTAATTCAAAATTTGAACCTGTATCAGACTCGGGACAGGATGAGTGACCAGCGAAGTTAAGTACATAAATTTCTCTATACAATTCCTTTTTAGATGATTCTAGAGGCCATGGAAAACTAACTTCTATGAATTAACCATACAAAATTTCATAATTTATGGTGTGGTAATCATGAAGGAAAGATCCTCTCAATCAGAAAAACAATTTTCAGATCGAAACCTCTCCTTGAACAGCCTATGTTGTCGATTTTCCCCAAGTCATTTTTCTCGAGTTCTTCCTCTGGAAATTTGTGGTCCGTCAATGGATAGAGTTAAGTTGTTTATATATTTTTCTCAAAATTTTTGGACGTCATATGGCGGTTTGAAAAAATATCCATCCAAGCAGTTGTTCACCTGTCTGCTTCAGCTGCTTAGAACTTAAGTGATGGCCCATCACATTTTTTTATCATAACTAAGTGTTTTAACCCTAATGAAGCTTACTTAATCCTATTTAAACTTATATATTATAATATTTAGAAATTTTACAATTTATTTCTATTAAACTTATGTAATTACTTTTGTAAAATTTATCGACAGTTAAGTAGTCATTATGCTCTAATCGGAATATTAATTACTATATACAAATATCACTAAATTAACATCCAAACTAACCTAATATGTTATTTAAATGCATGATTATGCAGAAATGACATTTGTAGAGCACGTTCCTAACATTATTCTCCAAGATAAATTTACGAAGTGGGTACTATCAACTTAGAGTTGCCAAAGAAGATGTACAGAATACGGCTTTCTGATCAAGATACGGTCATCATGATTTCTTAGTGATGTCTTTTGACTGATGAACACCCCTGCAACTTTCATGGATCTCATGAATCGGGTGTTCATATCGTACTTTGATCAGTTTGTCATCGTCTTTGTAGATGACAATCTGATTTATTCAAAAAATCCAGAACAATACAAGGAACATCTGAAGATTGTCTTGGAAAATTAAGACAACACGAATTGTATGCCAAGCTATCATAAGTGTGAATTCTGGCTTGATCAGATTATGTTCCTTGGTCATATAATTTCAAAGAAGGGCATTTATGTGGATCCTTCCAAAGTAGAAGCGGTATCTCACTAGCCAAGACCAAAGCATGTAAAAAAATCTACAATTTTCTCGGATTTACAAGTTATTACTGCAGGTTCATCAAGGACTTCTCGAAGATTGCATCTCCCTTGATGAACCTAGCGAAGAAGGGTGTGAAGTACACATGGACACAGAAACACAAAGATAGTTTTCAAGAACTAAAGGTTAAGTTGACTACTACATCCATACTCACCATTCCGAAAGGTGCGGATGGGTTTGTAGTGTATAGTGATGCTTGTTGCATAGGATTGGGATGTGTGCTCATGCAAAATGACAAGGTAGTCTCATATGCATCCAGGCAGCTAAAGAAGCATAAGGTGAATTACCCAACTCATGACCTTGAATTGGAAATGGTAGTATGTGCATTGAAGATTTGGAGACACTACCTTTATAGAGTACAGTTTGAGGTGTTCACCGATCATAAGAGCCTCAAATATGTCTTCTCTCAATGAGACCTTAATACGCGACAACGAAGATGAATAAAATTCTTGAAAGACTACGAGTTTACCGTTAATTACCATCCTGGTAAGGCGAACTCTGTTGCACACGCACTCAGCCACAAATGGGAAAACTCACTAGTTTATAGAACTCAAGACCTAGAAGGAACGGAGCAGTATTGATGATGCACAACATACAGCTGAATCTGGTGGATAGAATTATTAAGGCTCAAGCACAAGATACTGAAGCTCTTAAAATAGAAGTGATGGATGAATGCCATAAGTCTAATTTTCTATCCATCCGGACAACACTAAGATGTACAAAGAAGCTTCTAGTGGAACGACATGAAGCAAAAGATTGCAGAATTTGTTTCAAAGTTCCTAGTCTGCCAACAGGTAAAAATAGAACACCATAAGCCTTATATGGGTCATAACACCAACATAGAAGATATCTCCAACATCAAAATAGATCAGTTAACAAAGTCTGCACAGTTCTTAACCCATCAAATTCAAATAGTCAATGCAAAGCCTTATGAATCTATATGTTCATGAGATTATCAGACTTCATGGGATCCCCACCTCTATTGTATCATATCGGGATCCAAGATTTATAGCCAGATTTTGGAAGAGCTTACAACACTCTTTTGGAACGAAGCTGAATTATAGTTGACATTCCATCCACAAACAGATGGTCAGACTGAGAGGACCATTCAGACAGTTGAAGATATGTTAAGAGCTTGCGCCCTTGACTGGAAGGATAGTTGGGATGATCACCTACCAC
The DNA here is from genome assembly GCA_030549335.1 of Pontederia crassipes. Classification (NCBI taxonomy): domain Eukaryota; kingdom Viridiplantae; phylum Streptophyta; class Magnoliopsida; order Commelinales; family Pontederiaceae; genus Pontederia; species Pontederia crassipes. The sequence continues at coordinate 37,780,094 of CM060184.1, read as the reverse complement.
TTATCAAATTTGCATATAAAAATAGTTATCATTCCAGCATTGACATGGCTCCATTCGCAAGTTTGTATGGGAGACCCTGTCGTTCACCTGCATGTTGGAATGAGGTAGGTGAAAGAAAGTTCCTAGATGCTAAAGAGCTTAAACAAACAGAAGAATATTCAACAAGGGTCGAGTTAATACAATAGAGGATGAAGGCAGCTCAAGCACGACAGAAGTTCTATGCTGATAAAGGTAGACGTGAATAGAACTTCAAGATAGGTGATCAAGTACTCTGAAGGTTTTCCCAACCAAAGGAGTAATGAGGTTTATAAAAGAGGAAAGCTCATCCTAAGATATACTGGTCCATTCGAGGTACTCGACCTAGTTGGAGAGGGTGCTTGCAGACTAGCCTTACCTCCATCCTATGGGCAAGTTCATACTGTATTCCACGTCTCGATGCAAATGTGATAAGGTATAAAGAACCCAACCTCAAAGATGACTTGACCTATGAGGAGCGACCCATCCAGATTCTAGATACCAAGGTCCAACTCACAACAACAAGGATGTACCACTGATCAAAGTGGGTTGGAGACACCATCAAGTGACAAAGCAACTTGAGAACTCGAGTCTGACATGCGAAAGGAATTCCTTACATTTTTTGGTAAGTCCCAACTTCTAACTAAATTCGAGAACGAATTTTATTTTAGGGAGTTTATGATGTAATGCCCGAGATCTTTCAGAAATAAAAATAAAATAAAATAAAAACCAAAAAGAGGAAAGATAAAATTTGAAACAAATCTGAGGAAGAGTTTGTTTCCAACCAAAACTCTAACTCTCTTCCTGTAAATAAGAGGCCAAGACGAACCAAGGAATCCCTTTGACTCTCTACGACTGGCCATAAATTTTCAAAGTTTTCCCAAGTCCTCTCACACCTGACAACTGCCACCCACATAGGAGACCAACCGAAGAGCGTGGGACCCGATGAGCCGCCTTTACAGAGAGTTACGGCCGGAAAAAGAGGAAGAGGAAGAAGAAGACTGCAGGATTAGTTTCTTGGATAGAAACTTGCAAGGTATGGAACTATGATAGATTCATCATAGAATCTTGATTTTAGGCTTGAAGCATGCTCTAGTAATTCCCTAGATATAGTACTATGATTTATGATGATGATGTCGACCATCACCAGAAAGATGATCGAAAAATCCTCGACTTTTGCCGCGTTGTTTCTACGTAATGAAATCTTGCCTGGGTTCTCTGCAACCCGGCCAGGGCAGGACCATACTCGAACCGAGTTCGTCGGAAGTCAGCTCGAGTCCGCCATTGTCAAGAGCGTGAAGCTATGTGACGAAGAAGAATCCGGTCTTGGTTGATGATAATCTGGCCTGGATAGTTCCATGATGAAGTCACATTCGGCAGTGACCTTTTCCGAGCGGTTGACCGATCTGTCAAACCAGCTGACCGATCCGACAAAGTATGAACCCGGCTTGGGTTATGCCATGGTTCTCCGAGTTGATGTTCTTACGAACTCGGTCCAGGTTTCACCCAACTCGGCCCATGTTTCGACATGATTGATTTGATTTTATGACTCTTAGATCCCTGATTCACCCAACTAAGATGTAGGTTCTAGACTATTGATACTCATATAATGATAGTATTCAATAGACCGCACAATACGTAATTCCATCAAGGATCATACGACTATGTTATATAATGCTCTGACATCTGAATCTTAAATCAATTCCAGAACTATCATGCAAACTTAGGACGACGATTCCCACAAGGATAGTAGCCAACTAAGGATAACAATCAATCTCTGGAAAGCATTAAGAGCAGCATATATAATCAAAAGTAACTAACTTTATTTAATGAAATAGAGTTCTATGAGTTTGCCTTTTAACAATAGAAGTATAGAACAATAAAACTAAATTAATAACTAAGAACTAAAGTAATATGAAACTACAAGAAAGAACTATAGAAGAACTAAAGATTAAAGAGAACTAATATCATCCCAACATAAAATAGAATAGAGAACACTCTTCGGGAATCATCGAAGAACTGTTGTTGAACTCTCATCTGGAGTCGATCCAACCGAAGTCTTCTCAGCAAGCCTTCAGAGTCTTCTCACGTTCTTGGCTTTGAAGAATAGGTTACAAGCCCTAGCATGATTAATTTTGGCTGCCAAATGTCTCTTTTTATAGGGTCTCCGATTTCCAAGTGGCTTAGGAAGAAATAGAAATATTTTCCATCTAAAATAAGGTAAATTCATAGTCCTATTGATTTTGAAAGTTTGGCCTTCTAAAATTCTAAGATTTCTGGCTTAATTAGTTTCCAATTGATCCTTAGGACACATGGTAGGAGTTGGAATCCTTGTGCATTGAGAATTCTTTTGAAAATAGGTTTTTTTGTTGAAAATAATATATGTCACGCCCCCCGTATTGATTTTAACGGCTCAATCAGAGTCGAAGTAGGAATTTCCAATGCCTTCATAGGGCGTGAAACAAACTTCACAGCCCGTGAATCGGACGATTTTTCTTTCACTCACGCGACTTATGTCTTTCACGGCCCGTAACACAATATTAACTGCCCGTGAATCGTTGATTCTGAAACGCTGGTTATTCTGTGATATCCGTGTAGCATTTGTGATGACCTATTAAATAGTCCTTCGGCGTTTAACAGTCCGTTAGTACTCATTCATGGCCCAATAATTTTTTATAGTTGATTTTGGGCTTCCTGTGATGTCCGTGAAACAAATTTAATGTCTGATAATCTTATTTGTCTTGGACAAGCTTGTATACTTCACGATCCGTTAGCATTGTCTCACGGCCCATTAAACTTCAAGATCCGATTCCTGTAGGAGCAGTGAGACTTTATGTGATCCGTGAGATTTTGTAGTAACGGCTGTGAGAATTCCTTCACGGCCTGTAAGTTTCATTTGCCTCAGTCCGTGGAGTTCTGCAATCGGCGTGAGGCTCAGTCTTCACGGTCATGAGGCGTGTTTCACGACCCATGAAATCTCTATTCTGCTTCTGCCAAAGTCGTGAAGTCGGGCATTTGAGGCGTGAGATATGTTTCATGGCCTGTGAGATTCATTTCTTGTATGCAGCTTCTTCTGTGAGCATCTTGAGCGGCGAAGTGCGGGGTGTGAGCGAACCTCTCACGGCCTTGATAAGTCCATAATGTCCCATGAAGAAGGTTGATTCATATTTCGAGAAGTTGTTTGGACTCCGTTTTGGGTTATTCTTCTTTTCTTTCATTCCTCCACCATTTTTATTCATAATCCCTGAAAAATCAAACCAACTAAAGGTAGATGGCTACTTCAAAGAATTCATACGAATAAATGTAAAATGAGATGCATGCTATGAGAAAATTACACGAAAAAAGTCTAAATGTAAGTCTACTTATATGTTGTAAAATGCATGCATCAAACTCCCCCAAGCTTAAATCTTTGCTTGTCCTCATGTTCAAAGCAAAACTCATGCAGCGATCATCTAATCATTATTTCCACCATGTATCTCAGCTATTTTCTTAGTGTCTTGTTTATTCATCCATCGCTTAAGTGTCTCTTCTCATTCCAAAATATCCTAGCTTTGTGAAATTTATGAAGAGAAGGAATTTTTAAACTCCTCCAAATTCAAATTTTGGTAACACGAAAATAAACCTTGATAATAAAAATATTCCTGTTGCAAAAACAAGTGTGGGATGAGCTTTTATACATTTTTCATTTCTTTTCTAATTCTTTGTCTTACGTTCATGATTTCGTGCTTCTCCATATTGCACAAAATGGTTCATGTAACGGGCTTTCGACTGACGGACCCCAGCTGATGCCCTTAGGTCACCAGGCAAGAATCCCCAACGGATCTAATCACCCAGACTCACTAAGGCTCCGGATAACACATTTATACTTTTCTTATTTCATTTGATTTGATACTTTGGTGCTTCTCCATATTGCACAAGGTGGTCCATGTAACAGGCTTTCGACCGACAAATTCTAGAGCAGATGCCCTTAGGTCGTCAGGCAAGAATCCCCTATGAATCTATTCATCCGAACACACCCAGGTTTCGGATAGCACCTTTTATAACTTTTCTTTGGGGTTCTACTAACCCTTCTTTTCTTTTGCTTTCTTTTTATTAAGCTCATTCAACACTTGTTCATTCAACAGGGACATAATTGTTAGCAAAATGGCAAATATATATATTTTTAAAATAATTAAAATAGGAGGTAGTCATCAACATATTCATGGTTTCACGCAGCATCATTCTACATACCATTGAACCCTACACTAAGGCAATAAATTAATGATAAACATGGAATACTTTCAATTTAGCTAGTGCACATGAAATCCTTGAAGATAGATTGAAAATCAACAAATTTTAAGACAAAAGGGAAATCTGACTTTTTTTTTGGAAGATTATGCACGTGATAAAGAGATAACTAAATGTAGAAAAGATACTCAGATGAAATTGTACTGAAAATAAGTAGATGCAATTTTACTGAAGATAGATATGATGCATGAAAAGGCAACACCCCCAACTCGGAGCCCAACACTGTCCTCAGTGTTTAAGGTCGGACTCGTAAAAGGGATACAAGCATGCTCGAAAATAAAAGGACAAAATAGAAAGAAATGGAAGGAAAACAACCATCTAATCCATAGATGGTGGTCATGGTGGAGGATAGAGAAGATGCTCATAATGTCCCTGGCTGACGCGGTAGTCGTGCATGCGTTGCATCATAGCATTTGTCTACGTCTAACTCTTAGTCAAAGAAAGTACATCAGCTCGAATCTAGCGAAGCTCGTCGGCCTGTCATAGCTGCTCGGTGAGCATCATAGTCAACAACTGATGCATGGCAGAGAAATTAGTGAGGCAAGAGGTATTCGCGTCAGGCTGCCCCTAAGAAGGTCCTGGGTCCTCCAAACGGCGTCATTGTGGAACTAATGGGTGCTCCGATGGGACAAGTAGCCAATTAGCTTCGTTGGAGGGGTCGAAGTGCCCGGTCTCATTGTATGGAATGTGGAGATCAGTCTTGCCTGACCGGAAGTAACGGTCGTCCCCCTGTCCGGACCCTAACTGATGCGTTGTAATTGTAACAATAAAATTTGCTAGCAAGTGCACTAGTCGCTCAAGTAATATAGTAAAAAGGAGTAAGAGTGTCGAACCCACGAGGAATATTATTAATTCAATATCTGCATTTATAAATTAATAAGAGAGGAAAAACAATGGATTTTGAAAATGAGTTTTAAAAGATAAAGAAAATAATATAAAGATAAGATAATGGTGTTGAAGTTAGGCCTTAGGATGAAAATAGATCAGGATAAATATTTGAACCATAAAAGATAAATTTAATCTTTAAAGATGGATTAGAGTCTCCCTAAAGTAATCTAATATGATTAACTTGTGGTCTCCACGACTGGCATCCCTCAATCTAATCATATAGAACTATCTTAATTTAATAAGAATTGAAGTCTCCACGACTGGTACCCCCAAAATCATATTAAAATTAAGATGCATTAAATTGAATTCTCTAAACTATTAATCACTCCACAAACTGGTATAGATTAATAGACCACACAAACTTGATTCTCCACACACTAGTTATCAAATTTATGTCAATTATTAATTCCAAATAAAATCAATTATACTTAGTATAATAAATTCTGAAATTAAACACTCCACAAACTGGTATAGCCTAATTCAGAAATTTAATTAACTAACATAAAAGCATTAAGCACAATTAATAATTGATCAAAAAAGATTAAAGTAAATAAAATAGGGTCCAAACATTTCCCTTCAATTAATAATCTCCTAAAATAATAATCCTAAAAACATGGAGTTCATCCTAGAAATTTTGGAGAGATAATAACAAAATAACAATAATAATCGAAAGAATTACACCCAAAATAGAAGTAGAGCTCTCGAATTGGGCAGACAGTTGGGCAGCCTTTCGGACTTGATCAGGGTCGCGATCAACCTCCAGCCGTCGCACCTCTCTCCTTTTGGTCGTAGCCTGCAGAGCTCCCGACTCGCCGTGAAAGAAACCTGAACTTCATAGCACGAATTGAAACGACGGATTCTTCACGTATTTATAGGGTGTGGAAGGCCTTCAATTTGATCTCGGCCGTAACATCGTACGGTTTGACTTTAAAATTATAAGATAAACTCGGCCAAAGATAAATCCTTTTATCATTACGCCCAAAGATAAATCATTTTTATCTTTACTCCTTCATATATCTTGTTACGCCCAAAGATAAACTCGGCCAAAAGAATGATTTTATTGCCATTACCCCCTCCAAATCTCGGCCGTAAGGAATTATTTTATCTTTACTCCCAAAGAGATAAAATTTCTTTTACTCCCTCAAAATCTCGGCCGTAAGGAAGGAACTTATCTTGTTACGCCCAAAAGATAAAATCAATTGATTGTTACACCCTTCATCTTCATGTCATTACGCCCTCCAAATTTCGGCCGTAAGGAAAGACTTCTTATCATTACCCCCTCCATATCTCGGCCAAAATGATATCTTTTATCCTAATCTCGGCCGTAATGATAAATTCTTCGGAATTTCGGCCGATACAGTACAATCCATTTAAATCTTAATTTTTCCTGCAAAATATTTATCAAAATTTAGTTAATCCATCCACAATTAAAATATTCAGAGAATTTAACAATTAAAATTGATAAATCCAGAATTATGATTAAAAGTGACTAAAAAATGATGCATGCCATGATCAAATTACAAAAAATTTAATTAAAAGAATTAACTAAAATATGTTATATTTTGCATGCATCAAACTCCCCCAAGCTTAAAGTCTTGCTTGTCCTCAAGCAAAAATTCAAAGTAAAGCTCAAGAAAGTTCCATCGTAGCCTCCACATTGTCAACTGACTAATTTTCTCACACAGTTCTTCTGCACACCTACTACTTAATATCTCACCATTTTCCATGCACTTAGCTTCATAGAAGTTCTGAATGCTACACAAATTTAAACAATCTCAAATTCAACCTTGTGAAAAAAATAAATTGTCTATCAAATAATAGCATTGATATTGAACACATAAGTACTAATTGAGCTTAAAACTTTTTCTTTTTCTTTTTATTTTTCAACTTTATTTTCAATCATTAAAAAGTTCTAATCTTCAAGCAGGATTGCACAAGGAAGTCCATGTAGCGGGCTTTGGACTGATGACTCCCAGACCAGATGGCCTTAGGGCACCAGGTGATAAAGCACGCCTCGAGTTTACTTGCCCGAACAACCAAGGTTCTGAATGAAGAGTTCGAACTTAGCCATGATTCAGTACTCCTGTGCTTCTCCATATTCCACAAGATGGTCCATGTAGCAGGTTTTCGATCGACGGATCCGAGAGCAGTTGCCCTTAGGTCGCCAGGAATGAACCCCTACGGATCTAATTACCCGAACACACCTTGGTTCCGGATAACACTTTTGTACCTACACATAACTTTATTCATTTTTTTTATTTAACATAATTATTTGTTGGGGTTTAACTAACCCTTCTTTTTTTATAAGCTCAAAAAGTACTTGATATGGTCAATAAGAAGGCTACTACTATCAAGACTTAAAAGAAATAAAAAGGCATGAATATGATTTTGTCGTCTAGTCATTCATAATTCTACTTAGCATAGGCACATAGTCCATAAGTTTGATACTAAAATAGCAAGTGATAAGAAAGAAAAGCATTCAAATTTCATCAATTAACAATATGTCTTTGAACTTCTACTAAAAAATAATTAAAACAATAAGACAAGAGTTTGTTAGATGGTAGCAAAAATAAATGCATGCAATGGTATTTTTTTAGAAAATTTTCAAATTTTTCAATTTTTTTTTTGGAATTTTTTTTTAAATAGATGCAAACATAAGCAAATAAACAGACAGAAACATGCAATGCGTGAAATGCAAACTCCCCCAAGCTTGAACTAGACACTGTCCTCAGTGTTAAGCCAGCAAGGGAAAGTGATACATACTCAATAAAAAGGAAAATTTAAAGAAACGAAAATAAAGAAAAGGGAAAAGATACAATCGGATTTACTGTCTGCGGGGTGGCGATGGTGGATGGTAGCCGAGATTTCCTTGGCGCATATGATACTCATGGATGCGTCTCATCATGCGCGCATATTGATTCTGAAGGGATTCGAAGCGACCCTGACGATCATCCATATTTCTAAAATCAGCTCGAATGTTGGTCAACTCTTGTGCTTGTCGAAGTTGTTCTTCCTGAATAGCGTGCAACTGCCCTGACTGACGAAGTTGCTCTTCTTGAAAAGTGTGAAACTCCCCTGCTTGACGAAGTTGTTCATCATACATTGATTCCCATAAGTTTTGCATGGAAGCATAGTTAGGCTGAGGTGGCGGAGGTGGATAGTAAGTCTGCTCTAGGGCTGAAGTAAAAGTGGGCTCCGGTGCTATATAGCGATTATGCACAGGTTCTTGTAAAGGGGCAGATACTTCCATCGAATCGTGTTCCTCATAAGGAGTAGAAGGTATGAACGAGGAATCAGAAGAGCTCTCTTGTGCTGGAGATGGAATCGGAGAAGGCACCGGCATATAAGGTGAATGGACGGATGTGGCATATTGGGAAGCTGCCGGTGATGCAGCCTGGAATCCTTGTTGCTGTTGAAGGTAGGGTTGTGCTGCCGCATAATCAGTAGAATCAAACCAGGAGAAAGGTTCATCCTGGTGTAGCTGTCCGACAGAGGTAGATGGTCCTGCAGGTGGGATTACTGGAGCTATGACCTGCCTAAAAAGGAGCCAATTATTTGGATTAATCGGCGTAAAAGCATCTCGATCTGAGCAGGGCACCTCCTGATGGTGGCCTTTAAAAATAAAAACTTTGATCCCTGAGTTGTTGGTCTTCACGAGACCCATAGCTTGAATGGTCCTACGAGTGAGGTGAGTGTTTCCTGGCACAGCTTCAAGATCATCCAAGTCTAATTGTAGGTGCTGAGCGATAGGTGTGAGAAGGGCACCCATATTAATGCTACCGCCACGATGAGTAGTGCGGCGCTGGAATCGACGAATGAGGAAGGCACCCACATTAATAGGAGTTCTGTGAAGCATGCTGTGGATGAGATATAACTCTCCTTTTGAGACGGCACCATCATTATCACTGCGTCCACTTATGGTGTTGCTTAGCATGCGATGGACGTAGCGCAGAACAGGATTCTAAATTGAGCTATCTTTAGCGGTGTTCCAAACCAATCGATCTTCTTCTGTTATCTGTTTCCAAAAAGTTTCAGCATCAAAGTCGGCAGGTACAGAAAGAGATCCATGATTGGGGAATCCATAGATATTATTAATCTCTCCTAGAGTGAGAGTAAATGGCCGCCCATAAAGTTGGAATGAAATGCGAGGCTGATCATAGTTCCTGCCATCTAAATTAAAGATTTCCAGAGATGAGAGGAATTCCATAATTAGTACTTCATAAGTTGGCCACCAAGAATGCACAAAGTCAGATAGTCCAATTTGAGAAAATAATAGATGAATATCTGCAAGTAAATTATACTCCCTCAGCAATTCAGTATCTGAAAATCTGGTGGCATGAATTCGAATATCACACATCCGTTCATATCGAGCTTGATACTCCGGCTTAGTCCAATAATAATCTCCGGGGTGGGAGATTAATTGTGAGGGCTGTGGGGCCGGCTGAGCATTCGGATGTCGTCGTTCATGACGTCCCCTCCATATATTAGCAAATCGCCTCATCTTGATCTGGACAAAAATAAACAAAGAAAAGGTACCGGCTCGGTGGAAGCGGCTGAGGTTTCGACCGTAGTATTCGATGAAGAACCGGCTGAAGGTCGGAGGTGACTCGGCCGTAAGGGACCGGTTGACGAAGAACTTCGGCCGTAATTGATGAAGCTTGGCCGGAGATTGGAGTTTGGCCGTAAGAAATTGGAGGCGTGACTCGGAACTCGGCCGTAAGGAGTTGATGAACCTGTAGATTTCGGCCGTAAGGAATGGCGGTGTGGTTTCGGCCGTAAAGTGAAAAACTCGCCCGGAGTTTGGCCGTAAGAGAGCGGCGGAGATGGCGTGACTTCGGCCGTAAAACAAAGGTGACGTGGAAGCTTGGCCGTAATAAATGTCGGTGCGCGGTGGAAGACCGGCCGTAACGCACAGGGAAGCGCTGGAACTTCGGCCGTAAGGAGTTGGAGCTTCGGCCGTAAGGAATGGCGGTGTGGAAGCTTGGCCGTAACGCACTGGGCGTAAGGATCGGCGTAATGGTGTTGAGACTTCGGCCGTAGAGGCTTGGCCATAATGCACAGAGGGCGGCGCGGTGTTGAGGCTCCGGAACTTCGGCCGTAATGCACAGTAGGGTTGCAACTTCGGCCGTAAGAGATAGATGAAAGGGCGAGGCGGTGATTGATCTGCATAACACGAGAAGGGGTAAGTATTTTATAGATGAATTTATGGGGGGTAATACCTGTTCCGATAGCGCGCAGTGAAGGGTCAAATCCGGTCGTAAAAACATGCATTTTTGTTTCGATTGGACTTGTGCATGCAGATGTGTTGTCGTGTCAATGTCGTCCGTGCATAACACCTCGGCCGTAAGAAGGCATCTGGCGTGATCCTCGGCCATAACGATGTGGCGTCTTGTCATGTCTGTTGAAATCTTTACGGCGTGGCCATCGAGGTGATTCTCGGCCGTAACGAGGAATGGTGGCAGCTTGTCTTGTCATGTCTGAGCTTGATGCATGTGTGACAACTCGGCCGTAATGCACACGTAATGTATGGTAGGGCGTAACGAGGGTGGCAGGGCGTAATGTCCGAGCTTCGGCCATAGAGATGAAGATCGGCCGTAAGAGTAAGAGCTTTGGAACTTCGGCAGTAAGGAACTGGCGCGGCGCTTTTGGTCTGCACAAACACAAGGTGTAAGAATTTATAAATACAATTCCGGGTGTAAACTTACCTTTCCCTCGTGATGCGCAGTGAAGGATCACATCAAATTCAAGCAGCGCAGCGATCGGGCGATTCCAAGGTGATTTTTCCTTTCGCCTTGTCATGTCCGAGATGAACCCGACGTGTTAATTCATGTATCGCTCGGTCCACGTATCCTATCCGAAGAAATGATTAGTCGAGTTCCTCTCCGTGCACAAAAAAGAAATATCGATTAGATGACTCCTTAAACTATTAAAATGCCAATCAAATAACTAATTAAATAAAAATAAAAAAATAAAAAAAAAATTAACTTAAAAAAATGTAAATTAGTAAAATCTTTGGTTGTGATTAAATATTCAATTCATCACTGCAACAACCAAGTGTCAGAAAAAAAATTAAATAAAATAAAAAATTAACATCTGATCAGAATGTGTGACATATAAATTTATCCAAAGGATTAACTTAGTTGTGATTAGATTTTCACTCAAGTCCTGCAACAACTAATTTTCAGTAAGATAAAAGAATAAAATAAAATATATATATACAAGAAGAAAGAAATTCAGATAATAGGTCACAAAAAATGAGTTTTTAACAAATAAAGTCTTTCGGCATGATAGAATTTGAAAATTCGTCATTAAAATTAATTTTCGAGAGGAACTTTTCAGAAATTCTTCAAACCAATACGAATACCAAATATTAATGTCGACCAAAAGAATTTATGATGATGTAACAAACGGCACAAAATAAGTTTGAACTAATTTGCGGCCGTAAAGTTAATAATTAGACATAATCAAAAATTATTTTCAGAGAGGAAATAAGATTAATCGGCCGTAATACAGAAATATATTTACGGCCGAAATTAGATTAGTAATTCGAAGCTCGTTCGGCCGTAAAAATATTGAAATAGTGTCGAAAGCGTAAACCAATTAAATTACGACCGTAACAAACTAGTTATCGTGGAATTTCGGCCGTAAGACAGAAAACTAAACAGGGTGTTCGACCGAAATAAATAAAAAAAAATCGTCGATGTTTTTTTTACGGCCGAAGACGAGTAAGATTCATATCGGTCGTAAATCGATTAAGTCGAACGTGAGGTAAAACATCAACACATATAACTCGACCGAAATGAGATTAAATCAAACTTATTCGTTCAGAAATATATTACGGCCGAGACAGACTAAATCGCTTTGGCCAAAACAAAGTTAAATCAAAAGTTCAAACTATTATAATGTTACGGCCGAGAATGAAAAAAAATCACAAATAAATTGGTCTAAAAGGTCGTAAGATGGCGTAAAAACAAATGTTCAGAAATTTTACGGCCGTAAAACCATGAGATCAATTCTCGGCCGTAAAAAGAAAACATGAAATCATTCTCGGCCGTAAAAAGATTAAATCGTCAATTAAGACGAGGTCACATCGGCCGAGATGATGTTAACACGAGGCCGTAAAGAAAAATAGGGTTTCGGCCGAAATAAAAAATTGAATCATTACGGCCGAAAGTGAATTAAGTCGATTCCTTACGGTCGTAAAACAACGAAATCAGATCAACTCCATGACGTAAAATAATGTTCGGATAAAAACATTACGGCCGTAAAAATTGAAAGTTTAGAACTCAGAAATCATTCATTGCGAGGCCGTAAAATTAATAAAGCCGACACATTAAATCTCGATCGTAAAATCATAAGTCGACAGTGTAATTCGGAAAATTCAATCGGCGTCGGATTTTAAATCGAAAGTAGACAAATTAAAAAATTATCGTGACCTTTGTCTGCAAAAGAAAAAAAATGTTAGTTTATTCACAAAAATAATTAAAACAATTAATACATATTTACAGAGAATTATTTACAATTTATTTACATCTCCTAATAATTCATAAAAATCAAAAATTAATTAATAAAATATTCCCCGGTAACGGCGCCAAAAACTTGATGCATTGTAATTGTAACAATAAAATTTGCTAGCAAGTGCACTAGTCGCTCAAGTAATATAGTAAAAAGGAGTAAGAGTGTCGAACCCACGAGGAATATTATTAATTTAATATCTGCATTTATAAATTAATAAGAGAGAAAAAATAATGGATTTTGAAAATGAGTTTTAAAAGATAAAGAAAATAAGATAAAGATAAGATAATGGTGTTGAAGTTAGGCCTTAGGATGAAAATAGATCAGGATAAATATTTGAACCATAAAAGATAAATTTAATCTTTAAAGATGGATTAGAGTCTCCCTAAAGTAATCTAATATGATTAACTTGTGGTCTCCACGACTGGCATCCCTCAATCTAATCATATAGAACTATCTTAATTTAATAAGAATTGAAGTCTCCACAACTGGTAGCCCCAAAATCATATTAAAATTAAGATGCATTAAATTGAATTCTCTAAACTATTAATCACTCCACAAACTGGTATAGATTAATAGACCACACAAACTTGATTCTCCACACACTAGTTATCAAATTTATGTCAATTATTAATTCCAAATAAAATCAATTATAATTAGTATAATAAATTCTGAAATTAAACACTCCACAAACTGGTATAGCCTAATTCAGAAATTTAATTAACTAACATAAAAGCATTAAGCACAATTAATAATTGATCAAAAAAGATTAAAGTAAATAAAATAGGGTCCAAACATTTCCCTTCAATTAATAATCTCCTAAAATAATAATCCTAAAAACATGGAGTTCATCCTAGAAATTTTGGAGAGATAATAACAAAATAACAATAATAATCGAAAGAATTACACCCAAAATAGAAGTAGAGCTCTCGAATTGGGCAGACAGTTGGGCAGCCTTTCGGACTTGATCAGGGTCGCGATCAACCTCCAGCCATCGCACCTCTCTCCTTTTGGTCGTAGCCTGCAGAGCTCCCGACTCGCCGTGAAAGAAACCTGAACTTCAGAGCACGAATTGAAACGACGGATTCTTCACGTATTTATAGGGTGTGGAAGGCCTTCAATTTGATCTCGGCCGTAACATCGTACGGTTTGACTTTAAAATTATAAGATAAACTCGGCCAAAGATAAATCCTTTTATCATTACGCCCAAAGATAAATCATTTTTATCTTTACTCCTTCATATATCTTGTTACGCCCAAAGATAAACTCGGCCAAAAGAATGATTTTATTGCCATTACCCCCTCCAAATCTCGGCCGTAAGGAATTATTTTATCTTTACTCCCAAAGAGATAAAATTTCTTTTACTCCCTCAAAATCTCGGCCGTAAGGAAGGAACTTATCTTGTTACGCCCAAAAGATAAAATCAATTGATTGTTACACCCTTCATCTTCATGCCATTACGCCCTCCAAATTTCGGCCATAAGGAAAGACTTCTTATTATTACCCCCTCCATATCTCGGCCAAAATGATATCTTTTATCCTAATCTCGGCCGTAATGATAAATTCTTCGAAATTTCGGCCGATACAGCACAATCCATTTAAATCTCGATTTTTCCTGCAAAATATTTATCAAAATTTAGTTAATTCATCCACAATTAAAATATTCAGAGAATTTAACAATTAAAATTGATAAATCCGGAATTATGATTAAAAGTGACTAAAAAATGATGCATGCCATGATCAAATTACAGAAAATTTAATTAAAAGAATTAACTAAAATATGTTATATTTTGCATGCATCACTAACTCCATAGCGCGGATGACATAGTCATCTAGGGATGAGTTCCTTCAAGTTGTTGCTAACCGTCCAGATTTAGGTTGAGGTGGATAGCGATGGGTGTGATCATCCCGCTGACGATGATGTGGCCCTTATTTTTGTTGATAGCTTTGAGGAGACTGCAGGTTAGAAATGCATCAACATGAACTAGGGTGCCGGTCAGCATGCAGTACAGGATAAAGAGTTCCTGAGTGTTGACACCTCTGCTACTATCACCAAGGCCAAACAATGTGTTGGAGAGGATCCGATGCGCAAATCTGATAACGAGGTTCTAGATATATGTGGATTTCGCATGGTGACAGTCCAAATGCCCTTCTCCTATGATGCGTGACCAGAACTCCAAAATGCTAAGCTCCTTAGGGATGTGCAGGTAATGTGAATTGCGTGAGTGTGATTAACTTGGTGATTTATAGTATAGAATTGAAAATGCAACTAAATGATATATGATCTAAACTCCTCACTTCAATAAACTGCAAGTGCACAGATCAGAGTAGTAGACCTGAATGTCGTATCCACGGTGATTTGAGATCTAAAGATTCACTAACTAATCTATATTAATCTTAGACTAAAAAGGCTAAAGTAACAAATAAGCAAAAGGGAAAGATAAAGACAGAATCAAACTACAACTAAGTTAACTTGATGTTTAAAGTGATGAATATAGAATGAAAACTAACTACTTAGCTGAAAGCCTTGAAGTAAATTAACAATTAATGACAGATTCTCCTAAGAATAGGGTTCATCTAATTCTGCTATGGATGGATTAGAACAACTCAACAATAAAATCATGCCAATTTCAACCTATACAAACTGCTCTCACAGTGCATTAAAATAAGAACTAATATCATACTTTCATATGAATGTTAGTTAGGTCGATTTAAAAGTGTTTCAAATCATGGAACTTAGTTAAGCAATCACAAGACAAGATAATAATTCAGCTCACAACACATAACATAATCAGATCCACAAATCAATGATAATGCTCTTGGTTTATCTCTAAACATCAAGGGAATCTAGATTCAATCTCTCGATTACCATTTCAATATGAGATTCACATTAACAAAAGTTAGATGGATATATCAAAACTCAGCATGGATAGATTGGAATCAAGAAATAATATCAATGTTGTTCACTCATTTCTAAGTAAGAAAAGAATCTAAAACCAACTTCTCAATTGCCATTACAAAGTAGGATTCACATCAATAAGAACTGATTCCAAAACATTCAGAACTATACCAAAATTAGTGCTGTTCATCATCCATTCATAACAGAAATTAGACTAGTATCCTATCCTAAGAGAGCTAAGATTTAGCTCCTCATAAATGATGAAATCAATACAAAATAGATGAGGAACAGAATAAAAAACATTTTGAAATATGAAAATGATAGAATCAGCTTGAAATCGCCTTTAGACGTCTTCTTCCCCTTCCTTCAGCTCCAAGGTGCAGAAATCTGGAAAATGGTGGAAGCCCCCTTCTTCTCCGGAAATTCCCCCTTTTATATGGCATCTCATCACTCTTTGATCCCAATCAAAAGCTTCTATTCCTTCTGATTTATGTCATCTGTCCTCGTCCCCTCTTCTTTTCAAAAAGATTCCTTTTCATACTTTTTGGCAGCCTGCACACTTGTGGTCCCCTCATGCTTTTCCAATAGAATTCTTTATCTTTTCTACTTGATTTGATCCTACAACATCATGAACAGCAAGCATCAAACTCTCCAAGTGAAAACTAGACAAATAGGAACTAAACCAATATATTATCCAGCTCAAATTTGCAAATGTAGGATAATATTATGTTGAGGAGATAAATGAATGTATATTAAGCATAATTTGATGAATACGAACATTTCAAGGCTTATATGCACATGAATTAAGTTGGAAAATGAGTAGAAATTTAGTATGATTAGCTAGTGATCAAACTCTCCCAAGCTTAGTCTTTTGTTTGTCCTCAAGCAAAACATTCAGAGATTAAGAATAAGGATTGAATCTAAAAGTTCACAAATGAATTCGGATTCAGTTCTTTAGAATCAAATGAGTTTTCCACTTTGCTAACACTCCCTATCATTCTTTCCAATTCTCAAATTCTAGCTAAGGAATCACAAAGGCTAAAGCAAATTTAAGCCATGAAAGAAGTATTAACAACAACTAATTTGAATTTCAAAGATTTTCGACTTTACTAAAAAGGTTGAACTACCAATCTCTTGATGAATAGATTTTTGTATTGCTTAAACAGGATAAACCTGACTTTTATTCATGATGATGCAAATAAATAGGTTTGGACCTGATTTTTATTCATGCTGGTCAATAGGATAAAAATTCGGACTTTATTCAGGAGAGTTTCCTTTTGAAATTTAGCTCTCTTTATTGATGCATGCATGCAATGCAAAATGCAACTTTTCATTTTCTCTTTTTCTTCATTTTTTTTCTTTTCTATTCATGAAGTGAGCAATAGTTCAAACTCAAGTAAGGTTTGGATTCCTTAATCTAAAGAGTCAAGTTTTTCTATTTAACATAGTCGCAAAAGCCTTGATTCCATTCTAGACATCTTCTAATTTTTAATCAACCATGAGTGTCAGCTAGTGTTACCCACAAAAAGAAAAAATTTCAGCTGAATTGAGTTCAAATGCATCTGAATATGAGTTGATGGAAGCAAAAAGATTAATAGTCAAATTGACTACTTGGTGTTGGAGTGTACTAGTTGTTATACTAAAGAATTTCTACTTAACAATGATGAGTACAAATGATAACATAACTTGAGCTAAACTACAATGATAACCTGGCTATAGATATGATATGAACTTTTGAATATGATATTAAAGCATGCTAATAGAGTTCAGAAATATACCAAGTACCTCCCTCAAGCTTATCATCAAAACTATCCTCAGTGATGAATCATCCTAGCAAGGGAGAGGGTTGGGTGGGTGTTCAACTTTTGAAATGAGAGGTAGGCATGTCTTGCTTTCACTTCTTCTTTGGGTCTATCATTTCATCATTTCAGCATTTCAACATTTGATATCAGTAATGGATTTGATCAACTCTTCCTAGTATTGAATCAAATGATAATTAATTATCATTTGCATTTCAATGAAAACTCAAAGTTGTGAGTTTAAGAGTACTCCCTAGACTAAAAGTTCAGTGGTAGATCATGTTCCTCTCTGATCTATTCCTGCAAAACAAAGGGAAATTAGATATAAAAAGACTTGGGTTACCTCCCAAGAAGCGCCCTACTTTAATGTCTTAGACTAGACATTATTGCATTCAGTATCAGCTAGAGAATTCATGTGGATTTGATAGCATAAGCACTTCCTTAGCTAGATTCTCTGTTGTGGGATTGTACAATTTCAATCTTTGATCATTCACTTTGAAAATAATTGAATTGTCATTCTTAAGATCCATAGCTCCAAAGGGATAAACTTTGTTAACTTTAAATGGTCAACACCATCTGGATTTCAATTTTTCAGGAAATAGTTTGAGCCTTGAATTGTACAATAGAACCAAGTCTCCTTTGAATTCCTTCTTCAAAATTCTATTATCATGCCACCTTTTTGTTCTCTCTTTGTAAAATTCTGAATTGTGGTAAGCATTGAGCCTAATTTCATCTAATTCATCCAGCTGAAGTAACCTCTTCTGTCCACAAGGTTTCATATCATAGTTTAGAATCTTAACGCCCAATATGCCTTATGTTTAAGCTCAATTGGCAAATGACATATTTTTCCATAGATCAACTTATATGGAGAGACACCAATTGAAAATTTATAAGCTGTTCTATAAGCCTAAAGTGCATCATTCAGTTTACTACTCTAATCCTTCCTAGTCAATGAAACAGTCTTCTCTAAGATGGTTTTAATTTCTCTATTTAAAATTTCAGCTTGGCCATTGGTTTGTGGATGATAAGATGTTGAGACCTTATGCTTGACTCCATACTTGCTTAGAAGGTTTTCAAAACTCCTCTCAATAAAGTGGCTTCCTCCATCACTGATAATTACTTTTGAAACTCTAAATCTTGGGAAAATGATATCTTTGAACAATTTGATAACAGCCTTAGAATCAGCAGCAATTGTTGGGATTGCTTCAATCCACTTGGGCACATAATCAATAGCTAATAAGATGAACTTATATCCAAATGAGCTAGGGAAAGGTTCCATATAATCAATTTCCCATACATCAAAGATTTCAACTTCCAGAATTCTGTTTTGAAGCATTTCATTTCTTCTAGAAATTGTCCCTACTCTTTGACATACATCACATCTCTTCACATAAAAATGAGCATCCTTAAATAGAGAAGGTCAATAGAATCCTGATTGAAGTACCTTACTTTTGAGTAGCTCCATGTCCTCCATAAGGTAAAGAGTGGCATTGATGTAAGATGTCCTGGAATTCATATTCCGGCACGCATCTTCTAAACATTTCATCAGGGGACTTCTTGAATAGAAATGGATCATCCCAATAATAATACTTGATGCCATGAAAGAACTTTTTCTTTTGCTGATATGAGTAATCAATTGGAATAATTTCACAAGCTAAATGGTTGACAATATCAGCATACCATGGAGCTTGATTAACTGAAATGGCCATTAGAAAATCATCAGGGAAAGAATCATTAATAGAAATTGTGGGAGATTCATGACTTCTTTCCAATCTAGACAAATGATCAGCTATTAAGTTTTCAGTGCCTCTCTTATTTTTTATTTCCACATCAAATTCCTGAAGTAATAGAATTCATCTTATCAATCTTGGCTTTGATTCCTTCTTGTTAATAAGATGTCTCGCAGCTTGATGATCAGTGTATACAATAACTTTGGCTCCAACAATGTATGATCTGAACTTATCAAAAGCAAATACCACAGCCAATAGCTCTTTTTCAATAGTAGCATAATTAACTTGAGCTCCATAAAGAGTCTTGCTAGCATAGCAAACAACATGATGCCTTTTATCATTGGTTTGACCTAGAACTGCCCCTACTGCTTGATCAAAAGCATCACACAATACTTCAAATGGCAAAGACCAATCTGGTGGTTGTACAATTGGGGCTGATGTTTCAGTTGGTTGAAAGCCTTCAAACATTCTTCATCAAAGTTGAATTTAGAATCCTTTGCTAACAACTTTGTGAGGGGTCTAGCTATCATTGAGAAGTCCTTTATAAATCTTCTATAGAAGCCTGCATGACTTAAGAAACTACTCACTGCCTTCACATTTTTGGGTGGTTGTAGTTTCTTAATAGCTTCAATCTTGGCTTTATCCACTTCAATTCCCTTACTAGAGACAATGTGTCCTAGAACAACTCCTTCTTGAACCATAAAGTGGCATTTCTCCCAATTGAGAATCAGGTTAGACTCCTTGCATCTTTGCAATACCTTTGTCAAATTATCTAAATAGCTTTCAAAAGAATCTCCATATACTGAAAAGTCATCCATGAAAATTTCCATAATATCTTCAATGAAATCTAATAAAGTTGACATCATACACCTCTGAAATGTAGCTGGAGCATTGCATAAATCAAATGGCATTCTTCTATAAGCAAATGTCCCATATGAACATGTAAAAATGGTCTTGTCCTAATCTTGAGGGTGAATTAAAATCTGTATGAATCCTGAATAGCCATCTAAATAGCAGAAATGAGAGTGTTTGGTTAGTCTCTTTAGCATTTGGTCAATGAAAGAAAGTGGAAAATAGTCATTCCTTGTTGTCTTGTTTAATTTTCTAAAGTCAATGCACATTCTCCATCCAGTTACTATCTTAGTAGAAATCAACTCATTAGAATCAGATTTCACAATTGTGATTTCACCTTTCTTTGGAACCACTTGAACTGGACAAACACATTCACTATCAAAAATTGAATATATGATTCCAACATTCAAAAGCTTTAGCACTTCTTTCTTCACAACTTCTTTCATAACTGGATTCAATCTTCTTTGGCATTCAATTGTAGGCTTATAGTTGTCTTCCATGGGATTCTGTGCATGCAAATTGAGGGGTTGATTCCTTTGATATCGTCCATTGAATACCCAATTACTTCCCTATATAGCTTCAATCTTTTCAATATGTCTTGAACTTGATTTTGGGGTAACTTGGCATTGATTATCACTGGATATGTGAAGTTTTTCCCTAGAAACTCATACTTCATATTGCTAGGAAGAGTCTTCAACTCCAATTTGGGAGAATTCTCCTTAGTAGAGCCCATATTAACTTCAGTAGTGAAAACCTCTTGGACTACATTCTAAATTTCTGATTTTTCTATTGATCTAGTTGAATCCATAATAGAATGGCAAGTCTTAGCTTCAGGATCATCTAATTCCTTCAAATGTTCAAACATATGACATCTTTGTAAAGGATCTTCAATTGGAATTATTGCAGATACTTGTTCTACTAGCTGATTGATTTGCCCATCTTCAAGGTCTTCATGTTGAAAATTAGGACTACTGATAACTTGAGCTAGATTGAATTCTATCTTGTCTTCTCCAATCTGAAATGTCAACCTACCTTCTTTGACATCAATTACAGCTCCTACAGTAGCTAAGAAAGGTCTACCCAATAGAATTGGAGTGTTCAAGTCTTCATTCATATCAAGAACAACAAAATCTACAGGAATGTAAAACTTTCCAACCTTCAATGGTATGTCTTCAAGAATTCTATGTGGGTACTTGATTGATCTATCAGCTAGTTGCAAGGACATATTAGTGGGCTTCAAATCTCCAACTTCTAGTTTTCTGCATAGTGACAAGGGAATTACACTAACAGAAGCTCCTAAATCATACATAGCCCTTTGAATCTTCCTATTTCCAATCTCACAAGAAATTGAAAAGCTTCCTGGATCCTTCAATTTTGGAGGGAGCTTATTTTGAATTATAGCTGAGGCTTCTTCGGTTAAGACTATAGTTTCATGCTCCACAATCCTTCTCTTCTTAGTCAAGATTTTTTTAAGAAACTTGGCATAAGATGGTATTTCCTGAATGGCTTCCACAAATGGCACATTAATGTAAAATTTCTTCAGAATTTCCAGAAATCTACGATATTGTTGATCTTGTCTAGCTTTGAGTAACCTTTGTGGGAATGGTACAGGTTCATAAATCCTTGCATTGACTTTCTCTTGAGTGCTTTTAGTCTTGTTCTCAACTATAATTTCTTACACAACCTCTTTTGGAGTTGTTGATATTCGATTGATTCTAGTTGAATTGTCTTCAACAGGCTTCATTGGTTCCTCAATAACTCTACCACTTCTAAGTTGAACAGCTTGCACTTACTCTTTAGGATTGATTTCTAGTTGTCCTGGAAAAATCCCTAGAGTTCTAGTTAAAGTACTAGCTTGCTGAGCTATCTGATTTTCAAGGACCTTGTTGTGAGCACTCTAGTTAAAGTTTCGAATTCAGAAGTTAGTTTCCACATTGCTTCTTCCTACTTCTCTTGATTCTTTAAGATTGTTTGCAGCAGCTCTTCCATCTTAGATATTTGTGGAATGTGAACTTGTTGCTCATATGACGGCCTTTGCAGTTGGGCATTTGATTGATTATATGGAGGTGGTTGATTCTTGGGCATAATCTTGGGTTGCCAATTTGAATTTTGAATTGGTGGAGCTTGATAATGATTTGTCTTGTATGAAAAATAATGATGATTTCTATTCTCAGGAGTGTAATATTCAGGAGGAGGCTTTACACCATAATTCACCACTACATTGATTTGATCAATAGTTTGCTCATATTGTTGCATAATCAAATTGCAACTTTCTGTTACATGTCCTTGGTTTCCACAAATATCACACCCACTTTCAGTAGTGGTAATCTTGTTCACATTGGATGATAGGTTAAGCTTCTCCAAAGCTTTTTGTAGAACTTCATCAACTTGGATAGAAATATTGTTAACTTGACTTTCAAATTGTGGCCTCCTTGCTCTATCATGAGTTAAGAAATGATGGTTCTTGGCTATATTTTATATCAACCGATATGCCTCATCAATGTTCTTGGAAGCAAATATTCCACTAGCAGCAGTGTCCAAAGCCACTTTAGAAGGATAATTCAGTACCTTATGAAAGTAGTTCACCAATTGCCATTTTTCAAATCCATGGTGTGGACATGTCCTCAACAAACTTTGAAGTCTTTGCTAAGCATCACAGATGTTCTCCTGATCTAATTGATAAAATCTAGCAATTTGATCTCTATAGTTATCAGTCTTGCTAGGAGGAAAGAATTCAGATGAAAATAATTGCACAATTGAATCCCAAGTTGCAATTTCTTCATGAGTGAGAGACTTGTACCAAATCTTGGCTCTATCCTTGAGTGAAAAAGGGAACAACCTCATGTAGACAGCATTCATGGGAGTGTTGTGAAAGTGAACAGTACTGCACATCTCCTTGAAATTGTCAATATGCAAAGCTGGATCTTCAGTGCCTAATCCTGCAAATTGATGTTGCCTAATCATGGTGATTAGAGCTGAATTCAATTCAAATGTAGAAGCAGGTGCAATGACTCCATCAATTGGTTGTCCTCTAACATTACTTGGTGAATAACAGTCTTTCAATGTTCTTGGAGCAGCCATGACTCGATTGTTTTCAGTGTCTTGATTGTTTATCTCTTCTTCAAATATCCTTCTTCTTCTTTCTTCTCTTTGCAATCTTCTTCTTCTATTGAATCTCCTCTCAGGTTCAGGATTAGACAAGTATAGTTCTTCTTGATTATCTGAATCCTACATAAATTGAAATCAGAAGTGTTAGGTTCAAATAAGAAAGATTAAACAGAATGGACAATTTAGCGTATTTGTGAAAGTAAAAGAAAACTAAGCTGAAAATGTGATAACTAGTCTAAATTTAATCTAAACTACAGAAAGTATACGGCGTCAAAAACATGATGTGAATTGTGTGAGTGTGATTAACTTGCTGATTTATAGTACAGAATTGAAAATGCAACTAAATGATACATGATCTAAACTCCTCACTTCACTAAACTGCAAGTGCACAGATCAGAGCAGTAGACCCGAATGTCGTATCCATAGTGATTTGAGATCTAAAGATTCACTAACTAATCTAAATTAATCTTAAATTAAAAAGGCTAAAGTAATAAATAAGCAAAAGGGAAAGATAAAGACACAGAATCAAACTACAACTAAGTTAACTTGATGTTTAAATGATGAATATAGAATGAAAACTAACTACTTAGCTGAAAGCCTTGAAGTAAATTAACAATTAATGACAGATTCTCCTAAGAATGGAGTTCATCTAATTCTGCTATGGATGAATTAGAACAACTCAACAATAAAATCATGTCAATTTCAACCTATACAAACTGCTCTCACAGTGCATTAAAATAAGAACTAATATCATACTTTCATATGAATGTTAGTTAGGTCGATTTAAAAGTGTTTCAAATCATGGAACATATAACAACTACTAGTATGCTAACATTCCTTTCAGATATAAGCATAACAAGTAAAGTCCCAAACCAAAGGTAGTAGCAATCACAAGACAAGATAATAATTCAGCTCACAACACATAACATAATCAGATCCACAAACCAATGATAATGCTCTTGGTTTATCTCTAAACATCAAGGGAATCTAGATTCAATCTCTCGATTGTCGTTTCAATATGAGATTCACATTAACAAAAGTTAGATGGATATATCAAAACTCAGCATGGATAGATTGGAATCAGGAAATAATATCAATGTTCTTCACTCATTTCAAAGTAAGAAAAGAATCTAAAATCAACTTCTCAGTTGTCATTACAAAGTAATATTCACATCAATAAGAACAAATTCCAAAACATTCAGACCTATACTAAAATTAGTGATAAAATTAGTGTTGTTCATCATTCATTCATAACAGAAATTAGACTACTATCCTATCCTAAGAGAGCTAAGATTTAGCTCCTCATAAATGATGAAATCAATACAAAATAGATGAGGAACAGAATCAAAAACATTTTGAAATATGAAAATAACAGACTTGAAATCTTCTCTAGACTTCTTCTTCCCCTTCCTTCATCTCCTCTAGACTTCTTCTTCCCCTTCCTTCAGCTCCAAGGTGTAGAAATCTAGAAAATGGTGGAAGCCCCCTTCTTCTCCTAGAATTCCCCCTTTTATATGGCATCTCATCACCTTTTGATCCCAATCAAAAGCTTTTATTCCTTCTGATTTATGCCATCTGTCCTGGTCCCCTCTTCTTTTCAAAAAAATTCATTTTCTTGCTTTTTGGCAGCTTGCACACTTGTGGTCCCCTCATACTTTTCCAGCAGAATTCGTTATCTTTTCTACTGATTTGATCTTACAACATCATGAATAGCAAGCATCAAACTCTCCAAATGAAAACTAGACAAATAGGAACTAAACCAATATATTATCCAGCTCAAATGTGCAAATGTAGGATAATATTATGCTAAGGAGATAAATGAATGTATATTAAGCATAATTTGATGAATATGAACATTTCAGGGCTTATATGCACATGAATTAAGTTGGAAAATGAGTAGAAATTTAGTGTGATTAGCTAGTGATCAGCAGGTGACCAATGTTAGGAAAGTTGAAGATGCCATTGAATTCGTCCAGAGATAACTCGAACTCGTGATTGTAGAGCTGGAAGGAGATGGCGGCCTGTCGACGTTTAGTGGCCTTCAGGTGGCTCCACCTTGATGGAACATAGAAATTCCATTATGATGGCCTCGTAGGTGGGCCACCACTGCTGCATGAAATATCCCATGCTGATGTTAGAAAATAAAGTCATAATAAACGGCCGGAGGTTCCATATGTTCATCGCGGCTTGGTCTGCGAATCGAGTGGGATAGACGCGAAGGAAATCCAACGTCTGTTCCCGGGTTCGTGCTTCCATAGACAGCCATTTGCGATTGGGAGGGCGAAGAATCCGTGACGTCGAGCCCTCGGCAATGATGGCGTTGTCGTCTATGCATTGGCGGCGGCAAACATGGGCTTTCACCCGAGGAGCCATGACGATCACGGCCTGTAAGACTGAAATAATGGCTCGGAACCCTCAGTTCACGGGTCGAGAAACAAAAAAAATAGCCCTCATAATGGGCAAACACCAATCCTAACAGGTCATTTATATCCGTTCATGACCTTTACAGAATGTTAACATGAAAAGAAAAATAAAAGCACGGCCTGTGATCCATCGTTCATGGTCCTGTCGACTTCTAATCACTGGTCATTGTCGGAGAGGTAGAACGACGGTGATGGTAATGAAGGTCGACGGTGCGATGATTGTCCAGTCGTTGAGATGGAAGAAGGATCGTGCTCCTGCTATCGTCGGAATAGGGTGGCGGTGCGGATGCTTATCGTCGATCGAACAAGTGGCAATGCAAGGTGTCATCGGAGCAGGGGATCGTGGCGATCGATGTCCAAGTGGCAGAAGAACGTCAAAGAAGGGCGATGTTCATTAGAGGCCGGCGGGAAGGAAGATCCAAAAGCTATCGCAATAGGGCCGGCGGCGCTGAATCGATGTTGCGGAGGTCGCCAGAGTTCGCTCGAGGTCCTAGTCATCGATCGACAGGGGTGCAGTCCGGCCGGAGTTGGCGACGATGATCAAGGGTTGGCGTTTGGATGAGGACGGGTGTGAGATGCAACGTCACAAACCTTCACTATAAATAGTAAGATAGAGGGGTCGTGAAGAGCGTTTAACGCCCCGTTAAAGAATTAATGCTAGTGGGTGGTTGTTGAATGGTTACGGGTCAAAGGGTGCGGGTTACGAGGCATTATGTGTGTTTTTTGTGTGCGATCTGCGTGGCACGATTGATCACTAGCTGATCACTATAAGTTTTTACCCCATTTTAGATGCATTTCACCCATATCGAGCCCTCAAATTGCCTAACTGGCCAATTATGCTTGGAATGTATGGATTGTGATAACTAGTTGATTTTTCTCATTTTACACTAAATTTCATGTGCATAGAGGTTCTGAAATGCTAAAATCCATAAATATCTCAATTCTATGCCAAGTTATTATTTTTAGGGCAAGTTATCATTCCAATGTGCAAAGTTATCATTATTTTAATTGAGTTGATTTCCAGTGATTATTTTGCTCTAAATCCCTTGCCATCATGAATTATTCATATTTGGATGACCATGTTTCAATTTGTGCTAAGTTATCATTTCATTTCATTGGTTATCACTTTTGAATGTCATCATTTAAGGGCAAAACTGTCATTTCGATATGCAAGGCTGTCATTTCTGCAAAAAAACCTTAGGCAATCATCATATTATTGCCTTATCTCCTTGCTGCTCTGATTTGATCACATTTGGATAACCACAACCAAAGTTATCACAAGTTATCATTTTTATGGCACAAGTTATTGTTTTTGGCACCCAAGTTATCATTCTTATGAAATCTTATCCACATTTGATTTCTGACCTCATTTACTTGCCACCCTAATCCCTTTGATGCCTTCAATGCTCTGAACCATCCATATTTGGACATTTTCCATGATATATGCAAGGTTATCAATCCGGGTCTTCAAAATTATCATTTTTATTTACTGATTTTACCTATGCATAACATCAGATTTTATTTGATAATGGAGCTCATCCTAGTAGCTGTCATCATCCTTATTTGTTTATTTCCTATTTGAGGACTTTGATGTTTGGTGTTCTATCTCTTCTAGCAGGGAAAACAAGTTGCAAAAAGCTGGAAAAAGGTGGGGGGACCACTCCAAAAAGTTGTTGATTTCTGCTAGAATTTCAGAGCTGGACAGATGGCACAATCACACTACTATGGAAGCTTCTGATTTGCATCAAAGGGTGGAGAAGACTCATATAAAAGCTGGGGGAAAACTCAGAGGAAAGGGGGCTGGCCATTTTGCAAGGGTTTGAGCAGGAAGGAAGCAAGGGTTTGGAGCTCAAGGCTGCTGCTGCAATTCCTGTCAACAAGCTTTCAATCCAGGATGAATTACTTATGTTCTTCATTCCATTTTGTATCAAACTTTGTAATTATGAGGAGCTAAACTCCATGTCTCCTAGGATAGGGTAGTAGTCTAGATTAATTGTGGATGGATTAGGGACAAGTCTGATTTTCTGCATTGAATCAAGTTCTAAATTAAATTTCTGAATTCTGAAATCTGTATTGATATGAATCTATTCTTGTCATTGTAAGATCCTATTTGTGTTTACAACTGAGAAGTTGTTATTTGATCTAATCTTTGTTCAGAAATGAATTAAGAACCAATGCCAAGTTCTAGAAGCAATCCCAATTAGAATTCTGATTTCTTACTTTCTGAAATCTGATTTTTCTGAAATCTGGATTCTGAAATGCCTTTGTGATTTCTAAATTCTTAGAATTTGTTTTGTCATTGTGGAGCCCTAATTGTTTTGATAATTGAGAGGTTATCTTATGGTTCCATTTTAGTTCAGAAATGATCAAGATGCAATGACATTCCTAAGGTTCTAATCTGTAATTGCTGCTGATTTCCTAATTTTTGAATTCCTGAACTTCCTGATTTCTGATTCTTGAATTATTTGAATCTGATTGTCATTGAGGAACTTGATTAATTGAGCAACTGAGAGGTTGATTATTGGTCTCAATCTTGTTCAGAAATGAATTAAGATACTTTGACATTTCTATGGTTCAAATCTGTGATTGCCATTGGTTACTCCCTAATTTTAATGTTGTTGATTTCTATTTTCCTGAATTTAAGGGAAATCTGATTGTCATTGTTAAACTCTACTTTAACCTACCACTGAGAGATGGTCTTATGGCCTTCCTTGAGATTCAGAGATGAACCAAGGAGCAATGATAATTGCTGAATTCCCAACCTATTATTATATGCATATTGTTTCAATTAATAAGTGTTAGTGTGGATTTCAGTTTCATTTGCAGCCGAGAGGCTGATTTAAGGTCCTCTTGTAGTTTAGAGATAAACCAAGGAGCACCAACAATATTATTGAATTTATTTCATCCCTGCCTAGCTAATTGAAGTGATTTTCTTATTTTGTGACTGCATTTAGAAGTTATCACTTCATATTTCATTAAATTGTCAAAAATCAGCAAAGAACTTGAGTTGAGCTTAATGATAACTTGATTTTCAGTGAGGATCCTCTTCTAATTCAACCTGGCTAATAATTATATGACAATATATTAATTAGTTCTGGTCTAATTGAGCTGTGAGAGCAGTCATACTAAAGGTTGAATCAGATTTGACTAAAAACTGATAACTTGTTCCATTCATCCATAATTAAGTTAGATGAACTCCAATTCCTAGGAGAACCTTCCTCATTGATAGTTAAACCCTTTTAGCCTCTAATCTAGCATTTATAATTCAGTTTAGATAACTCTTCAAAAACCCAAAAATAGTTATCATTTTGCCTTTCTTTAAAAATTTGTTTCACTTCCCTTTAATTTCTTGTTTTTGCCACTTTAAGTAGGACTAGTCTAAATTATTTTTAGAGAGTCTAGGGCTTCAAATATCTGTGGATACAACTTGGGTCTACTACAACTTACCTGTGCACTTGTAGAAAGTAAGTTGGGGAGTTAGACCAAATATTGAAAAAACTGCACTTTTTACATAAAATCCAGCAAGTTATCACACTACACCCCTCATATCACTATGAACGATCCGAGTGGAAAAGGCCTGGCCTATTGAATAACGCCATGTGGTCTCCTATGCAGACTGTATTACTCACATTCCGTAAGAAGAAAGTGGCACCCCATGAAACGGAGTGACAACGCGTGAATAGTGATGATGGGCCGTGAGTCGAGAAAAAATAGAAGTCGGTGGAGTGGACCAGGATACTTACGACCCGTGTGTAAAATCTAACGGCCCGTGAAAAACTATGTTCGTAACGAGCTGGAATCTGAGAGACCGTGAAAGTTGTCTAACGACCCATGAACAATTAATGGCGACCCGTTAAGAAAATAGGCACGGTCGTGACTCGAGAGCTACATAAGTCTATGGGGTGGACGAAGTCACTTACGGCCCATGAGACTTGTAACGACGCGTGAGATTCGATGCATAGATTGTAGTAACCTCCGTTGAGTCCCATGAAACAATTCTAACGACTTGTGACCCTTGTGGGAAGACCTGTGAAAGGGGCCTAACGAGGCGTATGAAATAGGGATAATGCGACAGGCATTATGTGAGACCCGTGATATGACGATTACGTCCCGTGATGGGCAGTGAAACTTGTAAGTAGGTTCTGTAAGACTCGTGAGACATGAATAACGGCTCGTAGGTGTGTTCGGTGGTGTCGGATAATTATTTCACGGGCCGTGCTCAAATAATCACGCCCCGTGAAGGTTCCGTGAGGTGTATATCACGGTCGGTGAAAGCCCAAAACATTTTCTAACTTCAATTTTGGTGTGTTTGCTATCGATTGGTGAGAAATCTTATGTGGAACAAACTTGTCTGAGCACAATTCTCTGAAACTAAGAAACAAGTATAAAGAAACTAGCAATTATAAAGAAACGAATGCTAGAAGTAAAAGTGTAAGCTAAACAATAAACTATAAATTGAAAGACTAGAGATAGAGTTGAGGCAGTATAGTTCTAGAGTTATAGTCGCTAGCTCGACTGTCCCCTCAGTGGGTGCTAAGGTTCAAACGATGAGAGAAGTTGAATGACGGTGGGCTCATGGCTGTCAACATATGATTTAACTCTACGACCATTTACTTTGAATGAGGACTTTCCATCACGAGATAATATTTCGACCACATCTTGAGGTGACATATTGACTGTGTAAGGGCCAGACCATCGGGAAACAAGTCTTCCGAGAAATAGACGAAGACGGCTATTATAAAGAAGAACTTTATGACCTGATAGAAATTCTTTCTATTTAATGTGTTTATCATGTAATCTTTTGGTTCATTCTTTATACAACTTGCTATTCTCGTAGGCTTGTTGTCGAACTTCATCAAGTTCATTTAAAGTTAACAATCTTTCATTCCCAACAGTATCTAAGTTATAGTTTAAAAATTTTGTGGCCCAATATGCTTTATGTTCTAACTCAATAGGGAGATGACATGCTTTTCCAAAGACTAATCGGTAAGGTGATGTACCAATAGGGGTTTTAAAAGCCGTTCTGTAAGTCCAGAGGGCATCATCGAGCTTGAGTGACAAATCTTTCCTAGAAGCATTAATAGTATTTTCTAAGATTCTCTTGAGTTTTCTATTGGACACTTCGACTTGACCACAAGTTTGTGCATGATAAGGTGTACTTAACCTATGGTGAATCTTAAACCGATGCATGAGACTAGCTACAGTTTTGTTGTAGAAATGTGTACCATTATCTCTTATGATGACTCTAAGTGTGCCATACCTTGTGAAAATATTTTTCCATAGAAATTTCACCACTATTTTAGCATCATTAGTAGGTGAAAGAATGGCTTCAACCCACCTAGATACGTAATCGATAGCAACCAAGATGTATTCATGACCAAAAGATTTGGGAAAGGGACCCATAAAATCGATACACCAAACGTCAAAGATGTCACAATAAATAATATTGCTTAAAGGCATTTCATTGTGATGAGATATGTTACAAGTCATCTGGCAATGATCATAAGACTTACAGTAATTCCTAGTGTCTTTATAAAGTGTGGGCCAATAGAACCCGCATTCGAGTACCTTCGCTGCTGTCCTGTTGGGGCCAAAGTGTCCTCCAGCCACGCCATCATGACAGTGTTGTAGAATGTTGAATATGTCATCTTCTCTTACGCATCGTCGGATCACCTGATCGCACACACTTTAAACAAATATGGATCATCCAAATGATAATGTTTAATGTCAGAGAAAAACTTATTTCTATGATGTGTAGTCCATCCTTTGGGGATCCACTTGCTGGGAAGATAGTTGGCAAAATAAGCAAACCAAAGTGTTAGTTCAGACTTATGATCTACTACAAACACGGCCAGAATCTTTTCATCGAGAAATTCTTCCTAGTGTCAATGTCGTCTTCAGGGGCCGGGTCCGAACGAGAGAGGTGGTCAGCAACTAAATTCGTTGTCCCCTTTTGTCCTTGATTTCGACATCAAATTCCTGTAGCAATATATCCATCAAATTAATCTTGGATTGGCATCTGTCTTCATCATAAGATGTCGGATGGCTGCATGGTCGGTATAGATGACAACTTTAGAGCTTTTTTATATAAGATAAGGTCTAAATTTGTTGAATGCATAAATCACAGCAAGGAACTCTTTTTTCGTAGTCGCATAGTTGATCAGTGTTGAAGTGAGTGTGCGACTGGCATAATATATGACACGAAAAATTTTATCGTGTCGTTGTCCCAACACTACCCCAATCGCTCCATTGCTTGCGTCACACATTAATTCGAAAGGGAGACACCAATTTGGTGCGACAACAACATGAGCATAGATTAGTTTCTCCTTTAACTGGTTATATGCCTCTAAACAATCCGAATTGAAATTCAATTTGACATCTTTAATAAGGAGGGCAGTGAGTGGTTTTGAGATCTTCAAGAAATCTTTGATGAAACGACGGTAGAAGCCAGCATGTTTGAGAAAACTTCTGACGGCTTTGACATTTGTAGGCGGAGGAAGGTTGGTGATGACATCAATTTTGGTCTTGTCTACTTCGATCCTTTTCTCTGAATTCTTGTGACCAAGAACTATACCCTCCTTCACAATAAAATGACATTTTTTCCAATTCAGAATGAGATTAGTTTCCTCACATGTTTGTAAGACTAATGACAGGTTATATAAGCAATTATCAAAAGAATTCCCGAAAATAGTGAAATCATCCATGAAGATTTCAAGGATTTGTTCGTTCATATTGCCGAAAATTGACATCATGCAACATTGAAAGGTTGTTGGAGCATTGCAAAGTTTGAACGGCATCCTTCGGTAGGAAAAGGTTCCATATGGGCATGTGAATGTTGTTTTCTCCTGGTCTTCATGCGCAACCGCAATTTGATTGTACCCTGAATATCCATCTAAAACGCAATAGAAGCTGTGACCTGAGATATGCTCTAACATTTTATCAATAAAGGATAAAGAAAAGTGATCCTTGCGTGTGGCGCCATTCAACTTACGATAATCGATGCATACACGCCACCCGGTCGTAGTTCACTATGGGATAAGTTTATTATTCTTAGTCTTAACTACCGTCATACCTCCTTTCTTTGGTACTACCTGAACCAGACTTACCCAACGGCTGTCTGAGATAGCGTAGATGATCCCGACATCAAAGAGTTTGATAATTTCCTTTCTGACAACTTCCTTTAATGCGGGTTTAAGCCTCCGTTGAAACTGGGTGACCGGATGTTCATCTTCCTTTGTTAAGATTTTGTGCTAACAAATAGTGGGGAGATACCTTTAATGTTTGAGATAGACCATGTGATGGCTTTCTTGTGAGTTCGTAGCACCCCCAAAAGTTGTCGTTCCATATCATCTGTAAGAGCAGAGGAGATAATAATAGGATATGCATCTTTCTCAAGAAAAGTGTATTTCAGATGTGGAGGTAATTCTTTTCAGTTCAAGTGTTGGTGATGAAGTGTGGCCTCCTCTTGCTGTATTGCGAGTTCTTCCTTATCTGGAGTTCGTATCGCATTTGTGGTATCTTCAACATTCGAATCTTCGATACCTAAATATGGATCATTGATAACGTTAGCCATGTTATCTATTTCATCCTGATTTTCATCTTCTAAACTTCTCAATAGCGAAATATGAAGAACATGAAGCATAGTCCATGGCATTCTGAAGTGGGGTTTTCATATCAAAGCTAAGATTTCAGGTTCCGATGTCAGGCGATATTTCCGACGACTCGTCCTCAATGTGTATTGGTAAGCGAATGAAAATACACAATCAATTCTCTAGCACTCCTTTTGGTTTCTTCATCGATTGATCAGCCATCTGTACTAAAACTGAAGTATGAACAAGTTTCTAGTAACCTAGCTATAAGAAAACAGAATATGGCATTAGATTGATGCTTGCTCCAAGATCGCAAAGAGCTTTTGCACAATGATAACCTCCAATTGTGCAAGGTATGGAAAAATTTCCAAGATCGCCCATCTTTGTTGGAAGATCTTCTTTGTAAGCACAACATTGGGGCATCATTTTTACGATGCCTTCCATATCGATCTTCCGTTTACGAGATAAGACATCCTTAAAAAATTTTGTGTAGTTGGGCATCTGCTGTAACGCTTCATAAAAAGGGATGTTAATGTGCAATTGTTTAAATATCTCAATGAAGCGAGTGAATTGCTTATCCAATTGTTCGTTGCGCAGCTTTTGTGGGAACGGCAAATTTCCCAGTTTGCTCGGTATCCGATGGTTGCTGGCTCTTTTCCTTTAGAACTCTGAATTGGAAGTGCATGGTTTTCTCCAAGATCATGTGGTGTTTCAATTTTTGCCTCTTTGCTGGTGTTTTCATTTGATGTTTGTAGCGCTTGTTCAGCTAGAGTTTTTCCGCTTCGTAAGGAGATATCTTTGGCTTTTTCTCTTGGATTTTTCTCGGTGTTGCTTGGAAGAGCGCCAGGTGTTCGTCCAGCAAGAACGTTTGCTATATATCCTGATTGAATTTCCATATTGTGGATGGAAGCATCCTAATTGAAAACCTTGGTTTTCATAGTTGTCATAAATTTTGTCATCAATTCTTCAAAGTTTGAATTAGTTGGAGCATGTGGTTGTGGATGGATAGGTTGCTAAAATTATTAGCGCTGAAAAGTGTTTTGTTGAGGTGGTTGTCGTCCCGGATTCTGTCTCCAAGAAAATAAATGATGATTACGCCAATTCGGATTGTAAGAATTTCCTAATGGTGGAGACCTGAAAGAAGAGTTAGAAACATAGTTAGCATCTTCAATCTAATTAGAAGATTTACCATCTGGGCATTCGGACATTGGATGTCCTCCTCCACAAATATCACAGGGATTGTTATTGCTTAAAATCATTTTAAACTTTTTATTTAGTGACTCTAGCTGAGCCACTACTAATTCACTTTCAGCTTTATTGACTCCTCCTCGATGTTGATTGCATTTAGATTGCCATGAATTCAAGGCCACATCATTGATGAGATCATATATTTCCTATGCTTCATCTTGCCCATGACCATTTCTCCAGCTGAGGAGTCTAGCTTGTCTTTATTAGCTTGGCGCAGACCATTGTAGAATCCTTCAAGTTTTTCCCATAGTGGAATTTGATTATCGGGAACCCGACCAAGAGTTCCTTGAATCTGTCCCATGCCTCATAAAGCATTTCATTATCATCTTGTCGAAAAGATCAGAGTTTGTTTCTCAGTTTTGCTGCTTTCTGAGGTAGGCAATATTTGTTGACGAACTTGTTTACAAGTGTGCCCAAGTTCTGATTGATCCTGCAGGAAGAGTCTTCAATCAAGTAATTGCTTTATATCTCAAGGAAAAGGGAAATAAAGTTAGGCGTGATGCATCCATAGAAATGTTATGACTCTTAAAGGTACTGCAGATGCAGAGAAATTTGTCCAGATGATCATAAGGGTTCTCATGGAAGGCTACGCCGAACTAATGTGCTTCAACCATGCGAGTAATGGCTGGGTTCAATTCGAAGTTGTTTGCTGTGATTGCTGGAATCACGCTGTTGGAGTTGGTGTTCGAATATTTAGCCGAGACATAATCTCTCATGCTGAGTTCTTCTTCTTCCTCCTTTTCCTGTTCAATTTGGCATCGTTCTTGTTCAGCTTGGTGGCGTTCTTGTTGTTCAGCCATCGAGTTTTTTCGCAGTAGCCATGTTGTTCATTCGATCTCAGGATCAAATTTCAGAGGAGCTTTGGAACTTCGAGTATTATGTCGAGTGTCACGGTCCAAAGGCTCTAGAGTAGATGGCTTGCGAAAGAATCGTGCCTGATAATCTGCACAGCCACCAAACGAAAGGAAACAGAAAGTAAAGAGTCTCAAAATAGCATAAAATATGAATCGAAAGTAAAGAATAGTTCCCCGACAACGGCGCCAAAAACTTGATACGAAAATTGTTAAAAGTAGCTAGCAAGTACACTAATCGCTCAAGTAATAAAGTGAAAAGTATAGGTTGTCGATCCCACGAGGAACTAGTTTACTTCTCTATCAAATCTCAAAGGCTAATAGGAGACGACATAAGAGGTTGGGATAAAAGTTGTGCAGAAAGTAAAAATTACAGAAATATAAAGAAGTAAAAAGATAAAGAAAACTAAACTACTAATGCATAGGTCCTTAGGATGATATATCTTAAGACAGACAAACTAATAGCCCCAGAAGTATTAAATTGTTTTGATTGACGGATTTGAATCTACTCCAGGCATCGATTTTCTACCAGAACAAATCAAACTATCTCAATTTCATGTTTAATAAAATTACTCTATCCTAGATCATAATTAAATCAAAATAGATATTGAGATGCACTAAGCTGCAGATTCTAGATTATTGATACTCATATAATGATAGTATTCAATAGACTGCATAATACGTAATTCTATCAAGGATCATACTACTATGTTATATAATGCTCTGACATCTGAATCTTAAATCAATTCCAGAACTATCATGCAAACTTAGGACACCGATTCCCACAAGGATAGTAGCCAACTAAGGATAACAATCAATCTCTGGAAAGCATTAAGAGTAGCATATATAATCAAAAGAAACTAACTTTATTTAATGAAACAGAGGTCTATGAGTCTGTCTTTAAACAATAGAAGAATAGAACAATAAAACTAAATTAAGAACTAAGAACTAAAGTAATCTGAAACTACAAGAAAGAACTACAGAAGAACTAAAGATTAAAGAGAACTAATATCATCCCAACATAAAATAGAATAGAGAACACTCTTCGGGAATTACTAATGAACTGCTGTTGAACTCTCGTCTGGAGTCGATCCAACCGAAGTCTTCTCAACAAGCCTTCAGAGTCTTCTCACGTTATTGGCTTTGAAGAATAGGTTGCAAGCCGTAGCATGATTAATTATGGCTGCCAGACGTCTCTTTTTATAGGGTCTCCGATTTCCAAGTGGCTTAGGAAGAAACAAAAATATTTTCCACCTAAAATAAGGTAACTTCGGAGTCCTATTGATTTTGAAAGTTTGGCCTTGTAAAATTTTGAGATTTCTAGCTTAATTAGTTTCCAATTGATCCTTAGGACACGTGGTAGGAGTTGGAATCCTTGTGCATTGAGAATTCTTCCGAAAATATGTTTTTTGTGTTGAAAACAATGTTTGTCATACCCCCTCCCATATTGATTTTAACAACTCAATCAGAGTTGAAGTAGGAATTTCCAATGCCTTCACGGGGCGTGAAACAGACTTCACGGCCCATGAATCGGGTGATTTTTTCTTCACTCACGCGACTTATGTCTTTCACGGCCCATAACACAATTTTAACGGCTCGTGAATCATTGATTCTAAAATGCTAGTTGTTCTGTGATATTCATCAAGCATTTGTG
Source organism: Pontederia crassipes (assembly GCA_030549335.1). Taxonomy (NCBI): domain Eukaryota; kingdom Viridiplantae; phylum Streptophyta; class Magnoliopsida; order Commelinales; family Pontederiaceae; genus Pontederia; species Pontederia crassipes. The sequence continues at coordinate 37,743,236 of CM060184.1, read as the reverse complement.
ATGACCCGTTAAATAGTCCTTCCGCGTTTAACGGTCCGTTAGTACTCATTCACGGCCCGTTAACTTTTGGTAGTTGATTCAGAGCTTCTTGTGATGTCCGTGAGACAAATTTAATGCCCGGTAATCTTATTTGTCTTGGACGAGCTTGTATACTTCACAGTCCATTAGCAACATCTCACGGCTCATTAAACTTCAAGATCCGATTCTTGTAGGACTCGTGAGACTTTACGTGATCCGTGAGATTTTGCAGTAATGGTTGTGAGAATTCCTTCATGGCCCATAAGTATCTTTTGTTTGCCTCAATCCATGGTGTTCTGCAATTGGCGTGAGGCTCAGTCTTCACAGTCGTGAGGTGTGTTTCACAACCCGTGAAATCTCTATTCTGCTTCTACCAAAGCCATGAAGTCAGGCATTTGAGGCATGAGTTTGTGTCTCACGGCCCGTGAGATATGATTCATGACCCATGAGATTCGTTTCTTCCATGCAGTTTCTTCTATGAGCGTCGTGAGCGGCGGAGTGTGTGGCATGAGCGAACCTCTCACGGCTGTGATAAGTCCATAACGGCCCATGAAGAAGGTTGATTCATATTTCCAGAAACTGTTTGGACTTCGTTTTGCATTATTCCTCTTTTCTTTCGTTCCTCCGTCATTTTTATTCATAATTCCTGCAAAATCAAATTAACTAAAGGTAGATAGTTACTTCAAAAAATTCATACGAATAAATGTAAAAAGAGATGCATTATATGAGCAAATTACACGAAATAAGTCTAAATGTACGTCTAATTATATGTTATAAAATGCATGCATCAATCCCATCTTGCAGCCTTGATTTAAATTCCTTATAAAGATTAATTAAAAATTGCAAGATAAAAGATGAAAAATATTAAATGGAGAGCTTTTTTTATGATGGACTGGTGATGACCAGGTATAAGCTACTTTGATCCGTTATGGGCTGACTATGGTCAGTTATGAACTGGCTCTGTCAATTACGATGATGATGATGATGGATGGGTTGAGGTAGGCCTCCCTGTGGGTTGAAATATACCCCAAGTAAGTCGTAGATGAATAATAAGATGATGAAGAAGAAGAAAATATATGAATAAAGAATCTTTCTTATGATGATTAGTTTTTGCCACTTTATGATGATTTATTTATGATCTTCCTGATCTCTTATTCATGTCACTTTACATGATTTCCTTACTCTTATGATGATCATGATTATTATTTCTTATATGATGATAGTGACCAATGGTGACCGATCAAGCTCGTAGGTGGCTGCACATAGGTATCTTAAGACCTTTAGATTATGGGATAGATTTTCTTTTCCACATATTAGATTTGTTGGACTAGCATGAAGTTCTTTATTAGTCTTTTGCATATTATGATGTTATACACTTTTTGGTATTATTTAATGTTGTTGAGTTGACCAATCAAAGTTCTATTTTTTGTCAATGTGATGTACATGTAAGGATGATGCGTAGCGTCCTTGAAGCGTATTCTGCCACGTAGCAAGGTGCGATTTGGGAGCATTACATCTGAACTCTAAAATTTGAAATCTGAAATATGATATGAATGTTCAAGATCCAAGAAGCTAGTATGTTCAGCAATGCTTATGCACAATAGAAGAATAAATGCAGAGAATTGAAATTTGAAATATGAAATTAAATATCAAAAGAAAATCTGCAATCTAAAATGTTTTAGCTCAATGGTGAGTTAGAATGCAACTTATAGAATAAAATTAGAAATCTATTGTAATAAAAAATTTGATCATGGCATTCAAGGATAAAAAAAATTGTTATGTTCAGGATATATGTATAAACAGAAATATTTTTGCAAGATATGTTCAGCAATCAAAAATCAAAAATTTGAAAATTGGTCGCATGTTTAGCAAGGTATGCTTAACAATGTTTAGCAAGATTTATGCACTATGAAAACATAGTAGACACTTTGTAGCATAAGTGCATAATATGGAATTCAAAATCTGAAATATAAAATAAGAACTCAACAATGTTCTGGACTATAAAAATTTAGAAGGTACTTTGTAGCATAAGTGAAGATTACTAAAATAGTTTTATAAAAAGGAAATGTCAAACAGCTAAAATCTACTTTAAGCAAAGATAAGAAATGAACTAGACTATAAGTAAGAAAAATATTCACAACATGATGAAGTATAAACAATGATTATAAACAAGACTCAACTAGATCCAAAACAGGAAATCAAATGTGACAATTTAAGACTTAGTCCTCGCCAATGACGTCAAAAACTTGACTCGACAATGTGATGTGTATGACTTGAGTGGTACTCCCACTTCACAAAATAACCTCGAATAAGCTTTAAATTTTATTAATCCTTAGCACACATGACGAGTCTGCAAGCACACAACAATCAGTGTAGTACTCAAAGGTCGATCATAAGCACAAAGTTGAAAAGTTCACATTCGACCGAAATCATTTAGAAGGAAAAGCTTAAGTCTAGGAAGTCATTTAAACTGAAGAAATGAAATATTGCTAAGTAGAAGCCACAGCAAAGGAAGCTACAATAATTTTTATGGGTTTTTAATGTAAGTGTGGACTAAAGCCAGAGTCAATAAACACTAGGGCTTAGAGGACTGTTTCAGAAGTTCTGTTTCATAACTCGATGTAAAATCATAAAGTACAGCATATTGTCAAATACCTAAATGGGTGTATGCGCTCGCAAACCTTCACCTCTAGACTTAAGAGCGAGACTCAGTCAAGGCCCATACTGAGTCCCAACAAGTGGCAATCCCTCTCGAGTGGATGCCCTTAAGTCTGGTACGAGAGAGAAGACAAAAAAACTCCGGGCAGTCCTCTCGGTCTTACCCGACAGTAGTCATCGGTGATTCTTTAAACATAACTCGATTGTCGCCTCACCTCTCGGCATGCATGCGATAGCTAACGGATAGATTACCCTCTCACGTAGGAGTCACTGACACTATGAAATCAAAAATAGTTTGGACGAAAGAAGAACGTCGATAAACTAAAATCATGAACTGACAAACTAAGAAATGCCTCAAACTTTCCTCTCAGACTTGCTCGATTTGGCCGTTGATGAGACCTTAATGTAGCTTAATGATCACCCCGCCTCTCGACAAGAGTGCAACCAATTGGGGCATTCCCATGCCCTCTCGGGCAGGAATCATCAATGTCAAAAACTCAAACCAACAAACAAAGAAATGCTTTGATTATCAACCTCATTAAAGGGGAACATTTAATAGAAACAAAGGACCTTTGGGGTACTTTGGGTCCACCTCTCGGCCTCACCGTAGAACTGACCATCGTGCCTCGTTAGAAACAACCCAGTTGTTGCCTTGCCTCTTGGCATGCATGCATCGGATGGTGGATAGAGTACCCTCTTGAACGGGAGATGTCAGCATCAAAATGAATGGTTGAAGCCCTGAAAATAGGAGACCATATCTCAAAATCAGAAAACAAGGGAAGCGAACCTTGGCGAACGATGATTCCTCGGCATATCCTAGCTCTCGCTCGAATGTCTTAGCTAGGGAACACCCTCTCGGCAATTACCTTCGTCAAAGGCTGTCCAAACTGAAACCAATGGGTTAAATGGAAACAAGAAATGGATTGACGAATGGAATCAACTAGCATTGTGCCTTGCTAAAAGAATCTAGCTTTAAGCTCCTCACCTCTCGTCCTTGGAGCTTGAACTGGAGGAGAACATAACCCTCTCGAGCCAGGGATGGGAAACCAATCAATGAGAACACATCAAGCAATTCAAAGAGACATCAATAAAATCGTCGCAATAAAAAAGATTGTGAATGTAGAAACGAATAGAATAGTAAATAAGGAACAAAAAGGTAAATTCTTGTTGCCTAATAGGTTAAGTTCAAAAATCATAAATGCTTATAAACAAAAACATCCATCACAAATCCCCCGGCCACTATGTAGCTAGTTTAGTAACACATTGAAAAACATGACAAAGGGAAAAGAAGAAAAGAGAAGAAGAATGAAGGTTGTTGTCGCATACTCTTCTTCCAGCTTTCTTCAACAGAAAATGGCCTTTCCCCTCATATTCGAAGGGAAAATGGGCTTTTGGAATGGGATTCGAACCCCTTGGACAGCCACATTGTTCTTTTATAGTCTTAATGCTTGGTGCCACCTGTCCACTCATGTAGTTTTTTTTTATCTTCTTGTGCCTGCTGTGCAGCTTTTGTTCACCAACTCTCTTGTATTTTTCTGCTCATAAAAGTATAAGAAAGCTTCCTTCCTTTAGTGCAAGAGGCATGACGTGGAAAGACATCTTTCTCTTGTTGTTTGTTGCTTTGGATGAGTTGGCTTGAAGTATGTTGTCTCATCTTGAATTCTCCTAAGTGTCCAAGTATGGGATATACACATGTATACCGTAAGACCTCTGACTCAAGGTTCATAGGAAAAGGGGTATAAGTGGGGACATATACTTGCATTCCCCAATATATTGTCGACTATGATTTCTACATGAAAAATAATCAAAACAAGTAATAATATCCCAAGAATGCATTTATTTAGAAGATGAATGTGGAGAAATCATAAAAATTGTATTTCAAAAATAAATCATGAGTTCGGGCATGAAAATATAACAAAACATGAAATAAATGCATGCTAAATATGAGTATAAAGTATATATAATTTCTCCACATCAGTTGAGATTAAAAAGGTTTGATATGATTCTATCTCCACATTATTTAAATCTCTTTTCCTATTTGGTTTTATCTTTCTTTTCTTTTTTTTTTGTTACGTAACTTTGTGGGTGTTACATCGGGCATACACATCTAAACTTTTGGATGTCAAAAATTCTACATAGTGTACTCATCTTTTTTATCTATACATCTAATCCAAACAATCTAAACTCAAATTGATGGCACATTAAGCTTTATTTTTAAAACTTGATAAAGAAAAGATGAAATGGCACAAAAAAAATAAAAATCAAATTTTGTTGTTATTACTTAAATTACCAATAACTTGATTAATTGGAAATAAAGAGATATTTCTATAAATTTGGTAATAATTTGTTAAGTATCATTTGATTCATTTTAAACCTTCTCGACATATTTCTCATTCACTTACTTTTTAATTTGATATTTTTTCTTTTCCAATATTTTAGTTTTTCATGTGATAAATTTTTTTCTACATGGAGTTCTCTTATTGTCCTTATACCCCAATGACAACTACATCTTTCCAATTTCTCATCTTTTTTTTTTTCATAAAGGTGTAGAAGAAGTTTCCTTCTCTAGTGTAAGAAAATCTGCAGGCATGGCGCAGAAAGTCATCTTTCTCTTATTGTTTGCTGCTTTGGACAAGTTGACTTCTTGAAGTATGCTATCTGATCTCGAATTCGCCTAAGCGTCAAAGTATGGGTATACACATGTATGCCCCTATGTGGTACGTAAGTGGGGGCATGTACCAGTATTCCCCTATTGTGTTGTCGGCTGAAATTTCTATATGAAAAATAATTAAAACAAGTAATAATATCATAAGAATGCAAATGTTTAAAAGATGGATGTGGAGAAATCATGAAAGTTGTATTTCAACAATAAAGCATGTGTTCGAGTACGAAAATATAACAAAACATGAAATAAATGCATGCTAAATATAAGTGGAAAGTATATATAATTTCTCTAAAGAGGTCTGATATGATTCTATTTCAAGGTGATTTAAATCTCTTTTTTCTATTTGGTTTTCATCTTTCTTTATTTTCTTTTTTTTTTTGTTACGTAATTACGTGGCCGTTACATCGGATGTACACATCTGAATTTTCGAATGTAAAAAATACTCAAGAGTACTCATCTTTTTTATCGATACATCTTATCGAAATTGTAACGTCCCCAAATCGACCCCCGCCACGTGGCGAAGACCAACCTAGAGACGCTATGGCATGCTATGACTTTGACCATAATATTGACCGTATCTCAGTCAAGAACCGAGATACGTCAGCGGAAGAAAAGACATAAAGCTAAAAGATAACTTTAATTTGCGGAAGTCCAAAAGTGGTTATATCATTGCTAAGAAATAAAATAAGTTTTACATCATGAATCTAAAATGTGGAAGGTAAATGAAAACTAATAAACACTCTAAAAGCCCTATGGTTCATGTGATGTCCTATCGCTAGAGCTTCACCACCACACGCCTACCCCACCACGTCATTGACCTGGTCCTGTGGAAATCAGACACAGGGGAGGAGGTCCTCCCGTAAGCTTTACAGCCTAGTGGGAAATCACATGATATACAATGCATGACATGAATATAATAATCAGCGATAAATAATCATGCTTAACTTGAGCGTAAAAGATAACATATCAGTATCATGGATCATAATAAGAATAAGATCAGCGATATCATGAATCAGGAGGGTAACATGATGAGTAATAAACATGAACTTATAACATACTTGTAATTCATGACAGTAACATGACTTGACTTGAACATGCTTCTTAATCTCGGTTATTAATTAACAATCAGGGTGACTTTGAGTGCTTTAATTCTTGGGGTATGCCCAGCAAACGATACGGCCTTGTGCGGGTCAATGGGTGATCAAACCATGACCAAGGGAGCGACCCTTATCTTGAAGCACTTGGCTTGGACTGGCAACCCATGATTAATCTTTCATCTGAACTTATTAATCACTTTTAACAACTTGTGGCTCTTTGTTCTTGATTTCATGGATACGATAAGATCAATGCGAAATAAATCAATAAGAGAGTAAATCATGTAAATCAGTGAGGGATCTCTGTGGGGTCAGAAAATAGGATCAATCATCATATATATATATATATATATATAATATCTGGATAAAAGAAAAATAATTAATAAATATAATAAAAGGTTTTCTAGGGAATCGGTCGACTGATTCAGGGGAACGGTCGACCAGTTGTCTGCGTGTCGGTCGATCAGTCTGTTAAGATCGGTCGACCGATAGGTCAACTCGGATATTAAATAGGTCGGTCGGTCGGTCTGTTCAGTTGAACGATCGACCTAATGGGTAAGGATCGGTCGACCGGTGACAAGAATCGGTCAACCGATCGACATGTACAGAAAGTGGCTATATGCAAGTTATTGGTCGACCGGTTGCCGCGATGCATACGGGCCGGTCGACCGGTCGGCGTTCAGAAAACTTGTTGCACCCTCGAATTTCGCTAATTTTTCGGTGAAATTTCCATCTAACCTAATTCCTATCACTAGCAAATCAATCACATAACAACAGATCAACAAACAATGAATTATGCATGCAAATAATCAATCAATCAATGAATTCAAGAAAATCAAGCAAAGCAAAACAAGGAATTTGATCCATCTTTTCTTCTTCTTCTTTACTTGTACGATTAGGGCATGATTTAATGTTATCCAGGGGTCATGCAAGGTGATTTTGATTCACCCACCTCAGTTCGCGGCTAATTCGTTCTTCGGTTCATCGAAAATTTGATTAACAGCACCCTCCCCTGCTTCTCCCCTAATCTCCATGTTCTTCCTCTCGGCCACCCTCTGCAAGAATTCCAGCAAGGCGTAAGAAGGACAGCACTCGAAAGACGATGAGAGGAGAACAAGTAGATTTTTGCACGCCTTGAAATTGAGATGAAGGAGAGGAGGGATTGGTCGCTGATGTCCAGCAGCCTGGCGGCGTCCAGAATTCCAGCAAGGTCTCGTGAGGTTTGAAGAGAAGAGGATTTAACGAATTATGTTCTTATCTTATATATAGACCCCTCCCCTAATTAAATCTGATGAGATCAGATAAATTTCTTCCCTCTTGGACTTTGAGTGGGAGTTGATTTCTTTTATCCTTTTTGTGCTCTGTCAGGCGCCCTCACGGTTTCTTTTCCTTTTCTTTTTCTTTTTTTTTTTTTGATTGGGCCTGTTATTACAGAAATAATACAAACTCAAATTGATGGAAAATTAAGCTTTATTTTAAAACTTGATAGAGAAAAGATGGGGAAAGGCACAAAAAAATTAAAAAAATCAAATTTTGTTGTTATAACTTAAATTATACTCCATTTACAACCACATCATCTTCATCTACTAGTTTGTTCAATGTAAGATCATTAGTTTTATGAAATTGTATATGCTTTCTTCAACTAAATTAGGTTATTTATTATTACTTTTAGATTATTTGCTTGTGATTGAATGATTAGAAAAATAGCATCACCACATTTAGAATCATTTTTTTCAAGTTTATCTTTATTGCTCATCACCAAACATTTACATCCAAAAATTTTGAAATATGGAGTGTTTGAGTTTTTTTCCCCATAATGAGCTCAAAATAAGTTCTTTTACTTAATGGCCTTATCAAAATTAAATTCAACACTAATAAGTATTTACAACTTCCAACAATAAATATTTTATAACATTATTTTCATTTAAAATGGTTATTGGCATTTGTTATATAGTCCTATTTTTTTCTTTTCATAATTTTCTTTTATTGAACCGATATATGAACAAAAGATTTGTCTACAACACCATTATCTTGAAATAATAATTCAATTTATTATTTTCGCCATGGTCACGTTTAATTTTTAAAATTTTAAGTTCAAATTCATTTTAAATTACTTATACAAACTTTGAAAACAAGTCTAATCTTTTTTGCAAGAAAGCAATTCATGTAAACAGAGAAAAGTCGTTCATAAGTTTAAAAATATAATTTCCTACGATGAATCAATAACTCTAAATAAATCAATACGTAAAATTTTCAAACATTTATTAGTGCTAATTACACATTTAGATTTTAATTATTTTTTTGTTATGTAAGAAACACAAATAACATTATTCTTAAATTTAATTTCAGATAAATCATTTTTAAAAGGATTTTGCAGCAATATAAAATTCTCATTTTCTAAATCATGATAAAAAAAACTTATAAATATTACTATGTCTAAAGTCATTGTGCAAAAAGATTTATTTTCATTAAGAATTAAGCATATATTATTTTGAAACTCTTAAATTTGTTTGTCAAAGTTGGCTAATACTAATTAAATTATTTTTCAAGTTATCAACAATGTGATATTTTTAGGGAAAATTTATCATTTTTACTAATTTTACCTAAAATAATTACTTTCCTTTTGCATTATTTCTAAAAATGATTATTCCTATATTTTATTCAAATTTATAAAGTTTAATGAATCTCTCGTAATGTCTTAAACATTCGGTGTACAAATATTATTTGAATTTTCTTGATTTTTTATATCCCCTACAACATAAAAGGAAAATTAGATTTCTATTTCTATACCCAAACTTGGTTGGGACCATTGGGATTGTCTTTGAAATTCAAATCTTCTTCATTCAACATTTTATTCCTTTAACTTTACTTTCATAGAAGTAATGTCCCTTATAATCATAATAACAGTATGTAAGATGATATTTGTGAGAATGGCTATTTTAAATTTAATAAAATAAAAAATTATCATTCTTAACATCAAAAGAGTTAAAACCAAGTCTAGTTATTATTAAAACATATTTTTTAATAGCATTAAATCTGATATTTCCTCCATTTGATTATTTATAAAGTTCATTTAATCAGTGACTTCTTTTTACAAAGTATCAATTTTAACATTTTATTTTTAAAAGATGCTTTAAAAGAGGATTTTTTTTTGTTTCCAAATCATCAACAAAAAGTCAAGTCTGGAATTTTCATCATTTAAAATTTTGCAATATTTATAATTAATAATAGGTTTTTATGCTCACTTTCTTTCAAGATTTCAAAATCCTTTTTTAAAGTCTCATGCCTTTAATAATACCATACTACGAATTAGCGCCATAAATTCTTCATGCATGAAAAAATAATCACTAATATTAAATAATGATAAACTTCTTCATGGTTCTTGAGAATATTTTGAAGAGGCAGTTTACTCATCCTAGGTGACTTGAAATTCTAAACAAAATCATTCTTCTTTTTGCCTTAACAAATTTGAACTACTTATCAAGCCTTTTGGCATATGAAATAGATTATTTTCATTAGAATTTCCATCTTCTTATATTTGCCTCACCACAACATCATTATTTACTTCATGACTAAGATTTTCTTCCTTGCAACATTTACTTTTTTTTCTTCACTATTTCAATTTCATAGGACAAGAGTGGCCCTATAAGATCTTCAAAGTTTAATTTATTTGAACTATTCATGATCCTCTTTGTATGTCACTTGAGGAAGAAAGACTTAAAAATTTGTAAATTTTTGGAAGATTTGTCCTTGGCTCGTCGAAAGAGACACTTGTTTATAATAACTATTTCATTAATATACTCATTTCAAGCCATCTCAGAATAAGTATATTTGTGATTCAAAATATTTAATCTAAATTTATTAACCTTATCAATACCTTAATGTGTGATAATCTTTACAAAATTTCATATGCACTAGGTCAAGTAGAAATGTTATTAAATTAGACAGAATTTAAAGAACAATAAAAATTTTGCAGCTTTGCAAAATTTGTTCACCTTAGATGTATTTTGAAGGTGATTCATCATGTGATTTGAATTTATTTGCAATCACATTTTAAGTATCAATACCGATTGAACAAACATATTGTATAAATTCTAATTTTTCAACGCAATCTTTCATTAAAGAGTTAAAGGTGATTTGTTGATTGACCTTCGCATAGATAAAATTACTGCTAAGAGATACTGGTGGAGGAGGACAAAAAAAAGGAGATTTGAATCATTCCATTTGAGGAGAAGACACTAGAGGAGAGGATTCGGCTACATGCTACATCATCTTTTCTTTGGATGAGCAACTAATCAACCAACAAAGACGGGGGATTTGTGCATCAATTTTTTATTCTAAATATTACCAATATTACCTTTTAGGACTTATTGTCAAGCAGCAGTTCATGTCACTATTTCATTATATTGGCCAGAAACTTTTGATTGTGCACATATTTTTTGATAATGATGAATCATTATCTTTGCTGATCTCATATGTTTCCATCTAAGAGGGTAGTCTTATTCCTAAGTCGTAGCATACGGGCCATGAGGTCAGGCTACGATTAAGTTATGTCAAAAGGGAGATTGACGATCAGTACCAAGTGAGTTCGAGATGTCAATTTGGGTTATTATCGGTTTGTTCTTATTTCATTTTTATTTGATCCTGGTCATCTTTGTCCAAAAGGAACTACCTATGCTACCGCAACTCAATACAGGCCGAGAGGTTAGTTGAGTTTTGATTTATCCCCAAGTCTGAAAGTAGGAGATGTGGAGAAATTATGTATAACTTTCATTCATGTTTAGTATGAATTTATCTCATGTTTTATTATATTCTCATGCTCGAACACATGCTTTATTATTAAAATACAACTTTTATGATTTATCCACATCTAACTTATGATAATCTACATTATTGGGGATTAATTTTCTATGTAGAAATTCCAATCGACAATACATGGGGGTATGCAGGTATATGCCCCCCCCCCCCCCCCCCCCTCTTATGCACCATGCACCTCATAGAGGCATATAGGTGGATACCCCCAGTAGACACTTAGACGAATTCGAGAGTTGATGACACAGTTCAAGAAGACAAGCTGTCTAAAGCAGCAAACAGCTTAAGCAAGATACCTTTCCACATCAGCCTAATAGATTCCCTTACATTAGTAGAGGGAAGTTTCCTCTACACTTCATGGACAAATAAAGACAGAATAGTAGCTAGAAAAGTTGTAAAAGTGATAGCCAAGAAGGAGGCAGCAAGGGAGATCACAAGATTTCTTTGGCTGGAAAAGTGAGCAAATAAAGACAAAGGAGCAGGTAGAAGAGTAGATGAGTGGCACCAACTACAAGTCTATTAAAGGGCATGGAGGCTGTCCATGGGGGCGGTTTCTAAATTTTCGAATCGGAAGCTTCGAGGATGAATTCCATTTCTAATGCTGAAGCTGGAAGAGTAGCCTCCCTTCCTTTTTTTCCTTTCTTTTTCCTTTTCTTCTTTTCCTCTTTTCTTCTTTATAATGTGTAGCTGAACAGCTATGGCTAGGAATCTATGATGGATGATTATATTTTTGTAACATCATATTTCTAAGATTATGTTTAAGCAGCAGTTGTTGGTTACTTTGTCGCAAGTTCCTATCTTATTGTTTCTTATTTACTGTTGCATTGTTGTTGACATTTTCATGATAAAGTTTGACTATCAAAGTTGTTTTTTCGACTGTCAATGCATTGTACACGAGAGGGTGTTTATCTTCCCTAACTCAAGCTTCAAGGCCAAGAAGTAAGGATCTTGAAGCTGAATTCTTTCAGCAAGACACAATATTGGTCGAGTCCTTATCAATATGTTGTTTGATTAAAGTTCGGACAGCCTTCAACGAAAGTGATTCCACCTCATAGGATGTTCATAGTTCCTAGCTAAGGCATGCGAGCGGAGAGGTTGGGTTGATGTTAGGCTATGTCAAGGAATCACCGTTTGCCAAGGTTCAGCATCTTCCACCTGAGAGAGTACTCTATTCATCAGTCAATGCATGTGTACCGAGAGGCAGGACAATGTTTGGGTTGTGTCAAGGAGGTGTCGGTGACCAGTTTCATGATGAGGTCGAGAGTGGGATCGACCTGGATTACCCCAAAGTCATCCATTTTGCTAAAGTTTCTTCTTCCTTCGTCTGAATTATTTTTAGCTCCTTAGTATCAGTGACTCATGTCCGAGAGGATAATCTATTCCTCAATTGTCGTATGAATGTCGAGAGGTGGAATGACAGTTGAGTTGTATTTAAAGAGTCACTGATCACTAGTGTCGAGCAGGGTCAAGAGGTTTGTTTGGAATTTTCTCTACTTTCTCTCTCGTACTGGACTTAAGAGGATTCACCCGAGAGGGATTATTACTTGTCAAGACTTAGTACAAACTGAGAGGTTAGTTGAGCCCTGACATATGCCTTAGGATTACTCTAAGTCCGGAGGAGATGGGCATTTGTTGCTACTTTAATGATTTTACATAAACATAACTCATAAAACAGCCCCTAAGCTCTAGTGTTTATTTATTCTAATTTTTGTTTACTTTTACATTGAAAACCCATAAAAATTAGTGTAACTTCATTTGTTGTGATTTCGGGTTTGTAATATTCATTTTTTCATTTTGATCAACTTTCCATAGACTTAAGCTTTTCCTTCTAAACGGTTTTCAATCAACTATGAGCATCTGGGGATCAATCTTTTGTGTGCTTGTAGTCTCGTCGTGTGTGTTAAGGATTTATAAATTTTAAAGCTTATTCTAAATTTTTCTGTGAAGTACTCAAGTCACACATCACACCACCGTCGAGTCAAGTTTTTGGTGACCCCATTGAGATACTTGACACCTAGAACACCTAGAAATCAAGAGTCAGGTTTTTGCCGACCCCATCTAGATACTTCAACCTTGCAAATTCCAGAGTCAATAAGCATGAGAGTGACTTGACTTCAGGAGATGATCGCCGTAAGAGTGGGATCATCCATGAGGCAAAATATCTATTGTTATTTTCTATGATTTTCATCAGTTTTAGAAATAATTTTCTGAAGCAATCCCCAAGCCCTAGTATTCATTTCTACTATTTTTCGTTCCTATCTTATTTCTATCTTTCTATCTTACTTTTGCTTAAATTAAAAATTCATAAAAAAAATATTGTAGCTTTATTTACTGTGATTTCTAATTTAATAGTATTTTACTTCATTATTTCAAACCATATATTTGGGTTTAGCTTTTCTTCTTTTATGTATTAATCTAGCATGAGTTTTTGGCTTTGTTTCTAGTGGATCGAACCTCTAGTACTACATTGATATTGTGTGCTTGTAGCTCCAACTTGTGTACTAAGGATTTTATAAATTTTAAAGTTTATTCAAAACTTTCTGATGAATGAGGTCACCTCCACAAGCGAGGTCATTTTGTGTCTTCATGGCAACTTGGTCCCTAAATCGCATGATTTCCACTTTGGATCTCATTTACACCCTCCCACTACATATTTTGACATCAATCATCGATCTGACTTCTTGCTCTCGTGAGATTGTCGAATATTTCACTAGGGTAAGGAGAAACTATTTTACATGTTCACCACATTCTTTTTTGACTAAAGAGACATGGCGCATCTTTTATCATATGAGCTTTCACAATACAATTTTTTACTCGCATTCTCTTTCTTTTACAATTAAGATCACTCGCAAGAAAAAAAAAGAGAGAGAAATTCAAGTAGGTCTCAAAGTACTCCAAATACTTGAAGTGCTCAAGAATGCTGTTCTTCTTTGTTTTCAACATTATTTACATTCATATTCACAATATTAGCATTTATAACTTTTTAGAAGGTTTGCAATAGGAAAGAAAGAACTTATTGTTTGTTTTATAAATATTCATCCATGCAAATTAAAACTTAGGAAGATCTAGAGTGAAAATGTCAAGAAATTTTCTTTAGATACTTTTCGGTTATAAAGAGATGCCCATGTACATGGTAAAAAAAAGTAAAGATTGATAATAATGAAGCATATAAATTTCACTAGTTGAAATTGATCTCACGACTTTTAGATCTCTAAGCGGAGTTGTAATCCACTATGTCATACCTTTGAGGAGGTGGCACCCCCTTCTCTAGTTGAAATTGATCTCACGACTTTTAAATTTCACTAGCACCTATAGAGGAGGTGGCGCCCCCTTCTCTCACTGTGATACACACAGCAACTCCCTTTGTCATCAACAGTGAGAGAGGAAGTGTCTCTCCCACTTCCAAGTTTCATTCAGCACTTTTCTTGGTCATCAGATGGAATGTAACAAGGTGCTAATAGAAAGGAAATAAGCACATTGAACATCGAACGAGATTTCCTTTATTTTGGTCAAATTCATTTTACCTGATTCAAAGAACTGGGTGAGTGGTAATGGCTTATCTCAAAAGGGAAAAGGATGTAGGCATATTACAACAAAATTTGTTCACTCAACTTCCACCACAAATATATATATATATATATATATATATATATATATATATATATATATATTAGTCATAAATCTAATATACTCTACAACATCATAATCTTAGAACGTATTAAAATGAAACTTTTGTGACTTTAATTTGGAAATTTTAACTTATTAATTATTCATGTTATTATGGTCCCTTTTAATATTTATTATTATATTTGATGTGTTTTAAATTTATTATCATCAAATTAATATTATATCTAAACTTTATGTATTTACATATTGAATTTATGATATGATTCTACCACACCCCCCTCCCCCCCCCCCCCCCCCCCCACACACACACAAAATTATTATTATTATTATTATTATTATTATTATTATTATTATTATTATTATTATTATTATTATTATTATTATTATTATTATTATTATTATTATTATTATTATTATTATTATTATTATTATTATTATTATTATTATTATTATTATTATTATTATTATTATTATTATTATTATTATTATTATTATTATTATTATTATTATGATGATCATATGGTCTTTTATGAAATGTACCTTCCATGAATGACTCTAAATCATGTATATATTATTTTTTAGTTAACATTTATGGTAATTATCTTTTTAACAGATTTTAATCATCAAAATATTATGAATAATATATGGTTAATATCTTGAGTTCTACTTTAATTCATTTGGAGCAATGTTGTTAAAACTAGACTGGACTGGCTACTTCAATTGCGAACACGCCAGTGATCCGATCCAGTTAGGAGTCATAAACCGTTTTGGCATTGAACCGGACAAAATCAGTTGAGCTGACCGGTTGAACTGGGTTGGTTGAACCGGTTCAATGCATATTTTGAAAGAAAATTAAAAATGAGAAAAATAGGAAATTTAAATGAGAAAAAAAAGGAAAGGAATATAAGGAAAGTTAAGAGAAGGGAATATCATATGTATACAATTAAATAGGAATTGAAATAAAAAGTTAAGTATTTAAAAAGGAATATGTATACAATTAAATTGGAATTGAAATAAAAAGTTAAGTATTTAAAATTGAATAATATTAGAATGGAAACTTAAGGCATAAAATAAAAGAAACAAAGAGGAAAGTGTTAAATAAAAAAAGAAATAAGAATAATTTAAGATAAAATTTATTAATATAACATATATCATCATTAAATAATATATATTAAATTATTAGTAGTCTATTTATATTATCATTATAAATAATAAAATTATGTTATATTATATTTTAATACTTTTAATAAGTTATTAGTACAATATTCATATAATATATCATATAACTTATACTATATCGTTATAATTATTATAAATAATATTATTTTAATAAAATCCGGTTCAATCTGGTCGAATCCGATCAGACCGATCCAACCATGACCCGGTGATGTGTCTGGTCCGATAGCCGGTCCGGTTCTGAAAACATTGATTTGGAGCTACGTATAGAAAGTTGTGGACAAAGAATTGATCCATTGTCAAGTTGTCTCGTATAGTAGGGTGACCATCTTGAAAAATACATCAATTTTTTTCTTCTTAAATTTTCCACAAAATTTATATATTAAGTAGATGATTAACTTATCTTCCTAGAAACTTAGTTTCATTACAAAAAAATATGCACAAAAAATGTTATGAATCTTTTATGTTAAGTTGTCAACCTATTAAACTTGAGTCAAGTAAATTATGATTATTGTAAAATTTTATGAGGGTAAATTGTAAAACAAGCTCCTAATGCACTTTAAAATAGATATTCCCTTTCTGTAAAATTGATCATTCTATTTCATTATTTTTATTATTTTGTGTTGATCGAATTATAAATTATGTTTATTTAATTTGATCCTTACAATTAAATATGTTTTGTTTCATTTCCTAATGTACTTTATGTTGAATGATATGAGCCAGCGAACAGCTCATGAGAGTGATTTGCACATAGTGTCGGTTGTCATTTGGACCTTTTAAAGTTTCGAGTCATGTTATGTGTTGGGATTTTCGCCATTTATATTATGTGTTATGCTTCGGCGATACTTAAATACTATTATGGGTCAATTTATATATTTTGTATATTTTTCTTTACTTTTCCATTGTGTTTTGGACTTTAATTAATGTTATATAATATTTTCATTAAAATTTTATCGCATTAGAACATTCATAATATTAGAAAATAGAATCTTGGGTCATGAACAATGATTTGATTGATGATGAAGAGAATTCTTAATCAGCTCTTCATCTCAACGATAGAAATTAAAATAATATAAATTAAATTTTAATTTTTTCCTTTTTAATTAAGATGGGATGATCCATGAATCAAAGAATATTTAATAATATCAAGGTATTTTGTCTCCTACTAAGAATGAAATATCCAAAAGAAATTACTATATCCTCGGTTCAAAGTGAAGAAATGTATGTAGATGTAATACATATTCAAAAGGATTCAACTCTTACAGAATTGATAAAAAAGGGAATATTTATTATCGAACCCTTTTGTCTATTTTGTCATCAAGCGAAGGGTACAAAATAAATTAGATTAATTTTTGGATTAAAAAATGCCCTCCACCTAAGTTGTGCACGAAAGGATTATCTTGAGCTTTGTTGATTTTATCTTATGGTTATTATTCTTGTGCTACCATGTTTATGTTAATGTATTCTTATTGATGTTTTGAACAACTTTTTTTGATGCATTTGTATTTATTTTGAATGAATTATCGATCAAATTGTGAGTGTGATTGCTCAAGATCCACTTGCGACACGTGTCATGGGGCGAAGATTTCAGAGGCGTTATAGTTAATTTGTTCTCACTTGTTAGTTGAGATTTAAATGGTTTTCCTTAATTTTATTGCTTTAGTTGGTATCATTTTGATACTTCGCTATTTTGAAATCTTAATGTTCATTATCTTGCAATAGTGCATTCAACCTCTTTTTTTATATTTTGCAATGAATAATGTAACGCCCCAAAAATTCACCAAAAAAGCTAGAGGGAAATTAGGGGAATTCGCCATCACATAATCATAATAATATGATCTAACAATAATGTAGTGAAAACTATTATGGATTAATACAAACTAACAACATCATTTCAACGAAAGTATTTAATAAAAATATCAATAAAACTCATGTCATATAGCATAGACTAGAAGTCATTAATTATAATATTTCTAAACATTATGAATTATCTAATGGACTCATTGCATCCTAGACCATGTGCAACAACTCCGTCATGAGTGGAGTCGTCATCCATCTAATCATATTAGTTACTTACATGGATCTTGAGTACAGGATTTTCTAATTAGAGTATGTAAAGGTCATGTCATGAAATGCATCATAAACAGAATGCTACATGCTTCATATAAACCATTCATATGAGAAAAGAAACATGCATGTATGTCATGTACCTAATCATGTGATGTACATGTCAATCATTAGTGTCATATCATCAATAATATAAGGTAATATGTAATCGTAGTCACATAAAGAATGAAGCATCATTCATCAGTCAGTTCATCAATCAATCAATAACAGTAGACATATCAGGTGACTAGCAATTGTCATTACCTTACCTCGGTAATGTCCTCTAGGTTGCTATATAACCTATTGGACCCCACTTTCGTGGTCAGTTCAGTAATAGTTTTGATCTTATTAGTATTTGAAAATCAAGTTATTGGCCTCATAGTAGGCTAGCTAGGTCTCGAAGACAAGGCTCCCATCACTTGAAGACAATTAGAAATATACATACCATTTGGAAATGCTAACTCCAAGGTGTATGGCACAGTAACTTCTTGAAGGAAATTCTAATACACAGAGCAGGGCATAGTATTTCCTATCATTCAGTTGAGGGATGATAAGTAACAATATTCATCAATTAGGTGTATTATTCTTCCAATCATCAAACAATTTTAACGTCTCTCAATCTTCATATTTTAACTTAGTTACAATTGTACATGCATTTCGTAGTGTGACCCTCAACCATAATCCCTACGAAGTATTAGGGTATCCTTGAATTTTTCAATCTATACATGAAAATATTGAAAGGGAAGAGAGTGATTGGATCCCCTTTACATACATTGATTTTTTTTTAATTGATCATCCTCTTCTTTCTTCCTCTTTTTCCTCTTTCTCTTCTTCCTCCTTTTTGTTCCTCAAGATCTCCTTTCGCAAGCCTTAGTCGTCAAGAGTTCATATGAAGAAAAAAGGTAAACAAGGGAGTTCTAGGTCTTTATATAGGAGATGTTAGGGATTTTAACCAATTGACTAATTTACCCCTGATAAAAATTTGGGATGTTACAGATATGTTGATGTAGTGCAATGCTTTATTTGTGTACGTGTAATCAAAATGTAATTTTGGTTAGAATTGGACATGCCCTCGTAATCTCACGTTTGACTCTAAATTCTGAGTTTGACAACACTGATTAACAATAATACGAGAAGTTTCACAAACGCATGTGAGTGAAGGTAGTTAAGATTGAGATCTTACATAAGTTTGGAGGGGGGTCATAAGATCGAATTGAGGATCGTAAGATCGGATCGATGATCATAAGATCCTACTCATTGATAAAATATATATATTAAAGATAATAAATATATTTCTTATAAATTTTCCACATTTAAATATTAAGTTACACTTCAGTAATTTTTAATTGATTCTTGAACAAAATTATATCAAAACATATTACAAATAAAGAAAATATATTAAACTTCATCTAAATTAATTTTTATTATTATAAATATATGTTAAATTAATATTTAATTTATTATATTAATCATATAATATCGTATATGATCGAATAAGATCGTAACATCATGTGATGAAAATTAAGATTGTATTAAGATCTTACACATAAGATCTTCAAGATAAGATCGAGATCGATAAGGGACAGTACGTAAATCATAAGATCTTAATATCAAGATCGAGATCTTGAGTAGAAAAAGGGAAGTAAAAAACAACATGAATTGATATATATATATATATGGATTTAATGGGGTCCCCCTGTAAGGGGGAGGAACCCCCTCCCCCCATCTGCACCCGTCGGATGGAGATCCAACGGGCGTTTCTTTCAGCCCGATTTTTTTTCAGCCCTCGGTTTCTTATATGTCTCCGGTTTTTTTTAGTTTTTTTCGATCAGTTTAGGGTCTCACGGTCGCCCGTGCCCTAGTTCTCCCCAACCATCCACACCGGTCAATCGCCGAGATCGCCATTGCCCGAAATCGCTCGAGGTCGCCGTCCATGCACGACTAGCCATCATTATCCGAGGTTGCCATCTCCGAGATCGCCCGAGGTCGCCGTCTGCGCCCGACTAGTCGCCGTCGCCCGAGATCGGCCGAGGTCGCCGTCCGTGCCCGACTAGTCACCGATGCCCGAGATCACCCGAGATCGCCCGAGGTCGACGTCCGCGCTCGAATAGTCACCGTCACCCGATGTCACCGTCCGCGATCGACTAGTCGTCGTCGCCCGAGGTATTCCTTTTTCGTTGTCATCGTCCCGACGTCTCTGACTGGTTCTCCTTCTTTGTAGAATTGTTTGTTTGAGTACAAAGCTAACTTTCAATGTATCTTCTCGTAGACTCATTTTTTTGGTGTTTTCTCTAACACGAGGAGGCAGCATTCATCGAATTTATGGCTCTTCGTCCATTCGTGCTCGGCGGCGGGCGACGAGTTGGTGTATGGTTTGCCTTGATCCTCTCCTTAAATTTAATTTGAATTTTCCTTTGGGAATTTTGGACTGTTGAAGTTGTCATATGCTACTCAGTTTTCGAAATTTTGGTGAAATGAAGATTGCAGTAGACAATTGCATGTTAAATCTTGGTTCTCACATTAAGTTGTGATATGCTCTCACATATTAAATATTCTTTAGTTCGGATGACAGTTGCATGTTAAATCTTAGTTCTCACATTAAGTTGTGATATTCTCTCACATATTAATTATTCTTTAGCTCGGATGACAGTTGCATGTTAAATCTTAGTTCTCTTATGTGAATACAATTGCATGTTTTTAGCTAAAAGGGCTTGGAAATGGAAGCACACTATATTTGTGATACTACTGTTTATTATGAGAATTCAAATAATGATGAAGTGCACATAGATTATGTGAAATCCTACGCAGTACCGAAACCGTATATTGGCATGACATTTGACACCGATGAGAAAGCGTACAAATATTATAACATGTATGCCAAATTAGTTGGTTTTTCTATTAGGAAACAAGCTTTGCACAAGTCTAAGAGTACGGGAAATATAATTAGCCGATCTTTTGTTTGTTCCAAAAAAGGATATAAGAGAATGAAGGAAGGTGCTGAAAAAATGCCTACACAAAGAAGAGAAGTTAGAGATGATTGTCAGGCCCACTTATATGTTGGTCTGGGAAAGGATGAAAATTGGGTGATTAGAAGATTTGTAGAAGAACATAGCCATCCTTTAACAATTCCTTCAAAGGTAAAATATTTGCGCTCACAAAAAGAATTCAGGGCAACTTCCAAGGAAGCTATAATGAACCTACGTGAGTTTGATATGGAGCCATCATGAATAGCTAGAGCTCTTAATATGTCCGGCGAACCTCTCATAACAGTGCAAGACTGTATTGACCATTTGAGGACGAGAAGAAAAGGTAATTTCAGCAATGAATGCCTAAATATCATATATGCTTTTCAAAGTAAGGTAAATGTTGATCCAGGCTTCTTTCATAGGTGGAAATTGGATGGAGAGGGTACTATTTTAAATTTCTTTTGGGCTGATGGAAGGTCGAGGGATAGTTATTTGACATTTGACAATATTATTGTATTTGATACAACATACCATACAAATAACTTAAGAATGTCATTTGCTTCTTTTACCGGTGTAAATCATCATAGAAGATCATGCTTATTTGGTTATGCCTTACTTGCAGATGAGACAGAAGAGACATTTGTATGGTTATTTGAAAAGTGGTCTGAATGCATGTTTGGAAAGCATCCAAAATGTATTATTACAGATCAAGATATTGCTATGGGGAATGCTATCCGTAAAGTATTTCCTAATACTAAACATATTTTTTGTACATGGCATATTGCTGGGAACGAAATGTTTCGCCTACAAGATTTGTATGCAAAATCTCGATTCAAAGAAGATTACAATAGGTGGCTCTATGGTTCGTCAAATGTAGATGAATTTGAAGATGGTTGGAGTACTTTGAAACAAAAGTTTGACATTCCTGATGGACACTGGTTGGAGATCATGTACAATAAACGTGATCGATGGATAGCATTGTATTTCGAAGACGTTTTTACTGCAGGTATGCGTAACATGCAACGAGCAGAAAGTATTAATGCTTTTTTTATGGATATGTAAACGCAAAGACCTCACTTTCAGATTTTGTACAATAGTATGATAGGGTTGTTCAAACTCATCGTGCACTTGAAGAGAAAGAACATTATCGAACTATGAACTCCTCGTCTGCATACATTTCGAAGCATCCTTTAGAAGTTCATGGTGGAAACATTTATACACATGCTATTTTTTGTAAGTTCCAAGAAGAATATGGTCAAGTGATTAATATGTATGCTCACAAAATCTACAAAGATGCTCAGAAAGTTGTATACTCAGTTTATCCTGTGAATGGTATTGATGAAGGCAAGAATATGGTGGAGTTTAGACATCTCGATGAAATGTGTACAAGTTATTCTTGCAAAAAGTTTGAACATGAAGGGTTCTTATGTTCTCACATTTTGAATGTTCTTCACAAGAAAGGGGTTGGATCCATACACGAGAATTACATACTTCATCATTGGACGATAAATGCAAGACATTCAAATGCACATGCAATTTATGATGACTATCTTCTAGTAGTGATTTCATAACCCCAATTCAAAAATTAGGCTGACAAAGTAATGGAAGGTAGAAGAGATGGGATTGAAATCTGCAAGACACTTACAATTCGGTGCTCCATTGATCAATGATGTTATAAAAAAGATGAGGGCATTTGATCTTGAAAATGTAGTTGTGGGTTCAAATGATATAGATACAGGAGGAATGCATGCAAGTCAATGTGCTACCAATGAATTTATTGCCAGTCAATCAAGTTCAGTTAATTTACATTAATCTCTTTTCGTCATACGTGATCCAGTCCATGTGAAATCTAAAGATAGGCCAAGAAATGTTGGAAGGATTAAATCCGACATTGAAAAGGAATCTAAGAAGTGTAGATGTGGCCATTGTGGAAAAAATGGACATGACAAAAGAACATGTTCACTGTTGAAGGTAAATTATTTTTCGTAATGTTCATTGTTTTACAAATAAATTATTCAACTAATTGATTCCAATTCATGAATAGGAGTCGTAAAGTCAGGTTTAGTGCAACATTGGCAGTGGAGAGAGTGATGCTTCCTCTACGTAGATGGTATTTTCTTATAATTCATTTTTCGTATTAGTAGAATGTATCCATTTCATTGTCGCCTCTTTATAATCATGTGATGAATGAAGGAAACTTACAGTGGTGTTATTATGTTGTTGGGAGGACTACAGTGGTGTTATCATGTGATGAATGCAGGAAACTTACAGTGATGTTATTATCGTGTTATTCATTGTCGCCTCTTATTGTTGTTGGGAAACTTACTCATTGTCGCCTCTTTATATTCATGTTCCCTTCCAGTTAAGTTTCTGAATCATTTTATTCCAAGTCTACAATCTAAGGCGGCCTATGATTTATGAGTTTAAATCTAATGTTTGTCTTGTGTTTTTGCTGCAGGTTTACAATCTAAGGCAGCCTATGCTCGTTTATGTGTTTTTTTTTCATGTGGAGCCCTTAGTGTCATTTGTAGTGTCATTATGATTTAAGATTCATCTGTAGTGGAGCCCGTATCGACCTTTTCCATTGATCAAGATTCATGTAAATTTTTCCAGTGTTATCGACATTTTCAAGTGTTAAGATTCATGTGAACATTTTCCAGTTTATCGTCATTAGTCTTATGGCATGAACTATAAGCTTCTTTTTTGCCTGCGTTATCGACTATTGTTCCAGCAACAAGTTATTAATTCAAGTTATTGTTTGTTTTTTGCATGTGTCATCGACTGTTGTTCCAGCAACAAGTTATTAATTCAAGTTATCGTTTGTTTTTTGCATGTGTTATCGACTTTTGTTCTAGTAAAGGAGAAAGATTTTCTAATGCATATTTGAGATGGAAGCAATACTAAGACTCGGGCTTTGCATCTATCTTATGTATCTTGACTTTGCATTTACGATATGTGCGAGGGGAAGCAATTGTCATTTGGTATTGTTGATGTTCTTTCCACTTTACTGAGTTATCAAGCAAGTTAGGCATAATATCGTAGTGTCTTGACTTTGCATTTACGATATGTGCAAGGGGAAGCAACATATTAATTTGAATCAATGTCAGAGCAAACATCCAAATGAGAGCAACATCCATATTAGAGCATATTACATAATTGCATATTACAGAAGTTAGGCATATACAAACATCCATATTAGAGCAACATCCACTTTATTACCAAGACATATATAGCTAGTAGCAATACAATTAAACAAACAAATTTACACGTGAAATTCACTCCATTACTATTAATTCTAACTTCATCGTCATTTAAATTTGCAGCCTCCATTCTATCAATTTTTCGTAACAAGCGATTGATAACTAGTGTATGTCTCGGTTCAAATGATGGATCTAACCACCTGAAGTATGTGCAAGCTCAATGTTGCTGCAAGATCAATCACAAAAGACAACATTAGATTAGGAAGACAACATTTGAACCGAAAGCAATCGACCAAGAAATTATCAAACTAACCCCGTAAAATGGACAATCGTAAAACTGACGTCCGGGGTTACGTTCAGTCCAAGATGTTTTTATTATTGCATCTTGTTGGCAATGACATTTAGGCCACGCCATTGCCCTAACCCTAACTGCACAAATTGGATCACGATGTCATAACACTAAAATTTCATAACAACAATGTCCTAAAGTAGCTCACCCAACTAGTCGGGGCGGGCGCGGTGTCGGGGCGGGTGCGGTGTCAAGGCCGGAGGGTGGGGGTGGTGGCAGAGTGCGTCTGGGGCGGAGTCGGGGCCACGAGGCGGGGGCGGAGCGCGTCTGGGGCAAGGGGCGAGGGCAGGGGCGGGGCGGTGGCGGAGCGCGTCTGGGGCAGGGGCGGAGCGCGTCTGGGTGGAGGCGGAGCATCGGCGAGGCGGTGGCGGAGCGCGGTGACGGAGTGCATCTGGGGCGGAGTCGGGGCCACGGGGCGGGGGCGGAGCGCAGTTGGGCGGTGGCGGAGTGCGTCTGGGGCGGGGGCGGAGCACGGCGAGGCAGTGGCGGAGCGTGGAGGAGTGATGGCAGTGCGAGCACGATGTCAGAGCGCGGCGGGGTGGGCGCGGTGTCGAGGTGCGAGGAAGCGGCGACGAGGATGGAGATCCGGCGAGGAAGCAGGTGGGGATGCAGGTACGGACGACGAAGAAGCATATCTGGGTGGCGAGGATGGAGATCCGACAAGGAAGCAAGCGGGGAAGCATATCTACGCGGCGACGAAGCAGATCTGCGCGGCGAGGATGGACATCCGACGAGGAAGTAAATCCCAACGATGATGAAGTAGATCTGGGCGGCAAGGATGCAGATCCGACGAGGAAGCAGACGGGGAAGCAGATCCCGATGACGACGAAGCAGATTTGGGCGGCAAGGATGCAGATCCGATGAGAAAGCAGACGGGGTAGCATATGAAGCCGGCAATGAAGCAGAGCTAGACGGCAGGAGATCGCGTCCAAAAAATAGGGCACGACTTCCTCTCTCCAACCATTATAGTGCACGATTGGATCGAAAAAAATGAAGACATATAAGAAATCGGGGTATGAAAAAAATTGGGCCGAAAGAAACGCTCGTCGGCCGAAAGAAAAATGTTTTGCACTCCAGGGACCTTGCAAATGTCGCGCAAACGGCCCATGTACCAGGCCCACATCGGAAGATGGGCCTTCGAGCCCTAAGTGAGCTTAGTTAGCTGCGCCCAACAGAGCCGCACGTTGAGAAGGTACTACTATTTTTTTCGAACTAATAGTTAAAATAAATAAAATTTGGAACTATAAAAAAGACATAACTAATATATTTTTTCGAAAAGAAAATGTCACATGAAAATATTTTTTATATAACTAATACACATAAGTAAAATAAAAAAATCTAAAACAAAAAGGTGTCAATATTGTCTCCCATGCAGAGGCGGACCGGACCAAACAATGGAGGGAGGCCAAGTTTGATTTAAAGACCTTTCACTTCACTTAGAGGCTTTGCTACCACTAGATCAAGTGTTTTTTTTAATATTAAAATAGCATACAAATTATATTTGAGGGAGGTCAAGCATAACTTTTTATCATAAAATTTATATTTCAATATATATATTTAATAAAAAAATTTGAAGGGGTCCGGCCCCATCACCTTATATGTGGGTCCGCCCTTGCTCCCACGTACACATTATTTAGATATAATTTGCATTTTATTTTGGCACTTTGAAGTTAAGGTTAGAGCATGTAGTTGAATAATACATATGGATTTAATGAATGTGGGAATCCAATATATGATGTCAAAGTTGATTTATAAATTAATGACGACTCATGATAAACACTTTTACAAATGAATTCAAGACTATCATTGATCTCTAGATAATGATAGTCCACATATGTGAACTATATTTGGATTCACATAATCTCAATCCTAATATATATATATATATATATATATATATATATATATATATATCACCTCTAGCTCAATCAAGATATTGTTCGCTTTGAACTTTTGGCCCGTACAAATTTAAAACACATCTTTATAGGTGAAGGGATAGCTCCGTATTTTGCTCGTGTGGGACTATCTAATGAGACGTTACTTAGACCTCAGGTCATTACAATTTTCTCCCCTTAAAGGGTTCGATGTCTTCGTTGAGCGGGGTTCGTATTGGCCCATGATCCGTATTTTCCACATGGCTCAAGTGAGCATGCGAAGTCATCTGTAATACTCCCGACTTAATCAAGATATTATTCATTTTGGGATTTTGGTCCGCACGAAGTTAAAACATGTCTTGATAGGTAAAGGAGGATGATACTTATAAGTCCATGTTCACATTTGTATTCTTGCCTTAGGGTTTCATATATATATATATATATATATATATATATATATATATATATATATATATATATATATATATTAGGATTGAGATTATGTGAATCCAAATATAGTTCACATATGTGGACTATCATTATCTAGAGATCAATGATAGTCTTGAATTCATTTGTAAAAGTGTTTATCATGAGTCGTCATTAATTTATAAATCAACTTTGACATCATATATTGGATTCCCACATTCATTAAATCCATATGTATTATTCAACTACATGCCTCTAACCTTAACTTCAAAGTGCCAAAATAAAATGCAAATTATATCTAAATAATGTGTACGTGGGAGCAAGGGCGGACCCACATATAAGGTGATGGGGCCGGACCCCTTCAAATTTTTTTATTAAATATATATATTGAAATATAAATTTTATGATAAAAAGTTATGCTTGACCTCCCTCAAATATAATTTGTATGCTATTTTAATATTAAAAAAAACACTTGATCTAGTGGTAGCAAAGCCTCTAAGTGAAGTGAAAGGTCTTTAAATCAAACTTGGCCTCCCTCCATTGTTTGGTCCGGTCCGCCTCTGCATGGGAGACAATATTGACACCTTTTGTTTTAGATTTTTTTATTTTACTTATGTGTATTAGTTATATAAAAAATATTTTCATGTGACATTTTCTTTTCGAAAAAATATATTAGTTATGTCTTTTTTATAGTTCCAAATTTTATTTATTTTAACTATTAGTTCGAAAAAAATAGTAGTACCTTCTCAACGTGCGGCTCTGTTGGGCGCAGCTAACTAAGCTCACTTAGGGCTCGAAGGCCCATCTTCCGATGTGGGCCTGGTACATGGGCCGTTTGCGCGACATTTGCAAGGTCCCTGGAGTGCAAAACATTTTTCTTTTGTGATGCGTTGCCGACTAAACACCATTAACATATCCAAGTTTGACACCTCATTTAAAACAAAAAAATATATATAAGAATAGAATCATGCTTCTTTTTTTTTTGTACTCGGATATTGCATCTTAATAACATATTTTCCATGGTTTCTTAAGAAGAAAAATATGCATTTTTCTTATTTGTGAAGAAATAAAGCGGTGTGCTCTTTATTTACTACCATAAAGAAATTTTAATTTTCAATACTTATCTGTGAAATATCCGCGGACTCCATTGAAGCAACTATTTAAAAGATGAAATAAGTTAATAAAACTGAATGTCTTGATGTGTAATATTGAATAGGGTTTAATTCCCATGCTACCAACGTGCTACCAATATCTGACCGTACATCTGAACATGAACGGTTTATCCGCTCTGATCTATCTCTACTGTTCAATCCTCGATCGACTGCCGCAATTACGTTTTTTTCTTAATGACCTTGTCCGCATTCCGCCGCGCAGCTCCACTCTCTTCTTCTTCGTCCGCCGCGCTCTCTCTTCTTCTTCGTCCGCCATGCAGCAGCAGCTCTCTCTCTCTCTCCTTCGCCGTGCGCTCGAGCCGTCCGCTAGCCGACATCGACATCCGCCATGCACTCGATCTAACCCCTCGATGTCGCCGCCGCTAGATCTGTTGCGGAGATCCTCGCCGCCGCCGCATTCCGAGATCCCTCGACAACGCCGCCGCCGCCCCCCTCTCTCGCCCATCTTCCGCCGTGCCCTCTCTCGCCCAGATCGACCATTGCGCCGCCAGATCTGTTGCGGAGATCCTCGCCGCCGCCGCCGCATTCCGAGATCCCTCGACAACGCTGCCGCCGCCCCCCTCTCAGCCGCACCATAGCATGGGAATTAAATCCGATTGAATATTATTGTGTATAATTTATTTACAAGGACGAAAACTGTTCTAGTTTTGTTGAAAATATATAATAAATTAGTAATTTTGGGGCAACCTAAGTTGATTCCATGTAGATCTCGGTCCTTTGCATGGGACATGTGTGTGGGCATATGGCTTTGTAGCGTTGCCCTTGTCTCTTACAAAGACTACAATCTCATGATTTCACAGCCCCCGTGCATGTAGAAAAAAGAGTACATATTATAATACATATATATAGTGCATGCCCCACCCCACACCCACAAAAGGACTGGACTATTACTAATTGGTCAAAGCAATGATCTCTTAAGAGAAGGGGATTACTCATGGGGTTTGAAGTTGTCCCACTCCTCTCTCTCTCTCTCTCTCTCTCTCTCTCTCTCTCTCTCTCCCCCCCCCCCCCCCCCCCCCCCCCCCCCCCACTTCTTCCTTCCTTTTAGTTTAATTATTTTGTAAGATGATTGCAAGATGCATGCTCCTAAGAACCTTATCTCTCTCCCCCTCTATCTTTCTTCGGTGCAGGAAAAAGAAGGATGTCTTATTGTCTTCGATGATAATGTCACTTTTGCTCCTCATT